>OX578216.1:11288579-12567159 GCA_951216915.1 Tetheella fluctuosa | reverse complement strand
TTTGTCATGGAAGCCCATGTGCTATGGGAGGTTAGACAATCTACAATAATTAATTCATCTTATAAGAATGAAGAATCGAACTCACGACCTGTGGTTCAGGATATCTAAGCCCCACACCAAACGGCCTATCAACATTAACATGGTGTATTATTTTTTTCAGCGAGGAACTAAATAAAATTCACAGTTTTACATTTTTATCAACAGCAAAGTTCCGCGCAAAGCTTTTATGAAATGCCAAATTTAATAAAAAAAAATGTACAAAAACGTTACAACGAAGGCGTGTTTAATAAGAAACGATGATTTATTTTAGTACTTAATTTAGTCCCCAGAGACTGGGAACTCATTACGAATGTAAACAGAGGGAAAGTCACAAAGCTCTCCAGTTTTGATGAAAGAAAAGCAAGTGGCGGCCGCGTGGCTTTAGAAAATCAACAGTTGCTTTTCATTTTTATTTACTAACAATGAGGACAATGTATTATTTAAGTTCTGTGCTTAATTTTCAATTAAGTATTAATAAATTCGTTAAAAAATTTCAACTTATTATTATTATATACGTCTATATTTTTTATTCTTTGCTAAGTAGGTAAGTAGATACAGCCACGAGCTTATAAAGATATGCAAAAGTAAAAATAGATCTTCTCCTAATGTATTGATTGAAGTTTTATAGTGAAACAAACATAGTATTTTCGAACTTAATTAAGTGGTATTACAAAGGTGCAATCGTTATTTCAAGAGAAAATAGCTTTCTCAAATAACAATTTCATAAATAAAAATATTTTCAAACACTTGAAAATATTTATAAATAAATATTTTTTAAATTACAAGATTATTAGATAGATATATACTTAGGTAACACCTAAACGTGACCCCAGAGATTGTTCGGTCTCCGTAACGTAGTCAGTTTGTCACAAAATTCAATTTCCTCCTCTGATACTCATCAGATTACATACTTATATATACATGTGTGTGTGCGTTCCTGTCTGTCTAAAACTGAGAGTAGGTGATCATTTTAAAGTATTCATAAAATGTCAAGTAATACTTCATTGAAAAGTTACCTTAGTCTGGCTAAAAATAGGTATAAAGTCGTCGAAGTCTTCTCAGTTCAGATTGGAGATTTACGAGGGTCGTCTGAGTAAATGATTTATATCTCACAAAGCTATTTTTAGAGTATCAAAAAAAAACTATTAAAATTTTACGTATGTAGAGTGTGTTAATAAAGCTACTAGTCTTATTTATGTGCGAGTGGAGATAAGCAAAGAAAAATATTAAATATTAAGAGATCGTAGATTGTACTCAGACGTTTATTTTACTTACAAGTTTATCAAAAATTAAAACTCTATACTAAGACCTATATGTATAGCTTTTCATTAAAATAGTCTGTTTAATAAATGTAATCAATAAATAGTGAAAACTCACAATTTTGTTGAGTCAAAATATAACATGGCTTAAAACGATTTCTATTAATTATATTTGGGATTCATATGAAACTATTTTATGTTATTATACTTTTTTATATAGTCAAAGTAAGAACGATCGTAAGAACTATTATGTAACTGTGGTCGTACGTATACATCCGCATTGCGATCTGCAGTGCAATTCTCTAAGCAACACGACCTCCAGCTCGACGCTGCGGCAGCGGCGAATTACAATTTCGTATTCACTAACTTGGCTTACGCGGCACTAGCGCCACGAAGATTTACGGATTTTGATGGAACTACTCAAGGTTGAATAGTTTGACAGTTCTTCTATGAAAATCGGTATTCACTAAGCAAAAAAAACCTAGCATTCGACGACCGCCTCGCCCACAGCCTCGACCACAGTCTCGACTTTAGTTGTCAAATCAAAAGCTTCTATTTTGTAGGCGAACCGTCCAAAATAAACAGTTTTTGATGAAATTATAGAAGCTAGGTGAATATTTGTTTTGTTTGTAATAATATCATAGTAGTAATGCAATGGCTGCTCGTGTATTGTGCATCATATATATATATTAAAAGAAGCCAAAAAAATCTGACAATTTACGAAAGCGTCATCAAGCTCGTGAATTGCGTGAATTACGAACAATTTCTCGCGATTCCGAATTTATTTCTAACTACAGATTCTCTGAAGATTTGCTGAATATTTTAATAGAAGATATTTCGAAATAGATCTACCTAGACGTTTAAGGTCTAGTGGATTAACTAACAGACTGAAGGTAAGAAGCTCTTATTTTTCTCTTATGGCATGCATATTGCCCATTATTTTGTAGGCACCTACCTACCAACTAGTTTACTGACTGAAGGGTCATACCTACGTATTATATAAAAATATTGAGATCATGTTATTTAGTAAAAATATTAATTTATTTCAGGTTTTGTGTACTCTATCTTTTCTGGCGAACGGACAATACCAGAAGCTGGTAGCCAAAAATGTGGATTGCTATGTGTCACAGTCTTCTGCTTCACGGGCTATTCATGCTGTTGTAGATGCATTAAACCACCGTAATATTATCAATAAATATATTAGGTTTCCACAAAATGAAAGTGATAGGCAGGCTCTCAAAAAAAGGTCTCTATGAATGAATAAAAATACATTTTAATATAAGTATTATCTGTACAATATTTTGTAATTTATGATTGAGATAAGTAAGTAGATTTAATAGTAGTACAAATGATTAAAAATAATAATAAATAAATTATTGTTTAGTAGTTTTTATGAACCACCCTGCATGAACCACCATTGACTCAGGCTCAACCTCTGCTGGAAATGAAAAACCCTAAAACAAAAAGTATGAGTTCATTTATTAAATCATTACTAATTACTAATAGAATATACACTAAACTAATGATACTGTTACAAGCAAGTATTCATTACCTATTGTTATTTACCTACCTGCTATATGCTTTCTGAATTGCCTGAACTGCTGGCACTGCAGGCTACTCATCATTTATAGTCTGTAAAGAAACGATTACAATGAACACTCTATTCTCTGATTCAACTTTATAAATTATAATTAGGTAACATATCTCACTTACCAACAAAAAAGCTGGACTATGGCTAGTAATTGGCGGAGGAGTTGGTGGTATCGGTTCTGGCTCATCAGGTGGGTTCTACAATAGTAATGAAAAATATTAGCATTTCACAAGTATTTAGGTATACTTGTAAGTAAAACCATTTAAAACATACTTCAAATGGATTAATGCAACCCATCTCTCTTTTATAGAAGTCAAATTAATTTCTTTTACTGCACCACCACCAGTACGATGCCTAGCTAGGTTTTGCAGACTGAACATTTTTTTTATAGGCTGACTTTTTATTCTTCCACTACTAAAACAAGCAAAGTGGAGTTTAGTGCTATAGGGAAATATTTCAGATATAAAATCAATTAAAAGTGAACTGACCTTAGCCCATTGCAACCAAGTTTTGATGCAGCCATTGCCCTCACTATTTAGAACATGGGCAACTTCCAGCCAAGCTGCTCAAGTACGGTCTCTTGCATGAGCGGTACGTGCGTGTCCGGAGACGAGAAACTTGTTCCAGCCAAACATATGTATCTACTAATTTTTCTAGCTGGATTGACTAGGAACCATTGATCGCGACTTCCTTGCTAAAATAAATCAGAATTCTGTTATTCTATTGAAACTAATACGCGTGACAAGACCCAACTAGGCAACAATAAAACTTTTATCAAGAACATGCGTTTACATAGAAAATATGTACTTACGATACACACTGTTATTCCTTTCTTTAAACTATAAATCTCATTTCATAATTAATGCAATACAAAAGAGTAAGTGGATGGGCGAAACAAAGTTTTTTGTTTGTAACATAGGTCTATTATTTTATTCTTTGGTTTGTAAACAAAAAAGTGTTTGGGTTATGCATGATGACGCGATTGCGACCTTGATTTTTTTTGAGGTACGAAGCAAGCGAGGGTTTAATGACATTCTGCCACGCAAACTAAAATAATTAAAGAAATTGATGTAGACTTTCTTTCTATCCCTAAAACTGAAGTATGTTATTTATTAAACCATTTTTTGTATTAATAAAATGTATTAACATATTATTTTAATTGAATTGGCTTAGTAAAAATAAAACGGTTTTTACCGACAAAAAGTTTTTGTCAAGCTCTAACTCGCCTTACAGAACAGCGACGAACGACACAACCTCCAGTTCGACGTCGAGCTGAAATGCGTTAGTGAATACGAATTTGAACAGCGCTGAGCTCGACGTCGAATTCAAGGCTTGCTCGACGTCGACCTCGTCGTTGAGTACAGCCACGAATGGTTACGTTAGAGAATCGCATAGCTGGATAGCAGTTTTTACACACTCTGTATAGCGTAATACTTTAGTTCAGTATCGTACCCGTATCGTATCAGTCCAGTCCAGTCACGTTTTCCATTTCCCTTTTATGTCTTCGCAACGTTGTAAACTATACTTTTTATTTTTTAATAAAAGTTCAGATTGGTATGAGTCTTTTAACCTTCTATTTTATTAAAGTTTGAGATGCTTCTTTAGTAGTATTGTAAGTAAATTTTCCATATAATATAGTTTGTATTTTGTATCTACTATTATTGTAAATACCTACTTGTTGTAAATATATAAATAATTAATCTAATGTTAGAAAGACAAAAAAATATAATTAGGAAATAAATATAAATTTGCTTAGGGTCAAATTAATGGCCATGTACCCACGTACTTTTATGTACTTAGTTAATACATAGGTACCTATGCCTAACCTATTTCCTCCATTCCGATAACGATATTAAAACAACAAGAAAACTAAATAATAAACTGTATCGAATTAAAAAACCTACTTTATGCTTAATTGTATAACGTATGTAATGAATAAAAAAACTGATAAAATACAAGCTCAAAACAAAAGAGTGCACATAACCTTTCAATCGCTAACAAAACAAATCAAAGTCCCAGAGACGAGGTAGGTCTATATTCAAAATAAACTACAAACTTTCGCTTGCATACACAAATAAAATATTTTCTACTACCGAGAATATAGGATACTATAATATGTATGTATTTACAAAAGAAAAGTAGTATATGTAGTATATCAGTTATCTGGCTTCCATAGTACAAGCTCTGCTTAGTTTGGGGGTTGCCGTGTGTGAGGAATAATGTCCCAGAATATATTATAATATAGGCTATGATATGATTTCATGCTGTTAAGAAGCTGTGTCGTAACGAACACACAAACTTTCACATTTATAATATTAGTAGGATTTGTAGAATTAATGTAAACCTAATTCTAATTCACGCAATTTTCCACCTTTATTATGTCTTTAGTAATAGACAGAGCAGATTTTACACATGGCATGCAGTGGCGTAATGAGATACTTACTCCTGTTACTAATATTTGTAACCCAGATTACTTGTTAAAGAAATAAATATGTACTATATTATAATAGTGCTAACGCTAACGAGAGGGTTGGGCTAAGTTTACCTAATAGGGTCCGAGATAACGATGATGATTAAGTGAACAGTGAGATTTACGTCGTTGATTCGATTGAACAATGGTTGTTTCTAAAAGGACTCTCAGGGAGGATAATCCGTTGATCTTCAATACTTTTTTTCTCGTACTGAAGAGAAAGAAGTAAAAAGCTTTAGTTAGGTACCTGTATTTATTGAATAAGGGAAAACCATTTTACAATGGTTCCTTGAAAAAAGAAAATCGCAAGGTAAAGGATAACGTTGCTCTTTCTTTTATTTTGTGAGCGAAGTAACAAGTTAGAAAATGCTTTGAACTATTGCAAATCTTTTTAATAAATCAGCTCTCGGTTCAGAATGAAGGAATTTTTGCAACATAAGTTGTGGACGAAGAAATTTGCGATCGATTTATCAACTTGGTAACAGTTTTATATGATCCGATATTAGTATTTTAGTAGGTAATATAATAATATATAAAAGACTAATAAATAAATACATTCTTCAAACATGGCCATCTAATTCCCAAAAATAATTGACTGATATATTATTATTTACTACATACCCAATTTTTTTTCAATATATACGTACTTATATAGATAACTAGCTGTTCCCCGTGGTTTCACCCACATTCCTAATCTAATCAATTCTATTTCGTTCCCACAATGGACACGCAATCTAGAAATAATTAGTCGCTAGTGTTTAATTCGAGAGTAGGAAACGACAAAATCCCAATGCCGATAGCCTGCTGTATAGTTTCGAAGATTAGGTTCTTATACCTCCTACATCCAAACTTACAAACTTTACCTCTTTATAATTTTGTTATTAGGTGTAGATTACACCTAGACTTAGGACAAACAGTCATGTTCACAATGCTGTGTAGGTACAGTCAGCGGCAAAAGTAGCTTGGCATTTTAGTAGGTACCCTTTCATAATAATCTATTGACATTTTCTTGACAGTTTGTATGAAAATTATGAATTGTGTAATGTGACACGGTACTAAAGTGCCAAGATACTTTTGCCACTGACTGTACTACTGTAACTAGAAAAGCAGTTCCTTAAGTTGCCAGCTGGACATCAAATGTTTTGTTTCATTTCGATGTAATTAGTTTGACGGTAGAAGACACGAGACAAACACAGTTTTCAAAGCTACGTCTTTGATTTTTTTATCTAATTGTTCTATTTATAAGACAAACAATAACTTTAATAATATAGTGATGTAGGTATACCTACAACCCACTAATATTACTAATATTTTAAATGTGAAAGTCAGGATTTATGTCACTCAATCATGCATAAACATCTGAATGGATTTGGATGAAAATTGGCACATAGATAGATCATACACTAAAATAACATATAGGGTACTTTTTATCCTGGGTATACATAAGAATCCTCAAGAACGCGGGTCAAACCGCGGGGCAGATGCTAGTACATAATAACGCTACCTATTTTACTTACGGAATATTACTAAATATTTTGTGTACGAAAAGCTACTTTGGGATTTCTACTACTTTGCTTTGCTTTTACAGTAAACACAACAAACCCATAGTTAAGTCCTACTAATCAGTCTTTCCATATTACAAACAGTCCTCCTTATTAGTTTAGGCTGATGCTGTGTTTGTCGCAGAATTCATTTGCCTCGATCGTGTACCGGTCGACTGCCTAATTTCAAAAGGATGTCTGAAATGAGAAAATAGGAGCCATCCTATTCAGTAGACTACTCAATCGGTTCGTCTACCGAATCGGGACCGCAATCGAGCAGGTCTGAATAAGGGGGATAGTCTAGAATTGTCTAGAATAGTATCAGGAGTTGACTGGCTACGAATTAATTCAACAATTTCTATAACAAATTACACCTTTAGAAATAGTTGTGCAATTTTATTATCCGGTAATTGAGTGCTTTATTCATACCTACTTACGTCCGATAATCGTATAATGTAAAAGCACTCAGGTCCTACCTTAGCTGTTGAGTTGACTGACGTGTCGGGGGGCCCGCCCTTTCAATTTGTGGGGTAAATTCCCCTCGGTTAGGTAATTAATATTCATGTGAGCCGTGTAATCAGAATACTTCGTGCTTTTTGATTCATTTAGGCATTACCATGTGGCCCCGTAAAGGGTGAATTTTACGTAATAAATCTTTTATAAGGTGGTTTCTGGAATTCACAACTTGAGAAGGATTTTTTACTACAGTAGGATAGTTAACTTACTTGTTGTCTATAATTTGATAAAGAATAACGTTATCATATTCAATTAAAGAATGATTTATATGAAGAATATTATGGAGGGAGGCTTTTTATTTCTTTCATGGTTTAGGGCAGGTTCTTTTATTTCTTTAACTATGGATAGGCTTATATTTGCGCTTACTGTTCCTCGCACAATCCTTCGATTTCCTATCACTAGAGCTTTCCATACGCCTCCTTCGAGAACAGACCTTGGCCTGTGTTCACCAATCGTTCAGATGTGCAATGAGTAGGTATAATATGCTAAATGGGATTAAGGCGAATGAATTCGATATATTTCATGACTCCTTGCCTTGCTTCAAACGAAAGGTACTGAAAACCATTGCACATTGCGTCAATTGATTTTAAACTTAATTTTACCTTTTTAATTATGGTCCTTAAATTTATATTTTCTTTGTCTGTTTGATCATGTCTACAATTGTAAATGTTGCATCATAATTTTGCCATGGTCTTTGTTGACGTGGTCATTGATGGTAAGCACATAAAGCCTGGCTCTCAAGTTCAGTCATTTACCTATAGCTTAATTAGTCCCATAGTTCAACAAACTCGATTGAAACGATTGACGTAACTGCTTCTTATACTACAAGTTAAAGACTTATAAACACTTATACAAAACATCCAACTTTACACTTTTCTAATGTAAAAGTTTGCGAGAGTTTTGGAGGTTCATTGCATTCTAACTTGCGTGGAAACTTTGCAGAGTCAATCTGTCAAGTCTAATAGGAGTTTTATTTGATTACTGAACGAGTGGAATATCGAACTGGGTAGTATTGTTAGGAACTGCTAAATACGGCCTACGACAGGATCGTTGTTTGCGCTCAATATGTTGGTTGTAGCAATCCATGGAAAGACTTATGTTTAGCGAACAGCAGACACCACGGTTTTGCGTAGTGTAATCGCATCGATTTAAAATTTAAAGCGACTAAGTAGTTAACGCCCGCGCCGGCTACAGTACGAGTCGTCTGTCCGATTTAGAATTCAATTTAGTGTAAGTGCGATTACTAGGGCCACCCTAAAACGGAGTACCTAAATCAGATAGTGTAATAACCATTTTTAATCTCCATAGCGCGTACCTACACATAATTTTCAATTGACATTATCAGTTAATTATTTACGAAACCTTCACATAAGTAGACGCTGACTTTATTGTATGAATATTCACAAAATTTAGAGTTTATATACATTTTCGTTAATATTATTGATTCGTCCGTGAACCCGAGGTACGATATTTATTACCTACTTCAACAATAAATTTTCTCAAATATTTTAAGATACTAGGTACCTATCGTGTACATTTCTACTAGTAAATAAATTTACAACAGAATACCTTTTCGCTGAAAGCAAACACACTTTTCCCATCCAGCCCAATGATGAAATACAAAATTAGACAAACACATGGAAAATCATGATTGCTGAAGCACATAAAACTTCGAAGGAACTGGCTCTCAAGTACAGTTTCTGAAACACGGAAAATGGAATATGTTACACAATGTCATAATTTATGCACTTATTATAGCTCACTTGAAATTAAAAATAAACGCCAAGAATCGACAAAAGAATCATAGACCTAAAGGAGAATAAAATTAAGGAAAGAAATAAATCTGAAGGCAAATATCGTGAGGAAACTATAGTATGGTGGTAGAGTACTTTGTATAGAGTACCCACCTGGCTGGCTTCCACCCACAAATTAAAAATCTGTCGGTAAGCACTTACTGGTACATCCCGGCTGCATTTCAAAGCCAGCCAACGCCTTAGCGAAGCTCGTGCATCCGAATGCCACAATATTCTTAAGCTTTAAGGAGAAGGAAAGCCCTGACCTGACTACTTAACTAACCTCAAGTTAAAAACCTCTCTTCAAGCACCTACCGATGTGTTCCAGCAGCTGCGCTAGGGAGCCAGTCCCTCTAGGCTTTGTATGCATAGCATTTACCATAATAAGATTGAAGTCAATAAAATTAACATCTATGTAACAAAAAAGTAAAACCAACTTCAAAGTCAGCGAAATAATTTGAGATTCTGGAACACGTGCTTCTCTTTCCCTGACTTCAAATCGAGTTCTAATATCGTTATTTTATACTTTTTAGTTAAATGTTAATTTTATTTTTCCATTTTTAGTTTATTATGTGTATTGAATACCTATCAAGATTTGTCTCTGATCGAGGATATGCCTATCATTAATAATTGTCGATAATATTGAATAAGATATTTCAATCACGAATATCCGATTATTTCAAAAGCCAGCCAACTAAACTATGGTAGTAATTTTCTCTTTAAAGGGAGTTAGTTGATTTGCAAAAAATGCTCTGAAATAATATTTCGAGCACTGGGTTACTATCTTCTAAAATTGGTTAAAGAATCTGAAATTATTCCATAGTAATACTATTATTTTTAGAATTTAAAAATACCTTCTATTTTTTTGTCAAACAAGGATTAACCTTATATTTAGTTTAAAGCTCTTCAACATGTCTGTCAGTCTGTACATCCTCTAGATGTAAGTTGGGAGTGTTTTTTATTTAACCATTTATATTCTTTTGAAAAACCAATTTCGTTACCATTATTTTTTTATTCTTTTGCATATTTACTTATTTGTGACTCTTGCAGCATCTCTTTTAGTTTTTGCAAAAAGCACTACTTCGCCTGCAAATCTAAGGTTAGGTTTAGGTTTAGGAAAATACCTTCCAGCAATTTTGTCTGACATTCTTCACATCTGTGTATCACTCACACATACGTCACCGACCCTTAAGTACAGTTTTCCGTTCCCCTCGGGTTGATAAGTGTACTGCACTTGATTCGCACATCCCTTAGGATAAATATTTATGAAACTTCATGGGCAATCTTGTGGACCCACTACATACCTAGTGTTTGTGTGCCACAGAAGTGTGTTATTGCGTACGTGTTATGAAGGAACTGTCTCTTAGGTACATAAAAATATATAGTAGAAGCAGTTTACACGTATAAAGAGACTGGGAATGTGGCGGGAAAATTATTATTTTTAGAATCATGTGATGTTGTATCCTGATAAAGCATAGAAATCAGTTTAAAATAATTGGCTTTTGAATGTTATTAACCGTTTCTATCATTGTTTAATTCGGAGTGAAAACGTTAAAAATGCGATATAGAAAACCGTTATCAACTGTAGGTACACTGAGTGTAAAGAATTGACGTAAATAAACGATTACTATCACGTTAGCGTTTACGATATTTATCTATAGGAATTTTCACAACGCCTCGCGCGGAATACTCATGGAACTATTTTTTCCCATACAAAATTTTTGTGAACGCAAACGCTTTTTTTTTTTTTTTTTTTTTTTTTTTGGACTGGAACAGGAAGGTGGTGGGTCCAGGGGACCTTCTTCCACCGTTACGCGGACTTTTGCGGTGAGCGCTGAGGGCTCTCAACCGCTACTTAAAACTAAAAACTAAAACTAAATAATTTTTGGGCAACGGTAGCCTGAGGGTGCCCCCTGTGGGGCTCGACCTCGGCTCAGGACGTTGCCTGGGGAATGAGGGAGGATTTAGCATGCAAACAATTATAATTATTTGGGGATCGGTCGGATTGCTAATATGCAGCTCGGGCCGCTTAAACGGGACGAGACTGAGAGGGACGTCGCGACGGTCCTCGCCGGCGAGGACGAAATCTTGGTTGTCGGTTGCGCATTTGTATTTGTTTTCGGGCTTCGTCAGCCTCGATTTGAGCTAAAGTGGTGGCATCGTCTGGTTCGCTGAGGGCGTGCCTAGGCCTACGGATGCGGGAAATAAGGGACGGGGTGTATGTGATAGTGTTGACTATCAAGGGATTCGCGTGGTGCTCTGCGGTATCAAAATATCGGCGCGAGGCGCGTTTTATAAATTGTTTGATTGTAGGGAGGCCTAAGTCAAGGTGGAGGTTTTCATTGCGCATGTACCACGGGGCGCCCGTGGCTTTGCGCATGAAACGGTTTTGAATCACCTGAAGGGTGTTGAGATGTGTGGGAGCAGCGTGAGCGAACACGGTGCTCGCATACGTCATGACTGGACGGATACACGCGGTATAGAGTCTAACCTTGCTTTTTAGGGCAAGTTTAGACCGGGCGTTGATCATGCAGTGGAGTCGTCCTGCCACAAAGGCGGCGCGCGCGCGAACCGCCCTTATGTGTGCAGCGAAGGATAGGCGATCATCGAGGGTCACACCGAGATATTTGGCTTGCCTCTCCCAAGGGATCGGCTCGCCGAATAGTGTGACTGGATCGGGGATGGGGGGACGTCTTTTTCGGTCGGTTCTAAAAAAGAGAACCGCCTGACTTTTGGAGGGGTTGATCTCTATTCTCCATTTCCGGAACCAAGCGCCTAGGGCGTTGGCTGCGGTCTGGAGTTTCTTAGAGATCGCGGGCGGGCTTTTGCCTGAGCAATATACGGCAGTGTCGTCTGCAAAGAGAGCGAACTGCGTATTCCTGACTCTAGGGATGTCGCTCGTGTAGAGCGTGAATAGCAAGGGAGATAGTACCGAGCCCTGCGGGACACCGGCACTAATGGGGTGTGGTGAGGACAGGACGCCTTCGACCCGATATCGAAAGAGGCGATTCGACAGAAAGTCTCGTAAGATGGTCACGAGTCTCGGTGGCACACCTAGGGTGTAAAGCTTGTAGATCAAGCCTGTGTGCCACACCTTGTCGAATGCCTTTGCGACATCGAAGAAAAGGGCGCCTGTCATGTGACCTCTCTGGTAACTTGTGGAGATGTGTTCAACAATTCTATGGACTTGGTGAACACACGAGTGTTTGGGTCGGAACCCAAATTGCTCGTCTGGGAGGAGTTTGTTAGCATCGGCAAATGCTTTAAGGCGGACATAAATGATTCTCTCATAAATCTTGCCCAGTACGTTGAGCAGACTTATGGGACGATAACTGGAGGGCTCGGACTTGGGTTTGCCGGGCTTGTGGATCCCAATCACGTGGGCTTCTTTCCACTGGTGTGGGAAAATATTGTTTGAGAGGGCGGCATTGAAGATGGCCGTCAATAACATGATAAGGGAGGCTGGGAAGAGTTTGATCACTCTGTTGGTGATCTTGTCCGAGCCCGGGGCCTTACGAGGGTGTAACTTCCCGATGATCGCTTTCACCTCGTCATGGGTCGCGGGTGGAAGTGGGTCGTCATTTGTGTTGACGTCGTTGGCGACGTCGTCAGTCGGGGGAGCGGGAGGAGGTAACGGAAGAGCGGTCCTCCGTTCTACTTCGGCTGTAACTTTCTCCAAATGACGCGGGTCAATAGGGAGAGAACTGGGCGTACATTGAGCCTCCAGACTTTCGGCGAGGCATTCGGTCTTTTCCACGTCTTCAAAGGCGGGAGGGAGATTGGGTCGCTTTAAAGGAGGCATTGGAACTACTGTGTCCTTTGTGAGGGCACGAGACAGTTGCCAAAAGGCTAGGTGGGAGGGCTTGATTTCGCTGAGGGTCTGGCCCCAGCTATTCTCGCGAAACTCTGCGATGCGTGCCTTGACGGCACGTTCGAGAGCTCGTAATTGGACACGATTTTGCTCTGAGGGAGCTCTATCGTAGGCGCGAATGGCGACTTTCTTCTCCCTCAGCAAGTCCCGTATGTCGTCGGGCAAGTGCCAGCGTCGGTCATCCTCCGCTGGTACTGTCCGAGAGCAATCGCTAACTAACGATTGCACGTGACTTGTGAGTGAGTCGATAGCGCCTACAGCGTCGTCGGCGGTGACTAGGCTGTCGGGGATACGGTCTAGATGGACGGACGAGGTCGCCTTGAGGCTTTCGCCTAATTTGTCCCAGTCCGTCACGACCTTGGTGCGAGAGGGTTGACCTGAATCTGGGGGACCTACGCGCGGTGTAAACTCTAGGATTACAGGCCGGTGGTCCGATTGGAGCTCGTGTAGCACTGCTAAGTCATGCAAACGTAAGTTTACATTACGCAGCAGCGCCACGTCGAGTATGTCGGGTCTGTGAGTCACTATGTCCGGGAAGTGAGTCGGTTCGTATGGGGCGATCAGGTCCACGTTGAGTGGCCCGAGGAGGGATTCAAGAATACGCCCTCTGGTATTGTTTGCGACGCAATTCCAGAGGGTGTGTTTCGCGTTTAGGTCGCCCGCCAGAATGACTGAGCTACCCAAATTGAAAAGGGATTCTAAGTCACGTTTGAGTGACGTTCCTAAGTCGGGTAGGAACGCAAACGCGATCGTATGCGTTTATTTATGGGAATTCTTTACACTTGGGTTACTGGTTTATTTTGCAAGGACCAATACGAAAAGTTTATTCTAGGAACATAAAGATGGAAAGTTAAAGGTGATGTTATTGTAGAACATTTCTACACCAAGTAAATATATAATATTTCTACCTATTCACCGAAATCGCTATTTTCATCTTAAAAATCAAAACCGGTTTATTCAATAAACCCACCCCACACTTTACGAAATATTGTTTCCTGAAACCGTTTAATTGTGGTTCAAATTAGATCAAAACTGAAAAAAAAAGTTACCTATGTATAGGTACTTAGGTGTTAAACTTAGTTTGCAGTTTTCATGCCCTGATCCTAACATAACATCCTTACTAACGTTTTAACAGCGAATTAATTGTACTACTGGAAAGGTATTTTAGCACTCGAGGACAGTACATATTTCTGTAGGTTAGAATGTCGTGATTTTCTTTATAGATCTTATTGGTAGGAGCACGTGCACCCTTTACCTCCGCTTGATCAATAAGTATCTACTCATTATAAAGCTAAAAGTTTGTCAGAACATAACTATGAAGGAAATAAAGTCTTATTACAAAGAATGAAATTCTTGTGTGTATTTCAGTAGAAATGTTAATTAACTACATCACTTAGACACGGAATGCATTTAATTTTGTCCATCTCATGGTTTACGTGACTCGAGCTTAGAGGTTGGATACTTAATATAATTATGTTTACCTTTTGTATTTAACTCTGTTGTATGTGTAATGAAAAGTACCTACCTGGATGACCGACGACGATTGAGAATTATCGCCCCCGAAACCTGCATACTAAATTTCATGAAAATCGTTGGAGTCGTTTCCAAGATTCAGATTATATATATAAGTATATATATACAAGAATTGCTAGTTTAAGATAAGTTTTCATTTTGTTTACAATTTTATTCCGTAGTATCTTTTTCTAGTTAAATTAATTATTCTAAGATATTCTACGTATAAAAATGGAAGAGTGTAAGAATGCTCTCTTTATTGTTGGTATCTAAGTTGGTTACTTGTTGGTTGCTAACTAAATGTAGTTATACTTAGTTATCTTTGCTTATACGCACCTACGTATATCCAACATCCCCATGCCTACGTAAGTCACGTTCGTTACGTATATATTAGTTTCCATTTCCTTTCCTCATTGCTACCCCACTTGTGTCACCATATTTCCACTAGTGAGGGGATTCCTCCCACGTTTCCGTGCACGTCGTTAATTATTTTCATTTAATTAACCTCTCTGTATCGAAATAGTTTACTCTAATTTAGCAATTCCGATGCATATTTTATAGTGTGGTAACTTAACAGAGATAAGTTGAACTGTTACTGACGACAGCCATTTCTCGTGATAAAAATTACACTGTGCTAACAAAGTGTAGGTACTTCGGGTAGCACCTTTTCGGACCTTTTGTTTGGTTCGTGATGCTGAACAAATTTTATTATGGCAATAAATTATTCTGTAAACTCGAAAAAAGATACAAAGTTTTCTCACGAAATCTTGCTCGACTAAGATGAATGAAAGAATTACGATAATTGTTCGTGCCATCGAATTATTACATAGACCGATTTTTATATTTATTAGCGAAATAAGAGGACAGTAAGAAGTAGGATTTGTAGGACATTAGAGTTTTTTAAAACCTTTTTGGTTGAAGTATTTTAATACCAATGTTTTTAAGCAGTAATTGAAACAAATAAAATAATAAGTAGCCAATGCTCTTGACTACTTAGCTAGAAATTGAAAACATAAAACCGAAACGCATAGTGAAAATTCAGGCACTCCTATAGGAATTTAAGGCATCCAAGCACAACGCCAGATTAAATTTTCTTGCCCCGATCGCACCGAGAGGTATCCACTTTGTAAACGCAATTTTCAACGTTATTTTTAGACGCTTTTTGCTTCACATGCTAACTTAAACGTATATGTAGGTTTTCATTTGAATGAAACAAGGAATGTTACTCGTATTTAATACAAATAAAAACTTTTTAAATAAAAAAAAATAGAGTAATAATACTGTCTTGTTACTATTTTAGAAAAATGAGAATAATAACATTTTTTTACGGCGGTGATAGCACTATGCAATGTGCTTGAGTTTTTAGTGAAGAAAAACATAGTGAGGAAACCATAGCCACCGGCTACCACCCTCAATTTGAAAAGCTCTTGTTAAACACTAAGTACCGTGTGCTCCGGGAGCTGCACTTGCGAGCCAGTTACTTCTAGGCTTTGTGTGCTTAATCTTCGGGCACATCATCACTTACTATGGTGAGATTGGTCAAACAGGCTTATACTTTTCATAACCAAAAGTGACATTATGATTTTCACCTGTCTTATTTCCATAAGGACAAAAATAGTTCCCTCAATAACCTACATATAGACAAACCACTAATTTAATTCCGCGATCGCAAAGAGTTCCATTCCCCTGAGTACCAGTGTAATGGGTATATCACTACGGGGTTAAGTAAAGTGGAACACAAGTGGGGCGAATTTAGGGGCTGTAAGTGGGAAAAAATTGGAACAGGCATTATTTTGTTCCCAAAGGACGGTACGGGACACGAGTACCTTCGCTTGATTTAATGGGGTTATATTGATTGTCTATTTTTGCCCCAGTTATTGGCCCCAAGAGGCTTACTGTATGGACATTCTTCCTTAATTTGACAATTATTGTTAAAGCTTTCGTAGTTTTTACGGCGGTCATTGGACTCGTAATTTAATCATGTTTTATGATGTTGCTTTTACGTCCTTATGTGCTATTTTGATATAGAAAATATGCCTTTTATAAGTTTTTAACAATTTGATTGTTTGATCAGATGTCCGTGTGTGAAAAATTTCCAAGGATATTATTGATACCCTGAAATAAATATTGTAGATACTGTGATTAATTAAAACTTTTTTTTTATCTTCTTTTGTATGGTGTTTGACGTTTGTTATATATTTAAAATTACAAAGAAGAAATTCGATAACCGGCAACTACGATTAACTAGTTTCTCTTGTACTGTAATTATTTGGACATCAAGATATCAACTTACAGTGTTCGACGAAACGAGCGCTGAGAAATTTGATGATCATAGATTAGAATAAACAGATAAGAAAGAGTAATTCTTTAAGCCACATAATAATTAAATTTTTCATTCGTCCACATTAATTTGCAGATTACATTGAAACTTTTGTGAACCTAAGGGATTATGCTCCGCTGCTAAATCGAATTATAAATTTTGAGAAACTGTCCCCAATAATCAATGTAATAGAATAAGCAAAATGGCTTCCAAGTATAATACAAGATTGAATTAAATTAGTTAGCGAAACTTTACCAGGACAATTTTTAATAATTACAGATGACATTATTCACAGAAATAAAATTATCGCTGTTAAATAAGGGTTTCTACCCCACTCAAGTCCAGTTAGCTGAGTGTAGGAGTTACTCAGTGCTCCGCAGTAAAGCATCCTGTTACTATTTGACCCA
Source organism: Tetheella fluctuosa (assembly GCA_951216915.1). NCBI lineage: Eukaryota > Metazoa > Arthropoda > Insecta > Lepidoptera > Drepanidae > Tetheella > Tetheella fluctuosa. Next base: position 12,549,840 of record OX578216.1, on the reverse strand, counting down.
CTTACTTGCTCCCCACTTTTGCACCGGCCGTGTTACGCTCCTGAAGATTGTGTAATAATCGTTTTTTAAAAAAAGAACTATCAAGAGTTAGTTGAATTTAGTAATATATACCTACTATTTGCAATTGCAAAGTTTCGCCGAATAATTTGATTGAACCCCAGAGAAGATTCATTGTAACACTCATTATTGTCTTTATTATCGGAATATTAAAAAAAAAAACAATGTTTGTTCATTTTTTTATAACGCCATTACCATTCTATTCTAACGTTAAGTATACCATTCGTCCGATTACCATTATCTTTGTTGAGTTTGTAGTGGGCATGCCCACGATGAATTCTGACAATAAATGCCAACACACGCCTGTTAGTAGTAATTAACAATTTTTCATCAACAAAATCCACATTACCCTGATTTGATTATGACCCGCAACTAAACATAATAAAAATAGGCATAAATGTATATCCATCTACTCTCTTCTTTGCCATTTATCATTGCCAAAACACAATGTTACAGCGCAACGGTAAGACTAATTACCTTACTAAATTACACACTAATCACTTCCAAAAGGTTATTTTGCTTCAACAGGATCATAATAGCTTGATACTGTTGATTTAAATTGAGAAGCAGATTAATTAGGCTTCCTATCTGTGCCTGTTTTTAACCGACCTCATAAAAAGGAGGAGGGTCTCAATTCAACTGTATGTTTTTTTTGTATGTTTGTTACGTGATTACTACTCCGCCAATTATGAATTGATTTTGATGATTCTTTTTTCGTTTGATAGGTCATACAAACTTGAGAGGTGGCCCCATATACATTTTATTATGGTCTGATCATGAACTTTGAAGTTATGACTGAATTCCTCAACGAAAAGGAGCACGAATATCGCGATTGAAATATCTTATTCAATATTATCGACAATTATTAATGATAGGCATATCCTCGATCACAGACAAATCTTGATAGGTATTCAATACACATAATAAACTAAAAATGGAAAAAAAAAATAACATTTAACTAAAAAGTATAAAATAACGATATTAGAACTCGATTTGAAGTCAGGGAAAGAGAAGCACGTGTTCCAGAATCTCAAATTCTTTCGCTGACTTTGAAGTTGGTTTTACTTTTTTTTTGTTACATAGATGTTAATTTTATTGACTTTAATCTCATTATGGTAAATGATATGCATACAAAGCCTAGAGGAACTGGCTCCCTAGCGCAGCTGCTGGAACACATCGGTAGGTGCTTGAAGAGTTTTTAAGTTGAGGTTAGTTAAGTAGTCAGGCCAGGGTTTTCCTTCTCCTTAAAGCTTAAGAATATTGTGGCATTCGGATGCACGAGCTTCGCTAAGGCGTTGGCTGGCTTTGAAATGCAGCCGGGATATACCAGTAAGTGCTTACCGACAGATTTTTAATTTTTGGGTGGTTTATACAAAGTACTCTACCACCATACTATAGTTTCCTCACGATATTTGCCTTCAGATTTCTTTCTTTCCTTAATTTTATTCTCCTTTAGGTCTATGATTATTTTGTCGATTCTTGGCGTTTATTTTTAATTTCAAGTGAGCTATAATAAGTGCATAAATTATGACATTGTGTAACATATTCCATTTTCCGTGTTTCAGAAACTGTACTTGAGAGCCAGTTCCTTCGAAGTTTTATGTGCTTCAGCAATCATGATTTTCCATGTGTTTGTCTAATTTTGTATTTCATCATTGGGCTGGATGGGAAAAGTGTGTTTGCTTTCAGCGAAAAGGTATTCTGTTGTAAATTTATTTACTAGTCGAAATGTACACGATAGGTAAGTACCTAGTATCTTTAAATATTTGAGAAAATTTATTGTTGAAGTAGGTAATATTTTTTTATTTATATGGTAAAGTTCAAAGTTCAAAAGCTTTGTAAAAAGCTCAAAGAAGCATTCAGCTGTCTTAAATTTTGATTTGATATAAAATACTCGTATTAAAACTACCTCTACATAATTTTACTAAAGGAGAATTAATATTCTCCTATAGTCAAGTGTAGTTCTGGTAATCCAGAGAATATTTTATTTCTCTGCTCTGTGAGTAAGACAATCTAGTCCGACATTGTGTAAAGTGTATACCTTATATACTTATTAAACTATCTTTTGATGTTATGAATGCTTAAGTATTTTTTATAAGACTCAATCGTGTTTGTGTAATGTAGTAGGTATTTTTTTATACCACTAAGGTAACAAGCATACAGCCCATCTGATGGTAAACGGTTACCGTAGCCGGCGTAGCCTATTGACGCCCCTAAAACTACATAACAACCAAATACAACCTAATATACTGATTTAAAATAATTAAAGAAAACGACAAAATGTAAATATTTTTTTTTTATTACCTAAAATTAAGAACAATATGAACTTAGGTGTATAAATATTGACTACATGAATGAACTTTGTAAAATCAAAGAGAATCATCAGTTTTAATCTTGTTTGAGTACTTTTAAGTATAAGTTAAAGCTTTTGTAATGTACTTAAATTACATTTGAAATCTTTGTAGAAGAGGGGACTTATTTTGGGCATTTAGAATATCTACATAGATTGTATTGACAATAGGAATCTTCATCAAAAAATAATCTTTAGTTCGAAATATTTAAGTTGATAAAAAATTTGCTATTTATTCCACCAATCTGAACTGAGCCTTCTTGCTAGACCCTCATTATAAATGATAGGGTTGTGCCCCAGCTGAAACATTAATATGATATGATATATTTACGTTTAGGATTAAAGCATGATGATCCTACTCGACTCCTTAACGACACTTACTGAGTATTATTTATTTCAATCTGTGGCAGTATTTTACACTTACAATTAAATTAAACATAATTATAAACTACTGTAAAACAATGTACTATTACTAACGAAGTTTAAATACTTCTACGTTTTGAGGAAAGGAATTTGTGGTGGGAGAGTAAACCGAAGAAAAATATTCGAAGGAGATAATTTGGTAAGAGAGAAAGTTCTAGAAGAATCTAGAAGGATAGAGAAGGATGTTCTTAGTTTCTTTGCCGAGGGCGATTCTGTTGTTGTTCTTGTTGATAGTCATTGCTTGGCCGCTTTGAAATATGGGGCTGTGCCTGTAAATGTGAATAAAACTATAAGTGAATAATAATTAGCATTTTTTGCTACCATTCTAAGTACTTCAGTTGACAGTATAGCTTTATCGATGTACTGGATTGATCGAAATATGTAGACACCATCGATCAAATAGCAAAATTTAAAAAAAAATGATGACATGAGCATGCAATGATTCGATAGTCTTGGGAGGTTACTGGGTGCAACCCGAGACCAAAATCTTTGGACATCCCCTTAAGAATATCTGTATTCAATAATGAACGTTTGATGATATTGAAATTCTCCATTACCTTCACCTGTCTCAAGTCCTCCTCTTCTTCTGGAGGTGGTGCAGTAGTGGTCGGTACGTCACACTCTTCAGTGGGGGGTACTACGCAGCGCAGCGACCGCCTGTCGAACACCAGCATAGCTGGGCAGCGTTGCAGACGAGGGTACCCGCCCTGACACTGCCAGTAACGGTTGCAGGACTTTCCTAAGGGCACGTTGCCGTTCGGGTCTTCGTTGCAGAGGGCTGGAAGGGCGTAAAGTTTGAGAAGATGTTAGTAAAAGTTTGATGTTCGGTCAAACGTAAAGGTGTTGCAGCACCTTCCAAAGGTTCTTATATTTTTCCAGGGTTACAAGTATCTTATGTTTTATTCCTGAATATGATCTATGTATGTATGTATGTTTCAATACCTAAACTTTTTTATATTAAAGTAGAATAGTAGGATAAAGATTTATCAGAATATCTTATACCTAACTCTTATGTTTGTAAAATATTGAAAAGAAGATAAGCTAAAGTTAATTGAACCTATGTAAGTAATTACCTACCTGCTTTAAAAGAATACAATTAAAAAAAAAAACAGAATGATTAGACTAGCTATGATAAATAGAAAACTACACGAAATTAGATAACTACTGAGTTTGCATTGTTTTGAACTTATATAGCTAGTGAAACTGTTATGAGAGAAAACAATCGACAATCGAAACAGAGGACGATATATTTATGATACCATATTTGATGAGAACATTATTTATTTCTAAAGATATTATAAATTCTATGTTACTGAATTTCAAACATGTATTTCTGTTATGCTCGGTAGAACAAATTTTATCCTTTATAAAATATCACGATATTGATACTTAATAGAGATATTATTTTACAATTTTACTGTCGAGGAATAATAATAGTTGCTAGTCTATACAGCAGTATCCATTGTATCGATTTACTATCGTATTGAATACGTAATCGATATCACATTGTTCCGACGGGTACGATCCGTGCACGAGAAACGTGCAATGTTTGTTTATAAAGGTTATCTAGAGATCAGTTTGTTTTTAACTATTGTAGCCTTTATGGTTATTGATCGAGTCTATCTACTTAGAATTATTAGTGTTAGATAGCCCATTTATCGAGGAAGGCTATAGGCTACTTTTTACCCCGGGAAAACATAAGATCCCTCGGGAACGCGGATGAAACCGCGGGGCGGAAGCTAGTTTTTTATATGTAGCCTTGGGACAAGGACAATAGAATAGTATAAGATGCCTATTCACTAAATATATTTTCAGGTTATATAGTAGTCACTCTCATAATCAAATCTAAAATGAGTCTTAGGTCCATATTAAACAACGTCGATCAATTAAGTCCAGAGTTGATATTGAAACAATTGAATTAGAGTCCTGGATTGACGATATAAGGTTTATTTTTGATTAACACAATCCATTCTTGAGGCTTCTAGTATCGTTATGCTCAGACATAATAATGAATGACAGTTTCACATTTGATTGAGAATTGTTGACAATTAATTAACAGGCCATTGCTGTATGACAGCATTAAAATGTCAGCGTTTCGATCTAATCACTCCACTTTCGATTTTAATCGCTTACAATCGATAAAAACTATTAATCGCAATAGTTGATCGCTATAAATTATTCAGTTACATATACCGATGTGTCTATTATCCTATTATGTGTTTTATTATACGCGGCAATTAGGGTGAAAGTTGTGTGATGATTGATTGGTGAAACTCCTGCCATTCAACTTGATCGATCAGCAGCTAAGGTGATTGTGGTTATATATGAATGGGATCTTTATTTGAAAGGGGATATTGTGGTAAAATGGCTATTAATATTTTCCGAAGTATCTTTCGAAGAATAATCGTTAGATTTTCCGCGGTTTTCCGGGACATAAAAATTATTTGATCCACTAAATGTCTTGCCCTCACCTCCTGGTGTGTTCCGGCAGTTGCACGTGACAGATATTGCCTTCTTACCATCTGCCATCCACTTACCATCAGGCAGGTTGACCATCTACTTGTTTGTCAGCCCTCGTAAAACGTAGGTAGCCTAATCCGAGAGTTACTTTTACTACTGAGTTACGTTTACGTCTACATTATCTACAACCTACCAATCCTACGAATATAATACATGTAAAAGTTTTATATGTTGGGATATTTGTGCCTGAATCATGCGTAAATGGCTGGTCGGATTCAAAATGATACTCGGCACAGAGATAGATCATATCCTGAAAAAAACTTAGTAGGTACCTATACATTTATCCCGAAATAACATCAGATCCCACGAAAACGTGGGTAAAACTGCAGGGTGGAAGATCTATCATTATTTTAAGAAAGTTACATGATTTAATTCCCTATGTAAACAAATTTTAATTGAGTGTTGTGCGTCGGCGGCGTTGCGTTGGCGTCGCGGGGGTTGAATGCACACCCTGTCTGGTTACGATCGCTCTTCAGTTTATGCTTTGTTTATTATGTCTAATTTTACTTACAGATTATTTTCTATATTGCATAATATTTATTTTAAATGCAAATTAAAATAATATTTCAATTTAAGTACACCCATTGGATGCTATAACTTAAACTATATTCTAAATAATTATCTACATAGTGAAATATTCCTCATAATGATACCTCGTTTTAATGTCTGCTTTGACGAGTATAAAAAAAATATAAAAAAGGTTCTTAGGTTCATTTATCATTCATTTATCAAGACGGCAAATTACCTATGTACAATGGAATAGCTATTCAGTGTCGTCATTTAAAAAGCTTAGGAAATTCACAGAGTATTGTGTAAGATTTTTCGAATGAATATACCTTTCTCGTAAGCTTCTATCATACAAATGCTTAGTCACTTGACAAACAGCAAAGAGAGATTGCTAATAAAATGTTGGATGATTACCTACTATCTCTTTCCCATACACGCAATGAACGAGATAGCAGTCGTGATGCCATCATGTATTAACAAATCGGCTTCAATTTCCATTACGAGAAAATATCATCGTCCAAAAAATACTTTTCAAATACTTACGATGTTTTTGACATCCATCAACATTTTCAGGCCAGTCGCAAGAGTGTGCGTTCTCATTATACAGCAGACCACCGATGCACAGCTGTTCTGTTGCAGTTCCGTTCCAGCACGTCCAGTATCTAGTGCACGAGGTCTCGTGTCCGAAGATGCCGTACAGCCAGTCGCAGTGCTCCGTGCCAATCGGTGGATCTGAAGAAAGAAGGTTTTATTAGAGTTTATTTTAAATAAAGATTCTGAATTTGAATTTATTGCGAACCTGTTTTAATGAGACTGTAATGAAATTCTGTAATCAAAAGGATTTGTGATTCCAGGGTTTTTGGATGAGGTCATAACTTAGTATGATTTAGGGTATAGTACGATGAGAGTTCAGTGGTAGTGACTGTAGTTGTAGTGGTAGGGTGGGGATGGCTAATGCTGTGCTTTAAATATAAGTTATAATAATAACTTCACATCAGCTAATTTAGAATGGACGACCTGTACAATAATCTCAATAGGTAAGATTAGACGAGGTATTTAATACTTTATCGAAACTGATACAATAATTGCTACAGGCTAATATTAATGCAGTTAAATATAATTACCACTTTGGGGAATATTGAGCAAAATGTTCTTGAAACAAACAACATAATTGTTAGTATATTTTTGAACTACATTCATAGAGGTCACGCCTTAGGCTGTTATTTGCTAAGTCAAAAATTACAGTTTGCAAAACTCTGTGAAACTTTTTATATGATTACAATACGATGCAAGTATAAAGTTGGTTTGGATGAGCAATAACGAATTGGACTTAATGGCACAGCGTTGAAACATTGTTTTTTGTTCGTATTACATCATTTCCTAGGGCCATTGCGAACTGCGTTAGATGAACCACGGCGAAATAGTATTGTTTCGAGAATGTTGCGCATTGAAATTGCTAATGATTATGTCGAAAGGTTTTTCCAGAATGAATAACATTACTAATCTTGATACTTATATTGAAAATGTTGAAAATATAATTATAACAGAAAAACATTTGGGTGTACAGTTACTGGAAAGGTTGCTCGTCCATAAATTAATTTGGGGGAGATATAAACTGATTCTATTTCAAATCTAGACCAAATTCAATTAAAATTTCATCTCGCCTACCTATTGGTAGACGGTAGGGTGATTTTATCTTTTCATTTTTGAACGAAATAGGGTTCAGAACCAAAATTATACTCACTTATTTGAACTTTAGGATATTCGCAGTAGTTCGACCTCCAGGGATAGTCGCAGCCTTCGGTGACTCCTCGATGTTTCCCAGCGAAGACCAGACCATTAGGGCAGTCGTACTGCACTGACTGTCCATTGTCGCACTCCCAGTATTTATCACAGTACTTGTCATCAGCGACCACTCGCGATTTCATCTTGCATGGATCTTCAACTTGTACGCAGGTAACTAGCGCTGAACTTGCCAGGAGAACTGTAAATTGAGAAGAGGTTCTATAAGATATGTAAAGGAATTGTAGCTAGAATAAAGGTGGGTTTGAGCTGATGGTCGTTTGGTGGCCTTATGTATCAAAGCTCAATTTTGGATGAAAGGGTCTAGTGTTCTTGGACAAGTAAAGTACAATTTTTAATGTAGTATTTTTCTTTTTAAATGTATATATAGCCTAGGAGATGAAATCTTTCAGTCATTAATATTTTTCTTTTTAATTAAAATAAGTATAATTATTTAGGGGCTTTAGTCGTTTCGGTCCGCTCGTCATTGGGACCGCGGACCGAAAAACCTAAAATTTTGTTATGTCCAAATTTGAAGGGGTCGATTCGGTCCGCAAGAAACAAATGCTCTATAGGAAGTTCAGAAATAAAAGTTTTGAATTTTATATTGTCATTTCTTATAGCTGTTCCTTCTTTGGAATTTAACACTTCGACTCTTCAACTTCCTTACGATAAGAATTTAACTACTTTTCTGGCACGCAGGTGTTCTTCACAAAGCAAACAATGAAGCTGCCAGAAAATTTTCCAAAAAACTTTAGTAAGAAGGCTTATCAAGATTCATCAAACAAAAGCTAATAAACGTACAGAGCTTCCGTAACTTTTATACCCTTCTTACAAAAGTCTTTCCGCGCTTAAAGCACGAGTTGAGTCACTTCCTGAGTCTTTAGTCGAACTTCAGTTACCTTTGCAAAATCATGTTTGTTATGGCCGAAGTTCTTTTTAGTTTCTACGCCATCGTTATAAGGTTCAAAATTGTATACTAAGTAAGTAATGTACGTAACTTTGTACATCAAAAACATTCGTTTGTCAAAGTCCTATACAATATCTCCTTTTGGAAGTGATTTTTTCCAGTGAATGCGGCTTTAGAGTGTTTTATTTCTTTTTTTTTTATTTAGACGTTCTATTTCCGGATGTGTCAACATTAACTGCCGAGATTTGTTCAACTTTGGGGAAAAGTAAGTTTGAATATTTCCGCTTGTTGACATTTTGGTTTTACTGAACCTTGTTTTTTGTTGGGTAAAAAAGGAAAAATAATAGGTACACGATGTCAATCGTTTACAATCATACATTTATTTAAACTACAGTGTTACACTGTAGTATAAATTATAGTCTTTAAAAAAAAAATTGTGCCACAATAATGTCTGTTGTGTGTTTATATTCTTGTATTACTTGTCTAACATATTTATACAAGAAAAATACAATCTCAAATACGTAGAAAATTTCCTCGAAGCTGCCGCCGCTGCCTATGGGCAAAGTTCCTAGCAGGCTGGCAGCGTTTCCACTTTGAATGGCCAAGCTAATGCCCCATGCCTCGATACATATAATATGTATTTGCTGGTAAAGTCTAGACTTCAAGTTACAGGGTGTGTCCCACTTTATCTTTTGTTTTCATATCCGTCAGTGAAAGTTTAATTAATGCATAGACATGATGTATATTATTTTATGGACAAATCGTGATTGTTCATAAGATGAGTATTTATGAAATAGCATTTATCCGCTACATTGACCGCATTTATTACCTACGTTAGTTTTATACGCTTTTATTGCTAGTTTCTGCCCCACGGTTTTATACGCGTTCCCAAGGGATCGCATGTTTTTTCAATCCAAGGTATGATCAATCTGAGTGCTAAATTTTATTCAAATTTGTTTGTGATTCATTACAACGTGGTGGAGGTATAAATCGTCCACACAAACTTTCGAATTTATAATATTTAAATATTATAGTAGTGAGGTGATTTTTGGAATTTAATTTGCTATCATAAGTTAATTGTTCAAAGGATTTTTGCTTGCTGATTTGTTTTCATCACTTATCACATGGGAACAATCATTGTCATCAACAATATCTTCATCGCCACATTTATGAACCACCTTTCTTGTCATTGTATGTAATGTCATGTTATTCAAGACATTATTTAACTAGTGCGGTTGTTTGCGTATGAGTTAGTGTCTGTCCGTCTGTTACCTAAAGTACTAAGTAGTATGCATGCACGAAGATGTTACGAAATCGAAGTTAAATTCAGCAAACAGGTAAAATATACACACATACGCATCATATATTGATGTAATAGTTTAAATATAATAAATTGCTATTTTTGTGGTAGAAGACCAAATTCATAAAATTACCTGCAAGGTACCATTAGATTCGTCAGTCATTTTAAGATCTCGACTATCTTCGACTGATAAAAAGCTTATCAATGCTATGATAGGCAACGAGAATAGTAAAATATTCTAAGAAATTTTCAGAATGTCATTCAGCCCGTAAATAATATTCAATGTCACAAGTAAGATATCCAGTGCGCAGTCTTGCGCAAGTCGGAAGCGCTTTCACTGCGCCAGCGCACCGGCCGGCGCACCCGCACCACATGTGACATAATACTGGTAATAACACAAAACAATGTGTAATACATTCGCATTTGGACACGGCAATTTGGTAAATAAACATTGCTGATTACTCACACTGTTAGGTCATGTGTCTGCGCCGGTTTTGGCCTGCACGGGTATTATATTAATAGCCTGAAGTGTGCTATGTAGCTTATGGGGACTAACTGTGAAATCAAGAAAGAATATCAGCTGTTCCATACAAAAGTTCAATACCTACTCGACCAAAATGTATGAAGCAAGCGTTTTATTTTACGCGATATCAGAGCTGGTCCCATAGTAAAAGTTGTTCATATTGATGAGAACTTCCACCCCTGCAAGCATTGCCAGTGACTAAAAAATCACCCTGTATATTAATTAAATATGTTTGTTATTAGAGCGTGTTTTACTTTATATAGGTGCTTTTGTATCTGGATCAGAAATGTCCCCACAAAACCATATTGGAACCACTCTGAATAGGACTTTTCGTTGTTCATTTGTAAGTACTACATAGTAGTAATAGAATTATTTTAAGATCATCCACATTAGATACACACATTGACTACTGAATAAAGATTACACTTTACTCCCTGTCGTTATATCGCATATATATTTATCGAGGAATACACTTTGATGCAGCAAATAACTATAGGGAACTAACAAACTACAAGATTTACGTTCCCTTCTGTCAGAAGACTAAATTGAAACTAGATTGAAATTAAACTTGCCCACGCACTGGGCAAAATGTCATAGGGTGCGGGCAAAGGTCGCTACTTCGAAACTACTCACGAGTGATTTCCGATAGGTACATTAAAAGCTTAGTAAAGCAAATTAATCGTCTTTGTTAAAGCTTACATTCTTCGTGAATATTTAATTGAAGTTGCTAAATGAACAGTAAAAAGAATTATTTATCAATTCATTGTTCGCTTTGGCACTTAAGTAACGTAAGTTAAAGAAGAGAGCTGTCATGAAAAGTATGTTAAGTTAAGATAACTTACAAGCTTTTACTTGTCAGAATAATATAAACAAAGTATCTTATAATTTATGTTAACAGACATAATTAAAATTTTATATTACTTAGCGATAATAAATGATAATGCTTTCAGGAAATGAGATTCAGCTGAACGAGATTTTGGATGAGCATTTTTTCTTTCGATATTGCTTTTAAAGCGATGATGGCTTAATGGTCTTGATGCCGAATGCCATGATGAAGGTCGTGGACCCGTATCTTACATTGACCTTGAGCTTTCGATGAAAGAAAACATCGTGAGAGAACCATAGCACGAAGGTATTGTACTTTGTACCCGCCTGGTTGGCTAATTCCTTCAAGTTGAAAATCTATCGACAAACATCTAGCGGTGTGCTCCGGCAGCACTAGAGAGCCAGATCCTTCTAGGCTTTGTGTGCTTACCACCTTCGGCCACATCAACTTCGCCTGAACTATGCATATAAAAATGTCACTTGGATTTTTTATTATTTTATTGTCAATTAAAGTAGTCTTGTTTTGTTATCATTGTGGCGCCTCATTCATAAAAAATATCAACTTGACGTGTTAAGAGTTTCTTAAGTTAGGCATAAACCTATGCCCAGTCTCACGGGTTGCCAATAAGATACTGAAAACGTATGTGTTAGATAACTTTACTAGCCATAAAATTCCGTTAATTTCGAAAGAAAGAAGTTATCAGCAACCCATGAGACTGGCCCTAATAAACTTTAGCTTAACTTAACCCTGGGCTAACTCTAATGTTCCACAAACAAACTATAAAGAAGGAACTAAGTACGTCATAGTACCTTCACATGTAGTAAATAGCCTGTATTTTAGTACAAGGAAGACGAGATAACTTTATCTGCCGTTTTATTTTTATTCAACGCCATAATACCGAGCTATACTGACGTAGCACACATTTTATAGCGGGCATTAATAAAACTGCGACGACATAATATCTTGAAACACTAAGCCTAGGTTTACTCCACATTCTTACAAGCATTATGTTGGGTCTACTACATATTTATATGGATGCTCAATTAAATACAAATGATATTTTACCACTTTATAGTTTAATATAACCATTAGTTAATTTTTTTATGATCAACACAATGCACACACAGAACAGAATACAGTAACAGAGAAAAGCAATATGGAGGAAGGCGGAAATCTCATGACGTAGGGGCGACACACTTCCTGTCGATCCATAGTACAGGGCTCGTGTCCGCTCCAACACATAAACCCTAACCCTGTGCCCTAGCCTTTTACTTAGGTGGTGTTATATTATTATAACTTGTATCTACAAAAATTGAAACATAATAATTATGTAAATGTTAAAACCTATTGCCAATATCTATAGTATGTTCCAGAAGTAGTCATTATTGCACTAGGCAGCCGGTCCCATTCTAGACTTTGTGTGCTTACCACCTTCAGTCATATCATCACTTAGTTTGCCAATAATAATGTATCTAATCCACCTCTTTATAGAATAGGCTCGTATCATAGTAACCCGATTGCGATGGATCACATTACCTACATCATCATCTCAGCCGCAAGACGTCCACTGCTGGACATAGGCTTCCCTTAAGGATCTCCAATAGGACCGATCTTGGGTGGCCTGCATCTACAATAAACGTCCATTAATGGATAAAGACATATCCATATCATCCCATACTCCATTTCCTCCATTTACATCCAACCGCTGCCTTCCAGACTTCGCTGTTAGTTGATCTACCTAGCGGGGGCGTCCCACACTTCCCCGCTTGTCAAGAACACGTCTACCACATCGGTTATCGGTTATGGCCCTTGTACTTGCTTATGCTCAGAGTTATATCGGTTACTTTATAGTTTTTCTGCGGATCTGCGTTCTGCCTGATGGAAAGTGGATACCGTCGCGTCGCCTATAAACATTATGAATATATCTTATCATTATGGAGTACGTCCTTAAAAGAAACCCCGAGCTAACGTTATCTGGCAAACTGTAAGAGACCACTGTGATTATGAGGTATTAATATAAGAAGGAATATTCTAGACTCTTATAATTAGTAAGAAAATATCTTCAGGCAAGGCATCTTCCATACCCCACCCAAACATCTACCTATACTCCCAAATATGATAAAAATTTAGACCTTAGCAAAAGTGAAACGCATATAAATAACACTTATTGGAATTTTTCCAACGTTTCAACCACCATTAGTTCTTACGGCATCTATTAAGTACGAAATGACATGTATATAGCAGGGTAATATAACGTTATGGTGTATTGTGTACATAATGGGGTTGGCTATGAATGCATTGCGTAAATAACCTTTAGACTGGTTGTACGTAAGTACCTTACATAAAGATGGTGTGACTTTGTCATGTAGGTACTTAAATTTGGTTTAATGACAGCATGGACGCTTTTAATCACCAATGATTTCAACTGAGAAATGATGCAGCGATGTTAGCTGATATGAGTTAGTTTCGTCATTCTATACAACTGTTATGGAACCAAATCCAAAATCACGGTACAAATATTATTATTTGATCTTTGGTATGAATATTTTTTCAGTTTTGGTCCCGTACTGTTCAGTCGAATCCTACTTATGTTTTGAAAAGTTGGGCACAATAGGGCGAGGACTTAAAACAAGTCCTTATTCTGTAGGACTCCTAAGGCTACACTCTGATATTTTTAAAATATCCAACGTGTATTGGTTGAATCTACTTTATTATTTTTTTGTTTATTTATAAGTTAATGCATCAACATACCAGTTAGTAAGTAACGTGTGTTTAATATTAGAAATCCAATCACATAACTTTCTATACGTATAAATACTAAAAATAGAATTAATTATAATAATGTGCAACGTGAAGCTATATCCGTTAATTGATTTAATTCCTGTAACGGTATGCAGCTTGTGGTTTTGTTGTGGGACAAATAATAAGAGTAAAGCGATTTAATAATTTTACTTGTTTCTTTAGAATCGTGTACAACATCATCTTCCTGCCCTGTTCCCAATAATTTGAGGTCGACGCAAAATCTATGTACTCTTCTTCCATTCGGCAACTCTATCCGCCATATCTCCATCCACTCCTTTCTTACTCATATCATCTTTCACGCTATTCATCTCTCTTGTTTGGTCTTCCTCTTCCCGTATAACCTCTCTGTCTAGTCATAACTCTTTTATTGGCATGGAATTCAGTGACTGAAATTAACTCAGCAGCCGATTCTTAACAAAATTACTGTGCATTTAATTATGTTACACATTTTATAACTAAACTAACCTACAACTTATAACCAAAAGAAGTCGGTTAACTAGTAGTGTCTTGTGGTTTAACTGTTGTTTCCAGGAATTATCGTTTATGCATCTCCGGGAATTAAGCTAATCCCTCTAATTATTATCAGAACGTAGAGAGTAGATACATATAATAGATATCAAGCTCACAGCCATTACAACATAGCTCCTCTTTAGTCACAACACATCTGCAATCAAAAAACTACTGGTCAAAAGTAGCTTTTCACTTATCACTTGTACCATTCAAGTCTACATTGATTGCGTATGAGTTTTAGAACATCTAGAACTAACTAGACCAGCAATGCAGTTATACGAGATGCGTTCCGTTAACTACATCTAAAATAAATGAAAGTAATATTTATTAGTACTCGTAAAGGTTTCACGCGGACGCGCGTCCATTTACACACTCTTGCTGTGCGTCTGCTTGATCGACATTAGAGCGAACAGAGCGTCAGCATTTAGGAATCACCGATACGTACCCTGTATACTTTGTACCTATAGGCTTGTGTTTGACCACTATGGTATGTCGTGATCTGGCCGAAAATAAGCACACATACTCTGGAATAGAAGAAGTGGCTCTCAAGTGCAGCAGCCGGGATACGACGGTAGATATTTAAGAACAGATTTACAATTTGAAGCTGGTGGCCAGCCAGACGGGTACTTCAAAGTACCTCACCTTCGTGCGAAGTTTTTTACCTAAATAAATCCTGTCAAACTCGGCATAAGTTTTTTTATTCATTCGATAAATAAACGACAAAGAACAAATTATTTATTATTATAAACTTCTTCACTGGTTCGATGCCAAACATTAAAGACCGTTCAACTCCCAAGTTGGTTTACCTTTGTTAAGGAATTATAGGGCTTATAACAATGATTTATTTGCCGATCGAAGCAGCAAGAATGTCATGTCGATAAAATTAATTTCATCTTAGGTTATATGACGACGGCCAAATATATAAATTTTAAGTGCGAATTCTTAAGCCTGGTAACTTTACCAGGGGCCAAATTCTTGGTCAATTCGTTTGACGTGGGTAGGGACACCAAAAGATAAAATCTCAAATTCTCTAATATTTAAAAGGTGTTATTTATGCTCTGAGTCCTTTGTAAAGAGCCTGCAATATTTTAAGTCCGAACAAAAAGTGAGACGATGTATGGGGTAATAAAGTTCTTAAAAGCATTTTTAAGTAACTTAAATAATATGCGATAAGCCGTTTCTTATAACGTACAAGGTAAATTTTGATACCAAAGCAGGTATATATCTGAATAAAGTTTAATCATATGGTTTTACTAATAAATTGTTTGGTGTGTATGTATCTACGTGTAGGTACAGAACCAACATGAATAAAATGAAATATTTTTCGTTTTTACTTTCTAGGAAAAGTATTTTTTTTATTGCAATACCAGATTTGCTCTATTTTTATCATAGGCCGGATCCACAAAGCTGTATAATAAAAACATTAAACATTCTTTCTGTCGTTTAAAGCTGACTGGTCAGGAGATGAATATCTTCTCGTGACCTTGACATTTAGATACTTACTTGTCCTTTTGTCACTGAACTACATAGAACTTACTTTTATATGTGCAAAAATGTGCAACATGATATAAATAGAATTTATTTCTTGTTAAAAAAAAATCCTTAATTAGGGAAGGCAAAGGGTTCGAACACATACAACCTCGTCATTTATTTTGTTACTAAGATGAACATAATAAATCTAGTTTCTATTATATAAGTTTTCGACTGGATCTATCCTCAGATTTCTAAGATCGGATCAAAACTAAGTTGAAGTGCTAATGAAATTAATTGTATCGCCTAGTGAAAAGGTTTGGCAGTGCTTTAAATGTCAAAGTACCTGCCAGTAACTAGGTGAAGGTTTTAACTATTAGTTTAGTACGAATTATCATTAATTCATTAATAAATATAAATACATTATGTTAATATACTTAATGCTATATTTCGTTATATATAGTTAGCTTTTGTCGAATTTCAAGTTTCTATTCGGAATTTAGATGGCTTCAAACAAGATAGTAACGTAACCTTGAAGCAGTACATCCTACATGGTAATCCTACATGTTTTTTTTTTATACCACTAAGGTGGCAAACAAGCATACGGCCCGCCTGATGGTAAGCGGTTACCGTAGCCTATTGACGCTTGCAACACCAGGGGCATCACACGCGCGTTGCCGACCCTGCAAAAATCTCTTCACACCTTTCTTGAAGAACCCCATGCTGTACTCTTTAATTTCTTATCTAGAAATCCAAAGCAAACAGCTTCATATAAATAACTATTTAATACTGTTTTAAACCAGGATATTATCTAACTATGAGAGTTCACGACAGAGCGCAAAAACTCACGCTTTCATGTCGGCTTTCTTTATTGGATACATCTAGATTGTCGTGAGACCCAACGTTAGCAGATTCGTGAGAGAAAATATTGTTGTTTGTTCAACGACTTGTTATGTATAACAATGATGAATGTTGAGTTTCTGTTTGATGAAACTAAATTAATTATTAATCTTAACAACTTTGTATTTTGGATTCAAAAGTAATATTTTATTTTTATGTTAAATAATGAATGTGACCAATTTAACGAACTAATTGCATTCAAAATTCTTCAAGGAAATGTAGATTTCTCAATGAACCCTTTTGAAAAATTCGTAACCAAACCTTTTATAGACGATCAAGTTTGATAGGTAGGTACACGTTTTTTTTCATATATAAGTAATGCATGTGTTTGACCACAATTTGACTGAACTGACAGATCAACACACAGCTCAAACGCTACGCTAAAAACTTAAAATTTGCACACAGGTTTCTGATAACGTAGGCATTCCGTGGTAGGCATCCACTATGGGGTCCAATATAGGGTATAGCGGGTGAAACAGCGGGGCGGAAAGATAGTAAATTATATGGAAGACGTGGCAGAAGGAAACACGCTATATTCAAGAAAATATACAATGTTCAGAACCTATGGCGGACCAAAGTATCTACCGACGATTCAATTGCATTTAGGTAGGTGTTTATGAGCAAAGTGTTTTTTTGTAGTATTATTATAAGTCAAGTACATAATTTGAATTATGAGTGAGGTCATAAATTCTGAAAATAAATTGTATTACTGTCATATAAATCATGAACCGCATTGTGGAACATTTATTTTATACATTGTTTTATTTAGGGATTCGGGTTTTTACACGGCTGAAATTTTCATTTATATTTTTCCCTTGCAGATTTGTATGGTGTATGAATCTATTAAAAGTTAGAGGACTTCTACTATAAATGTTTGGAATAGCATATCTTCGACATATGAACTAATACTATTAACGACTATTTGAATGAATAAATTATTTCATTTCATTTCATTATGAGCTATGAAAATGTAAATGAAAATATCTTTATTCCGAAAAAATATACTTAGTACTTACATACAGTATTTTTGATTCAGTTAAAAATTTGGTAATCCTGTAAGCTCCTCCTAGGAATAGTTACAGGATTGAATACAAAATATTCTAATACAATTTTTTTAAAGCTCTGCAGTTCCTAAGTTTCTTATCCATGCGTAAAGCTACCATCACCTTATTTATTAAATTTCCTGCCTATTTCCTTGCTTCTATTTACGGCATACCGCCTTTTTCCACACATAACTTATATGCATGTTTTGCAACGCTACTTTATGCATGTGCTTGCTCTGAAGTAATTTCCTAACTTAGCTTATTTAGTTTCCTTTATGACTATACTTTACCGACGTAAATGTGCTTATGAATCAAGTTAGGCTTAAGGCTTAGTTATTAGGTTCCTTGTAGAGCCCAAGATTTAGAACGTTGCAATCAAATTAAGTTCCCAAACATATTATGGGTATTATAGTTATTTCGGTAGATGATACATTACTGTCGTATTGCTTGAGTAATATTGGAATGACGAGGCAAAGCTGAGTATTTTCGAAGGAATTTAAAAAATACTCGGCTTGCCTGAGACTTTTATAGTACCTACTTTTCCCTAAGTTGCGAGAAAATAATAAACTAATTAATTCAAGAAATAAAAAATATCGTGTACCTACCTAAATACTTAATTAATGTTAGTGTGCACTTAAAAACCTGAGCACTCCAAGAATAATCAAGAAATAAAATAAACTGTCCAGTAATAGTAATGTAGTGTTTAAAATGGTTGGCGTGTTACTTCGTATCTACCATTTTTTTAAATTTATCAAACAATTTCCGTACAAATTGGAGAAAATGTATTTTATTTCTGTTTTCGTCAAAGTAGCTGTGTCAATTGACATTTTGTGTGCCACAGACCCTAACTTTTAATTAATATTATAAATGCGAATGTGAGTTTGTTTGTTACCTTATCACGCCTAAACTGCTGAACCGATCGCGATGAAATTTGGTACGCAGATAGCCTATGGTATGGAGAAGGACATGGGCTACATTTTTTTGGGAACGCGGATGAAACCACGGGCGACAGCTAGTCATAAATAAAAACATGCATGACTTTTCTCACCAACATGTTGAAAGATAAAAATGAGTCTATTGTCTGTACAGATGAGAATTCATCTTATTTCTTTCTATTTGTTTGAGGAACTGTTATTTTCGAGGAATGAAAGGAATTTTCTAATGTAGAACAGTGGTTAGGTACTCCACATGATAATGCAACAGAAAATTGCAAAAAAAACACCAACTTTTGTACAAATGATTGTTAGCACTGCAGTGCATTTTTAAAAGACACATACAATACATTAGGTATTTATGAATTTTGAGATTTGCCAGTAAATGTGGTCGCATATTATATAAAAATACCTTACCTCATGTTACGGTTGTGAAGCTCGCCATTTTCTAGCGGATTATTTGTTTAGGAAATCTATTGTAAGTTTCATTGAGTTTTTTTTGTTTTCTATTCTATCGCACTAATGATAAGGTATATTATTCAATAGTCACCGATTTTTTTCTCATATTTCTTGGTAACAATATGACGAAGTGCTTCCACTTTGTTTAGGTTTCGGAAGTCAAATAAAGAACCCTTACAGTTTCGTCATGTCCGTTTATGCTTCTGTCCGTCCTTGAAATTTTACATACAGGTACCTTTGACACAAACAAAGTTATCAAAAAGATTTTATGGTCCCTCTCCTACATGTGTAGGGGTGATTTTTTTATGGTTGCGTTCCACATCGAGTGGGGTACCGTTAAAAAAGTTTTCTAAAAATACAGGATGATTTTTTATTTATTTTTAAATTATTTATTTATTTGCATTTCATAATGTACAACTTAGGTGGTAAACATTATATTTATTAAATCCAATTTATTATTCCGTATTATGTAAATATCTCAAACTTTGCTCAGTATGTAAATTTAAAATACTAACCCACATAGCCTAGAAAGGACACGCATATGCAAACATACATACTTAGCAACCTGTTCATTTTATTACATAGATATATTAATTAAACATTCACTAGTCTATACCCAAGGTCGTGGGAACTCGAGACCTACTTAAATATCTTTACTCCCACCGACTATTGTCATCTATTGAACAATGGTAAATGCTTCTGTAAGATCCTAAACGATTACTGCTGATTCTTGGGCGGTTTGGTGTTGCAATTATGTATTACATCGACTAATTGTGTATTTACTACGAGTCACTTTGGTTTCAAGACTTTCAAGTAGTATTTGTAAAGAATATTATTAAAAAAAATAACTTAACTTTATCCTGTAGAGAAACACTACAGGATGTATTTTTCTTTGCGATCAAATGTATGTTAAGTGATATTCGAAGTAAAATAATTTAATTTCGCTTGTCTTGGTTCTAATTTTTCGTTCATGCCATTCGCAGTTGAAACCATGGGTCCATGGGGGTTCGAGGCTCACCGATTTACTCGGATTTTATCATCCAAGCTCATCGAGGCTTCGGGAGACCGACAGGCTGGGAGCTTTTTCCGCCAACGCATAAGCTTGGCCATCCAAAAAGGGAACGCTGCCAGCCTGTTGGGAACCTTGCCTATCGACAGCAGCGAGGGCTTTGAGGATGTTTTCTATATATCATAGTTTGTATTTTTTACTATGTAAATAAAAATATTAAAATTTAAAGTTTTAAATACTTAAAAATTTTATTCTTCAAAATAAATATTGCTGCCTCTTCATTGTGTGTGATAAATGACAAAGAGAAATTCTATCATGGAGATTAATGCGATCGCTTAGGAGTTTCCAAAAAATCTAACAATAGTGGGGTCTCTGAATATTTTAATAAACTTTTATATATCGGCGTTTTTGACCTTGCCCTTGTCAATACTCTTATAAAGGTCGAAGCTTAAGAAAAGCTTAACGATATATTTCAATTATTAAAAAATAATAGGATTGACACATAGGACTATTTCTAAAAAGAAATTCTACCATTTATTTCCCCAAAAACAAAAGTTTTCCATTCAATGAATTGGCAACGACCCTCTACGTCACAGATTAATTTCTTTAATCCTGGCGTCAGTCTGGGCACTAAAGCAACGTTGTAAAATCGTTTTTTCCATACATTAAGTTGATTGGTTTCGAGTGGTATATTGCTATAATAAATTAATAACTGCCCCCGGCCGATGACCGTCATGAAGCTCCAAGAACCTTTTACATTCTTACCTAAAATTGATAGTAAAACTAAGAGGAATGAAAACTGTTTTAGAATTTTATGACACTATCTGTAAGTGAGTTATGAAACGAAAAGTAGACTTGCCCATTATCACATTTTATGGATCATATTTTTGTCATTTCACTGAGATATGAATCATTGTTGGAAACATTGATATAATTTTTACGAAAAAAGTGTACTTATGTTTTAATTTATTTAACTTCATAACATCCTGTGCGTAAATAATGAATGAATAATAAATAATATATTCCTACAGCTTGAGAACCACTGTATAATTTTACTAGTAGGTTTCAACTGTGCAAATTAATTTCTTTCCCTCTATCAAACTGTAAGTAGACATTAATAACAACCGTCAAAAGAATTTCATTAGGGTGAATGGAGTGTAATATAAAGTATGGACAAAGTGATTATTTCTCAAGTTTTCCTATCAAAGTTGGTGATACTTTGTTGCTTGAAATGTTTTGTTTGTTTGTTCTTCCACTTGTTTGTATCTCGGTTATTATATTGTTAGTAATTTGATGGGGGTTGGGGAAATGAGGATCCTTAATGGAATGACTTCGGGCTTTTGTTTGTGTTTTGGTTGATTAAAACATTGTTTTGTTTTGTTTTGTTAATATGTCGCTTTGGCTTTTTTTTGACTATGCAAGTATCTTATATGATAACTAGCTTCCGTCCCACGGTTCCACCCGCGTTCCCGAGGGATCTTATGTTTTCCCGGGATAAAAAGTAGCCTATAGCTTTCCTCGATAAATGGGCTATAGAATGAAATAATTTTTCAAATCGAACCAGTAGTTCTTGGGATTAGCGCATTCAAACAAACAAACTCTTCAGCTTTATAATATTAGTATAGATATTTTTTGATTGAGAAAATAGGCAATATAAATCTGACAAAATAACTTAAAATGTAAATAAAAAAATACGTGTGGCACACGGGGACTGCCGCGGTAAAGCTATTGCAAAGCATTTTTATCAACTTATGCAATTATAATTATTTATGATATTAATTCAAGTTTTTCTTTGATATTAATAGATACCTATACCTATATACTTTCTCACAAACAGCTGCTTACGTATTCGTCCGATTTCGGAGCAGCTCGTCTTAGGTTTTATTTTCGTTACGGAATTTCTTGATTCGGTCGCCGCGCTCAAAGCCCGCGATAAAAGCTATACAATAGCTTAATAAAATATTGTGTAGGAGCCCAACATCCAAAAAGGGTTTAATTTTATTTTTTAAGATCTCTCTTTTGTTTAGTCATTGTTTATTGATTTAGATACCTACTAACTACTGAGTTAACTACAATAGATGAACTGGTTTACGTGGAAGTAAGATATTATTCGATTCTCACGCTATGGCGTGCAGGGGGCACGCCATATCGTGAGAATCGAACCTACAGTCCACGACCCCACACAGGATAATTATTATATTTATATTTGTTCTGGGTATTTTATAGTTATTATGTATTAACAAGTACGAAGATCATTTATCTGGTTTCCAATAGTTCAAGTACTTAATGGGATCAGGTTCTGGATGTCTAGAGAATGTCACTGTCATAAAACGGGTTTTAGTTCATCGAAATTTAAAACACCTAGGTATCTCATTATTAAACTGCCAGCTATTAAATCAAATACAATCAATGAACTGCAATATTCGATTCCATTCGCGTTCGATTTTCAATTTGATGACGCCTCTATCGAATAGCACATAATACAACGCATGCATACAACATTATATCACATTGACTAGTAGTATTTACTCACCAATGAAGCTCGTCCAATGACGTCCACTCGACATCTTGTAGTTTTGGCTTTGTTTACTCTGCAACAAGAGGAATTCCAATTAGGGAGGGTGAAATTGTATTTCATTTGTGACTTTTGCACAGTATTTAGAGAAGAGACAGTAAAACAATATGATATTTAGTTTACAATAGGGTATTTTACTCCATATGAGAAAAAATCTAAAAATGTACAATTTAGATAGCTTAGGCAATAAGCAGTCGGAAAATGTTATTAACCTGAAAACATGTTGTTCAGAATTACAAGTCGAATCGATTGCAATTGCAATCATGTTATAACTTAAGTAAACTTAAGTAAACCATGTTAACCACCATAAGTAAAAGCATGATTATGTGAAATATAGCAAAACTAGCTACCTATAACTTTGCGAGTTTCAACATTCGTTTTTTTTCATTATCCTACTATTCATTTAATCAATTTTTAGGCTATAGGTTTTAGTATAAAGAACCCTGTATAGATTAGTCAAGGATCTGAGGATAAAATATTAAATCTTCTGTCCATTTTAGGTACGGTATTATGATTAATTATAAACTAGTTCTAGTCTACTTTGAAGATATTATGCAAAAGAAGGGTGTGGCATTGCACTGTAAAGTGTTTTCAACCTTGCATTAAATGAAGTATGAATTTAATTATACATAATACTAAATATCTTTTGTATTTGTACATTTATCACCAAACTAACCTAAAGTATAGTTGGGATACTGTTTAATCAATACCTAATTGGACTGTGGTTTTGTGGTTAGACACTGCAATAGGAATACCTCAAAATTAATCGATAATTTGAACTTGTATAGTTAACTCTGCAAAGTGCAACAAACACAGTTGCGGAATACAACTAAATACAAACAAACAAATTTCCGACTGTTTCAATTAGGTACTCCAATTCAGAGAGCACAGATTTTAGTAACTAATTAGAACGAATTAATGAGACAATATAAAATAACAAACGTTTGAAGAAAATAAAGGAAGTTAAACCCTTATGTGTCAAGCTTTTTAATTTCATTTTCCGTTGAACCTGTGAACCGTGTAGTTCCACCATGACTTTTATGTACCTATTATATAGATCTACAGGCTATCACAATCTCACAGTAATGAGCAGCCGAAGGTGATGGATACAATATTAAAAGAGTATAATGAATAAATTACTTACCTAATAATTTATTAACAACTATGTTGAGTTTAGTAATATAAATAAAATGTAACATAAAAACACTTTAATATTATTTTAAGTTAATCCACTTACTATTTTTTGAGTTTTGTGGACACAAACATGCGGCAGATGAATTTTATATGTGTACTAGCTGTTGTCCGTAGTTTCACCCGCGTAGCGGTATAAAAAATAGTTTACAACCTATTGTCATACCTACCAATTATGCACAAAAATTTTCATAACAATCGGTGTAATAAGTTTGCAGACAAACACTGTGACACGAGAATTTTATATACCTATCTATTAGAAGATAAAGATTGCGCATGGACGGAAGTGGTGGGCCCACGGATTGTGCAATTTTCCGGCCTAATACACACAAATATATAAGAAAGTATACCTGTTTAGTTTGGGATCAGATAACCGTGTGTGAGGAATGTCTCAGGCTATTTATTTTAATATAAATGGCAAATGAGGAATAAACATTAAACACAAAAAGACGCTCGAATTTCACGTTCAATGTTCTTCCGTTTGAATAGCTAAGCTTTGTCTAATAAATACAGATCTACGTCAAACGATATAAAAATCACGATGTCAAACATGCCATTTAAATTCGAATTCCAATTTCCAAGTTATTCTTTGAGAAAATTCTTAGAACAATTGAGAAATTCATTCATTGGTTTTCACCCGCTTGCTTCCGGGAAAATCATTATTCTCAAATCGATTGGACAGGCATTCAGGTTTATTAAAACTAAGCTTTTGTGAAAGCGAGGGGCGCCTATAAAAGAAAATATTCGTATTTCCAAAGTTAATATAGTAGATTATTAAATTACAGGTAGAGTCAAAGAGAAAGTTATTGGCTTTTTATTCTGAACGAAAAATAATTCTGCACAAGTCTTGGATAAAAAAAATGCTTATCTTTCCTCGTCTTTGTCGGCATTTCCGATGTCTTTATGGATTGTCTTGAATGTGTGCGTACATGGTAATTGTATGGTAGTGTTAGTGAATTAGATTGAAATACAATGTTCACCTCCTCTATCTAACCTTCTTGGTACAATCCGTAATTGCGTCCTTAATTATGTAGCGAGCTTACGAAAACGCTTGGAAAATCTAAATTGTCTATTTAATCCATTAACACCATTATTTGACATTGTTCTAAATTATATATGTTTTATTATACCTATACGCCATTTCAAGCTATCGCGTAATATGACATAAGGTTTTCAATTGTACTGTATTATAACATACAGACGCGCGATAAGAATGATAATAACTGCTGTACTGTAAGTTTTGATTCTGCCATTCACTATGCGACCGAATTTATTGTTTTATTCCAACTTTTGTACCTAAGTGTAGAAATTAACAGCTCATGTTGATAAATGATAATAATTATAAGAAGCACCTAAATATTTCTGTGTCAAATTTGATACTAACATGAAACTTATACATTAAAAAAAACTCCAATTACCTACTCTACTTGGAGTTGAAATTAAAATACTTGGCAAACAAAAATTCTGGCGTGAGATAATAACAGAGCATTCGAGTGTAGATAGCTATCTCAATAAACGTCTAAAACATTTGACAGACTACAACGGTTTCGCCGTCACGACATCGCGATTCCGGTGTGAGAGCGGCGCGAGGGTTTTCTCACGCGATAGTCGCATGCGCATAGTTGCATCAGAATCATCGCCGATGGTAGGTACGTATGCGTCCTCGGTAAAAATGACGCCTCTGTCGCAATAACTGAGTTCTGAGCTTCGCAAACCAGTGAAAGCGTATTGCAATTAGTACGTGTGACGTAACAGATCTTACTGGGCCGGTCTTGGTCCGAATTTGGATGTCTGTCGTGAGGTATGTCGGTTTGACATAAATGGTGACCGGGCCCTCGATGTTTCCACGAAAATGATTAAATATAAATCGATTTGAACGTTCGATTTGCGTATTTTTCGCTGGAAGATATTCAGGTGTATACCGTTAGCTTCTACACGGTTTTTAAAGTTATCTATTAGATATTTATCGCTATATAAGGTTGTGGGTCACACAACATTAGAAGTAAATTAAGATGTTTCTCCTAAATTTCAATTATGAGTAAACGATTACTTTAAACCCATTATTTATATCTTAAAATTTACTTATATTTTGCTCCAAAAATTTTCGAATAGAAAACAAATCTATACTTAATATAATAAAGCTGAAGAGTTTTTGTTCGTTTGACCGCGCTAATCTCTGTAGCTACTAGACGGATTTGAAAAATTCTTCAAAGCCCAATTCTTGAAGAATTTTGTAGGTTATCCCGGGAACGCGGGTGAAACCGCGGGGAAAAGCTAGTCTTTAATATTATTAAATTCGAACGTGAGTTTTTTAGCTCTTGATGGCTCAACCATCTCAACCAATCATAATGATCACACATATAGATCGTACCCTAGAATAAAATATAGGAAACTTTTCATCTCTAAAAATATAAGATCATACAGGAACATGGGGCGGAAACTAATATGAAATAAATAAGTTTATATACACACGGAATCCGGTAACTCGGTGAATTTCCTGACGCGTGAAATCGTTTGAAACAAAGTGTTTTGTGTGTGAGTTTTAAATTTGTTTTGTGACAATTTTTTCTATAAAGTTTTATTGATAGGTTAGGAGATATTGATATACGTACGGTAGGATAAATCAAAATTGCACCTATATTTTCCTTATATTGTTTTTCAACTTTTTCTCTTTTGGAATCCCATAGATTCGAACCAATTTTAACCGACTTTAAAAAAAGGAGGAGGTTCTCAATTCGGTTGTATTATTATTATTTTTTTTAATGGATGTACATGATGAACCGATTTGATTTTTTTTTTTTCATTTGAAAGGGTATACCTCCAGATTAGTCCCATTTTTATCAAAATTCAGTTCTGACGATGGAATCCTGAGGAATTGAGGGAACTCCTCAAATATTATAGGCATATACATAGTGATTTTGGTATTTTCGGTAACAAATCAAGCATTTGCATTCAGAAAGTATCATTTGGTGATGTACAACTGATGAAGAAGACCATAGACGACCACCGGAACTTCTCAATGATCCTACCTATCATATCCATACCTATCCTATTAATTAATTATTTTGCATTGGATTTAGTATAGCGTCAAAATGGTTCCATTTAAATATCATTGGTATTGGACAGTGGACTCCGAAGATATACCAGATAGGAATTGTGTAGTGATTGAGGTATAGTTAGGCTTATTACAATTCCATTACGAGGAGGTACCTAACTATGATCAAGGACGTGTTGGACTGGACTGGACTTGGACTAGGAATGCATACAACGGAACTCCTTAATGACAAACAGCTCGAACATGTAAATTCAGTACCAATGGATATTATGTCATGGCATAAAGTTGAACATTATAAATAGTATCATTTCTGGCAATGCTCTTTGACGAAAGAGTCTGTGTGGCCTACTCAATAATTTATTTGATTCTAAATCTATCCAAGCTTAGTGGATTGAACCGTTTGACGAATTCTGAACACTGTCTCTTAAGATACAGGTCTCCCCTAGTTTAAGAGACAGGGTTTATACTTTGCTGATAGACTAATGCTAACCAAATTCATTCATAGTATGTATGCATGTACCAATAGTCAGTAAGTTTGTATCTCTATCACTCTTATATATATAACGGCGCGTGATTAATGTACTCGATTTATTGTGATATTTAAATGACTTTTTAGTCGATGCGAATAATTATTTAATTTGGGAATTTATGATTTATCAGAGCGGGTAACACCGAATGGGGTTGTGAGTGTCATAGCGGTGACGACGATCACTTTTAAGATGGTCGCCACGCGGTGCACACGCACAAATCCATTAGCTCTTAATCCAAGTTTACTTTTGTAATCCTTCGTTATTTTAATAGTGTTTTGATTTAGTAATTTGTAATATAGTCATTGCCATATCTTGCGATTGTTATTTCTGCAATTCCTGCACATACACGCCCATAAAATACCAAGAGATAACGGACCAGCTGCGACACGTGGTGTCGCAACCTCTCGGCGATCCGTTATCAGAAGTGGGATCGGGAACGGTGCAGGATCAGACTACAGGCAATGTCTCAAAGAAATCTTCTTCGCCGGTTACCTGTTTCTACTGTGGCGAGCAGGGAAACATTGCAACGCAGTGCAAGAAGAAAGAAGCAGACTATAATGGCGGTCAAATTGAGCGACGAGTGGATGCCTGTACCATCAAGCCACCTATGGGCTCATTTCCTACCAAACCGGGTGAGAAGTTTTCATTTTGTTTTTAATGTGGTGATTAGGAAAAGCTTAGCTGGTAGATACCCAGGTTAGTACTACCAAAGTACGGTGCCATTGTTAGGTATAGGCAAGTTTTGTTTACAGCGCACAATATAAATTTACATCTGATTGCTGCGGGTACCAGTCGAGGCGGGTTATGTCAACTTTAAAGAACATGTTAAGGGTAGTCGAAACAGGCAATCATAAATCATGGCAGGCAGCGTTGCCTGAAGTTCAACTTGCAATTGATTGCACTGTAAATAGTACAATTAAGACAAGTCCTCAGGAACTTTTAATAGGGAAAGTTGCTAGATCACTTCAACTGATGACCGTTGATTGGCGTTAATACAGACGAGACAAATATTTAGCTAGATGTAATCAGAGCATGCGGCTCGGGCGATAGAGGAAAGTGTTTCTATAGAGAAGCAGTGGCGGTACCTTCATACAAGCCCAAAAGCCCGGCTTGCCTAACTTATACCCACACGTAACAAACATCGAATAATTTGAATTTCGCGCTAAAAAGTTCGCGCGGTCATACGATGTAGGTAAACTACCCCGAACACAGCGGCCGGCGGCCGGCCGGCTACGCTCACTACTACACGCGCGCCGCTTCATGCGTACAGCACACACGTTCACAATATTCCACATCTTCCATCCCGCTCGTACGCACGTCACGCAAGCCCAAAAACGGCGGCTTGCACATCTCTCTTTCTAACCTATGAAAACTACGCATAGTGAAAATAGCGCTACTTTGTTACGAAACTGCACATTAGTATGGACGGGCGAAGCATTGATTTACCATGAAGTTGTCTGCGGATTTTTGGCGCGAGTATTGCGCATGCTCGTGTACATCGTAAAATAGCTTCGTTTCGCTGCAACTTCAGTGCATAGACATTGTTTGTTTTGGATTGTTTGAGTTGAAAGAAAAGTTTTGTTTGTTGTCGATTCGTTGCAATACTTACTAGATAGTAGATTTGTGTTTAAAAATGGAAGAAATAGTGCGTTGTGAGGATATGAGGTGTATTAAAGCGTTACTCGACCAGGGCAAGGTAAAATCTTTGACTTTTTCTCAAAAAAAAGTTTTAATAACTTCACCAAAACCAACGCCTGACCTGTGTATTTCTCAGAGCAAGGGACACAAACGTAAATTCAGTAGATCTATTTCTAAAACAAATTGGATTGCGGGCTGTTCTCATTTGAACAAGTTGTTTTGTTGGAGCTGTTTGTTTTTCTCGAACGATACAAACGATGTTTGGAATACGTCCGGGTATGACGATTTAAATAATCTATCTAGAAGTAGTATGCTTTCAGTGTGCTTTGGTTAACTCGCCTCAAAGACCCTCAATGAGCAAGTGATAGTTGAAGACTAAGATTACTGATTGAAGAAATAACTAGATGGATTTTACGTCAAACGGTTAGAACCCACAAAAATATAGGTTGGGCTTGCCCTAATCTAAAGCCCTAGGCACGCCACTGTAGAGAAGGCTCGGTTTGACAGAAACAAAGCTTAAGTAAAGAATTTCAAAGTAGGCAATTATGTGTTAGTAGAAAATTAGAAGTGCAACAAAACAAGGCTAGAACCAAAATCTAAGCTACAAACACCAACAAATAATGTCAGAATATTCCGTTAACGGCGCGGGTGCTGGTGAATAATTTGTTGGATTGTCTGTGTGGTAATAAAATAATCTGTGTGGTGTGTAAGTGTATAGCTTGTGTAGTAACTATAGCCTGTGTGGCAACCAAAGCCTGTGTGGCAACCAAAGCCTGTGTGGCATCCATGGCCTGTGTGGCAACCATAGCCTGATTGGGAACCATAGCCTGTGTGGGAACCATAGCCTGTGTGGCAACCAATGCCTGGGTGGTATCCATAGCCTGTGTGGCATCCATAGCCTGTGTGTCATCCATAGCCTGTGTGGCCTCCATAGCCTGTGTGGCCTGTGTGGCCCGTGTGTAGTACTTTACTAATATCGTCAGTAAAATGTGTCTTAGCATTTAAGTGACTATTGGTCTTAGGTTAATTTGATAAGCCTCCTTTTAAAGTCTAAGGTGATTTGGTCAGAATGACCGAGTTGATAAGTGAGCATTCAAGTGTTTGTTTATTTGACCATAGATCTGAATGAAGAAAATCACGCACACGAGGACGTGTGATGATGCAGGACGGCCGTAACGGCGCGTGATTAATGTACTCGATTTATTGTGATATTTAAATGACTTTTTAGTCGATGCGAATAATTATTTAATTTGGGAATTTATGATTTATCAGAGCGGGTAACACCGAATGGGGTTGTGAGTGTCATAGCGGTGACGACGATCACTTTTAAGATGGTCGCCACGCGGTGCACACGCACAAATCCATTAGCTCTTAATCCAAGTTTACTTTTGTAATCCTTCGTTATTTTAATAGTGTTTTGATTTAGTAATTTGTAATATAGTCATTGCCATATCTTGCGATTGTTATTTCTGCAATTCCTGCACATACACGCCCATAAAATACCAAGAGATAACGGACCAGCTGCGACACGTGGTGTCGCAACCTCTCGGCGATCCGTTATATAATAACTGTAAGTCTTTACATTTGCATAAATAAATATTTTTATTATTATTATATTATTAATTAGACAGTGCTATTCCTTCAAAGGTTTTTATACGACTGACAGCTAAATACATACACATTTAGGGTTTAGGCCTCTAGGGTTTTTTTATTTCCAAGTTCTATAACAGCTTCATCATGTGTAGTGCCTTGTAACTTGTGCACTGTGACGGCCCAACTCTTACGGACTTTCTTTCATATTTTTTCAATAGGTATTTCTGTTTCTGTACGGTTCTGTTTTATTCCGTTTCATCTAGCCGTCGTTTCCGCATTCGAAAAGCTGCCTTACTAGCTCTACCCATATTCGTAACTTAAAAGTGTTAAATAAAAATAATTTATAAAAAAAAACCGACTTCAAAAACTGAAAAGCATAAAATAAATATTTCCTTTCTACATCATTTTGAAGTCGGTGCCAAGTAAAACATTAAAATTACTAAGGATAACACAAAACAACAACAACAAAATATTACAACGTAAAAATAATTCACACTAACTCGAAATATTATCAAAAATAAATTAACCTAAAGACAACGATATTATGACAACTTAACTAAATTTAGTATGTGTTTATAGATATTACTTAACTTTAAAGAAAACTCGCTGAAACAAAACAAATCAAGAAAGTAACATGAAGACCAAGTAATTTTTAGGTTTTTTTTAAATTTATAATATAATCATGTCTCAAAAACAATAGCAATAAACAACCACCAAAGAAGCACAATAAATTATTTGTATTTAAATCCCGCAGCCCCGGTGCTTATATAAAGAAATCAAGATTTTGTTAAAGATAATCCGGCTTACCGTCTGCGTCCATCGACGCGAGAGTTGGTAATATTATAAAATTGAAGGAAAATTCAAATCTTAAAGATAAAACCGACAGATATCTATCATAATTAATTGTGTTGATACAAATAACGTGACAATTTCTGTTCAAACGTTAGTTGTTCCAGGCTAGCATGATTACCATCACCACACTGGCTTACCACAATAAAATATTGTTCGAAAAAGCCGATCTAAAGTAAGAACGGGTACCTACTTCTACGATTATTTATGGAAACTCAAAACACGAAAATTTTGAGTCGTTATTAAAACAAATGAATCCGGACCTATTTTCAATTGTTTCATATTAGTGAGTTTAGTTTTATTACCGGTGATCTAAGTAACTTAGAATCTATGTGGTGATTCTGTTAGGTAAATAACACGAGCTCTACGATGCCACAGCGCTGTTACTACGCTGTCTCTACCCTTAATTTAGACATGACGCTACAACATGGGTTTTTCAAAAAGGGCTTAATAGAAGCTCTATAAGGTTGGCAACACATCAGCGATCGTTCCTGGTATTGCAAATGTTCCTAGGCGGCGGTGACCACTTACCATGAGGTGGTCCGTCTGCCTGCTTGTCAATCTCAAGTCTGTATGTGTCACAGTTACAGCCATTATATTATATTACTAGCTCCCACCCCGCGGTTTCACCCGATTTCCTGAGAGATCTTAAGTTTTCCCGGGATAAAAAGTAACTTATAACCTTCCTCGATAAATGGGCTATCCAACACTAAAAGATTTTTTCAATTCGAACCAGTAGTTCCTGAGATTAGCGCGTTCAACCAAACAAACAAACACTTCAGCTTTATAATATTATTAGTATAGACTAGCTTTTCCGCACGGTTTCACCCGCGTTCCAGAGGGATCTTGTGTTTTCCCGGGATAAAAAGTAGTCTATAGCTTTTCTCGATAAATGGGCTAGCCCAAATCGAACTAGTAGTTCCTGAGATTAGCGCGTTCAAATAAACAAACAAACTCTTCCACTTTATAATATTAGTATATATATGTACTATACTATATACTTTTTTTTATTAAACTTACTGTATTCTCTATCCAATTCCGCTTCAGGATTATTTATATATAATACGAAGAATGGGACCTTTTTGGCAGATTCCCAAAAATTTGGTTTGACCTCTAAGGAGTCCATTCAATTATCTGATTGTCCTGAACATAGACACAATAACTTTCTACGAGATATTATTATTGTCAAAATGTACTCATGCACATCTTTTTATACATAATCTTGTTAATTACAATTTCAGGCATCTTTCCTTAATTTCTCATCGAACTATACAATACAAAATCTCGGACGCACAAGGTTTATGTGTCAGTGAAGGGAGGAAATGCGAAAATAAATTTCCCCCAGGTGTTGCATTATGAAGGGCTGATGAGGCTTTCTTGAGTTTGATTGATTACAAAACCCATTTTGATTATTGAACCGTTTAATTAAAGCACTTACGTCACACAATTAAATTTTCCGCCTGATTTACGAATATTTTTCGAAGGTGTACCGTACCATTAGTTTGGTCGATAGTATTTGGGGAAAATAGGTAAGTAGTGGGTTTATTTTTGAAGTGAAAACTTCTTTAGGCGCGTTGAGCACTTTTTGGGTGAACAAAAATCATGGAACTCTCGTCATCGTCACCGAACGCTTTCCATGAGCTTTATATATGTGTACTTTTTGGGTGAACAAAAAGCGTGAAACTCGCGTCTTCGTCACCGCACGCTTCCCATGATTTCACTTCTGCGGCAGTCCCCAATGACTGCCCCGCATGTTTTTTTTTACTATGGATAGACCAAAGGTAAACAAGTCCATGGAAACTAGCTCCCAAATGCACATACCGGAGGTCAATCTCGTTGTAGGATTCAAACATACAACTACCACAGTATATATGTAGGTAAAAGTAGCTCCAGACCCTTTGAAGTGGATATTTAGGCTTTGGTGAGTTTAACTAAGAAGAAGAAAATCATTATTTACTTATGGAAAAATACATAGAATAAAGTCTATATCTATAATAAATAAAAATGAATCACCGAAATGTTTGTACGCGCATAACTTCCGAACGACTGGACCAAATAGGATAAATCTTTCTTTTATGTGTTCGTTATTGTTAGGAGAAGGTTTGTATGAAAGAAAAAACAACCGGGAATTCAGGTGAAAACTGTGGGGAACAGCTAGTCAAGAATAAATACCAATATTTTATCTAAAGAGATTAATTGCTTTTTTCCAATCCATCATTGGAATAATTGAACATTTAATTTTTATTTCATCAAAGAATGTTATTTCAAATCTATATGTATAAATAAAAGACGATTTTTAACAAATATTTGTTAAGTCCAGTGGCATGCTTACTTCCACGAGAAAATAATGATCGTGCGATAGAATGCTTCCGGTCTGTTTGGACTGATTTTAGTATTGTACTGATCTCATATTGAACGAATCTCAAAATCACCTTTTCCCAAAATGACTGATTTTCTAAATGTCTTTCAATCATGTCATGTCTGACAGGAAAAGTACATTCAGGAACATAATGAATGATAATAAATAAAACCTTATAGATAATCAAAAATATACGTGTCGAATTTGTACAGAGAATCTGTCATACTGTCATATTTATTTTATGGATAAAAGGTAGAATTGGGCCTTTGTAGAATGAAATTATGGCTTTTGGATAGGGATAGTATTAGGTGATTTACCGTTCTCTTTTTACTATGCCATTACAAGATACTAATTAATTCTGCCTTCTTACATATTTCAAAGGGTGGCGTAACGTATCGATGACAGTGTTATGTGTACAATCGTTACACATATTCGAGTCAGCTGTCTAATACATAATTTACATCGATATGTACCACCAAACAATCGAGTTAATCGAATGATTACACGGTATGGTTACACGCGATCGTGTTTTGTAAGTTATTTTGTATTCGAGATATCAATTTTCTAATGGCCGTTACGTGTTTTGTGGAAGCAGGTCTCGTTTTATGACGTCATATGAATTTTTGCAATGTTTTTGATAAAATTGTCTTAAGAAATTGACAATAAATAACTAACGAATTTATTATGCTTTGGGGCTTCGATAACTTTAAGTCAGGTTATTAAAATAAAAAAAGAACTGGTAATGTTTTTTGGAGAGCAGACAGGATGATTTTGAAGTCGTTGGCATTACTTGTGGTACTCATCAAGATGAACAAATTTTATTACCTTATTTTTTGTTTCTGTGATTTCGATTAACACTTTATATAATGACTAGCTGTTCCACGCGGTTTCACCCACATTCCCGGGATAAAAAGTAACTTCTAAACTTCCTCGAGAATTGGGCTATCAAATGCAAATAGAATTTTTCAAATCCGACTGCTAGTTCTAGAGATTAGCGCTTTTAAACAAACAAAAATACTCTTCTCCTATATTATTATTAGTACTAGCTTACCGCCCATATTTTAATAAAGGGGTGGAATTTTCAAAAATCCTTTCATAGCGGATGCCTACATCATACTTAATAGCTATCAGTATGCCAAATTTTAGGCCGATCCGTCCAGTGGTTTGAACTGTGCGTTGATAGATCAGTCAGTCAGTCACCATTTCCTTTTATATATAACAGATTAGATAATATAATTTAATCTTAGTTTTTTTTTGTCAGAAGTCTGATAATTATACAGGCGTCTATGGACATTAGAACTATGTATATGAAAGATAAAAAA
Source organism: Tetheella fluctuosa (assembly GCA_951216915.1). Lineage (NCBI taxonomy): Eukaryota > Metazoa > Arthropoda > Insecta > Lepidoptera > Drepanidae > Tetheella > Tetheella fluctuosa. Next base: position 12,514,405 of record OX578216.1, on the reverse strand, counting down.
GAAGTCCTAGTTAGTACAGTCACGAATAAACACACTTTGCTTCCGTCCGTGAATTTGCACACCCGTCGAAACTGATCACAAAATCTCGCCCATATTGACAGAGATACCACAAACTCAATTATTAACATATCAAGGCGTATTATTATTCCAATCAGCTATGCTATTCTGTACTAAAACTCGACGGTGAATTCTCGAAGTAACTATTCTCTGTCTCACTCGTGAACTCCTGATTACCGAGTTTCACGAGTGAGACAGAGAATAATCGCTTCGAGAATTCACCGTTGAGTTTTAGAACAGAATAGCATAACAGTCGTCAAACAATCAAATTCTACGATCCATTCATACACCACGACCTCTAGATGTCTCTTACATAAATAAGATCGGTTAAAACGTAATATTACGCTTAGTGACCGACTTCGTAGATTACCGACTGGCACACTTACTAAAGAGATGATAGATTGAATCGCTTCTAAGGGCAATGAATAACGCGTTGCGAATTGAACACTCGATGTACTGTGTACTGTTGATGATGATTATCGTTGCGTAATTTTCGGTGTGAAGAATATTTTTTGTGAGGACATTAGGTACCGCGAACCAGCTTCATACTAATGGAAGTATGTTCTTATTTTGGATATCTACTAATAAAACTCAATTAGATTTTTTTATACTATTCAGTAACTAATAACCTAGATTTGTAGAAAGTTAGATTACCGTTAAGTTATAATGTTTCAAAATTACAAGGGTTAAAGTCGCAATTTTTGATGCTGTTTTTCTAATTTCCTTTATTAAAAGTTTTATCCTCATTGTTGATCATATTGTTATCAAATTATACTTACATTATTAGGAAAATTATTACAATTACGAAATAAAAAAAATAATACTAAAACTATTGCCGTCACACATAGGCGCTCGCGATCTCCCCGCGACTGATTGAGATAGCAACAACGCCGAATTAATGTGGAACGGATATTTGTGGTAATGTCCTCTTAACAAATATTTTTGTGTACATAAAATCATTTAAGTTGAAATCACAGGTTTATGGCGATGATAGCTCAGTGGTAGTGACATCAGACGTCGCGGCGAAGATTGTGAGTTCGAATCCTGCAATGAGCTTGAGCTTTCGGTGAAGGAAAACATCGTGAAAAAACCATAGCAGAGTGGTAGAGTTTGTTGTAGAACCCGCCTGACTGGCTACCACAAAATCTGTCGCCAAACACCTATTGGTGTGTTCCGGCAGCTGCACTTGAGAGCCAGTTCCTTCTAGGCCTTGTGTGCTTTACCTTCGGCTACATAGTTAGATTGTGGTCAAACACAAGCCTAAACAAAGTGAAAAAAGGTACGTACAAATTTAAAATGCCAGGTTTAGCGGAATTAAGTAACCACGTTGAATGTAGTGAAAAATTATAGTGGGTTGGAATCTCTCGATGAAGGAAAACAGCATGAAGAAATCATATTCGCCTGGCTTTGTTGTGTGCACTTGAGAGCCACTTACTATGTGAGATTATGGTTAAAACACAAGCCTAACAATCAGCCTACAAATAATTATTTAATTAAAAATGTTTGAAGAACGAAAAAGTACACGGAAAAAAAATATTTATTTAGGAGCATTACAATATTTAAACAAGATTTAGCCTTTTAATTTATTTGGGGTGTGTAATAAAATGTTGGGTTCATTGTACGGTAAAGGATTTGAAGTAAATGAGTAGGTATAACATGATCCCAGAGGTAGGTAGGTAAGATTTTCTTATCTCACTTTAATATTCGCTATATGCTTTAAAACAGCGCTAATAAAGTAATTTATATTAATGTTTTTTTTTGTTTTCAAATTTCCTTAACCTTGCTGAGTTTCTTGCCAGTTCTTCTCGGTTGAAGGCGACATTCATGTGTGCCTTTCTAGGGCCTAAACTGAATAAATGGCTTTGACTTTGAATTGATTTTGAATCGTGAATCATTGACCTGAGGTTTATTTTTAATAAATCCAATTTATTATTGGGGCTTAAATTGTTACTTACGTTCTATAATATTTGCGCCTTAGGACCAAAAAGAACTAGAATCAAAACTTTAGTCATGTCTGAATGGATTGTGTTTATCGAAAATAAACCACATGTCAAAGTTTCACGATTTAAAATCAATTATCCATGTTCCATAGATATATTGCATAGATTGACGTTTAATAATAGGTAAGCCCTTAGATTGCTTCCTATTTTCATTCAATTAAACTCTTCAAGATATAAAAAGACATATTTGACAGCTTTATCCATACATGTACCAAAAGAGACAAAGAGAGATACTTGCCCTTTTTACAAATATGGCTTTTTATTCCTACAATACAAAAACGTAATTTGACATATTTTTTCACATGTAATATTATTTTTATACGATATAATTTTGTATTTCATTTATTTTTCTTCACAACGACTTGAGTTTATTTCATACTGCCAAGCAAACATTATCTATAAAAAAAATATTAATAAAAAAGAAAATAGAGAAAAATCATTGAATTCTTTGCAAAATTAAGTTTAAAGTATACGCGATATTAAACTCTGAATGCTCTTTCTCTCGTGTTATAATAGCAAAACATTGGGAGCGATATCATTTGCAGTTAACGGTAGGTCACATTTAAATAACAATATACCTACATATAGGGATGGCATTACAGCATTAACTTGATATATTCCTATTATAACTCTGAGGTCAACTTTAGGTCGTCGATTGTTACAGTTGTATTTAATTGTTATTGCAATAGAGTTCAATTTCAGTTAACATTTGCAACGTTTGAATGGTATTTACTTGGGAAACAATAAAAACATCGGTAGATCCTAAAATGGTAGAGCATGGCTTGGAATAAATTATGAATACTTTTTATCGACCTACCGAAACTAGTTATCGATAAGAAAAATCGGTTTCTTTTTGTTTGCGCTTTCAATGACAGTTGATGAGAAAGGAAATAAGTTTAGTAGAGTTACGTAGATAGTATACAATGTTTTTCTAAATACATCTCTGAGTTCTTTACATTATATTATACTGAAGTGAAAAGTTAAAAAAGACATAATAAGTATGATCTCATTTTTGAAACTGTAATAGATAATTATCTACTTAATTAATCGTACTTCCTAATCCTAATCCTAACTTCCTAACTTTAATATCCTAATCCTAACTTCCTAACTTTTATATCCTAATCCTAACTAATATTATAAATGCGAAAGTGAGTTTGTTTGTTTGTTACCTTTTCACGCTTAAACCGCTGAACCGATCATGATGAAATTTGGTATGCAGATAGCCTATGATATGGATAAGGACATAGGCTACTTTTTATACATAAGAACGCGGATGAAACCGCGGGATAGAATCTAGTACTTTGATAAAAGTGATGACTATTCATTCACCAACTGCTTATAAAAAAAACTTAAAATCCATCAATACCCAAATACAGATGCGTTTCTAAGGGCTTTGTCGCAAAATAATGAGACCTAAGACCGGCCTTAAATAGGATGTTGACAGGTCGAGATCGAATACCTATAGAGTCCGAAAAGGTTGGGTCGACCGTTTTTTTGCCGGTACGGACACGTTAGCCTTATCAAATACCTATTATTATTTGAGGTTTTGAAGTTTATCGATATAGTGATTAGACTTGGGTTGAATTTTGAAGGTATATTGGTGAATACATTGGTAAATGGATTGGAAGGAAAATAATATTGTAAATACATCGTAAATAGTAAATACATGTAAATCTTCCATACTTATAGGTACATAATCAGTGCCTGATTTAGAGTTCTGACCGCCCTAGGCTAACTATGTATGTGCCCCCCAGCCTGTCCTGTCGTACCCTTTTACAAGTACAGAATAGAGCTTACGTAACATCTTTGAATGAAACTGTCAGTAAGTAGGTAAACGAAAGACGAAACTAACGAAATAATTCCAACAGTTATTTTTACAATCTATTTATTTTATCCTTAAAATATACAAGAAGAAATTTAAAAAAGATTTTAAATCCTTGCGATAATTGCTCTATTCCAAGTGTTATGAGAATTGAGAATATTATATCAAATTACTTTTCGCAGCAAATTTTTTTAACGCACGTATTTTCCCAAAATTACCAAATAATATTATGTAAGAAAGTCTCAGTTTAGCGCCGCGCCCGCCGCCCCCTTGGTCCTTACACCCTAGGCTCTAGTCTTATTAGCCTGTGGGTAAATCAGGCCCTGTACATAATACATATAAGTAAAGGTTTTTAATCCTAAAAAATTATAAATGTTAAGGTTTGGATGGATGAACAGCTAAACGGATCTGGATGAAATTTTGCGCAGAGATAGATTATAATCTGGAATACCACATATGCTACTTTTTATCCCGGGAAAATATACGATTCCTCGGGAACGCAAGTGAAACCACGGGGCAGAAGCTTGTAGTAAACGATTATATTTGTGGAAGAGACAAAAATACTCTTATAAGAATGTTCTAAGTTTACAGCACTAAAGTTTATCACTATTTTTTTTTTAATTTACTGCTAATTACCAATTTGTTAAAATCAATTTGAAATTGCGTACATACCTATTGCAATTATAATAACTCTCAAAAGAGGCTTGGCATTACTCCACACCATCCTCCGTTTAACCTAAAAATAAAAAAATAATTGCCACTGCGCAACCATAGACAACTTTACCGCCGAAAACATAGAATGACCATTAAAAATTACCGTCAGATTTACGGTCAATCTTTCATATATAAAACGGCAAATAAATTACACATCATATTTTGCGTGACTAGAACACCGCTGCGGCAAAATAATTACTGTAAATCATTGCACAACAATCAAATTACAAACGAATAATATTATTCGGTAATCGTTTATTACACATGACTCTGCTATGTTACTTAATTAATAAGACGCGTAATTTCTTGGTAATTAGGGAAAGTCAAGGTGTAAAGTGTATTGCCCCCGTCTGTAGTTCGCTACACTGGCAACACCACTGTTGTTGTGGGTAATTTAAGGGTTAAGTCAGAATGTGACAACGGGATATTACTGGCCATAATTTATTTATTGTCCAGTAGAAGTAGAAAGTTGTACCGGTTGAATGTGTAGTGTAATCAATGTATGAAATGCAATGAAATATTGTAGGTATTCATTGAAATAGATACATTTACTCTTCACAAGTATGAATTGTCATTCTCTAATGTACAGTTGGGAAAGTTACCTTTTCTGAGAAGAGCTGGCATCAAACTTAGCAAAAAGAAACGGTAATTTACTACATTACTGTGTCCTGTAAGAGAGCGGCCGCTACATCTAAGAATTGTCGTCATTCATTATATTCGTTTATATTTTAACTAGTTCCCACTCGCACTTTCACCCGCGTTAATCCAGAACATATTGTATATGTGTGCTGAATTTCATCTAAATCTGTTCATCCGTTATAGAGCTGAGTGGTAACAGTCATAGAGACATATAGACACACACACAATCTTTCGCATTTATAATAGTAGTAAGATAACCCATATTATGTTTTACAACGATCTTATTTGTTCTTTATATTATTTAGAAGTTTTTAAGACTGAGTCAGAATTCAATACATAAGCTAATTTATATATAAATATATAAGGAAATCGGTTAAAGAAAAAAATTAAGCCGCCAAAGTGAAAAACCGTATAAATGTCGTAGTACAGCTCTAGTTATGTGAACATTTATGATAATGTAATACCTAAATAATACCGGAATAAATTTTAGGTAATACAGTTCCACAATTAATTTCGGGCTTTATTAAACCTGTCTCACACAACAATGTAATCAAACAATATCAATTAACTCATTAATTAGTATGGTCTAGAACTCTATTCTAAACTATACTGATAGCTTTAGCTGATAATTATCACGTGTCTATTTGTTTTTCTTACTAGAATCCCGTCCGGCTTTGCACGGGTATCAATACGCCTACATTTTTATTAAAGTATAGATAACTCCATTGGTTTACCCTAAAGCTCCCATAGTCCATAAAATTAATACATAATGGAACTCTACAAAATTTTCTAAAATTTTCAACAAACCACAAGCATGCCATCCATAAAGTTACTCTTTGAGTGTATATAGTAGCCAGCGGCTAGTTACTTTGTGACAATACGATCGGACAAGGCGTTCATCATAAAAGTAGTAAAAACAAATGAATTAATAAAAAAAGGCCTGTCTCGACAATGGGCGGAGCGAGCTAAGGTTACTGCTCGCAAGCGAATAGATTTCAAATCTGACCACGATTAAAGTTTGTCGACTGTACGTGTATCCTCCATTCGGTGCAAAGCGATCTAGATAATTGACCTTTGAATGTGATGTTAAAGCTCAGCAATGCAGAGCGAGACCGGTCGGACACCGGTTTTAATATAAAATTTAATATCGTTTTTTATATGTATTGTTGCGACGTTATTTTTTTCGTATTACCGTATGGTTGTCGTCAAGAAATAATTAAAAATATTTGCAAGCTTATGTTGACCCTTCTAAACGGCTTAACCTTCCTAATAATGACCTTAAAAGGGCTTCCATGTCACCTAATTATAACTTTATAGGTACTTTACCATTACTTAAACAGGTATAGATACCTATTAATACATAAGTACGCAGCGATGTATTTTTTTAAATAAGGTATTCTAGATTGAGTCCAGAATAAACGCAGCGATGGTTTTTTTTGATAAGAAATCATTGGTAAGGACTTTTTCAGCCTATCCTATAATATCTTCTTACACTGAAGCAATAGATTAACTTTAAAATGAGGAATATTGAGTGCAGATCGATTGTAAATGCTGTTGCAATAGAGTCAATATTTTCTCATCAAAATAAATGATCAAAATTATTGTTGATCGTAAAATTTGAGTAACTAATGCATCCAACATTTTATCAAGTCCATATTTTGTAAGTTAATGGGTTCAAATAAGTCGTTAGTCAAGTCACGTAAGGCAGGTCAAGTCATTGTCGTTAAAAAATAAAATGACGGTTATTGTAATTAGTTTGCGTTTCATATTTCTTCGAATATTGCAGACGTGTTGAACTTTTTTTTTACTGTTTATGTATTTTCCTTATTGACCATGTTTCTGTGGTATTTATATAAATAATTAAGAATCCTCCTCAGTCGTAACTAGTTACTACAAATTTTATTTATGCTGCAAGTAATTATATAATATCTTATCAAATATCATTCTAAGTATAGAAATTATGTCGCTTTATGTATTAACCCTTACTGTCTACGTAATACTGCATTTTATTGAATGTTTGAGTATAGATGTAAAACACTACATAACTACAGTAATAACATGGGTTATAAGGAAATACAGTTCCTATATCTAACTGCATCCATAGTAGGGTTGCCCGTGGGAAAACTTGAGTTGAACGTTGGGAATTTTTTTTTTTTAAATAGAGAGTTTACTAGATTTTTTGTTTTCATAACTTTGTAACCTGTGTTTTTATTTGACTACAATTTCACTGTGGTAGTGATCATGTGACTGATGGTGGTAAGCCTACAAATTCTGGAAGACTTTTAACTTGAGGGTGGCCAATCAAGCGGGTATTCCAAAATACCCTATCATTAGTCAAAAGTCAGATTTTAAATTTGTTTTTAATAATTCGTAAGTTTACTGTTTTTTTTTACTTGGGTTAGACTTGTGTTTGAACACAATCTCACTATGTTAAGTGACGATGTGACCGGAGGTGGTAGACACATAAAGTCTAGAAGGAATCTGGCTCTCAAGTGCAGGTGCTGGAACACACCAGTAATAGGTGTAGGATTTTTATGAGGTGGTAGCCTGCTAGACGGGTAGGTACTACAAAATACCCTACCCCCGTACAGCGAAGCAGTTTTTTGCAGTTTTTGTGAAAAAAATTAGTTAATCATTTGAAATCTTACGGAAAATAATGCGCAGAAAATTGGAAACTTCGGGAAAAACTGTTAGTATGGGATTTTTGTATGAAATTAAGACACTGATGTTTTTTGCGTTAGATAGGCAGTTTATTGAGGAATATAGGCTACTTTTCATGTTGAAAACGCAGGTGCAACCGCGAGGGACAACTAGTTTATATATTAAAAAAATGGGTGTTAGTATAATTATGATAAACTGAAAAACTCGGACACCGTTGAAACAATCATGAAAGTTGCCACATCTAAGTGTTTTATCATAGCGAAGGTTTTTTACTGCCCATTTCCAAGATCCCTCGGGAACGCGAGAGAAACCGCGGAAGCTAGTTGTTTATAACACGTTGACATTTTCCCCTTTTATATTGTTCAACATTTTCGCGGTACAATTTATTAAAAAGTCTAGACAATCCAGTGCAATCCCGGCCACATGACAACCCTAATGACATCTTTTTGCCAAGTATTGAGCTTACGAGCACTTTCACTCTCTATGCGCTTACACATGACATAATCATTTGTCTGAGTATAGTAAATTGTAATAAAGTATAATTTTTCATAAAAAAATGAATATGTTTCACTGCTAGGTCCGAAGAAGACTTTCCGAAAGTTTTACCGTCAAAGATTTTCTTAAACTTTTAACAATTATTGTTGACTCGAAGTAAAAAGCTTATTAGTAAATGAGTAGTTTTGTTTTTCCAATTTCAGTAGGTATTATATTATTTTAGAAGTGACTTTTAGAAAAAAATAAGTTTTATGTAAGTAAATAGGGATTTGAATTGATATAAGGATTTTACAAAGATATTATATTTTATGCAAAAGAAAAACATTTTTAAATTAAAGTAACCCATTTGGAAAAAAAATGCTTTTCCAGTAGGCAAAGATTTTTTCGCCGCGTAATTTTATAAAAAAAAACATTAGAAAAAAAAATTATAACTCACCCGAAGAATCCTCAGTCACCGATACTGGCAACACACACAAATAGTTCGATATTTAAAACGCGTTTGAAATAGATGTGGCGGGCTCGGTACACGGTGTACGACTGCGGAATCGTCGCCGGCGCAGGTGAATGTGAACGTCACTCAATTTACCACTCTTGTTTCGCTAAGATTAACCACCTCAAGACTGCACCTTGCCGTGTTTATTGGCAAAGAATTAAAAGTACTTTTCGAATTGGCAGCGTGTTACGTTTGTGTACATTGAACTTTGCGGCCTATTTGAATGGGCGATTGTTATGCCCATCGGGTGCGAGACGCGTCTTACATATTTATTCAAAGCCTGTTATGTATTGGCGCCTAATAGACGTTTGTTAGATGCTTTTTTAAGTTGCAAGAATTTTTCCTTATATATTTTGCCACTTTTTAAATATAAAATACTAGCTTTTCGCCCGCGGCTTCGCTCGCGCAGATTTTATAAAATGTCTATAACTTTTTCCCCGTTAGCCAATTTCGACGAATCAAAGCCTATTTATTCACTGAAAAATGTTTCAATTTGACAGCACAATCCCCATCTGAAAAAGTTTATATTTGACAGCAAAATCCCCATTAACAAAATGATCCGCCATTTATTGTTACAAAAAATGTGATAAATGAAGAACTGCTCGACCGATTTTGTGCAAACTTCACATAAACTATCTACTAAATAGTCCGAACAAAGCCTAAAAATTTGGTTTGGATAGGTGAGCCCGTTCTTGAGTTATAAAATTACAACGAAAAGTGGCATTGATTTTTATATATATATAGATATTTCACCATTTCCATCGATTACCGTGAGAAAAAAGCTTTTTCTTTCACTGAGTAAGATACATTTTGAATTTGGAACAAGCGCCTAACCTATTATTCTAATATTTATTTTCCCGCAGTCAATGTTAAAAAGTAGGATACATAATTCGTGAAAAATAAGATCATCTCGGCTTTTGTATCCCTCGCTTCTCTCAGGAATTTACTGTAGAATCCCTTACTGCTCTCGACATCCAACGTAGTCGAAGAAAATTACCTTTTTTATACTATTTCTTGATAAGTTGATATTATTAAAATATGATTGATAGCCTAAATAAACGAAGAGACCTTTTCAAAACAGTTTTTATCCGGAAAATATTGAAAATTCAGAACCGGATATAAGACTATTCCCACGAATGCTCAACTGAAAGGTCATAGGTACAATTCACACGATAGTCAATGCATGTTTGGGATTTTATATAAATATTACATAGAGCTGTAGGTAATTATTAAAACCTTAATTAATATGATGACTTCTGCATTTTTTTTTAAATTATACATACCTAACTATATATAAACACATACCTTTGTGTACGACTAAAATCAATTAACGTATTAAACACATTAACTATTTTATACTACATAGGTGGCAAACAAGCATACGGCCTACCTGATAGTAAGCGGTTACCGTAGCCTATAGACGCTCATAACACCAGGGGCAAAGAAAATACAATATTATATTTTCCCTGCCAGGGGTATCACTCACGCGTTGTCAACCTTGAGACATGTTGTTAAGTCTCCTGTGCCTGTAATTTCACCGGCTCCCATACCCTCCTAACCGAAACACAGCAATAATTCGGACTATTCAATCGGTTCGTCACCCAAATTTGGACCGCACCGCTTTGAATTACCATGATTATTTAGCTGGGGGGATGCCACGCGTTATACAATTATTAACCACGTCATCAGCCTTTTTGCAGACTACAAAATGACTCGCAAATTGGTCGTCCACTGGAGTAATGGACCCAAGTCCAGGTCTCATCCATCTGATCGCAATAAAGAAACTATTGAAGAGAGAAACTATGCCTGAAAATCACTTTTCCTGTCTTCGAAGATAAGTTATATAAACAGACAATTACCGAGAGTATTTCATGATTTCCGTCGTAGCAACGTAGTCACGTTTATAAAAAAAAGCTTTATAAACAGAATTAATATCGGAATTTTTATTCCTCAAGCACCCGCAGTTAATTAATACAATGACCTTGGGAGTGTGACCTCAAGCATCCACTTGCATCTGCCTGTCCAAGGTCGACGGGTGACTGCCTCGAGTAGGCTCACCATTTATTTAAGTGAAATTCCAGACGCGATGGTAGCATAAAATATCTAGCAACATTTATCAATAACTTCTGAAGAGAAAATAAATGTATCACAAGTAGTATGCGGTCCTTGATGTATTGATTGATTGACTGGGGAAAGGTAAAAAGATGACTTGTACATGTGTGTATAGTTTTATATATCAGTATATATACAGAGTAGAAAGTGAGTAAGTTATTTTATTTGAGCAACATCAGCTACCGCTTATAGGTAAGAATTTTTCAACTTGATACAACTAATTGGGTATTTAAGTGGCTTTAAGAGTAAAATTTTTTTTTAACTATAAATAGGCTTTTTTTACCACAATCTCAACATGGTAAGTGTTGGTGTGGCTGAAGGTGGTAAGCCCAGAAACAGATTTTCAACTTGAGGTAGCCAGCCAGGCAATTTTGATGTCACAGTTTCAGTTACGATGACGAAAATAGATAAATAATGGTAACCCTAGTATCGAGTACTTTTGTACAAGCTCTTGTGGTTCGACACACAAAAGTAACTTTTACAATTTTACATACCTACACACGTCTATTTTGGAGTTAATTTACAAAAAGCATACATTTTAAAAGTGTTATCTAATTAATGTAATTTGGAGGTCAAAAAATAAATCACTAATGTATTTTGGATGTCAGAAGATAAAAACAATCGAATACTTTCCACTTTCTAAAAGAATTGCAATTCTTTTGTGGGTTTATAATCAATCATTATTGTGAAGTAAAATAGTTTGACGTGACTAAGTTTGACTGATAATTTCTCCACTTAGCTAACTGTTTATGAACTTAGACTGATCGAAAAGTTAATATTACTGACATTTGCTTTTAATAACGCTAAAGTAATCCATATCTTCGATGGGTATTTATTTTGTACGACCTTATTGAGTAGGAAAATAAGGTGTATTAACCAAAACATACTTGCTAATAGATATGTTTGTATATTATAAACAACGGTTGTTATTTCCATATTTAACTTGTCCATGTCACGTCTAATACAGAAGTTAAGTGGACCCTAAAATTGTCAACTCAATCTCCGCCTACCACAGTTTTATTAGGGATGAAGCCTGAATAAAATAACTTGGAATGGTAATACCCATAAGGCTTAAATAGTACGCAGGATAATGGACCTTATGTGGGATGAAAATAAGTAGAAATTTAACTGCTTTTATTACAAGTGAGCCTATTTACATTAAAAATACACGACAAAACACAATGGGGTTTTTATATAAGTATGTGAAATTTGGTTGGTCATTTAAATTATTTAGATTTTCTTTATTTTTTAAATACAATATCTGCTGTCCCCCACTTGATTATCATAACTCAAGGATAGATTGTGCAGATGAAAATACACTTAACATGTACGTGCTTTAGATTAAAGTCCAAATTCAATTGTTTTAATCTTGCCTCATTTTATTTATGATATGATTTATGTAGAAAGAAAAATTATTTAGTTTGGGTTCAATAAAAAATGCTAAAATTATATTTAATGATCATCTATTCGATGTAGACCAATTTGAAGACACTCTTTATATTTTGAAGAAGTAGGTTGGATTGAAGAAATCCTTTTGTAGTACACCCCTACGTTACAAAAGGAACATACCTTCCAAATATATTACATTGCTACTATTACCTGTCGGTCAGTCAGTCAGGACTTTTCATCTTATATGTAGATGAATCTAAAATGAGTTTTAGTTTTCAGAACCATAGCACGGTGGTAGAGTACTATGTAGTACCCACCTGGCTAGCTACCACCCTCAAGTTGAAAATCTTACGCCAAACAACTAATAGTTTCATCTGGTTGCTGCACTTGAGAGTCGGTTCTCACTTCTAGGCTTTGTATGCCTTCGGGCACTTCATCACTTTGGGTATAAGGCCATGATGAAATTGTGAACACAGGCCTGTATGTACCTACACATTTATTTAACCAGTTGTATATAAATTTTATTTTAGTGTTTAATATCTGTGTGTCAAATTGATTTCAAGAAAAAGTTCAAAGGAAGACTTTGTTTTGTTTATTATGTAGTTTTATTATGTATTTGTACATAAACAACCATGTGAAAGAAAATACAATTTTACAACACAATCTGCAAAATACTTCGACCAATAAATTTACATTATCAAGCAAACTTATACAACTTTCAAAATGCCCTCGATTCGGAAACGGACCAGTCAAACAAGATCCATCTGTTCCTTCCTTTCTAACCCATCGCAAGGTCACCGGTTAGTGTCCACTCAGCTTTAGGGTGGTGTCTGTCATAAGCTTTAGCAACTTTAGGACAACGCATAGAGACTCCCTTGCTGAGGTTTTTTACAGGTACAAAAACTGTTACAAAACGATAAAATAAATAAATATCCTGAGTTATTACTTCATAAGCATCTGATCTCCAATTAAATAGATCTTATATTTCTAAACATAACTTTAACATAGGAAGGTACTATTGATATTTTTATACCAAAACTCAGAGGAAACAGCCATGTCCTTGTAAAACCACAAATACCAAAAATACAAATACTATTCGTGGGTGTTCACTTGTTTTTTAAAGAGAAAACGAAGCCTTATACTGATGTAACTAACAAATAACATCATAAAAATGTATTTCATATGTGTGAAATTTTTAATATCCTACCTTGCGCTGTTTCACCTGCGTTCCCGAGCGATCTTATATTTTCCCGGGATAAAAAGTATCTTATATGTTAATCTAGAATATATTCTATCTGTGTGCTTTAAAATTCATGCAAATCCGTTTTGTAGTTTTTGCGTGAAAGAGAAGGGCGTCACACTTTTTTTTTTTTTTTTTTGACTGGAACAGGAAGGTGGTGGGTCCAGGGGACCTTCTTCCACCGTTACGCGGACTTTTGCGGTGAGCGCTGAGGGCTCTCAACCGCTACTTAAAACTAAAAACTAAAACTAAATAAATTTTGGGTAACGGTAGCCTGAGGGTGCCCCCTGTGGGGCTCGACCTCGGCTCAGGACGTTGCCTGGGGACTGAGGGAGGGCTTAGCATGCAAATATAATTATTTGGGGATCGGTCGGATTGCTAATATGCAGCTCGGGCCGCTTAATCGGGACGAGACTGGGAAGGACGTCGCGACGGTCCTCGCCGGCGAGGACGAAATCTAGGTTGACGATTTCGCATCTGTAATTGTTTGCGGGCTTCTTCGGCCTCGATCTGCGCTAGGGTAATGGCATCGTCTGGTTCGCTGAGGGCGAGCCTAGGCCTACGGATGCGGGAAATAAGGGACGGGGTGTATGTGATAGTGTTGACTATCAAGGGATTCGCGTGGTGCGCTGCGGTATCAAAATATCGGCGTGAGGCGCGTTTTATAAATTGTTTGATTGTAGGGAGACCTAAGTCAAGGTGGAGGTTTTCATTGCGCATGTACCACGGGGCGCCCGTGGCTTTGCGCATGAAACGGTTTTGAATCACCTGAAGGGTGTGGAGATGTTTGGGAGCAGCGTGAGCGAACACGGTGCTCGCATACGTCATGACTGGACGGATACACGCGGTATAGAGTCTAACCTTGCTTTTTAGGGCGAGTTTAGACCGGGCGTTGATCATACAGTGGAGTCGTCCTGCCACAAAGGCGGCGCGCGCGCGAACCGCCCTTATGTGTGCAGCGAAGGATAGGCGATCATCGAGGGTCACACCGAGATATTTGGCTTGCCTCTCCCAAGGGATCGGCTCGCCGAATAGTGTGACTGGATCGGGGATGGGGGGACGTCTTTTTCGGTCGGTTCTATAAAAGAGAACCGCCTGACTCTTGGAGGGGTTGATCTCTATTCTCCATTTCCGGAACCATGCGCCTAGGGCGTTGGCTGCGGTCTGGAGTTTCTTAGAGATCGCGGGCGGGCTTTTGCCTGAGCAATATACGGCAGTGTCGTCTGCAAAGAGAGCGAACTGCGTATTCCTGACTCTAGGGATGTCGCTCGTGTAGAGCGTGAAGAGCAAGGGAGATAGTACCGAGCCCTGCGGGACACCGGCACTAATGGGGTGTGGTGAGGACAGGACGCCTTCGACCCGATATCGAAAGAGACGATTCGACAGGGGCGTCACACACGACGAAGATACTATAATATTTTATCTTAAGATCAATGAGACAGCATTATACTATGTAAAGAGAGGCTACTACCTACCTCCACTTTCCTTCTCTTACACTGGTATAGCACTGTCTCATATATCTTAAGATAAAATATTATCTATAACAAATGGATGTTGACAAGTTTCACGTTTATAATATTAGTAGGATTATTAATGCGAAAGATTAGCTATGTTCATTCTTATAATTATGTTTGTTACTTATTCTAAACAAAATGGCAACGAACGAATTTAGAAATAATAAACAGCGTATATTTGGACAAAGCTAATGAATCCCGCTCGTTGCTAGTAACTTAAGCCTAAATAGCAAAGCTCCTCTCGCGAAAATGACCTAAGTATACCGCATGGGAGTTTCCCACCATTGTAGCCCCAAACGATCCATTGTGCACGCACCTTGGCCGAAATCTGTTGCAGTCTTGTTGGAGATAAATCTGATTATATTTGATCAATGATACATAGATATTTAACTATTGCTTTGCATCTATAAGTATAGTTTGTTACAGAAGCGTTGGCTATTCTGAAAATAAAATACTATTTATTTATTTAAAAAAAAATGAAGGTCCAGTAAAAGAAGGTAAAAAATAAGGAGGTCGGTCAGCTTCAAAAGTAGATGGTCATTTTAGTACCGTGACTTATTACGCAATTCAAATTTTCCATACATAGTGTCAAGAGAATGTCAATAGATTACTGTGATAGGGTACAAATAAAGGTAGGTGGCGTGTTCTTTCAAATCAATTTAAAATTAAATTTGCTTAGAAATACAAAATATAGGTACTTAAAATTTATCTCTAAAATTCAAATCTTATACCTTTAAACGAGCAATTCTTGTACTATATATACATATAATCTGAATCTCGGAAACGGCTCCAACGATTTTCATGAAATTTAGAATGCAGGGGGTTTCGGGGGTGATAAATCGATCTAGCTAGGTTTCATTTATAGAAAACGTCGTTTAAAAAAGAACACCGAGCAAAGCTTGGTCATCCAGGTACTCAGTAATAACATGACAACATACAATTAATAAAAGTTCGAGTAAACCCGGCTACGCTTCGCTGTCACAAACAAAAGAGAAAATGGTACCAGACTATTTTGTTTCTACTTATTTTTATATTTGGATAATATTTGTCATTGCGCGACCAGTTAAGTTTTATGTTAGGTCTGATTATAGTAAAAAAAACTGCGGCCACTTCCATATAGGACTCAAATTTAAGTGAAACATTACTGTCAATCAACAGAAACTGACAATACCTTCGTTTTCCGCATATCTCATTGGAAAATACACTTCTATACTAAATACTGTATCTGTACGTTCATTGAAATTAATATTCAACTGGTTTTAAGTCCATTGATTTACGCTTAGTTCTCGCAGAAACATAATCCGAGCTTAGGAAAGCTTGAATTGAGAAAGTTTACCTTGATCCCTGTTCTAGAAAATATCAAAGAAAATACCAACAAGTTCTTTAAGTAGAATATACTAGCGACTCGCCCTGGCTTTGCACGGGTAGCAGAGCTTAGGCTAGATTTTTTAAAATCAGAATAATAATATGACATTGGTTTAGACAGGGCACGCCAGTAAAGGTCCCAGTTGGCGTGGTTTTTTCCGACATCTTTAACAATAATCGTCATTTTTCAACCTATTTATCCTAAATCTATACTTATTATTATAAAGCTGAAGAGTCTGTTTGTTTGTTTGAACGCGCTAATTTCAGAACTACTAGTTCGATTTGAAAGAATATTTCTGTGTTGGATAAGTAGCCCATTTATCGAGGAAGGCTACTTTTTATCCCGGGAAAACACAAGATCCCTCGGGATCGCGGGTGAAACCGCGCGGAAAAGATAGTGAATTATATACTTTAACCTTCCTCACCAAACACTCCGTTCATTGGTGAAATCTGTAGTTTTTGAGTCTATCGCGTTCAGACAAACAGAGAGACGCGGCGAGCGAGAGGACCTTCTTCTATAATATGCAATGATTATAACTTACCTAGGCTAGTTAATCTATTTACGTGTATTTCCCTTTCAACAAGACCGGAAATTAATTGAAAGGGAAGTACAGTTATGTACAGAAATAATTGTACCAAGTCTAAATACACAAGATCTACAATAACACGAGTCGGTGTCATTATTATATTGTTTCTTTAGTCACAATATTTCGTAGTGTCGTTCTGCCCCGCAGTTCCCACGTTCCCGAGAGGTTATGTTCCCGGGATAAAAAGTACCCTATATGTTATTCCAGGATATTATCTATATGTGTGCCAAGTTTCATCCAAATCCATTCAGCCGTTTATGCGTGATAAACATACAAACTTTCAGAGTAGGATAGTATGCATACATAATAAAGTATATAGATAAAATACTTACATATAGGTACTAGGTAATATTATAAAGAGGTAAAGTTTGTGAGGTTGTAGAGGGTAATCTCTGGTTCTACTGTTCCGATTTTGAAAATTCTTTTAGTGTTGGATAGCCCATTTATCGAGGAAGGCATTATATCCCGGGAAAATATAAGATCCAACGGGATTGCGGGTGAAACCGCGAGGCGGAAGCTAGTAATGATCTGTATTATATATGTTACCGGAAATGTATGAAACCTAGGAATTCTATACAATTCCCTACCACCTCTGATGAATGAAAAAATTGCTACTGTACTGTACTATGATTGTTTGTGATCGATCCTGTGATCCCGTGATGACTCGAGTGAAATTCCAAGGTGAAAGATTCTATTCCATTAAAGATACTTATGTTTTTATGATAGAGCAAGAAAAAAAAATGAATGACGAAAAGCCTTGTTACAAATAAATATAACAAAAAGCTATGAACTTGTTCCTACTAAAATCACGGCAACGTCAAACTAACAGACATTAATGAGTGAAGCTAAAGCCAGACCAAAGACATGTGAAACAAGCAAATAATATGTTCCTGACACATTAATCACGGTTCAAAGTCTATGTTCAGCAAAGAGGCTGCAGCGCTCAAAACTATGGCAAGTTTAATTAGTCCGTATAAAGGATCGCGCACATTACCTACTAATGCGCCGCAAGTCGCGCGGCCGTACCTCGCTACATTTAATATGATTCGAGGTACTTACTTCCTTTATAATCCTTATATTATGTACCTACCATTAATGTAAAATAATTGACGTTAGTAAACGTTTACTATTGCATTTGCGTTTACGACATTTGTGTATAGGAATTATTACAGCGCCTCTCGCGGAATATTCATAAAACTTATACAAACATTTTGTAAACGCAAAGGCGATAGAAAGCGTTTACTAACGTATTTTTTTACACTCACCCTGAGTAACTATCAGTCTGTCGTTGTCTACGTATTTTATCCCAAAGTATAAAAAGCCTAATATCCTGTAAGACCGCCTATTTTTGTAATCACTTCTATCCATTATTTACTTCCTTCATTTACCTGCATTATCATGTACTGTATAACTGTTTAACAAATCCTATTATTGTAATAAGTATGTTTCGGCGCGGTACGACCCGACCCAATGCGCGCGAGTCTTAAGTGATCTAAGGTTAGACATGTAGTACTGACGAAGTTCTGATTCGATGGTACTTAAAGCTTTGATGACATTTACATATAAGCTGACGGTCTTTAACATAACGTTATTGAACATACTAACTTGCTATTGACACAATCACGGGTTTGTCTGGAATGAAATCAGAAGACCTAAACGTCAACTTACCTATATTTTTTAATAGACTATATTTTGACTCGCAAGTCCCGAATGCCCTCGCTTTGACTTGGTTGAAAGAATTAAGTTGTATTTCTTTTTTATTCAAAAGACCAAAGCGTTTTTTTCTGACAGTAGTAGGTATTTTTCGTACAGCCAAAAGGTTAATACTACCAAAGACGATTGTAAATTGACCGTCTTTGATTCTACTTAATAAAGCTAAAGCAATATTATGGTCCCTATATATCAAAGTTGTCAGTCCACTTTGCCCTTACAAGCTGGTCCCAAAATTTATTGGGCCCACTGAGAATTAAACTCGACCTTTCCTTATTAAAGTTACCGCAATATAATATATTAGTTACTTTTTTATCTTTTTAATCTTTCAGGATTAAAAGTAGGTAGTAATACAAACAACTATTACTATGGGACCAACTCTGAATGCATCAAAAACTGTTATTCTATAGCTACTGTCCCGCACTGAAGTAACGGGCGAGAGAGAGTAAATTTTATTAAAAAAACACATTTGGAATCACATTTCCATGGCATATATCCTCTAGTTAAACATATATGTATATCTGTATTCTTTATTCCAAGATATTTTTTATAAATATCTATCTTGTAATAAAGAATACAGAGAAAACCTTAATTTACTATTATTTTTTTTGTATATCGTCGCCTTTAATAGGTAATTCCACCTTCCAAGTTATTTTAAGCGTCTACACTTTATAAATTCTCTAAAAAAAATGCGACTCATTACTTCGCTCAGTAACGGGTGACACCCATTCATTACTAAGTGTGCGTTACGATCTAATGACGGATCCTCGACGGGTGTAATTTAGCGACGGAATTATACACGACAGAAGGTGAAACTCGAGAACCTTTCTGTCCCCTTTGAATACAATGGAGGTAACGAGGTAAGACACCCGTCTTACCTGGTTGCCAAGTATCATTACGACTCATATTTTTAAAGGGAAATAATAACATACTCGTATGTAACTGAACCTTGTGTATATTTGAATATTTAAGGATTTTTATTTATTTTGTGATAAAATAAAATAAAAGTTGGGGCACACTAGTGAAACCGCGCAGCGAAAACTAGTAGGTACCTCAGAGTAAATAAAAAAAATAATAAAATCTGGGCCTTTACACGGTTAGATTTCATGAAAAATCAAACATTGGCCACAAAAACACTAAATTTCTCATTGTGAGATTTTAGTCAGAGACAACCACCGACTTGGATACAAAGGAAGTAATAAAAAAAAGTTAATATAAACTCAAATGGAATGTTTATGGGAGGTACCTTCTATGGGCCTATTAGTTACCCTAACAAAAGGCCTATTAGGATCGGTTTCTCAAAAAGCTTTTCACCAAACTTGCGCCCTTTTCGTTAGAATTGCCATCAGTACCCTATTACCTACGCTAGAATTAGATTAGTTCGTGATAGTTTTGTCAGTTCTTGAGTTAGTACTATGACGGTTAAAGACACTCTAAAGCTTTTTGATTATGTAGCTTTTTGATTTTGATATCATTGTCATTTGTTTTAGAAGTCGAGATTCCCAGAAATGGGATAATTTTGTAATTGTTCGTGAATGTGGCCACGGTAAAAAAATAATCTGACTATATTTTAGAGCTAATAGACCATATCTAAAACTTACACGGAAACGGAAAATCCTTTCTTAGTTACACTCCAATGTTACAAAAGGAATATATCCTCCAAATTTCTATGCGAACCACTTCCAGACAAACAATCAGTCAGTCTGGTCTTGTTCTTTTAAGCATACTCACCATAATTTATACATTCAGCATAAATTTCTTGTCGTCAAACGTTCGTTCGTTCTTGAAAGTCAAACTTTGCAATCTAGCCATTTTTCAATTACGCCTACATAAAAATGGAAGCAATATTTCACAGCACAGACGTTAGCCACCTATTGAAAATTTTATCAGGCACTCGGATTAAAAAAATATGCAACTCCACACACCCCAGCTTTTGCATCTCCGCAAATAATTTTGAACCTTACCATAACGTTCTACAGTTAAATTTTGCACGATCTCACAGTGAATGTGATTGTATCGCCGTTTAAACTTGAATACATCCTTTCATAGGTATCGAAGGTCGACAAGATTCGTATTGTCCGCGAAGGACCAAGGACAGCTGTCGGTGTTGGAAACTCATCGATTTTAATACAACAATAGTTAATGTATACGTGTACTGAACATAATTAAGTACCCTACATAAATTTACAAAGCATATTTATGATAAAACGTTGGGATATTTGAGTAAGATTTTCCGGTGGAAATGGGATTATCCTTAATTTTTCCGTCTCATTAAGAATCCAGTTCTTTGTTGCTTTTTTTGTTTATGTTTCATCATGATGTTTAGGGTGATTGATATCCACTAAGAAAATGTTAAATCGGTATTATTTAAGACTTAGAAGTCATTAGTGGTCGAATTATAGCATCGCGTGCTCAGGGATTCTAACAATAGAGTAGGAAAACAATAGATAGGTACTTTCTATTTTACCTAATGGGCTTCCTAATTTTATGACACAATCATTCCTACTGAAAACTTTCCTAGTACAAAGTAGGTAAGCTAAAACCCACAAAAATTAATAAACAGTAGGGTTGCCAAAACTATAAATTAGAATTTTCAGAATCAGAAAAATACGCAATGTGAAATTTAAAAACCCTACCTAACATAAATGCTTCTATATATAAATAAAGTGTAATTAAAAGCACTCTTACAATTAAAATGCTAATCGTAATATAAAAGCATTTGACATTAAATTCAATTCATAATACATCATTTACAATAGGAATGATGACTGACACGTCAAATCAGCTAGTTTTTTTTATGAAATGTCTTAACGATAGGTTTGAATGGAGTTTGTACTAAATACATAGTTATGACGTCATAATTATAAAGCATCAAAAGTCTTACTTTTTATGGTTAGATTGGTCATTAAAAATGGCAACATGGATTTGCACAAACAAACAAACATCCTCTCACCCCAAACGCATTATACGGTCTCCGTTCCGTCGCGGGTAAAAATCATAATAAGGATAATTTTTTTTAGATGTTTTATACATTGGTTAGTATTTGATAATTTATTTTGAATACAGGCAAATACCCTATTAAAAATCATACACTGTCGCGTAATTATAACAAAAAAGTTTAAAAAAGTAATCCTCTGCATTCAACAATTTTATTTTACTGAATGAATTTGACATTTTTATCATCAGGTTTATTATAAAATTACTCGATTGTTTTTTCATAAGATCATCGATTATTTGGATTGTTTCTGTTCAATATCAACCTGAAAACTGTACTCCATCGATTAACGATAATATATTATCTATCGAATAATGTGGACAGGTGAGTGAACAAAATAGGGTTTGGGTGTATTCATGTTATGATTTTTCAACACATCTACGTACGTATACGTGCAGTAATGATGATGGATGATTGACGTAAATTGTAGATGCCTACAATAGGTATACACCTGCGATGTAGGTATTTTTACACTACTTTTCTTCGTAGTAATAAAATACTAAGTATTAGAGCAAAGATCTATCTACTAGATTCAATATAAAATTGTTCGAAAATACTAGGTATATGTTTGTAACATTACATAAAATTATTTATCTAGTCTCACTGACAATATTTGTATATGACGATAAAGGAAAAATATATGTATCAAAATTATGAGGAACTCAGTAAATAAATGGATTGCAAACATAAGCAGACCAGCCCCCACAAGCAGTACCTGTTCACAAGGATGACGTATATGGCAGCCATCGCCCTCCTCCTACATATTATAGGGAAGTGAGCGACCCGCCACACGACGCCGCCGCAAGCAATATAAATTTTCAATCAATATTTTAAGAGAAAATCCCTTATGAATTCTGCTAAGCGTCATGGAATCCTGCTATTCGTATGTACACATCAAAATACAAAAACAAAAACTTATATTTGCCAACCCTAATCATGAACACTGCTATATACTGTTGGCGCGGTAACTGAAACCTTTGGGTCATTTAGGCCCAGCTAAGCTTCGGACACGAAGAGTAATGGTGTTTTTTATATCACATTTCTTTCGTCCGGTATTCATCGGTTGTTTATATTTTATGGAAGTGACCCATATTAGTCATTTTTATATTCGCACAGAAGGTTCGTTGTTACATTTTTTTCAGGATATCGTATTAATTTTTCTTTTTTTAAACCATGTATTTTTAGAAATATTAAGTCTCATAAAATACTTACAGCTTTCCATTAGTGGTATCTTTTTTATAAATCATCATTACTCAATTCATCAACCCACTATAAGTTTGCCAATCTAAACACCACTGTGAAGAAATATATAAATCAATGAATGAAATACCTTTTCTCTATTACCATATAGGTACAAGCGATCTCTTCTAGACAACCTTTGGGTAACAGGAAATATATAAAATATAACTTCATGGCGGGAAATATAAAAACTGAACTGTATTTATCTAGTTATCTATGGATGCATCCTCCCACTTACAACCTCTTTTATTTTATGAGACACCCCGTACGTATTTACGTCAATGTAAATTAAGTATTGAAAAACACTTTGGAAGAATGAATAAAATTACATATTTTTAAAATAGCATTGTGATTGCTGCATCAAAAATATTCCCAATATTCTTAAGCATATAATATCAGTTATGTATATACTACCAACCCCAAGTATCGTTTGATTAATACTGTCTAGACAATAAAAGAAGAACAAACAACTTGTAACATTTCACGAATGAATTTTCTAGTGGTTAATAGATGATGATATCTATATGAAATAAATCAAATAAAGCATTTATTTTTATATCTTCTCTTTATCCGAGACTTTCTTTGTGATGAAATTAGATGTGTAAGGAATTTTCAACTAAAAACACTATTAAACTGTGTAGAAATATGTTGATATAAGGATGATTTAAGGTATTCTTTTTTTTTAGACTACATTGTCGGCAAACAAGCATACGGCCCATCTGATGGCGGTTACCGTAGCCTATGAATGTTTGCAACACCAGGGGTATCACTCGCGCGTTGCCGACCCTTGCCCCCACCCCGATGAGCTCTGGCGACCTTCTCACGCGCAGGAACACAACTATAAGTTATTTGGCTGCGGTATTCTGTAAGGTGGAGGTACTTCCCCAGTCGAGATGTTCTCTGAGCGACATATCGCTATGCTCTACCTCTCTAAAATCTTTATCATCATCATCAGCCTTTTTCGGTCCACTGCTGAACATAGGCCACTCCTTCCGATTCCTCGCCACTCGCATCCAGCCTAGTCCAACTACCTTTTTAAGGTTTTCAGGCCAACGAGAAGGGGTGTCCCATATTGCGCTTCCTAAAACCCCTTCTCACGCACAGTCATCAGATCCCAAACTAGTACTAATAAGCTTGTACTATAGTATGGATAGTACTGGAAAGTTCTGTATAAGTGCCTCTTTTAAGAAGATAAAGTCCCCATTTTGAATTTTTAACGGATATTTTTCTCGTTTTTAAGTCAGATGTCAGAGGTCGTGCAAGCAGGGAGGCGGTCCACCTGATGGTAAGTGGGTACCGTCGCCTATGGGCATTGGAAATATCAGTGGGTTTGCCAATGTGTTGCTGACTTTTATAAAGCCTAGAAGACATCTGGCTCTCAAGTGCAACTGCCGGAACACACCAGTAGGTGCTTGGCGACCGATTTTCAACATGAGAGTGGTAGCCAACCAGGCGGGTACTCGACGTACTCTACCACCGTGCTATGGTTTCCTCACGATGTTTTCCTTCACCTAAAGCTCAAGCTCAGTAGGATTTGAACCCAAGATCTTCGCCGCATCCAATGTCACTACCACTGAGCTATCATCGCCTTAAATTTATAATTTAATGTATTATATACGTAATCAAAATTACGTCTTATAGGCGCTAAAATCCTCAATGCCTAAACTGTATAAACGACTTAGTCTTTCATCACTTTCATACTTAGGTAGGAACAAATACCAATAAAATTTTAAAAAGGTTAGAGAATGAATAGCAAGTAGGTAATTTACCTACATCTTTGTATGTACATATTACATTACAATCTCTCGAGGAAAATCTATCTCCGAGCACGTACAAGTTAAAAGCAGTTTCTCTACAGGTTTTGTGCTATTAGAGATTAGGCTCCTAAATACAAAACAACAATATAGCCATGGTGGTGTATTTTGCATTATAATATTTTCCACTGTTGACAGAAAGCACCTCCTCAATTATTGTATAATCCTACTATAATAATAATTCTACTATAATCCTAATCCTAACTAACCTAACTATCCTAAATGCGAAAGTGAGTTTGTTTGTTTTAACAAAAACGGTAACCCTTTTCACGCTTAAACCGCTGAACCGATTCCGATGAAATTTGGTATGCAGATAGCCTATGGTATGGAGAAGGATATAGGCTACTTTTTATCCCGCGAAAACATAAGATCCCTGGGTAAAACCGCGGGGCGCAAGCTATAATATTATAAATGCGAAAGTTTGTGAAGATTTCTGGATGTATGTTACTCTTTCACTGGATTTGGATGAAATTTGGCACACAGATAGAATATATTCTGGTTTAACGCATAGGATACATTTATCCTGGGTAAACATAAGATTTCTTGACGACGAGACGAAGTAAGCTAGTATGAGCATATAAATAAATTAATCAATAGCTG
This sequence comes from Tetheella fluctuosa, assembly GCA_951216915.1. Classification (NCBI taxonomy): domain Eukaryota; kingdom Metazoa; phylum Arthropoda; class Insecta; order Lepidoptera; family Drepanidae; genus Tetheella; species Tetheella fluctuosa. The sequence continues at coordinate 12,488,959 of OX578216.1, read as the reverse complement.
GTACAAGAAACTTCGAATGCGTAGGTGGATGTGGTACGTAGCCAAACTGATTGGTCTGTGAATGTGTGAAATGTGGTTTCATTCACGTTACAGATTGAATAATCATGGAAACTATACAAAAGATAACTACTTTTCTGTATGAATACAAAAACACTGCGCAAAACAAGCGCGAGTCAAACTCAACTCCAGTTTTGTGGAGTTGAGTTGAGTTTTATCTCATTTTTTTATTTTTCATATACGATTTTTAAGCTATTGTATAGCTTTTATCGCGGGCTTCGGGGTTTGAGAATGAATCAAGAAATTTTGATAAAAAATAAAAACCGTAACGAAAAACCTAACACCTCCCACACACACATACATACAGCGTTCGCTTAACGTGTATGTATGTGTGTGTATGCTGTTTGTGAGAAGGTATATAGGTGTATAGGTATCTATTAATGTCAAAGAAAAAAAAACTGCCTAAATTAAAAATTAATAAATAATTATAATAGTATAAGTTGATAAAAAAATGCTATGCAATAGCTTTACCGCGGCAGTCCCCACGTATTTTATATAATACCCTATCTATCTAGACTATCTAAAGTGTTATTGAAGTCTGTCAAGTCCTTTACGTCTTTTGAAACTGTAGAAAATACTGTGGGCTTGATTAATTTCAGAGAAAATATTTAAAACCCACACGATAATAAGCATTCAATGGGAAAATTAATGCTTTACTTTAAGCACATTAATCATACAATTATATTTCACAAGCGACCCGCCCCGGCTTCGCACGGGTGCAAATTACTAATGAAGAAAAGGAAAAGGACGCGTTTTTCGTTGTTATGACAACATGTGACAGCAGAACTGTCAAACTGAATTTCCAAAAATAGCAACTTACAAACCATACAAACCTTTTCCTGGCAATCTATACTAATTACTAATAATAATCTATACTAATACTAGCTGTCCCCCGCGGTTTCACTCGCGTAGTGGTTTGAAAAATAGATAGTAGCCGATTCTCAGACCTACTTCTTTTTTGTTATAACACACATATATTGTCAGTGAGACTAGATAAATAATTTAATGTAATAAATCTGAGTTGGTTTTGAAAAGAGTAATTGCTGAGTTTCTTGCCGGCTCTTCTCAGTAAAAGCAACCTTCCGAACCGAGCGTTAGAGTCAGACTATTCATAAGTGCTTGTGAAGGCCTATTTGAATAAAAAATATTTTCATTTTCATTTTCATTTTCATTTTACTGAATATGGATATAAAATTTCATAAAAATCGGTCAAGCCGTTTCGGAGGAGTATGGTCACTAACATTGTGACACGAGAATTTTATATATAAGATTATAAAGCTGAAGAGTTTGTTTGTTTGAACGCGCTAATAACAAAAACTACCAACTGGTTCGAATTGAAAAAATATTTTAGTGTTGGATAGCCCATTTATCGAGGAAGGTTATAGGCTGCTGTTTATCCCGGGAAAACATAAGATCCTCGGGAACGTGGGTGAAACCGGGCGGAAGCTAATTATGAATACTTACAACGAAAAAGAAATCAACCAAATCGGCCAATCCGTTCTCTAGCACACGCTTATTTTTTTATTTTTTTTACTTAGTTTATCCTCGAAATTATCCTATTTTTAAATTGTAACGTAAGTGACAATTACACCTACATAATAATGTCCCTACGTCCCTAGTAAGTAGGTATTACGAAAAATAATAAATTATTTTTCCTTGATTAAAAACCGGCCAAGTGCGAGTCGGACTCGCGCACCGAGGGTTGCGTACAAACTTCGTCCATTGTTCGTCCATCAAGGGAAATGCACAATTTTATTTATTTATCTTATTTGAGGTTGGTGCCAATTAAGCTAGACCTCTAAATTGTATGAGCGCCGATACAACTCAGAGGTCTTTATTAATTGGCGAAACTATGTATGTATGGGGACACCCTTTCATTTTCAACTTTTTTAGAATTTTTCCTTTATTTGTGCTGTAAGATCTTGCTTTTTGCCAATTTTTTATTTTTTATATTTGAGTTGATTGAATGAAAGGTAAATTGCGGTTTACGATTTATGACGTATTAAAAAAAAACTACTAATTAGATCTCGCTCAAACCAATTTTCTGTGGAAGTTTGCATGGTAATGTACATCATATATTCTCGTATTTTAGAAGTTACAGGGCCCCCCCCTGACACACATTTTACCACTTTGGATGTGTCTCTCGCGCAAACTATCAGTTTAGAAAAAAATGATGTTAGAAACCTCAATATCATTTTTAAAGACCTATCCATAAACACCCCACACTTATGGGTTGGATGAAAAAAAAAATTGAGTTTCAGTTCTAAGTATGGGGATCCCCCTAATTTTATTGTTTTTTTTCTATTTTTGTGTAAAAATCTTAATGCGGTTCACAGAATACATCTACTTACCAAGTTTCAACAGTATAGCTCTTATAGTTTCGGAAAAAAGTGGCTGTGACATACGGACGGACAGACAGACAGACAGACATGACGAATCTATAAGGGTTCCGTTTTTTGCCATTTGGCTACGGAACCCTAAAAACACCCGCGGCATCATGAGCAATGTAATAAAAAGCCAATACTTCATTGAAAACATAATATATTTATTTTATATAATGTAATAACAAAATAAGCTTGAACAACGTAAGCGGAGGGAAGCCACATATGATTTTTATGTAGTCACTGGTTACATTACAATACAACCTTTTTGCTGGACCTTGCCTTGTGATGAGGTTTTTGAATTACTACCACAAACTAAATTATTATTTTTTATTTTTAATCGTACTCTACAACTAAAAACTGGAACGAGGCTTAGCTAAGGTAAAATTTTACGTCTCAAAACCATTTAGAGATTTTAGGTTTCTAAGGCTCATTTTGCTAATTTGAGTTCATAAAATTATAATATTGGATTTATTTTCACAATTATACTTGAAACCGTTTGTCCTTCATTTGAACTTTAAGTGATGTGGCTGAACACGTTAATATCTGTGCATTTCAATAAAATAAATTAATTGTATTGCAACAGTGTCAGTGTCGTCAACTAACATTGTTGAACGTCAAAATGCCAAAGATTCAAGTTATCCAGAGTACTCTGACGTCTTCACAGGCAAAACTTCTTTAAATTGATAAACAATAACTATTGCTTGCAAAACAATAATGTAAAAATTAGTTGTTTAAAATAAATTATACTATAAAATAAAAATATAAATAAAAAATACCTGAAAAAACTTTATATAGCGATCAAAAACCAAATTAATATAAAATCATGAGACTTTGTACATATCACCGTGAATACGAGGCTTTTCAGATATCACATGCAACCAAATACAAAAAAGCGAAAACGGCAATCCCGCCAAAACTACGAGTAAAAAGCCACGTCCCACGTATATATATATATCGTGTATAAAACTAATAACAATAAATACGTAGCTATGTACATACTTGTTGCATGTACACAAGCGCACTAAAACTTTCAGCCACCAGCCAGAGTTTCAGTCGGGTTTCAATATCTGCGCCGAAGAGTCGTGTGTGCGCTGCTTAATCTCCTATATATCTGGCCGCGAGTTTTGAAATAAGAAAAGAAAAATAAACAATCAATTTGAATTTAGAATTAATTCAGTGTTGTGTTTTAAAGTGTAAAAATATATGATAGCCTTTTTTGTTTCGGTGTTAACTTAATATAATGAATAACAAATTAGAACGTAGTGTAAAAGTGTATAATCGTTAGTGTTAATTAACTTTAAATTAGTTGATAATATAATTTTTGCAGTATTTTAGGTAAGTTTTTACCTCACTTTTTAATGGACTTTAACTTTAGTAATTTGATAGGTATGTTTTATTTATATTTAAAAAACATTTAATTCATACTAAAATAGTAGGAAAATAATATTATTTAATTAAAAAATTTCATAGATAATAATTATCTATTCCTGTGTTTAGGTGGATCGGATAATTTTACCACTGTACTCATTTACTTGTAGAATTTATTAAAATTTATTCATAATACAAACTAGAATACCTAGTTATATAAAAATCCTCGAAGCTATCGATGGACAAGGTTTCCAACAGGCTGGCAGCTTTTCCTCTTTCATTTATTTTATATATAAAAAAAAGTTTATACATAATTGTATACTTAATTAATTTTAAATAGGTATGTAATTTTATTAATTTTAATTGTATTGTAGGTATAAATATACCTGCAATAAAATTAAGCATTAACGTAAAATTTCGCGTCTGCATTTATAAAAATGTATGTTTCTCTTAGCCCATAATAACTTTTCAGTTAGTAATCTTAGTAAAGCTACATTTCCAAAAAGTAACTACGCATTTACGTGCTACTGATAAAGCTACAACTCCTTTTACAAGGACAGTATTGGGGACCTAAAACTAAAGGGAAATGTCGATATAAATATTTGAAAAAACTTTTTTCGGGCGCCTTTCGACATTTAAGTTTTGGCTTCATTATAAGTTCATTTTACTATGATCAAAATCCTAAATCAAGTGCAATGCCAATCTTTCGGACAATGTGTTAGCCCTCTTATGTCAAGATGAGACGATAAGAGTCCTCTTTGAAAAAAACCGGTTAGCCGGCGGTTTCCAAGGCCTTAGTGTTTCAACTCGTAGCGTCGAAAATATGTTGGTACTCTGGATACCAAAAACTAACGATATCTTTCAGAGAACCAATGATATAACATAGGGTTTCCTGCCATCGTCGTGAACTAAGCCGTTTAGTTCCAAAGCTACTGAAATGTTGAGGGTGACAAGAGTACCTACACCGGATCTTGTCGCATCTCATGAAAGCCTCCTAGCACCACTGCCCGATAGGCTATGGTAAACCAGCTCATCAACATTGTCCCCAATGGGGCAGCGTTGTGCAACATTACATATTGCTCCCAAAAGGAGTTGTGTATACTACCTAAACGTGGAGTTATACAATAACCATAGCACGGGTGGCCTGCCTTCATGTTGAAGAAACTGTCCCCACACACCTACCAGTGTGTGTTCCAGCAGTTCTTGAGAGTTCCTTCTAGAATTTGTGTGATTACCACCTAAAAAATGGCCACATAAAAAATGGTATGAATAAATCTGAGCGAGAATTGCTCACACAGAATAATAAAAACATCACCTCGTGGCTTGATTTATGTGGATTTAGGATACCTATACAGTCAGGGTCCTTGATTTTTTTTTACCGCAAAACGTAACTTAGGTCTATCTATAAGTATGAATCTTAGTCATTCTGACTCACTGTCCATCTACGCTATGGATTTCCCCGCGTGACAGGCGTACACAACCATGGTTAAGCCAATCTCCAAGTATAAAAAAAAAGTAAAGGAAAGAGTAAAATAAATGTTTTTGTGACTATCTTTATCAATAATATAATTGTTTATTCTGCGGTTTAGTTTACGGGGGGTACTTACCTACGTACCTACTCTGATCAGCTATAAATAATATATTTTTAAAGATTCATATTAGACAGGAACTGTTAAAACCATTCAGGATCTTATGCCTCTTACAGGCTAAAGTCAGAGCATGGGGAAAAGAAAAACAGAAGGTAGGTACATCAAATTGATGTCACTGTCAGAATCAGCTTCGTAATGCGAATGTTTTGCCCTTTTAGATGGCAAAATAAATAACGTAAGCATCTCAACATCGAGTTCCTTGTCAAGTTCAGATGAAAAACAGATGCGCAATAAATAGAAGTAGGTGAAGATAAAATGTAGCGTCTGAGTAGTTTTAGCAAGATTCTCCAATTTATGTCCAATCAAGAATCTTGGGAAGAAGACTTTAATTTATTTATGGGGCAATGACCCCGCCGAATCGTGCTCTTCGTATTATAATATTAATACGTGAAGTAAAAACTTTGGTAGGTACACCTTTTTACGAAAATTAGGCGGACGGAGGAGCTTGAAATTTGGCATAGTTCAAGTTTATATGGAGAAGGAGTGCCGAAAACTAATATTTTTATATAATATGCATTAGAAATAAATTGAAATAATAAAAAAACATTACACACACTACCATACGTTTGACACATCCACACACACACACACATATCACCACTGTCAGTGCTCGTATATATGAGTGAAGTGATTTGCTTTAACTTCTTAAAATTATATACTCTTTTGTTTAATTATGGTCAAATTTTGACAACGGGTGTTTATAGAGATGCTTATTGGTTGTTTGCAAAGGATGCATAAAGAAAAAATAATTTACAATTTGTAAACTAACAACCTAAATGCTTGTGGCATCCATCATTGAAATATATCTTGTGACAATTTTGCCAGTACAGTCACAAGCATAAATATATATATACTTAGTAAAATTTGAAAGCAATTTTCTCGTCAGTTAACTTTGAGATAACACGTACTTCGTAACACCATAAAATATCAACCGATACATGAAGAGAAAATCACTTTTAAATTTTGCTGTGTAAATATATTTATGCCGTGGCTGTACCTAATATCGTCGGCAAATATGATTTAGCCATCACACTCAGTTATCTGTTAATATGTCCCCCCGGGAGCCAACGCAAACGTTTGCAGCTCAAATGTGTTTGATCAGAGCTTTCAAACGAGCCAAAATTACTGATAATACAGTTTTATCATTCGCGCAAACTTCAAAGCGAGCTAGTCGCTTTATTGGCAAATTTATATGAATGCTGATTAATATTAGGCGCTCTATTATTAATTAGTTGGTAAATATAATATATGGAAAACTAAAATAAAACAATGAAGGTTTAGAGAAGAATTTAAATGGAATACTAGCTTCTGCTCCGCGGTTTTACCCGCGTTCCTGGGATAAAAGTAGCCTATGTCATTCTCCGGCCTTTTAAACTATATTTATGCAAAAAATCACGTCGATCCGTAGCTGTGTGAAAGAAGGACAGACCATCAAACACACTTTCGCATTTATAGGTTGGGTATATAATTATTATTTTTTATTTATTTTGTCAGTATAATAGGGATAGCAAGGATGATGAATATTAAGAATTCCTAATTTATTATTTTGAGGATATTGTTTTTTTTTACAGTAATTATGCAAAATAGTCCCTGTTCGCAAAATTAGGCATTTGCATTTCTTCGTCAAACGTGACGCCAAATGGTCATTATTAAAATACTGGACCACAGAGTAAATATTTATGAAAGCAAAATGCGATTTTGCTCACTGATTTCAGGCAGCAAAACCTACATGTTTGAGCTACTGAAGTGAAAAGTTATTTGTGTACACGAGAGCAAAGTTTTTTGCATCTCGTGCCTTTGAATCCCTCGCCACACTCAGGATTCAAAATCAGCACTCGCAGCAAAAACCGACTTTGCTCTCTTGTTGCACAATAACTCTTGTTTATTTACAGTCCATGGGGGCGGCGAAGTAGTTATAATTATAATCATAAAAAATTTACAAATCAACCTGTCGCCCTTTTTTTTAAATCTCTCAACGAGCTGACAGGCAATTTTTTATAAGGTGTTCAAGAGCGGAAATTCCTTTACGATTATAAATCGAGTATCGTTAAAAAGTAATAGGTCCCAATCCATTAACAATACCCATCGATTATCAACTTTATGGCACAGGAAAAAAATGATCGACGCTATTAATGACGTGGACTTCTTTTGTTTTTTTTACGATATCGATATAAAGGTCTAAGTATAAATGCTCATACAGCCTAGACTTTAAATTATAAGCCATTTTCAGTGTTATTGTGCTACATTCGGTAGATTAGATACAAATCTCTGCAATATGTATTCCGCAATCTAATAAAATAAATGAAGTCGCTCCGCCTTGATTTATTTTTCGAGGCTTTGTGTGCTTATGTACTTCGGCTACATTATATCTTACCATGAAAAAAAACAATTATATACTTTGTGTCTTAAATATCAGTAGGTTGCGTTTTATGTTACACTCTTTAGAGTGAGATGAAGTGGGTGAAGTGGCACGTCTGCCCGGAAAGTGCGCATTCAGGTTGGCCTTGAAGGACACAAGGTAAGGGAGTAAGTGTGCCTTTTTGCTATTCGCAAGATTTGAATATTTGAACAGCATGTTGATTTTTTTAAAACACTTTTATGGAGAATAACTATTTTTATTTTTAAAGAATTATACGATGACTAAAAATTTATAAGATAATTGTGTTATTTTGTATTCGAGAGTGATAAAAAAATGGTTCTTACAATAAAAAATATTAGGATATTTTTTATTTTATGTAAGTGTAGGGCACTTACAGGTAGATTTTGCAAAATATTAACACGATACTTTCTTTTACTTTTCGGATATATCTAAATACTTAGAATAATATCGCTTTCTAAGTCTAAATATAGTTTCAAACTAGATCTGAGATATTATTTTACTTGAGAACATTATGTAGCTATTAATCTAAATGTAGGTAAGTACGTACAGAATTAATAAAGATAAACAATGCTTTATTGCGCAAATTTCTCTTATTTATCTCACTTAGCTAAGTCGGTTAACGTCTTGAATAAAACAACACTAAATGATAAATTGTTATTCATCGGGCAAAACAGTTCTCTTTTCCTCAGCTGTACGCAGTTTTCCATTCATAAGATATAGTTATTTACTGTGATATAAGTTCTTCACTTATTCTGAAGAGTTTACTTTTATTTGCACTTTTAAAAAGACTTTACAATGATATACATAGGCTATTGATATCGAGAATCGGATTCTGATGGATTGCACTGAATAGTTCAATCCTATATACTGATCAAATCGACTCCGTAACGGCTGAACGGATTTGGATGAAATTTGGCACACAGAATATATTCTGGATTAACATATAGGATACTTTTTATCCCGGGAAACATAAGATCCCTTGGGAACGCGGGTGAAACCGCGGGGCGGATAGCTTCCGCCGTATATAGGTAACTAGCTTCCGCCCCGCGGTTTCACCCGCGGTCCCGCGTGCTCCGATCACCACCAAACCTAACAGGATTATCCGCTGGGTCAATCTAAAGATTGTCTGAAAATTTCATTGAAATCGGTCCAGCCGTTTCGGAGTCTTTAAGGAACATACATACTTTCTCTTTTATATACAGGGTGACTTTTTAGTCACTGGCAATACTTGCAGGGGTATAAATACTCAATAATATGAACAACTTTTATTATGGGACCAACTCTGAGATCGCGTAAAATAAAATGGATGCTTCATACATTTTGGTTGAGTTGGTAATGAACTTTTGTATGGAACAGCTGATATTTTTTTTGTGATTTCACACTTAGTCCAAATATAAAAATTGATGATATTGATGAGTACTTCCACCCCTGCAAGTATTGCCAGTGACTAAAAAGTCACTCAGTATATAGGTAATATTTATGTAACCTTGACGAGTTTTTTGCCGGTTTTTGTCAGTTGAAGGCTGACATCCAACCCGGTGGTAACTTCAGTAGCTTCTACGTATAAGTGCCCTTCTAGAGCCCAAATTGAATGACTTTGAAGTTAACTTTGAATCGACTTATACATATGTTTTATGCTATATAATCCATAAATAAAAAAAAACAATCGTCAGATTTTAACCAACCTCAAAAGAAAGTGGTTGTCAATTCGTCTCTCTTCTATTTTATATGTGAAAGCTGAGTTATCAAAGTATATATAAAAACCAAACATGCTTAGGCCATAGTAGCAGGCAAGAGGAGATCGTTAGCAACACTCCCGACCGATATATCTAAATAACGACTTAAAGACACGTGAGTACATCTGTGAGTGCCTTAAAACATCATCATTTAAGGCACTCACAGAAGTAGGTACTCACTACCAATGTCGGTGACACGTCACAGAACGAGGTCACTTATGATCGAAACCCAACTGTCATGACAGTGAATAATTACACTCGGTGTCTGAAACTCCACGAAAATTACTCCTCATTTGCATTTTACTCATTGCCAGCAGTTAAATACATTCGTGCCTTATAAACAGTACCTATTAATTAAAGCCAATAATGTTATTTTATGGAAGTTTAAACCGTACCTACCTTTAAAGGAACAGATAATGGTAATTATTAAATTTTATACCTATAATATTATGTTAAACAACTATTTTCCTGCTGCCTAAATGTAAATATTTGCGAAATATCTAGTTTTCGTGTAATTTACCTAATACTTTGGATGTCTATTTACCGAAATATCATAATTTGACCCGGTAAAAATCTCCTCACACCCTTCTTGAAGAACCCCATGCTGTAACCCCTAGGAAAAGCCATGGCTAGGAGCTTGTTTACAACATTTTACCAGTTTCACGTTACAGTTAGTTCAATCAATTGTGAATTTCACTGTCAATTTGAAGTGTTGACAATATTATTGATACTAGTTTTTCCACGTACACTAGTATTAGTTGTAATGTATGGAATGTTATAAGCTAAGGGAACAAATGTTTTGGATATAACTCGATGAGTCAATAACCTGAACTGACAACATGAGAAGCATCCATCACTCAAATAACCGATAGACAAGAAAGGCTCTCCACTGGCATTATCGTACCAGAAAGCACAGATACTGCACATAAGTAGTTTACACGTATGAAGGACGAGCAAGGTGGTAGACTCCTCCGTTGAAAAGGGATGATCTTTCGCCTGGCTAGGTCATCTTGCTTCTTCTTGCAAGCTTTGATAGCGCAATGTAGGATCTTGTGGCGCCATGTGGCGATGGCTGTGCCTGCGCCATAACAAAGGATTCAGTTGTCACCTGTATGATGTATGGAACCTAGATTAATTGTTAGTCAGACGGTATTCTCGGTAGAAATGCATTAACTTCAGGGTTGTTGACACTCGGGAGAGGTCCTGAAGGATCGCCATTAGCATTCTTACAACGTCTTTACGGAGATTGATTTCTTTTCTTGACTTTTTAACCAGATTTCTGAACTTAATTTAGTTAGGAAACAAATTAAAACTATATGTAGGTACAAGTTTTGCCTTTTCTCATTACATTTGCCTTGAAAATACCAAGTTTCAAGGCTTTATTTAATTCATTTCGTTGAAATTCGTTTGGTTCCGTAATGAAGTATTTAATATGAAAATAATTAAATCCCTCTGAATACTTTACCGTGCAAGTTACTTTGTGGTTTTATAGCTTTTTCCATTCCTCGCAAAATGTTTTAAGTTATGTAAAATAAAGTTTAGAATCAGTAAGATGAAGAGATAAAATTTGCAATAGAGGTGGGATGACTATAATATAATATATTCTGCTATATGCTATAATCTCAGTTTAATAACAAAGCTATTAGACTTCACGTCGATCCACAGGCGCCGCTTTATAATCTCATTGACCCCGTGAGTATCAACACGATTTTTAATTCAATCCTTTTGTATTTACATACATTTTTTTGTAAACAAAACAAATAATTAGACATACGATACGCAACTAATCATTGAAAAACGTAATAAATTGGAATTAAGAACCGTTATTTTTTATATTTCTTAAAAAATTAAAGCATTTTATAGATTAATTTTATCCGCAGAAGTATATCAATACAATTTATAACAAGAAATCCCGTTCGTGGACAGAATATTATATGAGTATTATGGAGTATATAGTTTTAGCTTCATTAATTATTCATGCATTATGAGACAGCACAGATTATTTTGTACTTCACAGTATGTAGTGAGCAAAATCAGTAATATTATTTCATATACCTACTATCCGTTTCGTATATGTCATATTATAATTTCGTATTTTTATCAAGAATGTTTTTATATTAATTACTTAGTTAGGTGGTTTTAAGAATTAATATTTATCGTTTTTTTCTTGATTTTTAATTTATTATGTCAATAGGGTATTACACCCATTTTTGAAAAGTGTCTCAATTCGTCCCTAAGGTGCTAATAAGCCACCAAAAAAACACAATAATTTTATTAAATCGACAAGTGCCATAAAAATGCATTTAAATTTTACATTTTCAATTTTCGCGCGTAGTTTGATGAAAACACTGGACGCCATGTTACTCTACGATCATGACGTTATTTGGTCTGGTAAGTAAATAATTACAAGATCTGCTGCTATTGGTCTCAATTGGACTTATAAAATTTTATAAATTAAAAATGAGCTATTATCCTTTTTATTAGTGTGCTGTTCCTGAATGCATGAATACTAGTGTAAAAATAATAATAATAATACTTCAGTTGACACTTTTTAGTTTACATACAGCACCGTATGACGTCACGTAATGGCGGCTACTGTTTCGCTTGTTTAGAACTTAGAAATAAATTTTAATATGAATTAAGTTATTTTATGAACGAAAACTAACATTTTCCGACTGCTTATGGCCTAAGCTACCTAAATTGTACATTTTTAGATTTTTTCTTATATAGAGTAATATACCCTATTTGAAGTGTCTGTGATAAATGTATTCATTTTGCTCCGTACCGTCACAAATATAATAGTCGATTGTTTGGTACGAAGAAAGTAGACTATAATAGTTTGTATAAATGTCTACGTTTATATAATTAGGTAAATTATTATTTGTTATTTTACTAAAAATAAAGATCATATTTAAATTATTTTTTTTTGAGGATTCATTCACGGTTTCGAAATTCCAATTTCAGTTACAATACTGGTTTAGATAGATGATGAACTGTGACTATATGCAATAGGTGGCCACGTCTTGTCTCAATGTGTCATGGAATTCGTTTATTTTACATTGTATCCCAAACTGGTAGCGCCAAATTGTTCATAAACACTTCAAGAATTCAAGGCCATGAGTCATAGAGAATATGATATAAAAATAAAAAATCATAAAAAAACGTCAGCAAAAATATATTAAAAAAGTTCTCGTGTAATGCTTAATAACTTTCTCCTTCTATTAAAAATTAATTATTACTTAGCTACTAACAAGTTAACATCGAAGTCTTCTAAAGATGTCTTAAGTAACATTACGTGTTCCTATTTTATTGTAACTTAAGGAAGTAATTAAGCAAAAATATAACTGTGAAGGCTTTACTTATAATAAAGTAATAAGTAATATCTCTAAGTGTAGGTATTTTAATTTATGATCTGATAAAGCATATTTTTTATTATGATTATGAGATTCAATTTATTAAACGACTAGCTTTTTCATTCTTTTTTGTTTCACCCGCGTTCCCCAGGGATATTGTTTTCCCGGAATAAAAGTAGCCTATTATGTATATTAGTATATGCCATACCATAGGCTATCTGCATACCAAATTTCATCGCGATCGGTTCAGCGGTTTAAGCGTGAAAAGGTAACAAACAAACTCAAACGCATTTATAATATTAGTTAGGATTAGGATAATAGCTGTGGTAGTGACATCGAATGACATGACAAAGGTCGTGAGTTTGAATCCTAAAGTGAGCTTGAACTTAAGGTGAGGAAACCATGCTGGTAGGGTTCTTTGTAGTACTGTAGCCTGGCTTTCTTCCACTCTCCAGTTGAAAATCTAATACCAAATACCTACTTGTGTGACCCGGGAACTTTACGAGAGAACCAGTTTCTCCTAGACGTTGCGTACTAACCACCTTCAGCCTCATCATCACTTACCATTGTGAGATTTTAGGTAAACACAGACATATACATAGTAAAAAAGGTATATATTATAAGAAATGTTACCTGAAATTGGGCACCTGTAGCAACGTGATACTGTTACTGAAGTAAATTGGGGATTTAGAGATTAAGTCATAAGGCAAAGGATCGAAGCTTACCCGACTGCCAAATCCCTTAATAAAGAATGAAAGTAAGTGCTCAAACGTACACGACTACAGATTTCCTTCAACTTTATCATGCGGAAACGAAATATGTGGAAATTTTCGTCTAAGTGGTTCAAAACAATATAGGTAAGATGTTGAACATTAATGATTCACCGATGAAATTATAAAATGGCAGCTAGCAAATTGTTGTAAAAAAGACAAGAATCCACAAGATCAATAGGCTTGTAAACTCCACATATAGGATCATTTACATGCAAGAGGGGAATGTAAAGCGAATTGCCAATGCCCTCCTGCCTACACGGTAGTTTGTTTCAGTAATAGGTGTCAAGCTTCCTATGAAAATGGTAGTACGTTTGCATCACAATGTGTGCTATTTGCATGAATATTTCCCTTTTCATGTTTTTTTTTACTTTGTACAGGCTTGTGTTTGACCACAATCTCACTATAGTAAGTTAGATGTAGCCGAAGGTGGTAAGCATACAAAGCCAAGAAAGAACTGGCTCTCAAGTGCAGCTGCCAGAACATACCATTAGGTGTTTGGCGACAGATTTTCAACTTGAGGGTGGTCGCCAGCCAGGCAGGTAGTACAAAGTACCCTACCACCGTGCTATGGTTTCCTAATGATGTTTTCCTTCACCGAAAGCTCAAGCTCATTGTAGGATTCGAACCCACGACCTTCGCCGCAGCATCCGACGTCACTACCAAAAACTAAACAAAACACTGTCACACACTGTCACTAAAAAAACCATGTGGGTATTATAGTTGGATACCAATAATTATTTAGCTTCTAACGTTTCACAGTTTAGATCATTAATGGACGTTATAATGTAATATATAGTATAGTAAATTAACTATAGTTGATAACGCTGATAACAGAACGATTATTCAAGGATTTTACTTAAATGTAATATTAATGTTATTTACCCCAAATTCTATGTTCCACGTCTAACAGCTAATATAGCTATTGGGTATAAGTTAATAATAATTATAATATATCTTGAGACATTTTTCACACAGGTTGATCGGATTCTAAACCAAGCAAAGTTTGTACTATGGAAACCAGATACCTGGTATACCACATAAAATTACGTTTAAATATATACATATATTGATAATTACAAGACTCAGGATAAACAAATGTGTTGATGCAATTGCACATACTTAAATGTCTGTCCTAGGTGGGAGTCGAACCTACGACTTGTGGCGTTACAGGTAAGATATCTTACCAACTACGCCAACCGGCTCCTCAGCAAAATCACTATGGAACTATTTTTGTACGATTTTTGTATTGTACTATAATAATAAGTAGGTAAGTATACTTGCAGCAATAAGGAAGAACAATTGCCGTAATATTCCAAAATGCAAAATACATAGTTAGAAAATAAATAATGTTGACATTTTTTTCAATAAGAGGTTCCGACTACAGCACAGTTAATTATAAAAGATATACATTTTTTTTTGTCAAGTCTAATTAATACTCTCATAGTAAGTTTATTAATACTTATATAATCATAATTAATGTCAAATCTAATGAGTTATTTATAAACAAACTAATATCTATTAAATCTAACATAATATTATTACCGAAACGTAGAAGTTGTACAATGTCAAAGTTACCCTACTACTTGAGTTGAAAAATCTAAGAGTACATCTAAGTTATTACAAGAGGTGGTTGACCAATTTATCGGCTGATGGCATCTTCAAAGGTATTGATTGATCGATCTGATCGAGTACATCCATACGGGTTCATTATTATTGTGCAATGATCGAACAACGATGTGGGCGACGGTGACTTGATTTTCAATTGTGTCCTATATTCTCGATTAGTGCGAGGTGAGAGAACAGGAAAACTATGGAGAGGTACTTAACACTTTTCATTGAATACTGAAACCTTCATTGAACCTTCATCTTTTTACCTTTCATTGAAATTGTGAAAAATAATGTCTGTTATTTTTTTTATCACTACCTAAGTAAATTATTGTAATATAAATGTGATTCGTTATGAGAACAAAAGAAGAACCTTCCTTTTTTTGAAGTCGGTTAAAAATTTTATTCGTTTTATTACTTTTGTATGGATTAAAGTACGAGTAAGTTATTTTGATAGGTGTATAACTTGATTTGCCCGGAACTCCAGAATTATTGATTACTTACCTACCTTACATACTTATTTATTTATTTGAGAAATCAACAGCGATACAAATTAGTATAATATACAATCTTAAACAAAAAGTAAGGCCAATTACAGATTTCTATAGACCTAAATTCGATATAGGTAATATGATGCAAAAATGCAATAAAATGATCTCTTTCAGACTTGCTATTCTCACAAAATAAAGATTATACGCACTGGTGTCCCTAATCCTTCTTTTTATTTTACTCAAGAATTTTGCGTCACGATTACGCCATCCCCAAACGTGGATTTGTGCAAGTCACACTAAACTCAAGGGCTCGCGAATAAAACCCTCAATTTCCCCAAGTCCAGGTTGAACAATCAGTCAGTGGCAAAGACAAGGCGCCTGTAAGCCATTTATCTTGATTAATACCAACTTAACTCTATTTGTATAGTGCTCTACATTTTGTTTGAAAGACGACTTAACACACTTTACAAAGTTTAATTAAGAAATGGTATGTGAATTAAAATTTTCTATCAAATAATTGAATTGACTGAACTTAGAGCTAAGAGAATTGAAAATAAAACTTATATATACTACATGGTGATATCTGAAAGTTCAACGTCAGACGCTACATTTTAGCAGAATTGAATCACATTTCTTTATAATGCTTTATTTTTTGGCCACATAAAGGTTTTGAAGTTTACTTGAGCATTTAATTCTTGCACCTGGTTTTTTCTATACCACGTTGTCGGCAAACAAGCATACGGCCCGCCTTACCGTAGACTATGAACGCTTGCAACACCAGGGTATCACTCGCACTTTGTCAACCCTTCCCCCCACCCCGATAAGCTCTGGTGACCTTACTCACGAGCAGGAACACATCAATAAGTTGCTTGGCTGCGGTATTCTGTAAGGTTGGACAATTCTAGTGTTTTTAAGAAGCAATATTTGAATGTTTGTTATTACTTTTAATAAATAGGTATAATGCAGTCTTCAGTATGTAGGTACTTGGCAAAAAACTCAAATATCCTTTTTAGCCTGTCAGACAAATTAGCACATCGAATAAAATACAAAATAAAGTCTCCTAATAAGAGAACAGAGATGTCTTTACATATAGAATAAGTTAAGATATATTTATCTTATATACCTACTTATTTATCATGATAAAACAGGAAAACGATGTAGAAGTAGCTAACAATTACATAGAAGAAGTGATAACAAAACGGGTGGTCTTATCGCTAAAGCGATATTTCCTATGAGTAACAGGAAAAAGCTTTGAAAAAGAGTTAGGAATTAATACTATCTCAATCATTTAATCGATTGCAATATGTTATAGTTTTGACTCAAAAAGGTTATTTATTTTGCTGGCTACCACCCTCACGTTAAAAATCTGCCACCAAGCACCTATTGGTGTGTTCCGGCAGGTGCACTTGAGAGCCAGATGCCTTCTAGGCTTTATAAAGGTCGGTAACACATGTGCAAACCCACTGGAATTGCTAATGTCCATAGGCGACGGTAGCCAATTATCATTAGGTGGAATGCCTGCCTATTTTAAAGACTTTTAACATAAAAAAGTAGCCCTTATCCTTCAGAATTCGTCTCAAATTAATGAAGGAATAGATACAACAAGAGATTGTTTACTTATCAGGATCAAGGTCGTAGCTGAACTACAACTAAGTGCCCACATTAGTTGATCGGGAAATACAATTTGTTTTACTTAATATAAATACGTACGTCGTCGTTTGTTGACTCGACTGATCTGACTGCAAACAAACAGATGTAATAGAAGGGAAAATATATTCCATTTTTACTGATGCTGAATAAAATAAATTTACAATGGCAGATATTTAATGATAATTATATAATAAACCAGTTTACCGCCCCGCGGTTTCACTCGTGAACCCCAATTTTATGGAATTTTCAAAAATCCTTTCTTAGCGGATGCCTACAACATAATAGCTAAGTATCTGTATGCCAAATTTTAGCCCGATCCGTTCAGTGGTTTGAGCTGTGCGTTGATAGATCAGTCAGTCAGTCGTCTTTTCCTGTTATATACCTATTTTATATATACAGAAGAAGATATACATAAAGAAGATGTAAGATATACAGAGCTTGTGATATGGAAACCTGTTAACTGATATACTACATAATTATAATACTTTTTTACATACTTTTAGATATTTACACCCAGACCCAGGACGAAAAGACATGTTCGTGCACATAAATGTCTGTCTTGGGTGGGAATCGAACCCACCACCTGTAGCGTAATAAGTAGGGTATCTTACCAACCATGCTATTACAATGTACGCAATGTATCTTAACAAAGACTCTGTTTATAAAGATGTTAACCTTATGTTTAAATGGAACAAAATGACAGTAATTTGAGATAAGTTTCCAGTTAAATACGTATGTACTTATAATACTTTCATCGAGCTGTATTCAAGAGCCTTGTGATATATAGATAAATCAAATATATTCGACACCAGACTAATTGAATTCATAAAGTAGTCCATTTGTCGTATTGACAGAGTGTGCATTGGCATTTCAAACTCCAAACTCAACTTCCAGTAACATGGCTATATTAACATGTGTATTTTCAGACATTCCATAAGTTTGTTATTTGTTTCCTACAAATGCAATTGTGGATACGAACCGCACTCATCGGCGGTTGCACAGCCTGTACTTGTTATGCTAGTGCGCAAAACCCTGGCATTACGCTGTTTATTTCTCGATTGTCTATTAGTGTTTTTCGGTACATTGTTTAAATACATTTTTTTCAGACGTAAAACCGAAATATACGATGTGGCTATACAGTTTGTCATTATAAAGAGTCCTCTCTCTAACAGTTAACAATTGTATCTGATAAGTAAGATTGACATCAGGTCGGAATCCATATTATAAGATTCCTGCCAAAATTCCTGTACCAGTCCTTGACATACTTCCACTGAAATGTTTACGTTTTTGTTGCAATTTGAACCTTATATTGCTCCACTTAGCGTGCAGTTTTGTAAGTAGCCACATATTATGAAGGCGAATTTTTGAAGCATCCTCGTTATATCGCCAGACTGCAAATACGGAGGTAGATAAGTTCCGAAAAACTCATTTGCACAAGCACTATAGACTCGCAACTTCAGATACTTGGTTTTAATTTGCTTTACTCTCAAACTGATTTGTTATTTTCGTGATTGGATTTTGGTTGTTTTAGGTTTTGACTAAGAATTTCACTTTTGAAATGGTAGAAATTAGTTAGGAAGTAAATAAATTAGGAAAGTGCGTAGAGCTTTTGTCATGCAAAAGAATTTCATTTAGGTAATCCACTAAATCGTAATGGAAGGATACAGTGCCGTAACTAAGGCCGTGCCAGCGGTGCCCAGGCACAGAGCGTAAGCCCTAGAGGGCGCACAATTGACCAGACTCGGACCAAGATTTGGGTCATGCATGTAGTTAGACGCAGATAGAGAAGCTTGCACCGGGCGCATAAAAAGGCTAGTTACTGCACTGGAAGGATAGCAATCTTTTGCAGCCTTTTGAAAACATTAATTTCCGTTTTATTATTATTCATCTACCTTATCATTCTTACTATTGATCCCACATCACGTCTAAAAACAAAAAAAAACGTACCTCTCATGGTCCATTTGTCTGAAGGCACCCTTTTACATAAATATGTGGGTTAAGTAAGCCGGGTGCACATTAACATTCTCATAATGAGCACTTCCACTTTAGTGGTGCGATGCGACATCATGTTGATTACACATTTTCTTCTACAAGTTCGTTTTTAGTGTAGGAGAGGACATTTGAGAAGTTGTTTTTTGATGTAGGTATTTCATAATGTATTAAATAAAATCTTTTCATATGTCAGATGTTATAAAAAAATAGATACCAATAAGTATAAATTACTGACATGTCAAAGCTTATGGGTTTAATAATAATATACCTACTCTAAAGTTCCGAAATATTACGTACATCTATAGCGGCCAAAGTCAAAGTCAAAGTTTTAGATCCAGGAAGGGCACTCACTTATGAACGTCGAAAATAGATACAATTTGGATGTCAGCCTTCAACTGAGATGAATCGGCAAAAGATTCAGTACAACATTGATTTAGAATATAGCACTATTAAAATGTATTTTTCATCAATAATAGGTAAGTATTATAAATTAAAGCTAAAACATTAAAGAATGATCTATTACACATATAGTTGTGGACACCCACGCTTCACGCATTAGATTCCATTACACGGTCTTACCAAATTACAGGTGAAGCTAAGAAAACAAAGATGTATTTCTTTTCATTAAAATGGCCGCTATTTTCAACGTTAAACTGCACTCGGTATTTACTCCCACGCACGTAGAAATGAAGTGAGAAAGCTTGTGATTTATGCTTTCACGTGTAGGTCTGCTAATATAGCTGTACGTTGCTTTATGGACTTTATTGTTCAGGTAATGTTATTTATTTAAAACTAGCAGTTCCCCGCGGTTTCACCTACGTTCCCGGTGTATTTTTTTTTCATACAAACCTTTTCCTGTTTATAACGAACACATAAAATAAAGATTTATCCAATTTGGTGCAGTCGTTCGGAAGTTATGCGCACAAACATTTCGGCTATCCATTTTTATATATATAGATAAAACTAGTATAGGTATAGAGCTTAGGTAAACGACTTAGGAGGCAGGTAAGGTACTTTGTTAGTATTATTATAAAAATAGTCTGGTATATTTCTAAGGACTGACTAACGGACTGTCTTTGCTAATAAAAGTTACATTGAAATTAAAAAGTAAAATTTTGTTGCACTACTGCATATTACTGTAGAGTAAGGTGCGCGCTGAACACGACAATGAGGTCGAATTTAAATATACAAAATTAATGTGGGTTGACCGTGTCAAGGAAAATGGTAGCTACAGTTAGTCACTGGAATGTAATCCTTAAAAACGATAAAACACGAGTGTTATGTTATGCCAAAATCAAAAGGTATTCATGCCAAAACACGTTGACAAATACATGATATTCATTTCCCTGCTATTTAACACCTTGTTGGCATTAATATTAGCGGTAATATATTATGCCAATTAATTTTTGTGTAAAGTAAATTAAATGCGTGTGAAATTACAAACATGACCCGCTAATTAATATTCGTAATGTTTTTGTCTGTTATGGACTATGTGGTGTTTTTAATTCGTAATGGAATTAGTAAGTACGTGTTATATTTGGATACTATGTTGGTTACTAGGTATTTATATTATCTAGAAGATAGTTACCAAAAAAAAATACAAACTGTGACGTATAAATAGAAATGTTAAACGTTCAGTCAAAGTTATAACGATATTTCCACACAAACTGGAGGAAAGCTAATTCCGCGCGTGTAAAGCCGCCACTCGTTGAACTACTAACATTATTTCCAACTAGATTTCTGCAAAAACAGTCTTTAAAAATAAGGCAAGTAGATTAAAATAACCAATATTTTCTATTTAATATGTATTCAATATTTTTTATCAGTAAATCGATGATAGACCACAGATACATGATTTTTCGGTTCAAATCCCACATTGAGCTGGAGCTTTTACTGAAGGTATTCATAGCACGGAGGTACTATGTATTACCTACCTGCCTAGCTGGCTAATACCAGAGTATCTGTCGCCATGCACCTATACAGGATGAACCATATGAATGCCTTAGGAGGGAATGTACCCTAAATATTGAAGATAGCTAGCTGTCTTACTTAGAAGAATTTGGTTCTTATGATTAACCCTTTCGATCGGTATCATAAAAATAAATAAAAAATTACATTTTTCGTGTTTATTTTTCAACATTTGTTCACATTGATTCGCCCAAGCAGGTGAATTATCTAAATTATTTGATTGCAGTTATGCTTGACTTTTAATAATAAAATATAGTTTCTTTGAAGCAAAATTTGCTTCTTCAATTCAGGGTACATTCCCTCCTAGGGCATTCGTTTGGATCATCTTTATATCAGTTTGGTCCGACAGCTTCATTGGTTCTGGCCTAGGCTTTGTGGACATACTGCCTTGGGCCATCATATATTTGATGAGAATGTAATCAAATACAAGCCTAATCATAGAAAAAAAGGAATCATTTTCAGCCATGCGAGCTTCGAAGAAATTTTATAACCGGATTAGATTTATACTTTCACTGATCCGACGGTAAAATAGCTTTTTTTACGCCAATAAGCTCGTAAATCATTATATTATTATTGGCATCATGTTCATGGGTAAAAAAATATTAGTCTATAAAATGGCTGTAACGTGGGATAAATCGGGCCAGCCAAATGCAACATTTTTAAACGTGTTCTAGGTATTTTATATACCCGCTAACTAAACAATGGTAAAAATTACATTAGTGTACCTAAGATCACTTTGTATATCAATGAATAAATTAAATGAAGTTAAATAATGCTAGTTTTATACATTTTCTCTCATAATAATAATAATTACAGCCTATATCTGCCCACTGCTGAGCACAGGCCTCCTTTCACGAATAAGGGTGAAAGGTGAATGGGCAAATACTCCACCACGCGTGCCCACTGCGGATTGGTGGAGGTAGGCTAGTGGTCAACCTACTGTTGGAGTTGTCAGGCCACCTAGGAGGTCTCCAACTAGCTTAACGACTATCACACTTAAGTATATTTATTCATTTATCTTTATCAATGGGACATGATGAGATTTATCTCCACGTGCTAAGAAAATAAAAATAAAGACATGTTTAGATGCTCATAAAAATTTGGAGACTAGGTACTAAACGAACATTTTAAAACTAAACGGACTAAATGAATATTACTAACGGTGTTAATTAAATGAACATATTTGCTTCCTATATGTCTATTTGTCAACAAAAGCCGAGTTCATTATTATCATAAAAGAATAAAGCGAACAATAACAATTTGCTTGTGATTTTTAATCCTGCAAAATCCTGGCTTTATGTTAACGACATGTTATGAGGCTTTAGAGGATAAAGGGTTAATTATTAACAACATTGTATATTTATTTTTAAAATTGTGAGAAAGCGTGCACGCTCATGGAAACTTATTTCATTAGCCACTTCACTTAAGCGTGACATCTAAATGTAACTTAAGAGTTCTACTTTATTAATCCATACAAGTAGGTATACCTTCTATAATGAAGAAATCCTCATTGACTGACTGTCAGAGGATAAAATCAACGCAGAGTATAGAAAAACACGAAAATGTGCAATGAAATTATTTTTCAAAAATCAACCCCGTGGTGGTGGAAAGCTATCCTATAATAGTATATATGTATATAATCTATACTAATATTATAGATTATATATTATATAAAGCTGAAGAGTTTGTTTGTTTGTTTGAACGCGCTAATCTCAGGAAGTACTAAATACTCAGAAGTTCGATTTGAAAAATTCTTTCAGTGTTGGATAGCACATTTATTGAGGAAGGCTATAGGCTATAGGATATATACTTTTTATCTCGGGAAAACACAAGATCCCTCGGGAACGCGGGTGAAACCGCGTGGAAAAGCTAGTAGTACTAATAAAATAGTTAATATATAAATCCACCCAAAGAAAGGCTTGTCTATAGTTCAGTAGTAAATGTTTAGCGTAATTAAATGTCATACCAGTGTTTTGCTTGCTCGGGCAAAATGCCAAGTCTCAGCCAATGTGTGCCAGACACATGACTAAAACTCGTTTAAATCAGTCAAAATTACCGTCAACCTACATATTTTTCATAAACTTCAGTACTAGTTTATTATCTGAAATATGTACGAAACAAGTCATATGGTGGTTTGAATAAATCACTTCATATATCACTTTTAGCAGAATATACCTAGTTCCATCATGTTTATACCTAATAAATTTTTGCTCTTTATTATTCAAATTTTTTATATCTAATTTGGCCATAACAAATTATTATTTATGATGTATGGATCTTGGTGTTTTTGAAGTGGTTTTATATAAACATTACATTCTAATAAGACTTGTTTTTTTTTTTCTATGTCAGAAGGCTGACAAGTAGGCAGACATTCCTTCCAATGATAAAGTGGCTACCGTCGCCTATAGACACTATATTTTCCCTGGGGATTGCCAATGTGATGCCGACCTTTATAAAGCCAAGAAGGCAACAGGCTGTCGGAACACACCATTAGATGTTTGGAGACAGATTTTAAACTTGAGGGTGGTAGCCAGTCAGGTGGATACAAATATTCACGTGATAGGGTTTCCTGGCGATGTTTTTCTTCACCGAAATCTCAAGCTAATAGGTTTCGAACCCACGACCTTCGCCGTGGCATCAAACGTCACTACCACTGAGCTATAATCGCCTTCAAACTTTCTCAGAACTAGCAAAAAACACCATTAAACTCGATGTAAAACTAGAAATAATCAATAATTATTTGTCCAGCTGTAGGTACGCGATGAAGCGAATGAAAATAAATAAACCGGGAAAGAAATACATGAGTCCAGAACTGTTTGTTGTTTCGAACACGGGACACGATCGGATCCCAAGATTACGCAAGACGATTGAGTCTATCCACGCTTTTCAAACATCTAATAGATTTTTAGCATTTTAGTCGGTTTAGAAGAACTTTTTTAGGATTAAGATCAAGACTAACAAAATAATATGTTGAAAAAAAAACACAAACAAATTGAGTTACATAATGTTTTTAGTTAGTAATTAGGTAAGTAAGAACCGTTAGATAAAGATTGTTTATCTTGTTAAAACTAATAACTGAGCAACTTTTAGTTCACAAACAAGTTTATTGCAGGGTAATGCTTAAAGTTTCATACAATCCTTGTCCGTTACGCGTACACTCGCATGTTGACTTAATTAAGGAACTAAACTAAGTTTTCCTATACATGCTGAGAACTTAGTATTAGTTAACTAAAGCTCGCAAATAGTTTTTTTTTTTAGTAAAAGAAAGAATACAATATAGGACTTACAGATAGGGTGTTACAGAAACCAGTTTAGGTTTTAACGAACACCATCGTATCATCGATTGGTAATTGGCATTGTTACGTAATTATTACGTACCTTTAGTCTAAAGCAATAGTATTGAATATTCGGTGAAATTTTACATACCATTAGCGCTCAAAATTCTACATAAAAGTTTAAATTACGTTTACATTCTTGATTACATACTGGATGGTTATATAGTAGGTACAACAAAAACCTACAAATAAGATACATAATAATACTGATGTTGACAGTGTGATGAAACAGGCTGGCAGTGTTCCCTTTTTGGATGGCCAAGCTTATGCGTTGGCGGAAAAAGCTCCCAGCCCGTCGGTCTCCCGAAGCCTCGATGAGCTTGGATGATAAAATCCGAGCAAATCAGCGAGCCTCGAACCCCCACGGACCCACCCATGGTTTCTAAATATAAATACAATTTAGCTCCTAAAAATTAGTACTATTATAGTTTTTATAACTACACTTTAGGTCAATATTATTACTATTAGTCCTAATTTAAAACACAATAAAATTATGATTTAAATCTATATAGACCTTTCCAATTAATCCTCTACATTCAATTTCAAGTCTATTTATAAAAATATAGAAACGGAGCAGCTTTTTGATGCAAATAAATGTTAATTGAGGAAAGCTTTTTGATGTTTTGTGCAAATTTCTTTGATTGTTTTGATATTTTTTTGGTTTCATACTTCTATTTTTTGTATTAAACGTTTTATAAATAAAACGTCGTATTTTTTTCATTGCATTTCTTTATAATAACAAGAACTTAGGGTATTCTAGATAACATAAAATGTTGTGTAGCTTTAGTGAGGTAAATATTTTTCTAAGAGCTTTTTCTAGTTTCCAAAAGGTCCAAAACTATTTATTTATGTCTTCTCAATGACTCGTAAAAACTTATAGACTCACCTTTCTTAAAAAGATTTATTTACTTTGTATAGGTTTATGTTTGACTACAATTTCAATATGGTAAGTGATGATCTGGCCGAAGGTGATAAGAACACGAAGTCTAGAAGGGGCTGGCTCTCAAGTGGAACTACCAGTAGGTACTTGGCGACAGTATTTTATCTGAAAGATTAAGCTCATTATAGGATTCAAACCCACAACCTTCGTTACGGCATTCAACGTCACTACTACTGAGCAATCATCGCCTTAAAATTATTGTTGTTTTTATGCTTTTATTCGTAATAATATATTTATTTTTGTTTATTTTCTTAATAGGGCGTAGGTCTGGTAATAAAATATTATTATTAGATTGTCACAAATAAACTGCAAACAATGATTCATAATGTTGATTATCTTTGATAACTTTTTGCTTAAATAAATAAATCATCAAAAGTCAAAAGCCCCAAATATAAAAGAAAGATCCAACAACACGGCCTCGCCAGAAAACTTAAGTTTATTTATTAGGTACCTACTTGATTTCCCTTGTTTTTAACAATAATAATTATTATGACCTACTTAGAAAGCGTGGTTTTTTAATATTAGTGCTTGGACTATCGTTATGTTCGTTTATCACGCAAATTAGGTACTTGAGTGGTTCATTAAGCACTCAATAAATATTGCTATAAGAGCGTTGCAACTGGGCATTAAATGTGGAATATACATTTGGAAATGGTAGATTGTAATGGTGACCTTAAGTTTATGTTACGACCTTTAGAGTTAGCATCCTTAGTCATAAAAGTGTAATTAATGAAAATGCTTACCCCAGATTATCCGCATGACAAGTAGAAAATCTGTCGCCAATAGGGTATTACACACATTTTTGAAAAGTGTCTCAATTAAAAAAAAACACAAAAATTTTATTCAATCGATAAGTGCCATAGAAATGCATTTATATTTTACATTTTCAATTTTCGCGCGTAGTTTGATGAAAACGCTAGACGCCATGTTACTCTATGGTCATGACAGCATTTGGTCTCTTGTAAGTAAATAAATGCGCTGATATTGGTCTCTATTGGACTTATAAAATTTTATAAATTAAAAATGAGCTATTATCCTTTTTATTAGTGTGCTGTTCCTAAATGCATGAATACTAGTGTAAAAATAATAATAATACTTCAGTTGACACTTTTTAGTTTACATACAGCACCGTATGACGTCATAATAATGGCGGCTACTGTTTCGCTTGTTTAGAAACAGATTTAAAAAACTGAAAACTTTGAAATTAATTAAGTGCCATAGAAATGCATTTATATTTTACATTTTCAATTTTCGCGCGTAGTTTGATGAAAACGCTAGACGCCATGTTACTCTATGGTCATGACAGCATTTGGTCTCTTGTAAGTAAATAAATGCGCTGATATTGGTCTCTATTGGACTTATAAAATTTTATAAATTAAAAATGAGCTATTATCCTTTTTATTAGTGTGCTGTTCCTAAATGCATGAATACTAGTGTAAAAATAATAATAATACTTCAGTTGACACTTTTTAGTTTACATACAGCACCGTATGACGTCATTATAATGGCGGCTACTGTTTCGCTTGTTTAGAAACAGATTTAAAAAACTGAAAACTTTGAAATTAATTAAGTTATTTTATGAACTAAAACTAACATTTTCCGACTGCTTATTGCCTAAGCTATCTAGATTGTACATTTTTAGATTTTTCTCATATAGAGTAAAATACACTATTACACGTACTATAGTGTGTTCCGGTAGTAGGTTATATAACTCTCCTTAGGGGTAGCCGGTAGCCACTTATCATCAGGTAGACCGACATAATCCTGAACGTTTAATTAAACAATGTTTCAGATAAAATGTTACGGTGTATGAGTAAAAGTGTAAAAGATAATTATATTGTATTTTGAATACGCTTTTTTATTAGAATCTATATAGTTTTCCAGAATCTTTATAATTTTTACACTGGAACAGGATACTTTTTATCCCGAAAGAACATAAGACCCCACGGGAATGCGGGCGGAAACGAGTTGTTAATAAGTAAAAAAGTAATAAAACTAAGGTGCCATTAACTTTCGCTCGTATTATTCTTAATTTATACAATAACTAGCTTGCGCCCCGCGGTTTCATCCTATTTTATTCTCCGGTCTATAAACTATATCTATACAAAAAGTAACGAATATCCGTTGATCCGTTGCCGTGAAAAAAGAACAAACCATAACACATACGTTTGTATTTATAATAATGTAGCTAAAGTACCCAAAGTAAAGAAGTTTTAGTAATTTTCGCTCCAGCTTTATAATATAGAAACTTGAATACAGGTGTACATATATCTGAACACGTAGTTAACATTTTCTTTAACACTCTACAAGCAACAAGCGAGTTGCCCGTTGTTACGGAAATTTTGAGAATGAGGACGTTGTATGTAATATTAAATTTTGTAACACGCGGCAGGTGTCGTGTATAATTTTGTTTCACTACACGTCCAGCTTTTCACACAAAGGGAAATAGGTCATTTTCCAAATTAATTTGTAAGTAGAGTAGAGTTAATATTACTTGCAAAAGTAATTAGGAAATTTTAGCCACAATAAATTTAAGCTTGAAGCTAATGTGTCATAATTTTTTTTTTTTTTGTATTATTAATTTGATTTAACTTGCCTTAAGAATCATTTTCTGTGATGTTAAAATGTTGTTTCAATTGATATGTGGTGCGGAATAAATTGAGATAGGTATATAAAATAAATTTAGAATAAACAGTACGTAACAAAATTTGCTATTTTACTGAAGAGTATTTTAATTATATGGAATTTATTTAAAATATAAATATGTAATGATTTTTATGTTGGTGCGGTTGTCATATGTTTCTAGACAAAAACCCCTTTAAAAATACCAATACATCTATCTGCCTCTAAGATCTGCTTATATATATATCTCACCATGATTATTTTAGCTTGAAACGAATACTAAACTTAAACTAATAAACAATCTATGTTACCAAACAATGCGTATAAATTGAATGGAAAGACAATCCTAAGGTTGTCTAAAGAGATTAATTTTTTGCGATAAGAATAGAGTCGTAATTTTTGTTTAGTATTGATTTTTTCAATATTTTTTTTATTTTCTTCCTGCTGTACAATAAAGAGTTATCTCTACAGGCAGATTTTTTTATCACTGGCAATACTTGCATGGGTGGAAGTACTCATCAATGTGAACAACTTTTACTATGGGGCGCAGTCTGATATCGCGTAACATAAAATGGTTGCTTCATACATTTTGGTCGAGTAGGTATTGAACTTTTGTATGGAACAGTAGATAATGTTTCATGATTTCACAGTTAGTCCCATAATAAAAGTTTTCCATTTTGATGAGTAGGTACTTCCACCCCTGCAAGTATTGTCAGTGATTAAAAAATCACCCACATATTATTTTTAATAAAATATTTCTCAACACCAATTTTAAAAGTAAATTATTTTGTCCCGCAGGTCAAAATACAGATTGGTCATGACGACTGACAACGCACTCAATTCTCAGCGGTAAGTTCTACGATACAAAACACAAATTCTTCTGCACTTAGGATTCAATTAATAGAGAAATGGTAGCGTAATATTCAATTGTTTATATTGGAAACTATTGAAATTACACGGGCTCAATCTGTAACAGGAATTTGGGTAAGCTTTTCATACTGGACAAAGTTCCATACTGAGTAATACCGCATCATGGGTAGAATTCCATATGGCTAGAACAAAATATTTATTTTATAGACGATCTCCTTTCATGCGCGCAAGCCGTAGGCCCTTCCGGACCCCTTTGTGTATTTGTCAAGGCTCTATGTTCATAGTTATGCTGGTATTATAATGTTTTCATTCAACAATTAAGTACTAACTTCAATTTCTATGGTGCTGTAAAATGGCTTTGTAGAATGATAATACATTGAGTGTAAATAATTGACTTAAGGAAATACTCATGGAACTAATTTCTCCCATTTATAATTTTATTTTAGTAAATATAAGTGCGATAGTATGTAGCGGTTCCAAATGTCAATTATTTACACACAGGGTACAGAATATTAAAATAATAATCACTGGTAAACATAACGTGACGTTGTATGACAATAACAGAAGGCGGTGAAATACGTGACCATTCGATTTGGTTATTATAGATTCACGTGTAACTAGCTGTCCCGCTGTCCAACTGTCTAGATGTTTATCTTCGTGATCCAAGGTACCCTTCCGTTAAATTTAATGAAAATCGGTTGAGATTCCTATTATATCTCTCACCATTCTACCAACTTAGGGTAACATTTTGAAAAATGCAAATTATACCGAGTTTGGTGTTACCCCCTTTTACACCCTTAGAGGTTACATTTCGTAAAACCCTTTCTTAGCAGATGCACCCTATAACGGTACCTATTTGCCAAATTTCAAGTTTGTAGGCTATATAGTCCCTGTGATAATGAGCGAGTGAGTGGTAGTTCACTTTTTTATATTTAGGCAGATAAACTTTTACCGGCGGCTTCGCCATAAACTATCTCTATCCATAAATTACTTACATACTTGCTCTGTTGCTGCGTGAAAGAAGGATAAACCAACTCTCGCATAAATAAGGAGGGAAGGTATAAGTTGGGATAAGTAGGGATTATGAAGAAGGCACCTACGGGCATGCTCCAGCGGATGCACTTGAACCCCATGTTCCTTTTTAAGCCTGTGTGCCACTTTTGGTCACACCACTTGTCATGGTACGAAAAAGCCTTTGTTTTTACGCAATAACAATACAAAGTTTGTTTAGGGTGTTCAAAAAATCGTCACCCAACAACAAGCTGACCCTGTACCTGGCCTCCCGTGACCTGGTCGTGGAGAATGGTGCCATCGACAGGATCCAAGGCGTGCTCCACGTTGAACCAGAGTATTTGGACAGCAAGAAGTTGTATGGACAGGTCACCCTGACCTTCAGGTGAGAATCTGTAAATGTTGTTTGTCCTTTTCTAATTGATAGATAACGGGAAGAGTTTTGAAATTTATAGATTGTAAAGACGTACTTGAAATAATTGATTATTGTCTACTGAATGTATATCTAAAGTAAATCTAGAGTGAATTAGAATAAAACATTTTTTTTTATCTATTCATATAAAAGTCTGTTAAACCAACATGTCTGTACTTTTTTTTTTTAGCAAAAATAGAATGTGGATTATGTAGGATGAGTAACAAAATGAAATCAATTAAATTCTGTAATTGCGTTGCGTAACACGTACACTTTTTACTTATTTAATATTAAATACATTAAAAAATATTACACTGGTAAACTGAAAACTGTTAATTTAAACAAATAAAAGAATAAAGCTGTTTCAAACTTGAAAGAGATAACTTAAAATAAAATATATTTTTTTAATAAGTGAATGAAACCACTGCACACTGCATAAAGCACAATAATATTACTGTAGAGAAGTAAAGAAGTTGTGCAACAAAGTAAGCTATTTATATTCTTACGAATCACAACTTTACTTTGAAAATTTCACATTTTACAACAAAATAGAATAAGCATTTATTCCTTTGTAATTTTCCTTGAATTGTGAATTAATTAAATTCTTTTTGAAGTCAAGTTCAAAGGATTGTTGACAATTAATAAATCAACATTGTTTGTCATAATCGTTTTGCTATTTCTTACCCAAAGGTATTTTAAACATCATTATTTTATATCCATCCTTTCACTCAAAAGTTTTAGTAAATTTTACAAAACGACCCTTAAATTACAAAACCCAGCCTTTAAGAACTTAGCTCTTACCAACCCTTTTGTGAAAGTTTAATTTAATTCAATAATGAATAGCGAGGGCTTTGAGGATGTTTATTATATATCATAGTTTGTATTTTATACATTGATTGTAAATACTTGTTGTCAATAAATAAATAATGAATTGATTTAATATATTTTAGTTCTATTTAAAGGTTTTTTTTACAAGTGACTTGTTAAAGAAATACCTCCTATTTTTATTATGTTTATACATTAAACATTTATTATCTGTTTGACAAAGTGCTTTTCTACACAGACACAGGCTCTTTACATAACAGACGCGAAAACGAAACTCACCAATTTACCATTCCAATTATTTGTAAATTAATACAATAAACACAATCCCTTCAAATGGATTTTGTGAAATTCCAACTGAATCACTTTCCATGAAACGTAATGGAACATAATTACACTGGAGAATAACAATTAACGGGTATCAATTGAATAGAAATGTTTACTTGGAATTCCGGAAGTACCTACCAAACCCTAATACGCCTTTTAAGTGCCAGTAAGATAGAATCTATCTTTGAGAGCAAATTCAATCTGAGTATTGGAAACTATAATTTAAATTGCAACCTCTATTTTAGTCAGTGTTAGATTTTGATGTTTCTGTGATTAATTTTAATTGATAATATTTTTTAAATAGTTCAGTTTTTTGTGTACATTGAACCGCCTAAATAGTTTATGATTTTTATCATTGTCTTCATTTTTCATTATCTATGCTGGAAATAGGACTCACCGAGTGCGCTGTCATCCGGCTTAGTTCATATCAATTCTCTTCTATGTTGAAGGCTGACTTCCGAACCGGTATTATAGTAACTTCAAAAGCTTCGACGTTAATAAGTGCCCTCTTTGGGCCTAAACTGAATATTAGTTCATTATTTGGCTTTGGCCATCAACGTCGACTTTGATGGTCCATTGTCCATGTTCGGTTTCGACCAGGTAGCAAGTGAATTATTTCATTACTGTGGGTTTTCAACATAAAACTATTGGAAAAGCGAGGTAAAGCTCCGTGGAAAAACGGCTTAAACGACTTAATCGTCGACACTGTAGGTATATCGATAGTATGCATACATCGATAGTCGTGTTTCAAAGAGCCTCATGGGAACGTGTCCAGTGGAGCTTAAAATTCGCTCTAGTTTTTTAGACCCTGTTAGCATTATAGGCACAAATATGATCAAATTCTAGATAGTTACAAACTATATTGCGCTCGATGAACTATGAGATTACATATGTAGGTAAAACACAATATTTTGCTTTCTGATTATGTTATTTCCTTTAAATCTTGTACGCATAATATGCTGTTGTAAGCATCCGATTTGTATTTTTATTAAAATATTCTATATAGGTACTATTTGCGTTATCCTATATTTGAAATTTTAGAACCGAATGGCCTGTTTCGTGACGATGGTAAGAAACCCGACGGAATGACACTTATCCCTTGGAAGTTGGGACGGCCTTAGGTATGGGATGCCACGTGTGTCGATACTTTGGCACCGTCTCATCTTCCAGAAACAATAATCAAGGCTGGCGGCGCTGCGTTATCAGCAGAGAGCCTCAAGCGGCGCAAATATAGTAACATATATACAAGCTATATATTTGAGCCGTTTGGGGTTGAAACTCTGGGTCCGTGGGGGTCGAGAGCTCACCATCTTTATCGCGAAATATCCAAACGCCTGGTCGAAGCAACTTGTGACCAGAATGCTGGCTTATATCTTGGTCAGAGAATCAGCATTGCCATCCAACGTGGCAATGCCGCCAGCATTCTAGGTACGCTGCCTACTGATAGCGACTTTTAAGTTTTCTTTTTGTCAAGTGGATTTAAGTGTTATTTGAAATTCAATTTTATAACGATTTCCCTTTATTATGTAATCATTCTGTGAATATCATTTCACCTTTAGAATTTTTAGTTTTAAATTATGTTGCTAGCTGCTAAAACAGCAAGTAAACCCGCTAAAGTAATACCTACTGGTACGTTAATTTTAAAAATGTCTCCCAATAGTACGTACTTTTGAAAAAATTTACATTACTTTGGAGAAAAAAAATACATTTATCAACTTGATGTCGCCGCCTCGACCGGTCTTTACACCAAGGGACAATACATCTCATTTAACTGTTACAATTTAGGGAATCCATTTAATTTTTTTTAATTTTCCGCAAAAAATATGTCGTCATGATTTTATTCATTTACATTAATTTACAGTTTGCTTCATGCAAGTAATATTCAGTTTATGAAAATTAATGTTTAGGGTACTCAGATATATTTTTATTTACTTATAATAATAATTATACCAATAAGTCTACGCGATCGAATCAGAAATGAGCAGATTCGTAGACGAACAAGGGTCACCGACATAGCCCAGCGGATTGGCAAGTTGAAGTGGCAATGGGCAGGGCTCATAGTGGGCAGAATGGATGGCCGATGGGGCCGAAGAGTTCTGGAGTAGAGACCACGGACCGGCAAGCGCAGCGTAGGACGTCCACTTACAAGGTGGACTGAACGGACGATCTTGTAAAGGTCGTCGGAAGACGCTGGATGCAGGCCGCCCAAGACCAGTCCTATTGGAGATCCTTAGGGGAGGCCTATGTCCAAAAGTGGACGTCGTTTTTGTTTTATCCAGCGTTATATTAGTGTAGTCAATATTTGCGACCCTAAATGTATTATGTAGGTTATGTAGGTAGGTTTGTATAGGTCGGGAGCACATTGGCAATCCCTCTGGTATCATATGTTCATATTCGACGATAGCCATTTACCAACAGGTAAATAATAAGGTACACAAGTAAAAAAGGTACATATATACACTTAATTAATTCTTCTATTCTGTATATATATATATATATATTATAACAGTACCTACAATGGTAAAAGGAAATACCTACCTATAATACAACGGAGCCTTAGTAAGAAAACCAGTAACTTATGATTTTAAACTCAAAAACCAATAGAAACACTTACAGTAGGCAAATTGTACTTAACTTACAATTTCTGTTCAAAGAGAACCTAAACTAACATTTGTATATGATTTGCACGTAACATGTGAGTGAAATGGATTCCCTTTGAGGTATTCCCACAGGACAATGTGGAAGTAAGCATAAGGGCAAGTGTTAAGGGAAGTGTCAAATTGAATAAATCATAAACAAACCTTGTTTTAGCTTTTGAAGGTATATAGAGAAGTCGTGTAAATCTAATCTTTGTCAACACTGGCAACCAATGCCGTAATTAGATAAAAAGCCACACCTGTTATGGAAGTTTGTTCTTCTCATGGAGGCGGAAACATCCTTGGATATCAATTTATAAAGTTACCCTTATCGTCAATCATTCATAACTTCCCACAGGCACAGATGACTATGTGCCATGCCACAGGTGTAAACGGTCTCATAAGTCTCACGTTGCACTAATTCCCCCATATTACAGGAAATGGTTAAAACAAAGTCTAGTAATACAGGTTTTAAATGTATCCCTCATTTTCTAACGTCATACAACAAAAAGAGACAAGGTATAATACCTACTTTAAACCATCTCACGTATTGTAACCGATTAGGTCCATTGAACTTGTTGTTGTGTGAAATGTCAATACAGATTTAGTTTTAGGTATTGTCTGACCTGATACAATACAAGACTTCAAATAATAATGTATAGTTAAAAATAGCGTTCATTATTAATAGAATGCGACTCCATAAATCTTATGATAAATGCGTGTAAAGTATTTTCTTCTAATTACATGATTCACTGACTGACTCATTTAAACAGAGCCGCAGGGCTCAGTCGACCAATCCTATTATATTTTTGTCTTGTAAAATAAATTAACTCGGATTATTCCAAAAGAAAAACGTTTTAGGATATTTTATTTTATCTTTATTATGTACCTAATCAATCTATTTTAATATGGTTAATAACAGTGGATTGTTACACAATTTTAGCCTCGAGGAAATTGTCTTTATTATTTCCAATTGTATTTTATTGTTAATATCTTTTGAGTTAAATTACATTATTATGATAAAAATATTCCAATTGTATTACACAAAAAAGATTAAAAACTAGAGCTTTTGTCAATACATTATATAAATTAAAACCAGCAATGTTCATTTACAAGTGTAAATAAAGTATAAGCTCCACCTTCAAGTCCTTTACGACAAGTAAAAACTCAATGTATCACTTTGTTCATACAACCAAATAACCCACATGCAAAATACTTGTCGGCCGTATCATTGTTTACACATTCCCGCTTGTTTTCGGCTATGAGGAAGTGTTAAATAAATCCTAAATCAAATAATCCAACCACTGCAAAAGAAAAGGCTTAAAGTAGACAATTTTAAATTCAACAAGGCTGTTCTACTTCAGCCGACTCAGACAAACCTTGGCCCTTTAATTACAGAAATGCTTTGTTAATTTTACCTCCATTTATATTAATTTAGTGGTCGGAAAGTGTTTTGTGTTGGCTAATGGATATTGTTATAGGTAGCGTAAATATTATAATGGATTGCGTGTCAAAAGATTTAATGAAATCATTAAGTTTTGTTGTTGTGCTGAAATTTAAAAATTCCCTGTTATTTTTGATTTCCTTGTATTCTAAAAATAATTAATATCATCCCACCTTTAATGCCCCAAGAGGATAAGGATCTCAGAATTCGCGCAAATTCAAAAGGGATTTTCTCTTAAAGTATTGATTGAAATTTTATGATCAATAAGAATCAATCCATTATAAAATAGGTGTTATATCAAAATCGTTATTTCACGACTAAGTCGCTTTCGAATTTTACCCAGTTATTTACATACAATAATATCAATATGGGATCAGTGGAAGGTTTATTCGCTCGATAGACATGGTGATTAGCTAGCGCACTCTACCGAAAGTGGGTATACTAAGAGCTAAGAGATACGGATCCTGTTAGAAAATATTGGTTATATGGTATATGCGATAGGCACAAGACAAAGCTGTCATAACTCACTGTTTTCGATTCTAAATTAACTGATTAATACTTACACAGATATGGGAGAGAAGATGAAGAGGTAATGGGCCTGAAGTTCTGCAACGAGGCCATAATGAGCCTCGCACAAATCTGGCCACTGCACTGCAACCATGAACGAGAGCCCAACACGCCGCTTCAGGTTTGAAATGATTGTTTATAATATGATATATCCCATAATCAACTCTATTGTCTATAGGGGGATAGGGGGAGAATTGTAAGAGTGTGGCAGGAGTATGTTGTAAATAAGTATGTATATTTGAATAGCTTATCGTAGACTACATTGACTATAAATATGTCCCCACTTGAGATGCACAAGCATTTACTCTCCATTGGGGGGATAAAAACTCTGGTACACAACGCGAGTGTATATTTGCAAACTTTACACGCCTATGGATTAGAATTCTCGAGGTTACCTTCACAGTAAGTAATCTGTAGTATCTGAGGGATGTCCCTGAATATTTTTTTATTTCTTTATTGACACATTTTCTAAGATATTTAATACAAGCGTTATAAACTATACGTGTAGGTATCTATCAGTCCAAGGTTTAGACTCAAAACATAAATGTTGGTGCAAGAAACAATTGTAACTCATGCGTTAGGCAATCAATCACACTATACTTTTATTCCACGAGATGGGGTTTATGGGATTTGAACAAAACCATGTGCACAGCGGCAACAGATTTTATATAGTTACCGTTAAAATACTTCCTTCCGTTCAATGTAGGGCAATGAGTATTTAATGGTGCCTGAAATATATGAAATTATTTACAATAAATATACACTATACGGATTACTATTCAGTAAAGCCGTAAAGTGTATATTTAGTATTATTACCTACATAATATCTTTAATTTTAGGGTTACTTACAGTCTTTTATTTAAATTTTTAATGGTCGACATTAATTCTTATTTGATGACCACGTCACCGAATACATTTAAACTAGGCCATAACTGATCGTAGGAATCATGGATCTAGAAGGAACTACTTAGGTTCCTATATTATGTTACGAAATATTGATTTTTGTTATTTTTATATTCTTGCCAAAATCCTCATCTCTATAAAAACTTAACCCATTGTACTTTGTACCCAGGATGCCCTCATAAAACGGTTGGGTGCCAACGCCTTCCCGTTTCACCTGGAACTGACACCGCTGGCGCCCCCTAGCGTTCAATTAGTGCCCGCCAAGCAATACCATGGAGCACCCATAGGCACCTCCTATGACGTTAGAGCTTACGTTGGTAAGTATTTAAAAATATTAATATGTAATACATACATATAAGTATCAAGAGAAAATTATACATAGGGCAATACGTAAAGTGCTTATAAATAAAACCGATTCAATAGACCCTTTTTGCATTAAAATCGATATATAGATGTAAAAGGCGTATTTAACTGATTAGTAGTGAACATATTAGTTTATTAAAGAACTATGTTCAAGCAAAAACTTTGCTGATTTTTAGTTGTTAATCCATAAAAATTGTCCAAAGCAGCAGAAAGGCCTGACGAGAAAGTGTCTCGGCGCAGCACGGTTCGGATGGGCATCAGGGTGCTCCAGGGCCCCGGTCGACCCACGCCCGCCGCGGTGCTCCCCCCACAGTCACCCCACCACACACTCAGTGCGCTGGCGCATCATAATGTACTCAGGTCAGTATTATAGCAATTCTCTACCTTTACATTCCATGTTCATAACATCAGTTACTTATCTGTATTCAGAACTGATTAATTAAGAAATACCTAAAGGTATCGTGTTAGTCTAATGATAGACTTTTCTTTGTAATGGATTTTTTTTTTAACTATTTGGCAAGTTGTATGTTTGGGTAGTTTGGTGTGACCGACAGCCTCACCAAACAACTAGCTTGCAAGTTGCTACTAAAGCTAGACTGATTTCTATACCAGATACATGTAGTCATGTATCCAAAATAACCCGTCGAGAAAAAATATTTTGACTCTAATTTATCCAATATCATAGTAAATAAATAAATAAATAATAGTATTTACTACATATTAGTAAAAGCGTGATACATAAGTAAGGCAAATAAATATACAATGGCGTACTGTGTTGTGAATTATTGTATATTTTGACATAGCATTCAGAAACAACTACTTACTCTCCTACCATGTACGCTTTGACCTCTTTGATATACTTTATACGTAACCATTACGGTGGATCCATGGAAATTCAAACGGACATACTTAACCCATTGCTCACTAAGGCATAAATAATTCACATTATCGTACTTCACTGAATACACACGATTTTAAACAGGTTTAAGGTGTAAGAGACTGGTATATAGGCTGCTACTACGCTACCAAAATGCTAAAAAACTGGAGAAGTCTAAGGGTGGGTTGTATAAACTTACATTTATGTACGAGTAAAAAGATGGCATTAACCATCGCTAAAACAAATTCCACGTTGTTTCACGGATTATCAGTTCTTTCTTCTCAATCATTCTTCTATATATAATGAAACAACACACAGTGATTAACAGACGATAAATACTGTACGCCATTGTCAAAATTAACTAATCCTTTGTCAGTCTGTGCTTTAGTCAACTCGAGCACACGGGCCGATTCTTAATGGCAAATTAACAGATGAAAAGAAACCCTTCTCGAGACACGGGCCGTTTCAATAGAACGCAAATTACCATATAATAAGAAACTCTTCGTTGGCTTAACCTTTACTCGGACTTACTCGTCGCCGTCTTTGGGGTAAAATCCAATCGGTTCAATCCAATTTTACGTTGTGTTAATAGCAATCATCATAAATCGCGGACGTGTATCGATCAACCACAT
Organism: Tetheella fluctuosa; assembly: GCA_951216915.1. NCBI lineage: Eukaryota > Metazoa > Arthropoda > Insecta > Lepidoptera > Drepanidae > Tetheella > Tetheella fluctuosa. The sequence continues at coordinate 12,449,792 of OX578216.1, read as the reverse complement.
TTTAATGGAAGTCTGAATTGCAAAATAGATGACATTCGATTTGGTTGACTACTCGTTTGGTTCGGCTATAAGAATATCATGACAGATCCTGAAAATAGTAAGGATCTCTATCATATTGTAAATAGTTATTCAACGTCTATTTCTGCAAGATCTCATGTCTTGCACCACAACATACATATACCTACATTTAGATCAAACATTTATCTACAGTGCGGCGTGAACATCACATGCAAATTTTGTATCCACTGTTTCAGAACTATTCCACAACTAAAAGCGTTAAATCTGTATACCATCGTTTGTGTATCAATGAAACTGAATTGCTTGTAAACTCGGTCGGTTTCATTCAGCTGCCGATGATAATAGTAGACCGCAATGAAGTTGAAACTGAAAACTCATTACAGAAAACTATTCAGAAATTTCATCATCATCATATTCAGCCAAGGGGTGTCCACTACTGATCTCCCCCACAGATTTCCTCAGGAACGGGTCTTGGGTTTGCTTACGTCCAGGCTCCCAATAGCTCTGATCAAGTCATCGCTCTTACCAGATCCTATCAATGTAGCCTGCCTAATGCCAGATCAGCTTACTAATCATGATCTATATCCGTGACATTTGTTCTTCTAATGTCCTCATCTATACTAATATTATAAAGAGGAAAGATTTATTATATTTATTTAAGTATGTTTGTAACGAATTGGCTCAAAATGTACTGGACCGATTTAAAAAATTCTTTCACCGTTAGAAAGCTACATCTTCACCGAGTAACATAGGCTATATTTTATCCCGGGAACGCGGGTGAAACCGCGCGGAAAAGCTAGTTTTAGATAATGTCCGTATTAGAAATTCTTCTGTTCAGTATGTGGTTAGTAAATAAACGTATGGCAACCCTGACGGTATTTGTATTCAGTACGTACTGATATATTTAGAAGATCAGCAATGCGTCAAAATCAACCTTGTAGACAGTTACGGACTTCCATATTCATTGGATAAGCCATATGTTTTCTTACTTCTGGTCGTAAAAATTATCTAGAGTTCTAGACGATAAAATCTATATACCTATCTATGTATATTATATGTATAGGCTGGAGTAGTTGTAGATAAGAAATATTTATAATAAACTAGCTGTCCCAACAGACGTTGTCCTGTCCAACTCATAGGTACACAAAATTTCATCCAAATCGGTCCAGCCGTTTATCCTATCTCTCAAGTTGGACCAGACTGCTCACGGTGTGCCAATTTAATTTAAAATCGGTTAAGTAGTTTAGGAATCCATCGTGGACAAACATCGTGATAGGAGATTTATATATAGTCCCGACAGACGTTGTCCTGTCCAACTCATACACAAAATTTCATCCAAATCGGTCCAGCCGTTTATCCTATGTCTCAAGTTGGACCAGACTGCTCACGGTGTGCCAATTTAATTAAAAATCGGTTAAGTAGTTTAGAAATCCATCGCGGACAAACATCGTGACAGGAGATTTAGGATATATTATGATTTATATATATTAAGATAAGATTAAGATTGGGGGGTTAAAGGATAATTAATAAAACCCAGTTCTAAAATTTAACGAAGCTTTAATTAATGAATGTTCATTTTCAAAAGAAATGACGAATCTTAAAAAAAGGATCAAGAATATATTCCACGCAAATACTGTCTCACATTGTGACTCAAGTCTTCATTAAATAATAGTTATTTTAAGTAATTGCTGCAATTGCTAATGATTTGGCTGAACGCCGGGCAAAGACCTCCCTCGTTAAAGGAGTGACAGAGATCTTGTACGAACTGCGTCACCCGTAGGTTGACCTAGTCATTTAACACTAGCATTATTGAGGAATTTGACCTATAGGTAAAGGTTGCAGGTATGCAGTTTGCATATCAACTTTGATACTTGATGAACTTTTTTTTTTAGAGTAAGAGCCATAAATATCGTATTGTAATTTAAAAACAAAAAAATATATATGTTGATTCCCTTTTCAAAAATGGTAGTTAAAGTAACATTCCGCTTGAATTGAATTTACTCTCTGTCAAAGCAAATATAAGTACCTACATTAAATATAGTATGTAGGTAGGTATACTTTGCCTTTACTGCTTTAGTTTCGATAGGACCGCTTGCGTTACAAACAAATAGACAGACTCATTGATTTTTATATGTACACTTAATATAATCTAGATATAAACAGCTGAATTTCATACTTTAAAATAGATTCTCACTCTTTCTACACTCACTCCAAAGCTATATTATTCAACGTGTAAAATATCCTAAACAAACATTTGTGTAGGATATTCGTGTTGTATACAATATATACAACACGCGCAATAAACTTTCTTTCAGTTATTCCCTCAGGATTGTGTCGTAAAACTACGTAAACGTGAAATGATAAAAGTGGGAAATGGAATAAATTATACAGTTTTATTAAAATAACTCTTGCTATTTTATTCTATTCTGACGGGCCGGTTGGCGTGGTTGGTAAGATACCCTATCTATCACGCCGCAGGTCGTGGGTTCGATTCCCACTCAGGACAAACATTTGTGTGCATGAACATGTCTGTTTGTCCTGAGTCTGGGTGTTATTATCTATATATGTATGTATTTACAAAAGAAAAGTAGTATATGTAGTATATCAGTTATCTGGCTTCCATAGTACAAGCTCTGCTTAGTTTGGGGTCAGATGGCCGTGTGTGAGGAATAATGTCCCAGAATATTTATATTTATATTATATTACAAAACTACGTTTATACAAAAACGTGGAAGTTTTGCTGAAACAATTTATGTTATCATATTATAGCAATAAGCACTTTCTCGCATTTCACGCCAATTTATTCTTCCAGTGAAACTTTATCTCCGGACTTTAACTCGGAAAACGTGGGTGTAAGCTGACGGGGTGTAATTAAATCTATAAATAAAATTGTAAAGATCAATAGATACCATAAATTTTATTGCGAAGATAAATTTTCCAACATTTACAGGAGAAAAATTAAAATTTAAACATTTCAAAGTGGATTTGCTGAGATTCTATAATGTAAAACTTGTTTTTAAACACAATCTTATAATAACTAGTTTAGATAGAATCTGTATGCAAAAATATAACATACCGATTATTTTTTTTATTAAAATATAACAAAATAATAAAACATGGCTGACACCATGCCGCTAAATATCCGTTAATTACCTAAAGGGAAATATTATCAAGATATTAAATAAACGTTTTCGTTCCAGGCTCAAAAGCAAAACCAAATTGGAATCGGACGAGAATTGTCGGCCGAAGAGAGAAGAAATTGGTAAGTTAATGTATTATTTAACCTTCTGTGAACCTTTTTTGGCAAATTAAATATTGTTCCTTTAGACTGTGTCAGATAACTCTTATTTTATTTAATCTTACTTAGGTATTCGTCACGATTACAAGATTATCTTTTCATTTTATTACATTTATTTATTCCCGATTTATTTAACGAATTGTCATTAACCAAAATGCGATATTAGTAAACTGTATAACACACGCACTATTAATAAAAACATCTATAAGAATTTTAATTTAGAATAAAATAAATACATTTTCCTCTCTCTCTCAAAAAATGCTTAGATTAGAATAAATACTCAGCGTTATGTTTACACATTATCACGACATATTGCATATTCTTTTTTCTTTTAGTCAGAGATAAAGTATAGACATACAAGTCGTCCAATGTCATTTAAAAATCTCCACCACTCTCCATCTTTGCTAAACTCATTGTGTCACAAGTAATTAAAACCTAGTATAAAAAAATAGTATTTTTTTTCAAAGAGACATTTTAAAAGCATAAAATATGTAAATAAAACATACTGTCAGCTTTTTACACAGTTTAACCTAATTCCAGCGTGCCTAATTAACCCTAATAAGGAAGTTCAAATATTTTACCTATCAATCAAATACCCGATGTCAAATTTCAATAATGTCAAGCCGGTAATTATTTTATTTATTGATGAACCAAATTTCTATGTTGTTTACTTTTGTTGGCGCCTATCTAATAATGGTGCTACAGTATAAGTATTTCGAGAACAGTGACTGTTTTAATACTAAATCGAACAGTACATTATTACTTGTGAGAAGAAATGGCGATGCTATTTATATTAATTTGCTAGAAGTCTAGAGGTACCTACTACCGTTCTAGTTACATCCAAAAAGACAATTATCTTTTTATTCTAACATACGATGAATTTGAGTTTATAAATCATGTTGGTATTTTAAAAACGTAAACAAGATTTAAAAAAATATACAGCAAGAATTTTCCGTTTGGTGTGTATCCATTGATTTTAAATTATATTTACTGCCGAACTCCAATGTCGTACCGAAGGGATATTTTACATGACAGTGGAATGCCGACGATCACTGGCTTTGTGGCTACGTCAATATTGTTCGAATATCGAAATTAAATGAAATACCCAAATACCCTTATTCAACAATGATGCGTAGGAAAATGTGACAATGTGGTAAATTATTTGTTTTGCGGTATTTTAGTAGGTATACATAATTATCTCTTAATACGAAAGTCATTTATAGCAGAACGAAATCAATTTGCACCAATATGAGCATATAGTTTTAGCCACCTGTAAACCTGTTGTAAAGCCACTATTATGCTACACGTTGAATTCACTAAAATTCTTCAAATACCTAACTAAATTTATAAATCTACTAGCTTCCGCCCCGCGGTTTCACCCGCATTCCCGATCTTATGTTTTCTCGGGATAAAAAGTAGCCTATAGCCTTCCTCGATAAATGGGCTATCCAACACTAAAATAATTTTTCAATTCGAACCAGTAACTCCTGAGATTAGCGCGTTCAAACAAACAAACGAACTCTTCAGCTTTATAATATTTGTATAGATTAGTGTTTTTGATGAAGAGTTTTGTTGCAGAAAATTCCGAGCCTCCGCCGCCAAGAGGTACTGTGGAGAAACCATTTCTACTATCCGATGGCAGGTAAGTGAATCTTGGTATAAAAATCTTGTTGGGAAAATGTTTCCCAACAAGAAAAAAATGTTTTATAAAAAGATGTTTTTTCCTGTTAGTGTACTTTTCTGCGTACCTGAAGGCTATATATAAATGGAGAGTGGGCAGTTATGCCCCAGCTCGAATAATAATAGTTAGTTTGATGCCTCTAAGACTAGTTAGGAACTAAGAGAGTTGTAGCAAGAGTGTAGGGCGTGTGTTTACAAAAATTGTATCAATTTCTGTAAAATAGAACCATCCGTTACACATTTAAAAAAGCTTTTGTACATACGGCTAAGTTCCCAGAGTATTTTCCAAGTGTTTTCAACTCTTCAATTAATTTTAATGTATTTACTATTTACAACGTTCATACAGGTTTTAAATTTTAATAATTGATTTGTACGGTCGAACTCGTTCAAATATTCCTTCCTATGTTGTAACAATATTTCTAAAAGTAAATAGAACGGGATATATGTGCATATTTGATGACCCTTTCAGCTGAAGTGCATCATGCATGTTATCCGGATATACGTCCAAATTGAACTTCTGCCAGAGATATATTTTATGCACGACAGTTGCCAAACAGAAGGGGTGACATGTTACAATTCTCAAATAAAACCTTTTTTCATACTTTTACTTGAATCTTGGGTCATTGCTTTTTCCATGAAATAAAATGACAATGACCTTCACAATGCCTTCTTTTGAGGCGATGATAGCTCAGTGGTAGTGACGTCGGACGCCGCGGCGAAGGTCGTGGGTTCGAATCCTACAATGAGCTTGAGCTTTCGGTGAAGGAAAACATCGTGAGGAAACCATAGCACGGTGGTAGGGTACTTTGTAGTACCCGCCTGGCTGGCTACCACCCTCAAGCTGAAAATCTGTCGCCAAACACCTATTGGTGTGTGCAGCTGCACTTGAGAGCCAGATCCTTCTAGGCTTTGTGTGCTTACCACCTTCGGCCACATCATCACCTACCATAGTGAGATTGTGGTCAAACACAAGCCTATACAAAGTAAAAAAAAAAAAAAGCACTTATATGCGCACTTAAGTGCTTTTTTTGTCTGAATCTAACATTTCTACAGGGTGGAGCTCGAAGCGTGGCTCGACAAAGCAGCCTATTCCCACGGAGAATCCATCAAAGTTAGCGTAGTCATTGCCAATCACTCCTCTAAGACAGTGCGACGGATCAAGGTTAGTTAACTAAGTAATAACTTACAAACTACTCACTTATTTAGGCTTCGGTAGTTCTATGTTTGATGGTAGTAATATTCAACGTTCAGTAAATATTACATGATAAAAAACTGCTTATATAGTTACATAGTTAGGGTATATAAGTTAATAATATCTAAAGGCCCATTGAAAAAACATTATTCAACAGTAATAATAGGACCCACGTTATATGAAAGAAAAAATAATTAATGATATAAATATTTAAACAAAAAAATGTACCAAACCGATAACATAAAATAAAATAAAATTATATGCAAGCATATCTGTCCCATATGGCGGGTGTATGATAAAGGGAGCCCAAAAATGCTCATGGTTCTGCAATTTACATGGTCGTGATTACAGTTATTAAATAAATCCTTATATTATACTATAAATTACAACAAAATGAAAATAGAATTCAAAACAGTTTTACTAAACGATCTTTCATTAACTCGAATAATGGTTCAATAAATGCTAAAGTTTTTTATAAAATATATTTACCTACAAAACATTATTATAGTATCTAATAATGAAACAACTTCTGGTTGTACCTAATAATCTAAAACTTTAACTCCTTATATTGTGTATTTGATATGCAATATTAATATATGTCTTACAAAAATAAAAGTAAAGTCGTACGTTAAAAGAAAAGTATAAAAAAAATATTCAAGAATAAATATTGGATAAACAATACCAGTCCGCTTCGCTTTTCTTTCCTTCTCCGTAACACACGTAGGCGCAGGACAGCAAATGCGGTCATACTGTAATATATAATATGTCAGTTATAAACTTTGTTGAAACATGATGAAAATCGAATAGTAATATTAATATAATAAACAAGACATATTTCTCTCTTTATTCTCCTTGATGTCTTCTTTACGCACGTAAATACTCTTTTTCAATAAGAAAGTAATAAAACTTACATAATTGTCTCTGTCTGTCGTAGACTCTGGTGGTTCAACACGTCGATGTTTGCATGTTCTCCAATGGCAAGTTCAAAAACGTCGTTGCTCTGGTCAAAGGCAATGGTAATCCAGTCATACCCAATCAGGTTCATACTGATACCTACACCTTAACTCCTCATAGAGGTAAGACATTTTATCACAAATTATATCACCTGTTTTTCTTCATTCAGAAACATGAGAGATCATTTTTTTTGCAGGCGTTACGAAAAATTGGATAGCACTCGAAGACTCATACTCAAAATCTGGAGCAAGTCTGGCATCAACTGTCATTTGCAATAATTCACCAGAAGATAGGAACGTCTTTGCCATCTACGTATCATATTACGTCAAAGTAAAGCTAACCCTCAGTGCAATGGGCGGAGACCTTTCAATAAAACTTCCCTTCATACTCACACATTCCTGCATCAATGAAGCACCTACAGACAGCGTAATAGAAGAAGCAACGCACAAAATGATTCTAGAAGGAAAAGAAAACAGCGAAGAAGAAGACAGCAAAGGTGAAATAGAAAGAGACAAACAGAATAATAATAGTGAGAACGAAGCTCAACAGACAGCGTTCGGTGATGACGCTGAAGTAAAATCTCCCGAAGACCATCACCTTCTAGCCGACGTTCTTGTCAATATAGAGAACAAAATCGACAGGTCGAAGAAATTCGAAGGACAGACAGAAGTACGTACTGTAAAACCAAATGACGAAGAACTAGATCTTATCGTCAAATATCCAGGAACGGATACGTGATCCGATGAAGTACAAGATATTATAGGCCAGCCAGGTAAAAAGACTGAGACGGGAGTAAAATCATCAGAAATCATTAAAAGCAAAGCGGAAGACCAAACACATAAGAGTGGTTTCACTGAGAATCTAAAAAGAGCCGTCTGCTGTATCGATAGGAGACGGCAATCGTAGCTTTGGATGTAGTTTTAAGTTTCAATTTTGATTTTTTCTTAGGAAATACTTACCAATTAGTTGGGCTAGTTTTTGTAGCATATTAAATACTGAATTGAAGATGTAAGCATTTCATACCTAAGTATTTACCTTTGCGAAATTACCTTTGATCGATCTTTTAGTTAATTAAAGAAAATATTTTTTTCCTTTATTAGTTTGATTTGTAGATTTAAACATATTTTAAATATTAAAAATTAAATTAGATTATAATAATAGATAATTATCTAATTCTAACGAAGTCAATCGATTGTCTGAACATAACGAATTGCAAATTCTAGTCATTAAAATTTAAGGTATAATTTCATGTAGATTTCAATATTGTGTAGTGAAATAAGATTTTTTAACTATCACAAGAGTTGCTGGATCGCCAGAATATTAATCCAGAATGGATATTACTCTTACTAATATTGTAGTCACAGTAAAAATAGGAAAACCATTTCGTGGATCGATATGGTTCATTTTTATTTCGTCATCGCCTAGTGCTTGGAATCCATTATTCTATTAAAAAATAATCCTTTTGATAAATTTGTACATATTTTAATTTATTAAAATTTGCTTGCATTTATTGGCACAAAAACTTAAATTCATTTATAATAAATTTCCTAAAAATAATAATCGAAAATTAAATATCAGTTAGCAAGCCACTAAGCTTTTTTTATAATTGTTGGTTTTGTTTCAATAAATGCTGTTTACATAAACAAGTAACTATTAGTAATCCACATTAATTTAAAAATGCTACAGACATGTTCAATTTCAACAGCATTGTTTGGACTAACAATCGAAGAAAATAACAAACAAAATATACAATCGCACATTACATTTTTCCATTTCGGTTATTGTTGTTGCCGATTTCACTGTGTACCATACAAATTACTGTTTGCATTCGTGTGCTTTACAATTTCGCCGAAAACAGATGCTACGCTCATATTTTGAAAAGATTTATTCGAAGTTTTTGTGAGTCCCAGCTGTCTCCGACGACTATTTACGGGAGAGGAGCTTTCAGCATTAAGTGCTCGAATATTATTATTAATTATTGAATAAAATTTATTAGGATAAGACCATCTGCGCCCTGAAATATGCGCTTTAAATGCTTCGAGAAATTTGAACTAAAATATCCTTCCTCTTTTGTATTTTCATAGATTTTCATTGACAAAATATCTTCTATGAAATAAACAAAACCATAAATTGTAAAAACAAAATACGTGACACTCCCCTAAGACCAAACCACCTGCTCCTTTAATTATATAACATTGGCAAATTCCCAATACCATTTATAGCGTATGCCGAATAAACTTTATTCCAACATAAGATCAGAAATATGTCGTTATAAAGATATTTGCTTGGATTTTATAATAGACATTTAATTTTCTAAGTCTATATTATTAGATTATTATTAAGTGGCAATTTGTGCGTGCACTGTGTAAAGACTCTAAGACTTTTTCAAATAGTAATTGAACACAATAAGTCACAGTATACATTTTAATTAGAATTTTATTTTAATTAATTTAAAAAAAAATACCACAATTAATTATAATCATATATCTCTATAGTTAAAGATTTATAAGTACTCATTGTAAACAACGCAACATTTTATTCAAACTGATAACATCGTTTTTGTCATATTAATGAAGCTTTTTCTATATAATCAACTGAACATAATCAAACAATAGTCGGTGATGTGGAAATTAACACTGTTATAAATAAATAATCAACCATAAATAACCACGTGTATGACGGTTTCACATAAAACTCAAATGCTGAAAATTTATATAATTTGTGGCTAAATAAATCTTGACTTATTTAAATTGTTATCATAAAAATTGTATAAATTATAAGAACTAAAGTTAATCTTAGATTATATAAAACAAGTTGTAAGTGTCGTTTATGATAATTATAACACATAAACCTTATATAAAGGAGCACTCTAACACTCAATTTGTGTATAAAATATTGTTTAACTACGAATATTTTAAACTGTAGAAGAAAATGTAACTTGAAATATTTTTCAGTGTTTGTATATAATGTAAATAAATTCCAAATTTTTAACATAGTTTGATTTTAATATTTAGTCCCACCTAACCTATGATTAATTATAAATGATTTAATAAAAAAATAAAATTTAATTAGAAATTACCTACTTCACCAGAAATGGTTTTTTCTGTGCAACTTTCCAAGAGTCAGAAACTATAAATATATTATAACATAAGCTTTAACAATAGAAGTGACATCATATAGGTGCCTACATCACCGGTACTTTGACGCTTAGAAAGTTAAAACGGATTCCTGCAAACATATACTAACGGGCCAGTTGGCCCGTTTTTATTGTCGGACGTATTTAAAGTTTCACATACAAATTGCTTGCAGAAAAGTTAATGGCTATTCTGAATTTTAATACGGTTGATGTGACGTACTTATCGATTTCATTTTGCAAGGTGTTGTTATTATTCAATAACTATTAATAATTAGTATTGGGTACATTGCATAAGTCGCACAAACTGATAAAAGTATGATTTTGTTAAAGTTTGCCTTCGATCACAAAGTACCTACCCATCAATACAACTTTAGCAGTATGAAAAGAAATATAAAGAATTCTAAACTATTTTCCATATTATATCACATTTCTTTAATCACTCAAAGTTGGGCCAAGTTACCTAACAGGTTCTACGAAGAATACATACGACTATCGGTATTTTAAACTAGCCTGGTGAGCCATTTTTATTTCTATTTCCCACTCTTTTGTTCAAAAATAGGACATAGATTTCTGTAAATTTTATCGCACATCAAGTACCTAGGTAAGTTACATAGGTAGGTACTACTGACTATGTTGTATTATACCTATCATAAGATTTTTTATCGGAATCAATTTATCAAAATATGTAGGTATAAATATTATTTATTTTATAATATTATAAAAATAAAACTAGTCAAAACCAGCAGAAGTACAGATCATAAAGTATCAAAGTATTCAATCAATCAAGAATTGTATTCTGTATCTACAATTCTTGATTAAATCCCTTATACCTAATGGTCAATTACTAAAACCAAGATAATAACCATAGATAATATTTCCATTTGCACAGATACCGTTTTATTCGTAATAAAACTTTGAAAGACCCTTCGTCGGCGCCGCACTTCTGAATTTCAATTCCATTTAAGGCCCAGTCTAAACGACGCATATTTTGTGAGTGAAAATTTACAAAATGTTTTCGTAAAATTCAAAACAATTTCATCGGCTAAACATGCATGTTTTTTTCGTGGAATATCATATTTTTGTCTATGAGATATTTTGTTCGTCGTTTAGGTCGTATAAATTTATGCGTTTAATTTTCACCTGCAAATGTCAGCCGATGAATCTGCGTCATTTAGCCTGGGCCTGTTATAATCTGAAACTCTTAGTCAATATCTGGGTCCCATCATAATCACTGTATTAGACCCCAACCAGACAGTTTTTATTTCAAGTGACTGTAAAATTTAAGCATAAATCTTCACATAGTGTGGATTTGAGCCAAAATTGCTGACAATTGTTCCTTTCTAAAGGGGAAAATAACAGAGCTTGCTAACATAAAGTCACATAAAACGCTCTATAAAATAGGGTATAGCGCGTTTTAGAGGCGGCGTTATGAGTCGTTTACTTTTAAAGCCACTGCACGTGGCCTGTTTCTTAATTACTTTTCAGTTAGGGAATCTTGAAAGTGGTTGGTTTTTTATTGGAATATTGCCACACCCACTACAAGGTTCAATATCCCTAATCATTGTTATACCATTTGTAAGATTCAAGAATGGGGGTCCCTCGTTGGGCGCCAATTAAGTATATAGGGATAATAAGTGAGTAGCAAGTAAGTCATATAGCGATTTTATATTACTTGCCTTTTTAAAATTATATTATTACTTTATTCTTCTTTGTACATATAAAAAGCCCATCAGTCACGAGCAATGAATTTGTAATTATGCCAATACAAATAATTTTTAACAATTAAGAATTCACACTATCCATGTATATTAAGTAAATATACATGGATAGATACAACTAATGGATCTCATTTTTATTTTCGTATACGAATGTGAAGCTCTCGAACAAACAATATCGTCATATATAGGGCCAAGGATAAACTTAACTTTTGTGATGTTAAGATAGAACGTGTGTCGCAAAGTTATTATTGCGCTACTCAAACATTATGGGGAGAGCAATATGGAGTTACTGTTGGTATAGAAATGTGCACAATGAACGTTCCCGGTACAGAATTTTTTAGGGCTTTTTTTTTGTTTGCTTCATCTGAAAAATACTGATGCCTCCGCATTTTATCTTGTCGAAAAACAGACGAAGATTGAAGGGCGTTTATTACGAGTAATTATTAAAAAATAGCCTTCCTCAGTCCATTTCCTTCTCAGTAAAAACAACCTTCCGAACCGTGCGTTAGAGTCTGACTATTCACAAGTGCCTGTGAAGGCCTATTTGAATGAATAAATTATTTCATTATTTAATTTCATTTCATAAAAACTCAATTTGGCTATAAAATGCAAAAAATATTTTTTTCAAATCTGACTGGTAGTTCAAGAGATTAGCGCCTTTAAACAAACAAATAAACAAAAAATTCTTCTGCTTCAGTATATTATTTATATTAGTAAACATTACTTACCTACTCGGAGTTTGGTTCAGATATTGGTTGGTGATGGAAGCAATAGAATCGAATGACAAAAGTCACTGACAGAAGCTAGTATACCACAGAAAGATTTTTCTCACTGCATCGATCGTGTTTCCATCCACACGTCATTCCAATTTTCAACTGTAGTGCACAGCGACGGCGGACGTGTTATGAAAAACTATGACATCCGTACCACAGACTTTTGTTATAAGTATACAGGTGATTTTTTAGTCACTTGCAATACTTGGGGTGAAAGAACTCATCAATATGATCAACTTTAACTATGGGACCAACTCTGATATCGCGTAAAATAAAACGGTTGCTTCATACATTATGGTCAAGTAGGTATTGAATTTTTGTATGGAACAGTTGATAATTTTTTCATGATTTCATAGTTAGTCTCATGATAAAAGTTGTTCATATTGATGAGTACTTCCACCTGTGCAAGTATTGCCAGTGACTAAAAAATCACCCAGTATATAATTAGATTATTGTACCGTATTGAGTATCTTACAAAAGTACAAATGTCAGATAATATGTTAAAAAAACAACTTTTCATACAAAAGATCAACCATGCTCAATCATGCTCTCATGTATTTTAACATAAATAAACAAATTAAATGTTGTTTGTTATTTTTAATATTCCTTAAGTACGAGGTGACCCTATAGTTCGTAGATCTTTTCACTAATTATAATATAGATCTATGAAAATATGTAATTAACATAGAGATAAAATGGAGAAAGCTCCCTGGCTGTAATTAAAATTGCAACGTTATAAACAAAACAAGCTTTTAAATATCACAATCAATAGAAACATTGAAGTATTATAAAAATAGAGATCTCAACAGAATAGAACAGAACTGTTTCTTCCTTGACCTATTTTGAGACTCTCGCTATGTTTTCTCGTTAACTTTTCCAAGTAAGGAAGGGCAGGTCAGACCAGTTAAGTCTACATTTGAGTTGGTTTCTATTACTCACTTAGACTGTCTCTCAATTCCACAACAACTCCTTGGAATTTATTATGGAGAAAAACAATAAGAACTATTCGCAATATTTAATATTTTGATTTTATATAGTAAAACAAATTTGTTGTAAATACAAAAATAATATTTCTTGAGGAGTTGGAGCTGAATCACCAAACTGAGCAATATTCGGAATCCAACGCTTCAAGAATAAGTTACTGAAGGAAATAATGAATGCTCTAATACATTGGAAACGTGGAACACCACCGGGACGTTAAAGTAGAGTTCCATAACAAAGTTATTATGTATGCAGAGGCTCTCCAAAAGCCTTCATCATGTGAACAGTAATCCAGCTCCTCGATCACACTGATATAGTGAGATAAATCAAAAGGACCAAACGTTTGAGTTCTACTTAATAGTGTAACATACTTCAAGAGCTACTTATAAAGAATACAAAAACAAACTTTAGGTAAAGGTTCATGAACACTTTCTTAGTTCTAGTAAATCTGGAAGTTAAATTTAGATATTAATTACTTAGGGCCACTTGCAGAAGCCCGGGTTATCTTTTTAACTCAGAGTTACCTGCTCATCAGAGGTTAAACTGATAAATCGTCTTGCGCCACCAAGAGCTAGTAACAAACCTTCAGTTAACCCTTTAAATATTTAACCCACCAAATTTGAAGGGTTAAGTCGCTAACTCTCCATCAGTAATGTCAAAATTCATTGATGTTGAGAAACAATATGCCTGTACCTCCAATAATTTTGTGTAATTAAACAATGATAGATGAATTAGGTTTTTGTAGGAGGTTAGCTCCATAGGTTTTATTTTCAATGATGTATTTAAACTTATTTATTATATCACACAGAAGAAAATTGTCGCTACATGTGAAATTCGAAGCACGTGTTTTTTTTTTCATTTTACGTTAAATTGGTAAATCGGGGTAGGTACAATCTAGGAAATCTCCAATACCTAATCTAGTTTAGCAACTCCAATAATCTGAGCACCAAAATAAATAACACTGAAAACGGCGTCAAATCTATCGATCGATAACTCAAATATTAAGCGATCTAAACGGAATGTCAATCAACAAAATTCAAAAACTGAAATACGTGAGATAGTCTTATGCAAGTGCAGTAGAGTAAAAGATATGGGTAAACATTGTCATTCATTCGTTCGCTTATCCATATTTGGTCGGGTATAAAACGAACGTCATAGTGCGAGATTGACAATAAAAGTGGCTAGCAAAAAAAGTGTGGTTGTCAGCAGGCTTAGCCAAATTTACTATCTATAATCGTTTACGCTTTAGAAAACTAAGGAAATATATGGAGGGTTAGCTAACTTCGTGCTAGTTTTCATTATCGCAACACAATCTTTGTGTTAATTTTTTAACATATTAACTCTGCGTTTACGAATTTAACCCGGTATCCTCTGCAAATGGGCCTTATTAGCCTAATATTAAAGCTAAATTGTAATTGGAATACAGAATACTACTTCATGTGTAGCCAGAACATTATTATTTTAAGAGTAAAGACTCTTCGTAACTACGCAATGAAAATAATCATTTTTTTAAATTAAAAAAACATTTATTCACTCCCATAACTATGACAAACCAATATAATAGCGATCATGATCTCATAAAGTGCAGAATTTATTTGGATGAAACTTAGCATATAGATAGATCATATCCTGGAATAACATATTTATCGCGGAAAAACATAGGATCGGGAATGGGGGTGAAACCACGGAGCAGAAGCTAGTGTGCTATAAATTCTTAACAAAAGCTAGTCAATGTCATTGTTGTTCCACTATTTTTCATGCCTTCTTATCTCCATAATGGAAAGAGACAGCGGCCTGACTGATGACGTAATAAACTCACAATCCATAACGTACCTATACCTACGTATACTTAGATAATGTTTTGAAAGCATTTTTATCAATTATAATTTATTATCTAAATCCATGTTTAATAGCATGATGGGTTTGGGTGATATATTGCGAACTACGTATCTGTGAAATGATATTTTTTATACAGGCGGTATGGTCATTATAATGTATCGATTGGAGCAAATTAAGCGTTTGTCACCATAATTATACCATCTCACCGCTCGCCAACGATTTGAAGCTGGTCCTCGAGTCGCATAGTATCGCTTATGTGCTACTGTGTAGCTAATGGCTGCTTAGTTGTCAACCTTTTTATTGTCAGCAAATATTCTCAGCTGAACAAAGGTTTCTCCCCAACTAAGAAGATGCCAAAAGATTACACTACATTATCATTACATATCGAGTTTTTCGCAATCCGAAATTACGTAGACGGTTTTACATAAATGGCTATACAAAAAATATTTTAACGGTAGCGACATATATAGTCAATTATAAAGCTTAAAATGATGAAGGGCACGTTGTATGATTGAGTGTTAGGGGTTGATATACATCAATAATAATTAAACTAATAATTTCTAGGGTTCCGTACCTCAAAAGGTAAAAAAAGGAACCCTCATAAGATCACTTTCTTGTCCGTCTGTCTGTCCGTCTGTCCGTGTGTCACCACCGATTTTCTCAGGAACGGGTGGACCTAGGAAGTTGAAATTTATATTAGATACTGAAGTCCCTATTAGGTGTAAAAAAATCAAGGTCCTGAGTCAACACGATAAAAAGATATGGGCAAATTTAGATTTTCGCGAAAACTTGTAAGTACCAAAATTTACCTTAATTTTCAACTTTTTTATTTTTCGGAATTTTTCCTTTACTTGTGCTGTAAGACCTTGCTTTTAATCAAAATTGACAATTCTACGTCAACCGGAAGTACGCAATAGGTTTTGGGTCGAAAACCTATATGGTAGTTCCCGTTGACCTAGAATCACGAAATTTGGCAAAAAGCAAGTTCTTACAGCACAAATAAAGGAAAAAGTTCAAAAAATAAAAAAAAGTTAAAAATTAAAGGGTGTCCCCATACATACATAGTTACGCCAATTAAGATAGCCCTCTGAGTTGTATGGGCGCTCATACAATTTAGATGTCTAGCTTAATTGGCAAATACCGCAAACAAGGTAAATAAATAAAATTGTGCTATTGTGTGAAAGAAAATATTTTGGCGATATAATGGGTACTTACGGAACCCTCGGCGCACGAGTTCGACTCGTACTTGACTGGTTTTACTTGAATAACTAATATACACTCATTAACAATAAATTTTAGTCAATTTTAACTATCTTTTGAATTTTAACTAAGTATTAGTCACCAAAATCAACCTGCACTAAGTCTCATATCCTTAATTATATAAGTTTGATTAAATGATTTATAAATGATTGAGTGACCGACCAGCCATCCATTGTATCCATTATGACGCCTGGAATCGATAGAAATTGCGAAACAATTAGTTTTATCGATAATAATTCACAGCAACCTTTTGTTACGCACACTATTGTGTTCGTTCTACATAAAGAACATAAGTTATGTACTTAGCATACAAAAGGATATGAATAAACTGTTTATTTACTTAGTAGTGAAGCCGGCCATGAAGGCTTTTAAGTTCATCGGTAGGTATATTGTACTTGCCCCATGACCTAAGCCAAACCGTGACTTAGCCCTTTGAAATGATCAAATAAAAACAGTAAAAAAAACATGTTTATTATTTTCAAAATATTGATAGATAGATAGTCATGTTCTCCATTAAAAGATTTTCACACAAAAATATGTACTGTGTACACCTTTATAGAAATTAGCCGTCTCCCGGAAATAAATATCGGATATTTTTTCTTGTGGGTAGATTACTTTATTATTATACCCAAGTTCCCAAGGAATTTTATGTTTTCCTAGGATAAAAAGTACCTATCCTTTATATTATTTCAGGTTATGATCATCCTAATCCGTATTTTATTTTTTTTGGTATGAATTTAGGAGGCAGTTTAATTTTTTCTACAAAGTTTACTATAATGCATATTTACTTGATACTCGGGTAGTAAAACACTTTTATTTGTAAAGCTGGCCAATAAATGTGGAACAAACATCACTAGCGAAACATTGGCGAAAACATAATAAATAAGTAATATACTTTTAATTGTTTAACAGAATCGATGGACACAGTTTAAACTGTGACCCATTATGTTCCGATCGCAGTTTATTGTTTTATTTAATCGCTAGACTTACGTGATCTACATGTAATAGGGTATTTGCCTGTATTCAAAATAAATTATCCAACACTAACCAATGTATAAAACATCTAAAAAAAAAGGGGAAAGCACGATTATTTTATAAAATGTATCCTTATTATGATTTTTAATGACCAATCTAACCATAAAGAGTATGCTTTATAATTATGACGTCACATGCTTGTATTTCATACAAAACTCCATATAAACCTATCGTTTTGACATTTCATAAAAAGTTGCTGATTTGAATGTCATTCAAATACCCTATTATACCTATGTATAAAATGATGCTACGTATACATACAACACAGAACAATGTAGCTGCTACACTGTAGCGCGTCAATTATTATTGTTGAACATATCGATGTAGTGATGTTCAGTCAAGAGTTCAGTCAGATTTCTTTTTTAATTTTTAAACGCAAAAAAAATGTTTTTATATATGTGAGTTAGGCGTATTTAAATTTATTTTGTGTATGTTATAATTAAAATTTGAAATAACGACACATTGGATTCTTAATTAAATAAAAATGAATAATAATATTATTTTATTTATACCAAATATAAAACAAATGAATGTCATTGAACATACAATTTATAAAGTTGTTACCCGACTACGGCTATAAGGATTTATTATTGTAGTGCTATTAAAAAGAAACGCATACATTTTTTAATTCATAATAGGGTCAGCTACATCTTAACGCTATAGCATATCACCTTACACCTCTCATACCATGCATACACTGTCCAATGTTCCCTTTGTTTACTTTTAACAAAGAACATAAGTATAATATTAGTGACGTACCTTTATGTTGAGTTTATCGCCCCTGAAGAGTCCTTTAATATCATTCAACTCAGTGCTTTTATTTATACCATGGCACAGCGTGGGTTGAGATATCGTTTTTAATTACAATTCAAACACGCCCCGTACACCATTGTTTTCACCTCAAAAAGGATGACGTGAAAATGTAATGAAACTCATCAATCAGACGTTGGTTGGTGTGTTGGCGGAGCTATAGTATGCAGTTTCATAAATTTCTTTTGCGTATAAATTTTAATTACGTGAGTATTTTAATAAAAAAAATAATAGTGAACAGGCATTGAGAATTTTTATGAAGCTATTTTAAGATAGTCTTATCATAATTAAATCCAGAATAAGGTTTTTAGTAATTATTTAGTTTTAAGGCGATGTTAGCAGAATTAGTAATGTCGCGATGAAGTTATGGGGTTCGGGAAAACATTATGAAACCATATTACGGTGGTAGAGTACCTTGTAGTACCCGCCTGACTGGCTACCACCAACAAATTGTATGTTCACCCAATCACTTATCGGTGTGTTCTGGAACCTTTTAGGCATTGTGTGCTTACCACATCTTACCATGCTGAGATTCTCGTCAATGTGGTCAAACACAAGTCAATTCACTGTCACACTAATTAAAAAAAACAAATAGGTAATTCCAATACGTCATGGCCTTTAAAATCCTAATCCTAACTATAATATTATGAAACTATTGAAATTTGGTATGCAGATAGCCTATGGTATGGAGAAGAACATAGGCTACTTTTTATCCCGGGAAAACATAAGATCCCTTTGGAACGCGGATGAAACCGCAGGGCGGAAGCTAGTTAGTTATAAAAGCAAACTATATAAGTGACTTACAGAGAGATGTCTTGAGTCTATACAAATATTTCAAATATAATAAAATAAATATGGAGTTCTTTAGGTAGATAGTACCTAATTATTGGATTTAAACATATTTTTTTAAATTGCCATTCGCAGTTGAAACCATGGGTCCATGGGGGTTCGAGGCTCGCCGATTTGCTCGGATTTTATCATCCAAGCTCATCGAGGCTTCGGGAGACCGACGGGCTGGGAGCTTTTTCCGCCAACGCATAAGCTTGGCCATCCAAAAAGGGAACGCTGCCAGCCTGTTGGGAACCTTGCCTATCGACAGCAGCGAGGGCTTTGAGGATGTTTTCTATATATCATAGTTTGTATCTTTTAACTTTAATTGTAAATATGTAAATAAAAAGTTTTTTTTAAATTATTGTAGTTCATAATTACATTTATTAGCTTCTCTTTATATTTATAATTGTACATGCTATACGGTATCGAAGTGTATTAGATCTGTTATATTTAATTATATTAAACATACCACCATATATTTTTTATTTCTGACGAAATTAAAAATAACATTTCATTTCAAGTAATCCAAATAAACGCTTCCCAACGAAATCAATCTAATGATGTTCAAATACAGCCTGCGGTACCGGTGAATCTGTGAAACATGTCATTATTTCGGTTTCGCAGTACCGACACCGCGACATTACTAGAATGGCACACCAAATCGGGACACGTCACTCTGTCTGTAGGGTTGTAACATAAGTTACTGTCACCCTAGCAATTTACGTAATTGTTGCATTAATATTTTATCATATTTAATCATTAAAACATGCGCGCCGCTCTTATTCGAGACAGAGAGTACATAGAAACAGTAAAAACCTAAGATGAACTCTTTGCCCAAGAAGTACAATTTATAGTATGTGAATCGCGTGCGCGCCCTGCCGTTTCACCTGCGTTCCCGAGGGATCTTGTTTTTCCCGGGATAAAATGATAAAAATCATAGATAAATCGATTAATGGGCTATGTAACACTGAAAGAATTTTTCAAATCGAACAATTCGTTCCTGAGATTAGTGCGTTCAAACAAACAAATCAAAAAACTCTTCAGCTTTATAATATTAGTATAGATTATTACTATTAATGATCATATTTGTGTAAATTCTGTGATATAGCTATTATAAAAATATATTTATTTACAACAAGTATTTACAATAATTGTATAAAATACAAACTATAATGTATAGAAAATATCTTCAAAGATATTAGATTATATTATATTATACCATGACATATAGTGTGCGGGACGTGTGAGTCAACCCTATCAAATGAATCGGGCATTCTATGCTACTCAATTTACGGGAAATATGATGGATGCGACCACTGAACGATATAAGCTCATATAGAAGCCTATTGAATCGAAAACACGATTGACGATTTCGGATATTTTTAGATACGCTTGCCGTACCATATTATTATTATCTATATTTATAAAAGGAGTGACTGACACGACGCGTACGTAGCTCAAACCGTGAGTCCAGAAACATGTCCAAATTTGTACACATGTTCCATATAAAGTAGGCATCCACTAAGGTAGGGTTTATCAATATTGAACCCCTAAGGCGTAAAGAGGTAATGGCGTTTAAAAAGGCGAAGGGAGCTATTGGAAAGATTATAATTATAATTTAAATAATTTGCATAATATTACACTTTCGTAAGAAATGAGATAACACGAGTATTGAGGAATATTGAAGGCAGTTGTCTAACTCATTTGCATGTATTGTATAGTTAATTCAATTTGATGGATTTCGCAATGAAGTTTCCACATTAATTTCATACTTGCAATAACATTCTAATTCAAAAAGGCTATGAATAACAAGTGCGTAATTTCTTATGGTCATTAATAATGAAAGGAATCGAGAAATATTTGAGTATAGAAATAAACTACAAGGAGTAACTCTGAAATTGTGAAACAACAGTACGGCTTTTACAAGAATTTATTAAAGCCTCATAAATTCTCTAATCAAATTAATTCGAACTAAATAACACCTCAAACTTGTACACTTTCTTCATGTCGGTGTCGATATCCGATAATTTCAGTAATAGGTATTATTATTTCTAGGAAACCCATTTTATTACAACTAAAATGAGGATGATATCTCGACGGATATAATGTATAGTTTGCAAATTATCGGAGTATATATTGTAAATTATCCTTATGATAATAATAAAAATAATAATTGCAGCCTACATCTGCCCACTGCGGAGGCCTCCTTTCACGAATAAGGGTGAAAGGGAATGGGAAAATATTCTTACCAAATTTATACTTAATTTAATTTAATGGTTTTATTTTATGTATTTAAATTAATTCTTGACTTTTGTAATTTTATTTTAAATCTGTACCTAATATGTACTATGCACTTAATTGTTCAGAATAAATGTATGTATCAAAGGAGCTAAATAAATTGGTAACTTACATTGATGTTACCCACTCTGGACAAATAAAAAAATCTGTATCATATATAGGTAAGCTATAGTATTAGTTTACTCATTAGTAAAAGCATTAACTATGGATAAGAAATAAATAAATATTCTGGGACATTATTCCTCACACACGGCTATCTGACCCCAAACTAAGCAGAGCTTGTACTATGGAGGCCAGATAACTGATATACTACATACACTACTTTTCTTTTGTAAATACATACATATATATTTACAAAAGAAAAGTTACAAAAGATAATTACACCCAGACTCAGGACAAACAGACATGTTCATGCACACAAATGTTTGTCCTGTGTGGGGATCGAACCTACGACCTGCGGCGTGATAGATAGGGTATCTTACCAACCACGCAAACCGGCCCGTCAATTAATTTACCTACATACAATTTCATACAATTTAAATGATGTCCCTGACTTCTGAATTAGATCTAAACCTGTATTACAGAAGTGGTACTGACTTCTCGATGCAATAGGATCTATAGGTTATTATTTTATGTAAATTATTCTATAACATTAATTAATATTAACAGTAACAGTTTAAATAAGTATAATTACTGTGTTTTAAAACCTAAAGCTGATGCCAGACAAGTGGACCGTGACGGTAACGTGGCATTGACAGTTCAATACATTACTATATCAGCAAGTACCTACGCCCAGCTGTACCACTGAAATACCTTGCAGTCACGGCTTTTAAGAAAAAAAAACCAAGAGCTGGGATCAAAATGATACAATGTGAGGTGTCAAAAAGTAGGTCGTCATGGGTTTTTCCTTAAAGTAAAGCCACAGGTAAAGTGAAGGAAATTTCGTTGACATCGCATTTTGCCACTCCATAATTGACATACAGCGTTAGCTCCCATTTGAGAGCAGTTACCCTTTTTCGTAACAAATGGAGTTTTTTTCCCACAAAAATATCATTAGATCTCTCAGGCTCTTGGATTAAATCTAACTACGTTTATGAATAAATCGATGAGGTAAATAGGATCAACTAGTAAAGTTAAACTTAGTTTACTCGAGGAAATAGATTTTCCTAATATTAGTCTTGGAAATAAAAAAAAAACGACATATATTTTGTGATATTTTTATGTTGCATTTTTCTGAGTAAACTGTAACAACAAATTACATGTTTTTTTTTAATTATGGTATTGTTTAGTAGCAAAATTTTAATTTTATGTAGGTTTTAAGTATTATATTGAGGTAAAGCAATATTCATTGTAGGTACCTACTGCATTGTGCGATGCGATTTTATGTGTTGATAATACTTAATTTAATTATCTTCTTCTTACAAAACCGTTTTAAAAGGCATTAAAAAAAATTAACATGATGTTAGAAAAATAATTATATCTCACTACTTACCTATGTGCCTCAAAACAGGCACTTAAGTGGTACAATTTTCATTTCGTTTCCATTCGTATATCCTATACAATGGAAATTTTCATTTCTCCGGCATGGCTTATTTCGTACGAGATATTTCGTTTTTAATGTGTATAAAATAATTTTCAACGTGAATACACGTGGAAGCTTAATGAATTCCACGAATTATTTTAATGGTTTTCGGACAATGTGGGTACACCCACTAACGGCCTTTATATTTATGGGTCATGTATATTCAGATTGTAAATACTTAAACGACTCCGTTCGATTTTTAATTGAGAAATAACGTTAAATATTTTTTTAATTAAAATCAATGTATAAAATACAAACTATAATATATATAAAACATCCTCAAAGCCCTCGCTGCTGTCGATAGGCAAGGTTCCCAACAGGCTGGCAGCATTCCCTTTTTGGATGACCAAGCTTATGCGTTGGCGGAAAAAGCTCCCAGCCCGTCGGTCTCCCGAAGCCTCAATGAGCCTGGATGATAAAATCCGAGCAAATCGGCGAGCCTCGAACCCCCACGGACCCAAGGTTTCTACCGCGAATGGCATGAACAAAAAATTACGACCAAGACAAGCGTATATTTTAAATTTGGATTTTTCAGCACCGGTCGCAGCTGTCCCAGCGTTACAAGTCGTTACAAGTCGCCAGTATGTGGGAAGGCGCAAGTGTATCAGCACACGTGGCATCCCACACCACAAAGCCTTCTAGGAACTTAATAGGCTTGCAAGTGCAGCATCTCAACTTGAGGGTAGCCTGCCAGTTGGGTAGGTATACTACTACTTAAATAACCAACCACCGTACTATGGTTTCCTCACAATATTTTCAATCACCGAAGCTCAAGGCTTTTGTACAATTCGAACCAAAACCAACTAACTACATGATAGTATTTGACGTCACTCCAATATCAGTTCGACATATCTTTGAATGTATGTATATGGACCTTTATTGAAGCTGTACTTTCTTATTTATTACACACACACATCGATACATCGTGAAATGTTAAATACGAAAGATAACCTTTTGAGTTTTTTATTCTTAGATTTCCTGACCAAGTTTTTTGTGCTAAATGCTTTTAAGTATGCGCTAATTATGATAATAACCGAATTTAAGTTTCGAGAGAAACCGATTATCTGTCATACCTCTTAAATATAAAAAAAGCTAACCGCAATTTTTTACAGTTAATACCCAATATTAATTGGTATCAAAAAACGAACCAAGTATCGATTACAGATTAATTATATAAATAATTACCATCAGGGCCAAGTAATTTGTTTTCTTGAAATCCAAGAGTTTTTTTATCCGGTTTTCATAGTACAAACTCTGTTTAGTTAGGCTTTTTTACTTGGAATAAGATTATTGTAAGTGATGATGTAACCGAATGTGATTAGCGAATTAAGCATAGAAAGGAACTGGCTCTCAAGTGCAGGTATCGGAACCCAACAGGTGGCGCTTAGTAACATACTTTCAATGAAAGTACTCCACCACCGATGAATACTTCACGATGATCAAACTCCTTATTTATAGGATTAGAGCCCGCGACTTTTTCCGTGGCATTTAAAACCACTAGGTACCACTGATCTAACATTGCCTCATATAAAAAATACACTGCATTATCCGTTATGCTCTAAGAAAAAAAATGGACGCCAATTTAAAATCGAATACTGCAAACTTCAATATATTTCCCTACGATAGCTATAATAGAGTCATAACGCGAAATAAGTCCTACTATAGTGCACGAGTTGGTCGAATTTTCGGTCAGTTTTCGGACTCAACCGCGCGAATCATCACGCTTGTGTGGACGGCAAAGGCTAGCTTTACCTTACACAATAGTAGCTGCTGTACCGTACCACTGGGAACATTTATGATGTTTACTTTGGCCTCGCCAACATAGCCCCTGGCTTTCTTCGAGGTCGTAGTTTTACATCGCAACTTTTAAACTCACCGAGATTAAATAGGTATGATGTGCAGTTGTTTGAACGCTTCAGGCTAGGCAGGAGGAATTCAGGAAAATTCTGCTAGTTATAAAAAAAATATGGTCGGTAAGCAACTACCTAATATACGTTAAAGAACGGACCTTATAGTCATTCACTCAAAATATATTTTTAGAAAACCTGAAAATAAGAACTTAACTGAAAGAAAAAACAATGGAAAATTTATGTTATATCATAAAGCTTGCGTATAATTACAATCACAATCATCACATACTACGATGATGTAAACTTAATTAAAATTTGGTATGCAACCGATATTTTTGGTAAGGGAGGATCCCATATGCTTTTGTTTTGCACCAAACATCAACTTATGTATATTCAGTGTTCCAAGAATAATTCAAAAGCAACATTTAACATGAATGTTTGACTTGATACCTAGTTGAAAGGATGATAAAGCTTATCTTTCGTTTATTGGACTCATGAGGTACAGTATAAGTACTTAATTTAATTTCGGTAAGTTTATGTCGCAAAAGTGGACAGTGAAAGATGAGGAGAGGAATTCGTGCTTAAATTTTATAACTACAAAGGAGTTCTATGTTAGAATGAGCTCCAAAAGTCAGTCACCGCCACGGCATTTATATACACTGACTGATCAGTGATATCTGAATCTAATGTTTAGTTTACTTGAACTATATATTTACAAAGCTATTTTTAACTAATTAGAAGTACCTATGAAAGAGCAGAATTGTGTGTATTGGAACGGGCGTCATCCGTCAAACATCGCCAATTTAAAAACAAAAATATACTTAAAACGTTTATTCTTGTTTTTAAATAAGATACCTAATTAAAGAAATTTCATTAACACAGGTAATTAAAGTAGCCAAGAAAAGCGTCATTTACATGCAAAGGTCCATTAAATTTCAAAAACACTCACGTCTTACTTGCGCAAAGGCGACTTAATTTCTAATTAAGTTTGCTGCAGTTAGAAGAGAGAAGAGATCCTTTAGCTTTGATTATACAAGTTTAAGGATGTTAACGTTAAGGAAAAGTATGGAGTAATTACTAAACTTGGTAATAAGTACGATGGCGTTTGATGGATGCGCTCATGTGCAATGATGTATAGTAAACTATTATCTTCTACCGCTTTACGTACTTTTTATGATTACTATAAATCTTGTTAGGGAATAAAAAAATAACCGTGATTTTTTTTTTACTTGTTTATGAAACTATTTGAAATATTTAAAATACTTGTAAAATCATCACACTTTCATTACAAACGTCCCAATATTAATAGTTGAAAGTTCAATCGAGAAATTCTTTCGATGACAATAGAAACAAGTTTAAAATTACAAATAACGTTGGGCTAGTGCTGAGACATGTAGGTACCGTATTTTATTTAATTAAAAATATTCAAATCACAGACAGACAAACGATATTGTACGTCTCAACTTTAGACTCTCAAGTGTAACTAATAGATGAGATTTTATTTATTTAAATTCTCTTTATTTAAAAGTATATAAACAGAGTAGTTTTTTTTTGTTAATAATTAATGTATTAGTTGTTCGTTTGTATATAAATATTAGACAGAAGTTAGAAATCTTTTGCTAATCGTTTGCTATTTTGCATTGATTGTTGTATATCATCGACAATTATTGAAAATCTAATCAATAGCAATCTACATATACTAACAGAATTCATAAAATTACACTAAAATTATAAAGAAAAAGTTGTAAGTGGTTTATTAGAAACGGTTTTTAAAATGGTTTCAACGCCTCGACAGTATCAACAAGGCGATAGCGAAAAAAATGTAAGTAAGTATTCTTACACTGAAAGGTTATGTAGAAAACTAAAAACTATAAACACGGGTAAAGCAACATGATAATAAAGGTCGAAATATTCTTTGGACACTCACTGAATGGCAGTGAATCGCGCAAACGATATGTTTCCAATAAATCAAGTAAAACGACTCAGTGGACTGACTTCTGTTGAATTCAAAATACACTTTTTATAAAGGCAATTCTATGAAAAATATACTATTGTTCTGAAACTAATAAGTAAGTTTTAAAAATTGAATTTCAGAGTAGAAGAAATAAGTTTCAATTGGCAGAGTTTTCAGTTTGATCTCATTCATAACTTTGCATGCAATTTATTAATTTAATTGGTTTTCTCTTCTAAAGATTACTTGCATTTCAGTTTTTAGTTAATAAGATATTTTCTACCATAGTATTACGCGTATTCATACTTTAAAAAGACTTTCGCTGCAAACTGAAAAAAAAAACTCAAATACATATATTTTTTTCAATGAAAAGATATTACAATCCAACTTTAATTAAACAATGGCTGAATATCACTTTACCTTAGCCACATAAATCTGAAATTTAATTAAAATGTAATTGTTTTTTTTTCATAAGCAGTTCTAACTTTGTCTAAAGAGTTTGTAAGGAGATACCGCTGAAAGAGCGCTGGGATATAAGTACCCCTGCCTAGAATGAAATACATACCTTCAAGTTTATCTTCAAACTTTTAGACTTTGTGGGTTCGCGATCGCTTATTCATTGATTGTTTGGCAATTAATTAACTTTATTTACAGTTAAATCACAAATAAATGCCGTATCTTTTGTTTACGAAGAATGTTCTTTTAAATTATAATAATGGATAGATATAGATACGAGTAATTATAATACGTTTGGCGTATATGAGCATAATTTTGTCTCAATACCAAACTGTTTAATATTATGTACTTACATAGAGGAATATTTTTTTAGACATGTCTGTAAAATTTACAAAGATATAGCGATTTTAAATCGCGTAACGTCATAATCTATGTTGAACATAAACAAACAAACAAAATTACTATGGTAGCATATACTTTGACGTCACGTATTTCCCTTATTTTATTAAACCTCAGACTTTTTTCCATTCATGGTATTGCAAAGACGGTACAAAATATTAAAGTACAACATGAAACCATGTTAGGACACAGTATTATCTGATTTGATTAATTCTTCAAAAGTCTTCAATGTTGTGACTCTATTTTTTATAAACACTGTAATTGAGATATACCTATCTGAATTTGCAGTTTGCATTTCCCTAACATTTACTAAACAAACGCATTATTATCTCATACTGTATGATATAAATCCTATTTCAAATGGAACAGTCTTTCAAAGCAATAGATTATTAAACAGCAAGAGTGAATCTCGCCAACTATGAAGTGGCAGCTCCTCCAGTCATAAAAATAAGGGGATATGGAGAGCCAGTAGTCAAGGAGTCAAGTCAGTAGTCGGGTTTGCACGGTGGTAGTGTACTTTGTAGTACCGGCCTGGCTGGCTATCACCCTCAAGTTGAAAATCTGTCGCCAAACAAGGACTTACCGGTGTGTTTCGGCAGTTGCGCTTGAGAGCCAGTTGCTTTCTAGGTTTCATAAAGGTCGGCAACACTTGGCAATTCCTCTGGTATTGCTAATGTTCATAGGCGACGGTAGCCACTTACCATCAATGCCTGCCTTGTCAGCCTTCTGAAATAAAAAAAAGAAAATGTCATGTCGTTTAAACGTAAGTATATTGTCTCAGATACAGATGACAACCGGGGGCTAAAGGTTCCATGTAAAGTACTTTTTTCTTCCAGAATAATGCTGTGCAACACAAGTTTTGTTAGAGGTCTTTATCATGTTAAACATTAGAATGTCCAACACATCTTGATCAAGTCTTAGCCAAAATACTTCTTCTATCGCATATGGTAGATACCATATTCTTTTAATGTTTTTGAACAGGGACACAACATACCTAGTTATTTTCATGATCTATGGCAGCACTGTCTGGATTCAAGGATATGGCACCATTCCATTCCCACTTCGCTCTTTTCCTCTGCATTATGCAACTTTGTGTTGATATATTGATATGCGCGTCGGCAACGGGATGTGTAGAATATTTTATAATGCTATACATTTGTGCGGAACTGAATTGAATACTGGTGTGCCATGCTCCTATTACGCGTCTTTATTTTTATGAAAAAGAAAACAAGTCTGTTCTACTTTTAAAAAATATTCAAAGTTATACAAAAGGTGTGAGGATAACCTAAAAGTATAATTCTAAATTTAAATAAGAATATCAAATGCTCCTGTCCAATTCTTCTTGTTTCTGTAGTTAGTACACAAGAGGATATCCGAGTAGATATTGGACTGCAGGTGGTACAGGGCTGTGCGAAACAAAACCCACCCCCCCATGGCGGCCATTGTTAATTTATGAATCGGAAAATCACTAAAATCTAGTTAATAATCTTAAAAGAATTGGATATTGTCGAATTAAGTACCTACTTTTGTAAATCAATAGATGCAGACGGAAAAAAATATTAATGCTATTGAATTATTCAGTAAAATTTTGATGAAGTCCTCCGATCCACACTGAGTCCACGTGGTGGTGTACTATGTCCTTCATACCGTTCCTTATTAGGGGACGTACTTAAAAAAGTATGACTTGTCAAAAATGAGTAGCTTTATCTTGCATTGGTATTTATATCTTGTATTACAAGACCAAGGCGCCCAGATTCCAGCCGACGTGACGTAGCCCGTGGCACTCCAAATCCTCACAGAACCGACCCCGTTATCATCTCAGCCTCAAGACGTCCACTGCTGGACATAGGCCTCCCCTAAGGATCTCCAATAGGAGATCCTTAGATAGTTCTGGTCTTGGGCGGTATAGAATTATAATCAAAAATGTTGTATAAAAGATATAGCATTTTAATTATGTAATTAAAGTATTTTCGTACTAAGTGTTGGCCAGCCCTACGGAGTAAGTACACAGAGACTTCACGTCTACATAAGTAGAGTAGTGACAGTTACGTGTGAATCTAGTTTTATTCGCTAATAAATTCATAGCCAATGTCCCCGGTCTCTAAACAATCTTCCAGCGAAATGGAACGAATAAATACATAATGTGATTGCACCTATGCAACAAAACATACAAATATTTCCTTTGTACACACCGCTATCTATGTGAGTGCTGGTTTTATTTATAGCCAAGGTCAACGGACGTTACAGGTTTTAATTAATACGATATAGAGTTCGTTATTGGTTTAATATTCATTATACGCCATTTTAAACAGGGGGGGTTAAACTTAATGTATAGTTACTAATCAACGTTATGGCAGATATTATTTGTTTAAAAAACGCAAATAATCGTCATAAAATATCGCTTTTTGGCAACCCTGGGATAGATAGGTATTAAAAATATTTCGTACACACGTACCCATAAGAAATCGATTGTAGGTAGGTCTGGATAGCATTTGGATAATTTTTTGTCTGTGTCTCTGTAAAGCAATTTTATTTAATTTTTTATCGAACACCCTGCAACTCCTGCAGTAAAAAATATAAGACTTTGTAGCGACATCTATCAAGATTTCCAATACCCGTGGATAGATGGCGCAACAAGATTCTACATCGCGCTAACAAAGTTCTCTGTATACTTTGCATATAGTAGGTATATACTGGGTGACTTTTTAGTCACTGGCAATATTTGTAGGAGTGGGAGTAAATATGAACAACTTTTATCATGGGACTAACTGTGAAATCACGAAAAAAATATCAGCTGTTCCATACAAAAGTTCATTATTTTACGCGATATCAGAGCTAGTCCCATAGTAAAAGTTGTTTATATTGATGAGAACTTCCACCCCAGCAAGCTTAGTATTCAAGACTACATGAAATATTTGGACTGATTTATTAAATTAGTTTAGGCAAGATAGTCCAAAATTCTACCTAAGTATTTTTCTAGGTTCAATAAATATGTTTTTCTTATTAAGTCTCAAATATACGACCTTATTTTCAAAAGCTTTGCTTTAGTGGTTGGTTTATTTATAGGACCATCGATCAACAAGTTTGCTTATTGTTGACCGAAGGATTTTACTTAAGTTTACGAACATTGCTATATTAACACTTATTATTACTTTCATGTATGTTATTGCAATCGTATAGAAGTTATACTATGAATGGTAATATAACTTGGGTTTTTTTTTCATAAATATATACAGGGCCGGAGTTTTTAATGTTAAGTAGATAAAAATCAAAAAGTGATAATATCTTCAAAAATTCGTCAATTTGTAAAGAGCGATGTATAAACCTAAAAATACTAGAAATAAAAGGTCGCAAAAAATATACAGAGCAACCTGAATAGTATTGTGAATTGTGAAGTAACAAGAAAATATCACGTATCGAATAAGAATAGCTTTGATATCAAACACTAAAAAGTATGAAAATCGAAGAATCAAAGAATGCATCAAACGCTTTGAAAAACGAAACGAAGGTGACATTCTCAATATTCAATTGTGTCTATGATTCTTTGATCTTCTCAGTTGGATTTATATTTTCAAACCCATTATCCCAATTTCACTGTTATAAGTATCACATTTTATTATAAAAAATATATGATAAAAGTTTGACAAGCAGGCAGACGGTCTACCTGATTGGAAGTAACATCAGGGGGACTGCCAATAATTGTCCCATAACCTCAAAGGGCGCGTGACGGGCGCATTGGCAACTAAACTGGGTAGGTACTGAATACGGCCCTGCATATTTAGGTAAAGTCCTCAGACATCCCGCGGGGCCATGTTATGGTTATACATTTTTCTATGTAGATGTTAGTAGTACACGGCTTTGCACTTAGGAATATTGCGTGACTACATAGAAATGAGTAGATATGTTTTTATAAATTCGTGGTAGGTATGGACCGTTTCATAACTAGAGTCAATGACCGTTGTAATAATGACTATACATATCATGAATCTGTACAACCAGTGTGTCTGTTGAATTTTTTTTAAACAAAAATGGAGAGTGGTTGATTTAGGAAAAATAACAGAATGCAACTTTTTTTGAACGCAACTATATTTTTTACCAGCTGTATGACAGAACCATTTCTCTTTTGGTCGTCGTACTTACCTTGGTGAGATATAGTTATGATTATTTTTTCCAATATACCTATTTTTTGTCTCTTGTATATACATTGTATGGGAGACCGACGGGCTGGGAGCTTTTTCCGCCAACGCATAAGCTTGGCCATCCAAAAAGGAAACGCTGCCAGCCTGTTGGGAACCTTGCCTATCGACAGCAGCGAGGGCTTTGAGGATGTTTTCTATATATCATAGTTTGTATTTTTTACTTTAATTGTAAATATGTAAATAAAAAACTTATAAAATATAAAACATTGTATGATTGTTACCCTGGTATCCAATCAAAAATAAAAATGAATGTCAAAATGTATTTATTGCTAAGCGCGTAACTCGAGAACGGGTGGACCAATTCCGATAAGTTTTTTTTAAATATTCGTTGAAGTCCGAAGAAAGTTCACATGAAGAGAAAAATTGGAAAAGATGCCTGGAAAATTAGAAAATTTGGGAAATACTGAATGTATGGGATTTTTGTATGAATTCAAGATACCGATATTTTTGCGATAGATAGCCAGTTTATTGAGGAAGGTTATAGGTTACTTTTTTACTTGGGAACGCAGGTGAAACCTAAATAATACTTAAATAAATATGTTTTACTTAGCTTCCACCTTGCTGTTTTACCTGCTTTAAAGAACTAAATAATGATTTATAGTTATAAAATAACTATCCTTTGTACCATACTGTTGTGATAACTTTTAAAACATAATCGCGTTTGAACTAAAAGCCTTTGTTTGAAGGTACACTTTCTTCAGTACATGCTATGAAAGATCTCGTCTCAACCTCAGAAATAAATATCTGAAATGTAAGTATTAAAAGCTTTATTAATATGTTATGAATGGTTAGCCATTATTGTTCTCACTGCATGAAAAAGTTTAAAGCAAATCTTGTAAAACCCAGGTTTTAAGATATGCCCGTCTCTTTTTGTTAAATAACTTTAGCAAATGACGGATACAATTTAAACCTGGGTTTTACTAGACTTCCTTGAAACCATTTTATGTATAATAAGGGAGTAAAAGATTGAGCCTAAATCAAACAGCCCGACAGAATACCCTGTCTTAATTAAGTCTATTGATTAATCTTATTACTTAGTTAGTACTGTGTACTGCTCAAGTATTTCGATTTATTGACGCAGGCTATTTCTGCTTTTTCCTTATATTTGACATCCACACAAATAAAACTACGTGGCAAAATGTAACAACCAATAACATCAGTAAAATCTGCATATTTTTTAACCTTGACCCATATCTTTGACCTCGATCTTTGCTCTCCTGACGCCACAAGATTTTTACAAAGGAAAACCAATATTCCTTTCCATATATTAAGAGATTATGTCAACATAATGTAACTATTAAAGTGCTGATATATTCTAATGGATCCTTCAGCCGTCAAATAGTAGACTCACAGAATATCTACTAACTATACCGTTGGGAAATATCTTTTTCATCTTCTTCTTTGTTGTTGTTTTTTTTTATTACTTTTTTGTATATTTAAAAGGAAAACGTGACTGACTGACTGATTTATCAACGCACAGCTCAAACCACTGGACGGATCGGGCTAAAATTTGGCATACAAGCTATTATGACGTAGGCATCCTCTATGAAAGGATTTTTGAAAATTCCATCCCTATGGGGGTAAAATAGGGGTTCGCGGGTGAAACCGCGGGGTGGAAAGCTAGTTTACTGATAAAATAAAACTCTATTTCAAGAATGTCACTGAACTGAATAATGTGTCTGGTAAATGAAAATTGTCATGTACCAAAATAGCGTCACAGTATTGGAAAATCCCCTTTATTCAGAAACTGTCCAACTCAATTGGACATAACCCCAAACAGGTAGCGTGACCTTTACCACAATTTTATAACTATACTATTTTTCCGTCAAATGCCACTTTTTTGCTTACATCCTTTGAAATACTCGTATAATAATCCTATTCAAGTTGAGTTAAATTCCAATATGAGTTGCTAATCGAAGACTACAATTTTAATTTATTAACTACCGTCGATCCCCTACGGAGGGGATGTAAACTCATAATAAATTGTAGCATAACTTCATGCAATACAATAAGTACCTCACCTTGCTTCACCTGCGCTTCATTTTATAGTTTATATTATTTTAAAACAACAATGTTACAAGAGGTTATACAGCGGGGCTCACTATTCCTAATATAAAATACCAGGGACCATCTGCGGTAGGACTAGCCGCCAAAACTTCGTATCGTACTCATGCGAGTCCCTCATGAGTTACCCACTACCATTTATCCAGAATGGTGCCGGAGCTGTTAAAACTTAAAAGTCGCTCACCACGCGCATCCCGAAAAATGCTAGCGATTCAATCCTCGCTGAAACGTCAGAGAAGCCAAGTAACATATATTCTGAATGATACCGGGACTGTAAAGCCCACTTACATCTCCGGTATCCGTGTATCTACCAATCCTAACTCAGTCAAAGTCAAAGTCAAAGCCATTTATTCAGTTTAGGCCCTAAGAGGGCACTTATGAACGTCGAAACTACTGAAGTTACCACCGATTCGGAAGTCGCCTTCAACTGAGAAGAACCGGCAAGAAACTCAGCAAGGTTACATTTTTTATATATTTTGTTTTTTTTTTTTGGACAATCTGACAATGTTGGCTTTTTTTCCATTAAATTTTTAACAATTTTTAAAGAAATATAATACACATAAACACAAAAGATGAAAAAAAAACAACAAGAAAAATAAATAAAAAATAATAACCTGAACAAGTTCAAATTTATAAAAAAAAAAATATAGTATCTCTAAAATACTAAGTACTGGCTTCTTTATAAGTATGAACAAGGTGCACTTGTGCAGAGTGCAGCTATTTCCAGACATCTTTATCTTCAATGTAATGAGCTACCTTGTAATAGGCTTTTTCTTTCAAAACTTTCTTAATGTGAGATTTGAATTTGAAATCAGTCATCTTGGTAACTGAGAGAGGTAATTTATTATAAAAGCGTACACTACTTCCAAGAAATGACTTTTTAACTTTGGCTAATCTAAAATACGGAACAACTAATTTATCTTTTTGTCTTGTATTGATATTATGTACCTCCATTTTTGATTTAAACAATTCTATATTTTTACGTATGAACATTATATTTTCATATATGTATAGCTATCTATATATATATAAAAGAGAAAGTATGTATGTATGTATGCATGTTCCTTATAGACTCCGAAACCGCTGAACCACTCGCGATGAAATCTTCATATTAGCCCCGCGGGTAATCCTGTAAGGTTTGGTGGCGATCGGAGCACTCGGGACCGCAGGTGAAAGGAAATGTACAATGTAAAAAGACAATCGGAAAATTCCGTGAACGTTGCTTGTTGTGCAAGTGACGTCACACAGCGAGCCCGTGATCAACTCCCTGGCGGATTCCTTGACTCGGAACTCTTTGAAATACTCGGAATATAACAACAGGTCCTATGAGAGCTTGGGTTCTATATGACATTGGAAATGTTGGAGGTTTTTTTTTAATAGGTGAATACGTATTCGGTATCTCTTCGGGGAAAATTAATTTTATACATATAAAGAAACATTTTTACAGGTATGACCATTGTACAATTATTAATTATTGGTTAGCTAAAGGGATAGTGGGTGGAACCAACAGATTGACTGACTTTTGTATATATTTTTTTATTTATGAATATTGTTTATTTATTTTTTTGTTACCTTAAATACTATAAGACACAAATGTCAATTGCATTTTGCAGTCTACAATTTTTTTGAATACGCTATAACGCAAAAACAAAATTCTATTCAAATCATTCGGTCCACAATTACGTAAATTGTCTAAATTCCAGCAATTACGTGCAAATAAATCTACCGTACAGTCGTTTATAAACGTTCCATGAGTTACTGCGGGCAGTCGGATGCTAGGAATTATAAAATCGCGGTTCATAAACTTTGTTTCAGGAAATAGGCTAATTATTTTCCTTGAACTAGTTTCAACTACTGTAGAAAACTCGCACGTAATCTACTTCCTATGCCGACCAATGAGCTATCAACAATGATGTAGGTAAAATATACTCTATAAATAGATACATACAGGTATTTTTAATTGATCGTTCAGTCGGCGGCAAAAGTAGCTTGGCATTTTAGTACCCTTTCATAATAATCTATTGACATTTACTTGACAGTTTGTATGAAAATTATGAATTGTGTTAATGTGACACGGTACTAAAGTGCCAAGATACTTTTGCCGCTGACTGTACCTACTAGAAAGAAAGCTTCGGCCGGCCTCCCACAATAAGAGAGTTGCTGGAAGCCACTGGATGCAAGCGACTCAAAACCGTTCGTTGTGGAAATCAATGGCCTCCCGCTTATGTTCAGCAGTGGACATCCTCGAGCTACATTATGATGATGATTATGATGACTTAGTTACACAATCATTCGATGTATATTTTGACCGAATAACATTTAATGTTTCAAAACACATGGTCATGCATATACCGATGTGTTCCGGGAGTTGCACTTCCAAATCCAGCGGGTCTTTTACATAAGTGTAAGTATTGCAATAAGTTTTAATTAGTAACCGATTCAATATATCGTTTTTTTTTTATTGGTTTTTACTTTATGATAACTGCATAATATGCAACAGTGGTTTATTGCAAATGGAATGTATGATTGAATGACTTTATATATTGTAATATTTTTTTCGATTTTGAAGTTTTTTTTAATTTAAACATATTGCAACAAAGCTATGCAATTCATGTACGGCTATATTCTAGGCTTTGTAAAGGTTAGCAACACATTGTACACTTCCTAGTATAAGTTAAAAAGTTATAATATATGAAATAACTTTTTTTTAAGTGTTTTTGGAGAAAAACTAGAGTGTATCGCCACTAGCTCCAAAAGTGTGACCAAAATTTCATCTCAATCGGTTTCATACAACATAAGAGATGAAGTTAAATAAAACCCACATTATTATCCATTTTTCACTTTCCTATTTAATAAGAACACAAATCCCAAATCCAAATGAACTTTATTTTAAAATACAAGGGCAGTAAATTAATCTAATTATACTAAAATAAAGTGTCCATCCGACACCGGGCGTAGACTGAACGACATCAAAGAAAGGGTAAAGGGTCAGTTTTAGGTACGAAGTTAACAAAGTAAATTATACTCAAGACTGGCTGAACCTTCACCTCAAAGCTAAATTAACATGTACAGTCACGCCGTAAAGTGCTATCGTCATGCATATAAGCTAGAGAAAATCCACATAGTTCATACATACAAACAGTTTTACTTTTATTATTTTTTTCGCGTTAGTAAATTAGATTATTGATTCTCTGGTGAGATAACGGAAAATATTTTTTCATTGAGTGTACGACTGTGAACATTTTATAAATGTTGAAAGTTATAATTGAATTGCTATTAGTCAGTTGAGCGTAATTAAATTTTGTGTTCCTTCTGAAGGAAGAGACTCGCTTACTTGAGCCTCAAAATGAATTGTCACTATTTTGGCTATAGTGTGCATTTTTCATTAGGTCATGTTTGCGGGCGTCGCTGTGCCGTGTGGCGCAGTAAGTAGGGGCGTGGCGCGATGTTATCAAAATTTCAGCGCTTGCGAGTCAAGCAATCGCTTGTTGAAATCATGAAAACTGTTGTGTGGATACGGGAACATTGTTAAATAAAGCCAGTTGTTTTAATTAGATTTTAAAGGTGCTTTGGTGAAGGTTGTTTAAAAGAATATTGTTTAGGCTGAATAAAAATATCTTGAAATTGTTTTGTTTTATAATTTGGGCCTAATAAAATGTGCTGTTGAATCGGCTAGGAACCTTGCCTATACGCAGCGGTGGCAGTCTCGATAAATCTATTTATTTATAGATTGTTGTTAATGAAGCATTTATAAATACTAGTGGTCGCCCGTGGTCAAAATTCGACCATAATTAAACAAAAGGGTACATATATTAAGAATGTAAAGAAAATCACTTCACATACGACCGTTTGTCTTTACCGCCTTTTCGAAAAATAGAGATGTCACGACTGACAGTGGTGGCATGTGTGTGTGTGTGTGTCAAACGCATGGTAGTGTGTGTAATGATTTTTATTAATATAATTTATTTCTAATGCATATTATATAAAAATATTAGCTTTCCGCTCTCCTTTTCCATATAAACTTTAACTGTGCCAAATTTAATACTCCTCCGTCCGCGTAATTTTCGTATAAAGGTATACTTACCATAGTTTTTGCTTCACGTATTAATATTATATTATGATTTCTTAACAAATGTCTGGCTAGCTACCATCCTCAAGTTGAAAATCTGTCGCCAAGAATTTACCGGTACCAATGTTCCGAGAGCTGCACTTAAGAGCCAGTTTCCGAGATACCTACTACTTTTCTTTTGTAAATATATACTTCTTATATATAAAATTCTCGTGTCATGTTTGTCAGTGATTGCCTGCAAACTCCTCCGAAACGGCTCCACCGATTTTTATGAAATTTTTGTGTAGGTATTTCGGTAGGTCTGAGAATCGGTCGTAGGCTAATATTTTTTTTATACCGCTACGCGGGTGAAACCGCGGGGGATAGCTAGTATATATAGATAACTACACCCAGACTCAGGACAAACAGATATGTTCATGCACACAAAAGTCTGTCCTGAGTGGGAATCGAACCCACGACCTGCGGCGTATCTTACCAACCACGCCAAGTAACAAACAGTTTTTGTTGCTAATGATGAACTGTGTTTTGTGGTTTTCGAAATCTTTTATTCTGATTTCTCGAAATAGAATATGCTCGCTATCTATGATTTTACTATAGTTTATAGGCTAACTATAGATACCTATCTACTATAGAAATACTTTCGATAAGCCCTGAGCATTTAAAGACAATGGGGTTTTTTTGTGACATTAAATATCTCGTGTCCTTTTCTATTTTTTTCTTCTTCTCCTGGTGTACTACAGTTAGTTCAGTAGTTTCGGAGATTAGCATGTTCAAACAGACAGACAGGTGGACAAACAAAAAAGGTCTTGTTGCTCTGTTACATCATGTCCTACTATTATAACATAACAGAATATTTAGGGAAGAACTGTCATTCGTTCTTGTCTCATTGAATAAAGTTTTAATTAACCTTTAAAATCTAATTTGTCTACTCTAAAATCTCTACCGTCATAACCTATCTCATCCCGCACAGTGTGTTTGACATTGACATAATTCTACCAGGGTTGACAGTGTAATTGAAAATCTAGGCTGTCACTGTCAAAATGAGCAACTATGATAATGTTGATCTTTACTAACTTTATTTATTTTCGTATGTCCCCTGAATGGGGCAGCGAGCGTCTATTAGTGATGGACCGTTCGATTTTGACCTTCTAGTTTTACCTCATTCTTTAACAATATCCTGCTGCATCTATAAAATTATAATAGACTATAAATACAACGCCATTTGCAAACACCTTTTAGGCTAGTCCAAAAAAAACATGTGTAATTTCTAAATGTTACTTACGCAAAGTTAATCATAGATGGCGCCACCAAAATACAACGTAATTATCCAATGGCATGCCACGATTTATGTGACATTAGTTACGTCCTGTCATTGTAGCCATTCACGTCATTTTTTTACGTTATAACACAGTGGCGCCTCTAGCGGGAGAAAATGTCAGTAAGATTCCCTATTGACGTCTTTTCTAATAACCTTTTGTTTGACAGATTACTTTCGATTACCTGTCAATTCCAAAATAAGCTTGTTTATCTTCCAATCCACTCATTGCTCTATCCTTTGATTACTCAGTTACTTACATTCCTGTTCACAGATATCAGTTATTGTTGTTTGACAAATAACTTGAAATTTCACCATAATTTCTCGGGTAAAGGATCCTATCGCTTCCACATAACTGACCCTGGATTCATTAGAGTATCCCTTCCGCCTACGCCAACCCTTAGATTTTTCCACATAATTTATTGAAGAAATACCATGTTTATTTTTTCCAATTTAAACTCTAACGCGTTGGAATAAAGGTGTTTATATACAGCATATTGCGTAAACAATTTAATAACAAAGCCAATGTCAGCACAAGCTCCGAGTATCGCTTGCAATTTGAGCATTGACCATAGCTTAGGGAATACATGCCAATTGAGCCTTTGTTACCGTGCAATAAAGTCCTTGGAAAAAATTCCTAAACCACAATGCATACTAATTTAACTCGTCCGAAAAGTTTGTTTGGAATTGTCTCATTTGTTTCAATTTGCGAAGCACTAGCTTCTGCTCCATGTTTTTACCCATAATCCCAAAGGATCAAACGTTATCCTGAGATAAAAAGTTCTTTGTTTTATTCAAAAAGTTTAATATTTATTTACAACAAATATTTACAATCAATGTATAAAATACAAACTATGATATATAGAAAACATCCTCAAAGCCCTCGCTGCTGTCGATAGGCAAGGTTTAAGTTTTTGTTTTATTATGTCTATATTTGTGCCAAATTTAATTAAAACCCGTTGAACCATTATGACGTGAAAGATTAACAAACATCCACATACACTTTTTTTAATATTAGTAAGATAGTAAAAAAAAACATACAACTGCAGTTATAAATTACATAAAGTCTTGGATACATGGAATTTGACTAAAACTAGAATTAAATGAATCCGGCAGCTGGGACTGCGGTTCCAGTTTATTGCGGTCCCAGTCGCCGGAAGCCTCTCCGCCAATTTAAATGCTTTTCTACGGTGTAATAATAACTTAAATTTTCCCTAATGCCGGATAATCAATTACCATATTCCGATAGTCCATTAAATTAATGAAAAGACGGAAAACAACCTCGTTTGTATCATTATTGAATATCGAATAGGGCAACTAAGTACCCAACGAGAAAAGTTTACGTTTAAAGCGTTGGTTGAATGTCTAGACCATTCTTAAGACCGACATCAAACGGGATAAAGTTAAGTTGTTTCTTTTTATATTCCTGGAAATGAAAGAGATGGTGCCTCTGTTTAGAGGTCGGTGACTCCGGTTGAGCTGTAGCGTTATAGTGTGAGAGCTCAATGTTTTTATGTCACAAATAGTTTAAGTTTTAAATCCAAATATATTTTAATATGCATTGCTATTTCATTATGAAGTACGTATTAAGGCAAGCTTTAGAGTGCACAGTGATATTAAATACAAACCATAGACAAAACAAATTATAAATGAGTCGAAATTGAGTATTCTGTTTGTTCGTTAATCTGCTTGACTTTATATCCCAACTCACTCGCGAGTGGTCGCGGTCGACTATTTCATTTCAATTATCTATTTAACTACGGCACTAAATTACTTATAGGCGTACGCTCGCAGCGGCTTTCTTTGACCGAGGTCAAAGGGTGGCATAAACGAAACGCATCGACTTTAACTTTGATGACTACCTACACTAATCGGCAACGTCGCGTGATTATTTTGCAACTAAACGCGAGCGGGATTTAAAAGAAATCAAAATTTAAACTGTCATGACTCGACGGTAAGTTTACGGTAATCTATATAAATGACCGTAATCTTACCGTATTATACGAGCGTTTTTGGTAAAATTACGTAACTTTGCAAACCTAATAATTCCCAAGAACGCGAGTGGAAACGCGGGGACAGCAAGCAATTTATATATTTGGTTAGATAATATTAGGTACTTACTTAATATGTTCTAAGTATGTTACAGTCAAAACTCATAACCGGTCAAAACTACTTTTGACTGAAACTATCTCAGTCAAATTTCTTTCCTGGTACATACAATAAAAACCTATAACCTATAAGAGTTTTGACTAGTCAAAAGTGGTTTTGACCGGTTATGAGTTTTGACTGTAACACATATAATATGTTCTGAGTATATAGTTGTATCTAAGTAAGTGTGGTACCACAATAATGAAATCATTACATAGAAAAATATTCCATTCATTAATTTGTATTAGAAATCACGTAGATGTTTTGGTCGATAAGTACCTCAATCTATAAAGCAGCTCTTACGCTATATTATGCCACTTCAGTTTCTAATAAGATATCTATCAAATATTTAAACTTTGTTGTTTACTTAAAAATTCATAGGCCATTAGCCTTCCTATAAAGGAAAAGTTAGTTTTAAATGAAGATTATCGAGATTATCTATAATTTAATTATGCACCTAAGTGTAAGTTGACTCGCGATTCCTGGCCCTCTAAAAAGGCCGCTCAAGCAATATTGCTAATGCAATAAATTTTTCGAATTCTTGGCAGATCCAACTTATTTGAATATGTTTTATGTAAAATAGTCACTACAGATAGTCACATATATACAATTTTATTTCATTAAAAGTTTTTGTACCCATTGATGAATCTATCGTAAATTCGGAAAAATGAATTGCATTAGCAATATTGCTCGGGCTTCCTTTTTAGCCCCCCTGGAAAATATTTTTTTTTAAGGTTGACGCGCTTCCCATTCGCGAGCCAACCGAAATAACTTGTTTTGTGTTACCTATTTATATTTACGATGAAATACAAAGATTTTGTAAAAAAAAATTTAGGCTTGCGAACACTTACGTTATTATTTCCTTTTCTGTGAATAATTAGGAGTGAATTTTCTCGGGAAATATTTTTTTATTTTTATAAGAAAAACACTAAAAACGATAAGATGTGTTTCGTGGTCATGCAAAGTATTGAATTTTTCTGACACTAAATTCAATGGAAACTTTTACAAAAATCTTCAGTGATGCGAAAAAGATTTCTTAGCATGTCTCAAAGAAACATGTAGGTCAATGAACTGAATTATTTTATATAACAATATTACATTCTCGTTTGGGCGTAAAAAGAAAACAGGTTACCTTAGATTAAAACAAAAAAGGGTCTTCCCTTCTTTGTTTACATACCGTAAGTACCCCGACACACCT
This sequence comes from Tetheella fluctuosa, assembly GCA_951216915.1. NCBI lineage: Eukaryota > Metazoa > Arthropoda > Insecta > Lepidoptera > Drepanidae > Tetheella > Tetheella fluctuosa. Next base: position 12,406,738 of record OX578216.1, on the reverse strand, counting down.
ACCTACCTATAGTTTGTAAACTGTCGGCTCGTGTCGTGAGTCGTGTAAGTATACATAGCATAGTTTTCGATCTAATAATTTATGACTATATTACGTATTTCCCTTTTTGTTTTAACCTAAGGTTCTTATTATGTAAACTCTAAGAGCTAACGTATCAGCGGCGACTTTTCGACACCCTCCGTACATTTTGTAGGAGATCCCCGCACATGTGTAGAGCCAGTGGCGGCCACTCACAACAATAGTAAATATGAGAAGTGGCTGTCGCTGAGCACTAATGGCCATAGCAGGTGGCCTGTATGTGGTTGCCCTAAATCATAATAAATCGTGCTACTTTTCCTTCAAAATAGTGCAAATAGAATCTATCAGTAACTGATTAATTAAAGTAAAGTAGAGGTCCTTACACTCAAGTTCAATTGTCTGAAGAGTATCATATCTCCATGCATTGTTTGTCGATATTTAATCACTTAAAAGCTCGACAATCTAACGAGAACTATAAAAGGATTAGCTCTTAGCTAGATTTGCATCATTGCTGAAATAGACTTAAAACTGATTAGATAGAAGGTTTGAAACTAATTGTTGTAAAAGGTTATAATGTTCAAGTTATTTATTATTTTTTTCGCTCCTTTGATCTTCCAGACTTATGGTGAGTAACTGAATCTATACTTAATATTAAAATGATGGAAAATGTTTGTTTGGTTGAACGCGCTTATCTCAAGAACTACTGTTCGAATTGAAAATTCTTTTAGTGTTGGATAGCCCATTTATCGAGGAAGGCTATAGGCTACTTTTTATCCCGAGAAGACATAAGATCCCTCGGGAACGTGGGTGAAACCGCGGGCCGGAAATCACTTATTTATATGCATGTTTTTTGTTCTTTGAGTGTATAAATTATGGTCTTCAACCATCGCTTATCAAGGTAAGTTGATATATTTTGAATCAAAAGAGTATATTTTACAATTCCATTTGTGTTCGTCGAATGTAATAATTCAAATTAACTTACACTGAAAAGTACATCTGAATTCGGAACATATTTACCAACCGTTTAATACAATTTCACGTACATACCTAATTGAGTACTCCAGGAAACCTTACGAGTGAGTTTTACGTATTTATTTTTCTCTGTTCGAGTCTCCCGAATTTCATTATAATAATTAATAGGGTATTTGAATGTTTTTATCCTTATTCAGATGCAAAACGAGCAAAACCGAATCGAAAATTTGTTTGACCTACTATTTAATACTCTATTTGTCCAAAGTCTCTTTTCATGGTTGGTGTTCAGTTTGCCGGAGTAGACGGTCTGTCTCCAGTGACTCCGAATGCTTGCCATCAGCACCAAGTCGTAGAATTTAAAGTCTTTCTCTCGATGCTAGTCCTCATTACATACCTAAATAATACTAATTTTTTTTTAGGTATAGGCCTATGTTTGACCTCAATCTCACCAAAATAAGTGATAATGTGGTGGAAAGTGGTAATCATAGCGTGACTATCGAGTGCAGCAGATTTTATACATGAGGATGATAGTTGGTAGGTACTACAAGCTACCTTACCACCGTACTATGGTTTCCTCACGATGTCTTACATCACTGAAAGTTCAAGTTCATTGTAGGATTTGAACCCACAACCTCCGTCACAACCACTGAGCTACCATCGTCATAAATTTACAATCTTTTCAGGTTTCATACTCCCTGATGTCCAAACAGAGGAAGCTCGAGTTGTGGGTGGAGTGATGGCTCCTGAAGGTCGGATACCCTATCAGGTATCATTACGATCACTGTTCAACTCTCACTTCTGTGGAGGAACTATTCTCAATAATCGATGGGTGCTGACAGCTGCCCACTGCACTGTTGGGTATGTTTTTATTAAGATGTTTCAAGTTTCAGGGCTGTATGCTTTTTTGTCGAAAAAAAAAAAACAAAGATCGAGCGACACTACCTTTCAAGGAATTTTCATTTTACAATTTAATTCTCAATAGAAATCGGTTCATTTAATATTGAATTTAGAATACTTCACAAATTAATTACCCATAGAGAACAATAACTAATCAGAGGAATAGAAATAGCCGATTTAAAATGAGAATCGGTAAAGTCACCTCGATCAAAGTGCCAACGGATTCAATGTTTTCCCTCGATAAGCTATGTGATAGAATTGACGTCACTATTTAAGAATACCTCTCTACATAAGTATGCAAACAAAATATATGTTTAATTTCAGTCAGTCCTCTAAATCCATCAGTGTAGTGGTAGGCTCAGTCAGCCTACTCCTGGGCGGAGACCGCTACTCAGTAGATGAAATCATCACCCACGAGGACTACAACAGTCAGCTCATAAGCAATGACGTCAGCGTGATCAAGGTCTCAAGAGACATAGAGTACAGCGATCGAGTACAACCGATACAGCTACCTGAAGAAAATACTGGAGCTGATGCTGAGCTAGTTTTGAGCGGTTGGGGAAGGCTTTCGGTAAGAAGTGCCAAAATTCAATGGACAATCATTCAATTTTTTCAGTTTTTGTGTAGCAGTCGGAAGTTGTTAGAGTCACAGCTTCCAGACTGTCGAAGAGGAAATAGATTTTTATTCTTCTTCCTACTCTAAAAGCAAAAGTATTAGTTGTTTATTTTCTAAAAAAAAATTTTGAAGATACGAGAGCTCAAACATCATTTCGATAAAAAATCATGTCATCGAAACTATAAGCATTTCTCCAAACATCTGATACATTCCATGTTTTCCAGTATCCAGGAATATTACCAATCCACCTGCAGATGATCAATCTGAAATCTTTAAGCGTGTCCGAGTGCCAGAACATTTACAACAGCATCAACCCTGTATTCAGCTCTCAGATCTGTTCCCTCACCAAGACTGGTGAAGGCGCATGCCATGTGAGTATTACCGGAGTACCGGATTAAGCCATCAACTTTTCACCATTCATCATTACGTATTTATAATCTTTTTCACAAGCAGGAGCTAAAGCCTACGTCTAGTCCATTGGGGATTGAGCGTTACAGCGAGTTCTTGTTATTTAAGTAAATCGTGCTCCTTTTTAACCTATGAGACCTATGAGAAGAAATGCGAGACTGTTCATTGTTGATGGAAGCGAAAGCGTGTACCTTGTAGTTCCCGCCTATCTGGTCACCTTCACGTTTGAAAATCTATCGTCAAGCACCTTGATAGCCAGTATCCATCTAGGTTTTGTACGCTTACCACCTTTAGCCACATCATCTGTTACAAGTCCCACTAGTGACGATATACCTTGAAGCAAGATAACTGATAATTCGACGACGTCACTAAGTAAATACTACTACTCACAATTTGAAAATCTGTCGCCAAATATCTACTGCTGTGTTCCAGCAGCTGAACTTAAAAGCTAGTTCATTTTAGGTTATGTGTGCTTACCACCTTCAGACACATCACCACTCACGATAGTGAGATTGTGCTCATACATAGACCTATAAATAGTAAATAAATAAAAATGTTTTACTGTATATTTGACAGGGTGACTCCGGAGGTCCTCTAGTGGAAGGCAACAGCGTGGTCGGCATAGTGTCATGGGGGATGCCATGCGCGAGGGGTTATCCTGATGTGTACACCAGGGTGCATTCCTTTAAAGACTGGATTTTAGATAAAATATCTAATTAACTCTATAACAATATAAAAATTATAAATAATTGTCGAATTATTTATTCCACTCTGTTACCAACTTTTTCTGTCATCGGATACCCATGCTAAAAGTTAGCATTTATAATTTTGAAAATATTTATTTGCTAAAAGTGAGGTAAACCTTCAATAGGTGTAAGTAGTAATAAAAATATAACATAAAGACTTTGTCAATGATTGACATGCAAATATTTACATTAAAAAATCATTAATTATTTGTTAAAAAATATTAATAATATTTATGCTAATTTGCTACACATATTTTTTTATAAAATTGTCGTAATTTGAAACAAATGTTAACAAAAATTATAAATCAAAAATTTATCATAACACAATATTACATTTACACAACTGGCGCCAAAAAGTCTCAAACATTTCATTTCATTCTCAAAACTCAAAGACATTTAAGTAAGATAAGTTTGCGTGAATTCTGAAATTGGATCTCAAAACATGTTTAGCTTCGAAAGAGTGCGGTTCTTAATTCAATAATAAAATATATCAGCATTTAGTGAAACAATAGACCTCTTTGATTCACCACAAACATTCTTTTTAGTTTAGACTTATAAAGGTTAAAAAAAAACACGATTTTTTTTTTAAAGAAAATTACAATACATTTTCAATCTTAAAATAAGAATCAATTCTATTCTCTAGCACTCTAAGATCACTCAAGACAATATTAAAACTAACATAACTTTTGCATATTTTTTTATTAGGTAAGAATGTTCATCATCATAATATTCGGTGAAGAGTATCCAACGCTAGACTACCTACCTCCATATATCTCTACAATGAACTGTCCATATGTGTATAGCAATCCTAAATATTTGCTATCAATAACTTGTTAAATCCTACCTCCTAATTATAAATGTGAAATTACTCTTTCACGCAAAAACTATAGAACGAAGTTTGATGAAATTTTATACACAGATAGAATATATTCTGGATTAACATATATTTTTCATCCTGGGTAAACATAAAATCTTTTGGGAACGCGGGTGAAACCGCAGGGCGGAAAAAACAATAGTTTCAAAAAAATATTAATGATTAAATTCTTAAATAAATATTATATTACAAATTGAATTGAATACTTAAACAAAAATAAAACAGCAAAGGGGCCTAACATGAAATAAAAGCCTATTACAAAAATCCACTGCGAGAAAAATAAAAGCCTCAATTTGTAAAAATACCACCGATATGTGGAAAAACCACTCAATATCATACGAAAAGGAGATACAGAATGAATGTACCAAAGAAGATTCTACGTTACTTAGTTCAATTTTGAACCTTATGTTAATATGTTACGGTATACATTTGAATTACATTGCATATTACTTTATAGTCCAAGAGCATCGACAAAAAGCTTGCGAGTATCAAATGAAATTGCTACACGGCATTGAAACAAAAGAACGTTATCCGATACATTACGATTAATACGCTCGTGAAATATCTGTAAGTAGGTAAACAAATAATGACAAGTGTGTAATGTTCTTTAACAGTAATAACTGGTTTATTTTTGTTCAAAATATTTACTGGCTATTAGGAAGTCTACGAAGCTACGATGCTACGAAATTCTTGGAGCATCTAATAAACTCTTAGGCATTCGTAGTTAATATAATTATTAACGGGATTGGAATTGGCAATGTATCCCAGCTCGTGCACAGATATGTAAGTATGGTACAAGATATATCGAAGAATCAACATGGCTGACTTTAAATTAATAGAGTTAAGAAAAATATATATATATTTTGAATTATTTAATACTAGAAACGTTTTAATTTTGGTTCATGAAACATAATTTGTAACTATAATAGGTACCTACTGTTTGTTATATTCGAGAAATTAATGCATTGTATCTCATTTTTTTAAATAAAGATGAATGAGGCATGTCAAATAGAGCCATGAAAAAACAAGAATACCAAAAATATCGGCATTTTTATCAGCTGTAAATTTGAGGAAAAATAATGGGAAGGAGGAAAACAAATGGGAAAAGTTTCGTATCATTGTGGACGATGGGCAGATTGGGCAGCCTCTCACTTACTCATATCAACACATTGGTATGATGGTAAGCACACAAAGCCTTAAGAGAACTGGCTCTCAAGTACCGCTGCTGCTGTTTCATGTCCTACCATTCGAAAATCCACGTTTACATTTGAACCATTTTAAACACATTACATTGTTATCAACTTATCACCATATCTATTTTAAGCTATGAACCATAATGATAATAACGGGTAGATAACGCAAATTATTAACTGAATATATGAAAATTGATTACAAATAATATTGTTATTCGATACACTCAATAGAATTGGTTCGGCGTCCTCGACACACTAGTTCCATTTACCCTTCACACCGTTTTGATGAAGTCAGAATTAATCATAAACAATGGAAACTTCTACGTTTGTTTCATAATAATTGTTTTAAATTAATTTCAACTTTAGAATTGAATGTTTTTGACTTTGAATAGTGAAGAGTATATAAGGAATTATTAGACACTACCCACTATACATATAGCTCTGTGTTTTATCACAATCTCACCATGGTAAGTGATGATTTGGCCGAAGGTGGTGAGCACACAAAACTTATAAGAGAAAAAAAAAATACAGCCGAATTGAGAACCTCCTCCTTTTTTTAAAGTCGGTTAAAAATACTAACTTGAGGGTGGCAACCAGCCAGACAGATACTAGTTAGGTACTATGCTATGGTTTCCTCACAATTTTTTATTCACCAAAAGCCCTAACTCATTGTAGAATTCAAACCCACGACCATTGCCATGGCATTCAACTTCACATTCACTGAGGACCATCTTTTCTATTTACTTTTGTAAGTACTTCTTGTGTTACAGAATATAATTTAGGTAGCGTCACGTAATCAAAGTTTGAAGCTATAAAAGACCAGGGCTCCTCAACTCAAAGGTTGCTTCTTTAGGGTATTTTTATAAAATAACCTTTTATTTTTCTACAGTACACACAATCTTCCTCAATAAAAACAAAATAGGTTTATTCTACAAATTCCAGGCTTACGATAGTCGTTGATCCCGAGTAAACATAGGGGCTCCGATATTACTTAATATTCCCCGAAGACATCATTGCCGTGATGTCTTCGGCTTACGAAAAAGAAATATTAGAATACTAGCTTTCCGCCCCGCGGTTTCACCCGCGAACCCCTATTTTACCTACTTAGGGGTGGAGTTTTCAAAAATCCTTTCTTAGCGGATGCCTACGTCATAATAGCTATCTGTATGCCAAATTTTAGTCCGATCCGTCCAGTGGTTTGAGTTGTGCGTTGATAGATCAGTCAGTCAGTCACCTTTTCTTTTAAATATATACAGATTTATAGTGACAAAATGATATGGTATCCGGGATCTTTACGATGCTGATTGAGACAAACTCGGGGTTACAGTCAACGTGATTTGAAGACGTGGTTTGCTTAGAATAAGGTCACAGGTCGTAACTTATATGCATTTGTTTCAGTTCTATATTCATGCATGGCCATCTGGTAGGGGCTGACTGTCCGTGTGGTAACACGCGACACAAATATATATATTTTTATTTTTAATCCAATTTATATTTTTACAATTATATATCCTAGGTAAGTGAGTAATTTAAATATAAATAAATACTTATTTTATGGGTATTCAAATTGAAATAAATGCTTCCTCATATTCCGCATTTTAAATTACAATACAAATGTCTCTGTTTCTTTATTTAGAACTAGCTTCCGCCCCGCGGTTTCACGCGCGTTCCCGAGGATCTTGTGTTTTCCCAGGATAAAAAGTATAGCCTATAGCCTTCCTCGATAAAAGGGCTATCTAACACTGAAATAAATTTTCAAATCAAACCAGTAAATCCTGATATTAGCGCGTTCAAACAAAGTCTAAAGCTTTATAATATTAGTATAGATAAGTTCCTATTATTTAGGAAGGTGTCGCCATGGATGCAAATTATGGTGCTCCCCCACACCTGCTCTAGATAACATTTGTCATCTTTTTATGAAAAAAAAACATGTATCTAACGTTATTTAACTGCAGTATGGGGTACAGTTTTACGCACCTCCAACACGCTCCTGTTTGTTTGTAGATAGTTTAGTTATGTTTCGTGTTTGTTATGTATGTGTATTTTTATGTATTACCCACTAACACTAATATTAAATATGGATTTTTATCCCCTCAACGGAATTACGACATTTGAGCTCAATAAACGTCTATTTTCTATAAAATTATCCAACGCAATAATTTAAAAAATCTATTATATTTGCCGTCACTAATGTAGAAAAAGATTACTGTCAATCAAAACTATATAGCCATTCCCGTCGTAAGTCATTTTTATCGTAATTGAGCTATTTTTATCTTAACATTTTAAACTGTAACGGACCACGCCTTATAAACGTTTATTAATTACTAAAAATCATAATTCTATGTTAAGATTCAATTTCATAGCACATTTCTGTGTAAAAATATTCAAAAAAAAACTTCTCCTGTAAAATATTTGTCGGTTACGATAAGTCGGCGGGAATGGCTCGATATGAGTAACACGGTTTGATTGATGATATATTTTTTATGTGGAACCATGACAGCCATTGTTCGTTTTGTGGTTACCCCTCTAATGTAACGTCTATCGTCGTCGACCTATGACATTTGCGGGGTATTCCTCCGTTTTACCATTGAATCCAAAATAGATATATGATATATGCTTAAAATTCTCTTGGGGCTAGAAATAATGATGTGAGACATACTGTGGATCAGAGATTTAAATCTATGCTGTGGATGAATTCTTCAATGATGTTAATCGCCCATTTACTCGATGTGTTTGTTCTGAAAACAAACGTTTTTGTATTTTGTTTATTTTTTTATTATTGTTATTAGTACCTATGTGATGTTAATATAAATAAATTAATAAGTTTTTAATTTAGTAATGACATTAGCTATAAAATAATTGTATGCATGCCTAGCAAAGTCAGTATATGGTTTGACTTTAACTTAACTTTGTGTACCTACAGAAAACATAACCTGTATTCTGTGCAAATAAATAATTTTGATTTTGATTTGATTTGTATATAACCGGTTATTTCCAGAAGATATTTTTAGAGACACAAGTATTAGATGTCGGTGTGGTCAAAGATAGTGTTGAAAACAACGTTAGCTAAAAACTTTTTAAATAACATAAGTAACTAACTAATCGTATCGTAACTCTTCTTACACTGTTTAGTCTACCAACTTATATTTTCATGTAGCCTATTTAATTGTTTATCTGTGGAAACTTTTAATTGGTTTTATTTTGCTATCATCATTCTTTACATCGATTTGTATAGCTGTAAGTAAGTCATTTTCTAAAGTTATAAAAAATATAAGTGCATATATTCAACACATAAAAAATATATGGTAAGTATGAATTTTTTTATTGATATTTTAGTTCATGAAAAGTGATATCGAACGAGTACCTACCCATAATTTAAATTCACCTACACATAAGTAAATGTGTGCAATATAATAGGTAACTACTTAACAAATGACTGTTTGCACTCGCCACTATTCTCTATCTCATAAAGGTCACTATGCAGCTAAAACTCCTATAAAGATTGCATTGACCTCGTAAGTGCGCTAAATGCAAATGCATTTCAGTTTTCAGCTCGCAAGGGATCTGAAACTTAACTGAGGTTTCTCCCAGTATATTACCGGGCAAGGACCTACGGGACCCTTACCATCGTTTGGAATGATATAACCACGTTTTAGTTCTAATATATTAATTTGATAAAATGGAGCTTTTCAATTATTAAGACTTAGAATCGTAATATTTAGAAACCTCAATTTACATTTCGTGTGGCGCTAGGGTTCCCAACTATACTGTTAAAACAGTAGTATTCTGTTTTTCACAACATTATACCTTTTACAGTTGAACAAAAATAAAGTATACAAAATACTGTTTTCAGCATCACTGGTAGACCTGTTTAAAAAGTAAACTTGAATGGTGGGCGTGGGTACGGTGAAATACCCAACACTAAAAAATAAAGAATGAGCTTCTCAATTATATTTTAATTTTAATTGTGGTGAGACGAAGCCATAAAAAATAACACTAAATTGATAAGTTGTGCAAGAAGTAAAATAATATTAAAACAAATAATTAATAAAAGAGAAATATGTATTTAAAACATTGAAAAAATAAAATACTGTTATTTTTTTTTAGTATTTAAAAAAATATATATTTTCCTTCTCCGACCTTAACAAACTTATTTTTTTGTAAAAATAGTTGGCAACCCTATTGGCAGTAAATGGAGGCGAATGATGGGTAGGTTTCTAGCAAACAATAGTTTGTATTCTTAAACGCTGTGAAGTTGTAGCGGTCTCTGTCTCACTAAAATATGGGGCTTAAAGTTTTTTTTTTTTATATTAATGTATATAATATGCAAATTAATTACTGAAAATATCTGTCGGTGTTTTCAGCTGAAAACATACTTATAAAAAAGACTACTAAAACACTACGCTACGACGAAATAAAGTGAGATTTAATAGTAAGAGTAATAACAATATTTCATAATATTGAAGCAAGTTTTACTGCACTGCGCTTTATAAAATAAATATCGCTGTAACCTAATAATATATTGGACATAAGCTGTGGTATAAACTTTACAAACAAATTGTATATATTTCATAATACATATTATATAATGAGTATATAAAAAGTTTGATTTAAATAACACGTACCTACCGTACAATGAACTAAAGCTAATTATGATATATTGTAACGGCTCCGCAAAGTCTACAGCAATATGATTATTTTAGAAGCTACTGCCAACTTTAACAAATTAATTTGAGAGTACCTACTTACAAATCATCTTTTACAATAATTGGAAAAACTGAAATCACTAAATGAAAACTAAGTTTAGCAAAAATGTAACCGTTTCTTCTAAATTGAATGCTGACTTCCGTACCGGTGGTAACTTCAGTAAATTCGAACTTCATAAGTGGTCCTAGGGCCTAAATTGAATAAATGGTCTTGACTTTGACAAACATCGATCGAGGAAGGTTTTTTAAGAACAAAAATAATTCTATCATTTATTAAAAAAAACTTGTTGTTCACAAAAAATATTGATTTTCAAAATAATGTTCTTTTTAAAAAAAAAAGTCGGATCTGCCTCGTCGACCGCTGGCACGCCCCGTTCGCGTTCCGATGATAAATGCAGTTATATATTTTTCGTCAGAAGTTTTTTTTGGGATTTTTCAAATTGTTCCCCAATAAAAAAAAAGTTATTTATATTGATACACACTATCACCACTATTATAAGCATAAATATATATATGTAACCTATTTCTGAAGAGAACAATTCATAGAATATGCATACACACCATGAACTCATAAAGTTAATTTCGCGGACGTAAATCACACAAACATTTCTAACAGAGCGCAAGATGGCGCAAGTTTATAAAACGTAACTGACATTGACCATCCGTTCAGAAGATTTATTCGTATAAAAACATTTCAGTAGATGGTTGCAAATCAAGGGGTAACGAGTTGTTGCTGGAGTGAAGGTGACTTGATCAGCCATTCCTCGAATCTATGAATATTTGTTGCTAATCTAATGTATGGGTGTTACTCCATGAGATATTTTCTATTAGGTTTTTGGGAACCTGATTAAATTCTGTTTTAAGACGATGATAGCTCTGTGGTGGTGAGGTCAAGTCCGTCAAGTGCCATGACGATGGTCGTAGGTTCGAATCCTAGAATGAGCTTGAGCAAGCTTTCAGTGAATGAAAATATCGTGACGACGCCTGCCTGGCTGACCCCTAAACTGAAAATTTCTGGCCAAGCACCTACCGTCGTGTGAAAAGAAAAGTTTGTTTGTTTGAACGCGCTAATCTCAAGAACTACTGGTTCAATTTGAAAAATTACTTCAGTGTTGGATAGCCCGATATTTATCGAAGAAGGCTATAGGCTACTTTTTATCTCGGCAAAACACAAGATCCCTCGGGAACGCGGGTGAAACCGCGGGGCGGAAGTTAGTGAAAAATAGTCGCTGAGGCTCGCCGTTATAATTTATCTATGGACTCGCCGCGCCGGTCAGGGACGTTTGTTGTTGATAAAAAGTCCTGGGTCTAGAAAGGCTTTTTTTATTAATTAAGTATTGTACTTCGTAAACTCGGAGTATCGAAGAATATCTCGTAAGTTAATGTTTATCTAAGTTGATAATACCAGTATTTTTTACAATATTTATCAATGGCATATGGTGCCATAGGCAGAATTTCCCGCCAACATTGTATTTGTTTTTGATATAGACCCCCGCTGGTCGCGCGGCTTGTTGTGGCCAACAGTATGGTAGGAAGTGGGTCAATGGTACGACCCTAGCCCCGATCGATATACATTCAAGGGCGACGGGGAATGCCTCAGTTCCAACTGTTATTGACTATTGCAGCATCCGTAATGAACATTTATGTTGCCATAATAAAAAAATAGATTTGTTTTAAATATTTTTACTCTTTATTTTTATTCATTGGATAGTTTCCTTTATTATAGTGTAGGTACTAAATAAATCTCCCATTAATAGTGTCCAAGAGATTTATCCAGTTCATTTTTATTTTTAGTTTATTAAATAAATAAAATTAATAAATATTCTGGGACATTATTCCTCACACATGGCCATCTGGCCCCAAACTAAGCAGAGCTTGTGCTCTGGAAGTCAGATAGATAATTTCAATATATCTACTACCTACATTTACTACTTTTCTTTAGTAAATATACAGATAATTACAGATTCTGAACAAACAGACATATTCATGCACACAAATGTTTGTCCTGAGTGGGAATCGAACCACGACCTGTGGCGTGATAGATGATGTGATGTGAGGGTATCTTACCAACCACGCCAACCGGCCCGTCATAAATATTTTTACTCTTTACTCATTCATTCATTCATTCATTGAATAGTTCTTTGATATAGTATACAAAATAAAGCTCCGATAAACAGTGTCCAAGAGATTTACCCTGTTCATTTTTATTATTAGTTTATTATATCCTTTTCCTTTTACCATTAGGTTATTTTTTATTAGTTACCTTACCTTATATATAAATCCTCCGTATTACCTATATAGTCCCAAATATCTTGACTCACAATAAACGTCTCCCGGGTAACCGTCTTCTGTGTGAAGGAAGTATCAACATCAAATATGTATGGATTCAATTTAACCTTACCAGAAGGCTGTGTACTCAATCTTCCACTCAATATCCTGTGTGTTTACTTTTGCACACCTATCCTGTGTGTGTGTACACGGCTTTATTAGTTTTATTACTTCGTTGAAAAACTGTTCGTTACTATACGATAACATAATGTAAGCTATTTCGCATATTCTCTGAAAATAGTGAAATTTGCATAAGTATTTTCAGAAGAGACTTAAAATCTTGTTAAGATATTACAAAAAATTATATGTTTCAGCATTTTTTAAACCTGCATGCTCGAGGAGTTCCCGAATTCCAATAGGGAATGGTAGTTCAGTCGTTGCGACATGGAATTCCGTGACGAAAGTCATGAGTTCGAATCCTACAATGGGCTTGAGCTTTCGGTGAAGGAAACCATAGCACGGCGGTATGGTATTTTGTAGTATCTACGTACCAGCCTGGCTGGCTATCACCCTCAAGTTGAAAATCTGTCGCCTTACACAAAAAAAATGGTTTTTCGATCCGATATGGACATATGATCATTTGAAAATGAGTTCTGTTGCTGCAAAAAAGTCAACTTCGAGGGCTTTGTTTGAGGATGTTTTCTATATACTACTAGCTGTCCCCCGCGGTTTCACCCGCGTAGCGGTATAAAATATACTTTACGATCTATTCTCATACCTACCAAATATGCACCAAAAATTTAATATTAATCGGTCAAGCCATTTCGGAGCAGTTTGCAGACAAACACTGTGACACGAGAATTTTATATATTAGATAGTTTGTATTTTATATAATGATTGTAAATAAATCATTCATAAATACTTTTAACACATGTTTTATAACTTCCATCTATATGGTTTGTAAATAAATGGATTTTCAATTATTCTGGCGTGATCTACGACGCAATTAAAAGTTTTATTAATTTATGTTAAGTTAAGCCGCTGGTGTGGGATGCCACGATACACTTGCGCCTTCCCACTTACTGGCGACTTGTAAAGTCGCTGGGGCGGCTGCGACCGGTGCTGAAAAATCTAAATTTAAAAAATACGCTTGTCTTGGTTCTAATTTTTCGTTCATGCCATTCGCAGTTGAAACCATGGGTCCATGGGGGTTCGAGGCTCGCCGATTTGCTCGGATTTTATCATCCAAGCTCATCGAGGCTTCGGGAGACCGACGGGCTGGGAGCTTTTTCCGCCAACGCATAAGCTTGGCCATCCAAAAAGGGAACGCTGCCAGCCTGTTGGGAACCTTGCCTATCGACAGCAGCGAGGGCTTTGAGGATGTTTTCTATATATCATAGTTTGTATTTTTTACTTTAATTGTAAATATGTATGATAAATTAAATTGACATATTTTAATGATAATTTATGTTTAATAAGAAGTTATGGTTTTTAAGTGTTAGTATGAAGGCATACTAATTTTCTTTGTAAGTTATATTAATTTCAGAAAATCTTATAAATAGCAAATTATGAAGCAAAGCTTTGGAAGAAAAAATTACTTAGTTACGAAATTAATTGAATAATAAAGGCAATAATATTGATTTATTCATGTGAGTATTATTTATTTTATTACAAATTATTAACATCATTACAGTATATAGGTACCATTTCGATGGTATGGCTAAAATTACAAAATGTAGGTATTATACATATTTAAAAAAAAATGTCTATGGTACCTGACCCATTAGCCTCATTCGATTCGAACAATTTAAATGTCAATGTCGATGACATAGGTAGCCAAACAACTAAGTGCACTGGCAGCTGCACTTGAGAGCCAGATCCTTCTATAGGCTTTATGTGCTTACCACCTTTGGCCGTATCGTCACTTACCATGGTGAGATTGTGGCCTATAGGCCTACTTATAAAAAATGGAAAGCTTTTGTCATACAAAAGATCCAGGTACATTAGGTGTTACACTTGCCAAATTATAGATATTCATATCTACATCATATAGGTAGTTACTATAGGTAATACTTTTCAATGGGATAATAGGAATAAATAGTGGTTTAAATGGTTCTGAGCTCAGCAAAGTCAATGGTCAATGATTCAGTTTATATTATATATATGTATGTACACTATACGATAGGTTATTCCACAACTATAATATGAATAAATACGAAGTTTGGATGTTGGAACTTTGGATGTTTGTTAAATTTTTCCTGGGAAAACATTAGGCCCCTCGAGAGAGAACGCGGGTGAAACCGTCGGGCGGAAACTAGTACTGAACAATTGTGCGGGTCAAAATGGAAAGAACACTTCCACAGACAATGTTTTTAATGTATTCATTACTCCCCATTTTTTTCCTGACCCGGATATACATAAGACGACCATCCCTGTGGAAGGTATCTGTTAAGGACTCTTCAAAGAACCTCCGTGACAATAACGACCAACCATCTAAAGGACCCTTCTGAAATGAGGCCCTTGACTGCCGACCTTGAATAATACCGTAGCTATAAGTACTTAGTGATTTTTTAGTCAGTGGCAATACTTGCAGGGGTGGAAGTACTCATCAATATGAACAACTTTTATTATGGATCTAACTCTGAGATCACAAAAAAAATATCAGCTGTTCCATACAAAAGCTCAATACCTACTCGGCTAAAATGTATGAAGCAACCATTTTATGTTATGCGATATCAGAGTTGGTCCCATGATAAAAGTTGAGATAAATACTTCAACCCCTGCAAGTATTGCCAGTGACAAAAAAACCTGTATAGGAGAGTTGGTATAATTAATTTTACCTGCAACTGTTCTAAAAATAAAATGGAGGTGTGGTTCATCACTTATTCATTTAGGAGCAAAATCAAAAAATGCCTCGAGTTAAGTTTGACAGACCTAAAAAATCGGCTTGTTATATAGGATTCGAACACGTCTTTCATCACCACTGAGGAAATTAACAATGGGTTTGCACTAAAAAGTATAAAATAACGATATTAGAACTCGTTTAGAAGTCAGCGAAAGAATTTGAGATTCTGGAACACGTGCTTCCCTTTCCCTGACATCAAAACGAGTTCTAATATCGTTATTTTATACTTTTTAGTGCAAACCCATTTTGAAGTTGGTTTTACTTTTTTTGTTAAATGTTATTTTTATTTTTCCATTTTTAGTTTCTTATGTGTATTATACCTATATAAGATTTAGAATATGCTTAGATATTTCAATCGCGATATTCCTGCTCCTTTTCGTTGAGGAATTCCGTCATATCTTCAAAGTCCATGATCAAATCATAATAAAAATTATATGGGACCACCTCTTAAGTATGACCTACCAAACGAAAAATAATCATCAAAATCGATTCAAACATACTTACAAAAAAAACAGTCGAATTGAGAACCTCCTTTTTTTTAAGTCGGTTAAAAATTTGGTTTCTAGTTTTTATGGGTTGTTATACTCACAAAAACAACAATAGCTTATTAAATATCTTGTATTCTTAAATATTATGCTACCGCGGTTTCACCCGCGTTCCAGGGATAAAAAAATATTGCGATGTTTTAATATTAATTCTGCGACTAACACAGCAGCAGCCTAAATTTAACTAAATAAAATCATCCTTTCCGATCGGAATGACAACTGAATGGGTCTGAATAAAAAAGATTAAGGCCGGGAATATACATCAGATTTTTTCATCCGATAGTTGGATCCGATAGTCTGAACATAGTAAAAGTTGTTCATATTGATGAGTACTTCCACCCCTGCAAGTATTGCCAGTGACAAAAAAAAACACCCTCTATGTATATTACTATGCCAGAACACCAGATAAATTATAGTCTGGAATAGCACATAGGCTACTTCTTGTCCCATGAAAACATAAGATCCTTCGGGAACGCGGGTGAAACCGCGGGTGAAACCGCGGGGTTGAAAATAGTTGTGTATAATTCAATCGAATTTCGTATAATTGCAGACACTGAACCGTATAATCGAGATTAATTTACTGGCAGCCCTGGGTCAGACAGACTGACTGACTTAAAAAAACGTGTTAGTTTACGTATATAGTACCGACCGACCGTGTCTGTAGGTATTTATTTTTACTTCTGCGATTCTGTTTGTTTACGTTTCAATTTTTATGGGAAAGTGTTAAATTTGGTGAAAAATGGATTTCATCATAGATACTGTTGGTGATGAAGATCTCCAGGTGAAAACAGAATTACTCGATGAAGATGAAAAACCATACTTTTTAGGTTAGTGTTTCGCTCGATTTTTTATATCATCAGAATACATTAAAAACAACATCATAAAACGTTTTATTGCTATTATTTTATGGTATTCAAATCTTCATCTTTATTTCACCATTAATTATTAATCATTTATATACTGTAAGATAATTGTGACGCAGAGAAGGAAGAAATCTTTTAGCTTTCCGCCTAGTCAATCTTAAGTTTATTCCCTTTATTTGTTCCTTTCCCAGATAAAGCAGACAGGACTCATGCAATACTAAACCTATTTGACAAGAAAAAGCAAGAACTTGACACTCAAACAGCAGCTGAAGAAGAAATCCAAAATAAATTAAAGAGCTTAAAAATTAATAGTTTATTTGATGACTTCTTCAATGAAATGAATTGGACTACATCAATTATTGTGAAAAAGGAGAAAAAGAGGTTATTTCACTTTGACCAGTTGGATGTTGAAACGGGAAAATTAAAGTCAAAATTAGGCTCAGTTGATGTTGAAAAAGAAATGATGAAGTCAGTGTTCCAACCTGGAATAGAGAAGGAACATAGTTTGCCAAGATACAATGTCAGCGATAAGAAATTGAAGGCCATGAGGAGGGTAAGATTGCATTCTTAAAATAAAATTTATCAACCGCAAAACCAAATTTATTAACATGTAGATTTTTTAATGTGAGTTCTAATAATTAGTATATAACACTGTCTGTTAGTAATAATGTTGCTGAAATAAATACACTTATTATTGATCATTGGTAGATTGCCAGTAAATGCCAGTTCCAACTTGCCGCTTAGTTCAAACATTGTCAAGCAAGCATACACTGAAAATTTTGGGAGTTGTATTTGAGAGCCTATTGATCATGTTTTGTGTGTACTGTGTCTAGTCTGTGACAGTCAAATTTTAAAAATGGAATCATTTATTTATAATTACAGAAAGAGAGAGAGAAGACCAAAGGCCCCGGTTGGTTCAACCTACCAGCACCAGAAGTGACTGAAGAGCTGAAGAATGATCTGCAAATCCTCAAGATGAGGTCAGCACTAGACCCTAAACACTTCTACAAGAAGAATGATATGGAAGTGTTGCCTAAATACTTCCAGGTAACTATTGTATATTTTTTTATACTGCAATTTTTTTTTTTTTTTCAAATTAGAAACTTCATATTATTTAAACATTAAATTATTGTCAGTTAGGAATCAGATGACCATGTCATAGTGTGAAAAATATCACAGGATTTATTTGCAATGGTTTTTTATTACAATGTCTGTAAATAAACATTCTGCCAAGTTAAGGCTCTTTGTTTATAATTTCATCATCATTTCATGAAGAAAAAAATTGTGCAAAATTATGTCTATATAAAGTTTTTATTGTTTCCTTAGGTTGGTCGCATAATGGACTCCCCATTAGACCATAACAATGAGCGCCTTACCAAGAAAGAAAGAAAAAGGACTATGGTGGAAGAACTATTAGCCGATGCAGAGTTCCAGAAGTATAACAAGAAGAAATTCAAGGAAATCATAGATGATAAACGCAAAACGGAGTACAGGACCTTTATGAGAGACAAGAGACAAAAGAACAAATCTGAGCTGAAGAAAAATAAGTCAAAAGGCAAGAAGAAAGTGCAAAGTTAGTAGTCATTAAATAGTTTCAAAGTTTTTTTTTAGTTTTATTTAATTTGAAAAACCTTCCAGCAAGTTAAAAAACAGACTGTTGCTGAAATAGAAAGCTAGAAGTGTTCTAGTTAGAGGGCCCAATTTCTGACATTACCATCCAGGATCTTGGGTAACCAAAAAAGCAAATAATTAAGTATCATCATCTTCCTGCCCTGTTCCCAATCATTTGGGGTTGGCGCAATGCAATCCATTCAGCCCTTCTATCCGTAAAGCAATTATTATATACTAGCTTTCGCCCAGTGGTTTTACCCACTTTAGGTTAAAAAGTAGCCTGTCACTCCAGTCCATAATCTATCTCTGCAAAAATCACTTCGATCATTTGCTATGTGAGAGAAGGACAAACTGACGAACACACAATAGTAGGAATTATCTTAATATCTAATCACACATGAGGATTTAAAGCGGGTAAGATTTGATTCCTTTGCCTTATCTTTATAGGCAAATAAAAAAAATATGAGCCAAATCTAATAGGTTGGTAGGTATTACAAATGATGGACTGATAAAATGAAAATCTCATATATTATAAAACCACCATTTTATTGTAAGGACAAACAAAAGTGTATAATTGAAAATATCACAGCTCTGGAAGACACAAGTTGTAGTAGGATTATTGTAAATATTATTCAAGGATTATTATGAACAGTAAACATTATTTCCTAGTAAATAGGTATAAAAGAATTTTCTAACGATAATGTGGTCCATTTACTTAATTATATTTTCAAACACCAAATAAAATAAAATTACAAAATATTTACATAAATCTTTTGTAAAATAAATAATTTATAATAATCACTGGAAAAATATGGGCTGTTTTTTTCCTGCTCTATCTTTACAAAGGTAAATAGAAACAAGTGTTAAACTTGACCTGATTATGCAAACTCTATTGTTACGTTAAACAAAAAATAATAAAAATTGTCTTAGGGTAGGAGACCTTAACCGATTAAATAATAAATCGTCTTTTGTAGACTTTCCTATAAATGCATAATATTTAGACTATCATTTATGTGCTGAATATCTAGTCATTTAAAAAAGACTAGTTTAATTATGCGGTATGGGTGACAGGTCATAGTAGATAGGAGTATCTAAAATCCTCCCGTGACATCTATAGCCGCTCCCGTTACGAAGGAACTCTTGTTTGAACTCAGGAATGTGATCACTTCAGCTATCTCTGAAATAAATATATCATACAAATAGTCAAATTCAATATACCTTTTTAGGATTCTGCAACTAAATCAGATAGTTGGAACAGAACCCTAGTTTTTTCTTTTATTATCTATGAAGGTATATACATCTATACTAATACTAATATACTAATAATATTATAAAGAGGAAAGATTTGTATGTACGTAAGTATGTTTGTAACGAATTGGCTCAAAAAGTACTGGACTAATTTTAAAAAATCTTTCACCGTTAGAAAGCTACATCTTCACCGAGTAATATAGGCTATATTTTATCCCGGGAACGCGGGTGAAACCGCGCGGAAAAGCTATATATTATATATAAAAAGAAGTCCTGATTGACAGGTGATAATCAAGGCAGAGCCCAAACAGATGATCCTAGAACTATGAAATTTGGAGGATATTATATTCATTTTGTACTGTAGGGGTGTACTCAGAAAGGATTGCCGAAATTCAACTCCTAAGAGGCTAAAATAGGGAATCGCGGGTGAAACTGCGTGACGGAAAGCTAGACCATGGCTAGACCCTTCTACGTGGTATCCACCAACACAATCTTTTAACCTTTACTTGTGACAATTCCTTAGTATTTTACTTCTCTAATATTACAAAAACCGCTTTACTTTCACATTTTGGATGCAACTGACAGATGAATGAAGTCACAATGGTGTGACGCTTTACCTTCATTCTTTCATAGAATAATCTAACATACAATTGTTTACTAACCAGAGGGATCTCCTAGTCGACCTAAAGGCACCATCTTCAATAAACGCTCCCTGACATTATCAGGTACAGTTTTAAGTATTGGTGTGTTTACAAACCCTGGCAGTATTGCATTTACTCTGTGAATAAAAAAACATGATATAAATTATATAATGTCGTTATTCATTTTAATATTTGATTGTCTACAGGTTTTTACCTTATATTAAACTTTCCTAATTCTTTGGCTGCTGATTGCGTCATGGCAACTACACCAGCTTTGCTGCTAGCATAGTTTGTTTGTCCTGAAACAAGGAATTGGAATTCTCATTACAATTGGAAAAGTTTTTATTATAAGAAAGCCAAGATCTATGCAAATGTCATAGGCTAACCGAGAATAACTAAAGTCTTAGTTAGTTTAGATATTTTCTGTGTGTTAGGTAATACCAGTATATGGACACAAAAGTTAACATGATAGTTGTTATATGTACCTATGTTTCCATATTTGCCGACAATACTGGACATGTTTACAATTGACCCAGCGACAGATGCCTCCATCATTGCTCTAGCAAATGTCTGCATCACCATGAATGTACCCTGAAAATATTAATAAAATGTTGCTTTCAATTATCTTAAGGACATAAACTGTTTCTTTTTTTTGTTTGTGAAATTCAAATTTAAAAATCATTTATTCAGTTTAGGCCCTAATAAGGCACTTATGAACGTTACAATTGATTCTACCACCGGTTCGGAATACACTTTGACTGAGAGAAGACTCCGGCAAGAAACTCAGCAAGGGACATTTTTTTTATAGATGTTTGTTCTTTTTTATTTAATTTATGTAACTATTTAATTACAAATAACAAAGTTTATAAAATTATAATGAAATAGTTTGTGTAGCGAACATTTCATTTAAATGCATTCTTGTCTTCTACAAAATCAGAAACTTTATAGTACCCTTTTTTATAACTAATTTTTTAAATCTATACACAGATAGTTCGTGACGCAACCAAGTCTTGTGGGTTTGAATACTTCTTGATTTTTGTGAGGATTTGTGTGGTTAGTACTCATCTGACTCAATAACACATCATAATAATCTGTCTTCAGGCAGAGACACTTAAGAATAAGTTTCCATTCTAGGCTTTATGTGCTCATTACCATACACATTTATTACCAACCACATCTTAGCTATTCTCCTACCCAATGAGACAATTACCTTCAAGTTAACATTCAACACACTATCATAGTCATCTTCAGAAAGCTTCAAAAACCAGTTATCTCTAGTGATGCCAGCAGAATTTATGACTATAGTGGGTGGGGCTTTGTACTGCTTGAGTACAGTTTCTAAGAGGTTCCTCACGGCTGTGGTGTCAGAAACATCTAGTTCTACGGCACTGTGGTCTCCATCTGCAATTAGATTCATAGTACTAAAGTGGAGATTAACTTTCATGTGTAATTTTATTTATGTAAACCATGAAATTGAGTTTGAAATCTAGTTTTATTTTTAAGCGGAGGCTGAAAAAATATTATTCACATTGGAACTCCTTAGATTTATATTTTCTAGAAATTGGCAACTCTTGAGAGGAGATCCTAGCCTTTTGTCTTCTTTTTAACCAACGAAAAAACGGAAGAGGTTTCAAGTCAACGCATTTGTTACTCAATCACGGCTGAATGGATCTGGATGAAAGGCACAGAGATAGATTATAGTCTAGAATAGCAAATGGGCAACATTTTATTCTGGAAAAACATAAGTCCCCTCAGGACCGCGGGTGAAATCATGGGGCGAAAGCTAGATTTTAAATAATTCCTCATGACAAATTCACCTAGGGCCCAGGTGAATTGATATTCCCAAAGAGTGTAATATAAGTATTAAGTAATATGTATATTTTTAATACCATTCGATCCTGAAGCCAATGCAGTGTGCGTTTTAATAGTTTCCTGAGCAGCATTGTAGTTCCTATCTGCAGCAATGACAGTGGCACCTTCTCTCGACAGAATCTGGCATGCTGCACGGCCAATTCCTGAACCAGCACCTAAAAGAATTATCAGGTAATGGATACAATACATTGTTTTCATCTTTTAAAGAATGTAGAATACTTAGGTCACTTATATTTTGTACACATGTTGTGTACTAGGTAGGTAAGTATTTATAGTATTCCTCAAAAAGTATATAATCACTACGTTTGTATTCCTTAAAAAGAGGCCCAGTGATTTAAAAAGTTTATCAAAGTCTATGGGGTCAAATAGGCAACAAACAAGTGTCACCGATTGGACCAAGATACAACTAGAAATTAAGTCATATAACTTTGTTACTCACCAGTAACTAAGGCCAATCGTCCTGCAACTAATCCAGACACCATTTTCAGTCAATATTTAATCAAAATAAATTGTACAACTTACGAAATGAACCCACCTACTTAGTTTGACTTTGAACTTATCGTGCGTTAGCATCTGTACTGTAGTAGTAGGCTTGTTGAAAAAATATCGATATATCGATATTATTTTTTCAAGATATCGATATTTTTGAGCGATATTTAATAGTTCGATATATCGACGTATCGATATAAAATTATAAGTATCGAAAAGGTATAAAAATCGATATTCAGACCAATAAACATTTATAAGTTTTAAGAGTTTTTTTCATGATAACACAGTTAGTCCCATAATAAAAGTTGTTCATTTTGATGAGTACTTCCACCCCTGCAAGTATTGCCAGTGGCTAAAAAATCACCCAGTAAAGACGAGAACTTCAACATAATAATGTCTTTGAAAGGGAATATCCGCATTATGCCAGATGACTAAATTACATACTCAAATTATACACGTCTTTTTTAGATCCTAACCTGTTAACTTCCAGAAGCGTTAGTGATCTACAGAATAAAAACTGTTGGTTTGGGCAAAAACGTTTAAAGGATTAACGATTGACATTAACTTGCGTTAAATCTTTCGAAATCTTTCGCTTTAGCGAAGTTAAGTTTTTTTAGTAACGGATTAGCGATTAACGAGCCAACCAAGCACAAACCAGCCAAACAGACGTCAGTCCGTCCGTTTGAGTAATTATATTATCTTTGGCACAAGCCATAAGCAGAATTAGCGCTCAGAATATACAATACTAATCTTTGGCGCTCAGACTCAGAACACTTCAACCCTGACTATATTGTCGTCGGAGAGATCCATCTTATTCAGTAGACTACTCAATCGGTTTGTCTACCGGATCGGGACCATAACCGAGCAGGTCTGAATAAGGGGGATCGACTGAATGAAAACGGCGGGAAATTTTAAAATGTATGTAATTAGGTAGTTAAAATTATAAGGAATCATTTAAACGTTTATTAGTCTAATGGTGAATCAAGCTAGAAACCGAGATTTTAGGACTAGGACAACAAACCTCATACTATGCCTACATTTGTTTTGATAGTATTGGCAATCTTTATCGTCCATGCGAGGCAATAGATTTCTTCACCTCAGGACCCAAAGAGTATAGTAACTATCCATAAAGGAACAGGACCTCAGTACATACTAGAAGATTTCAAGGGGATATATAATGTTGGGGGTTTAGGGCATTAAGTGCTCTATCTGCCATTTTATAAAAAAAATGCATTTATTTCAGACTACTAATAAGTAGTCCAAATGTTGTTAATAACTCCTATGGTAACTCTTTTTTATGGCAATTTTACTGGAATGTAAAGACTACAAAGCAGACTTTTAAAAATAAAAGTAGATAGGTATTATTCAAATTTCTTATTGAACTCAAATTACATTTAACTTTACAGCTACATAACATTTTTTTTTTTCTAATAATCGCACAAAAAATAAATGAAAGTTGTTTAACAATTTTTCTACCAAACTGCTAAACAGTCTGTCAGTAGATTAATTACCATACTACTTTGTAGTAGGTACCTGGGTGCATTTTGATAGTTTACTGGGGATGATTGTCTTAACTACCTATTGATGTATAGTGTAAATGGATAGTTTCCTCAGCACAACATAGCATTTGAAGTTGATTACTTGTTAAGACAGCCCCACACATACAATAGACTTTTTGTTGAAAACTTAATTTCTGAGGTGAGGAAGCACTCAAAAAGGACTCTGCACCTATGAATAAATAACAAGTCTATTTATTCGTAGCTCTGCACATGCGCTGCAAAATATATGGCCATATATTTTTACATTTATTCAATATTTATGTTACCTGTTTATTTATTGAAAAACAACATCCACACATTTCAATGTTTTTCATTACAAGTAGGAACATAATTTTCCTAGTATGTCAGATGCCAAAGGTGTATGTATGTAGGTAATAGTCCTAGCATATTCCATGAAATTATTAAATATATAAGTTTTATAATAATATATCCCAGGGTGACATACATGGCTCATTAACACAATGTAACAATACTGTTTTAGAATTATTCCCATACTTACATCACATATTTAAATGAGATATCAACTCAATTCACGACACTACATAATACATTACTGTTGTCTTAAGCTTTAAAGAACATTATGGAACCTATATTTGTCAATAGTTGCATAAACATCCTAAAATATATGATATGTAAGAGTATGTAAGAAACTTTTATTCATCTTAATATTTAGGTACTTACTTAATACTAAATTATTATCCAAATAAATAAAAAACACTATAACAATTAGAATTAAATAATTCTTTATCAAACAGATCTCTTGTATTGCCAAACATATTTTTAAAATAGGCACACTTGCCCTGTATTCGTAACTCTTCAAAAGAGTGTGAAAGATATCACATTTGTGTTAAGTACAGTAATTATTATCTAATTCTATTCCCTGTCTTCTTATAATAAGGATAAACATCAATGGGTCAATAAATTGTTACATATTTATTTTACAATTGGTTTAAAAAGCACCCAGAGTTTTTCAAACTCATTCTTGTACTCCCGCACAAGGTCTCTTTGCGAAGTAACAACTACATCCTCCCAATTGCCACACAAAGCTTGGTTCGTCCAGTTTAGTGACCCAAGCATCACAAATGGCTCAGCTTTTACATCCTCAATTGATGAATCAAAAAGACAAAACTTGTGATGCATTAGATTCGTTGATTTCATCCAACGTACAGGTATACCTTGCTTCTCCAACCTTCTCACGTTCGAGCCAGACGAGAAAGCCATGTCTGCATCAATTATTAAACGAATTTTTACTCCTCTGTAATGGAGCTTTAGGACGGCATTGGCTAAATCTAAGTTGGTCAATACGTACATGCAAATGTCTAGAGTGTATTTAGGAGAGTTCATGTAGAATAGTAGCCTATCCATACTGTAGGTGATCTTACAGCGTGAATACTTGCTTTTCTTTAGCTCACCGGCTTCATACGAGAACATTATAACTTCATTTATTTCTTTACGTTTCTCCTTCTTTTTCTGAATGAAATAGTTGTAAGCCGCATGTGATAAGAAGGCTAATGATAACAGTACCATAAAACCTTTGCTGTATCTTCTCAAAGACATGATAAATAAGTTCTATTTAAATGCAATAACTGTAAGCGCACTTGTTTTCCTTGTTGGGTAATATTGGTGATGTAATAAAAACTTCGTACATGTGGATAAGTAAGAAAACCAAAAGTAAAATATCTAAATTACGATACAACTTCAAAACAACTCAAAGAAAAACAAATTGTACTGCT
Organism: Tetheella fluctuosa; assembly: GCA_951216915.1. NCBI lineage: Eukaryota > Metazoa > Arthropoda > Insecta > Lepidoptera > Drepanidae > Tetheella > Tetheella fluctuosa. The sequence continues at coordinate 12,380,574 of OX578216.1, read as the reverse complement.
GCACTGCACTCTCTGCCAGTGTTTCCACTTTAATAATTTCCTTTCCCCACGCCTCAATTGAGATTTCCCCTTCTCAGAACTTTTTTCTCCTCAAAAATTATTCTGCCATAGTTTTGGCACTAGTAGTAAAAATCTCTTACTTTACTTTTTTTTACCAAACATTTGAGTTGCCCTTTGTAGAAAATAATGCAATCCAGTTGTTCTAAATTTATTTAAGAGCTATCTACCATTTTTTGCCAGTACTACTAAAGCCCTTAGCCAACAGGCAACTGTCCTCGTCGAGTTCTCACTTCATTACTGCACAACTGTCTATAATTAATTAAGTATTTATATTATATTATCACATAAACTAAAAATGAGAGTACATTTTACACATAAAAATATCAATTTAAATAATACAACGAACAATTTTATCGCGCGAACCTATGGCGCGAACACAGAATGAATTTATGAAACAAAACTCTTCAGACGATTAGTTGAATAAACGTTCACTACCTGTCTGTGAAATACCACACCTCAAGTTTGTACAGGCCAATGCAACTGTAAGCGAATCTAAAAATATTAGACTAAGTATGAATAAAGTATAATTCAACATTCGTGTTCTTATTTATAGCCTGACCAGAAATATATAAAACCTGCAATGGTGTCGCCATTGTATCTTTTATATGGTAATTACTATGTGTTACCGTATAAAAGAATAAAAAACCTTGCCATATTGAGAAAAATTTCGGAACTGATATCTGTATGGACTAATTATAGGAAAATTTTCCTCAATATGACGAGGTTTTTGTATTTGTTTGATTAGGTTTTACCCATGATTTCCCCTTTACATCTCTTTCCCCTTTCTGGACCCATTTCCTACCACTTTACCGTAGATTATATTATATTAATCTATACTAATATTATAAAGCTGAAGAGTTTGTTTGTTTGAACGCGCTAATCTCAGGAACTACTGGTTCGATTAAAAAAATTTTTTCAGTTTTGGGTAGCCCATTTATCGAGGAAGGCTATACTTTTTATCCCGGGAAAACACAAGATCCCTTGGGAACGCGGGTGAAACCGCACGGAAAAGCTAGTTATATTATTTATTCATTTAATGTGACTATAAACAAATAAAAATAAATCTAGAACTTTGCTTAAGTATCTACTTATTTTGTCTATTCTAACAAAATAGTGTTCTATCAAGGCCCCATTATCCTAATGTGCCCAGGGCCTCCAATAGGTTAAAGACGGCCCTGTCCTTAGTGCACCCCTTAGGTACTCATAGAATATTTATACTGTTTTATAGGTATAAGAATAACATCAAATGTATGTCCCTACAGAGGTTCAACGTATGTTAGGTGTCACGTCAAAATTTTGGTGTTGACCGATATTATTATATTCTCTCATTATTTAAACCTAATTCACCCCCAATTAGGCCTAATTCACAACCAGTAACTAGCCGGTTTGAATCCACCCCTGGGGTCCATAACATAGACACTTTGGGAACCACTTGTCTTGCAGATATCTATACTAATGTTTGTTTGTTTGAACGCGCTAATCTCAGGAATTACTGGTTCGATTTGAAGTTTAGTATAAACTAGCTTCCGCCCCACGGCTTCACCCGCGTTTCCGAGGGATCTTGTGTTTTCCCGGGATAAAAAGTAGCCTATAGCCTTCCTCGGTAAATTGGCTATCCAACACTGAAATAATTTTTCAAATCGAACCAGTAGTTCCTGATATTAGCGCGTTAAAACAAACACAAATAAACTCTTCAGCTTTATAATATTAGTATAGATTAATTAAAACGGAGAGATGATTTGCGTATCGTGAAAAATACGGTGAATGCTGTGAGCACTCATGATTGGATTGGTATCTGGTACCTTATTTTTAATGGTGTGCCCTTTAAGCCGTACACTTTGACTATTGTGGTAGGTATCTGAACACCACTGAATTTATAGGACTAAGGTCTTCTTTTTCTATGTGATGTCAAGTTTTTTATAAGAAAACAAACAGCATATTTATGCTACATATCAAGGTAGATACCTATTTTATTAAATAAATAAATTTTAATTTCAAAACAGTGTCGTTAACTACTTATACAGGTAAAATAAACTAAAGTATATACACCCTCTTACTTATTTTATTGTACACCTTTCTAAATGACATAGAAATGAGAGGTACTTAACTACTCTACTTATTTATTATCATCCGTGCTACTTTACAATGTTCCTCCCGCAAATAGTGATTTTAATGTGTCCTTTTAAAATTGGTAATCAGCAGTATCGTAAAATGTCTCATAAAGTGATGTTATTTATACTAAAATCGTGTGGCCTTAACCTTAAATTAAGGTTATAAGAACCGTGATGTGCTGATTGCAGAGGTCCACTGTAACCTCCAATTAACGCACAAGAACCATAGGTATTATCACTTGTTCCTCCATAGCCGACAACGCTCTGTCCCATTAACGTGTTAGAGTTAGGAACATACTGTCTATTTCCGACATTTTGCATCATCAGCGAATAATCGTTCTGGTACAAACCAGAATTCGTTATTGGTATTCCAAGGTTCAAATTTAAATTATTCGCTTGGAAATGATGTAGCCAAGGTTCTTTCGTGTTTCTTGCAAAATCCTGTCTTGGGTCGGTTTGATGAGGAATCCCTATTGGAACGGGAATAGGCTCCGGAGAACTTTGACTAGTTGTACTTCGATGGCTGGATAAGGCTGATCTTTCGTTTCTTCTGAACTTAGCTCGTCTGTTTTGAAACCATACCTGTGGAAATATGAGATTTAGTTTTATATTACCTACCAACATTTATTATATCTATTAATTATTTATACTGAGCTAAAGTGAGCTTGGTCTTAGACTAACTTTGGAAAGGATGATGACAAAGCCGAAGATAATGCACGATCGATCAGAAGATACGTACCTGTTTACTTTAGCTTTGCACCTACAACCTGGAGCGTTGTATGTAGGTGCCGGAAAACATGGTTCTACCGGCTCCACTATTTTGCTGTTCGCACGATGAGCGTGTTCGGAATGACTATCATTGACTTTATTATTATATTAAGAAAGACGTAGAGAAAGACATAGGTACCTGAACTCTAGCTTCAGTCAAATTAACCCTAGCAGCTAAGTCCTCTCTAACAAAAGCATCAGGATAATGAGTTTTCTCGAAAACCTTCTCCAACGCAGCTAACTGTTGACTAGTGAACGTAGTCCTGTTCCTCCTAGGTTTCTTCCTGTCATCAGTTTTACCATCTCTCTCCTCCTCAGACTCTTTTTGACATTCTCTTTCTTTCCCACCTTTAGCTTCATCATATTTGCGTCTCATGTCTTCATAAGCTAAATATTCCACTGGTTTAATATATTGGCGTTGCAAGTCTTTTGGGTACCAGGCCATGTCGTTTTGGTAGGAAGAATCATAAGTCCCATTGATTTGCCTGCCTGCGGTCAAATGATGCAATCGTAATAAACTGTCCTCATGGCATTTGATCATTTGGAACAGATTGTGATTATTTTCTGGATAATTTCCTGGATTAATGTTGTAGTTGATTGGTCCCTGAGATTTTGCTTCAATGTTCTTTGGAGGTACGTTTTGTCTCCCACTCGTTATATCTATGGACAAAACAATGCATAATAATAATAATCAAGGATGATAGTATTTTAAATTTCTCTTCTTTCAATGATTTGGTAGTTTTTTGATGACTTAAATCTAATAATAGATCAATGTATTTGTGGTATTAGGTACATTGGTTTTCATATATCTGCATCTGATGTACCTACTTAATACTATAAATTTAACCAAACGTAACAACTCCAAATAAAACATGGATAAGATACTCCTGGTTTATTAAAATGCATGGAACATCGTGATAAATTGTATAGGAATAAGAAAAAATATTTCTCCGATATTAAAACTTTTGCAAAAATTATGAAAATCTAAGTTAGACGAATACGAATATAATAAACAAACCTTGAATCATGCGAATCGCACACGCCCTGGCGGCGCTTCTCTATAGATCATTGTTTGGTAGACTTGCGGGTGGCGGCGAACAGCGCACGCGCAGTCCTATCAGTTACATTGCAGAACACGTGGAAAGTGTTTTTATGCTCGTTTGGACATGGAGGTCTTACGTACTATCTTATGCTATAGTTTGGTATACGTATACTTAACTTACTTTTGCATTCGTTTAGTTAGATACTTTTGGACTAGTTTCATTCATCCATGCTTTTAGATTATATTGTAAGTCTTCAGCTGTACAATAATCGTTTATGACCTGTAATGGTATACTTTACTGTATTTCAACAAAATCTACTATACCATCGCAATAAATATCTTTTTAAATGGAATTTTATTTCTCAATACAAAGTGAGATTCAATAAAACAAGCGAATTTACTGTCAATAAGTGTATTAATTAGACAAACTAGGTTTAATTATTCATCTCAGAAATCGTTCTCATAGTTAGGTATGTCAGATTTATTGGAATAAATTGATAAATAAATTCTGACGTATTGTATCCATGCTCGCAGGTCAGATATAATTTATTAACCTATGACAGATTTTTACTAAAATCGTGAATAATGACTTTCCTGGGAAACTACCCTATAACCACATATACACGTCATGACGACCACTCTGTCAAGAGTGATACGCTTAAGAAGAAAAACTACCTGCCTCCCCTTCGATTAAAGCTATCGCGATCCTAATTGATTGTATAGATAGAGTTATAGCGGAGAGAGATAAATATTAAGTAAGATCTTGTAATTTTTTATGGTACCTAAGTGAGATATATTAAGGCCTATCAATTGGAGAGAACAGTTGAAAAAGTTTTCAATAATTGGATGAGTCGAGCACGTGTGGACTCAGAACATAAGTTTCTAAAGATATTTATTCTGAAGTATGTTTCGTATACCTGTTTAGAGAAGGCTTAGGATTGGTATTGGATTATCAGAATAGGAGTTGCAACCGATATTTGGCTATTTAATTTCAGGAATGATTTTTAGATAAAATAAAAGACGTATTTTAGCTGAAATCAATTCAGCAAGCGATGTTGCTAAAGTCAATGGATTTAGGTTAATGAATCTATTTTACACATTTAAATTCATTTCTAATTTTGTTTAAAATGTAAGTGCTTTCTTAAATATTTTTATATCACATTTGCTCGTAAATTATTTCACCAATTTCAATATCGTATTGTAACTCATTACGTACTTGTCGTATTGTATCTCATTACGTAATTACGTTATTGTAATGTAAAACGCACGAGTTTTAATAAGGTAAAACGCGTGATAAAATGAATAGAATAATGTTCAATATATCTAATAACATAAAGGTTTTATACTAAATCTATTATTATGTCAAGAAATTATATACGACAAGATATTTTTTTTCAATTCACTGTAACCCTTATCTTTAGAGACACATTTCTCAGTATTTTAGTATGGAATAAAATAAAACTAAGTATACGTTTTCAATCATTATTTATTCATTTACTTGAATAAATATGCTTTTGCTCGAAATAACAACATATTTAGCAATACATATTCAAAATACATATGATGGTCACCTTTTATGTTAATGGCGTAGTTTCCAATAAGATCGTGGTCCGCTCTTATTAGTTTATGACAAGTGATGATAAGATTCCAATTGAAAATTTATCTAAGATTCTGACGGTATTTTTATTTTTTGGAATGAATGTGTAGTTATAGAGATAAACACGAAAATCTCAAAGTCGGCACGCGTGACTTTTCGAATGGCCGCCATTCCGCGAGTTTAGGTGACTTTTGACAGGTAATGGGTGCGATTCTACAGGTTAAAAATAAAAGTTTAAGAAAGTCCGAGTTTTATTTATTTCCTCGCAAATACCAGGGCACTCAGAAAGTTTTGAGAAAAAAAGTTTTTATGTATGTGACACTGGCCAGTTATAATTTTTAACAAAAAACGATTATTTATAAGTAAAAATACAAACATTCCAATTACAAAACATCCCTCCTCTTTTTTTAAGAGCTAATTTGAACTATCGTGTCTCATTGAAAAATAGATCTGCGTCAGGAACACTTTCTCGCGATGATTTTTTATGATTTCAAATGTCGTCTTAAACCGGACGAATCGTAGGATAGATTTCAAATGTCATTTATTGATGAAGGCCCTTCTAAAGCAACCGTATACCACTGGTATAGTATAACGAATTTCATCGCGGTCGACTAACTTTGAGGGATGAAAAACGATGTGGTCGCCCTTTGACATCTGTTACGGAAGGAAACGTGCTAGCAGTGAAAAAAATAATTCAAGAGAATAGGCGAATTACGTATGAAGAGCTTCAGCAAATACTGCAAATTGGATCGGGAAGCGTTCACGAAATTCTACATGAGCATCTTCGCGTGAGGAGGATAGTTTCACGCTGGGTGCCGCATGCGCTAATAGCGTTCGAGAAGGCCATAGAAAAGGTGTTTCGCGGCGGATTGGAAAGTGTTACGAAAATTGGTTTAGACGCATGAAACTTTGTATAGATACTGGTGAAGAGTTAAAAGATTAAATAAAAAAAACTTAACTCATAAAACTTTTTTTTTAAGTTTCTCAAAACTTTCTGAGTGCCCCACGTATGTTATAAAACGTCGTATGATATACGTGCGCTTTGATAATTACAGCCTCTGCTTTGTTGTTAGCAATATCGCCTCAGCTGTAATTTTCAACTTACCGCACTTATATCATAATGTAGGTACTATTTTGATTTATAGAGTTTATTACCTCCTACTAATTACTAAAGAATCTATTATTATAAAAAAATGCTTACCTTTAGTGTGGTCCATTAAGTCACTGGTGAATTAGTAAACCCACGTAAAATTTGAGAATCAAAAAAAATATATCACGCTTTTATTTTCCAAACACTGTCAGTATGGATTTATTTTACAGTTCACTTGTTCAAACCGACTTCGATCGAACATCGCCAAGCCAAATAATTGTTATTAATTCACGGACTTATTGAATTACTTTATTTAATTAAATAATTTGGCTAACTCATCCTAATGTGCGAACTAATGGAGTTTGTGCCGTGATCTGGCTTCTTCGGTACACCATCCCAAAAACAACATGTGTGCTGTGCTAAGAAAAAATACTTCGTAAGAATCGCCTTCTGAATACACCCACTATTCGAGGAATATCCATATTTTCACCTTTATTCTCTGTACAATAGATTTCAAACTTCAAAAGTGTATCATGCCGTTCAAACTCGTTTTACATCGCTGAAAAGTATGCTTTAAAGTGAATGTTTTAAAATATATATTCGTGTATCATTTAACATTGGGTGGATTACGGAGTTCTAATTTCAAAATTGAAGACTGAAAGGCGTGGCCTGCATTGGCCCGCCCTTAGAAATAATAAAAAAAAAACTTTCGAGCGGGAAACGATTTGGAGCAATAATTGACACGTCACCGTATATTATTTATAACTGTTGAGTAGAAAATTAGTACAAAGTTTTTAAGTAATTGGTTCTGAAATGTTTATGTTTTTGAAACGGTGCGACGTGGATGTGAAAATTGAAGTTATGATCAACGGAATTAGAGGCAAATGCTTCACTACTGGCTGAAATTGAAAAATGTGTTTTTTCTTCTGTTGCAGAAGCTATTCTTTGCCTCAATGAGCTGAGCAAATTTCGTTTTTATAATTATTATATTTGGAAATAATCAAAGATTACTTAGCATACTTATTGACAAAATGAGTTCTCATATGAAATATATATTTTTTTTTTACATAGAATGGGTTTGCGTTTGGCTTCTGACCCGTCGAAAGGCGAAGACGAAGCCTAAGATGGAGCACGCTTACCCAGAAGAAACCTATTCACTCTGGCCTTGAAAGTCTCTAGATTGTAGGAGTCAGGAAATCTACATACAAATATACATAGATAGACTGCTAAAAACATAACCCTTCCTTTTGGCTTTGCCGTAGTCGGGTAAAAATAAGATTAGATCGACCGTAGTAGCCATAACCTACCCTCTGAAAAAAAAGAGTCTTTTGTTATGTCCAAATATTGTATTGAATGTGTGCGTGGTAACTAATGGTATTAGGAGTGTTTGTAAATTTGAATAGCTATAGGTTTAATATTTTCTTCGTCTCCCATGATTTTTGATGGTTTTCATTGAAAGCGATTGAAAGATTTAGACTAGCTTCCGCCCCACGGTTTCATCCACGTTTCCGAGGGATCTTATGTTTTCCCGGGATAAAAAGTATAGCCTATAGCCTTCCTCGATAAATGGGCTATCCAACACTAAAATAATTTTTCAAATTCAAATCGAACCAGTAGTTCTTGAAATTAGCGCGAATCACGAAAAAAAAAATCCTCCAACATTTTTTTCGAGCAAGGTTGAACTTTTGTAAGAGTTTTTTTAATTTTTCAGAGTACCTAGTCTATAGGTACCTACCTACTTTTTGTTTATATGCAGGGTGATTTTTTTTTATCACTGGCAATACTTGCAGGGGCGGAAGTACCTACTCATCAATGTGAACAACTTTTATTATGGTGCTAACTCTGATATCGCGTAAAATAAAACAGTTACTTCATACATTATGGTCGAGTAGGTATTGAACTTTTGTATGGGACAGCTGATAATTTTTTGATGATTTCTCAGTTAGTCCCATAATAAAAGTTATTCATTTTGATGAGTATCTACTTCCACCAGTACTTCCTTCAAGTATTGCCAGTGACAAAAAAATCACCGAGTATAATACTGTAAGGTAATCTTTTGAAAAAGTTGTTTATCATTAACACAACATAAGAAGGTTTCGAAAAAATGCTATCTCAAAGTATCCAACATGGGCGAAGCTATGTAACTCTAAACACAAGCCTAGAAGGCAGTGATTTATAAGTAGTTTGAAAAGAACTGTGATCCATGATACTGATCGAATAATATCTAATATAATATTTTATGTGGCATTCGTTGTTCGGGCCAAGTCTTCCGTCTGGCGTGCTGTCGAGTCGACGTCGAGCCGGGAATAGAACCGGCGGCCGTCGCTTCGAATTAGTGTAAAATGTTGAAAAACGCCTGTAGCCGTGATGCGTGGCGCTCTTACATGCTGCCGACTCTACACACACAACACACGGTAAGGATGTTATAATTCTTTTATTTATTAGGACACACCATAGTTTTATTCGTGTAGGAGAATAGAAGAGGAAATGTTATTTATTTATTACCTACCTACTTTTTAATGCTCATTTACCCTACTGCGCGACAGGGTTATGTTTTTCACAAGTTTCTATCTTAGGTACATACCTATCTTGGATTTTAATGCATGTGATGTCTATCGTCTCGACTAAGTATTGCATGGCTATAGTACAGCTATATTATGCTAAGTTCATTTCTATAAAATTTGGTGGCCGTCGAAGACGATATGGCGGTAGTGAAAAAAAAAACGGGTAGGTACCATAATAATATATTGTGGGGCTTAGTTGTGGGGTATCACTGAATAGGTCTCTTAAAATAAATGATGTTTTCTTGAAAATTTTACAGCTATCTATAGGTATGCTACGTTTAAGAATTACACAATCTGAAAGCTGTGTAAGGTCTACATTGCCGAGTAGAGCGAGTGTAAGATTAAATGAGGTACTTACCTAATACTAAAAAGACGACAATGAAAAAGTTTTTATTAACTAAATAAACAAATCAGAAACCCAACTGCGTAAAAACTAACTAAAAAGAAAATTTTCCTATTTTGAATTTTTTATTAAAACTTAAATAAATATTTATGTTCTACCTAATTTTAGCAAAAAATAACTAACGAAATTAGTATCAAAACTTTAAAAAAATCATGTCGCTGCCAATGTACCTATTAACCCGTATGGGGCGAAGGCTTTTCGTGTTTTTAAATTATATTTTTAATAATATCATATATTTAAAATAATAATAGGTTTAATAACTCTCACGGACTTAGAAAAAAAGGCGGACAGATGGCCGCTAAGAAACTATTGAAGCACCAAAATGGCGCGGCGGCGACGTAACTGTGTGTGTGTGTGTTACGGAGCGAAATGGCGGGCGGCCGGCTTAGTGTTGTGTGAATGTGTGCGTGCCAGACTGCTTGCATTTAAGCGAGCTGGCTTACTGTGGGTGCTTCAGTAATTGTTTTATGAGGTGGCGTCCGCCTTTTTTTCTAATTCCATGATAACTCTGATATATTTTCTATCTTTTCCTATAAAAAATGACGTGTAAAGTATCAAGCAAACTGCAATAAATTAAATTACTAAAGAATTTTAATCAACAAACACACGTTCATTACAAATAATATATCTAGAAATTCAAAACAAATAATAAAGAAGAGATTCCTTAAACCAGCGATTCTATATTCAAAAAAGCAAACGCGCAATAGTGTCGTGGCGGCCATAATTGGGGATGACAGTTGTCGGCGTGGCGCGCGGGCGCACTCGGAAGACAGCTCGTTTGCGCATGCGCGTAACGAGAATGTACTAATTTCGTCTTGTTCTTTGAATATAAATAATATAAAGATCGACATTAAAGCAAACGTTATTTAATGGCTATGGTGATGTAGCCTATACAATTCTAGTCATGCTATGAGACCTTCTTACACCCAAGAGTGAAGGAGTGTTGTCGATACCGATACTTTTGTGCTAGATACTTTTTATTCAATACTTTTCTGGTATTAGTACTTTTTGGCAAGTAATCGTATCGTTTTGTTTCGAATACTACTAGTAGTGCTACTAGCTAGACTAACATTATGTATTTTTGAGTCATCACAAGACCTTAGTATCTACATACAAAACCAAAAAATATGCTTATACACTAAGCTGCTACTTACACAATAGGAGGACTTCACATGTCTTTTATTTGTTAGGTACCTACTTCTAGAGTATCTGGGCATAAATCTACAGAACACTGACAAATGACAGCTCGCTCCACTCCGCTCGGGTTGTCCCATCACCGCTTTAGTGGACACCGGGCCTAACGATGGTTTTGAGAGTACATTTACTGCATAGCATTTCGAATAAACGGACGGCATTCCTTACTATATCTTCTATTTTTTTATGTCAGAAGTCTGGTAAGCAGGCAGGCGGTCCACCTCATGGTAAGTGCAGGCTACCGTCGCCTATGGACATTGGAAATACCAATGGGATTTCCAATGTGTTGCCGACCTTTATAAAGCCCAGAAGGCTATAAAGACAGATTAAATAAGTAATGTTAAACATAACTACGTCTACCTAGTCCATTGCAGGAAACCAGACCCTTTTGAGATCGATATCATGTCACATGTTAAAATCATTGATATTTTAAAATAATTTCATCAACTAACTCACAAAGTCGACCCATGCCTACTACTAAATAACTAATCATAAAGTCAACCGTTCCGCGATCATTTCAGTCATGAGTCCCGTGATCTCATACTCAAATAAAAATCATTGATGATTTTGTCATTGTTCCCGTCATCAATATTTTTTTGTTATTGTCATTCAGTCATTGATACAGAAAAATCATCACTCAGCACATCTCTAAGATCCTTTGAAAGACTAAAAACTTCAGAACCAGTCAAGTCTTCTAAAACACTCAATATTCCCTCGTCTTTTCAAATCCGGGGTCAAACCGGACAATAAATCATAAAACATGTCAAGTTTAGCTCATTTTTCGGAAGCCACTCTTAACTTATTAACTTATCGCCACGGTGTGGTCTACATTGGCATGTATGTGTTTATCTCAGGGATGGCGACCCAATAATCCGTGAACATAACCATTTGTCACAACATCATCCTGTAGGGTGGCCATGAGGTCATACATTACATGAGATTATAATGTATTGTATTTATTTATTTACGTGTATATATAAATTGTACGTTAATTTATATTTATTTAATTTAATTGTGTAATTTGTGTATGTTTTGGTTATTCCAAAATACATAAAAAAAAAACTATGATCGCTCCGATTTATCAGCTAATTTCAGACACAGATGAATGGTATATTATGTACCTATATGTCTTTTTATAAAATAGGTTTAGCCTTGATTTAAGTTTTTTTCACTATACAGAATGTTCCGCGGTTATGCTATCCCAATTTTTGGAACGAAGTTCGTTTACGGATCTTGCGTGCGATAAGAGTTAACTGGCAGAAAAGGGAACATTAGTAACAAAAACTGTTAAAAGTTGTGACCCCCTGTATAGTGACTTTATGTATATAAATGGGTATTTAATATTTGTATTGAATATTATTATGTCCAATAATGTTATTCGACATTTCGATGATTAGTAACATGCAGCTATTCCTAAAATATTACTAAAATATGGCCACTACATTGCGCGCACGCATGACAATTACCTCAACTCAGTGCGACCATCATTCACGTCGCATACACGCAACGGTGCGCCCCAACGATTAATTAACTTTAATTTTAGCATTTACACGAAAACATCTCAAAATAATCAAAATAGTGTTCCACAAATAGAACGGGATAATGAGTTTAATGTTTTGTTTTAATTAAGACTGCTCTATTAAATAGCACGACATGTAATCTTCTTCTATTTTCATAAAACCATAACTTCTATAGAAACACTTACATCCCACTTAATTACATGATTCATTACCAATCGTAGGATGAATAGATTCAGTGAAGCTTTTTACTGGATTAAGGGACCGCGTGCGCTTCACATATTTTGTAATAGCTTTTTTGTATTATTGACATGCGGCATTTAACAGCAATATCACCGTTCACACAAAGCAATTTAACCATATTTTTACATGTAATTCAGTATTCTGTTTCACAATTACGTGACCTAAATCTACACAACAGAAATCTATCATCAGCCATTTATTTTGTACCTAATTAGGTCCATAATCCTTTTACCACCGTCTTGAAGAATCTTGAAGTTACATTGAATGCTTTATCCACTCAGTAATTAAACTAATTAAGGAAACCCAACCTCTTTCTGTTTTCTTATGGATTTCTTGAAAAACTATAAGTATTAATCATTGTAACGTTCCAACTCATTGCCGAGCACTCCTGTGTTGACGTTTCTACCAAATTAATGAGTTCTGCGTTAAACGGGCCGTGCGATTTGCGACGCGAGAGCATCCGGAAGAACACCACCGGCGCAGGCGCCACCCCAATGTAATGTCACTATTATAAAGTTAATGATGATGGAATGGCAAAGAGTATATTTTTTATTTATATATTAAAGTACAAAGATATAGATGGACAATAATTTTGGCATTAAAACCTAAATGCATTAATTATGATACCCGTACAGTGAAATGTTTTGTAAGTACAATAGGGAATATGCATGATTTTTTTTATTTCTTATATTTATCATTTACATTTTTATAACATGGAAAAAAATATAAATAGGCTTGAAAAGAGCCAAATTATTTTTCAAAGTGAAATTTAAAACATTGAATAAATTTGAGCCGTTCAAACGCCACCATTTAGCGCGCGCTTTTGATGACGTCATTTGTTATGTCCCGCGTTTGTTTACTATAGTGTTTCAGTTACTTCATACGTATTTTCAGTTTTAATTGCTATACAAATCATGGAAGTAGTTAAAAAACCATCTTACAAGTATTGTATGGTACCGAAGTGCAAAAACACTATTATTAGTACACCCGATAAAGTGTTTTTTCGTATTCCATGCGATGCGAAATTACGAAAAAAATGTTGTAAGATGATGAGAAGGGATATTGTATCTCCATTATCGGTTCTATTTTGTTGTGAAGATCATTTTAACGTAAGTATAGCATATATTTATGTACAGCTTGGTGTGAAAATAGGAGGTTTGGTCTAAAACTAACCTAACCTTGTTTACAAAAGTTCATTAAAAATGTATCTAAAGAGCTTGCTTATATTCGTATTGCGGTTTTACGAAATTTTAATGATTGATAATTTATTTCAGGTTAAGGAAGATACAGTTAATTATATTGAATATAACATAATGAAACAGAAAGGAGAAAAATGTAATAATAATAATGTTCACTTGGACATAGCCAACTGCTGAATCACCGTAAGATTCTCGTTCAGATCTGAAACAAACAAGCACTTAAATACTGAAAGAAAATTGTTCATGTAAATCGGAATATCGTATTTATCTTATATTTACAAAGAGTATATAAACATATCATACTTTTGTGAGCTTCAATAATATAATATTATACGAGTAATTTATAATGATATAGACGTAAATTAGGAGTTTAGGAACAATTTTTAAATGACAAATGGTTATGTATAGGTTATGTTTTGATGTAAGTATTATTTAAACATTTATGAATAAAGCCTATGTTATGGACTAAAATATACCATGTAACATAATAATTACCTTGCAGCTTTCACTCCTTTGATCTCTGCGCTCGTAAAATCGAGATTTGATGCCAAATATACTGACATCATAAATGCATCTATTTTCGGCAGATTATCTGATTGTGCTTGAACAAAACCAGTTTCTGTCATCGTCCTCGATTGACTACAAATATATATCCACAAGTAATCACACAGGAATACAGTTTTAAACACTTTTTCTCACAAACACTACTTTAACACAGTATGAATATCGACGCCGATAAATTCAATGACGTGACAATTAACGTCACATTTCGTTTCGACCAATGGTGACGCGTTTTGTAAGTTTGAATTTTCCTCCCTTATTTTTCACTTTTTATGTAATATTTTCTGGGTTTAAATAATAACTAAATAAAAAAAATACCTTTTAAGTATAATGTAATGACAATAAAGAATCTAGAAAAAAATATTTGAGACAAATTTAAATTTTATGCATATTCCCTATTGATACGATGATTTTTTGGAACTAGGCAGGTATATTACAATTTAAGACTCACTCGTTTGATTATAACCTCATGTTTTTGTTATAAAATATATGATAATTCGTTTTTTTGAATCAACCTCCGTAAATATGACATGAATCAAAACCATACCTTGTAGAAAGATCCTTGAAAAAAAGTGTTTTTTTTTTATAAATACATAGGTATACTAAATGTTCAACTAACCAATATTTATAGAATAGAATATAAATTCTTGTTTCAAATTTCAATCAAATATACCTCGTTCAGTAAAAGAAGTAAGTGAAAGTAACAGTTAAATAATACTTTGTTTTTTGTAGTTCATTACAAGTTATCTCTTAATTATTCCAAGTCGTAAACTTACAAACGAGTCAAGATAAAAATTATTCTTAATCAGATATTTCCTCAGGATATTTGTAATTTGTGCCTTCTTTACTATCACTATAATTGAAAACATTCGTCCAAAAATAGATCCTAACGCTTTGGCGGCTTTTTAACTTTATTTTAACACTGCGGCCGATAATATCGTTAAACTTTGACACTTTTTTAGTGAGCTATTTTAATTTTTTACTCATGTATCGTTAAGTGCTTCTTAGTGTCACTGTCTCGTTGAGATTTGCCGATCTCTCATGGGAGTTCAAGTGCTCATCAACTTTGACACCGCCCTTTTTTGCAGTAGCTACCTACTAGGCTGATTTTAGACTTCGCTACACTTTAAAAATGTTTCTGAACTCGAGTGTTTTTTTACAACTTGTTTATATCATAAAATATATGTTTTTTTCAGTTTTCAGTTTATATTATGCGCTTCTAAAATCGCAAAGATTCTATCAAAAGATAAGATTCATCAAAATTCTGATTAAGGTACACAAAAAAAATTGCCTTGATTGTAATAAGTATGTTGTGTAGTTTTTGAGATATTTTCTGTAACACGCTATTTTGATGTTTGTTTTTCACACTGTCTTTCAGAAATCCCAATAGGAAATACAAAAATATTTTTGCCGTCGTCGATTAAATTTTAGTTTACAAAATCTATAATTCGCTACTTTGTACATGCTATAGAACCCTATACACGGTGCGTCGTCCGACACGGTACTTGGCCGATTTATTTCGTCAACTACATTTTTAAAAAAATTGATATAAGCTCCTTCTTAAAACTCCTTCATCCTCTAGAAAAAAACACATGAATGAAATATTTAAAAGATACAATCGGTGTTTAGCGTAACTAGTAACTTAATACTACATCTTCGGAAGATTTCTGCGAAACTTCGTAAATAACCGACCACCCTGCGCCCGCGCCGCCGCCGTCTGCGGGCGGCAAGTATCAGTTTCAGTACTCTTAAGCGTATTCAGACAGTCAGTTACGGCTGTCAACAGTCGTATCAGTAGACCGTAACCTGTCAGTTATGATGGCTAAATTTCTTGAACCAATTATGTACTTACAAAAAAAAATGAAGTCAATAAAGTTACAAAATAGGGTTCATTTTATTTTTGGATTCTAAAATTACTAGAATTCGCTAAATCCATTTTTAAACAAACCTAAACTTAACAATTTCTATTGCACTCTTTATCATAATATAATGTCCAAACTTATCACCGTCAGCATCAATTACCCTTACCTATCAAAACAGCGGTTTTACTACAGCCGTCGGCATTAATTCATCCTTGTAGTTAAAATGCAATAAATCTGATGAAATCAGCGCTTTAACTCGACAATTTCAAAGACTTGAAATTTGTCCTGACAGAATTTACTGCGACAGCTCCAGGCGCGGCGCAAGCGCATGATCGTCGAGATCAAAGCTGCGCGACACAGTCATGTGTTGCCCCGACAACATGTAGGTCGCCATTGCCCCTCGGGGAGCACTTTGAAAAAAACTTAGTTTGTATGTTTTGTAAATAATATTTTATTGGTGTCCTTTTGGTTTGTCTGACTTCAACCAACAGACGAGAGCTCTGATGTTTTTTTATGTTTTTTTTTTTTGCAATGAAACGCGTCTTTATCATTTTCTCAATTACTTATAGAATAGTGCAACTTAATTTTTATGGTCCTTCAAGCCAGAATTATACATTATTGAGCCTGTTATACTGTAAATTTATTGAAAAAAAAACTTGCTTATTAATCTAATCACAACAAAAAAAAGTCGTCATCTTGACTTGCAAATGAAACAAACAATTAAAAAATTGCAAATCTTATTCAATAGGTTTTTTATTTCAGTATCAAATAAATTAAAAAAAAACGTGCCTTAGGGGTATTTATCATTGAGTTATCATATCCGTTGCGCTTAGTCCCATGCGCCGGGGCAGTTGTAATGCCTGTTGATTCGAAGCCAGTCCTTCTCTGTGATGTACAAACGCTGACCCATCTCACCTTCGTGCTCCTGTAAATAATTAGATAAGAATAAGAGAACAATATGGTTAGTTCCTTGTAAATATCCTAACAAAATGAAATGCATAATTAAGAGGAAAAATCAAGGAATACTAAGCTCTATTTATAGGAGAAATCAGATAGGTCAAAATTTAAACGTATCCGTGTGGAGGATAAAAGTAACAGATACGAACCTGCAAGGCAACGATAGTCTTCTCGCCATTGTTGGTGAAGGCATAAGGTCCGTAGTGGAGGCAGCTGACGTAATCGTACTCCACATTCAGGTTGTCGACCAGGTCGTTGCCGTAAATGTCGAAGTTGTGTTCCGTACCTGATAGTTAAAAGTATTAGATTACATTCATTCTTTACTGTACATATTTTTAAATGGTTTCTGTCTTCAATATTAGTCATTCTTTATAGAAAACAGCTCCATTGGTGCCTTAAGAAATACAGTGCATCGTTATATATCAACTGATTTGAGATGTATCCCCCCATAGATTCGTCACATAAACGTCAGTGAGTGTGAATGCACCTTTACTCAATTCGTTTGCATTCACTGAAACCATAATGGTTTATTGAAGTTATGCTGTCAATTTTATTAGAGAATTCTCAATGCCTAACTACCTTGAATAAGGTTTTCTTCAACAATCTTCACGTAGTTATCCCTGTCGTACGTAGATTGCATATGGAGGAAGCCAAGGATGTGCATCCATTCGTGGACGATGGTCGCATGGCGGAAGCATCCAACACCAGGATAGTTACGCGCTAAGTTCAAGGTGTGGACTCCACGGCTCTCCCAGTAACCAACGTGAGCATAGCAACCACTGTTATGTCCCTGGGGATAGTAAAAATAAAGTTTAAAAAAAACGATTTTGATTCAAAATTACATGAAACATTATATAAAGCTAAGGGAAAACTAAATCTAATGACGCATCAGCAAACTGCTTGACGGTATTCAGAATTTGCTAGCTTCATTAAAATCATGATTTATTTTGAACATGATGACAAAAAGGATATTACATAAAACAACACACGTGACAGTATCTGTATGTTGTAAGCTCTCGTCTTGAGAAGGGTCGCTAGTCGCTACTCGTCACGGTTTTACTTAATAAAATTGCGCAGGTTTTAATGGGAAGATCTCATAGTAAACCTTATGAAACCAAAGTTAAAGTATACTTTCACAATGTAGTCAAAATAATGATTGCTACTATTGCTACTCACAGTTAGTCTAACGAAGGTAGTGTCTTCTGGTTCACGGTAACGGAACTTAACGCAGGTGTGTGTCTCGATATCCTTGATGCCTTCCTCGATGGCGGCAGATTGCAGAGGACCTGAAAACAAGAAATGGAGTTAGTTAGCTACAGAATCCTAACTAAAATCTGTCGCTAGCAATTAAATAGATCTAGAGTCACTGGAACACCAGTTGCACTTGAGAGCCAGTTCCCTTTCTAAGCTGTGCTATGGGGCCACATTATTAAAGAAATAAATATTTGGGACATTATCCTCACACACGGCCATCTGACCCCAAACTAAGCAGAGGTTGTACTATGGAAGCCGGATAACTGATATAATACATACATATATAGATAATTACACCAGACACAGGACAAACGGACATGTTCATGCACACAAATGTTTGTCCTGAGTGGGAATCGAACCCACAACCTGCGGCGTGATAGATAAGGTATATTACCAACCACGCCAAACACACAACACTTTTTTCGAAATTAAGCTGTGATTTGATTACGTATAAGACGGATTTTAATATTGTCTAGCTAATTTAGAAAACGCCAATACATTGTCTTATTCAGGTGACCACTAGACTATTTCCATGATGTTTATACAATGTCAGCTGCAACTCTTCAGATTTCTCCAGTTCCCTAATAAGTGGGTAATCTATTGTGTACCATTATTATTTATTATTAAATCAATTGTTATATCCACATACCTATTGCATTATTTCTATTGATTTATCAGTCAATTAGAAGTACCTTTAAGGATTATGTAAATACGAACCAATTATTATTATTTAATTAGGAATTGGGGTTTTATCATAATGATAAATGAAATGCTTTTATCAAATTAAATATTGATTGGCACTGATTACATTTTAACTAGTTTAGTGACCCATTTATGTCTGGATATTTCAAGACGTGTGCCATACAATCAGATAAGATCTTCAAAATCATATTAGTTCTAGCTTCCGCCCCGCGGTTTCACCCGCGTTCCCCAGGGATCTTATGTTTTCCCGGGATAAAAAGTAGCCTATGTTCTTCTCCGTACCATAGGCTATCTACATACCTTTCATCGCGATCGGTTCAGCGGTTTAAGCGTGAAAAGGTAACAAACAAACAAACTCACTTTCGCATTTATAATATTAGTTAGGATAGTTAGGATTAAATATCAGTCATTAATTTATTTCTAGCTTTCCTTAGAAGTTAGTTAAAGGATTTGTAGCGCGAAGGCTCTCGTCAAACTTGAGAGTCCGCGAGTGTTATTTGCAAGTTACATAAAGAGTAGCATAATAATAATGTATTATATATATAGCTTATTATCCTGTTAAGTACCTAAGTAGTATGTGTCTTTGTTAATATTAAAAGTGACCTTAGTGAATGTGGACTTTTCCAATCTTCTTTGTTATTACTAGTATCAAAATCGTTATCAAAACATAAGTAGGCACCTATTTAATTCTGTGTAATTACTATATTTTTTAAATTTATCATTAACACAGATAAATAGGTACCTAAGCTTAATGTATACTAATATTAGTAAGCCGAAGAGTTTGTTTGGTTGAACACGATAATCTCAGGAACTACTGGTTCGAATTGAAAAAATATTTGAGTATTGGATAGTCCATTTATCGAGGAACGCTATAAGCTACTTTTTATCCCGGGAAAACATAAGATCCCTCGGGAACGCGGGTGAAACCGCGGGGCGGAAGCTAGTTAAGCGCAATTTCTTGTCCTCACATTATTATAATTCATATCACTTTTAAGCTGCACGTCCACTTGATCGGCATCGGAGCGTACGGTAAGGATTCCCTTGTAAAAAATGCTCATCGTGCCGTTACTTACCAAACTCTCCCTCTCCAAACTCCCAAACAACGGTGTCATTGGGCCATTTGGTGTCTGGCCAGGTGTACGCATTACGGCCCGTTGAGAACTCCTGGAGCATACTCTCGATGATGAAGTCGTCCAAGACTATATCACCCTGGAACTTGCCACTGTTCTCTTCGGGGTTGGCGAGAGGGATGGCCTTGGAGCGCGCGAGAAATTGTTCTTCATTGCCTGCAGAAGTTTTTAAATTATTATAATTTGTAATAAACAAATCTAGTTTTAGCACTATTCCTTTTGTAGCTTCTGGTGTACATACAAGGATTGTTTCTTTCACCCTTTGAGTGTAATTACGTTAGTGTAATACCTACGTTTACGTACTACTGCGTTTATTAACGACTGTATATTTTCTGTGGTATATTTCTATCGGCACAGCGTCTCCCCTTACTCATAGAACTAATTTCTCCTACAACATTTAAATTTTTAAGTAAACGCAATAGTAATCGTTGTCAATTCATTAAATTTAGGGTACTGTATCTTTCATCTACCAACCTTTACAAATTTTGGAGACCTCTCACCTTATCAATCAACCAAAATAATGAATATGTACATTTCATGTAAATAAGATTAGCAACATTTTGTTACTTTATGTTATTTAATCATCATCATCATTATCTCAGCCTCAAGACGTCCACTGCTGAACATAGGTCTCCCCTAAGGATCTCCAATAGGACCGGTCTTGGGCGGCCCGCATCCAGCATCCGTAGTTATTTATTAGGGGTTACAAATTGTACAATTTATTATCCAAATAGAATAACAAATAATCTGTTTGTTTTTCATATCAATACAAGAGATAGATCGACGACCGATACACAATGATAAAGATCCTAAACTGTAGCAAAATCCATACACCTATTCCATAGTTCAATTGGACACAAAGAACAACACATATTTACTTTTTAGTGTCGAAAATGTAAAACGGTTTTATATTAGTGGTGCCAACAATTATAACTAAAATTAAACTCGGGATTCGTAATACCGGTACAAAATCAGTCCCGATATATTGTAGGAATTAAAAGTTAAATTTAATGAATTCTAATTCAAATAACTTACTGTTCTTAGTGCTCTCCAAGAAATGCCTGAAGGCCTCAATCTCTTCCCGAGACCTAGCCAAAGGCGGCGAGGCAAATACCACTCCTAAAATGCAAAGAACAACCGCCACACGTAACATTTTGCCAATTCTAATTCACATAAGGTTAACTCTTTGTTTTATATCGTAAAGTTATCTCTCTATAGATAATCATTTATCAATGACTTTATACAATTTGTTGTGTATCTGATCCTATTTGGTTTTAATGTGACTTGCTGATCTTAATCCTGTTGAATTTAAATGATGCAGACAGATTTTGTTTTGTTCAGGTAATTAGCATAGGCGAATGCAGTGGCGTAGCTACCGGAGTGCTATGTGGCGTGCCCCGGGGATCAAGAGCTCAGGTATGCCCTTGGACCCTAATCAGCCAGCACACCTCAAACTAAAAAATTATATCACCTTCAGAATAATTTAACAGTTAGCATAAGCTGAAGAGTTTGTTTGTTTGTTAAAATTATTTTAGTGTTGGATAGCCCATTTATAGAGGAAGGTTATAGGCTACTTTTTATACCGGGAATACATATAGGTAAGGTACCTCGGGAACACGGCTGAAACCGCCGGGTGGAAGCTAGTGAAGTAAAGAGGAAACATGACCAAATCCACAGAAGATAGCAATACTTGATACATACTTAAAGAAGAGATTTCTTTGCTTTTTTTTAGCAGCCAAATGAATATTCTGGATTGACATACAGATATCCTGCCTCAGAAATCAATTTCATTTATACGAGCAAACATACAGTCGTTGATACTTGGACAGACGCGAATGGCAAACTTTATTTGGCTAGATATAATAAAATTATTTGTAGGTAAGTACTTAAATTAATTAATCATAATTGGTCATGGATAAAATGATAATAAATATCACATCAAATTAACAATGATGATAAATCTATCATTGACGTAAAAACCCAACGTTAAGGTACTTACGTGGTTTGATTTGTTGCATCAGTTTTGGGCTAGAGGTTTGCACTGGAGTGAACCGGTGAAATCGCAGGTGATACCTCACTCCGGTGCAAACCTCTATTTTGGGCTCCGATGGGACGTATTTTTTTAATCAATTTTGATTGAGCTTGTATAGGTAGGTATTTGGAACCGTACTGGTTCCTTAACACGTACGGTTTTAAGACGTTTTGAAAGCATCCAATGCTTAGATCTGTTGCCGTGCGCCTCATGCGCGACGCTTGAAGGAAATTCTTTATGGGGCCATCCACCTTTGACTTTATTTTATTATCTATGGCAGAGTTATGTGAATCATCTTTTGGGCGGCATCGTGTGACGGCCAATTCTCTCCTATAAGTATAGTGAGAAGGTTATCTACTCATAAAATTTTGATAGTCTATTTGTTGTTTTTGCCGCCGGAACACACAATTCTTGTCAGTGGCACTAGAATATAAATGATGTATAATTCAAGTGTAGATTAATCTAAGTTAATTTTGAAAAGAGTTTATTGCCGAACTTTACTTCTCAGTTCAATGATATTATAACTATGGACCTAGAAAAAAACGGACAGATGGCCGCTAAGAAACTATTGAAGCACCAAAATGGCGGCGACGTAACTGTTCGTGTGTGGTTCGGAGCGTAATGGCGGGCGGCCGGCTTACTGTGGGTGCTTCAGTAATTGTTTTATGAGGTGGCGTCCGCCTTTTTTTCTAGGTCCATGATTATAACTTATAAGTAAAAAGGTGTCTCAGATAGAACGTTCCGAACCGTGTATTCATAAGTACCTACCAAACTGAGGACGTTTATTTGAATTTTTTTTATAATAATTCTCGTTTTAATTTTCTAGTGTTTAATTTTCTTTTGATTTACTTACCTACTTAGCAATGCTTCCATAGGTATACTGTTGGTTAATTGAAATCGCGTGACGCGATAAGGGGCCACTGTCTAGGTAGGATGGAATATGAAATGCCGTGGTAACGGAATTGGTCCATTTTTGACTAAATGACACGTCCAATGAAATCGAGTAAATGTCTAATAGCAACATACAGATATACATCGTATTTTTGAGTTTTGTCGAACGATAGATCAACAAAAAGAGAGAGGGCAAATCTGTAGGCAGCTAACAGATCTTATTGATCGTCAAAACACAGCATATCAGAAGATCGTCAAATATCGAGCAAATCTGTAGCCGTCAGGGAGTTACTTACTTCGTGGTAACTATGCCTCAACTTTCAATATGAATAGATTCAGGTTAAAAACAAACAATAAAAATTCATTAATACAATGTCATAATATTTTTAAATCTAGTCTGTTCTCATTATTTATTCAACAACTTTAACATTATCTACATTATCACTTTCTTCTTGAATCCCTTCTTCATGTAGTTCGGTGGAGACCGTACCCCAAGCTCCTGGACAGTTGTAGTGCCTGTTGGCTCTGAGCCAATCGTATCTTGTGACGAACTCCAATTGACCCATTTCATTTTTCCAGTCCTGAAAACCAAATAGGTAATAACTTAAAAAAAACGGTCGAGTAAGAATCGGACTCACGCACAGAGGGTTCCTACAATATTAGTATTGATAGTAAATATTCAAGTTTAATTAGTTAACTACAATCAGACTAGAGTTCCTTCATCACTATTTTAAATTCTTTTAGTGCTAATTTATTTTGGAGTCGGTTTTATTTTTGATTTTTTTACCCATTACCTACCTACCTAATTTTTGCACAAAACCACAAACAAATTGTATCTGATATCGCCACACACAATAATCGGCGTAAATGACAAACAATTCATAGTGCAGGGGTGCTCAAACGGTCGATTGCGAAAGCTTTTCGAGTCGATCGCCAGCAATATAGGTACCTATTATGTATACCTAGTACTAATTCCTAACATAATAGGTAACATGGAAAGATACGCAGCGACGGTGTTTTTTTATTAGCTACCTACATACATATAGTAGCTTAGTCGATTCCTTGCTTTCAAAATATTTTCTGGTAGATCGTTGACACTAAAAGTCACACTCACAACATTTAACACCACTAGATACTTACTACTAATCTGGAATAGACCTTGTGTAAATAATTATACTAATTAACTTACGTATAATCCGACCATGGTTGGACGTCCGTTGCTGGTGAATCCGTATGGTCCGTAGTGCATGTTGCTCGCGTACTCATATGGAAGAGCTAAGTTGTTCACGACGTTTGTTGTGTATTTTTCGAAGTTGAATTCCATTCCTGCATATTAAACATACTTACCTAAGTAACGCTATATTTAGATGCATCTTTGTAATAAAACATAAGCTCTCGTTAGTCTTTTTAACGTCGCACTAACGTCAAACCAACCAACTTCAAACCATTGAAATTTTAGAAATTATTTGAAAAAAGCTATATTCTAAACAACAGTGAATAAGAAATTGTGTCAATAATTGCATAAATAATAGGACTAGAATTTTTAACAATAATAGTAGTATCTAATATAATTATTATTTATCATGTAAAAATTACATTAAAAAATTAAAATAACCCGCGATATAAAATGTTATTAATTTTGAAATTTAATTATGAAACGTCACAAATGTTTGTGACATAACCAATCAATGGACACTGGTCAGAAAACTCTGATAAATTAAAATACACGGTAGGTAACTAAAACATGATACTTAAGTTTTTATTCGAATCTTATAGTCCTCATTCATTTTATATAGAAGAAAAAAATTCAGATCACTAACCTCGAATGATATTCTCCCACATCACCCTAACGTAATTATCTCTATTGTACGTGGACTGCATATGGAAGAAGCCTAAGACATGAAGCCATTCATGAATGATGATGGTGTGAGTGAAGCAACCACGGCCTGGCCTGTCGCGGGCCAAGTTCAGGATGTGCACTCCACGGGAGCTCCAGTAGCCTACATGAGCGTAACAACCGTCTGGCCTGCCCTGTAATGTAAAAGCTTAATAGATACGAAACAGTTGTTTGTCAATAAAATTTTGTTTGTGTCCGATATAGCGAAAAGTGTCCACATTAGGGCTAACAGACGCATTCATTTATGCACAGTGTAGGTTTACACTACAGACAGGGACAGAAGCTAGTTAGACACTGTGTCTACTGTGTCTTTCTCTCTTTTACGATCTAGATATACTTATATGAGATTCGGTTGCGAAACTGCTTAGGTGTAGTTGCGCCCATTTCAGTAGCTGCCTGCAAAGGTAGCACCTACAGAACGTGCCTGTTGAGATGATCAAAAAATGACTCCACATTTCCAAGACTTTTATCTTGGTGAATGTAGAGGTAACTTAACGAATTAAGAAGGTACCTACTTACAGTAATTTGAACAAAATTAAATTCCCCACTACGTCTGGCTCGGAATCTTACGCAGGTGTTCCTTTCGATGTCTCTCATAGCGACCCTAATGGCTTCTTCCTGAGCACGATCTTAAACAGACGTAAAATAAAAGGTAAAAATAGGGTTTAAATCGAATTTTGTTCAGATATTAAAAATCAATTTATAGTTTTTGATCAGATCAAAATAAAGACGTGGCGAGATATAAATTTAAACTAGCTTCCGTTCCGCGGTTTCGCCCGCGTGACCGGGATAGTTATTAATCTTTATGTAAAAAATCATGTAGATCAGTTGTTCCGTTGTTGCGTGAAATTAAGACAACACACACTTTAGCAAGGAGAAGATGACAGTGGAAAACTAGATGATTTTCCAAGCCCCAAACAAAATAAGAGTAGACTAGAGTACGAACTTTAATTGTTTAAGTATAGGTAGGTACTATTTTTTATGAGAGGTATGCACTAGAATTCAATATAGGTACCTATCGAAATTGTGTCAATGCATCTATTGTCAAACGCACAGTTTAGCTGTGACTGTTATACAAAAAGCTTACCGAATTCTCCAGCACCAAACTCGTAAACAATAGTGTTGGACGGCCATTTTGTGTTAGGCCAGACATAGGCATTTCTTCCTTGTGCAAAGTTCTGAAGGAGATCTTCCGCCTGATCATCATCCAGCAATATGTCGCCCTGAAACTTGCCACTGTTCTCCCAGGGCTTAGCTAGAGGATTTGCAGCCATACGGTCCTCCAGTGAGCCATCATCTGAAATATTTTATTCGTGGTAGAGATTCTATAAATTGATTTTCAAGCACATAAGCATGCTTTAAAAATATTTTTTTTACCTCTCTTTAGTTATCAACACTCGCGTAGCCTACTTATAATGCTAAAGGTAACTATTTATTAGGTAGGTATACCTACTTATAAATCGCGTCGCTGTTATCAATCGGAATTAAGTAACTGTTTTTTTTATATTAAGTAGTAAGGTACCTGCCAAAAATGTTCACACAAATGGCATCAACACTACAAATCTAGGTTCAATTCTGGATCCTAATCCAAAGCTAACACAATATTACTATCACCTTTCCTAACAGTCTCCAAAAATGTCTTGAACTCCTCAATCTCCTGTCTGGACCGGGTCACCGGAGGTCCAGCAGACACTGCGCCGATCAATAACACTAGATAACCTAAGCTTAACATTGTGGCCTAAGTGATACCAGATTAAAACGTAGGCCCTTATATACCTACAAACTGCATTCTGATTACATTCAACTATATATAATTGTTCGGTTGTGCTTACATTATTATATGTGATAGTTTTTATGGTTACTTACCATTTCGGTAATTTGGCAAAAAGGAAATCTTATAAATTCGTCTTGTCGATCTCCGTATCCTAACTGCCTTTTTACTTGGAGTCTATTGGGACTAGTAGATTACCTACACGGTTGAAAGGTTGAAGATGTATTTTGTAAACCGTCATAAAGTCATGTAGGAACCTAATGAATAATAGAAAAAAAATGGGTTGGTATTACAAACGACTACTACAATACCTTCTATACACTATACTGAGGAATCTATACGAAAATTGTTTTGAACAAGTTAATAAATTTTGGAATATCCGCAATTTTCAGTTCTATTTTGAGTTTACCGACTGACAAAAACGTAACAATATCATGTTAAATGTAAACTTAGTTTTGTGATCGGTAAAGTTTGTAAGCTTTAACTTGCTACCCTTTAGAACCCTTCACATTGCGGGGTCTATGATTTTCTTTCTTTTTTGATGAAAATAAGATTATCGAATTGATTCTTAAAATTATCTACTCCTTAAACTTATATTCCTACTAACGTAATATGTGCTGAGAATTCAATAGAAAATGTATATACAAACAACATCTGTAGTTTTCTTATTCATGTATTTCATATCTATGAAAAATTAGATTAAATAAATTATTTTGGGTCATTATTGATTGTACCAATTAACTACTTAATCAATATTTCGATATCATTTAGGTGGAATACTTTTATCTTAACAATTAATTTTGAAATCGTTTTAATTAATTTGACTTGGAATCGATACCTACCTATATTATACTTTTTTGACTTGCTAGGTACCGTTGGTACTGCTGGTGTCTTAACATTGTTCAAATGGTCGGCGATCCACTCCGGGCGACACTCAACAGGCATTTTTTATACCTACAAAGCCCCATAGTAAAAGTTGTTCACATTGATGAGTACTTCCACCCCTGCAAGTATTGCCAGTTATAAAAAAATCATCCTGTATTTGTACCGAATAACTCCGTCAACATCCGAACATTCACATTTATATTATTAGTAGGGTAGGATAGGATAGCAGGTTTGATGAACGCTGTATGAAGTGGGCTTATCATAAAATACATTTGTTTTACTTAATGTATAGGCTTTTGTTCCACCACAATCTTACCTACTGTGTATCATAAGCATTATAATAAGTAATAATAATAAAATCACTAGTATAAATCAAAATTGATTTTATTTTTTGCTCTATATATAAAAAAAAATCTTCTCATAAGTCTACATAAAAAAGAAGAATAGAATATCACTATAATACTTATTTATAAAATAATAACAATTACTTCAAAATACAAAATATATGGACGCCATACCATTCTTACGTGCCTTGTAATTTTTAATATAAAAATTATTCAGACCTCTGACACTCCCATCGACTACATACATACCTAGCCACTACTTTACTGAATACAAAAATATAATCTTAACGCCTAACATCTTAAATTATCAGTTCAGTAAAGAATCTACATAACTACAAATAGATGCCACAATTTTTTATTATAATATTACATCAATTTAATTACATATTGGCAATTTTTACGAATGCGAAATAATAGAATCACATATAAAATCTCAATAATAATTAAAATTATACATATCGAGTGGCACATTGTTTTAAAAACATAATTTTTATTTATCATCATAACTTAATTCAATTTCGATATTACATAACTATACACATTTATATGAAGTACTTGTGCCCGCAATTATGATACAATATCTAATGTAATAATATTATACATACAGGATGTTCAAATATTTTGCTATCTTTAAAAAAGTTACCATTTAGAGAAATATTAGACAAGAAGTATTTTAATACACCCTGTAATTATATCTACATATTATCATATACCTGTTTATAATTAAATGTTAGAATAGGATATTATAAAATATAACCAATTCCATAAATAAAGCAAAAGCAGAGTTAATAAATTTAAGTTGGGCTTTCAGTTTAAACATTATATTTTTTTAATACAAAATCAGTAAATTTTAAATTAAAATAATTTTGTCACACAGTGTACCGGGCTGTATAAACCATAAAAAGAGTATATAAAGAAAAAAACGGAGCAAGCTACATAAAACATATAATTCACAACTCCATTTTTATCCCGTAATTAGTAATTCTGATGATTATATTATAAATTAAGAATGCAATGTAAAATAATATTATGTAAGTAATAAAACTAATAGTACAACTAATACTTTCTATCTCTAATATATATTTAAATGAGAATATAACTTGATGTTAAAAGTAATTATTAATGCAACAAAGAAACTGATATGCTTTAAGCAAAGTGTCTTATTCCATACGGCAGTGAAGGACTGGTTTCCAATGCTGTGTAAAACAGCAATTATAAAAAAAAAAACGAATAATGTACAGTCTCAATCATGACAAGAACATTAGATGATAATAAAAAGCATTTTTTTTAACTTAATAGTTTTTTAACTTAAATTAATGAAATAGAGTAAAATCTTATTCATATTGCACCACATGATTTATAGCAATACAAAAATATAAAGATACCTACCCATACACGTATAAAATTACATTAGTTATATAAACTAATAGATACCTGATATAAATATATTTTGAAACTATCCAAAATTTACAATAAGTCATACATACCTATGCATGATCAATATTGGTCTGATGTTACTATAAAAATCAAAGGACAGTGCAATGAAAGAGCTCAAAACGGCATGGTTAAGATTTTCTTATTGACTACTTTTTTATACCAAAAGGTTCATAAGTTCAAGTTTAGTTTCAAGGCTATTCATAGATGGCGCCACCTCAATACAACGGAAATGTGTCCAATGGCGTGCGACATTAAATTCGTCTTGTCATTCTAGGGTATGTTCCGATATACATTGGGAGAAATTCGTTCCGTTATGGACTGACAGTATACTGTCGCAGTATCCTAGGGTAACATAATGACGTCATAAACGCCGCCATTTTTGTACTGTGAGCATTGGCGTTTTTATACTGGACTGCGTTCTGTTTAAACAGTACCCAGTGTAACTAACTATAAAGGAACGGCTTCTCAGTATACTAAATTGACGTCACACCTTACAGTGCTCGCAGTGCATAACGGAACATACCCCTAATCAATCGCGTCATTTGTTTATTGTAACACAGTACGCCTCTAGCGGGAGAATTTGGAAGTAAGGTTTGAAAGTTAAGTAGGGTTTGCCAATGCGTTGCCGACATTGTAGAGCTTGTGTCTTTTTGGAAAAAATCCTCTACCACGTCTGTTATTGGAGCATTAAAGGTACCACTACAGTAAAGAGTACCTAACCATGATTTATTATTTTATGTACTTCTTAGTTTTTCATAAAAACTGTTTCTCAAAATCAGAGTCATTTTTCTGAAAGTTTTACCTTCAGATATCTACCTACCCTTAAAACTATTCTGCATATCTGTACACTATACTATACATTATTATTAAAAAACTAAAACGAAATGGCAATGCTTTAAAAAGTTTTTCAATCACCTAATAACAAATAAATAATGTAAAAAAAGTTTCAACTTTCTGCTTTGGATGCGATGAGCTTTCATTTATGAAAGAAATATATCTTGTAGGAAGAACTAAAGGTACGTGTTTAAAAGGGTGATTTTCGACTGTGAATTTATTTTTTCCATCAGGCATTTTTAAATTGGAGATTGTACCTAGGGCGGTATCAAAAATACTTCTGTAGTTCATTGGAATATTTTTTTATAATTTTACATTCAACTGAAAGTCATTTCTCATTCATTGCATTTGCATTTAAAGTATTTTCTTTAGAATTTTCCAAGCTAGAACTACACCTATTTCAAAAATATATTATAGAATACCCGAATCAGGACAATGTGCTAGGTATCAAAATGTTTCCAAAATAGTTTAGTAATCTTGTCAATATGATCCATATACGTACTAAAATATTTAGCAAGCTCCCGTTTCTATATCTTTATATTTAATAATACAAATTACTGCGGAAATTGTTAATAAAATACATAAATACTATTAATAGGAAATTGCAATAAATATTAAAATAAGTTCTTATACGTATTGAGTATCATTCAATACGAGTGAACTTATTTAAGGAGATGAATTCAACCTATAAAATATCTCCAAAATTCGAAATAGAAACAGCTTCTGCGGTGTAAACCGTTGTCATTCTCACACAACTTTCTTTAGCACAAATACAAATAAACAAATATTTTAATATTTCCTGCAATAGTGTTAGTCCATTTAATATTTTATTAAATTAATTGTTCCCGCAGATTAACATTAACAATAAAAATTACATATAATTACGTATATATAAAAGCATGGCGGCAGTGTAAGTTTATATCAAAATTATTATGTCGCTGTAAAGCATAGGAAGCATTATCGTATTATGTATACTTATTTTACCTACCTATAATAATAGTTTGGGGAGCAAGTACTGTCTTGGAAATGTGGCAAGTAGAAACCGAAAATGGATTCAAAATTATATAAAAAATATTACCATGAAATTAGCAAGGCCATTGCGTAATGTTGCCGAAATCGAAGTTGAGGCTGATTTTTTAAAACATCAATAAATACTTTATTATTATTATTTGCTTATAGATTGATTGGGTTATTGCTATTTACCTAATTTTGACTCCGTGAGCATTACACAATCAATAATTATTGCCATGCAGTTAGGTAAAAGTAGGGCCACAAGCCTATACAAAGTAAAAAAAAAAAAAAACTTTTATATTTAGGGAAATATACTATAGTGTAGTTTCCTATTTCATCATATCGACGAGCATCTTACATTAAAATATAGCAAATTGTAGAATACTGAAAATATAATAATAGAGATATTGTTTCGAGTTAAATATATTTACGTAATACGTTATTGAGAGCAACCTGTAGTTGAGAATAAATGCATTATATTTATAAGTTACATTGGCACAGTGAAGACATTTTATAAAAGCTTATTTAATAATAGTTCGATTTATTATCAAAATACTTTAAAAAATGTACGATTGTATGAAGCAAAGTATTTTGTATGAAAATGACTTTATCCAACGCAGTCTTTGAGTTTCAAAAGGCCAAAACAAATTTAATGATTTATTTCTTATTCCAAAGAAATGCGATAGAGCATTTTTATTAGTTTTTTACAAGTAAGTACTTATTTACACGTTTAATTAGAATGTACTTTGAGTTTTATGCTTATAGCAATAGAGTCTCGATTCCTATAAAATATGTCATTGTAGGCAAAGTTTACTAAATACATTTTGAGCAATGTCATTTGACAACACTAATATCACAAAATAGACAAGTACAGAAAGACCTAATCCAATAAATGATTAAAATCTGCGTACGCACACATAGATGATATCTAATGATTGCAAACATCACATTATTCCCTATTAAACCTGTTATTTATATCCGAAGTAGTATCACAAACTTATGTCATGACCGAAGGTTTCGTGTAAGCGTTATCTAAGTGTGCGTGCGAAGTATTTCAAGCACGACGAGAGCGGACCTTCTGTGTGTATCTATTCGTGGTAATATCATGATCATCACCAAGGTCAAGTTGAGGGGCGCGTCGGCAAGGTCAGTGGTCGCCCCTCAGTAGTTCCATGAGGAGGTTGAAACTTGGCCCGTCGCCATCTTTGCTCTTGTTGGCCGGGTTGAGCATTTCTTTGCCGACTTGCATGAAGAACTGCAACAAAGCAAATCAATTGAATAGTGTGATGTTATATACTGTATTTATCTATTACTTTATTTAACGCATTCGCAGCGCGCGAGATTATTTACTTATTAATTATATACGAAAATCGTTATTATTACATAATTGCTCGAATTAAACTAAAAATGTCTTACTATATGGGGGTACGGTAGTGTGTCCCACCAAGTCGGGTAGGTATCCTTCAATGGGAAAAAATTGTACGAATGATACTACGTACGTACTTATGATTTAGATAAATACAACCGTAAAATTGTAGTCTCTGTGTTTTCGTTGACATCTTATGTCATTAGCCAAGACCTTACACTTTTTGATCATAATCTCAAATTGGAAGCGCTATGTAATCGTTATATCAAATGATGATTTATGAAAAATCAATAGTTACTTGGCAAGTCCGCTGCAGCTCCGGTATACGCAGCAACAGTTCGCCGAACTTGGCCGGCGTCCCAGGCGAGTGAGTCGCTATGTACGCTTGCAGCGCCGCCAGCGCTTTCTCTTGAGACGCTCGCACTTTCTCCGCTTCACGTAGCTCGGGTGCATCTGGAAAAACATTTAAATTATAATATAGAAAAAATATGGTCTCGATGTGTAATTAGCCTGTGTAATTAGCTCAATTTTTTTATTTATATTATTAAGTCTCTATAATTATTTTTGATAATTCAAAAAACCAAAATAACCATTATGAAAAGCACTTTGCGACATTACACTGCCGTGCGTGCAATTGGATTATGTATGTCTAACGTTAATCGTGTTCACTTATCATATAAAACTATTATTTACCTGAAGTGAGCAGTACGATGACTTTTAAGGCAACATATTCGTATCGGTCGACTCGTAATCTTCTTAGATGATCTGTGAAACTTAGCATACGTTCTATACACGGCGTTAAACCTAACCTGAGGACAAAATATTAGTTATCTTATATAAAAATGGATCGCCGAAATGTTTGTACGCGCATAAATTCTGAACGTCTGCACCAAATTGGATAAATCTTTGTTTTATGTGTTCGTTATTGTCAGGTTTGTATGAAATAAAAATTACACCGGGAACGCCAGTGAAACCGCGGGGAACAGCTAGTTAGTAATAAATAACTGGGAGAAATATTCTCAAGCCACATCGTAACAAAAGTTCTCATTATTCATTTATCGTCTAATTCACACCAAAAAATGATTTTGAATAATTTAATTTTTTTACTATGACTAGGATTTTTTCTTGGCGACAATCTCACCGTGTTAACCGATGATGTGGCCGAAGGAAGAAATATACCAAAACCACACTCCAAGTACCGACTGCATTATTTTAAACTCGATCTTAAAGTCTTAATATCGACATGGACCCAATAGTAATGTAATGTAACACTCACTTAGCACTCTGATGCAACGTGATCCCTCGTCCACCGCCGACCCTCACCTCGCCGGGCGTGCTCACGCCGCGGTAGCAACACGACAGCACCAACAGTTCACACCAACTGTTGATCAGCAGACAGATTTGATCGTCGATCTGTAAGTAAAAAGAAAAGATTAATCATTTGTTATTTCATTTCAGCAATCGAACCCAAAGACTAAAGCAATCTCGGCAGCATAGTTGGAAAAATTCAACACCCTATCATTTTAATTCGGATTTCATTTACATCTATAGAGAAGACTATATTTAACTAGTGTCCGACCGATGGTGGATTTCTTACCGAAGCCGATTAATCGGTAATCGCCATAACCTTATTAACACTAAAAATTCAATTCAACTTTGTCTAAAATTTAAAAGTTCTGATTGGCGATGCCGGCACAAGTCCACAACGCAATGTGACCCCCCCCCCCCCCCCCCCCCCGCGCGTCACCAATTCTATCGCGCTCTCGCTCATTCGTAACATTCCGTTCAATTTCGGCAACCTTCGGCTTCGGCCAAAACTTCGGTCCATTTTGGCCAAAGCCGAAGGTTTCGCCGAAGGTAATTTTTTGGCCGAAGGTGGCCAAAGCCGAAGTCAAAGTCGTAGCTTCGGTCGGACAATATATTTAACCGTTTTGAAGGTCTAGTTAATGTAAGATCCGGCACGTTAGACACTTATGGGTTGATTACACCTAACAAGTACCTGGTGTGGCCGACAGTGCCCTCGGCGGATTAGAGTGGCGAGAGAGTCACTCGAACCATGATTAGTTTACTAGACCGAGTGTCCAATCGCTACTGTACTCGTTAGGTGTAATAAAGGAATTCCTTTATTTGATAAAATAAGATAAGATAATGATCTTCCGCATCTTCCGAAAAGTTGAAGATTGATGCTTTGGTGACGTGGTGCTGCTAGAAATATTGTGGCCATAGTTTCGTAATAACTTCGGAGGTATTAAAGTGGAATCACGATTCAATTCAATCGAGCGCCTCGTTCAATTATACAATTTTATTATTTTATTTAAAATTTGATTGGAAGTTAGACAACAAATAATAAAATCGAGACGCTCGATTGATTTAATCCACCAATAAGGCACAATAGTAAGACTGTCCATCAAAGTCCAGATCCAAGCAAGACTCAAAGCATCAAACGTGCAACTGCAGACGCCATATACAACATTCAAAATTGACTGTCATTTCCACTTACCGAAATGTTCTTAAAGAGTGGTAAACTCTTGCACCACTTGACGATCTTATACAGTCTGTGGTCGGCGATGTTGCACAGATCGGCTAGGAAGTCAGGACTGGAGTTCTGTGCTGTGATGCCGCTGGCCGCCAGCAGTGGGTTGGCCGAGGGGCTCCCGGGGGACTTGCCGAGTCGGTTCAGTTCGGACTCGTTGTACTGCCATAGGTGTTCTACGTCCATTATTTCCTGGTGAAATTTTAATGGTGACTTAGCAATATGATTCTGATGGATTTAATCACTTTTTATAAGTTTTTAAGTTTATGCTGACCAACTTTTACTACAGTACAAGCTTTATATTATAACTAGCTTCCACCCCGCGGTTTCACCCGCGTTCCCTAGGGATTATATGTTTTCCCAGGATAAAGTCTATATGCTATTCCAGACTACATCAATATCTGTGCCGAATTTCATCCAAATCCGTTCAGCCGTTCTGGCGTGTTTGAGTAACAAACATCCATCCATCCAAACTTTCGCATTTATAATATTAGTAAGAAGTAGGACCACAGTCTATGTAACTCTTACAGTCGGCCAACGGACACGTCTAGACAGAGCAATCGTGCGGGACTTGCGGTGTAAGAGACTAATGACGAATACCTATACAAAGCGGCATTTCGCGTGACTTCAAACGTGATAGACCACTGTATGTTTTTTACGCTGTGGTAGGACAGTAAGAAGTAGGATTTTATATACAACACCAGAAGGGTAAAAATAACAAATAACACACCTGTAATAATGGGGGAATATCTGGCGTTAGTCGGCTGTTACTGGACTCTCCTCGACTGTTATATGACCCTGGGCCGTTTACCTATAAATATATTTTTAGATAAATAAAAGAAAAGGAATGAAATAAAATTAGGCACCTAAGGACATATAGAGAGCAATTTAGGTTACACCGTGGCATCAGCGGGACATTCTTGTAAATATTATGTTGAATTTATGAAAATTGTGACTTTTTAGAACGATCCTAAATTTTAAGAACAGTTTGCATTTGACAAAATAATGAAATATATTCACTGGGTACAGGAAAATTAGGGATTAGGGATTTCAAAGATGTCCGAAGAAAGTTATCTTGTTTCTTAGCACCTTGCTGCGTAGCCTGTGTCGTATTGTAGTATTAAGGGTATGTTCCGATATACACTGCGAGCACTGTAAGGTGTGACGTCATTTTAGTATAAATAATATACATAAAATACGTAATAATAGTATGACGTCATATATTTCTCTATGATACTGCGACAGTGTACTGTCAGTCCGTATCGGAACGAATTTCTCCCCAGTAAGAGCACTGAACAGTGGTCGCAGTGTATATAGGAACATACCCTAAGTAAAGGTGTACGTACACAGGTGAGACTGGAGGCGTGTCGCAGCGTGGTGGGCACGTGCGCGGAGAGCAGCGAGCCGGTGGAGGCGGCGCCCGACAGCGTGTACGAGCACTGGTACGTGGAGCGGCCGCCGCGGGTGCGGTCCTCTCTTATTGCTATATATTGACAAATAATCTAAACTAAGTCCACCAAGTTCTTGATTTGTTAATTATAGTATAGGTGTTTGCCATTTTCCACTAAATAATACGCTCTAGAAGTCTCCTAAGCTATGGTTAGGTTACGTACAAAATGCAAGGGTTTTAGTACAAGATGAGCGAGTGTACGAATAAGCTCGAAGTAGATCAAGCGAAGTACCAAGTGTTGTACCGCTATATATAAAGGTAGGTGTTAAATTATAAATTTAAAAAAACCGACTTCAAAAACTGAAAAGTATAAAATAAATATTTTCTTTCTAAATCATTTTGAAGTCGATGCCAAGTAAAACATAAAAATTACTTGGTCTTCAGGTTA
The DNA here is from genome assembly GCA_951216915.1 of Tetheella fluctuosa. Classification (NCBI taxonomy): domain Eukaryota; kingdom Metazoa; phylum Arthropoda; class Insecta; order Lepidoptera; family Drepanidae; genus Tetheella; species Tetheella fluctuosa. Next base: position 12,343,481 of record OX578216.1, on the reverse strand, counting down.
CTTTCTTGATTTGCTTTGTTTCAGCGAGTTTTCTTTATAGTTAAGGCTCCAGTCTCCCTAAAATCAGTGTTCTTGCCGAATTTATCAAGAAATAAATTTTTTTAGTCATCAGAAAAGCAATAAATGAAATATAATTTACGATATTTTAAAGTGTGAGATTTGAAGTTTCCAATACATATTTTATTTTTCAATTTGACGCCACTTTTATTAGCTTTGTGAGGCTTTAAACATACCTCTATTTACGTTCCACGCGTAGAAGGTCTCATTCATGCACACGCCACGAAAAAAATATAACAAAAACCAGAAATGTATTCAGATTACATTTGTCGGCAAATCCTCTACAATAATCTTATTTAGTTACTTTTTTCAAAATCGTCTCAATTTCTTATTTAAACTGTGTGTTTAAATTTTGATGCATTTTATGTTTTATTTGTTTAGTTTTGGTAAATTTATTTAAAATGATTTTTTGAATGCATATATTTTTTATTCGACAGATGTTTTCGAAGTGGTTAAAGTGTGATTTCTCTAAACCATTACATTGTAATAGAAAAAAATATTTATTGCAAGGGTCGAATTCAGAAATTTATAAAATTTTAAAGCAGTTTAAAAAAAGAAATTGAGACTATGCCTATAATATTTGAGGAGTTCCCTCAATTCCTCAGGATTCCATCGAGAACCGAATTTTGATAAAAATGGGACCAATCTAGAGGTATACCCTTTCAAATAAAAATAAAAAAATTCAAATCGTTTCATAAATGACGGAGTAATGAGTGTACATCCATTTAAAAAAAAAGAAAATACAACCGAATTGAGAACCTCCTCCTTTTTTTTAAAGTCTGTTAAAAATTATGAGGTACTGTGTTAAGGAGTAAATGTTCTAAAATAGTAGAATACTAACCTTCCAACTTCATTCCGCATCCCAAACACTTCTCAAAGCGACAAGCGGGGCACTTCTTCCTGGTTGCCACGGTAACGGGACAGTTGCCACCTCTCAAACACATGTAGTTCTTGCGGTTCTGTACCGTGCGCTTGAAGAAACCCTTGCATGACTCGCACGAGAATATACCGTAGTGGAACCCGCTGATCTTGTCACCGCAGATTGGACATGGGCTGCAGACAAAAGCATATAATATTTAAATGTGTTAACTGGATAAAAAAAAATGCTAAAATCTGGTTTTGAATAAACGTAAAAAACAAAATACTAGAAGGCGAAAATTATAAACGAATTGATTCAATAATTGATGTATGTACAACTAGCGGAGCTTTATACCTTAACCCGGGGACCCTTCCCAACTCCTCCGCCAATTTCCATCTAAATTAGATAGGTTAAAATCTCTTTTGCATTTATGAGTTACCTGTTAATAAGTTGCTGACGACTGATCCCCTGATGATGATGGAGGCGATCATCAGCGCCTTCAGTATCATCATCGTGTGCCGGCGACGCGGGGTACACCGCCGCAGCCTCGCGGTACACCACGTGTGGGTGACGACTCTGGGAATATCAACATGCTTTTTATAGCAATTTTCAGTGTTTAAGCTTGTGTTTTGACTACAATATCACCACAGTCTATGTAACTCTAACAGTCGGCCATTGGACACGTCTAGACAGAGCAATTGTGCGGGCTTGCGGGGTGAGAGAGGGGCTATAGCGAGCCCAAGCTGCCATACACTCGCTTGGGACACAAGCAGCAATGACGAATGCCTATACAAAAGCGGCATTTCGCGTGACTTCAAACGCGATGGACCACTGTATGTTTTTACGCTGTGATATCACTATGTTAAATGTGGCCGAAGGTTGCAAACAAAGAGTCAAGGAGGGAACAGGCTCTTAAGTGCACCTGCTGGATTCTTACTCACGTCTTGCAATGAAAGTCTTGGATTTATTTATTCGTTATGATGGGGTTGTGGGGTTGCGTTGTGAATAAGGGGTTGACGAATCTTGCTTGAAAAGGTAGTGGCTGGTGGGGAAAAATGGCTTTTTGAATTTACGGAACCACGTCGCACCAAACTAGGAGCTCCAAGAACTAAATTGGTTAATTCAAATTGTAAGATTTGGTTGATCAAACTGGAAGGCTAAGTTCAGAAGGTAGTATACAAGTTAAGGCTGAATTGCTAATTTATTTTATTAGTTTCTGAATAATAAACATCTACATAAATGTTAATAATGTAACTCACTATGTTATCCATAGATTGACTATGGTAAATATTTTAAAAAGATACGACAAAAAGGGCAAAAACAAAATATTTATTATCTTTAATTCAAAAAAGCGATCCTAGGTAGTTAAGCAGCATGTATTTTACAAGTTTTTATTAAACTTGCAATGTATGTTTGTTTGTCAGTCCGGGTGGAATCTTGCAAGTCGAATTTCACCCACTTCCAGTGGTCGGATTGACTTGATATTTTTGCTATACATTAGAATATTGGAAGCAATGGCACGTACAGTCAACAAAAAGTACAGTCACCAAAAAAAACTTGTATTAAAAATGATAATTTTAACAACAAAATATTTTGTATCAATACATGTATAAATAATGAAGAAAATATAATTACCTGGACAGGTGAGTGTGTGGGTGAGAACTCGGAGCTATACGAGTAGCAAGAAGAGTGCGACGCGTCACTGTTGTTGCGCGAAAGAGACGGCGTATAGTGACGAGATGCACGAGGACTTGCCGATGGACTACTGTATACACTGTCAAAAAACCACAACATTTAAAATTAAAAGTGCTCCAATAGGCCTTTAAAGAGGTTTTTCAGCTATTAATTTGTCAATAATCGGGTTACAGAAGCTTTAAGTTAGCTAGATGTAAGATCGAGTAAAAATATACCCTACTCTATGCTTTATTTCTTGCAGATTTCACTATGAGGCTCTTTTAAAAAAATTGTGATTTACGCGCATTCATACTGCAAAACTTGTGCTTATTCCAATAAGAAACGTTAATCTTATGAGATTCTAGTATCAATAAGTTGTGTTAAAAATAATATAAGTAATTATTACCTGTGTGTGTACATAGAATGTACAGCAGAATCTGTACTGGCACTGGATTGAACCCTCGGCAGCCGTCCCAGTAGAGGCGAACCGTGTAACGCGCCGATCAACTTGTCCATACCGACTGATGGCTCGCATTTCAACTCTGTAAGGCAAAAAGACAAACAAATCGTCATATTTAATGATCAAAAACTATAAATATGCTCATATTTTTACTTCACTGAATAACAAGTGATGAAACCTTAACCTATTTTACATACACCGGTGGTAGAATCAATTGTAACGTTCATAAGTGCCTTATTAGGGCCTAAACTGAATAAATGATTTTTGAATTTAATTTGAATTTACATTTAAACCATAGACAACCTTTAAACATAGAAAAATAAATTGTAACTTTACTATGCACTACTCGCATATCCAGTATATGCCGCGGGAAGCGTTGAAAATCAGAATACTTTATATTATTTTCTGTGTAGTCAATTCAAAACCTTATTGTAATGATACATAATCCATTATATGATTATGAATCTTCATTCATTTTATGGCTGAGACAAACCTGATAATTGAGTTTCCTTCTTAATAGTCAAGTTCTGAACCTCTCCCAGTGAAGTCTGCGTCATCATCGGCACGTTGTGGTCTGAGAGAGCTAAAGACTTAGCGCTGCTTGTAGGAGACGACGGTCTACGGGCGAGGGATATAGATGTGTTGTCAGTTAGCACAGATATCTGGAAAAAAGAGATTGGGATTTTAGGATATCATAGTCAAACTGGTCCTGCACTTTTGGGATGTCAAACAAGAATTGTATGACACACAGTAAACTAAGCGCTCCGCTAATGCCACGCTTGTGTCACGCCCCGTTGGCTGTGTGTCGTACCCTTTATCGACGATAACTACTCAGGACAGGATAAAATTTGTCATTGTCAATCCGCCGGGCATTGCTAATGTCTATATGCGACAGTGGTGATTTTTCATCAGGTGCCTGCATGATAGTAAGCCTTTTGACATGAAAAAAAATCGTATACAAATAACAAACGACATAGGTACTAACCCTATTCATACTAAGACTTCTCTGATGCTGCTGCAAGGGCGCCGTGTACTTCAAATCCAATACTCGCTGATCGTCCAAACTCTGGAAGGCTTCAGTTTTCAATGGTTCCGTCTTGATTGTCACATTGCGAAGAGTATCTATAGAGTCGCGCGATGACTGCAGGTCCAGGGAACTGCTGTTCTCATCTAAAATCATATATACATAATGAAGTTAGCGTGACAATAATAGGATAATAATAAAAGTTGATTTCTGTTATCCTACTTCCTACTAAAATTATGCCGCGTACAGATGCATGCGCCTCGAATGGTTAGCCACCTTAGATCATTGTCACGCATGTCTTATTAGCCTGAGGCATGCGTGGCGAAACTTCCGAACAGCACATGATCAGGGTGAACCCACAAACGACCACACACGTATACAATCAGTAGAATAATAGCTTGAACAATGCGAAATGTGCAGTTTAAAGCTGCGGCCTCTATAATGATTCATTCAACTGAATACTGTAGCCTGTCTTTAATTAGTTGTTTAAATACGGGTTTCCTCACGATTTTTTCCCCCGCAATCGAGCTAGTGGTGAAAACTTTAGAGTCTTCAGGATCTAACTACAATTGTATCTAAACCAATGGGTACGAATTAGGCCCTTGAGGCAAAAGACACCCTTCTCACCATTATTAACGCTGGTATCGATGACCATCTCAGAGTCAGATAGCTCCCCCTCCCAGGACATGGGTCGCTCTCGATCGTTGCTCTGACTTTCGCACTGAGCGCCGCTAGAAGCTCGCATCTTTTTATTTCTCATGTTTACCTAGAAATAATTATTTATTTTATAATTACTATTAGTAAATCGCTAAAGAGAAAATCATAAATAGAGAAAGAGGAAGTGCTGAGAAAAGTCAAGGAGAAGAGAATCTTAAAATAGACAATTCAAAATAAGAGAAGAAAGTTTAGACATGTCACGAGAAACTTCTCAAAAATATCATAGAAGAAAAGCGAGGAGGAGGAAGACCAAAGATAATCTACATAGGCCAAAAAGTATACGTTATGTCGTACAGGTTCAAAAAGTGGCAGGAACAGATAAGAGGGGAAGAAGTTACACCAACAAGAGCACAGCTCTTAAATATAGAAGAAAATAGAGAAAGAGTTGAAGATAATTTAAAAAAAGATGTTTAATTCTTTCATTCTTGAACATAAATGAAAATTGGGTCTTTTGTCCCCTATAGACTATTGGTTAATCAAAATAGAGCATTAGCAATATTCTAGATATTTTGTTACATTTAAAACAAAACCCCACTAGAATACCATAATTAAAATTAAACCCTTTGGATATCTAATGAACAGCGTGTAGATTAAGTGAACTAGATAATGACCTCATACTGATGCTGCATGTCAATCTTGGAGATTTCAGCATCAGTAGAGTCTTCGTCGTGAGGTTCCGAAGATACGCTGATGCGGACTCCACTCGAACTGTACGAGAACTGCCCTGCAATGCACAAGTGCAACAAGTTAATAAACAACCATGGCTGCTATTTCTATTTTTTTTATGGTTCAGAGAGTAATTTGAAGATATTCTAGATTGATTACAATTAAAAATTAATTTTTAATAAAAATAAAACCGGCTTAAAAAAAAAGGAAGAAACTGAAAAATATAGAATTAGAGATTCTGGAACACGTGCTTCCCTTTCGCTGACTTCAAAACGAGTTCTAACATCGTTATTTTAGTTTCTTCCTTTTTTGAAGTCGGTTAAAAAGAAGCGAACCGTGTAGTTTATTTATAAGAAATTAAGAAATATTATTTAACAAGAAAAATCATTGTCATGAGTATCCCCTTCTTCACTTAACTATCACAAACATTATTGAGTCGAGAGTCGAGGTCCCCCATCGCACGAGTTCAATGACCTCGCTATCATACTTTTATATGTTAAAATTTTATTAGGTACCTACTTGATATGATTCATATCTCGGGGCATTATATTCCTGTTTGTTTGTTTCGGACCATATTTTGTTAACAAATTTAGACATACACTTTCGGTGCAGGAAAACTTCGTGCGTCATGGTGGAAGAAAACATAACACGATGGTAGGGCACTTTGTAGTATCCACCTGGCTTATCTACCACCTTCAAGTTAAATGTCTGTCGCCAAGTACCTATTCTACTGATACTTGAGAGCCATCTCTTATAGATTTACATACAATGTTTTCTCTCTTGTTACATGATAGGTTTGGTAGGTAGGTAGGTACTCGGAGGGCTGATTGATCAGAGCAGGATATCAGGATGACAATTTGATTTGATTAGTCTAGCTCTACTTAATAATATTTATTATAATGTGTCCGTACTCCCAGCACTTAGCAAAATCTTTGAAAAACTGTTGCTTAATCAGATGTTAGGTCATTTTAGTAAACATGAGATATTACAAAGTCATCAGTTCGGTTTCACGAAGGGGAGATCCACATCAGATGCGGCAGCTAAATTATTAAAGCACATCTATGAAGCCTGGGAGGGTTCACAGGATGCCATTGGCATTTTTTGTGATCTATCCAAGGCATTTGACTGCGTGGACCACCGTACTTTGCTCCTAAAGCTTAACTATTACGGCATTCGTGGAACGGCTCATGATCTTGTTTTATCTTATTTAAGTAATCGCCAACAAAAAGTAGGAATTAATGGTACAACATCCAAGGGCTCCCTAGTTAAAATGGGGGTACCCCAGGGTTCGATACTAGGGCCATTCCTGTTTCTAGTTTATATTAATGATTTACCATCTGTTGTAAATGGTCTCTCAGATATCGTCCTGTTTGCTGACGATACTTCATTAATTTTTAAGTAGATAGAAAAGACAAAGAACTTATTAAAGTAAATGATACTTTGTCACTACTTGTAATTTCCAAATGGTTTACCGTTAACAATCTGTTACTAAACTCTAAGAAGACTAAATGTTTAAGATGCTCTCTTCCAAATGTAGCGCAAGTAGACAGCCAGATAATAATAGATGGCAGCAGTTTGGAATTAGTCGATAAAACTGTATTTCTGGGTTATCACATTAGATAATAAATTACAATGGGGACCTCATGTAGAATCTTTGGCTGGCAAATTAAGTTCTGATGCATTTGCTGTTAGAAAAATCAGACAGTTGACGAATGTCGAGACTAAATTAGTTTATTTTGCATATTTCCATAGTCTTTTTTCCTATGGCGTTTTACTGTGGGGAGCTGCAGCAGATATAGAAACTATATTTATTTTACAAAAAAGAGCAATTCGTGCCATTAATAATATGGGTCCTCGTGAATCGTTAAGGGAATTATTTAAAGATATAAACGTTTTGACTTTACCTTCACTTTACATTTTTTCATAATGTTCAGACGTAAAAATATAGAAATGTTTAAATCAAAAATGGAGATACATAATATCAATACCAGACAAAAAGATAAATTAGTAGTTCCGTATTTTAGATTAGCTAAAGTAGTTAAAAAGTCATTTCTTGGATGTAGTGTTCGCTTTTATAATAAAATACCTATCTCAGTTACCAAGATGACTGATTTTAAATTCAAATCATACATAAAGAAAGTTTTAAAAGAAAAAGCCTATTACAAGGTAGCTCATTACATTGAGGATAAAGATGTCTGGAAGTAGCTGCACTCTGCACAAGTGCATCTTGTACATACTTTTACACAAAAGTCAGTAGGTACTTACTTAGAATTAGAGATACTAATTTTTAGTTAAAATTTTAACTTGTTCAGTTTATTATTTTATATTTATTTTTCTTGTTATTTTTTTTCATTTTTGTGTTTATGCGTATTATATTTCTTTAATATTTGTAAAACATTTAATGGAAAAAAGCCAACATAGTCAGATTGTCAAAAAAAAAAAAAAACTAAATATATAAAAAATGTAACCTTGCTGAGTTTCTTGCCGGTTCTTCTCAGTTGAAGGCGACTTCCGAATCGGTGGTAACTTCAGTAGTTTCGACGTTCATAAGTGACCTCTTAGGGCCTAAACTGAATAAATGGCTTTGACTTTGGCTTTGAATATTAGTTCGTCCTATTGATGGAATAAAATTAAACTTGAAGTATTTTAAAAATAATAAACTGACATATACCTACCTAAAATAAGATTGAAAGAACCTCATGTTTCTCATAAAACATTCACGAACAATACAAATACGTCCTACGTGACCGGATTCTGTATTAGGTATTTAAATCTGCTGTAGGTACAATACGTCAATATACATCAACTCTTTCTTACCATTACTTGTTTCCGGTCCCGACATGCTGATAGTGGTGACAGATACGTGTCCCCCCTCCACCTTCACCGCGTCTCCTTCACTCGTCATCGCGGTGATCACCACCCACAATAACTCACATCACCACAAATCTATCGATATATTGTCTTATCGATACATCCACTTCACTACAATATAAAGCACCATTCACAGTCTAGGTTCTCGGATGAAAAAGTTAAATCTAAGTGATACTTTTATAAGTATTCTCTCAAAAACTATTTTGTCTTTTTGGCATTTTCTATTAGTGAAAAAATACTCTTAAATCTTCTTTTCAACGATCATCTTGCATCGCTGCTCATTTTTAAGGCATCAGAGAAATTCAGTCTTGCAGTAGAGTTCGATTTACATTTCGTTTTCTTGTTAGAATATTCTTGTTTGCAAGGCCAGGAAATATCTTTGCGAGTCACATGTGACTGTAGAGGATTATGATCCAATGATGAAACCAGCATCTTGGGTAAACCTGAAATTAAATGAAAAGTAAATTAAAACAACAATTACTTATAACAGAAAAAACTTCATTAGAGATAATCTAATAGTAGGTACTTAATTGATAAACCTAAATGTAACTAATACCTACATAAAATGTTATTCAGAAGAAATGACACGAATAAATAAAATAATAGTGGACGCAAATATTTAATCGCGCAACAAAAGCTACAAGCAAGCAACTACAAGGTAAAAATTCGAATTCAGAATAAACTGTCGTTCGTTTCAAAACCGTGTGTTTGTGTACACGCACGGGACATCGACGCGTCGCGCGGCCTTGCAAGTCCGCCCAGTGCTGCGCGATACCGTACCGATATAATTATCGATAGCGAGACGACCCCTCGTGTCATTGGCATTTTGTTTACGAGGGCGAAGCTCGGTCGCGATAACGACGCACTGCGTCAGAGGCACTCACTGAATGAGTTGTCATTTTGAGCAAATAAACGTTGAATTTATTAATTTTTGGTACTTTTCCTGAATAAAACGTTTAGAACATGAATTTATGCATTATGACTACTGTAATTTTTATCAATGTTCAACGTTATCACTATCTTCACTGTTACAATACCATTTTTACCATTTATTATTATTTAGCTATCAACTAATCAGTAGTATTCATAGTCATCTATCGATAAAACACAATCACTAGCGCGATTCAGAGGGAGCGGGGGAGGGGCGTTGTGCGGCCTTCACGGAGCCGGTTGTTTGTAGCGACCGGCCGACCGCGAGCATTTCGCCTTTCGCGCAGGACTGGTCCGCTGTTCCCAATACGACTGAGCCACGGCAACGCTCGGCAACGTGTGAAACAACTTGAGATGAGTGTACAGCGATGTCAGAGTTGAGCAATTAAGGTGGTACATATTGCATATATATGCAAGCTACACTGAATCACAAATAAAGCCGAAATGAAAGTTGACTTGACGCGCAATATCATAAATCATTTATCGAGTGGTGAAACAACAGACCTAGTAGGACTTTTTCGCTACGCTAGGTGAAACAGTTATAATACACCAAAGTAAATAAGTATAAAAGGAAGGTTAGATATCAGTCACGACTGTCTGGTCGACCAATTAGCGTCCAATAGAGTCCCTTGCCCCCAGACATTTCTCAGTTATCGCTATCAGACATGCAGACAGCGCTGCAGTTGCCTTGGCAATGCAATTAACTGTCAATTATGCAATGTACGTTTATTGCGGCATTTCGTTTGGAAACCTTTATTGTTAAATCAGCTGCCTTTTGTTCTGATTAATACGTTCAATTTATTTAACAATAATAACAGTATCTTTGACGTAATTTTCATAATGAAATGAGGAACGAATACTTTTAACATACTGATTTATCGTATTATTCTAATATGCTAAGTCATAGAGACTATGACGTCCATTCTATCTTGTTCTATAATTAAAATATAGCGTCGTTCTGATCGAACACCTTTCTTCTCTTTCGCACAACTCACATCTATACGCATAAAAGCAGGACGGATATAAATTTTGTGTCCTAATAAAAGGAGTTCATCTGCACGCGAGGTGGCGTCATCACGGCCTAGACAAGGCCGAGCGGTCATTTGTACGGTACGCCAGACGAACGCCTTTGTCTGCTTCTTATTTATGGATTAACTTAACAACGTGGAAACTTTAGTTTGGGAAACAATTTCGCATTGAAAAGCCTTTTCTGTTTAAAAATAGGAAGATTTATAACGATATAATAAATTGATATGCTAAATGCTATAAAACTTTTAGAGAAACATCGAGAAACATGATAATGTGGACATGGACTGAGCCGACATCGAAAATTTATTTTCATTTATACTAACAAACATGGCCAGACGGGGACAGTAATATATTCGCAACGTTCAGTGTTTTTGCATCATTTCCAGGGAATATCATTCACCATGCAAGAGATAATTGATAATACTGTGACAGAAATATCTGGTCGTTTATCGTAGTGGTGAGCTGACTACAAAGTGATATTGCTTAACATGGAGCCAGTTAGTGGTTTGGTTACTGACTTACATAAGGGGATATACTTTAAGCATTTACTACGCCACTTAGGCGGTTGACTTGTGACAAAGACGTTACAAGGTAATCATGATTTTACACAGATGAAAATGGTCCATAAAGCGAATTATAATTTTTCATATTCTTGGTATTTATGGACCCGGCAGGGCAGAGTGATGTCCTTGCGTTGTTATTCGTTTAGCAAGTTATCGATAAGCGAGCTGCGTGAGACGAGGCGTCGACCGATAATTATCTTAAGGTCACAGCACTATCTGAATGACGTAAACATTGTACCATGCATTGTGATAATGATGGATGGGTGCTCGGCTACAGGTGCACGTTTATTTCAACTACATCAATAATCTTCAATTTAAAACTAACAAAACAAATCTACGGATCATTAAAAATTAGATTCTTTATTCGAATACCAATGTAATCAATTTTAAATACAGAAACTTCAACGTCATTAGTCAGTATTAGTATACACCGAGTTCATCCAACTATGTGAACGAAAATTGTGTGCCCAGCCAAACATAAAGTAGGTAACGTAAAAAATACCGTTTGAGGAAAATTCGAAGGCGTTAATTTCCTACATCCTTGACCCCGATGACTGCTGAAGAGGTCATGTATCCCTTAGAGTACAACGCACCCTGTCACCCACGCCGCAACTAAAATAGACGAGGTTATTACTCTCTTACACTTACTACTATCCTATGAACTTGGGAACAAAGACCTGTATAATATACTCACCACCTGCATGCATGAGGGATTCTGCAATTAGTAGATACAGGACCAGAAATTCCGACTAATGTTTTAAAGTTCTGTAGAATGACAATACTGTATTTACACTCACATCTTCTGTAACATGGACATAAAATAATATCCAGCCCCTATCATGCCAAATATTATTCAGGCAGCTGAACGTAAAACAAAGCCAATTATAACGTATAATTTTTATATTTACTAACCAAATAGAGAACATTTAGTATATAATTCAATGAGAATAGTGATAAAAATATACATACGTTGCCAAACCGTCAACTTATTTGTCTGAACAGCTGGCGAAATGGGTAAGAAATTTACGTACCTGTTTCTTGGAACGTTTCAAGGATTCTTAAATTGCGAAACGCTTGTAAAATCATGTTTGTTTACTTGGCAACACGTGTGAGTTTAGCGATCTGTGTTATATATTTGCTATGTAATCTTACAGTTCAGGCTCAGATACCTCTATCAAACCTGAATGAAATAAATTTTACGGTAAAGAAAGGCATATCTTCAACCTATTTGTACTGTAATGTTTGTTTAATTTGTGGATGTGAAATGAATGGGTGAATGGCTGATAGATAAAATCCAACGATTGTTTAAGATCGAGTTTAAAATTGCATCTAAATAAATAATAAATACTAATCTACAATATTGCCATTAAGTAATCACTTCACGGCAAAGAAATACTAATAGAAGGAAATATGATTTACCGAATTCATGTTTCGAAATTAGACCCCCTGAAGATAGTTCTTTCATCCATCTAGCTCGTGGACTGGCTGGTTCCATGCCAACACATAGGTATATGACTTGTTAATAATTACTACGACAGGTATTTCGATGAGTAGCTAAATGTTTCAACAAATTTATAAATCCTTTTCAGTGGTCTAGTAGTTACTACAAAACATGTAAAGTATTTCCCTTTATTATTTGTGATAAAATTTCTTCATGCATACCAATACCTTATCTATTACAAAGTTTCCTATCTGACGATATAAATAAACATCTATAATGCAAAGGAAGTATTAATAGTGAATAATTTATTGTAATTCTTTGTGATATGCGATAATAAGTGAGTAAAGCCAACCAATGTTGAAAAATAATAAAAAAACTTCTGCGCTAACGGGTGCGATTTTACAAAATAAAGACAAATAAAAGGTTTAATGTCGTATAAATGGACAAATGACGATATCAATCAAATTAAAAAAAAGTAAGTACCTACCTGTATTCTTAACGATTTTTTTGGGAACTGAAAAGTTCTCGTTTACGATATTCTAAGCAGACCCTATACAAAATCAAACGATTTATATTAAACATTTTCAGTGATACATTATACGATAGAAAATGAACAAATACTATACATTTAATTAACACTCTCTTTTAAAATCATCGATAATTCACGATTTTTTTAAACTATCGATATCGGCATGAGTCGCACGCATTCACTTCCTTAGCGGTAATTGCCGTTTCTCTGGTTATAGAGTAATGTGTGAGTTACCTTTTATCGAGTAAAAACTTAAATTGACTCTGAAATTTATTACTTAACGAGTTACGCTACTCAGTTAATTCAAGTGGGTAAATATATCAACCACAAATTTAACTACGAATAAGATTAACGTGCGCGAACTCGGTATTGCGAATTAGCTAGCTTTGTAACCGACAAGTTGCCGTACAATAATAAAGTAGTTGAGCCATAAACAACAATGGCATAGACAACAAATCTATTGTTCCTCGTTAGCTAACGAGCTTGTTAAACGCAATAATAACTTGACACTGGTAATAATTTATTTAATCGATTCTTAGGTATACTAAAGAAAATACATTACTTAGATCAAATACGATCAATGTATTTTTTGATGTGCTGTTTCACATGTTCTCGTGGATAATTTATTTTCCATTTAATAAGGTGCAGTTGTAAGTAACCTGTAACTTCTAAAATAAGAAAATGATAAAACTAAAAAAAATATATGATGTACATTATCATGGAAACTTCCACCGAAAATTGGTTTGAACGAGATTTAGTAAGTAGTTTTTTTTTAATACGTCATAAATCGTAAACCGCAATTTACCTTTCATTCAATCAACTCAAATATATAAAAAATTGCAAAAAGCAAGGTCAGCATAAATAAATAAAAAATCAAAAAAAAATAAAAAGTTGAAAATTAAAGGTGTCCCCATACATACATAGTTACGCCAATTAATAAGTAAGCCTCTGAGTTGTTTGGGCGCAGAAAACTGTATCCTAGCTTATCCTAACTAATATTATAAATGCGAAAGTGAGTTTGTTTGTTTGTTACCTTTTCACGCCTAAGCCGCGATGAAATTTGGTACGCACTAAATAGCCTATGGAGATTGTAAAAATGTTTGTTGCCTACATTGTCAAACATTGACAAATATTTGTAGTTAACTACTAGGCACTTTAAATATCAGCTCAAACTTAACCAGACAGTAGACAGCTGAAACAATTTATAACTGGATAATGCACAGTTAACTAATGCGATAGTAATGTCGCGACAACTCGGCGCTAGCGCAGGTAAATGTTGAACACCTTGGATCGAGTATACCAACAAATGTAATTGCAGTCTGGCATGTCCTGTCTGAGACACAATTTACAGCTAAATTATAACTATAAAACAGCTATGAAAATCACGATAAGCGTTTTCCTGTGCTTAGTGTTTGTCGTGGCAAGAAGAAAGGTATTGATTGCATGATGCATGCAAAGTTCATAAAATATGGTGTTACTACATGAGGCATAATTATTAATATATAAAACTGGTAAACCACTGCTAGATTTTAATGATGAAAGCGTTTATTTGAGATTTAGAAGTGAGAGTATAGAGCATGAGCTCCGTTTCTACTTCGCATTTTACGATTCAATCTAAACTCTGTTGAGTTAATACTAATAAATTACATAAACTAATCATGCTTTTGTATATTATTTTAGCAATACATATTAAACCATAAATGTATCAGAATACATTACAGTTTAGAATGACCAACATACAATTATTTTCTCAATATCGCAATGTCATTAGTAAAATGTTAAAGTAGTTTCAAGTTGCATTCGGTTTTATCAACACTAAGCAACAGGGCAACAGGTGTTAGTGCCTTCGCTCATGACTCACGCTGGCATTCCGAATTGAGCGTTATTGTAAAAGGTAAGTGCAATAGTTTTTTTTTTTAAGTTTATTTTTAGACTGCGTACCGAAGTTATGACTAATACAAAAGACAAAGTCAATCTGTCGAAGATGAAGAGATTTATGTTTTATTTTATTGTAATTACATGGTGATCCTTAGGGGAGGCCTATGTCCAGCAGTAGACGTCTTGGGGCTGAGATGATGATGACGATGCATATAATAATGTCAAATATTCAAATTAAAATTAAATACTTAAGTTATCACTCCATAGATTTTTTTTTTTTGATGGGTTCACGTTGGATTCTCTCGGCTCTTTTTAATCAAAATAGGTACCTATGTAAATTATTAAAAAAATATTTAAATTAAATCAACGCTCAGGAAATGTTGGAATGTCGTCTCGTGTACGGGTGGCATTATAGATTGCATTAAGATAAATAGTGGGTCAAAATATTGAATTAATTGATCCTAAGAGCATGAATCACGTTGTTATATTGGCAACCTTGTTACTGCAACTGTAAGGTATAAATTAAGTATGGAGAAAGGAAATTCTTTGCATAATTTACTTATACCGTTACATGCCGGATTCATGATAAGTTAGATTATGTACCTGGTACTTATGCTGACCTTACAAAGGGACAGGCTATTTTTACAAAATATCTAGGACATAATCATTATGTAAGACATATTTTAAAGTAAGAATATAATTAAATTATAAGGTATATGATATGATTTAAGTTTATTAGTTTCTAGTCTATAGATACACATTGGTCAATTATATGTACCCCAATCTATACTAATATTATAAAGCTGAAGAGTTTGTTTGAACGCGCTAATCTCAGGAACTACTGGTTCGATTTGAAAAATTATTTCAGTGTTGGATAGCCCATTTATCAAGGAAGGCTATAGGCTATATATAGGCTACTTCGTATCCCGGGAAAACACAATATCCCTCGGGAACGCGGTTGAAACCGCGCGGAAAAACTAGTTTTATTATAACTCTCAATAAGCATTCATGTTTACAGCCAAGGTTAAATTACTAAAAAAAAACATTATATGAGTTGTAAATGTTGTAATACTGGGTTACCAACTAATTTAATGTTATGATGTCCGGGATACAGTCTTAATTACTGAATTTCATCTAAAATTTTAATCAACTACACTGAATATTATAAATATCTTATGTCACGTTAGATTTAATAAAAAATATTTTCGAAGAGAAATAAAAAAACCAGGTAAGTGCGAGTCGGACTCGCGCGCCGAGGACTCCATACAAACTTATAGGTATGTAAATAGTTCATCACGGCAAACGTAACGAAAAGATAAACTAGATTGCGAGAAAAATTGAAATTTGCAGTTGGTAAACTGTCCCCATTCATCGACATAGGTCGCGGTCAGTTTACCACTGCAAATAAGTGGTTGCGAGTCTCATAATATGCGGCATGGCCGTATTTTTTGAAGTTTGATTTTTTCACAGCTTCAAGATATTGCAGACCTGAGTATTCGATATTAATTTCAACTGGATACCTCCACGCGTTCCTGAGAAAAAGGTCTTGACAGACAGACAGATAGACAGATAGATAGACAGACAGACAGACGGACGGACAACGAAGTGATTCTATAAGGGTAGGTACTATACTATATAGGGATCCTTTTTTCAAAACCATCTAATACTAAAAAGGTCAAAATAAAGTTGCGTAAATTCCCACATCTTTCACTTTAATTTTCATCTTACCCTATTCAAATAAATTAGGTAACAAGTATATCATTGTTTCTGAGTACAATAGCAAATATCATCATTCGCACAATGATTTCGCAACGCGGAATCAGCAAAGCAACGTGGCAACGCATCGAGGGCACGCAAGACCGGTATCCACCCACCTCTTGGTGACATGGGAGGGGAGAGGGGGCATGGTAAATGGGTCGCCGCAGCCGCATTCCGCAGCCGTTGATATTTCTCAGGACAACTGCTTGACGATGAAAATTTTGTAATGTAAAACTGAATTTAACATGAGATTGGTCTCTTAATTGGTTAAAAAAAGTTAGAAACGGTTATAAGAATCACAACAAATAAGGAACACAGTGACTGAAAGGGCAATATTGAGTCATCATTGAAACTATATCTGAGTCAGCACATAGAGATCCACTCGTTAGCCTAGTAGAAGGCATAAACAGAAACCGATATTTTCAGAATTTCGCCGAAATTGGACTAAAAGATTTACCGCAATCCTACGACTAGTCTGCACATCAATCAGTATGCTCTCTTTTTCCAAGAATGATTTTTGCATTGCTAATAAGCAGAGAAATAGTCTAGTAAGCATGGAGCTTACAAGTACTTATAACAAGGAAAGAAGTTCCTCATAATATGAAGAAAGGTGAACACCAATTACCCATTAAACAAGAAAGGTCATTCCAATTAACTTAAATGAATTAACAGAAGTATAATTGCATAATTGATGAGTAATTTAAGTTAGGACAGTAGTACATTGAGAAGAATTTCTATTCATAACTGACAATAAGTTAATTGGAGATTAATTAATTTTAGAAAACTCTAAAGACTGGTGTGGTTCTACCAGTATCTACTTCAAGAAGTCAGGGCAAAATTAGTAACAACGCTGTTCTAAATACCAAAATCAATGTTGTGAACGCCTTTCAGCGGGTTGCCAATACCAGACAGTCGCCAAAGAAGGCCAAACGAATACTTGTGAATGTAAAAAATATCCTTCGAGCAAATGCGTCTAGTTGAACCGGTCCAACCGTCACTATGACTGAGTTTTCCGGTGCCCAAATTAAAGCAATTTAATTGGCGCCCAAAGATAGGAAAAAAAACGAATTCCGGAAATTGCTATGTTGTATGATCACGATGCTAAACCGTTTATAGCCAAGATTTTGCCAGTGATCGTTTCTACGGCATGACAAACCAATAGATGGTAAAGTAGATGTAGCTATGTCTCAACAGCAATAATTTGACTTAGGACTTTTATTTGAGTATCTAAATAGAGTACATGGACTATTTTCTTAAAATATTCCTGAAACAGCGGAGGTAAGTAGGTATATTGTAGAGACATATTGTTGCAGTTTACTACAAAGAGTTGCTTATTATTGTTTGTTGCGTATTATTTTTAAGATAATAATACTTATGAAGCTGCACTGGTCAGAGAGTAGTCTTAGACTCTCTAAGCCGCAACATACAGAATTTTAATTATAATTTCCAAAACCACAATCTTCAATACACAATTCAATCCAGACATCACAAAAACATGCTTGTTCGGTGACTCAAAACAACCTACCTAACGCAAGCACCGCCACAACCAAGACCTGTTCCAGCCAGACGCAACCCAACGCGCTGTGTGACTCACGCGGTAATGGTTTCGCAGAATGATTCTGAATCGTACATAAGTCGTATGGTTGCAAAAGTTTTGAGTAAGGATGTTTCGCCGATTTTCGTGGTCTCGTGGGAACTGAAGACTTGGAGAAAGTTCCAAAACAAAGCCGTGATTTCGAGTTATTGTCCCTGTCTGGTTTTTAGGTTTCTTGAGTTTTTTTCAGAGACGGTTGATATGTTGAATTCTGTATCTCAGCCACAGAATAAAACGTAGTAATCTTAGCTCAGATTCAATCACATCAATTCATTTGGCTCTAAAAACGAATTTGCCAAAATGTTTTAAAAGGAAAATCACTCTTACGTGACTACACAGACATGGTTCATGCACACAAATATTTGTCCTGGGAGTGAATCAACCCCACCCATGATGCGTGGGACCACAACACTAACCGTCATATACCTAGGTAGGTACATAAAGCTAAATTCTTCTCTCACGCATGCAGTAACACCCAACTTAATTGGTTAATGGCAATCGCAATAAGGGCTTCATTCAACCTTGATTAAGATTTAAATTAAAACGACAAGATTCGATAGGCCGGAGGTGCGTCGGGGCCGGTTGGCCATGCATCCTATCCTTTTACTTGTGATGTTGCAACAGCCTCCGTGCCTCCGGAGCCCGGGGTCAAGATGCAACGTGAACGGATGAAATTTGAAATGTTACGCGGTTTCAACTCCAAGCCGCGTCGGCGTTCACCTCAGTTCACCTGCTGTTTTGTAATTATTTAAATTAGCCTTTTAGCTATACGGCCACCTATTGCGTGGTAACGCTACCGCCTGACATTGTATTTTGGGTGCGTTTTCTGAGGTGAATTGAGGAAAATTTTGATTTATTTTTATGCTGAATTTCTTTACCTATATCCTACTGAATGAAAAAAAAGTGTTTCTTTAATTTGTGTTTATTTATTTTTCGTGAAATAATAACAAAAAGAACGGACATTTATTTTGGACTCGCACAAACAGCATATAAAGCACACGATTTAGAGCTGGGCACCTATCTCACCTTCGAAACGAATGAAATAAATGTGAACTTTAAAGATAGTAGATGCACCTTCTACTGACACACATTAGAGGCTGTATCCACCGCTACTTTTTGCAGCGCCGCAGCAGCGGCTCGACAGGTACAGTCGCAAAAATGCCGCGCTGCTAAGGTCGGTAATTCTGGTACCCTTCCTATTATCCGATGTCGTCGTTCAAAAAAGTCCCAACGGGCGCAGGCCCTTTGATCCACGGTAATTAAAGGAACATCTACAATACAATTTTTAAAGGTCATGTTCGAAATTGTTCCCTTTTTATTTATAATTGCAAAAGTAACAGTAAAATTAAATGTTTTTTGAATTATATTTTCCACATTCCGAATGATAATTTGGTAACTGTATAGTAGAGGTATGAGGTAAAATGACGAATATTATGTTTGTTGAATATTTTATAATATAGATAGAATGCTAATAAATAATAAATAAAAGGAGATAAATGTGAGCGTTTTTCTTGATAATAATAATTAGTTGGTTTCATAGAGTACTTATTTCAAGCCAAACAGATGGTTTATATGGAACTTTGACCCTCTCATAACTGACTGACAGATAACGTCGTTTACTTCTCTGTGAAAATCCCTTTCTAATCTATAGAGTTACGTTACAATGTTATCAAAGGTAAACGTTTAGAAGTTATCACAATCAGACTTTCTCATGGGCATAGACAATCAATGGCCGTATCAAGTAACGGTAGGGAAGCGAAGCGAGATCGCATCACTTCGATATCTATGTCGCTTGCCGAGAAAAATGTCACCGCACACCGCTAAGGTCGTAGTGATGTGCTCTACTACGCAAATGAGATTTGCGATGAGAGAACTCGTGGTACTTTTATTCATGCAACGGGATAATTATTTTTAATAGATACTATGAACACAGACTGACAACACATTAAGGTTCTTCTAAATTGTGCTACGTAATGGTTACCTACTACTTCTTATTATACGCAAATTATCTTAACCTAACATCCTAACTAATATTATAAAAGCGAGTGTCTTTATTTTTATGTTTGTTTGTTACCTTTTGACGCTTAAACTGCAGAACCGATTACGATGAAATTTGGTATTCAGATAGCCTATGGTATGGAGAAGGACATAAGATATTTTTATTCCGGGAAAACATAAGTAAGATCCCTGGGGAACGCGGGTGAAACCGCGGGGCGGAAGCTAGAGTGATAAAATTCACTAAATCCTATAAGTAAGCAGCTATTGACTACGTAGGTAGGTTTTTCCCTTACTCATAGCTAAATAAACTATTTTTATGGCTGTATAAATTAATGAATATTTAAAGGTAGGTAGTGAACTCATTTAATTATAGGTACACGTTCAAGCACTGTCGTCAGTGACTCGTCAAAGTTTTTTAGACCCTATTAACGCAGTATTACAATCCATATAACGTATAAGGAGTGTCTAAATTACAATTTAGCATAGCACACCAGTACAGCCTACGGTTAGCTGTGCGAGGTTATTATAACTTCCATATAACACTACAGCTTGCTACTTATCAAGGCTACATGTAATAACATAACAAACCGATACAATACACATTACAAAAATAAGAAAGAACATCGGCAAGTTGGAAACCTTCAAAAACAAACGACTCTGTTTGACCTCGATGACGTCATTGGAAGCGAAATGGAACGGAGTTCGATAATTAAAATTTTGAACAAAGAAGTCCGCGCTTCAACGTCGAAGCACAATGTCAAGGAAGGAAGGTACGGTCTTTGGTAGGGGCTTAGGCACGGATTTAGGTATATAGAGAGTAGAGATAAGGGTTACTTACTTCGTGGTAGAGGGCACCTACTTATTATACTATACCTACCTTCATATTTGTTATCATGGTGTATAGATAGATTCTATGGTAGGTATTTCCTATATTCTATAATTAGGAGTAGGTATATTGGTTGGTTAGGTGGTGGTAGGAAAAGCAGACAAAGACCAAGAATAAAACTCGAGCAACATAAGTTTCGATAGGTAGGTACCTACATCATACCTACCATGCCTACTAACATACCAACCAAGCCACGGACGGAACTTTGAGGATTGTTTGCTCATTTGATAGTACTTAATGGAACGTGGTGGTAGTCGGATAGACGACAGTACGTGAAGGTCCCTGCTCCCTCGGCAGACGCGCACTGCGCTGAGCTGACTCACGCGGCCGCGCGCTTCCGCCTGATAGCAAGGTCACCGGCCGCAACGCACACAGCCACAATATCACACACACAAACCAATGTGAAAGTAGTGAGAGTACACTCGCGCTCAATAGTTGTTTGACTTTAATCTATTTTTGTCGCAGATCAAAATGTTGTTTATCATTGGACAAACATGACCTTTGGTTTCGGCGAAATTTAACATCGATACGACCAAATTTGCATAAAATAATAAGCTGGCATGATCTTTTTAAATTAAATTATATACCTACCTAGTTCATTTCGGTACTTACCTACCTAATAAGTTTGTTGTATTGTATTGTATAAAATTCGACGTTTTATCAACGTGATTTGTAAATATGTATTTAGGTATTTAATTTGCGTATAAGTAGGAATTCGCAATGTTATAATGTATTTCGGAATTGTATTTAAAACAACTCTATTTATTTCTTTACATAATGTATATTTTTACCCATTTAATCTCACTAGAGTTAATTATAATGATTTTATCAAGTCAATAGCATTATGTGACCCGACCACTAACTGTATAATATCAATGCCTAATTACTATAGTAGTTTAACGATTAATCAATTCCATCCGGCTAAGAACAAACAATGAGCAAGAACTAATTTCAACATTCATTTTGCAATTGAAACAGTTCAATGTCTATGGAAATGAGAATGGAAATAGATAAAATTATCACTAAACAATGTTTTAAAATACGAGTGACATAGGTTGAACAGTAATTTAAAATCATTATCGTAATATAATCGTTAGTGATTTAAATAACTAAAAAGTGTTTTAAAATGCAAATATATCATAGATATATACAGTTTTAACTAGCACTGTCAAAATAATATGATAAATAAATAAACAGAATGTCTAATCGAAAACTGGATTCATAGAAATAAAACTTAATTGGAAAGAAATTTAAAAGTTTTGGTTTTAATTGTTGGTTGACAAGGAGTTTATTAAAATAAACACTTATTTTTACTTAAACTCTTTTGTATTTGTTTCTTTGATTTTATTAATAATCACACTTTATAGAGTGTTCTGGGTGGATAGGTACTTTCTTATGAAAATTTTTGAAACTTTTGTTAGGTTCGTTATGCTGAATAATTTTTACATAGAAACAAGTCTGAACAAGCATTTTTTTTTCTTACATAATGATCATTACTCGATCGAAATTTTTGAATATTTTTTTTTAAGATTTCAATGTTTTTCCCTTGGTAAAAGTTGTTCATGACGAACCGAACATAGATTTAGAAAAAGCGCCATCTCAAAGTATCCTCCCCAGTTGTAAACGTAATGTATTCTTATAAGATTTTTATGTAAATATTATTGATAGGAAATCTTTTCGTGTATAGCTCAATAATTCTATGGTAATTCTTATGATAAATCAAAGACATATTTTTATTTGAATAATAAATTAATTAATATGCCGACAGGTCGACCATAAGAGCGTGAACCGTTATTTTAACAAAATGTTAAACTAACAGTTATTATACTTATACCTAATACCTACGATATCGATCGGCAATACAAATTACCACCCACAGACTGTTTGTTTGTGTGACGAAATCATTAGTAGTGTATTGAGCGAGAAGGCGTGTCGGTGGTGGTACAAGGTACAACACAAGTTACAACTGTGGTCCAGCCACATTATTCTTATTGAATAATTGATTAAATTTTTTGTTGCAACCAACATAACTTATCTTTCGACTTCATACTTCTTAAATACTTATGCATCAAATCAAGAACCTTTACCTACCTTCGGTCATTGTGACAAGTCACATGTCACAACTTACTTATAGTACCGAATACATAATAGTCTTATAGTTGGACTAATATAAGCATCAACAAAAGATTTGTATGACATAATGTATAATATTCTTTAATACATAAATAAATGTTGATGTGATGCTAAATACTCAAGTAATATTAATATAGCATACAAGAAATAAAATCATCAAAATTCAACTGGTTTGCTGCACTTAAAAATATACTCGTATTATTAAAACGATATCGAGCGTCTAGCATCTCGAATTCATAATACCTACCTATCAAGTTTGGCATTGATATGCATTTTTTGTAGATCATGTAGGTATACTAACTAGTTGTCTTGTCTTGTTGGGGCCCGATGTCTATGTACATGTTTAGTGGCATTCGATGATCACGACCATGAGGCTAATTATGTTCCAATAGGTGCAATATTTTATGCATAAATGTCACAAGCTTTATAAAAAGAAAACTTTGAAGGTGAGGACTAATTTCGGCAGACGAAACAACTATAAAATAAATGAGAGCGCTGAAAAAATATGTAAAAAATTGCAATTTAGTAGGTATGCGCCATAAAATTAGTCATTTCAATATAATATATTGCAGCCAGACACTCAAAGAATGTCTGTGTCAGAAAAGATTTACAGGAAACTGGCGGTTAGATTTAAATGACTTTATTGCTTATAAAAGATTTTGTATGTAAGTAATTGTTTTTGTCGTCAGATTTAAATAAAATGTCATTAAAGTTTTGATTGATTCCAAATTCCGCATTTGTGATTTAACTTTTAACTCTCTCTAGTTAACTATTTTATTAAATTTAGGTACCCTTATTCGAGTTACCTAGAACATGTACTGTTAGGTTAGCTTTATCATTAAAATGTGATTTTAATGCCCTAAGCACAATCTACCGAATGCGAACGTTGAACACATTATTAGTTAGTGTTGACTGCAAACTAGACTTATTTTACTATGGCGGGGTTTACAATATGGGTGCAACATATCTATCATTATTATAATCGCATAGGTACTTACCAAATCGTAGCATCATCAATTTAATTCATAGCCATAGGTAGGTAGAAGGTACAAGTTACAACTATAAGCATACCGTTACTTTGTTGAATGCGAATCAGGCGGCTGCGGCGCGCGGGCGCATGCATGAGACAATGCGATTTGTAATGCCTACATAGAACAAATAGGTATGTCGGTTTTTAGTTTACGTTACAAATTTACAATGTATTTTATAGTACATAAAGATGTAAGTATAGCTATTGTTAAAATAAATTTTATACATAAAGATGTATAGCTATTGTTAAAATTCGAAGGTCAAATTATTAAATTATCTATAGATGTTCTTCTTCAGTTCTTTAGTTTTATAGTAAGATGTCCTGAATCTGGGTGTAATTATTAAGATTAAAAATGTAAAGAAAATCACTTTCACTCATAAACAATTACAAACTCTTTTATTGTCTGTCATTGCCGCGTTATCGACGAAGCACTGACAGTTATGACGTGTGTGTGGCAAACGCATGGTAGTGTGCGTGAGGCTTCCGTTGACTGGGACCGCCATATACTTGAACCGCAGTCCCAGCTGCCGGATTCATTTAAGTGTATTTTTTCTTCCGGCAACTGGGACCACCCATCAATTTATAGTAAAATCTATTGTTCGGTTCGGAAGTCAGCTTTCAACTGAGAAACAGGTTAACAAGTTACAACAGGTGTAAACACTTCTCGCATCTATTTTTACATCCCTCTAGCTAGTCACTAGATTCTGCTATGACCCGAGGAGGGATAATTGTTCTATAAAGAAACTCCACTGATATTTCTTAAAAGTATTTTCGAAAAGTAGATATGAGTGCAAATTGGTAAAATGTTAAATTTATAAAAGCAATTTACAAACGCAGTGTGAAAAATATATTTTTTGTTGTAGGATTTTATATTAAATGGCATAACGGCAAGTTTCACAAATATACCTACCTAGACGGCTTCGATAAAAATACTTGGTTACTCCAAAATATAAAAACCATTTTGAAATAACAATGATTAACAATTACTGAGTACCTATCAAAGACCATCAAATTTATATAGATGGTTTTTGGTACCTATCAATAATTAATTTGTTTTGGTTAACAATATGGAAAAAACAGTTAATGGCCAGGGCCAGTAGCCTTTGCTGTGCTTTGGGGGCGGTGAAGTTAAATTACGTTTTCTTTGCATTCATGTTTTATCTGTAAAACAGCACAAAGTATTTTACCTAATTATTAAGTACGTAAGTTCAGTCCTTCTTATTTTGTAGTTGTATAATGTTACAATATTTATACTGTAAATATAATACAAAATATACATAGACGTGCATCTCAATGTTCATTTCAGTATTCAATAAAATAGCAAAATATACAAACAAGTGCATTAAGTAAAAGAGCAAACAATGCAAAAGCGATGCACTTTTGCGCGCGACTATAGCAAACGTGGGGCGCGAAGGACATCGCGAGTGACGGGGGGTGAACAGAGCACCCTCCGCGTCACATGACGAGCGACCTTCAGGCGGCGCACCGACCTTGAGCGCCGCTCGCCCCGCGCGCGGGTCAGAGGTGAATGCACGCAACCTCGCCCCCCGCGCACCCCGCAACTGCCGCCAGTTGCCTTCTTGCCGCGCGCCCCCGAAACATCGAACTTCATAATTCCACTCACCTCGATTCTAACTACGACACCATGGCATCGACTCCGGCACCACCCGGAATATCGCAGCCACCACCATCCCTGCCTCAAGCACCCACCCGCCGCGAACAGGTACCAGAGCGACGCGGCACACCTTTCCCATAAAATACAACCGACAAGTTTATTGACATCAAGTCTCACCAATTGCGCAAAATGTTAATTAACTGTCTTTCGAAATCTAAAACACATTCACAGTTTTCGTTCGAAAAAGCAAACACTTCTCATAAAATAATAGTTTATTCACTCAAAATTTTTTTATCAAGAAAAACATTAAAATACAACGCACAAACGTATGTTGTCGCAACATACATGTCCTCTCACCTCCGCAAAACAAAGCGGAATAATAAAGTTGAGTTGAGTGAGTGAGTGAGTAAGTGAGTATACATATAGCACACGGGCGAGCGAGCGAGCGACCACGGCCCCCAAGTCAAAACAAAAGGTGATTTGTTGACACCTAGCGGTCGCTCGTGAAAACTTTTAGTAGATAAAATCACTTTGACTCTAGATGGCAGCACAAAATAATAATTAAATATTACGTGAAGTTACATAAGTAGTACTAGATGTCACTGTACTTTACAGGTATTTTATTATTTTTCTCCACATTTTCCTCAGAGCAAAGACAAGCATAGAGGGATTCAAATATTTTGTATACGGACTGGACATAGAGATCGCGTCACCAAAAAAGTCTCATAGGTTCACCTCTATTGCTAAAGGAATAAGATCGATTTTCATTAATTCCATGGGACTTTATTGGAGCCATAAATGCGTTCTATGAGGGCATTATAGAGCAACAATAATACTTACAAAAATAATGTTTCTTGTCCAAAAGTGAGATGCAGTGCGAAAGAGATGCATATACAACTCCTAGCATTTTTTAGGACAGAGCAAGCACGTAAATATATAGAATGGAACAGTTGAAGTATTGACTGAATAACCGTCATCAATGACGTTGATATCTTAAAAATATACTAAATATGTATTTTTTATTTCTGCTTATCAATATACAAGACACATTGGCAAAATTGGTAAAAAAGTGCTATTATAATTATAAACAAACAAATTTAGACTTGATTTATGTAGAAATATATGATTCAAATGCTAATGGAAAAGGTTATATTTTATTCAATTCTCAAATCTCAATACTATGCATGGATGTAGTATCTCTATGATTTGGTTGCAGACTTTTTCTTGTTTGAGTGCCGCCGGTGACACAGGTCTAGTAATGGTAACTCGCCAATTTTAAATGAGAATGAGGGAGTATTCATTTTACTTCTCGAGGTACTCATTAGGGAACCCTCATTTGAGGTGAGGAATTGCTTGAAACGCCGCCGCTTCATTCGATTCGCCCATGCACGAGACCAGGCGCGGCTCACCGCGAAATTATTAGACATCCCTCTCACACACTTCATTTTATTTCGCTCGTGATGTTTGAAAAAATGACAGTTGATTACAAACCTTAAATGTAAAGCCACTAAAGCACATAATCTAACCGAATAATGATCACGGAAATAATAATATTAGCGTATTCATTAATTTCATTCGGTTCATTCGAACTCTCAACGCAACCTCGCCACCACGACCGACTCGCGATCTAGTGAGAACGAGGAGCGAAGAACGAGTGAGGTAGTTCATATTTAAAATTTGAGGAACTCTTTCAATCTGCTATCACGAGGGCCTCAAACGAGACAACTCACGAGTGAGGGACACTCTGTGCCAATGTCATCCATCCCTCCCATTTCTTCTTCTTCCCATCTCCCTCTATCAAAATTCGTTGTTGCACAGATAATTTTGTTAGGTACGTAGGTAGGTACCTGTGTATGAATGAATTAAAACGTAGTGATTGTATACTCTTTGGAATGAATGATTCGGAAACAGCTGTGACTTGTGAGTGCTGTATGTGTCTCTCGGTAGAGAGTATTATGTTCCTTGGTATAAATAAATATCTAAATGTAGTACGAAGAAATAAATTAAATTACTTACATACATACATTCATTCCTACAGTCTTATTTTGTGATGTAAGTAAAACGTAGTGATTATATACTTTTTGTTGTGATGTAAAAGCGTGGTAGGTAGAAGTTCGTGTTATTATCTTCGATGTCTAACAGATGTTATTTATCCGAAGGCGTCCTAGAGAATCGCGTTGAGTGAGTTTGCTGAGTTTATGAAAATGAGTCATTAATTAATTTGAGCTTACTTCCATTCCAAGGCTGTTGCAATAAAAGAAACGTTATACTGAATGTATTGTGTGATTTGTGGACACAATGGTGGAAGATAATGATCGCGCCTACGGGCGGAAGAGCACTTTGTTGAAGATCGTGATATTAGGAGATGGTGGAGTGGGGAAGTCTTGTTTGATGAGCAGGTTCATATCGAACCACTTCGATGACCACAGCTTTCACACCATAGGCGTCGAGTTCATGAACAAGACTGTGGAAGTCAATGACAAGCAGTATACATTACAGGTAAACTATAATAACATTTGTTTCAGTGTATTAAAACAATAATAATAATGCATTGATAGGAACTACAGTAGGTATAGATTTTAAAATAAACAAAAATGAAATATTTGTTATTAAGAGTAGATTTTTCATTCTCCTTGAATTTCAAATCCTGAATTCATATTAGTAAAAATCATATTTCAATCATAATAAAAACCGGCCAAGTGCGAGCCGGACTCGCGCATGAAGGTTGCCGGTAAAAACGGCAAAAAAATCGCGTTTCTTGTATGGGAGCCCCCCTTAAATATTTATTTTATTTTGTTTTTAGTACTTGTTGTTATAGCGGCAACATAAATACATAATTTGTGAAAATTTCAACTGTCTAGCTATTGCGGTTTTTGAGATAAAGCCTGTTGACAGACAGATGGATGGACAGACAGCAAAGTCTTAGTAATATGAACTGAAAGAGATAAAATAATAATATTTGTATATATTTTAACCAAATTAAGACTGAAACTTTTTTGGGAGTAACCTTAAGAATGAAGGTTATCTTATATCTATATACATTTTTACAACTTACAGTTTGTTTACACAAAAATTAGTTCTCAGCTGATAATTATTTAGAGAATGTAATATTAGGAGACTTGATATGAACATGGCCTTAGTATACATAGGTGTTTTTGAGTGAGTAATGGTTTTAACTAAGCTAAATCAACAAATTGAAGAGAGGGACAGACTTAAGATTGTTTATGACAAAGCAAAGATGTGTCATCATCGGGTTTAGGGCTATCATCTGACATGGTCTCATTGTAGATTTTTTCATCACTGACTTGATTAAAATTCATGATTTTCCAACCATGATCAGACGTAGGGACATCAGATTTACACTTTAGAAGTTCTAGAATACTTACAAATGCTTGGTAAATATTCCAGGTATGGGACACAGCGGGTCAAGAAAGATTTAAGTCTCTACGGACACCTTTCTACAGAGGTTCTGATATATGCATATTGGCTTATGCTATTGATGACCGTAGCTCATTTAACAACATCAAAATGTGGCTAAATGAGTTCCTTCATTATGCTGGCGTGAAAAATGGAATAGAAAAGTTCCCATTATTGGTTGTTGGTAATAAGGTAATTCTGTTTTTATTGTTTCTTCTACATTGTGAGATATTATGTATGGTTATTTCGCCACAAATTAATAGAAAAAGGTTTCTCCCCTTTTCCCTCCCCTTTTTTGGTGTACTTGACTGTACATATCTCTTTTATCTGTAACGTAACAGAATATTATTTTCTACCTACTCCAATATTAGGCACTGAGGCATTGGAGGCTCTATCACCAACGCTGATTGCAATTCAACTCAGCCTGAACAGAATTATTGTGTGACATTTGACTGAAAAAACAATTCATTTGAGAAACTATTTTTTTTTCGCTAAAATGACACTATTTTATCGCAATTGAGTTTGTAGTAGGGTAATTAAACCGATCACCTATACATAAAGCAATTAATAAATACGTTATTATTACCTTATATTATGTGGCGGGCTTTATAGCGTCATCGAACCTTTGGCGGTTTATTTTATAACAATTTTGCAATTGATTGAAGGCATATGACTGAATCATAAAGATCATACATAACAACAAAATTAACAGAAATTCCCTGACGTTTTGAGTAAAGGGTATTCCTGGGATTTTGGTTATGGTAGAAATATCCCTAGTACTAAACAAATGAAAAGCTAATATCTAACTATTGATACGGCATAAACTATATTCCGAAGAGTTCTGGAGTGGAGACCACGGAGTCATTTCATCGCGATCGGTTCGGCGGTTTCGGAGTCTATAAGGAACATATAATACATAATACTTTCTCTTTTATACAGGTGATTTTTTTATCACTGGCAATATTTGTAGGGGTGGAAGTACTCATCAATGTGAACAACTTTTATTTTGGGGCTAACTCTGATATCGCGTAAAATAAAACGGTTGCTTCATATATTTTGGTCGAGTAGGTATTGAACTTTTGTATGGAACAGCTGGTAATTTTATCATGATTTCACAGTTAGTCCCATAATTAAAGTTGTTAATTTTGATGAGTACTTCCACCCCTGCAAGTATGGCCCTGCAAATATAGATAATAATATGGGGTCTGTTCTTCCGATCGCGCAACAATTCGATATAATGTTTAATTTATTGTTAAATATCTATATGAAATTTCCTGTACAAAATCAACATATTGAATTACTTCTATTACCATGTATAATTTAGCAATTAATAATAATGTGTTTCAAGGAAAATGAACTTTACCTCTTAATTTGTAAAGACCACATCTTATTTACGTTTGAATTACTAGAGAAATCTATCAAAAATGTACCTTATTCTTTTGTAATAAAGTTAACTTTCTTTATTCCAGTCAGATGTATCGTCTAAAGACCGTGAGGTGTCACATGATCAGTTAAAGCATTGGTGTGAGGAGAACAAAATATCTACGTACATAGAAACGTCAGCAAAGAATGACAATAATGTTGTCGAAGCATTTTCAATGGCCGTCCAAAGGTATTTAGACTAATTGTATTCGTAGACGACAAAGTATTAGAAATTCTTAAATTAGAATGCATTGAATAGGTATATTAATTTAGAATTTATGCAAAGAGGTTACTTGACAATAATAAATTCACCAGCATTTGTGGATTCCTTTATAATGAGGAAATTACAGGCCCAAAGTATATATAGAGATAATACACTAAACTGTTTAAGTCAGAGCAGTTATACCGGCATATTGGTAATAAGTACTAATAGTGAGTCAATTTCTTTGTGACGTGATGAGAGTTTCGCTGATGACTTTCGTTTCTCTGTTAGGCGGCGTACCTATTTATTACACACTTGCTGTCCCCCGCGGTTTCACCCGCATTCCCGACAGAAAAAAGTAGCCCATGTCCTTCTCCATACCATAAACTATCTGCGTACCAAATTTCATCGCGATCGGTTCAGCGGTTTAGGCGTGAAAAAGTAACAAACAAACAAACTCACATTCGCATTATAATATTAGTCAGGATTAGGATATATAATACCGGGATGAAAAGTATCCTATGGTTTATTCCAAGTTCTGAACTATCGGCATCGGATAATTTATTACTTTTTATACTTAATAAAAAAAAACACTTTATTCGCAGATGGGTAGACTTAGAACAAAAAGCAGAGATGGAACTCAGCATGCTACATCATCCGGACAGTGTAACATTACACGGTTCCACTCCAGCGACAGGTTTCCGAGCGACTTGCTGCTCTAAGTTCAGCGACGTATGAACAATTATCTCTTGACCCGGTTTTGGTCTTGAAACTATGGCAGATCTATATTTTAATGTGAATTTTCTACTTAAGGCGTCTTTCCTTTCAAGCGGTTTGGGATTCGTGCCAACAGCGTCTTAATGCCGTGTACATACTTTCTAGTGGTAGATATTGTTATTAGTTACGTTTCTTGTCGCGTTTATGTAGGATTTACTATCTTCCAGCAAACAAAATGTATAAATTTTGGTATATACTCGACTTATGTTTGACAGATGTCGTTTTAGTCACTATATGTTGCATAATTTATTTTGGTTTTATTTTTCTGTACAGAAATAATAGTGGGTATTATTGAAGCGACGTTAAGTCCCCTTGTACTGTATTTACTAGCTAGCATTAACTCGCGACTTCTCATGCGTTCCGTCCCATTTATACTGTAGTACCTTTAGGAGCATTTTTATTATCGGGGATTTTTTTTGCGAACCAATAGGATGTGTTTTGCATGAAAATAGGAATCCACAGACTATTACATATACGCTAATCCGCACGACAGTAAAATCACCCTAATGTAGGAAACATTTTATGTTTTGTATTTGTTTTATATTTATTTTTATGTTACTCGAAATATTGCATTTATACTAAGCCATAAGAAAATGATTTTTTATTAAAAATATTTATTTACTTTATAGGTTGGCAGAAATAAAGTACATATTGATATTTGAGTATCTACCTTGAATTAGTAATGAGAAATAAAAATGCATTGTATTTTAAACTAATTGAATTTATGTAATTCTAATGCGTGCAATAATAATTTGTAAACTAAATTGTTGACCAAAAGAATTCAAAGCACATGGAATAAAAATTGTAAATACGTATCCATATTAGGTTTAAGATAACAAAAAAAGAGCACCAACTATTAATGTAGGTTAGTTGGCACTGATAAAATTTTAGATAATACCTATTAAGGCACTTAAATGTCCTTATAAGTTTTACATATACGTAAGGGGTTGCGCTAACGTAAACACTTTATGCTTCCGAAACTGGACATCGGTTTATAGTTCTAAATTCAAAATACCCGCCAATTTTATCGCCTGATGCGTTGATTGTAATATGTACTTTGATGAAGTCGTCATAGCCTTTACTAAAGAAAAAAATTCTTGGCCGTTGTCTATGAAACAAGCAACTTTTAATGTTGGTGCGTGTGTGGAGGAATTTTCTCATCGGTACAATTTGTATGGAAGTTAATTATAGTTGCTTGTCTAAAAGTCACAAGTTGCTTATATCGTTTGCACACTTTAAGTGTATTGGAATCAACTAGTATTTGTGCATGAAGTGATCGATTCAATAATGAACTTTACATATTCACTGCCTGTTGCCGAAGCAACTAAACCGGTTGTTTGTATTCTGTATTGAGCTATCAAACTTTCGTCCATCATAATAATGTAGGATCTACTAAGAAATTGTTCATACATTTAGGGTATAACCCAGAGCATCTTAATGGGGGCTATCGCGTGGGAATTTTCCGCTAGAGGCGCTAGTGTAGCGTGAGGTCTTCGGAATGTCAAACTTCAATGTTTCTGGGTGGGCTACGCGGGTTTATCTAATTAGAATAATGTTGTTGAATATTTTGCAATCCCTGAGATTAATTATGGCAAATATGAGTTACGGGTCAATTAATGTCAGTGCTTTGAGACAGTTTTTTCTTTCGGAAACTTTTACCCACTTTTTTTTTCGAACAAAACGTACGAACTACGTAAAACTGAGGCATGCTCGTATTTTTACGGTACGGTGAAAATATGATTAAAATGTAAACATGGTTTTCATGTCCGTAATAACAAACTTTTATCGTACGTTACTCGACAGTGGCGCCAACTGGTGAGCACAAAAACGATAGCCCCCATTAAGTTAGACGGCCCCTATACAATTTATAAACTGTATAGCTTGAGAGAGAGAGACAGAGAGAGAACACGCGCACATGCGTTTTGTGAGTGCATGAAGTATTCAATGGGAGCGCATCCTGTCTTATTTTATTTATGGTAAAGGTCACACGCACGTTGGTTTTTTACTGGAAAGTATTATTAATTAATTTTTATATTTGGTGTTTTATAGGTGAGTATCTATATTATTATTTATATATGGTTCATAATCATAGTATATTTTATTTACATACTACACGGTTGTAGATCAGTTTGTTTGTAAAAATGACGTTTTGGTTGTGGTTGTGATATTTATTTTCTTATCTTATTTTTGTCTTATCTTTTGTAAAAATGCGCATTCTTGAATAAAAGACCTATATTGAAGGGGTATTATAAAATTGTAGTTTTAGGGCAGTCTTCCTTATATTAATAATTTTAAATTACTAATTAATATTTTGCACGCCGATTTTTAAGATCAAAAGACCCCAAAATGCACATTCCACACATATCCTATATTAAAAATATAAGTTAAGAAACAAACCAAATGGAAGATTTAGTAATCTCAAGATATAAAATGTTTTACTCTTATTTCTACTAAATTGATAAACTTATATCAGAGTGTACAAAAATAAAACGTATTGCCTTGTCCTTAAGATTATTTTTAGTACAGCTCCCTAATTAGCTGGCTATAAATACTAATATTAGGTACTTCTCATATGATTAATTGCTTCTCGAGGGTTATTGAAGAGTTATTGATGGTAGAGTTCATACCTCTCTTCAGTCATATAACTATTTTGTAGTAAGCTAATTTTCACTAAGTGCCTGGCTTATATCTACTTATTTGTTTATAAGATACACTAGAAACTTTTCACTAATTGCTATTTCCAATTACCTTTACATTATGTCATAGAAAAAAATACCTTACCATGAAGTAATAAGGTTCATGTATTAAGTAATTGTAAATTAATAAGGTTATTTTTTTCTACGATAATGACAAGGGTTTCTTATGAAAAAAATATTCATTTGATTTCAAATTAATTTTGTAATTAGTAATTACCTATCTTTATCAAGTAATGGCGGAAAATTGAATCAATAAAATATGATACTAAAAATGGTTTTTACGAAAGTCCATATCACT
Source organism: Tetheella fluctuosa (assembly GCA_951216915.1). Classification (NCBI taxonomy): domain Eukaryota; kingdom Metazoa; phylum Arthropoda; class Insecta; order Lepidoptera; family Drepanidae; genus Tetheella; species Tetheella fluctuosa. Next base: position 12,308,957 of record OX578216.1, on the reverse strand, counting down.
ACAGCGGCCATTGAGTAATGTTGTCGTTTCTCGGCGCGCGCGCATGTTCAAAATTAAGGCGCTGACAACAGCTAAAGTCTCTCTATTGCAACCCAACCTATATTAATCCTACTAAATGTACGGTATTGAAATTTAAATACACGATACTCAAGGATATAAATCACAAATTTATTAATCTCAAAACACGATTTCATTTCATTGCCTCGATAAAAAAAATTGCCAAACACAACTCTGAAAATCAAGGAATTCCCAAATTTATCCTATACATGAATGTATTTTTCGATGTGATATTTTACATTAATATTGTTCGAATAATTAGAAAATGATTTATTTCGTTAGTTTTTGGAATAAGGAATTTATTTGTACATAATTAATTATTTTTATAAATGTCGCTTACGTTATTAATTCGGAGCAGTTAGGGGGAGGAGTCAACATTATGCCACACTCTTCTGTCACGTTACTTGCGTATTTTGCTTTGCCCTCACTCGCATTCCGCGGCGATCCGCGTTGCTAGACGGACCTATACCACTTTTTTTCCGAGCGCGCGGTTTCAACATTATCATCCATAAATGGGTAAAATATATTTTTTAAAAAATGTGCAATGCCTGATGAATAAAGTAAGGTAGTAAGCAATTTATTTCACAGTGATTGACAATGATAAAAGTAAACAAATACTTGTGTTTGTCAAAGCGTCATATCACTGCCGCTAGATTGCAGTGTAATTTATGAATGTATTCAGCCTATTCACATTATAACTTTTTATCAAATTAAATGACAATATTTGGAGGGAAAATGAATTGCATTACATAACTTTTACAATATGATCTCGTCGTATTATTTCGCATAAAAAAGTATTCAAACTAAAGATTTACTTACCACAAAAAGGGCACAATAACTGATTAATTTTATAATCTTTCATGCATTGGGAATAAAATTTGTCGTGCCGCATCACTGACCGAGAAAGATTCTTATTTTCATCACATGAGTCATGTCATTGTTAGCTCAGCGGTCCTGGTTATAGGTCAAGAACCTATAACTACTTGGATGTGTGTGTTCAAATCCATGTGATGACACCATGTTTTATAATGAATGTAAAGTACCTGGATGATTGAGTTGTGCTGGTATATAATACTTTTTATTTTGGTAAACAAAAGAAGGAACTTGAAAAAGAGGAAATTAATAAATGAAATTGGAGACATCATCTAGATTCGAACCGCGGACATCTGGTTTAAGGATCGCACGATCTCCCGCCTGAGCTATTAATTACTTATAGATAGTGGCGAAATTTACTTTCGTATTCTAATGAAAATGTAGCAGTTTCTCATTGATTGAAAACACGGTAAAACGACAAAATGAAACCTAGCTATATATTTTGAATTTTGTACAATTATGAGGCGAATTATAAAGTAAAATCTATATGGGTATCGTTTCCATGGTTTTCGGGGGTGCTTATTACGAATATATAACATATTTCGAGATCCCTAGATGGTGGACGCGAATTAAAAAAAAAATCAATATGGGTATCGTTTCCATGGTTTTCGGAGGTGCCGATTACGAATATATAACATATTTCGAGATTCAAGATGGCGGACGCGAATAATTAAATAAAATCTATATGGGAATCGTTTCTATGGTTTTCGGGGGTGCCGATTACGAATATATAACATATTTCGTGATTCAAGATGGCGGACGCGAATTATTAAATAACATCTATGTATAAGGGTATCGTTTCCATGGTTTTCGGGGGTGCTGATTACGAATATATAACATATTTCGTGATTCAAGATGGTGGACGCGAATTATTAAATAACATCTATGTACATGGGTATCGTTTCCATGGTTTTCGGGGGTGTTGATTACGAATATATAACATATTTCGTGATTCAAGATGGCGGACGCGAATTATTAAATAACATCTATGTATATGGGTATCGTTTCCATGGTTTTCAGGGGTGCCAATTACGAATATATAACATATTTCGAGATTCAAGATGGCGGACGTGAATTTTTAAATAAAATCAATATGGATATCGTTTTCATGGTTTTCAGGGGTGCCGATTACGAATATGGAGTAGTGATATCTCTGCGCGACCTAATTTAACTACTAGCAAACTATTATGTATTAGTATTTTAACGTACTGCCAAAAATTAGAAGACACTTTACAGACAACTTTTACAACGTTTGTTGGAAATAATATTAGAAGTCAATTATATCAACAGCTAAAGAACATTAATTTTAATACAAGACCATGGTCCTGCTTCCCGTCTGAATTTTTATTAAAATTATTTCTACGTATGAGAATTGACTACATCGTCAAATTCAACAATCGCAATCTGAAAATTAGTAAATCCAAATGTTGAAAATACCTTTCAGTTTCGCATTTGTAGCTTTTAAAAGAATAAGTATCTCAGTATTTCTCTCTCTCATTTTTTTATTTTGGTATCCTATTATATTATTAAAAGGTCATAAACAATAAAAAATATGTTAGGTATTAGTTCTACATACACATACTACGAATAATGACGAATGTCTACACAAAAGCGGCATTTCGCGTGACTTCAAACGCGATAAACCACTGTATGACTTGTTACGCTGTGGTACTATTGTAAATAATGGTGTGAAAGATGAAAAAGTTACAAAAGTAGGATGAATCATATCGAAAAAAGTAATCAAACATAAGTCGCCAACAGGACTCGATCCGTGGACATCTAGTTCAAGGATCGCACGATCTCCCACCTGAGCTACTAATTACTTATTGATAGCGGCGAAATTTACTTTCGTATTCTAATGAAATTGTAGCAGTTTCTCATTGATTGAAAACACGGTAAAACGACGTTTTCTAAAAATGAAACCTAGCTATATATTTTGAATTTTGTACATTATTTTCTTCATTCATATTTCTTATTAAAAAACATTTATACATCCACACGGGCGACGCGAATATAAAATGATAAGAGAAGCGGTTTCATTAAAATTAGTAGGTACATACTATTGTAAATAATGGTGTGAAAGATGGAAATAAAATAGAAAAGTTACAAAACTAGGTTAAAATATATTGAGAACTCGGTTATTACTATTTCTTTATAGCTAGTTGTAATTACATATTTATACTATCAATAATAGCGCCATCTAGTTGTGTTAGTTTCATAGATATATTTGTACTTGTTTATTGTTTGGATGATGGCCGAAAAAGTGCACCGTTTTACCGCGTCTTCGTGTGTGGCGCTATGCTGTGCTATACGTGCTATATATATTGGGGATGTAGAGGGGCGTGGCTAAAATTTCAATTTCTCAAGGCCATTTAGCTGTTGTCAGCGCCTTAAGCAATAATTGTATTCAAATTGCAACAATTTCTATTCCAATAGTATTACAAAATCGTCCTGTAGATCATTAAGTTTTATTGATATAAAATCGATTTGCTATTTTGTTAATCGAATTCAATATCCATAAATAAAAAAAAATAGCTCGAGTGGAGTACATTGGAAAAATATGTAAAAATTTTGCACTCTAGTATTTCACTCGAATCTAAGCAATAAAATGGATTAGTTCTCGTTATTGATTTGCAATGACAATAATGAAGTGAAATGGTAAAAAAAATGCAGCATCCATAAGATTAATTTTGTATGACATGTAACTTTTTACATTTATTGTCTTTCATTGATATTCAATTGTTATCAATTCTTCCATTAATTTTTAAATTTTAATTTTTGATGTTTAATATTGGCTTTATTGTTTCTCTTTTAATTTATATGTAGTATAAAATAGGTGTTCCTGTGAAGTGGTAGGTATCCAAATCAAAAGTGAATATCATCAAAACGCTTTGTTTTATAGTCATAATAAAAGTTATATTATTAAATGAATACCGCTTGTTATTTGACTATAACCTTTATTTAAGTAAGATTAGGTAATAAAATAAGTTGGCTCGACGTTATTGATCTTGAAAATGTCATGAATAAAACAATAAAATTAAACCCTTGAAAAATTTAATAAATATATAAATATTTTTTCTACCTCTTTGGAACTTACAACTACACTAATACTACTAAAAAGAGTCTTTTGGCCATTGAGTACTAAACTTTGATACCTTATTTATAAGTCCAGATTCCTATGTCAGCAAACCACAGCGTACCTACATCATACTAGCACCACAGTTTTACAATCCATACAGTTAGGAAACAAATGTACTTACGTAGAGCAACGGCGGGCATCTCGCGGGGAGGTGGGCGGCGCGGAGGGCAGACCGTGTAAATACACGGGCGGGGCGGTATCGTGCGACATCAAAGGCGTTTCCCAACTGTATAGATTGTAAAACTGTACTACTACTATATGAGTGAGGGAGCAGTCGCTATAACTACGAAAGGGATAGCTAATAGACGCAGGTTATCCCCAGTATCAGCTATTTAACCACACATAGATTCTACAGAATTCACAAAGTAATGGTGCACTATGAACAGTAACGGAATCTGGATCTAATTGAGGATTTACCACTTATTCTAGTATTGCCATATTCAGCTACATTATTATGAATAAAAAATCACAAAACATTTGCGGCCATGACCTTTTAAAAAATATATAAAGTTATTATTATAAGAGTCCCATTTACCGCCAACACATTGCTGCCCTAGCCTAGCAAAATAATTATAATTTATTTATAAAAAAAAATACATTAAAATGACGTTTTTGATTTTCGAACAGACAGTTATATATCTACTATATAATGCATATTTTATCATCATTTTAATGGTAGATATCTCAGACTGTGGGTGTAAAATATCTAAATTCAAGAAAAATCTCATAATTAATGACACAAAGTTCTTAGTTGATTGACTGGGGAAATGAACTAGAATCGCAAATGGCACCAGTTAAAACGCCATAAAAACAATTTATGTTTGACAAATTTAAATTATCTTCACAAAAATAGGAACTGGGGAAGTAAGATTTTATCATTTATATGTTGAATTGATTTTTTTTACTTTACTAACTATTAATTAGAAGTATAAACTAATAATTAATAAAAAGTGATATTTTAATTTGTCAAACAAAACCTTGAGTATATTTTCTAAGGGCACGTTACATTACAACTAAAAGGTATGTATTCGAGTTGCCAATGCATTATAACCCTTAATTGACTTATAGTGGTTTCCTAGCCTTCACGAGCTCCTCACTGACGTCCCAGAGTTTAGTCTCCTCTTCTATGTCGAAAGGATACTTGGAGTTGTAAACAGCGCAGTCGCGATACATCTTGCCCGATTTACCTTCCGTACTATAATCGGTAGCGCAAAAGACCACCGTTTCTGAACCCTGGAGATGTGAAGGAATAATCATAAGCGTGGTAGAAGAAGTTATTTAGGTCTGCAAAGCCAGGCAAAAAAAATCGGTATTTTTATTTCAGTAATTTTATAGGGTAATTAATTAAAGTTATTTGAAACGATATAAAATACTAGCTTTTCCGCGCGGTTTCACCCACGTTCCCGGGATAAAATTATCCCATGTTATTGAGGGGTAATGTAGCATCCTAATGGTGAAAGAATTTTTGAGTTCAGTCCAGTAGTTTTTGAGTTTATTTGTTACAAACATACAAAAATGCAAATTATGCCTCTTTATAGTATGAAGTATGATTAGTATGATGATTGGGTAGAGAATACAATATGTTTCAGTAAGCGACAACAAAAGAAATCAATCAAAGGGTAGGTACATAATCTCCTACGCACATATCTGATAGATATAAGTTTTACTTCGTGTGATAAATCACGTATTTATCAATACAAAGAACAGTCATTGGATGTTTAGTCATTTTTTCAATTCATAATCTGTGCACTATCTAATACATAAGGTAACTTTTATCTGATATTTATACATTCTACTGATATTGAGTACATTTCTCACGATTTCTCTAGTACGAAACTTCCACCACTGCATAATGTATATCCGCAATGGTCGGCAAACCGCGGTTCTTTTGCCCCTTTAAACCAAATCAACCTCCAATCGCCACAAAAATCGTTGAAATATTTATTAATAAATAACTTACTTGTTTAGCAGATCTCATAAAGAGCAGGAACACTGGCGCCATTAAAATATAGTGATACCATTTTACTGAGTATCTGAAATGAAAGTAACATTTGTGTTAAAAAATCTATCAATTCAATGCATAATAAACATTTATACATATATGCATAAGATTTCGATAGGTATGACAAACAAATTGATATGAATATAGAGTAATTGCCGAGTTTCTTGCCGACTCTTCTCAGCAAAAGCAACCTTCCGAACCGTGCGTTAGAGTCTGACTATTCATAAGTGCCTGTAAGGTCGTTTTGAATGAATAAATTACTTAATTTCATTTCATATTTTATTACTTATGCTTTCACATCTGCAATCTGCAAATTCAGTCTGTAAAACTAAATTAAAAATCGCCACCAAGCTCCTACAATGTGTTCCGGCACTTGTACGAACAGATACTTTCTAGGCTTTATATAAGTCGGTATCACATTGGCAATCCCTGACCTACAGATATTATCATATTCCTAATATCTATAGGCGACGTTAGCCACTTACCATCAGGACAAATAAAAAAAACCGGCCAAGTGCGAGTCGGACTCGCACACCTAGGGTTCCGTACAAAATTCGTCCATCGTTCGTCCATCACGGGAAATGCACAATTTTATTTATTTACCTTATTTTAGGTTGGTACCAATAAAGCTAGACCTCTAAATTGTATGAGCGCCCATACAACTCAGAGGTATTTATTAATTGGCGTAACTATGTATGTATGGGGACACCTTTTAATTTTCAACTTTTTTATTTTTTTGAATTTTTCCTTTGTTTGTGCTGTCAACGGGAACTACCATATAGAAATAAAAGGGCAAAAAAATCGCGTTTGTTGTATGGGAGCCCCCCTTAAATATTTATTTTACAATAAAAAATATGTTAGGTATTAGTTCTACTAACATAGCTAATTTGTATTTTTTTGTATTTGTTTATATTATAACACTTCATATATACTTCTATATTATTTCATATTATTCCTGGTACTCTACATACACATACTACGAATACACAAATGTAGAACAGATTATATAAATATTTATATAAAATATATACAGGGTGATTTTGTTATCACTGGCAATACTTGCAGGGGTGGATGTACTCATCAATGTGAACAACTTTTATTATAGAGCTAACTCTGATATCGCGTAAAATAATATGGTTGCTTCATACATTTTGGTCGAGTAGGTATTGAACTTTTGTATGGAACAGCTGATAATTTTTTCATGAGTTCACAGTTAGTCCCATAATAAAAGTTGTTCATTTTGATGAGTACTTCCACCCTTGCAAGTATTGCCAGTGATAACAAAATCACCCAGTATATTGTGACAACCCTGCAGCAATGACGAATGCCTACACAAAAGCGGCATTTCGCGAGACTTCAAACGCGATAAACCACTGTATGACTTGTTACGCTTTGGTAATAGGGTCCCGTTTTTACCCTTTGGGTACGGAACCCTAAAAAAGGTTAATAATAATTTACCTGAATAAGTTAGTGTAGCAGAATCCTGGGCAGCAAGCATTGATATCAATACCACTGCCTCTAAGTTTAGAAGCTAGTCCTCGCGCAAAATACACATTCATCAATTTTGAGTTGCTGTAGCCAGGGTTACGACGGCTACTCTTGCCTTTCTTGGCTTCTTCTATTTGAGCCCTTAAGTTCAAGTCATTAAAGTCGATTTTTCCTTGTTCGTGAAGTGTTGATGCTACTACCACTATCCTGAAAAGATGTTTAACCCCATAAGTATGTGATGGTGTATTTGTAGGTATGTAATAAATTGGAATATACAGCCTAATGGGACACCTTATAAATATTTTGTAATTAACTATCACACTAATATTAAAAATGCGAAAGTTTGTGAGTGTGTGCGTTTGTTACTTCTTCACGCTCAAACGGCTGGACCAATTTTGATGAAAAATTTGGAATTTGGTATGGAGGTAGCTGACACCCTGGATTAACATATAAGATACTTTTTATCCCGGAAAAACATAAGATCCCTCGGGAACGCGGGTGAAACCGCGGGGCGGAAGCTAGCAAAAGTATAAAGCTAAGAGTTTGTTGAACTACCGGTCTGATTAGAAAAAGTCAGTGTTTTAGTCATTATAATGTGCAGTATAAGGGTTTATAGTCATTATAATGTGCAGTATAAGGGTCCGTTCACATAGACCGGCTCGCAGAGCAGAGCAAATTTTTGAGCATATTTAAAATTAAGTTTTAGGACATTTATATAAGGTTTATTTTTACATTTCAAATCTTTTGTGAAAAGCTCTCCGAAAATTAACCTTAAATGTCCTAAAACTTAATTTTAAATACGATCAAAAATTTGCTCTGCTCTCCGAGCCGGTCTATGTGAACGGACCCTTGTGATAATGGTTTGTATTTACTATGTATTGTACCTATTAATTCATTTTGTATTTGGACTACACTATGACGCAAAATGAGTTCATTGCCGACTACGTAAATTACGTATCTCGAGCTTTGCACAGCGTAAATTACGCTCGTCTGTCCTCAGCTTTGGGTCCGGATGTGTAAGTAGTGTAATTGTGACAGAGAAGAGTAAACAATTACCAAGGATAACTTTTATAATACCTGCTAGGTGTAGCCCGCTTCAACAAATCCAGCAACAAGTTAGTCAGGTAGAAGTGTCCCAGGTGATTCACTCCAAAGTGTATCTCAAACCCTTCTTTAGTCTTCAGATCGCTGCTCAGTGGCACCACCACACCGGCATTGTTGATCAACACATCTATTTTATTGAAGCCAGCTTTTACTACCTCTACAAACTTCTCTATTGACTCAAATGAGGAGAGATCCAGTTGCATTGGAATCTGAAATCAAGTTAAAATTCCTATCTATTAATTATGTACTTAAGTACTTATTTTTTCAGTAATTTCTTTAGTTTTAATAAAGAAAGGATTCTGAAAATAGTAACTGAAAAACCAGGAAGTAGTTAATTAAGGTTATTTTACTGTTTATTTGTATTGTAGTTAATTTATTAATTACTATTCACTAGTAATAGTTAAAAGAGTGCTTCATAATGATATCATCAACCTGTAAATGGACATAATTACAGTGTTCACTGCTGTAAATAGACTTTTCTCAAATCATTCGACAACATTCTTGGCACAATACAAGTATTACATTGTGGATGATTCTACTTTAAGCTGATGTAGTAATTTGATGATTAAAATAAGTTGTTGATCTTATGAAACATCTAGCCAAGGTTTCACCCACCCAAGGTTTCACCCACAATATTTAACTCCATTTGGCCCCTGAATTTTGCAAAAACCTTTGTAGCATGTTTGCTACACCCTAAGCAGTAATACCTATCTTAATACTAATACACACTACTCATAATTTCCTAACAAATGGCTAAATACAATTTTTTATGGATTTATCACCAATATTGACAGATATTCATACACTTTCACACCCCATTTCACTCCTTTAGGGGTAGATTTATAAAAAATCTTTTCTTAGTGGATGCCTACACATCACAAGGAAAACACCCTCCAAATTTCATGTCTGTAGGATCAACGGTTTAGGCTGTCCGTTGATATGTCACTCAGTCAGTGATCAGTCAGGACTTTGAATTTAAAATATAACAGAGACTTTGGGTTTTAACTCATAGTACGCAATGATATTTAAATATAGATGATGGACTAGCATATAAAAACAAGCAAGGTAAAAACTGTTGATTGCTCCTACAAAGTAAAAAGTTATATTTTACATAATTACTTATTGTCTGATTGGATTAATTCTTTTAAATATATTGTTTAGACTCCTTTATTAGTTTTAATTTTGGAATTGAGATGGAAATCTTTCATATTCCTTATTTTAAGCTAAGATATTATTGTTCTATTTGTTGATTATATTTATATATGTACTTACTTGCAAATATTTACAATCAATGTATAAAATACAAACTATGATATATAGAAAACATCCTCAAAGCCCTCGCTGCTGTCTGCTTGTTCTATTGTGTTCTGTTACACAAACATAGATGTTCCTAAACTAAATCTTACTTATCACCAAAAATATTATAATACCCTTGGTCTTCTTATAGTTTATCTTGGCATTTGAACTAATGACAATAAATTATCTTTCTAAGTTATCTTTGATACATGTCAACACATGTTTACTTTACCCGAAAAAATACTGACTACACAAACTGAACTCGGTAAGAAGAGATAAAAATTGTATTCTATTTTACTTTGTACAAAGTATATACTGACCAATTCGCCGCCAACTGGTTGTTCCTTCCTGATTTCGGCGATAGCGATTTTCGCTTTTGCGACGTCTCGGCAAGCGAAAATTACGCGAGCCTTCCTTCGCACTAGGGTCTTGGCTGTCTCCAGCCCTATGCCACTGTTCGCTCCAGTGATGAGGAACGTTTTCCCCCTCAAACATGTATTATTGGTGCAATTCGCCCAATTTCTCGACCTCCACTTACGTATTAACCCTAATGCAACTATCACTGAAATCGGCACGGCCGCGTAAACTACGTGTGAAGCTACCATTTTTATTTAATTTTGAACTTCTCTTAGAATAATGTTCCGATGTGCGTAATAAATTATTATACCTACTTCATTCGTTGATCAAGGTAGGTAGGTAGTAAGAATGTCAGATAGCTCGATAGGTAGGTAGTAGGTGTCATAAAAATGTCAAATGGTCAAAGGTCAACAAATACTTTTTCCGTTCGTTCGGAAATTATTGTCTTTGTGAAGTTTGAGTGACATTCTCTATATTATAAGCGACGACGTACCAAATATTTTATGTCCTATCCTATGTAATCTGTGTGAGTTAAAATGGCGGCATTATTGAAAAGTTATGTTGATTTAAAACTTAATAAACTTTTATTCTGTTTTAAAAGTATATTGAAGATCTTTCAATGTTTTCAATTTTTGTGTTACTAGATACTTGATCATCCAAAAGTACCTTTGAACAAACGATTGTAGGCGGCAACGGCAAGTTGCGTTCTGGCTTTTGTCACTAAAAAAAATATTGAGTAGGTACATAAAACAAAAACAAATTGTTTTTTTTTTTAATGTATATAACTTTATTTACAACAATAATACAATATAATAGAAAATTTCCTACAAAATAAATTACGATTTTTATTAGTAAGTAAGAGTATGTAGTATGTATATAATATTAAAGACAATAAATAAAGAGTTAACAGCAATGTTACAGTAAAATATCCGTATCTGGACTCCGGAGTTGATATGGTCTTCTTCTATACTAATATTATAAAGCTGAAGAGTTTGTTTGGTTGAACGCGCTAATCTCAGGAACTACCGGTTCGAATAGTTTTTTTTTGTGTTGGATAGCTCATTTATCGAGGAAGGTTACTTTTATCCCGGGAAAACATAAGATCCCTCAGGGACGTGGGTGAAGCCGCGGGGCGGAAGCTAGTTTACTAATAAACAAAAGCACTGGATGGTGTTGGATGAGTTTAAGCAGTTGATTTCAAATATTCAAACGGCTGATTTGAACTTGAAAAACATTCAATAAAAAATTACTTCATCGCTCAAAGTGTGGACGTTAATTCTTCACCATCGGTCTTTGGAGCTATTCGGTACACATCATTCAGAAATGAAGAGTCATCTTTGATCATCTGACTCAGCGCAACATTTTCATTATCTTCGTTAATAAAATCTATCATTGGTGAGGAATCCGTCATTCCAATGTCATTACTTAATGTTTGGTGAATTTTATAAATTGCAAATCTGGTGTAATTTATTTCTTCCTCATTATCGTCATCATCTAGGAATAATTGATTTATTGTGTGATCTACATTATACGACATGCTGACCAACTCTTCTGTTGGAGACCACGAACTTTTACTTATTAAACATTCACTCACACTACATTCATTTATTATATCGGTCCAAGACGGAAAGTCATCGTTGCAAGAATCATTTTCTAGTCCATCAAGTTCACCATTTGTTGTTAAATATTCATTATTTTCAGAGGTTATGCTTATTAATTCTAAACCAAAGTCCGTTATCCCATAAATAGATTCGTTCCAAAATTGTTGATAGTCGAAATCATCATTGAAAGTGTTCAGGCTAAATCTTACTTTTCTTTTATTTCTTTTGAAAGTTGACATTGTTGGTTCGAGGTTCGATAGTTTCAATTTGTCCTTTTCGAAATCAGCGTCTGGTAGCTCAGTTTCATTGCAATCATTTTCTAGGTCCAGTGATTCTGATCTTGAAGCATTTGTAATTATTATGACAGGCGGAGCAGATGGTGGTGAGGTACTTTTTGGTAAGCAAACAAAGTCAATTTTCCTGTTGTTCCTATTAGCACGTAATCCGGACTCAGAATTAGTCCTTAATCTACCGTTTCCTGAAGATGATGCTTCTCTGTATCCTACATTCAATGATGCACTGCTTACATTAAAAACACCACTTAGACTTGATCGCGAATTGCACGAATTTCTTTTTTGTGCATAAAATCTTTTGACATTTATTTTGGATTTCCATTCACGATGTTTACTTTTAAATCCTTTTAAACTCAATGAATTCTCATCTTCCGATTCACTTCTAGGTATTTCTGGAAATTTTGCGTAGTAAAAATCCCTGGAGAGAGGCTTTGAAAACAAGTCTTGGGGTTTTATTTCTTCAAAAGGCTCCATATCTACCGTTATCCAATCAGAGTCCAAACAGTACCAGAATCCATTTCTTTGGAGTACTTCTTCAGTTGTTAAGAGCACGATTGACACCATTTTTGGGTTGACATTAACTGTTACGCGCAACTTCTTTTTTTTTATGACTTCCTTTTAGTTTGCGTGATCAAAAGTGACTGAGGACTGAACCTTTCTTGCTCCTTGAAATTAATATCTCTCAATTTCTATTGGTAAGGCACGTAAATAAACATACACACCAATTAGTTAATTATTTAATTTTTTAATAGACATGTTTTGTGAATAAAATTCGTCATTGCAGTTATCTATGACATCATTAAACGCCGTCTGTATTAATCTTTGTTGGTAGAACCATTTTGAATGGAGTATTAATTGTGGAACACGTAGATAAACATACACACCAATTAGTTAATTATTTTATTTTTTAATAGACATGTTTGTGAATAAAATCTGTTTCTATTTACCCAGCAGGTCCTACGGAAATAGTCCTCTTTTCTTTCTTCCACCAGTAAAACATTTAATGAACTATGTAATAGTCATAATATTAGCATTGACCTATTTCTAGCAAGTGTACCCACACTGAGGAAGCAGCTTAGTAGTAATTTCTTTTATAATTACTTTTAAATTGACGCCGTGTACAAATACAACAATATGAACTAATCATTTGTAACTCATACAAATTTTACCCAAAATGTTAGTGAGTGCAGTTATTTGGATTATTATACTTTGTTTGTGCAAATTTTATATATTCAAATTCTATCAGTGGAGACTTCTTAATGACATATTTGTTGTCTACTTAAGATATATATATATATTTTCTTTGTATAGTCGATAGTCTTCCTAAAACTGAATAAATAAATGAATAAATAAATAAAATTCGTCATTGCCATTATCTATCATCTGTACTAATCTTTGTTGGTAGAACCATATTGAACAGAGTAGTAATTGTGGAACTTGAATAAAATAAATAATGACCCTAGTATATATAATAATATCTAGTAAAATTAAATAAATATAGGAAGGATCATAAGAGGGAGGAGAGGGAAAAGTGACTGAGAACTGAACCTTTCTCTATCACATCATTAAACGTCATCTGTACTAATCTTTGTTGGAAGAACCATTTTGAATGGAGTAGAAATTGTGGAACTTGAATAAAATAAATAATGACCCTAGTATATGTATATAATAATATCTAGTAAAAATAAATTTAGGTAGGAGCATAAGAGGGAGGGGAGAATGGATTAACGTTCAGATTTGAAAACGGAAGGTCTATAGGGTATGTTATTGAAACACGTTTTTAGTAGCTGGGCCGTTTATTTGAAATACATAAGGGACAACTAGATAAAAAATTTGTATCCAGACTATGAAAAACAATTGATATGGCAACATTATGAATATATGGTATTAAAAATCTTTTCATAGGCGTTTACGTGTAGATTTTATAATATAGTAGAATAGTTTAAAATGTCTAAATTATAATAGAATGTAGGTAACGTTTATTATAGAATATTAGAAAAAAAATTGTGAGCGTTATTTATTTTTCAATCACATTTACAATTACTTTCCAATTGTTTGTTTATGATAGATAGTTAAATATAAAATGTTATTATTTCTTTGACTTTTCTTTTAAATTTAGAAATAAACATAAATGATTATCAAGATTATTTAAATACATACTTAAACGAGAAAAGTACGTCTTAATAGTTTTAATTCTGCAGTTTCTATTGTCTCTGGCTGTAGGCGAAACGATGATATTATTAGTTTACTTACCTAAATGGTAGGTATGATTGCCTGTAACAAATAGTCGATACCTACTTATATACGATAGTATGTACTTATAAAGGTATTAAATGGTTGATGAAGCACGATATATATTATTGGCACCATTGATTTACATATAAGTTTGTGCCATTGGTTTATATAGAAAGGTTTTTGATAAATTTGACACAACATGTAGATCCATTTCAACCACTCTTGAAAGACCACAATATTCCAAAAACTGTTATAGTGAATAATAAAAATGCATTAGATTTTATTTTTGCATTAGAATTATAGATTTCGTAAATCAACCTAAAATTTCAAAACAGGTGACAACCATCTATTTTGGGATAAACATTAGGATTGCCATTTATTCTTTCTCACTAGTTGCTCACATGCATATTTTATAAGCATTTACACCTTAGTATAAAAATTACTCTTTCTTGAATAATTAAAGTATTCTCCACCTTTATTGAAAACAATTTTAAATACATTCCTCTGCGCCATAAAGGTCTGCGATAAATAATTTATATTTTAAACTATTGTTAAATTGCAAAATTAGTTACAAAACTGATTGATTAACGTATTATAAAAAATGCTTAAATACAAATAATGTACTATTTAAATATAAATATTCACAACATCGTATATTTTCATAAATTAATATCTAATAACTAACTTCTTTTAACAGAAAAACAATAAATTGTTACAATAAGCGCCATGTTTTTAAATATAAATCTTTGTCCAAAAGTCAACAAAGTTTTAAAATTATAATATCTATGTAAATATTAGGTAGGGCTCTAATTGCTTTCGGTCAAAGTTTTGAGAATCTTGAATTAAATCAGAGAGAGTTCATCAGGCCACACACACATTGAATTTCATAAACGATTATTCGTTATTTTCATAAAATACTTCATAAGTTGATATACATATATTCAAGATGCATAATAGCTGATATAATATCTAAAATAACTTTATTAAGGGCACATTTAACATTCATTTCATTTTCACACACGAGATTCATAAACGGAGATTAAAATTTAAACAATTGGAATGAGAAATGGCTTTGGGCAATGATGCATAATCATTAACACCTATCACCACTGTCTTTTTACTTCTACCATTATGATCTAGCGACATATGGTAGAATACTAATCTTTATAAGCCGCAATTTGCGAATATACCTACTTTTTGTAAATTTTTCCTACATGGGAGTAGACAGTTGATGTTTTGATCTATCTACGCCTACGTCTACCGTCGTGACTTTACCATCCACTGGTGTGCTACATTCCACCTCACTATCTGGTATGATGATACACATGAATGACTTCCCGCTAGTCACATCTTTAGGATATATTGTCATAGGAATGAACCTATCGCTCGTTCCGTCTACGTACGCCCCTAATCTCGAATAGACTTCGGGGAAATGCTTCTTGAGCACAACTCCTCTACTTTCTAGTTCGTTCATTATATTTCTAAAGCATATTTCTCTAAACTTGTGCGCCGTTGCAGCGTTCTTCTCTCCGGCATTACATAATTTGGAAGTCAAAATTAAAGTTTCTCTATCTTCTGGCGTGCATTGACTATGTCTTCTATATCGCCTTCTGTTCTGTTCTTGTATGACGACGGTAACGGTCTTACTTAGGCGTAGTTTTGCACATCTCGATACCATCTGCCTCTCCCATTTGACGGCACCTTTCGTCGGCACTTCACTGATAATACACACAGCCACGTATAAAATTACCCTCGTCTCAGGATTGTACGCTTTACACAATTTTACTACTTCAGTATACAATTCAACACCCATTTCGTTCGGTTGAAGTGACGTCCATTTAACGAACTCAGGCTCGCTAAGATATTGGAAGCCGTGAGTAGTGAACTTTTCTGCCGACTCGGGACTCGTAAAGAATACTTTAACGACACCTCTCCCGTGAGTCAAGTATCCTTTGTGTCCTATAGTGCTAATTTGATGCAAGGAGTCGGCGTCCTCTTTAGCCGCTGATATGATCTGCCTGCATAGTGCACTCGCACGGGAATGCAGGCATACTTTTCTATGTTTCTCCCAATGTGCTCTTCTGCATTCCTTCGAACAGTACATAGTGGTGCAGTTGTGGCACGTTTTGTAATGTCTCTTGGCGTCTGCTAGGGGAGTTCTAGAGGAACATTTTGGGTATTTGCACTTGGCGTATGCATCGTCGGTGCTGTTTTCTGTTTGTAAAGAAGCAAGGGAAGTCCTGGAGTCGTGGTGGGTTAAATTAATATCATTACGGCGTAATGTTGCGGCGTCAAGACTGGTCCGACGGTCGAGAGACATGCTCGGTTGAGCGAAGGGCTCACTCCTTCGTCGAGAGTGCTCGCCCTGCGCCGAACGAGCTCGTCTCGACTCTTGCATCGCGGCAGGATTATCAACTGTATCCTTGCCTGGAAAATGAGAAACAAATTCAAACCATGGTAAAAGAGGTGATTCAGTATTTTTTTTGTAAGAGTCAGGACCATTATTTAACAAAATAGTAATGATAAAAATAATAACAAAAAGCCATAAAATTAACAATCATGCTACATAGCAAGACGGAACATGCTTATGGAAGGGAATGTTTACTACAATGTAATGTACTTAATGTGTTTTATGTACAAATAAGTTGATCATAACAAAGAAAAACGAACCTATTCGAAGACTATTAGTATTTAAAAAAAAAGTACCATGACGTTAGTAACTGTTTCATTATATGAACGATTCGTGCTTGAAAGGTAAGGTAATAATAAAAATTGGAACGGCTCAGACTTACATATCGTTCCTACCTGGTCGGTCGTGGTCAGGACTCGGGTCGGTGAAGGAGCTCGGCTCCTCGCTTGGAGTGCCCATGAACCTTGATGCTGGGGAGCCACTGCTGTGCCCGCTACTGGCCAACTGTTCGTACCGTGGACTCTGGGAAATGGATTTTAGTGGATAGGATCTTTTTGACGTGAACCTTATTTTTGCGAAGCTTCTATGCAACAATTTTTTTTTCTTTTGAAAGTCCCCAAAAATATGTTTTGTTAATTTTTGTCGAGCAAAGATAAAGTTTGCCACACCTTGCCACTTATTTAGTATAACTCTGTGCTAATATGATCTTATATGTCATTTTTCAGTTCCTAACGCCACGTATGGCGTCAAGGTCGTTTTATATCGCACAATGTTTCATTTACTGAGACAAAATTGTTGCCGAGTATTTTATTATTTCCTGCTTGTCTTGAATAATAGTTATCTTTGAGGCCTATCTTATTATAGCCGTTTATTTCCTGAACAAATATTGTATACCTACTAAATGAAATATTTAAAATTATTATAAAAAAGCCTACCTTGCCACCCATCAAATAATAGGGGCTCGACGATTTTCTAGGACTCGGCTGAGGAGTGGGTATCCTCGCCGGCTGCGTTGGCAGCCCCAATAGAGAGTCCAGCACGTCTTCCAATGTGGTGGAGCCGGGAGACGGCCTAGTGATACCCAGGTTCAAGGAGCGTTGGGATTCTTGCCAGTCTGGTAAGTCAATGATGATAGATTAGATTGGAAAGGAGGTGGGATTGTCCAACTGTTCATAATAGTTGCTTGGAATTAATTAATGTCGATAATAAATGAAAGATTCTACCTGAAGCATGCTGTTTGATTGAAGAACTAATGCGAATAAAATAATAAGGTTGTTTCTGAGAAGTCAATAATCTTTTCCTCGTTCAGATCATTTCACTAGTAATTTTTTGTTCGGTCTTTAGATTGATTTCATATGAGTATCAGTTTGTAAGTCCATGTATCGTTCTGTTCTACCTACCTTATCCTCTCCAATCGATCTCCTTTATTCTCCTAGACAAGATGGACGAAGCACGAAAGATATTTTATTTTCTATTAACGAAGACGACTGACAATATCTAGCGTATAGATCTCAACATTACAGGTTCTTACTGCACAAATATAGGACAGGTATTCTTATATCTCCTTACTTTCAAATTAAGTAGGTACTATTTTTATAAGTAATTGAATGAATATAAATACTTAGTGATTTCTCTGTATTTTTAGTGTAAGCATAATAGGTTATTAAAAAGTAAATAATAAAAATGTAATAAAGCAAAAATTCGAAAAGATATAAAAGGCTGGTGATCTGTTATTTTAAATATATAAAGTGCTAAATTACTTTGTACTTTATAAAGCGCGGTGTATCGTGTTACCTTTACCTTTGGAGCGATGGCCAATATAAATCTGTTTGTAGCATTGTTAACGTGAACACTTACAAGAAACAGCATAATAAATAAAAATAAAACAAAATCATATAAAATAAAATGAATATATTCAATTATCACTATAATTAAAAACGTAACTAAAAGTACAATGATCGTAATGATGATAATGACGAAGACAATTTATTTTTATATATTCTAGTCTTCATAGTATAATTACACGAAAAGGTACCGAGATTCTATAACAAGACAAATATATTGTTACACCTACGTATTTGATATTACATTTTCTTTTAGGTACTATTTGTATTTCATTTTATTGGAAAACAAACAGATAAATAGAGTAGAGAGCTAACTACTAATGTAATGTAATTGTGGCGCCTTTTTTAATGTCACTATCCAAAAAAATTGTTAAGTTAAATAAGTCATAGACACTTGTCCATGCTATAGTCTATGGCTATATATATTAGTTTACTTTTAATTGCTAAGCGCATAGTCATCGACTAAGACGAATTCGTGATGCGAATTTCGAGGTTTTCGGCGGTGTGAATTTTGAACTTTTTTTTTCTAACCTAATCAGAACCTGTATAATTTACTTAGGGTCTTTATTTTTAAGTCCCAACATAAATTACGAGGTGATTTAAGTAGAAGGATCTTGGTAGTTTCCAGACTTACTAAGTCTTTGTCACTTCTCACCACCACATTATACCTATTATGGTTCTGATAACTGTTCCCATTAAAATATATAATATTATGTTGATGCACAGACGTTATCTGATTGCATATTTTGTGACTTTTCTTAAAGCTTGAATGATAATTGAAAAGAAAAAATTATCTATTCAAATGAAAACAAAAGATAAAATTATTAGCACCTAAAATAAAATATAGCAACGTAATATTTTATTTACAAAACTAAGTATTTACTAGCTTTTAGTCTAATTACTAAAGATTTGCATAAAATAAACACACAAAACAAAATAATTTAATCTGTACATCGAATGAAAACTATATTACTAAGAAAAAAATTACTGGTTTCTATGACAGATTGTAACTTGAAATTATCATTATGGCAATATCACTAAAACAAAAACAAAATTATCTTAACTATTGACTATTTCATTGAAATCGTTTTAAGAATTTACCAAAAAAAATATATTATTGAAAAAGTTATGGTAGTAATTATTTAAATCACAAAATTTTCTTTTTAAATTTATTATCATAAAAATGCATCATTTTCTAACATTGCATTAAATAATGAACCTAACATAACTTGGCGGGTTTTTGCGAGATGCCACTTAGCCCTGTACTTGACATTTATTTGTAATGGCAACATTAATAAATTAAATTTAATTCCAAAATACAACTGGTCACACAACCGATTACCGATGGATTATGGCTAGCCGCCAAGTCGAACAAAAACATAAAAGCTGTGCATCGTGTGACAGACACATAAATTAAAATCGTAAGCAAACAACAAGCCGGTGCTTTATTTTTATACTTAATGCAAAAAAATATTAAAGTACACATGTACAAAACAAATTGAAATTGGGAGTCCAAAAATAGTGCATAATGTTACTTAAATAAAATAATATGTAATAATATATAATCATTAAATGGTCCTGAATCTTACACACAGTGTATAAAGCTCTATTACACAAATATTTTCAGCAAATGACATCGTTCAGCAATAATTAACTGAACGTTTCACTTCACAAATTACTAAAATACATAGAACAGCACAAAAATTAACGCACAGAGTATTAAAAACATAACATAAAATAACAAGTGTAAACACTGCAGGTTCGGATATTGAAAACTTGTATAAATGCAAAACTGCTTTCGATTTTAGCCTTATCTTTTCAAAATTATTGTCACCATTCAATCTTATCTAGGAATCACGCGTCATTCAACCGAGTCGTACTTTTGGAAAGCAGCGTCATACATTACTGCATTGCACGGGAATGTGTCGTGTGTTAATGTATCGAAACCTGCAGTGTATATGGTGGTGTGGTCACGCTCGCTCACCGGGCGCCGCGCGGTGGTCGAGGCGGAGCGAAGAGGGCGGGCGCGGGTGAGGCGGGGGTAACGCTTCGGACACAACCAAAGGCGTTTGCGGCGATTCTAAGGGTTTAGTACCTGTCAAATATTATTGATTTTATTATTCAAATATAAAAATAGATATAGTATCTGATCATTCTACAACATGGGGTTCTTTAAGAGAGGTGCGAAGTGATTTTTGTAGGGTTGGAAACGCGCGAGTGACACCCCTGGTGTTGCAAGTGTCAATAAGCTACGGTAACCACTTAACATCAGGCGGGGCATTATGATTTTTGTCACAAAAATCAAATCTAAAACAATCCTAATTTGGTACTTATATAGGCCAGAAATTAATGGGACAGGAAGGAATCGATAAGCAACTCGGAAAATTATCTTCCAGAGGCTTTCTTAATGTAATGGAAATTAAAAATCAAGGATCCTTACCAACAAAAGAGCTCTCAAGCCAGTACAACTTCTGACTGGATCTCGGAGAACATTGCCTGTCGATGTCTCCGTTAGCGGGCTCCAACCCAGAGACGTAGTGAACGATCGCTGATGTCACTTCTTTTATCGATGTCTGGATCTCTTCAGATGCCCTCGATGACGCAGTCGATTGTTGAAGTAGAGATGATGCTAGCCTGAAACATGAAAATAGCCGTTTAATAATTCGCAAAATCCTTGTCATGAACTTGATACTTTTTAGAGATGTTTGATTTATCAGATTCATTACATACCATTTTGTTAAAAATCGTTTATGAATATACTTGTTTTACTGTCAAAATTAAGGAATACCTAGAAACATATTTTATTTTCACATTAGTTAACGAACGAGCGCTATCCTCGTACCCTTTCTGTTGACTCATTGTCCATTTCATTTTATAAATCGTTTAGTCATTCAGGTGATAGGGTCAGATGGGTGAAAATATTATGAATGTCATCAATTTCCCTTTTATTTTTCCACCGATCCCTATGATACCAGCTTTTACTCATTCACCATGGGCTTTTAGAGCTAATTTCTTTTTTTGAATACCTGGTTCTTTATAATTTGTGCCATTTACTTTGCTTCTACAGTTTATATCTACAGCTTATACGATACCTCTCATGCGGCGTTCGAGGGGTATTGTTCAGTCGCTCCTGACTTCGCCAACCGAGGTAAGGTTGTCGGGCGCTGAACGAAGATCTCGTCGATGGAGAGCAAAGGGGGCTGGTTCCGCGGATACTGCTACGAGTCGATGAGCAAGGCGAAGTCTGCGCAAAGAAATTTCATAGTAAGAAGATAGTAAAATTGTAAGGGATGAAAAAATATATTTGTAATGAGAACAAAAAACACAAGAATTAGAAGAAAACACATTAGTGAAAGAGACAATACATTCAAATTCAAAACAATATATTTACTCCTTATGGTCTTATCGTATGTATCAAATACACAAGTTATTCGACAAGTCATAATAACAAACAGTTGGTCATACTGACAATAGACTAATTTACATACACGAATAAATCGGTGAGTGAACCGTTTTACAGGAATGTCATCGCTAAGAAGAAGCCCTAGAACTACCAAGGTAGATACGTGAAAGAAATGTAGATTAAGCCATATAAGCCGTTGAAAGCTTAACTTACAAAGTACTGTTTTACAAATGAGGAAAAGAATCGAGGAATTTCTAACGTTTCGGTTTGAGTAGTTTATTTTAACTTAATCAGAACTGTTGGAAGTAGTTTTTTAGAGTAACATATAGAAATCCTACATTTAGAAATCGATTTATATTTAGCAAGCATGTAGGTAACACTAGTACCTAATTATATTTTTAGGAAACCGCTGATTGAGATTTAAATCAATTGGCAAAAGTACTCACTTGGTTAGAATTAAGTCTGCTTGTAGACCACCGGCCGAAGCTGGTCGTGTGAGGGGATAGTTGAGGTGGTGGCGGCTGAGCATTGGCTCCGCCAAGACTGCCAAGAGATGTGGTCTTCGAGTTGAGCCCACTCCAGCGCGTGGCCGAGGCGGACGCGTCAGAAAGACGCTTGCGGAGAAGGAAGCCCTCGCGGGGGGCTGGTGCGTTTTTGTACCTGAAAAGATATTTGATCGATATAATCCAATACATAGAAGTCTCTTAAAGTAATTCCAAATCTTTCCGATAGTATCTTCTTACTAATGATTACGTTGTCTATGGTATGATTCATAATATAGATTTATGAGGCGATTATGTGAAACGGTTGAATATAAAATTATAAGATAGATGTGAAACTTTTCCATCTAAACAAACGATGAATGCATCATCAGCGTAAACAACTGCTAGAAATATGTAGCTTGCTGACCCAACAATTCTAAAATCTAAAAGAGTTGTGTATGCCTGTCAGAACCATAACATTTAAATATCAGCTGACGCTTAGGTAACTTTATTTTGTTCAGATGAAATTAAATCAACACGTTCGACCACGATTTTTGTCTTATAAGATAGATTTTAAGCGGCTAACACAAAACAATCATTATAATCTGGGGTCAGGTCACGTGACCAGCCGTATGAGATGCAATTAGGACATCGTTAATTATAATAAAGTCCAGTCTAGCATCCGTAGCGTGAGAAAATTTTATGATCCCCGAGTATAACCTACTTAAGTAAGTATCTTTTAGTTATTTATTACTTTATTATGAAGAAACGAATTAAAATTCTTAGTTAGTTTCAACTTCGTAATGAATGCTTTCTAGGTTGAGGTTAATTTTATTATTTTTAATTTGAGATTATAATATAATATTATGTATTTGTCGCGTATTTTATACGAGAATTACGAAACCACCTTGAGGAATCCCAAATTCATGTCATTAGTAAAAAGCAAATGAAATGAGAAAGTTTTCAATATTTCAAGGAATTATTAGCTATGTAATATTAAATCAATCAAAATCAATCAATCTCGAAGTAACTAGTGAAGCTAGGAACACGAGCGACAAAATCTTGATTTACAGTATCGAACGCCTTTCCCAGCCTTGACACGATTGGTCATGTGAAGTGAACCGTTGGTAACAAGTTGTTGGTTTAGTTAGATTGACATTTTAATTAAAATATAAAAATACATTTGCTCACCATTCCGGCACATTGAGTTTCTGCAAAGACCTTTGGACCCGCAACTCGTGCTCTGATAGCACACGATCAGATTTTTTCTGCAACTCGTTTTCAGGAGGCTGCAACAAAGAGAAAGGAATATTTAATTTTAGTTTATATATTATTATCTATATTTTTAATTATTTACCAATTGTTATTATTGTAGAAATATTTTGAAAAGCAAATAAATACACATTTGCGACATTTTCTATGAATTACATACCTACAACATACTTAAATTACGCATACAGAAAAATTAAAGTATTTATACATATACCGATTCATTGCAATCACTAATTAGCGCTAAATGATAAACACTTCCAGAAAACGTAGTGTCTGGTTTTATCGTACTCTCTTCGTTATCACTATAAAAATCGAGCATCGATGATGAATCTGTCATAATGTTTTCAATTTTCAGTGTCTGGTGAATTTTATAAATAGCAAATCTAGCATATCTTGTTTCCTCGTCGTCATCGTCGTGCTCAAGAAGAATATCTGATACAACGCCGTCAGCACAGTGTGACTTATTTATCACTATTTCCGTAGATATTTCATTTTTCAGAATACTGTCACTAACTTCACACTCGTTTATTATTTCAGACCAAGATATGAAATAATCAGGATCACTATCATTGTTCATTCCATCGTGTAAACGAGATTTTAATGTGCTGTAACTATCATCGGCTAAATCCTGGTTAACTAAATCTGATAAACCATGAATGGACTCATTCCAAGATTGATGATGATCGAAATTATCTGTTGAAGAATCCAAATCATTTTCTTGAGGTTCATCGAAATCTAAGCTGTCTGTGAGATTAGCTTGAATCAGTTTGTTTTTATCGGTTCGATTTATATTATTGCAATCCTCGTTTGCTTGTAGATCTTCGATAGGGGGCGGCGGGACACTTTTTAGTAAACGATTAAAGAAATCTCTAACTTTTTCATCTGGATTTTTTTCACAAAATCTCTTTTCAGGTTCCGTCGAATCACAATAATTATCGTCCAATACTGTCACTTTTTTAGATCTATTACTAAACGATGTGTTGTCAATAGTGTTCTTTGCAAGTGAACCATTCGATTTATGCTTTTGAGCATTAAAATTTTGGATACTAATCTTAACTTTCCATTCGAGGTGTTTGATTTCGAATCCTTGTAAAGTTAAACATTTCTCGTCTTCAGATTCACTTCTTGGAGTATCAGGAAATTGTGCGTAGTAATAATCTCTTGAAAGTGGTTTTTTGTATTTATCTTCAGGATTCACTTCTTCAAAAGGTTCCAAATCTTCTGTTATCCATATTGAATCCAAATGATACCAAAACTCATTTTTTTGGAGAATATCGTCATTCGTTTGAAACACAGACAGCATCTTCCCTGAGCACCTCTTGATCCGATATTTTAAGTGTCACTGATGGTGAAATTGTCTTTTGTCTCTTACGAAAAAATACCTTGATTATTTTGATTTTTATTTCACTAATGAGATGTGATTAGCAATCTTAGATGACCAATGGGTGTTTATGAAAAACAAAATCATTAAGATTTCAATCTATCAAATAATATTATTGTTATTGTGTTGTTATGGTGGTAAAAGAAATATATTATTCATTTGAAATTTATCAACAATTTTATTAACATAATATTCACATTTTGTCTTAAATTAAGTATTAGTAAATCAGTCCAGAGAAGCTCCTCTAAAATATTTCCTATACATACAAAGATTCCTCATTCACATAGTCTTCTTTAGAATTATCCAGGTTAAAGCTAACTTTCCGCCGAGAATGCCGAGATCTCTTCAACGTTGACATAGCTGGGAACTGGAAACTCGATTGAATAAGCTTATTTTCTTCAAAGTCAGTATAATCTGGCAAATCTACATTAATCAAATCATCGTCTACTTTCAGTGCTCCACTAAAAGCGATCGCGTTCAAATCTCCAGCATTTTCGTTTAAATCCTCAACTGGCGGTGGCAGAGCACTTTCTTGTATACGATCAATAAAGTCGCAAACCCTTTCATCAATTTTAGTAGTTGACCTATATCCAGATACATTAAATTCGGTATTGCTATCAACCAAAGATGTCACTCTTCGTAACCTGTCTTTATTTGATAGATTGTTTAGGCTAGAATCACTGGAATAACGTTTTTTAGCATAAAATTTCTTAATATTAACCTTCGATTTCCACTCTTTGTGTTTGGCCTTGAAACCATCTAAGCTTATTGAATTTTCGTCCTCCGAATCGCTTCTTGGTATTTCAGGGAATTTTGCGTAGTAATAATCTCTTGATAGTGGCTTTGTATAAAGATCTTCAGATCTAACGTCATCAAAAGGCTCCATCTCTTCGGTTATCCAAAGTGTATCCAAGCACTTCCAGAATAAATTTCGTTGAAGCACTTCTTCTGTTGTTAAAAGCAAAACAGACACCATTGTAGGGAGCTCAGGTTATTTTTAAATTGTGACGAATGAGTAAAAACTACCGGTGCTTTATACATAAAAAGAACCACTAAAGACTTTGTTTTTCCAAAAAATGCAAAACATGGTTTGTATCATTAGTTAATGATCTTCCATCAGTTATTAGATTATCAAAGAGAGAAAATTAGGAAAATAACGTGAATAATAACGCCTTTGTTCTATTTTAATAGCTTTGTTTATGCAAAAATGAACTACGAATTGAAAAATTTGTATGTTGGTACGTTTATCTATATGGATAATTAAGATTGAATAATAAGCATCACAGCCACCGAATTCTTGAAACGGACAGTGTACCCATACAAGTTCTATACTTGTAAGGATTTTTGAGATTTTAAACTCACCCGTACGTCAGAGGAAGCGAGTAGTGCGCACGGGCCCAGGAGTCCTACGCTCTCCCAGCAAGTCATGTTCACAGAGTACCGTTTCACGCACTCACATCAAGTGTCTACTGAACCCTACACTCGAATACCGATAGTATTATCGCATCGTGATGCACCAGTGACTTCGTAATGCCACGTTACGTAAGTCCTCATATCGCACTCGATAACAGACAAATTATTCTTTCAAAACAAATAAAGCGGCTACTACACACAAAGCTACTGGAGTTTCCGAGAGGAAGTGAAGGAAGCAAGCTGCAATATCGAAGCGGAAAGCGTTCGCCAATCAAATCAGAATAACGTTGCTTATCGAACGACAAAATCCAATTACAAGACTGAATCGGAGCGACCGCGGGGCTTCAGAGTTTAGGGTCGCTCTGCGGGCTGAGGCCGGAGCTGGTGCTGGGTCTGGCATGCGGTGCTCGGGTCGGACTCACGCGTCGGCCACTGCGGCACTCCGCATCGTGGAGCATCAAGTTTTGCGACAGGCGGCCGCGGCGCTGCCTCCCGCCAGACTGAGGCGCGGCGCGTGTCCTTGGGTACCACGCATGCGTCGTTCACACACCCTTACTATCACATTCTAGTTCCTTCAGCATCTCTAGTATTCACATTACATTTCTTCTTCGCTTTGTCTTTGACTGTTTCTGTTTTTGATGACATAATCACAACTAGCGCAATCTTTATCCCATCCAACTTTGAAATTAGCCGCTTCTCTATCGTCAATAGACGGTACTTGTCTTTATTTAAAAAGCGCGATGTATGGTAAAATGATCGGGAAGGTCGCGGAAGCGTAGCGGACGGCTCAGCTGACGTTCAATTCTTCAGAGCAAGAAGTCGGGCATTTATTTGAATGTGGGTGTGGCATTGCGTGACTTATTTGACCTCGGGTAACTAAGGACGTAATTTCACCTAATTAGTTTGTAGTAAATTGTCAAATTATTATACGTGTAATATCATTTTGCGTCGAGCATGATATCGTGCCAGTTTTGCGTGAGAATTTTCTATTTGGGGATATTTTTATCGAATTAGGACGATCAATTATTATAAGTCAAGATGGCTGTATTGTATTGAGCATTCATATAATATTTAGTGGTAAAATTAATAATATTCTGTTAAAGGGGACGTGTGGAATGTGGATCGTGGCCTGTATAAAGACGATGCGCGTACTTTTGTCAATGAGATCCAAATCCTTGCAGGGAAATGTGACAGCGGGCTTTTCACATATACAAGATGATTTTGTTATCACTGGCAATACTTGCAGGGGTGGAAGTACCTACTCATCAATGTGAACAAATTTTATTATAGGGCTAACTCTGATATTGCGTAAAATAATACGGTTGCTTCATACATTTTGGTCGAGTAGGTATTGAACTTTTGTATGGAACAGCTGATAATTTTTTCATGATTTCACAGTTAGTCCTATAATAAAAGTTGTTCACATTGATGAGTACTTCCACCCCTGCAAGTATTGCCAGTGATAACAAAATCACCCTGTATATACAAAGGGCATTGTGATATCATGCATGGGTATAGCATAGTCAGTGTATTTTTCCAATTTATAGGTTACAAATATGAAGAAATCCTTTCAGGAACCATGTTTTATAATAATCAATAGGAAATATGCTTTTTTTTCGGATATCTCCATTCTGTATATTATAACTTTAAAGGAGCAATTCTTGTATATAAGTATATAAATATATTTCGTGTGTCTCAGAAACGGCTCTAATGATTTGGATAATAAGTATTTTCCTATTTTGTATGGAAAGATCAACTCGGGATCTTTCGATAAAAAATAGGTAGGTTAGCCTCAGTAAGCACCTACAACGCTACAACTAAATATAATACTAAGTCACGATAAGAGTACACTTATCTAATAATTATTATAAGGGTACAAATAAGAGTACTTATAGTTTAGCTCGTCACGCAAGCTTAGCACGTTGCGTGATTCGAATATATTTTATACATTTCGTTCAGTAAATTATGGGGATGACAGCTACGACAAATACTAGCTTGAGCTATCAATTGTTAATTAACCATCAATGTAAAGAATATTATAGTTTTGAGTGTATAATTTTTTGTCCTGGCAACTATGTAGGTAACATCAAAGAAAAATTCTCAAAATGGCCCCTTTGATTTTCCCTACCCTACATTACTTGACAGCACAACACACTATCGTTTGTATGTTAAATATATGAGTACCTTGGTAAGTACACTTATGTACAACGTGTTAATGACAACAATTTGCATCTCCTAGTTCCTACACTAATAGATATTGTGTTACATCTAATTATCAACGTGCTGTGGTCCTAACTTGATTCTAAATAAGTTACGACTAGTGCTGTCAAGCGTCGTAAGTTAGGTACGGGAATTACACGTTTAAAAACCCGGGAATTTAGCACAATATAATAAATAGTACCTACTTACGATACTAGTATCCGGAATGATTAAATTCTGAACGCATTATTGCAGGAGTAAACATTTAAATGTGCAGTATAAATAAAATAACTTAAAAAAAACAGATGTGATGACATATTGCATATGCAATCGAGACTGCCATGTTTATGATGATAATAACAGATGTAGGAACACTGTGGTATCCTATAATTTGTTAATATGATAGTTCCCTTTTATCAGTTTATAACAAAACCAGAACTTTGTCAAAAATGTTTGGAAAGTGAGTCAATGTTAGTAGGATAACTTTGATACAGGTAAGTATTATTACTCAGCAAAAAAACAAATACAAGTCGCAATTCCCACCCCTACTCATTAACATATCTACTTAGGAATTAGGTCAGTGTAGCGCGACATCTATCAAGATTGGATAGAGATTTATCGTATTGATTTGCGTCGCGAACGTCTCAAGAATGCAGTAATAAGAAAAATTATAGCTAAATTAAAAAAAATGTTCTACGATGTTATTTAGTATCTATGATTGGGTCATAGATATGTATAACTGTGCAAATTTGATTTCATCGGTAGTCTCTATGTAAAATGACCATGACAGACAGACATGACGTTGAGGTTTCTTTGTTTGACTACAAAACCCTAAAAAAGTAAGTCAGCAGTTTTAATGTTAATTTTATAGTATTTAACTATAAAATTAACATTAAAAATTGGAAAATATCGCTACCATCTTGCTACTTTTGCAAATGTGAGTTTATTTGTTTGTTTTTTACCTACGCTTTCATTTATCAGCAGATCTATGTTTTTTATACTTCAATCCCGGGAAAATAATAGGTTCCTCGAAACACGGGGAAAACATTTCATAGGTACTATGTTTTATTTGATATGAATCAAACAAGCTTAACAAAGGAGTTGAGTTTTTCGGTGGCAGTTTCAGTGGCTCTGACTTTCTTGAACTGGGCTTTACGAATGATAACATGACATCAGTAAGTATTACCACCTCGAAATATAAGGTTAAACACGACTGTGACCTGTTGAACGATGGACTTTTTAGCAAGGTAAAAACATTCATCAATATGACAAACTTTTACAATGGGCGCAACATAGAAATTGCGTAAATAAAAAAATTACAAAGATTTTTATAAAGCAACATTGTTGTTTTTTAAGAAAATACTTCCTTTCGCTATTGCGATGTTGGTCATATTGATGAGTACTTTCTCCCCTTTAAGTAAGCCCCTCTTTCAACCAGTTACCTTCTATATAATGTAAAACGGCATAAGAAGTAGAAAGATTAAATTTATTATTGTCGGTATTAACAATAAGGGGTCTGTTTCATCTCTTTTCAAGGTGAAGAGTCAACACAAGATGAAAACAATAGACGAGATTGGGTCGAGTCTCGAGTTTTATCAAGTAGAGATTGAACCACGAACTTAGTCATTGACCTTTGAGCGATGTAAATCTTTAAAGGGCCAGACTCAATTTATGATTTTAATTTCAAGATTAGGGTAAGTATAAGTAAGATTAATTTTATGATTGATTTAAATTTAGTCACCGCGAGACTAAAGGCACACAATTTATAGTGATAGCGATAACCAGATATTGAAAAGGCTTCCACAGATAAAAAATCTTGTATATGACAGGTGTCTGTTCCAGAAAAGTTGTCGATTTAGAAGAATGTCTTGATTTATTAACTTACAGGTATTTTTCAGCTGATAGCTGAGGTCATGACACACAAAAATGATTCTAATATTAATAATGTAGAGTAAACGGAACCGACCGACCATTTCCTATCTTGATGCTTCATAAATTACAAATTTATTAAGCCATAAATAACACTAATGAAACAGATATCCCTCGTAATATTTAAGATCTTGTTTTTGAATTCGAGCACAGTATTGAGTATTGAATTCTGTATTGAATACATGCGGCGAGCTAACGTGGTTTTGTGAGGCAACTCTGCAATTTGAGATAGCAAATATTAATATTCTGAATGTTGCAGCTTTTATTATAAGTTCTCAGCCCGCTAAGTAATTTACCCTCTGCGAAAGGTAGGAGCTTGGTTGGAGACACAACAATATAGTATATACCAAAGCTGTCTGAGCCTTACAAAATGAGCGCAACCTTTAGTAGGATTGATGAGTTTGACTAAGACGAAGAAGCGGTCGTAACTATATAAGATATATTTTGTAATAAAATGAACTTGCTTTAGGCCACAGACTCGTTCTTATAGGGTGATGACAAACCCCTTGAAGCTCGCTTTCTCCAAAAAAGACTATTCACTTTAACTTTGTAAGAATCTGGAAATAGGCGCTGGAAGACAGAGAGTTTGTTGTCTACATTTTTTAAATGTGGAAATATGGATGCGAAAATTAAAAGACCCAGGACCCAGTGTCAACGTCAACATAGTAAACTAAAACAATTCAGAATTTCTTCTTGTGAGTATTAAAACATAGAATGAAGTTGAAATGTAAATAATTGGCATGTAGAAACACTTTTCAAAATTTGAAATTTCAGAACGTGCTCTAGAATTCCAATCAAAAACACAAAGCAAAGCTAACAGTAATAACAGTATATTGCAAGGTTGCGAATAAAAACAACAATATTGTGCGGTACATACTACTGTCAGATACGTTTACATGAAAGTGAAAAATAAACCGACATATTTACAAAGCTTTGTGTTCCATACAAACAGTAGGTAAACGTGAGGCGTATTTATTTTTATCGCGATGTGTACGTCCGTTAGTTTCAGCAATTTCCATTTTCCTACAGTGGGATGCGTTGGCATTGTTCCAAAATGATTCCGCATGCACTTTTCGCGATATTCATCCATCCAAATTATTTTTGACGGATTTATCTATTCGTGCGATAAAAAGAGGTAATGAAACGATGCGATGTTTGGTGTTTTGTTTGGGCAATTTACAATTTAATAATAAGTTACGTACCTAATTGACTTGTTTGTTTCAATTAAAAAGAACTTAATATGTATTTAGGTTCTTGAATATTAATAATAATACTTACGTCTTATATCAATACCTTTCTTATTCATCAATATTCAAGTCTTTCACTCCACCATTACAAATAAACAACACGACTTCATTACCAAATAAATTCACTATTACCTTTTATCAGGCAAATACCAGTTCATACCAATTTCTCTTATCATTGTGTACATCGACCCGAAGGATCCGTTTAAAATTAACTTTTAAACTAACCTTTTTATCACACGCCAAATAATAAAAGTAGAATATAAATTCTACAGTAAAATTACTCTATACAATACTTTAAATGAGGAGTTCAAAGAAGCCGTATAGCTTTTTGAAACAAAAAATCAAATGAGCGGCTTAAAAAGGAGTTGAGTTTTTCGATGGGCTTATTATATCCGAGAGGGAGTTTCAGTAGCTCTGGCTTTCTTGAAAATAGGCCTTGCTAGGAGGATTAGCTTGAGTTATTACTCCCAAGGAAGAGTAATGAGTACTTGACGTCAGTAAGTCTGAAATCACCCAAGTCGAAGTATTTATTGCCACTATTACGTCAGCGATTTGAGTGTCTTCAGACTTGGCAATTTCCAATCAATTTTGGATCAGTAAAGTACTTCTACAGATCGGAATGATAGGATTTAGAAGTTAAATGCATTGATGTCATAGAAAAGCGTAGAAATTCTAGAAGTCTCCTAAATTTTGACCCAACTACTATTAGGAAACATAACTGACTCACTGATTAGCAATGAACACAGAAACGTGATCATTAGTTTTTTTTTAATTTAGATAACTTCTACTGCAATAAAGTATCTAGAGAATTCAACTTCTACTCGACTGAAACCGTAGTTCAATATAAAATTGTTATTAATAATTTTACTGCATGAATAATGAGTGTTAGAATCAACACTGGAATTCTAATTTGTTAACTAGTCAGAATTACTAAACATAAAACTAGTAGCAATAAAAGTCATTAGGAAATTTCTCATCTAGACGTTTCTAATCATCATAGACTTGAAAGTCATCAGCACCTAATCCACACATATCCTGCCATCTGCTGTCCGAACCAATCTAACTAAAGTGGTGCCGGCGGGGGCACATCGCTAAATTGGATTAAATTGACCGCTCACAACTATAGAGAGCTATTTGTATACTAAATCCCCCATGCCGAGTAACGATGAGTGATGGCTATTGATGTTGTATAAGAGCTGGACCTAAAACGAGTTTAAATGAATTTAGATAACGATACTCTTTGGTTATTGATCGCCCACGCGCTTCAATAAAATGAAAACAATGGAACATGTAAGCGCAAAGGAATTTAGTCTTGAAAGAAAGCTGGAATTGGATTAAGAATATGTATAAATATTTACAGTAAGATGCAAACGGAAAAATCTAATATTCAAATAACTAGTATACACGCTCTCCTATACTTAGTTTAGTGGGTAGGCTGGGTGCAACATATGAAATTTACAAATGAAATACTACAAGGAAATGGCTAAATCCAGTAAACGTGCAAACAGATAACCAAAGTAATTGGCTGATGAAAAGACATTTCAATGCATCTGAACGCAAACAAGCCTGTTCTACTTCAGAAGAAAGATTAATAACCAAAACAAATACGGAAACAGATGAAAGTTTAATCCCATTTTTATTTTTGTTTTCACAAGTCGCTCCAAACCAAGCTCTCCTGCTATAGAAAATCTTATCTGTCAACGCAGACTCTCGATAAAATTGTTAAAAGTAATGTAAATAAAGTTATGTCATGAATTTATGTAGACTACAGCCGAAAATAGCAGAGGCGAGGCGCCATGTTGCTTGAAAATGTAGTATAAGTCATAAACCGTCAGTTAGTTATCATTTGATAATAATCTAAGTAAAACTGCAACACTCTTTTGTTATTAAACCTATTTCCCTGTACATACCTTTTAGGAGTTATATATTATGAATTGCCTGCTTGTAAAAATGTTCTTTTCTAAATCTAGTATCCCTATTTATGTTATTTCCATTTTCAGTCAGCGTTAAATGAATAGCGATAATTGAATAGATTTTTCGTTTGTGTTCCCATGGTGTTGAAGCATAATGATTATGTCAACGGGTGCAGTTATTTTCACTCCTGTTAAACATTTTAATCACCGCTGAAAGTTTAACACTTGCACCACATGACAAGATTAAATGTGCGACCATAAAAACAGGGCATGATTATTTTCGGACTAAATGCATTCTTTGGCACGCTTGCTCATTGCATAGTAGATTACGTAAATTCATTTGTTTCATCTTGATATTTAATATCTTAATTTGTTCAAGATTAAAGCTAGACTGATGGTTTTAGTAAAGATTTTTCACAAAATACTTCATGCACCTAGTAGAACTTATCTTCTACACACGTGATAGTAGTTGTTCTTATATCTGAATATGCCACAGAAATTCACAAAATTACACTGCATAGTATGATCGTAAAGGTTATAAAAAGTTCAAATATATCGCGTCAAACAATTAACGTAGAAAACCTCAAACGCACGAACAATACATAAAAGCCTATCAATGAACATAACAATATATGGACCTTTATGACTCAATTACGACGTCAGGCAAAAGGAACAACAATGCTTGCATAACAGACGTATATCACAATGCTTATTATACAGAAGTCCCCACAAGTCCACATAAAGCTATACGTATAGAAGTGCACGTTGTAAATGCTGGATTGAAAGCGTATCCTTTCATTGCAGGTTCTTTAGCTCAGGAATAAAAGGATCGTAAAATGAACGTTTTTGAATGGATAGTGCTCGACGGCTATGAATAGGGATGCACTGCTCTAGGATACGGGATTTGCGGGCTGAGAAGTGTTGATGACCTCCTTTTTGACAATTCGTTTTATTTTACGGCTTCTTTGTAGACGTAGAAATAATAATACAGAAATAAAAGAAATAGAGGCCTTAAATTATGGTACTTATTTGACAAGCCTTTGATAAAACTAGAATAACTATGTAAAAAAAATGGCGAACTCAGTGACTGAGATATTTTTAGATAAATATTCTATTCTATTCTGAAATATTATTAGACATCTATTTCAGATTCTAAAGATGCTCATCCAATTTAAAATTATTCTAATTAATAAATTTGCTCTATCAAGGAATCATGTAATAGACAGGCAAAATGGCAAGTAGAGTACCGAATTTACATTTCCATGTCCAGGTGAACGAAGACTAACTTATTACCATTGTAAAGTAGGTATTTAATGAAATTAAAGTGGACTCCGCAGCTCGGAGTTAATTCAATTTGATGCAATGTCTGTCATTGTTGAATGAGAGAAAATTATTGTTCAGTGTTCACTTACTCCACTGGCAACACTGCATGGATAATTGAAACTTCTATGTAGATTTGTTATTACCTGTAACACAAAATATTGTTCATTACTTTGTGCAGAAAAAAGAAATATTAAGGTGAAATTTAATATTTATAAAAATAATCGCCAGTCTAGATATAGGTTAGGATTTAGACCTAGCTCTAGCAGTGGATGGTTTTCTTTCTTTCTCGATATTAGATACAGCATTAATGTCTATAAAAGTAGTTAGAGATAGATCTTGCTCTTCCGTCGGACCATTAGCCTCAAACTTGGATAAACCAGGCCCCATTAATCTCATTATAACTTTATAATAGAGTCAGGGCATTATCTAAAGGAAATGCGAGACCTGAATTGAGTATTAGACCAAGATGGAATGGTGGTAATCAAATACTTCGTTTTACTGAATGGCAAAATAGATCGCTTAGTTCTAGAGTTATTAGTTTCAGACGACATTTTTCTGATTTATGGATTTACCCGCGTTCAGGAGGGGCTTAATGTTTTCCCGGGTATCCTATGTATTATTCTAGGGTATGAACTATCTATTGCCAAAGTTTTTCCAAATCCGTTTAGCTATTACGGCGAGATTTTGATTAACAAAACATGTAGATATTTAAGTATTACTCAATGTGACAAACATTCAAATATGCAAATAACTCTCCCTATAATATTTATATTTACGTTTACTAAATAGAGTTACGGAAAATTATTAAGGAAAAATATAATAATGTCGTTGTTGAACTTGTATGTTATTATATGACAGAAATAGATAAAATATTGGATCATTTTGAAACCACTATAGTTTTAAATTTTCCTGTTATTCTGTCATAATTCTCTTCTCATTTTTGATTGTTTGAAGTTAATATCAGTATGTGATGTAGGTTTAAAGGATCCCCCACACCGCAGCTTCACAGAGGCACGGTGCGGTACGTGGGCGTAAACTTATCGCATAATGTAGTTACGTAGTCTGTCACTTTTATATTTTTATTTAATTAACACAAGGTGTACTTGGATCGTTTTTGGTATAAAAAAGATACTCCTATTTTAAGCACATTTATAAATTACGACGCAAATCTAGGGGTACTTACGCTATGTTAGCGTATTATTTTGAGTTACGTTGTGGGGGGTGTTTTTATTTTATCACCAGATTAAGAAACAAAAGAAGGTATAGTTATGCAATTCTAGAATGCTATGAGAATGAATATAAACTGTTATTGGCGTAAACAGATTCATCTTATGAAGTTAGTTGATCTCCCTGTAATTCAAAATGGTTTCGATTTCTATTCTTACTTGCTATCAAATTGCATAATGTGAAAGAACCTAATTTTGTTTATGAGATTATTTCGCATCAGTCCAACATTTTTAATTTCTAGTTTCTATCATGTTTATATTTTATTAAAATTATATCTGACACTGTTGATGACGTACAAAGTGACAACAATTTTTGATCATAGATTAACTTTGATTGGGCTTTCAGATTGGCGATACGTGTTTCTATCAACATTTAAACTAATTTAAAGTTAATTTTCTCGTCAATAGGTATAATATAATATAAACCTACTTATCAGACATGTTAATATCTTCCACTTTTCCGAAGTTTAAGCGAGATACCTAATTATTATTAACTAGCTTTCCACCGGTATTAGGAACATGGTCCTAATTACCGGTGGTCTAAGCAGGTCCAGGGTGAGGAACTTCTTCACTATGCGAACCATCTCCAGGAGCATTTAAACCAGTCGCCAAATAAAACCATCATAGTATGCATTATGTCAGAAATATACTTAAGTAAGTCTGCACGCCATATGGTTTATTTTGCGAAATAGTTTACAATTTGTTGAATACGACCGGCTAACGTAGGTAGTACTTGAATTAGTTAGTAGGGTTACCATATTAAATTTAATTTTACACCGGCCAACTACTAACCACGTATAGAATATACTCACTGGTATGGAGGTTGGATCTTGTTGATATAATGACGTCAAGTCATGATAATGATTAATTAATTTGTTTGCTGCTTGCACCGTACTATGGTTTCCTTACGATGTTTCCCTTCACCGAAAGCTCAAGTTCAGTGTAGGATTCGAACCCACGACCTTTCGTCACGGCACTCGATGTCACTACCATTGAGTTATCTAACATTAATTTATTATTCGATTAAGGGATTATTAGCACTAGTTTTACAAAGTTCACTTAGATGACTTATAGTTAATCATAAAGGAACCATTTTTCAGGAATTAATTTAGCTGTTTTAGATTTATATGAAATGCCAAAAAAGGTGATGACGAAACCTACAATGAGCTTGAACCATTTTTAAAACTAACAATACTATAGTAATTTAAATAATAGATTGTCCAATCAAACCTAAAACATGGTCATAATGTTGTAAACTGCCTACTAGGTACCTGGCACGGTTTGATTCCATTCATTATGCATTTCTGCTGTGCCTACACCTGCAGGCTAAGATTTACTATCTATTACTGACATTTCACTTCTTGATCTTGAACTGTTATGGTATCGAATTACAATGGTAACAGTGTGCTCATTGATACGATACGTTTTATGGTGTATCTTTATTTTGATCGGATTTTATCGTGTTTCATTGGAGCTGGAGCTTTCCGCCTCGTGGTTTCACCTACGATTCCCTATTTTACCTCCTTAGGGAAATTTTATAGTTTTATGACCAATGGTTTAGGCTCTGCATTGATCTCTCATTGTCAATCAGTCAGGTTTTGTTATATAATATGCTAGCTAGATATAGAGACTTTAACCTTTAGGCATTGTTTTAATTTACAGTTAAATAATAGAATAATAATTATTCGATTAACCTTACCTACAAAAAGGTAATCATAGATGGCGCCAGCAAAACATAACCTAAATCTGGCTAAAGACGCGCCACGGTTCATGTAATAGTTTTATTGATATTTCGTCTAAGGGTATTATATTATAATACAGACCGCGTAAGGGTTTTGCGGTCGAGAGACCACCAAATTCTAGTCCCGTAAAAAAAAAACAGTTACCCCACCTGGCGGAAGAAATTGGCAAATAGGTTCCATATTTATGCTTTCAGCAAATGAAATTAGAAACGCAAGACAATTCCATTCCATGCCATAGATAAAGTATAGATATGAATTAATTACTTTAATCAAACAATCGCTTCATTATAGGTCCGTACAACAAATCGTTGTACAAGATAAATCGCACTAACTAATGAATACTCTAAACGGAAGCGGCCATATTGTGACGTCATCCATCAGCAGGAGAATCTAATCCCATGGAATGCGCTGATAACGACGTGGGGGGTTTGGATAACTTGTCAGATAATCTATTGCACTTTAATAGGTTAAGTGCTTTTTACGTTGGTTAAATTCCTTCACAGTTAGTGTGGAGTTGACTAAATAGGTTATATTCTCGTAAAAAATCTATTCTTATTTCCAATTTTGAATTTTTAACGAACTTTTCTTGTTTTTTAATTTACGTCAATTTCAAACGCTTATGAGCCTTATTTTTGTGATTTGAGCCCATTTGCATTAGATATAGATTCTGTATTCATTTCGCATTGCAAGTGTTATAGAACTATGACATAATATCCATTATTTATTGATCGTATGGTTTGTAATAGTTTTCAAAGCATATTTAATACACACAGTGATCCATTCCCATATGCTAGGCATAATTATGTCCCATATGTGCTTAAATTGATGTAATAAATAAAAAAAAACAAGAAATATCTCTTACAATGGTGGTCTTAAATGATGGTGTTTCATATTTCGATGAGATTTTATCTACTAGTTTCGCCCAGCGGTTTTACATCAGCAAAATTTCAGAGGGATTCAAAGTCCCAGGATAAAAGTATTAAATTATATGCTAAATTACTTCCAAATCCGCATAGTTATATGTTATGGAGTAATAAAGAAAGCTATTTTGGGAGCACGATAAAAAACAACAAATATTAATTAAACTAAAATGAACTGAGCTGACGAACGAAAGTAAAAACATTCTATTCATAAATCATACAATTTAAACGCACGTAGGTAGCAAGTTAACTAACACTCCAAAACGGAAACCGCAGATCAGTGCACAACATAGGGATATAAATAAAGCAGGCCACACGTGTTTTATAAACTAAATATTCACATAGGTCACAAGTAAGAGCCGAGTTACGTAGAGAAGTAACGCTGCATTGATAGGGTAGAGACATCGTAGAGTAGTGATGATAAAAAAAATCGACTAATACAGTTTTATCAATAAATCGTAAGTAAATTATATTCTGGCAATTTAATGCGATTGATATTTAATTTATTATTCGTGTTAAGCTTGAGACATGAAAAAGACCCAATAGAATAAGAAATATTGTGTAAAATCCTTTCGTAACAACCATAGCACGGTGGTATGGTACTTTGTAGTACCCGCCCTTCTAGGTATTGTGATCCATGGGTGAGATTGCGATCCAACACAGGCCTATCCATAGTAAAAACAAATTAAAATGAATAAAATATCCATGCACAAAGCTTCTTACATCACGCTTCGTCATCACAACAATTATTCATTTAGATTCAACTAGTGACCCTAACTCCGATGACCTAACTATAAAGAAGGTTATAAAAAGAAGCAACACAAACGTCTTTAGTCCAAGGCAATCAAGTCATCAGTTATAATGACTGGTAATGTTGTACTGCAGATTGCATCTCAAATACCATAATATAGTAGCTAGTTAGACATCAGAGTCGCAAAAATAAAGTAGGTCTATATTTTTATATTATCTATCTTTACTAATATTATATCTATACTAATATTATACAGCTGAAGAGTTTGTTTGTTTGTTTGAACGCGCTAATCTCAGAAACTACTGGTTCGATTTTGAAGAAGAAGAAGGCTATAGGCTAGGCTAGGCTTTTTATCCCGGGAAAACATAAGATCCCTCGGGAACACGGGTGAAAACGCGGGGCGGAAGCTAGTATATCGATGTAGAGAATAAATAGTTGTGGCAACTACATTATCAATGTAACATAAGTTTCTACGATAATCAAAGAGGATATAATCATCGACGATAAATAAATGATTATTATTATTTTATTTCTTTAAAATTGGAACTGGGCCAGCAGTCTCGATATACATGAAATGTCATCGCAAACTACCGATCGCTAAATAATAACGAAAAACATTGGTTGCCATGACTATGTTTACGACAAATGCAAGCCTAGATACCGGGCTGTCAAAAATGGTCGCAGTTTTCGCAAACATTACGAAGAAATCGTTAAGTTTGCGAGAAAAATCGATAAGATACCGATAGAATTGACAGTAGACACTATCGAATATCGTTATAATCTGATCGTTAGACTGCAGCCCCTGTGCATTAAATAAACCGTATAATATAAATATCTATTCTTAAAAAAAAATCTAAATTTAAATTGAGATTATACGACAGCTGAACTCTTATAGGTCTGATTTATTCGTTATTTTGTGATCTC
Organism: Tetheella fluctuosa; assembly: GCA_951216915.1. NCBI lineage: Eukaryota > Metazoa > Arthropoda > Insecta > Lepidoptera > Drepanidae > Tetheella > Tetheella fluctuosa. Next base: position 12,268,133 of record OX578216.1, on the reverse strand, counting down.
CGACCATTATTAATTATAGAGTTTATAGCAATAAATATACATACCTACCTAGTATGTATATTAATTAATGTTTTAATGCACCGCACCCGCATTCTTTGCTCATTATGGATTGACTCATCTCTCTGAACAGTACCATAAATTGTAACGGTAAACGAAACACATCTACCTACCTGCTATTAGATTTAGATATATGTTTTCGCAATTATGTTGACTAACATTAAAAGTCGTTTAACCGAAATAATAAGGCTGAATGAGGCATTTCGCACCACAGAAAAAAAATCTTGTTAAATCGGATAAGAAGTTTATTTGTTTTTTTTTGTGGTCAAACGTCAACTTATGTTTTTAATTTTCAAAGATTAGTAAAATGATGTTGCTATGGTAAAATACTCATATATACGGGTCAAACTTCATGTTATGAAGTTGAAATTCTAACGTATATTTCAGCGCCCTCTTCACCATTTATTCTTATGGCTATAATTAATACTTCCTACCGTAAGTAAAGTTAAACCCACCAAATATTGAGCCATACAAAATAATTGACATGGTTAGGCTGATAGTCTTCTAACTAAAGCCACAAATAAAAAAAAAAAAATGAGATTGAGCCTTATCCACCCATTTCCACCGAAGCTATTTAAGTACTAGATACCTATATAATGTAGCCCGTGTCAGTCAGCTCAGCATCTCTGACGTAGACTAACCCAGACATTGCCGAATGGAAGTTTTCAGTATGAATCACTCGTGTGCAAATAAATCCATTACTATAACGATAACATTGATTTATTGTTGATGATAAGATACTCTACTAAAAGTATTGTAGTTTATCGATTAAATAACTTGCGAATAAATATATTTTTAACCGACATAATAAAGGAGGAGGTTCTCAGTTCGTATATTACCTACTTATATAATTTACTTATATTTTTCTATGGATGTTCAGACATGACAATATGAAAATATATTTTTCCCAAATTGGTCTCATTCATTCTCAGTCATTAGACTATTTCTTTGAATACTTAATATATTTTTTACTGTACTTCCATTGTAGTGAAGTTACAAGTGAAATCTGAAAACTGTTTAATTTTTTTTTAAAACTGAATAATTTTATTGCAGCAACTAAAAACATCGATGAACAAGATTTTCAATAACTTCTAGTACAATAGAGTCAAAAATATTAACCGACCAGAATCAAGAACGTTGACAGACAATATCCACACATCTAACCACACCACACCTATTCGTGAGTATAATTTGGAATTCCGTTTGCAAATCGACCACTATCGAGCAGCCCATCGAACTCGATCGTTTCGTTCATCGAGTGAAGTGAGAGCGTGAGGAGAAAACAAATAGACCAACTCACGATCAAGGTGGCTATCGAGGAGGTCGAATTGGCAAGCGGTGTATAAACGATTTGTTTGGACACATTTGCATAGCTATGCAAACACATTTAACAATGCATTTGCCGGTCCTGGGGGCGTATTATGAACTCTTATTTCCAGGCAGTTTACGCCGTGAATTGAACTGCCTGGAAAAATCGTATTATGAACACAATTTCCAGCCAGTCAGCGGTCACGTGACACTTCAAACCGACTTCTGCCCGAACTTTGGCTGACTGGATGGCGTTTAGACGTATTATGAACGCTTATTTGACGTTTAGTTGCCTGTTTTGGCTGTCAAAAAGTGTCAAATAAAACGATTCAATAAAAGCGGCTTCATTGTTACTTAAACTGAATTGTTTGAGTTTCTGGAGAGTGACGAAGATGATCAAAGAAGTAGTCAAACACACAAAACAGAAAACTAAGACAATTATTATTTTTTTTATTTTATTATTTAATTTTATAAATATTATAAAGTCTTATTTTCTTAATTTAACATCCACATTCATATAATTTGATGCTCTAAGTAAATGTATTAAAACATTTAATTAAAAATCATAATATATAGGTACATATATACACTTACACTAGACCATTGCTTCCAACTCTTCACTGCACCTTGCCCTTGCGAATTCGAGGATGCAGCGACACTTTCCCACATACGCCTCGAATACTCACGTGCTTGAGTGGCTTTATTGTATCCCATTGCAAGTTCCCTATGGGTATTTAGAAACTCCCACATCACCTCCAATTGACTGAAAGTCACTCGCCGACGATGATTGGAAGTATCACTCTCCGAACTATTTAAATTGGAATAGGAAGTAAATATGAATTTCAAGAAATTCATATAACCAAATAGCACCAAAAAATCATTTTCAAAATACTTACGCCATAATTATTATAACTTTGAAAAATGTAAGAAAATACTTCAACTGCGTATTGAAATTCCCGCTGAATCAACAAAATTTTATACGGATTCATTCAAAAACTTAATACCGCGACGACATACATGTTTCAAGTAATTACATAAATTTACAATGACTTAATTAAGGTTCATATTATTTGAATCATATTCCAGTTTTCTTAAATACGTTGTTTTAAGTAATTTTTTGTTCAGCAAAAATATATTTTGAATTTCATTATACAAATGAAATTACAAAAATAAAACCGTAACTTACCGACAAAAAGAATAATCAGACTTCCGAACGTCGCTGTGACATAGTTCGAGCCAGCCATAGATAAGTGCATGTCATAATACGAAATTTAGCTAGGCAGTTTAGGGCCTTGAATTGAATTGCCTGGAACTTGTATGGTTTTTTAAAAGATCATAATACGCCCCCTGCATAGCTTAGTGGAAGAGAAAACGACTAATAACCATGGGCGTAGACAGGTTTTGATTTAGGGTAGGGCAAAAAATTTAAATCGAATTGATACTAAAAAATATATCTTTAAGGCGATGATAGCTCAGTGGTAGTGACGTCGGACGCCGCGCGAAGGTCGTGGGTTCGAATCCTACAATGAGCTTGAGCTTTCGGTGAAGGAAAACATCGTGAGGAAACCATAGCACGGTGGTAGGGTACTTCGTAGTACCCGCCTGGCTGGCTACCACCTTCAAGTTGAAAATCTGTCGCCAAACACCTATTGGTGTGTTCCGGCAGCTGCACTTAAGAGCAAGTTCCTTCTAGGCTTTGTGTGCTTACCACCTTCGGCCCCATCATCACCTACCATAGTGAGATTGTGGTCAAACACAAGCCTATACATTGTAAAAAAAAAAATGTTTAATCGAGTATTGACTACAAGAGGTCTGTATGAGTGTGGGGTAAGTGCCTCACTCTGCCTCATAAACAAATGAAAAATTAAGTGAAGTCAGTTTAGCCAAAAAATATTGGTTACGGAATAGAATAGGTACCTACACTAATATTAGTGTATAATATTGTTTCATAGTGTATTTCTCTGTCACTTAACCATTTTTGTTATACATTTATATTTACTTTTTTTCTAATACTTTAATGCAAGTGGTGTTTACCTTTAATCGATTGTACAATTAGCATAATTAATATCACTGTTATTAAGTTATAGATAAGAACTATTATTGGAACAATGGCTGGTAAACCTAAAAAAAATTTGACAATAAATGATGGCGACAAATTAGTGTCTCATCGATACTCATCGACAAATTTTATCGAATTTTTACGACATAGCAGACATGAATCTATGAGAATGACATTTGAAATGGATAAAAAACTTTTTCGACAATCCATTACATACATAGAAGTAAATTATATACCGTCTGAAACTTAATGTTTAAGTAATTTCGGATCAAATAAGGTACATATAGGCTTGAGTATTATTATATCGAAGATACAGTAGTGGATTCCAGTAGTTGTTTAGTAAAATAAATTTAGATGATAAATGTATTTTAAATCCAGTTAGCAGGAATGCGAGCGTTTGAAATCCGAAGCTTTGAAATACATCCATTGATATTGCATAGCTTGTTTTCATTGTAAGCTATGATGTTAAGAATGAGGATTATTATAAAATATAGCTGAATTTACAAGGTTCATAGAATTTACTATAAATATAAAACAAATCATTAAAGATCAAAAGAAGTTAATTATAAAAGAGAGCGGTCAACTCATAAAAAATATTTACTAGAACTTTCAGTATTGTTTAGTATGATTAGCAACACTAATTGCAATTTGAAGAATGAATATGAAACAATAGTAAGCCTTCATATCTCATGTTCCCGTTTGCATTTAGCTTATAGACAAATTGTTCAATTTACAATGCAGTGAACTGTATAATTACATGACACTGAACACTCGGAAGCACATACAAGGAACGTCATTCTATTCGTTACAAATGTTTGTGCTCATATAAGCAATGTTAAAGCTACCGACAAAAGAAACTACTTTGCAATAAAGCCTGCGAGGCGGGCTTTCTCTACAAATATAAACATTGAACATTGATGTAAATTCGATTATAGAAACGCCACTAATACAACACATTAGTTAATAGTATTTTGGGAGACTCTTCTCAGTTGGAGACTGCTTTCTCAATCAGTGGTAGAGTTTTGCTTGCTTGAAGTTGAAGCATTTAACAAAAGGGGCTGTTAAACATGCGCCTGCAACATTACATGCAGTCATGTATGAGTACCACGCTCAAATATCTACAACGTTCCACGATCCATGTTGGTGGAGATCATATCTAGTTTCTTTGTATCTGGTCATTAGCGTTGACTTCAAAGGCGATTGGTTTACGCATGTGCACACAATTTCACTGGCCGCATCTGAAGTCCAGCGAAGTGGCCACTTGGGGGAAAATCATTAATTAGCTTTTCTTGTTATTTAATGATCTAGCAGACGTGGATTTGTTAAGTTAATGAGTAACTGTGTACTAAATTTTTTGATAATTAGTGGCAATTGAAAATTGTAACATACACACTCCCGTTCCAAACAGACTAGGCTAACATAAAATCGAGGGTTTCATTCATACCGAAACAGTAGTTGGCTCTAACCATCAAGTTCTAACACCTAGCTCACGTTCGGAAATACCGAAGCTAATACGGCGAGCAAACAGCCGTTGGGCCTTGTCGGAATGCGGGCGATCCCGCATTTAAACTATTTCTGGACGGACACGGAACTGCATGCACGCTGAGATATTCAAATTTCAAATTTGGTCAACGATCAAAAATGTAGATAGGAATCAAGATAGAGCCGCTCAAGACAATTCGCTAGATTATTTATAGGTCTATTTATTGCAGAGGACATTTACTCGATAAAGAAGGTGTTGTGTTTTTTAAAGTAGCTTCAAGATTTAAAAATGTTTATCTATGGACAATCCTGTTTTAATTTTTTATGTCAGTAAGTTGACAAACAGGCAGACAATCCACCTGATGGTAAGTGGTCATCTTCTCCGAGGACATTATGGCATTTTTAAGACAGATGCGAACCAAACTAGCACAAATACGATGCCATTTCTTAAGTATCATCCTACTTTCAGTCTGGCTTATAAAAACAATTCTCCAGATGTCTAGGCGTGACCGCTGCTCTAAATAAAAGGGGGAAATGACTATCGTGCTCATTAAACAAATAGCCCATAACATTTATGAAAGCTTGACAGACTATAACAAAGTAAGCTTACTGCGACGATATACTTTTAATTGCTGGCTATGTGCCAAGACAACGTTATGGTGAGAAATATCATACAATAATTCTATGACTATAATTTAGATTACGTAAGTGAAAAATAATGTAAATTATAAATTCCTTGAATAAGTATTTAATGGAATATTATTTAATTTCAAATGTCGAATGAATACGAATACGGTCGTTCATTAGTAATAAATCAAATATCACTGGCCGAAGTGTCGGCTGGCTATATTTTGACATCTTAAAGATATCTATAGGACCTACACTTTGTTTTATAATTCGATAAGCAGTGTTTTATGTACCCATAAAATTTAAAAGCCCTCTCTAATCCGTTTGTCGGCGTAAAGATGAAAAAGTTTTGAAGACAGAGCTCTACTTAATAATATTGTAAAGGCGATCTTATTACAAAAAAGAAGCATATATACGAACAGTTCGAATTTCACAAATGGAATCATGTCGAAATAATTTCAAAAACCAAGGGATATTGACAGCATAATAATTTACTTAACATAATAATTTAGCAAAATATAAACATTAATATGAAACAGAATATGAAAGGTACGAACGAGAGAGTAGGTACAACAAAAGAAAAAAAACAATATAAGGCCAAGGCTAGTTGTCGTGATGTCCCAAATAACAAGCTGTGAAAAAGTTTAAACCGTTTATCACAAAATATCAAAAGCCTTCCTCTTGGATAAATAGTTTTTCACAATTGACGATTTTTGATTGCTCACTTTAACCAAATTTCATTTTTTATTTTTTTCTTTGTTATTGATAAATAAGAATAATCGCCATCTGAGCCTAACGATTTATTGCAAAAAAAACTCGAATCCATCTTTTACTCCATAGTCAGTATATAAGCATAGACAAATGGAATACAGTTAAAAACCAACCTCGATTAAATTTATTCATTGCTTTGAGTATCTCTAGGCATGGAATTGTCACTGTCATAATGACAATGTGAATTACAAAATGTCATTGTTTTTTTTCAGTCCGCGTGACGTTCTGTTGTATCATCCTTATTCTAGAATGTTCTTAGTATTTTAATTAGTGTTTTATTACGTCACGTTAATTTGTATGTAAGCAATTTGTATTTATGATCTTGCTAACGCCATTACTGGTAATTTAGTGGTTTGTCGTGCTGTAGGATATTGTTTATTGACTATATATAGCTACAAAGGCTAGGTAATAAGTGTTTACCGGTAGAAGCTTCGTAAACTATCGAGATGACAGTCTGTATAGCAATTCATGTTTTCCTTGAAACACTCACGAAGTTTACGATAATAATTATTTTTAAGTCAGCTGTCTTGAATACTACGTAGTATTTAGTGCCTGTGTCGAAAACTATAGGTAGCGACCAACTATCAAACTGCATAAAATTCAAAAGTATTTCCAACGCCCACTCTCCTAATATTCTGATATCATTTTTAATTCTAGAAAAGATAACCATAGAAGAATTAAAACTTTCCATTTTGATGATACAATTCCTGCCCCAATTCATTACACGACGTAGCTTAGGCTGAAGCAGACGTGCCCAACGTTGCGGCAAATAAGCTTAGAACTGGAAAATTGGACGTCAGAGTGCATGGGAGGCACTCTTTTACTGCCGATTTGAAATCCCATTGCTCATATATGGCAAATAGCCAAGAGTTCCACAATATTTTGCTCCAGGATAGTATTAATGACCTTGTCAAATTACCTGCCAGAATTTGACTTGAAGTTGCGGCGACGTAAAAATAAATAGTGACAATGTATTTCTGGTCTAGAATCTACGATACGATGACTGTCTATGGCCTTGCAATGTAATATCGTTTTTATAATTAGTAGATATTATGAGATTCTTCTAAACATATATCTGGCTGAATACACTTTTAAAACTATTCTTTATAGTTAACCAAAGAGTTTGTTCTATTTTCAAACAAAGCTAGTGTGACTATTATTGATTTTATCCCAAGTTTTAAAGTACTGCGCATATCGTCTTAATATAGATTTAAGTTAAGTAGGAGTGACGTCGAATGCGTTGAAAGCATTGCGAATTAGTACCCGCCTGACTGGCCACCAACTGGTCATCACCATCTTCAAGTTGTAAATCTGTCATCAATTATGGTGTATTCAGGTAACTGCATTTGTGAGCCAGTTCTTTTCTAGACTTTGTGTATTTACCACCTACGGCCACATCATCAACTACTATGGTGAAAATGTGGTCAAACACAAGCCAATCAGACCACCTAGGTTTAACAAGAGCTAAGAGTAAGGATAGAAACTACTCCTACAACTGATGGTTTTATATAGTTTTAATAGAAGATTCCTGTGTTACCAGATTATATTGACATACGTAATACGACATATTATTTTTATTCTGCTATAGTTGGAGAATATTCATTATATTCGAACGAGCAAATAACTCGGGGATGTGAAAACTAGGTGACCTGAAAAGCACGTATGAACTACGATTAGTTTGAAGCATTTTATCACCTATAAAGTTTTATTACAGTCCACGTATTGGAAAATAGTTGAAATTTGGATACATACAACTTACTTACTTGTTCTTTTAAATAATGACACTTGAATATTGGTTACTTTTTGTAGCAAGTTAATCATAATGCTTTCATATCTATTACCTTTGGTTAATTTCAATCTCTGATTCCAATTTAAAATTTTATTTTGTATGCAACGTTCAATCAACCTACCAAAATAATTTATTCCAAGTGACAGCTCCCTAAGTTGAAGTCATCCTTTCAATGACTAAAATAAAAGTTTAAAAAAAGAATACGTTATAAAACGCTGAAGAGTAAGTGATCATTATATTTTTTATTATCGCTTAGTTCAAAAAGTTGGGTAGCAAAACTAGCATAAACCTGAGAGGAAGTTATATGAATCATAAGTTGGCAGCCGCAGACAGTTTTTTTTTGCATGTTTTATGATAGTAAACATCGTAAATCAAAGGTTTTTTTTGAATAGCCGGTTGTTTATCTATCCATATAAAAATAAAGTTATTTGGTCAAATGATAAATTAATGACTTCCGAGTAATTTCCAACTGTCTGATAGATATCAGCATATAATAGTAATGACCTAAACAGGTGATAACGCTATTAAGGTATTCATAAGCACCAAAATGCTAAATGACTGTAAACAATAAAGAAGAGTGGTAGACAATTGAACCAAAAACAAGGAATACTTTAACATTAATCTTTATATCATGACGTAGACAATATGTAGAGTGGTTACAATTTTACGTAAACAAGGAATAATTTTACAATCTTTGTTCGAACTCCAACGTTCCTCCCGGTGAAATCATAAGTATTTATCGACCATGAAAGATTTGGACCTTCACCTTCCCCCTTGAATCTATATATATAAAAATAAAAATTATAACATTGTTAAAACCCTGTCCCGTTATTTTCTTTTTATTTATTAAAAGGCTTATGTTTAAAAAAATCTCTATTTTTCTTGAATTATAGACCACTATATCAAGACTTTAGAATTATTAACCATGAGAAATAAAGGATATTATGATTTATGAGCAATTTTATAAAACTTTGAATTTCGAACATTTTCATATTTATTCTAATCTGTTCAAATCGTTCAAGAAAACTATTTAGCATCAACGAAACAATATCAGCATAATTATTTTTTAAATTTGGAACGTGGACCTCACCCACATCACAGACAGAATCTGTTTGATGGATTAGTTAGGTAAACGCAGGGGCTTCCATAACAAGGGTGAGCGATTCCAACATTAAAATAAATTATTAATTGCGGGTTATTCTCAAATCACTGTAAAGTGTTTAAATTGTTAGGAATGTCAACAGAAAGCCGGACTAATAAATTAACACCCACGTTTCGTAAATAAAGTAAGTACTCGTACGTAAGTCGATCCAATCCAGTTGCAGTATTAAAGGCGATGACTGCGCGGTTGTCCAGGGCATAATGTAATTTGAAATGGACGAGTCTAAATTGGTAAATAGCTTCCTACTGGTACTGGTGGCTTAAAAGGCTTTTGTCAAGATGTTATATGCAGATACTTAATGCAATTTATGTTGAGCAAAGGAAATTGTGTCACTTTTAATCAGAGATGACGAAAGTGACTCGCTAAAAATTAAGCTTATGAAACAGTCTCACGTTAACTGCTTAATTTTTAAATAACTATTTCAAATAGCAACCTACAACGTATGTTTAAACTTAGAACGTAGCAATCTGTCTCTAAAATACAAGCTAATAGAAGGTACAATATTTTTTTACCAATAGAACGATAGATTTACTGTTAAGAATTCCTACTGTCGACGCCTCAATATGACACCTGCTTTAGAACTGTCTAGAAGTTAATGTTATTTTATTGTAAGGACTAATGCAGCTTCCCGGAAATATTTGTGCTGCTTGGTTGGGTCTTGCTTTGAATTCGATATGAATATATATTCTATGGAACTCACTTTTTTATCTGGATAAATAAGTTACTATCCATATAAATAACTTTCATGATCATGATGCCCAACCAAACCTTAGCATAAACAAAATAAATAGGTCATAATATTTTTTCACAACTGCTGTCTGCTATCAATACGCACAAAAATAATCAATCGACGAACGCGTTCTGAATTCAAATAATGTGGTACTGTGGGATTAGCATTCGAAGATCGTACATGTCTGCATACGATGTTAGGCCAAATTTAACTACGCTTCCGCAAACGTTACTCAATATAGCGCCCAACATTCCGCTAGCTAAGTAGCACGCTACATTAAATATAACTTTGAGGTAAAAGCAAGTAGGATTTTACTTATTAGACATAAAGTACAAAAGGAATATTGGTAATTTAAAAGTCGATTCGATTTTAATTTAAACTAGTTGTTAGTATCAATTTCAAGCCCATTTGGGTATAATTTGACGTTAAGTCTTGCATGCTTGCTGGAAAAGTCGAATTGACGTTAAAATATTTTAAATAAATTGCATTTAAAGTAATTGTTGGGTACAGGTTGAAAAAATCTTTTTATTAAAACTAACAAAACATTGTAAATATATACGTAGCCCGGTAGCTATACAATAGGCTAATTTTACCGGGTTGCTGTCGTGCAGTTAATTAAATTTTTTTATTTTAAGTATTTAAGGATTGACTACAGGTGATACATACATATCTATACTATGTGTAAAGTTTTACACAAAAAAAGGCATGCGTTGATATAATAATATATATGAAATGTTTGAGAATTCACTTAGGTCTAATGCTACGCGCAAAATGTCCGAAAGTTTAACGTTTTCGTCATAAAATTATAAAATCTACGTACAATTTTAATATTTGTAGGAATACAATAAAACCATCACTATTTTTTGACACCTTGCTTTGCACCTGACCGTTTCTGACCCTAGTCGGGTTCAGGATAATACAAAAGATTTTCATGCATTAATCACGTGTTTATTCGCTCACCTTTCACGTGCTGACCTTAAACGTTAGCTCTGAACATCAGATAATTTCCGCGCGACCCGAATCACAGATTCACGCTAGTTATTATGGAAATTAGTTCCAAGATCGAAAAGGCTACAGGAAATTAACTCGGGTTGTCGACAACGTGACAGGTGACAATCCGTTTCCCGCCATCACTATTAACTGTCAAACGACACGTCACGAAAACGCGTGTAATCCACACTAAGAGTCATACTAAATTCAGCTCTATCTCCATAGAAATAAAAGCTTTTAAAAAGGCTCAAATTGAATGGTAATTACATTTCGGATAAAACGTTAAAGGGTTTGTTATTTCAACCGCAAATTGAAGTCCTTATCGTTGCTGACGCACTCACCTACATATATTATAGACAGTATGCGTTTCGTTTACTTTACAATGGTGTTGATTGGATCTGTTCGTGAGGCTTCCCACGCCTATTCACTCGACCCTAGGGTCAGCGTCACACTAATAAAGATATCTAGACATTAGGCACTGCCCGTTAAGGAGACAATGTAACTGGATTCTTATTACATCCGGAAACGAGATGAACTTTAACTTATACTTCATGATTGTTACAAAAGTAGTACACGCTTTTTGTCATATGCAGAAAATGTCGATTTCATAGATGATAAGATGATGAAGCAAAAATTTTTATTGATGTTTTGACAATAAAAACTGACGAATGACAATCTACAGATTAAATGACAAGAAATACGATTTAAAAATTAATATTAGACTGGAAATTACAAAATAAGACATGGCTGTATGATTCTGTACCTTTGTCTGGCTAATAGAATAAACAACAACAACAATGGAAATTGACGTTTCTTTGACAGTTTTTAATGTTTACCTACTATACTACTACCGACCGACTGTTGACTACTACGGTTTACTACGAGCAAGCGTCAACCACAAGCAGTGTGTAATTAATTCAAAATGTAGCAAGAGTGACTTTAAAAAAATATCTTCGAGAATGTTATGTTTAAGGTTTAAAACATTCTTCAGTAGAATAGAACAATAGAATAAGTAATATTGGTAATATTATGTTTATAAATCTGTCTGTATTTACAGTATTGAGGCGCCTTTATAATTTACCTTCTATATCTTCATATACACAAACCACTACGCAGTAGGTAGGTTTACCTATAGCTATCCTAATTACATAATCTCCAAATCATGCGTAGGTATGACACCAACGCCAATGTTCTGTAAATTGGTTCGAGAAAACTTTAACGTGTAGTTTATTTCAATTATACTGGAAATAGTTGTAATCAAGATTTAATAAATACACATTCTCATATATTACCCTAAAATGAATGTCTAGTTAAACTTAAGGATATCAAACAAGAATTTATTACCCAAATGCACGGAAGAATTTATAACGTTTCCAAGACATTATCATCGAGGAATAAAAGCAGCAGGGCGAAATAGGTAAGTAGGTTATGTAACAATATATAGGCAATATCAGTAAAGTAGATGCATCCCAACGGATAACCGGCTCAATGGGCCGGCCGGATAAGCCGAGCTATATCTGGAAGTGGGACGCCCGGATGGTCCCGACACTTGTTGTAACCCCTAGCCTGTATTTTGTATAATTTATTAGGGATACGTCTCTTATTAAAGGGCCCTTTAATCATAGTAAAAGAGGTAGGGGAGCTAATGTTGACTCATGACTGGGAAATAAGGAATTTACCGTTGTTAACGTTTAACTAATACATAGTGGTGTTATAGACTCGGTCAATCCAGTAAATTCTGAAACATTGTAGATTGAAAGACTCAATAATGTGAAAATTAATCAGGAGTTTATTAAAGTCACTGTCATTATAGCTGCCTGTTTCGGACACTGGTTGTTGGGAGGTAAAGGAATTTGGGTTGTCCTGAAACTGAGGCATTACGAAAGTCTTAATGATCAAGATTCACTAGTACTGCAAAGCACATTCATACTAATCAAAACAAACAGCTCGAGAGTTCAGATGTTATTGAAAAAACAACAACAAAGCATTCCAGACTCAACAGATGCTGAAAGGGGTCAGCTCTTATAATAACATGATTCATAATTAGACGCAGATTTCTTGAGAACCCCTTCATGACGTCATTAGCCGTGATGAAGCCAGACCAGAAAAATATTAGGTTCGATATTTAAATGTACTTACGTAAGTCGTACATTAATTAGTGTTGCCACAATGTGACCGAATTTAGTTATTTAATTAGCTACAAATCAGTAACATCTGAGGATGTAATTTCAGCAGCATGTCTTGCAACATTGTCGCGTTCCTTTAAGTTTTATGGGTGATAGATTTTGTTGCCAGCTATGAAATTGCGAGTGTAAGATAAGATAGTAACAGCCATAATATATACGTCGTATCTAAACAGATAAATTGTATACGTAAAGATAGATAGTTTGATGACAGCACAAAATATTTGTGACGACAACATGATATATAATAAGCTCATATTATAATATTACATGGTGGGGCTCCTCTAGCGTCCCTTTGTAACTAGATCACGAGGGTACAGTACGGATTGATAGAATTATATTGTCTTTGAATTGACTTTTCAAGCAGGTTTTCTAACGATGTTATCCTGCACTAAAACAATATTTGCAACTTAGCTACATAAAAATATGCTTTGGTAAAATAAAAATATCAATGACAGATTTTATATAAAGTCTGTAAACATAAAGCAGGATATGGGGAATTCAATTTAACCAGCTTCATCCGGCAGGTAGCACGATATCCGGTCGGACCTATATCCGTTAACCCGATATGGAGTTATATCCCTGTCAATTTTGTTAGGTACGCCGCGCGTCGCACGCAAATTGAATAATGACCTACTTATATGAAATTGAAAAGGTCACTCTGGTTGGACTATTGATTTTGCGTTAAATTTAATAAGCTGGCATACGTTTTAAGGAACGTTAATTTTATTATTGGAACCCTGTGGTTGGATACGGAAGAAATTGAGGTTGTATGTGTACGTGTTCGTGCATAATCAAAAAGGTTTGTTTTCCAAATTAAAGGCAGAACCACGTAAATAGAAAAAGTGTGACCAAACTGTCTCGCGAGATCCAAGAATATTGCGTTAGATGTTTCGAACGTTATTATAAGTAACTAGTTTTTCGCCCCGTGGCTTCATCTGTAATCCCTTTTTAGTTAGAATTTCGAAATATCATCATGTGCAATATTTCAGTATCTTTGTTCAAGGGTTTGGGCTGAGCGTTGAGTCAGTCAGTGAGTCAAGACTTTTCTTTTTATATGTATTGATGATAAACATTGAAAAAGACGTGTCCCGCAATTCTAATGTATTTCTTCAATCTTGTAACATAATTCCACGAGCTAACTTTACCGATAGATATTAAATAATTTCCGAGTATCGCACAATACAGCATTCATATGGTATTTGTTTCACCATGATACGTATAAACGGTACGTGCGACCGTGAACGACAGCTTAGTATTCCGTACATAACGTTAACATACATGTCATGGATTCTTACAAACGTCAACAAATCACTATTTATGTGGCCTTAATGCGCATAGGTTTACTGTAAATTCTTGCATGTCAATTTGTTTATACTTACACGGAGAAATTCACAAATCAGAGAAAGTTTCTAATTTCAAATAAACGCTAGATATAGAAGTTAATATGGAATTAAATTACGCATATTGGATTTTTCGTAAAAAATATGACATGTCTCTTGTAATAAAGTCGAAATATTTATACCTTATTTTATTGATACAAACAACTTATGCAATTTTTGATTTATAATTAATGCATTGACTTTATCTTCTAAACTAACTTGTGTAAAAGCTACTATTACAACAAGCCTGCAAACAGAAGATGTGGCCCAACCGGTTGTAATAGATAACTTCTTGGACTCGTCACTCGACATGATGTTGACCTACCTAGCATTGAATCCGAATAGACAATAAACTTGGAAAAGTGATATATTGTTTAAAAACTTAAGCACTTACAGTCGGGTAAATGTAAATAAGAGCAACGTTTGAAAGAAAGCAAGAAAATACAGGATTTAATAAGGTTTTCTTCGAAATAACGTAAAGGGGATGGTTAGAAAGGGCACGAATAATAAAGAAGCAAAAGTGTGAGCTGGACTAGTCTAGCAAAGTGATTGCCCGGGAAAAGAAACTATAACTAGATATGGCCGTTTCGCAAGATTTTCTATTATTAATTTAAGAAAAATTATACCCGAGGGAAACTAACCGGGAGGGAACTCTACGGGAGGGAAACCCGATGCGAATAGTGAGTGTCAGACCTACCCCTTTAGGAACAGTGAACGAAATATTTTCTATCAATTCTTTATAAGTTAAATTAACAGCTACAGAGCCACTCTAGCTTTTGAAGGGGATTGCTCAGAGAGCCAGCCTGGCCAATTTTGCCGGTCAATAAAGTTGCAGATTGGCATATTGTTATGGTCCTCGATAACGTTTTGAAAGCCACTTATCTTTAACGAGCTCCGAGGTTAAAGTTGACTAATTCGGTCAAACGGTCGACAAGGTCGACAGAAAGATTTGTATTGTGCTTCAGAATGAGAAATGTCAACGGGCCTTGATCCAGAAAGACCTATAAGGGCATGATTTAACTCTTGACATTTAGGGCAAAAAGATTAGTCGAGGCATGAATTTGTAAAAACATATAACGAAAGCTAAAACGGGACGCGTAAAACGATATCTAACATCGCAAAAGCAGACTGACTCAACTTTTGTTTGCTTGCATAATTATTATGTCGGTTACAGGATTCCTCAGATAAGTTATTACTTTTCTAGATGCTTCACAAACTCAGTTTTTTTTTTGGCAGAACTGCAGAATTCGTTCTACTTCGTCAACTGGTGCAGTGTCCAACATGTAGTAAAAATACTAAACCAGCTAATATTTTATTAAAGATAACAATGATGGTAATTTAGTTGTATTTTTCACAAGTGTGTTCATTTCTTGAAGTAAGGAAACCTAATATAAATGTAAATGGTTGCGATAACGTAACAGCAATACGGGTTCTTATGTAACGTGTAATCAGTAAATATTAATCAAAGACATGTCATATAAATGCTTTTTAACATTCATTTAGTTCCATCACCGTTACCAGGCATTAACAATTTGTCGAAGTTGTATCTACATATTAGATAAAGATGGAAAAACTTTTTTTGAAGGGTTTTCTACTTGTCATCATCGGCGCTAGAGTTCAGAAAATTTTAAAAGAATGACGAAATACACTTGAAATGAGTAGTCTGTAATATAGCTTCTAAGCCTGCTGAATTTGGAATATCTAGCTGAACTCTCTCAACAGGGTGACAAGAATTGGGTTATCTTTAAACATTGCAGTTTAAAAGACTTCTTCCTAACTTTGGACGACGTGAAGTCTGAAACACGAAGATGACATCGTTGATAAGTTACTCAGGAGATAAAATCACTATGAATGAGAATCGGGATTAAATAGAATCATATTTAGAAGAGAAAAATTTAATTTAACTTTAACAAGGAAAAAGTAAACATAAGCGTTACATAAGGAAATTATTATTCAAAAGCATATTCAGTGACATCATTTGAGGTAGTGTGTCATGGGTAATTATCACAATACCCTAGTGTGTGAAAAGAATATCAAGCGTCGCCCAAGTCACAAATGGTTCTAGTGCACCTTTTGTGCGCTTTCCAGCTATAGATTACAGTGTCGTTTATGGAGTTTATTGAGTTCTTTAGATAACATTGTGTTGATAAAATGTCCTTGCTATGTCCCTTTTCAAAAGAATAGTCGTGGGAACAGACCGTGTTGTGTATGAGACTTGTTATTTTTGTCAATTATAATGTTTCTTTGGTATAACTAATTATCATAATATATTGTAGCAGTTGCTAATGTCTCACACTTGAAACAAGAACCTTGGTTTTTATTACACCTAATGGTTGGTTATGCAATGTGTTCCTTCGATCTTTGTAAATATTTTGTAGTAGACACAAATTTATTCTCTACAAAATTCGTCAGTTGGAGGAAATCTTAAATTGACAGTACTATACAGAGAATTCCTTTTAATCCTTTTGTAATCTAATCTACAAGTTATTCAGCCCGAACGTAATCAATCACAATCTATTCTGCGTATTTATCTTATAACGGACTTTCTTATGGGAATGATATATTGCGTGGGGCTAAAACAATCGAAAGCAATCAATCTGGAATGAAATATTACGGAATGCTGTCGATAGCATAGCGATTATGAATCGCAGTATGATACCTATCTATAGTACAACGCCCACTGTTTTTGCTGTGACGGATATGGTGTGCGAACATAATGGCTGGCGACATGCAGATGTGCGCACTTTCACCTCCGTCCTGTTCAAATAGATCGCGTGTGAATTCTGTCCATTATAAGTTTCGTAACATCTCTCCTGGGAGTAGCGCCGTGCTGTGCCTGTCATTGATTACGCAGTTAACGTGGCCTATTATGTCATATAGGTAGGTACCTACGAGGGAGGGAGTGGAGGGAGGGGGACTGTTTTAACTGATATTAGTAAATCTATTAGTTAGTTTATTGAATTGTACGCGGGTGCTAAAATAGCTACGTCACATGCATGTACGTGAAACTATTCGCTGCTTTCGCCAACTGGCTTTATTGACTCTTAGAAAAATATATTCGAATGCGGATATGGCACCGGACGGGGAGCATCGGTCGTCGGCCGGCATCGATCGCTCTGTTTGTAAACATTGCGCGGCGACGCGACTCGGAAGATAGGTCGCCGGTGTATCGACTATCGCGATATTAGCTTTAAATAATGGCACTCACCTGAACGATCTGCGCGCTGTCCTTGTCCAGCAAGAACTCCATGGACTTGTGCGGTCGAGGAGTGCGCTGGTCCGGCGGTGCCAGCGCCAGCAGCGATCGCGCGTGCAGCACCGTGCGCTGCGTATCTACGTCGGTCTCCAGCACGCCCGGCGCCGGAGCGGGCGGCGGGCGCGGCCGCGGCGGCTTGTGCGCCACGCCGCCCGCCACGGGGGGTGCCACCGATCGCGACACACCCTCCTCCTTCAGCGGGATGCGCACATACTGCGGCCCGGCGGCCGCCCCGCGCGGTCCCTGCCCCGCATCTAACGTCGGTGGACCGCTTGCGACCGGCCGCCCGTTCGCGCCTGCGCCCCTAGGTTTTTTCTCTTTGCGCCCCGAAAATCGGAAGTTCGCGAACCTCGATAGGAAGCCGGCGATGCGGCTGCGCGGCACGCGCGCGCCCGCTTCCGTCATAGCGGCAGTGCGCTCTGTGGCCGGCGCGCGCGCCTCCTCGCCTCCCCCCTCCATGACCAACACCTCCGCGTCGTCCGCGTCGTCGCTCGCGGTCGTCTCGCTCGCCGTGCTGCTCGTGCTCGTCTCTCGCCAGCTCACCTCCGCGACTACCGGTGAGAACGTGACACCCTTCGAGCCCGTGGATATGGAGCGTACGGGTGGCGCGGAGTCTGGTAGCGGTGGCGCCACCAGTTGCAGCGATGCACGTAATTCCTCCGGTGTTTCTCGGTGCGGTGTCGCTCTCGCTCGCAGTTCAGGGGTGGATCTGACTCGAGCGTCGCCCGCTCTCATCGGGGTTGACGTGAACGCCGGCTCCCGGATAGGGTCTGGGGACGGCGTTCGAGGTGGGGACGGCGATGCGGACGAGGGCTCCATGCGGCGTCGTAACTCATCGAGAACGTCATCCCAGACGCCCCATGAGTCGCGAAGTCGCCTCGCAGTCAGCACCGATAATTCTCGATCATAGTCCCCGCTATCGGCGAGAGCTCTTCTCGCAGATTCGTCGAGTCTTCGGGCGGTGGTTTCCATTTCATGGGCGAAGGCGCGCTCCGATTCGGTCGTGGAGTCGCTCCCGGCGCTCGGCTCCCGGGCTGGGGATTCGGTGGGTTGTCGTATCACCACCTCGACGGGGGGCGGCGGTGGTGGAACACGCGGAGCGCGAGGGGGCGGCGGCGGCGGGGGAAGGCGAGGGCGCCGCGGGGCGCCCCGGTAGTCGAGGGCCGTGAGGTCCGCCACGCTTACGGTTAAGCTGTCGCTGACTTCAAAGGTCTGTCGGAATCGCGCACGATGGGCGACGTGACGTCTCGGTTCGGCGCACACGTCGAGCTCGGCGGGGAGCGAGAGTGCGCGCGCGGCGCGGGGCGGGCGACGCTCGGCACTGGGCGACGCGACGAGGCAGGGCGCGCTGCCGGCGGCGGGCGGCCGATGCGCTATTTCGGGCGGGCGGCGTTGCGCGGGCGGGGGCGGCCGGCGAGACCGCTCGCTGTATCCGCTGTCTTCACTGAGGTTCTCGGCGGAGAGGTGAGTTCGGGGTGCGGGGGCGCGAATCGGCGGGGGGGATGCAGGAGGAGACTCCAGGGAGTCCGGCGAGAGGCTGGGTGACGCGGGCGCAGCGCAGGATCGTTCGAGTGACTCAAACTGCGCGAGGCTGGAGGAGCGCGAGAGCGAGCCAGAGCTGGCCGGCGAGGAGGCCCGCTCGCGCCGGCGCCGCTTCGCCGGACATGCCCACTCGCGCTCCGACTCGCTGTCGCAGTCCGAACCTGATCAAGAGAATATCCGTCAGGAACGGTAGATAGAATATTACGCGATATATTATTATACGCGGTACGTGTCGCTTCGTTGAGACACCGACAATGACAATGACATCGAAACTGAATGCGTGTTCATTACTTGGACAAAATCCAAATGTTCCATAGGATAATGAAACGAATGTATCTCTTTGCCAAAATCACTGTACACATCAAAAAAATATTGTAATGCAAATTTATTACAAGTTTTCATTCATACTAAATTGAACGCCGAAGTTGTATGAATTCTCGTCAGCTCTATGTTTCCATACAAAATAGTTACGCGTAACCGTAACGCTTTAATTTACAAATGACACAGATCAAAATCGATTTTTGCAAATGAAGCGGAATCAGGGCTATTGTCAGCACATATCGCAATCACAATTAATTAACAGTGGAAAAATAATAATATCCCGGGACATCTTTACATCTGCTCTAACCATCTGATCCTAAAATTTAAGCAGAACTTTTACTAACTCATATGCTACAAAATAATATATATTGCTTGGGAGTGTTATACATATCTATTTAGATTTACCCCCAGACTCGGAACAAACTTAAATTATATTATATAGTACCTATTTAATTTTATATATTTTTGTCCTGGATAGGAATCGAACAAACGTCCTGTGACGTACAGATGTGATACTTCAGATACTTGACTAGATCGTTTGATCCCTGTGTGAATCGAGCCAAAGTGGACTTTAAACATTTGGCATAAGGCATATTATCCACTGTTAAATCAAAGCAAAAAATGTGTAACAAGTGTGATAGGTTTGTATGGAAACATCGAGGTATGTCGAAAGATTATATTTTGTTAACATTTGTTTATACACTTGGTTATTTAGCTTTAACAAATATTCATAATAATTATGAAAATGTAAATATATATATTACTAGCTGTCCCAACAGACGTTGTCCTGTCCAACTCATACACAAAATTTCATCCAAATCGGTCCAGCCGTTTATCCTATCTCTCAAGTTGGACCAGACTGCTCACGGTGTGCCAATTTAATTTAAAATCGGTTAAGTAGTTTAGGAATCCATCGCGGACAAACATTGTGACAGGAGATTTATATATATTATTATAAAATTAAGATAAGATGTAAATGAAAAAAAAAAAACAAAGTAGAGATACCCCATAATATAAATAATACAGCGGCATCTACAAAAAAGAGCGCGTAATTACAACAGAAGACACCACAAGTAGTATGACTACTCAAAGCTAGATGGCGCTAGTACAAAAATAAGTTATATTTTTTCTCAATCGAATAGAACTACAATTTCAATTGAATAAATCAATATTATAATTGTTTACCTGCTGTCCCCCGCACATGTATAACGGAGTCTGCATCGGAGTCGGATAGCCAAGTGGCTGCAGAGGAACGTTCGGAGCGCAAATCATCGCTCGTCTCCTCGACTATCGTTTCGAGGTATAAAGCGTGAGTGCTGCCATTGTCACCTGTTAACAAAATATAATAAATCAGATTTCATTGTAACGATTCATGAGACTGTGTATATAAAAGTACTTATTATGTAAAGTACGTAAAAACTACACTATGTACTATATAGTATATCCAACAACAGATGGCGCTGATAAAAACCACCATAACGTTAGCTTCGTAATAAAGTGCGTTTAATTTTGTCACAGGTGGACACAGTTTTCAGACAAATATATTCCAATTATATACTTTATACTGATAATCTTAGCCATGTCTGAGTGAATGTCCCGGGATATTTATTTATTTTATTTTATCTTAGTAATTCATTGTGAATACCTACTCAAAAACTTTGGAACAGACAATTAGTGTAGTCAGGATGGTAGAATTTAAAAGGGTTATATTAATACCTCCTTAGTTTTAACCATAGGTTTTAACAGTCAAATGCGATTAGGTGGTCTACAACACGAATTAATAATAGTAAAAAAAACCTTATTGCACACTATCGACCTTCTATCGACTTACAACAATGGAACTTTCTCTACGTTACTAAACATTACACCTCCATATGGACGTGATTTAAATTTTAAGACACTATAATAGACTTCTAGGTAGGAAGGAACCTACTTACTATTTATTTTCAATAGGTACACCTTCGTACATACGATGTTACCTTCTTTTATTATTTCAGCGAAATCAAGCATTACAAAAGAATTAGATACGTCCTCAAACAGCTTCGTAGCGAGAATATTATTCACTTATAAATTAAATGGAAATATTATTATTCTCGACGAGGTCATTGACAGTTCATTATCATTACCATTACTGGTAGCGCCTGCGGAGGTTCATCTAACTAACCATATTGCTACGGGATCTACGGATGCGTGGACAGAATATGATTTACCTACAAACTTGTTGCTCATAAATAAGGTATCTCTTTCCTATCTACTATAGTTAATAAGCTGTTCACCAACCTATTTGGGCAAGCAGTCGAACAGAGCAATTTTAAGATTTAAATATTTGCACGATTCTAATATTGTACCACCGATATTATTTTAATTTCCTAACGTGATAAATCTGCTAAATTATTATGAATCTTGAGCATAATTAATTTTCATTCCCAATGCGCAATGTGCTCAGAATGGGACCTTGGAGGCGGACACTGTCCGGGACCGTTATAACATGTGTCCGACACGACACGGCCGCGGCAGGTGCAGGACCACTGCACGTTTGACCCGGCCATTGTGCCGTGTTAGATCCCACACTTGATGTGATGTGAACTGAATCTTGATACTAGTAAGTAAGCAAGTAAAGGAAGGAGTTAGATGTCTTTTTTCAAATAAGAAACCTTTCGTGTACCTAATCGAACGCATTTGGTTAGCTTCGATTCTAAATTCAAAATTGAGAGAGTCTAGGTAGGCACCTACGTAGAGACAACGTTATTTTAATAATAACATATAAGAAACCTCTTTGCATACAGACTATACAAAGATCATAATAGAGCATCAGTCCGCATAATATAAGCTCGGGACATTGAGTCTACTTCTTAGCATTTTAAGCGTAACTTGCATAACTAAGTAGGTTAGGTATTTAACCTGTTAGACCGTGCAGTAGTGCAGTGCACCTGTTTGCGGATTTTATGAAGGACGTGACAATGTTAGACATTTTAATCCTATTGGGTCATTCTCACACACGTTCTGTCTGACATATCGATATTACCATGATTTGTGGTTATTTCAAGTGCTTTCAAGTAGGTACAGTGCAGTAAATGTAGAGCTGTTAAAAAGTGTCACTTTTATTTTTCTAATATTATGCTTCTTACTTCTCGTTGCATAATCACGACGAAGTACTTTACTAGAACATAACTTTTCAAACTTTTTTTATATATTGAACAATACTGATCTTCCTAATCGATTAGATAATAAAACAAGCCGACCCATTTGGCGCCAAACTCATTTGTTTTCATTACCGATCATATCGTTAATGCAATTTGTAATTCAGTCCGGTTGAAATAAAATTAAGGTTCGTCGACCCACGTTGATATCAGGGCGTCATGGTGTTGCCAGCAAACCACAGAACAGGTTACGTTCCGGGTATGTTGTCCAGATTAGATTACAAGTAAAAGTTTTTTAATGTCTATTGAGTGAAGTATTATGCAAGTAGTAGCAGATTAGGTTTCTATGTCGTAGGTCTATGGACCTTGTAACCAAGTGTTCTTCAACGTATTTCATAGCGCGACCCACAGAGCAGAAACTAAAAACATTATTCCATGCCACGACCTCCTTAGGATTAAAAAGAATCGGCGACCCACTACATACTTAGATAGGTACATATAAAAAAAATCGGGAGTTCTGTCACGATCACGGCAATTAAGTTGGATTAGGAATGATAATACTGAAGTCGAGGCGGTATGGTCCAAGACCTTAGCCTGCCCTGAAGGGGCGAAAGGGAAAAAAAATAAAAATAAATAGTTAGTTAAAAATAAAAAGTTAGATTAGGTATTTTTAAAATTGAACCATATATTTTTATGTTTTTATCGGTTTTATAAAAAAAAACTTCGCAACAAAATTTTCACGATTTTTAATCTCTATTTTCGACATCAATTGACCTACGATTTTAGTTTAGTTTTACTAGGGTTCCGAAATCAAACAAGGAACCCATATCGTGATGTCCGTCTGCCTGTCATGGTCATTATTAGACCTCGGAGACTACTACTACTATATCAAGCTGAAATTTTGCATAGTTATACATATCTATAACAAAAATAAAGTTATCAAAAAAAACAACCCGGTTTTAAAACTTTTACAGTTAGGTAATTAATAACTAATTTACTAATTTAGTAACTAGAAAAGATATTTTTTAAGTCAGAATCACCTGTCTAATTTTTTTTAGAGATTGCGCCCCCTTACCCTGCTTCACGACCCCTCCCCCCAGAGTGTGGCTGCACGAGTACACGACCCTCACTTTCAAAAACACTGTTATCCTATTTATACTTATCTACCTATATAATTTTAATTCAGCAATTTAAAGTGAAATGGGTTCATGTTCTGAAATGAGAGTAACAGGTTTCCAACTTTCCACTTGTCTTCTCTCGTAATTTTGGGGGCGGAAATCAAAATGTTTAATCTGTTTGGCCGTGACTTAGTAGCTCCATGGTTGAACCTTCATCGTATGATTTGGCAGTGAGATTATACATTATATGAAGTTGCCAATAAAGGAAGTTGAAAAAACTCGATTACTCGAATTACTTGATTGTAGGTACGTGGGCGGGCTTTGAAATTTACGAGAATTTATGTCTTATTACTTTAAAAAAAAAAGGAGGAGGTTCTCAATTCGGTCGTATACCTATATATTTTTTTTAATGGATGTTCACTCATTTCTCCGTCATTTATGAACCGATTTGAAATATGTTTTTTTATTTGAAAATCAAAATCAAAATTCAGTTCTGTCGATGGAATCCTGAGGAATTGAGGGAACTCTTCAAATATTATAGGCATATATACATAGTGATTTTGGTATTTTCGGTAACAAATCAAGCATTTGTATTCAGAAAGTATCATTTGGTGATGTGAAACTGATGAAGAAGACCATAGACGACCACCGGAACTTCTCAATGATCCTTCGAGCCGATTTTAATAAATTCTTTTGCATTGGATTTAATATAGCGTCAAAGCTGCCTTACTAGCTCTACCCATATTCGTAACTTAAAAGTGTTAAATAAAAATAATTTATAAATAAATAAAAAATCGACTTCAAAAACTGAAAAGCATAAAATAAATATTTCCTTTCTACATCATTTTGAAGTCGGTGCCAAGTAAAACATTAAAATTACTAGGTCTTCAGGTTACTTGTTTTGTTTCAGCGACTTTTCTATATAGTTAAGTAGTATCTATAAACACATACTAAATTTAGTTAATAAAATCTTTAATACGTTTTGGTATAAGATCATACCGATGCAACAAGAACGATACGTTATTAAGCGCATTCATCATGCATTAATTTCAAAGATATAATTAGAAATGTACACACACACAACGTCGTAATTACACAAGTATACATGCCAATCATGATGTTACTTAAAGGTTATTGAAGAATGCAGTCAATTGACACGGCACAGCCTTAACTAATTAGTGCATCGGTGATCAACTGTGACGGTGTTACATTACAGTCACTGTTTCTCAAAGTTTGCATTACTAACATGCCTTTTAGTTATTTATGCGTCCAAGTATCATACCAGCTCAAGTATAACCGACAGGCCGATTACACTGCATTGAATAATTTAGTGAAGTTTCTCAAGTCAAATGATCGTATTTATATAATTGCTGAATGTGTTTGAGCCTAAAATACAAACTGTCAAGGTATTTGATTCAACTTACGACTCTGGCAACACGAGATACCAGCATTTATAGTCCCCTGTTATAAGATGGAGCGTTCTTCCTTTGATTGATAAATAGGGGGCAAATTGTCGACAGTTTGGGATCCTTTGGGGTTCCGATGACATCATTTAGATAAACTAGAGAAAGTAATGGAATGCATAGGCAAGTTATTGACAAACATAGTATATTGAGAAAATATATGATACCAACAAAATAACAATACAATAAATAATGCAAGGAGCTGTATAATTTTAATTAGAACATCGAACGTTTTGAAACATAAATATAACTATTTGTTTGAATCAAACATGGCAAATACTATTATGTATAGTGTAATTACATGGGGTACTTTTTATCATGGGAAAACATAAGATCCCACGAGAACGCGGGTAAAACTGCGAGGCGGACACTGATAGATATCCTGACATACTCGTAGTATTATAAAAAGCAACGTCTGCCTGTCTGTGTGCATCCTGTTAGTGTGCATATCAATGCATAGATTTCGATGCAGTTTTTAGTTACTTACATAGGGCGTTCCTTGTCGTAGGTTTTAGGTTAGTATAACGAGTTACACAAAAATAACCATGCGGGTATAGGCTAGTCAAAAATACAGCAACATTATTTTATCAGAACCTGTCAGAGGAACGTGTCTTAGTAATATGCCTACATGAAAATAGATACAGCTGCCAAAAATAGCATCCAGCAGTATAAAAAACTTTTTCCTTTGTTGTTGCCGTTGTTGGTCATTACATTTTATTAGGTACATTAGTAAAACTGTTTGTTTATATTTTGTTTTTAATTAGCATCTATAAAAAAACAAAAAAGAAGAATAACTCAGTATTTTTTTTACATGGTCTACTTAGCTTGCACTATTTTTAAACGACGAAAAAAAGGAGGTTGTCAATTCGACGAGTATATTTTTATATTATCACGATTTCTCAATTTACCTTACCTAGGCTTTTTGCTTATTAAATCAAAAAGTATTTGTTGCAAGGATGAAATAAAAAAATAAGTACAATACTACAGGGTCTGCTAAAGTACTTTGTGTTGAACGCCGGACGACTCGGCTGGCGGGTAACGTCGATGACCTTTACCTTTCTTATTGGGCAATGACCTACATATTATACAGCAAGCATGTACCTATATATTGTATTATTAAAGTGAGTTATTCGAATATACTAAAATTAAGGCGATGATAGACAGGTAATGCACTATAACTGAGAATGATCTCTCAGTTGTAATTAGTCACGTCGAATGGTCGATGGTAAGTGGCTACCGTCGTCGCATGGCAATAGCATTACCAGAGGGGTTGCCAATGTGTTCTGTGCAACTGCCGGAACGAAACTTGAGGGTAGTAGCCTGCCAGGCGAATACTAAAAAGTACCCTACCACTGGGTTTCCTCGCAAAGTTTTCCTTCACCGAAAGCTCAAGTTGACTGTAGGATTCGAACCCATGACCATGACGCGGCATCCAACGTCACTACCACTGAGCTGCCTTAATGTATTCATAGGTCAACAATCCACAATTGCTTTTTTGAACTACAGCAGGTTTTTATTATATTGTCTTAATTTTCATTACCTTTTTAGTTATATAATTGCTTAACTTTTTTAAAAATATCCTCTCAAATTTATTTGGAAGAAAATACCAGAAATGGCAAATAACCGGGATAAAATGAGAAATTCTGATGGAAAGCTAAAATTATTTTACTGCTATTATTGCTTCGGCCGTGATTGTCATTGGCTGTATGAATTGCTACAACGTAGACTTCTATATTAATGCTTATTAATATTGTAGATGTATAGAGGTCAATCGTCGTCTTGTTGAGCACGTCGGATATCCGCGTTCATACTATCAATCATATTTTATATGTAAGTGGGCATTTATCTAGTTTATATCCATGACATTGGTGCGTTCTCGTTTGTTTATAAAGTAGTTCAGTGTTTCGGGTTATTTTACTATCGGAGTAGACCAATATGCACATTGTCCTTTATTCATTGTGTTAGAAATAATTATAAAAAGTTAATTTATTTGTGAATCACGGGATTATGATGAGGAGGCTGATGTTTTTTCGGAACGAAGTTCCATTACGCGGCTTGTGGTAATAGTTGACTGACCGAAATGGTCACGTAAGGAAAAAGCGTTAAAGATGTGACGTCACCAATTATGCTCCCTCCATGCACACAGTAGAAATATAGCATGCGACCTTCTGTCTCTTTCTATTATATACGAGTGTGTGTGAATTGTATAAAATATTAATTTTTATGTTTATGTTGAACTTCGTTCCTGGCGGGGGTCCCCCGACCGCACATAACTTTTTTCTCAAAATGTAAGTATGTATTTTCGACGTACTTATAAGGTAAGTTTTCCTTAAACATTAGCAATGAAGACCAAATTACATAAAAGTAGATAGCGATAAACATTCATAAAAGTAGGTAGCTCGAAAAATCCCTTATTAAAACAACCAATACTTTTAAGTTTCTTCCATAGACAGCCACACCACCTGTTCCGGACTGCATTGTATCTTAGACTAGACAGACAGACTGGCGAATAATGAACTTGGATTTGTTCCAAGCCAAGGTATTTAATTAGCACCTGCTTAACTGTATGTAAGTATCATTAGTAAGAATGTGTGGACACGCATACATAATTAGCTAACAGTAGAATTGATTTTGCCGAGTGCTACCAAAAAAGGACCAGTTCGGTGTAAAATATATGCTGATATTTGTTCATTATTTATTTTACAAATACCTATGAACAGAAAAAGTTAATCAAATTAGTTTGATAATTTTATATTATAAAAACGAAGGCTGTCCCGATAAATAAATACGATTTTTTAAATATGTAATAAACTAAGTAATTATTTTTGGAATCGAAATGAATTAACATTTTCATGTATTATCTACCTCACAGACATTCCATTACAAACCCTAGCAATATCATTTCAATCAAAGTAGCTCAATGCTCCTATGGGATTCTGTCAATAGATAGAGAGCCTTTAAGATATGGATTATTTCTTATTATTAGTCTTATTATTCTCTTAAAGGATGTAAGTACCTATTATGTACCTATGTGAAAATAGTTTCTAGAATTCGTGTTACGTCACCAGATCATACCAATCTTAAACATTAACACCTACTTAAATCTATCGCCCTTATCCATTAAACTCTTGGTAATTAAAAAAAACATTAAAAGAAAAAGCTTAATACAGTTACGCTCGCTTAGCTACGCGCATGATGTTTATCGGTAAAATAGTTAAGTAGGTAGGTATAAAAGAATGTAAAATAAATTCTGCTGATATGGCATAGCCTTAAAAATATTTTGCCCTCTTTTAGTTAGAAAATTTTACACTTTACTACAACTCAAATGTATATAAATTCGAAGATCTTTTCCTGGCATGTTGGGTGCAACATATCGAAGTGATAATGCCAATAATTTTAGTAAGTATACTTATTTTCGAGCAAAAATCGAATATCACATCAATATCTCTCCGACGCCATTTTTTGCAATGGTTTGAGACTCTTGCCGAGCGACCACGGGAGGAAGTGCATGCCGAGACGAGACCTGCCCCTCAAGCTGTGTGTGGCCAATCAGGAAGCTCATACTAATGTAGGAGCCAGTAAGTTTACTGTACCGATACAGTATAGTACCACAGCGTAAAAAACATACAGTGGTCTATCGCGTTTGAAGTCACGCGAAATGCCACTTTGTATAGGCATTCGTCCTTGCTCCATTGAGTGTATGGCAGCTTGGGCTCGCTATCGCCCCTCTCTCACCCCGCAAGCCCCGCACGATTGCTCTGTCTAGACGTGTCCGTTGGCCGACTGTAAGAGTTACATAGACTGTGATAGTACCGTGTATGCAACGCAACGATGCTCCGCCGATGTCCTAATCTAACCGTTTGATCGCAAACTCTCACATGAAATGACTCAAATTGTCAACACGTAAGTTTATTTTGAAACCAAACTACGCAGACCAACGAAAACAGTAAAAAACAAAATTAGAACGCATCCCATTACGAAATATCCGTTATTCCGTAATGGATGCGTTCTGAATTAGTTTTTAACATGTTTTTACAAACACGAACACGGATCTACGAATGTTTTTTCGGTTATTTATTATTATTAGGTTGGTACCTTCCTTTTTTTATACAAACTTCCCTTTTCAAACTTGATCGATGTGTCTGGTCTGAACGTACCTTTTGTTGAAAGGAATGCTACTCATTTGGCTGCATTCTTGTTATATTCTTTTTATTGATTGGGTCACTATTTTGAAATACCGCATTGCGATCCACTACACCATAATTACCTACTCAATGATTATTTTTATGGCATTTTAATAAAGGTAAATGTCAGAAAAGGTCGGGTAGGAATTTGTTTAAATTCTGATGTGAAACAATTTGCAAGTTCATTGACAATTTAATTTTCAACAAATTGTGCAGGTACTTAAGTTTTAAAATTTCATGTTACAAATAATCACCAAAAATGTAATACTACTAACGGACAAAAACTTGCGAGCAGCAATAGAGCAATCTTTTTGGAATTATGGAAAACTTTTTAAAGCATTTTGATTGCCAACTATTTCAAGGAAAGCCCTTGCGAGACCTGACGACTATTGTAACCGTTAATGGCACATTGATTAAGTCGCTATTTTATGCTTATAAAAAGATTTAATCAAAAGCAATAAAGATTATAGTCGCATGCCAGTCATCGAAAGACATTTAAATTAGTACTATAGTATTTAATCACTTTGCAGCCATACAACTACTACATGACTACACGTCAATTTCAACTTATTTCCCAATCTAGCTTGGGTTTTAAATCATTTGTGATTTGAATGGTATAATTAAATAAGCCAATCAATTTGAAATGCATCCTGCAATTGAATTGAATTGACGGGCCGGTTGGCGTGGTTGGTAAAATACCTTGTCTATCACGCCGCAGGTCGTGGGTTCGTTTCCCACTCAGGACAAATATTTGTGTGCATGAACATGTCTGTTTGTCCTGTGTCTGGGTGTAATTATCTATATATGTATGTATTTACAAAAAGAAAGTAGTATATGTAGTATATCAGCTATCTGGCTTCCATAGTACAAGCTCTGCTTAGTTTGGGGTCAAATGGCCGTGTGTGAGGAATAATGTCCCAGAATATTTATTTACGTCTCAACTGTAAAGCTGGCCCCCACCTAATTTATGAACACTCCGCAATAGTAGATAGAATACTTCTAATATCTTGAATACGAGTCGATCCAGGCGAAGAGTGTTTTTTGTTCAAACACATGTGGATTATTAGCTTTATAATAAATAAATACCTACGCAAATACTAAGTTGTCCAAGTAATAGTATAAACATGTCATTAACTTTTTGACATTTGAATAAACAATCATTTTAATCAGTGAGCAAGTAGGTAGGTACTTGTTGTAACACAAACAGATAAAATTTTTGGTACATTTAATAGGTACATAGAAGATTTCTTAGATTTTGGGTCTGTTTCTACGAACATAAGAACTTTGAATTTTGAGATCGATTGCATCAAATGAAGTTAAATTAGGCCAGCAAGTAAAATGTTTTGTGAGAAATATAAGAGAACTATTTTATGTGGAGAATTCAATGGTATTTCAATTAAAGAATTATAGATATGAAAGAAGATGAAAGTCAGAGAAAAAGAAGAAGAATTGTAAGAAGGATGTGGAGTCTCACTCAAGAAAAGAAGGAAAGGAAAAGAGCGAGTGTCAAGATGACAGATGGAAGGTTGGAAAAAGCGATGTCGAATATTTAGAAACAGATCTTACATTCACGCATTGAACTCGCTCTACAAAATATTATAATCGAAAAAGGATTAAATAAAATTTTAAGCAGACCCCCGACAGCAATTATCAAATATAGAGGTACTACTGCACATTTTCACCTACATATTAACATAATGATAAATTTCAGACAATCCGTCGGGTGCTGCCATTACCATATCTGTTCCCGATTTCAATTAATATATAGCAGAATAGAAAAGTTATTATTTGTCGTTTATTTACATACCCAACGCAATTTCAATTAGTCACAAACTCATAAAATAGCAAAATTTTAATTCATTTTGGAGCAGGGAATGGCAGCCCCCCGACGGATTGTCATATAAACTGGTCTCCATATATTACTTGCATTTTAATTTATTGGATATATCAATATTAAGTCCTATAGGCGGATGTAATTATGTGTTTCACGCATGTGGAGTATGGAAATCGATTATTGTTGTCTTTATTAACTTTTTATAAACACTGGCCTCTTATCAATAAATAACGGGCATTGCTAAATATGGAACCAATGAACGTTTTGAATTCAAAATTAATACTTATATATAAATATAGGTACTACGCCTCTAGCACAGTTACAAATAAAAAAATTACGTCGTCCGTATATAAATTAAAACGCAAGAAATATTCGTTCAAAATTGAAAAAGGGAACCACCCGCTTTAATAATTTACAAGAAAAACCATAAATACCTACTCCAAAATTTTTGCAAAGTTGAATAATTGAGAAGTTTAACGTAGAGAAACTTTGCTGCTATGACAACAACATTGGACCAGCTGGTTCGAGTCAATTAAAGGAAATGACAAACTATCTTAGCTACGTGTAATTACAGTACATCGAGATGTCTTGATCTAAACACTTATTTTTGCGAGATTTTACCGGTGCGGTGTCGGTGAGCGACCGACCGCTATCCGGTCACGGTCCGGAGAACGAATTACGGTTTGCGGTTACGTATCAACCAAACAACCCCGCGGCTCTTGCAAAAGTTTAAAATAGTTTTCATTTTTCCCGCTGAGAAGGAAAATGATCAACATTGTTGTTGATGATTGCTGTTTTTGTTTGTATGTTTTATTTTTTTGATGATTATTCTTCTATTGATGCAGTGAGAGACTTGCAAGAGTATCAACTATCTAAGCATATCAAAAACGTTTCTGACCAAGGCTCGTTATAGCATACCCAATATGGCTACTTACTCTTCAATGCTTACCATATTCCAAAAATAAGTTTACCAATAGAATCGATTTCCATATGGGTTTTTATATCATCTCATTTTGATCAAAAATAAATTAATAATTAAAATACTTAGGTAATTTTAAAATGCATAAATCTTCTTTTAAGTACGTGGTATTTAGTAAGTAGGTACTTACATTTACAATAAGTACATTATTTGCTATGTTCACAGTAGGTACCTGTGCGGCGTCAAAATTTACCAAAATTTTAAAATAGCCAATAATTTTCATCATTCTACTTATTTATATGGCGAGTTCTGAAATCACATTAACCTTTTTTTTTACATCTAGCTTGGAAATAATTTTATTGTCATTAGCCGCTTATAAAAGAGCTTCCTTCTAAATTTGAACTTTTCATGAATCTAGCACACAGACGGTATTGCATGCAGTTCAGGTCAATCACAGCTTATTGAGAATCGTGGCGTACAAGATCATAATCTTCTTATTTTAAAATGTACCATAAATTTTATTTTGCATTGAG
This sequence comes from Tetheella fluctuosa, assembly GCA_951216915.1. Classification (NCBI taxonomy): domain Eukaryota; kingdom Metazoa; phylum Arthropoda; class Insecta; order Lepidoptera; family Drepanidae; genus Tetheella; species Tetheella fluctuosa. The sequence goes on along the minus strand of OX578216.1, from coordinate 12,235,283 downwards.
AGCGCACCTTTGCATGATGACATTTTGTAGTCGTGATTCCTAATGGAGTTTCATCATTTCTTTTCATTCAAATCTTTTGAGGCTGTGAAGATGTGCTAATAAGACATTTGAAACTTAATTTGTTACAAGGGAATAGAGAATACAACTTACAAACTCCAAAATGAAATGCATCCATCTAACCTATGATCCAAAAAAAATACTCTAACATTTGCTATCATGTCTATTCCTACAGTATTTGGTCGTACTATATCTCGCTTCCTAGACAATAAAATGGTCATTACATGAATGATATCACGTGAAACAAGCACAGTCGAATTGTATTCACCTTGAGTCGATCAGACCAATCGTCCGGTCGCGGTCGCGAAATGCGTCAAACATTTTAATTTTAATTGTCGATCGTTTAATGGCATTGTTCACGTTATTTTGATTCGGTGGATTACGCTTTGGAATTAATTTGTGTAACGGTTCATTGAGATACATTCGCAAGAATTTAAATTACATTTGCAAAAAATTATTTTGTTTTCAATAATTAAGTTGAGAATATTCAGTCCAGTTTATGGTCTGTCTGTGATATTTTTTTTAGCGGGTACTGGCTGAATAGGATATTTGCCTGTATTCAAAATAAATTATCCAACACTAACCAATGTATAAAACATCTAAAAAAAAGGGAAAACCACGATTATTTTATTAAATTTATCCTTATTATGATTTTTAATTACCAATCTAACCATAAAGAGTATGCTATATAATTATGACGTCACATGCTTGTATTTCATACAAAACTCCATATAAACCTATCGTTTTGACATTTCATAAAAAGTTGCTGATTTGAATGTCAGTCAAATACCCTATTCAAGTCCTTTTGCCATTATGGTCTTATTCTATTCCTTTGCCGATAATATTGGCAGGAAGGCCAATGCATGTTTGATCTAACCGCCAGATAACCTTGATTTAACGCCTCTCTTCCTTTTATAATAGCACTTCTTGTAGATCTAAGAAGAGATCTTAACCTCCAAGTTTACAAATAAGCATTTAATTCTAATATTGGCAACAAATATTTGTATAATTTTGATAGTTAAGTGCTGGCTTCGATTACATAATGTGTAGTTAATTTATTAATTTAATTTTTCAGATAAACAGGTTATTTTCAAAGCAGGCAATACAAATTAGAGGGATGTACCTTTATGTCGGATACATCGATAAGGTGTCGATCACGACGTCGTCGGTAATTTTATTAATCTAAATAACAATGCGGATATAAAGCAGGCACACTATTATTTTGATGTAGTGGTCATTCCAGAATATGAACATGATCATATTTCGTGTACCAATGTCATGCATGTCAATCAAATTGGTAAGCAATATGCTCAATCAGTGTTTTTGTCTACGATATCATTGGTCTATAACTTTTCGTGTAGATTATTTAGTTAATAATCGGTATACATAATTCTACGATATATTTTAAAATAGAATGGAACTAAAATCGATATCGATTAAAATTACACTCGTAAATGCTTGGTATTCAATTGGTATCACAAAAAGGCAATTCGATTTGAAAATCGAACGCAAGTTGCGACCAATCAAGGATGACGGTTGCAGCTGCGTTCAGGAATCCGTTGAGAAATCGTCGCGCTTTGAATAATTTATCATTTACCCGTCAGAAACGTCAACGTTTGCGTTCAACGAAGGTTCATTGAGCATAACAGCATGAGAATATTGAATTGCAGCTATAACATTTTGTCTAGGCCAGGAAATACTGAAGATGTCAAAATTTAGAGAAAACAATGAAAGGCACATAAGCACCACTTAATTGTGATGTAGAGGAGAGATGGTATACATTCGTTATAATTAATATAGTATAAAAATTAAAATCTTTCAAATATGTTCACTCAACGTCTAGCATCCATTCAATTCACGCCATGAACAAAGTAAAACATTAAACTGCACGTGCAACATCAAGTAAATGTATTTGATATAAAATAAATAAATAAACAAAAGGCACGGCCTCAAAGGATGTGGAACCGGTTTATAATGTAATGGCAACTGACTCGTGATACCGGCATACCGGCTGGCACGCGAGGAATGCCACCGAGCTCTGGCTTTATCATTAGAAAAGATAATAAATACAATTCATAGAAACAAATTTTTGTTCTGCCACTTTAAGTATTTTATTAACAATAATTAGGGACTAAAAAGTTTGAGAATTGTCTACTTATATCTTTTTACAATTTGGAATGTTTCCAATAACATATAGCCATTTGATTTTTAAACAATTGAGAACGTAGTAAATTACGTAGTTAACATCCCATTAGATTGGAGCAAACATTTTTTCTGTCGCATTATCAGCGTTTCCACAAAAAAATAATTGTAACTCAATGTTGCAACTATTGTAAAAATGTAAATATTTTATTTACAACTTATTGGTTTCGAAGTGAAGGCGCTTGTAAGCGTGCTGGGTACAATATAAATTAAAATCGTGTACACAATATATACTTGCCAAATCGGTATCGCCGACCCGTCATTTACGCACAATGCACATCACATCACTACGATAAAACGCACGTTGTCAAATCGCACATGGTGTTCGTTTTTTGAATTTTCTTTGAAGCAACATATTCGAGACAAAGGACGAGCGTTCAAACTCATATCTCGCGTTCGACTCATAAAGCTAGAACTAAAGTGATGTGAATCACTTGACTCTATTAATATGCGTGGCGAGTGACCGCGTGTCAAGAGCAAGGCTCGACTGTTTGTGTACTAGCGATTTGACGGCACTAATGGTCTGTTATGTAAATTATCTATGAAGTAAGAGGTTAGGAATGCATTATTAGGTAGGTATTCAATCAAACGTAATACTGTATTGGCTAAAGGTCATATTTGGGTGAACGCCAATTTGTTAGAACTGGGTCGGTCGGTTTGGGAAATACTTCAATATCGATTGAAACGTAAAGTAACTCTAAGCACTGCACTATCATAAAAATAAAATCAGTTCAGTAATTTTAATAGCTTGTGGTGGTGGAATGTATATTATTTCCTTTAGCATTTGTAATACAGGAAATCCTAGTACGGAAGCTAGAGATCATTTAATACACTTTTTGAAATCAATAAATAATATTGAACATGCTAATATATTTACAATATAATAAAATAGGACATCGTTACATCCCCAGAATGATGAATATCAATGAAATCAACTCTTGAACTACGTGATATCGGCTACGTGATAGCTAGTTCCTTCTCACCTTCCCACCTTCGGCCACATCATCACCTACCATGGAAAGATTGTGGACAAATACGGGCCTGGTGTGGTCATACATAATAAAACAAATCTGCTCTATTTTTCTTAAACCATAACCATAACAATAATAATTACAGTACTTCATAAGTTACTCGTGAGAGTGTAAGTAGAATAACCGTAAACGGTTGCAAAACTAAACCATAACCACCGTGCCATAACCATAACCTCCATTTGGCACGTACTTCTAAATGGTCAATGTAACCTATTACCTCCTTTGTAACAACCTGTTACTAATTGTTTATGTTTCTAATTCGCTTGTGAAAGCATTTTTGTAATCATACCTATATACAATTTCTCAATTTTATTCTCCCATTTTTCCATCGAATCACAAGCAATTGTGCTTTTAGTCTATTTTATACATTATGTCGCTTCATTATCCGTCATGTCAACTTCTTTTTTCTGGTTACTACGCCGCACTCTTTCATCCATGGCTTTTCTCTCTTACAGCTACCTTCATTCTTCCAGTCTTAGGCTGCCTGTCCACTCTTGCATAAAAATGACACGACCACCGCGCCGAGAAAATGTATTGGTTAAATTTTCCTAGCTCCACTTCGGTGAACAGGTAGCAAGTAGCGCCCTTTTAGCCGCAAGCTCTCCACCACAAGCTTACCTATAACTTACAATATTGAATTCTTAAAATTGCATGAAGTTAATAACGGGCACGGGAGCCAGTTCATTCAGCCACATGGATATTATGCAAGCAGCGAGCAGTTAGGTAGACACGAACATTCACGTACCTACTCTATATTTATTGATGCTGCAATATTGCATTCTACTGTAATGAAAGTAGCACCTTGATTGACTCACACATGTTACTGGTCCTTATTTAATGTGAGTTCCGTACTCCTGGCATCATTTGAAATTAAAAAAAGAATGCCGATTAGAAAATATTTTACATAGAGCTAAACATCAACAGAGTTGATTTTACATTCAAAAATCAGACAAACTAATATCATTACGATTTTGTGCACGTTTCCCTTCTTATAAAGGATTATATCAATGCCCTTTGCCCATGTATGTAATGTCAGTAGAAATGTATATTAAAGTAGCAACACCGCCACATTTAATACCAAACATTAATAAAGCTCGCTTCACCACGACTGCAAACTCACACGGTCATACTCATAATTCATGTGAAAAAGATTCTTACATTCCAAGAGACGTAGACGAGAGAGTAAAAATGTTTACAACTTCTTTCCTGTTCCGGGAACTCGTATAGTGCACCTGCCAAGCTGTAGACAACGCTACGCTACCGGGTTTCATAATTCAATTTGCAGTAAGCAGACTGAGATATTGACGTTCCTAAAGAATTAACAGAAAAATCTCTAAATGTAGTAAACAACATTTTTTTAAAACAAAGACAGTTTCTAGAGACGATGTCCGGAATAAGGTGATAGTCATAAGGAAACTGACTCCAACCTTACCATCATGTGGGATTGTAGGTAGAGAAGAGTCATAAAAATTTGTAACGTCGGGTCATAGTTAATCCTAGAGCATTATCAGAAAGGCCTATAAATAATCTAAGCAGGTTTTTAACCACTATACCATTCGCAGATTCAGTCGTCAATGACGTCAGACAGGTTAAACACACTTTCTCTTTGTATATATTTACTGAGCGAAGCTGGGTGCGTTCTGGATAACATAAAATGTATATTAATGCCGTAACGCACTCGTGAGTTACTGAACGCATCATTAGAGGCATAATTTCCGTTTTGATTGATCGAACTATCAGAGAGAATGCTTAGGGAAAGGCTATTATGTCTTGAGTTCCAGACCGACGTATATCATGTAAGTTTGAATAATTGTGAATAGTTCGATGAACTATGAAGGATGAAAGGAAGGGTGATGCTGCATCCGTCATCAGTTGACAACGTGATGACGCTAAATGATTCAAGAATGTATAATTGGTGTTAGGTATTTTGAAGACCTGTAGTTAAGTCAAAGTTAAGAAATTCATAAAACGATCAGAAATACGATATTACAAAATTTTATCATACCTACCTATGCGTACGAAAACCTTATTAAGTACTTATAGGTATTACAACTTCAGTTTTATTAGGAATAACTGAAAAGTCAAAAGAATAGTTACGTTGTTCAAAACAATTAACCTTTAACGGTAGTTCATTCGAATTATTTTATTTGATTATGGTTGTTAAAAAATACTTGATGCGTGCGCATAAAAATATTGTTCGAGTTTCACTGGCGATGGATACCGGTTATTTCGCCAACTGCCTATAAAATTATAAGCACATTGTTGGCGGTCCGAGAGAACTTAAAATGCAACATAATAAAACCGATGATGTTTATCGTGAAAACATTAGCCTCTCTGGTAAAACGTTATGTTACTTATTATATTAATATGGAATACAGATTCAACATCTTGAACTAAACTACTACGGCGAAGCCAACAGCGAGGGGAGCATCAAATATTACAGTACTTACTTACGTAGTAGAGTATTGTGAGAGATCGAGAAATTGTATAAAGCAACAATCAAATATGGCTTCTAGTAACCACCAGATGGTCAGATTTGGGAAAGTGTTGTCTGAAAACTAACCATATGTTATAGAGTTACTGTTATTGATTACTATTGCATATCTACAAAAGCTTTTAAAGAGGATTAAAGACGTCACATGTGTGAGTAATGACAGCTCTCTGACCAATTTCAAGATATCCCATCAAAAATGAGTTCCATTTTAGCTGAGTTTGATACAAATAAAACACGAACTGTAGAAAATATTTGTATGGTTACATCGACTGGTTCTCCCACGCGCTAACCATAAATGGCGACATGGCAGTTCTGCAAAATACACATTCTTAAGCGTCTCCATGGGTAGAATGTTTACGAGAACCAGTTCTAGACATGAAATATGGAGAGGACACTTGTGAAGTTAAATTAATAATATCATCGTTATTGATAGGCTTAGAAATCTTCACTATTGCAGAATAAGCGTTGTTTATGTCCAAGGGAATCTATAAGAGTTAATTATAAAACGCACTGGTGAATAGTATCGCGTGGCTTCTTTGGCTCCTAACGACTCGATCGTTGTGGCCAGGAGACCATAGTGCATATTCCGGGTGTTAATTATGACGAGACAGTTTGACAGCCAGCTGGTCAGCCATGATTTTAAAGAACAATTGATGTTATTGGTTTACATGCAATATTGTTACTCTACGTACTGTTTAATCCGTACCTCTATAATTTCTGCTACTCCAGTAATAAACACTTCTAATAGGTAGGTACTTATTTTGAAAAGCAGTGCATGAGTAAAGCCACGGGACAGATGTTCTTTAATACTTCTATAATTTAATGGTGAAGACCACGTGCGTGCTGATTGCATGTCTAGCGATTAAAATACTATAATAATTATTCTTACTTTAACATTTTACGCAATTAAAGCGAACTTCGTAAGCAACCTTAATGAGGTAAGATTATAAGATTGAGAGAAACTCATTATTTTAATGAAAATGTGTTGGGCACGCCAGTGTTTCTAAATATTGTCTCCGTTTAAATACTGGAAAAAATAGTTATGAAGTAGAATCCAACATGAATAATAACTTTGAGAAAGTTTATCGTCAATAGTCAACTAAAAATAAACATTTTCGGTTGAATGTATTGAAACCAGCCATACATTCAATCAGTTAATTTCACATGTATTCAGAAGAAAGTTTGAAACGCTTTGGCCTTGTATCTAGACATGTCGTCTTTACTGGAAACTGTGGGAAGTCACGCTACCTCGCACACAATATAAGGGAGCCTGGGAAACTGCATTCATTGACAGACGTTTACTCTTCGTATCTCGATACAAAGGGCGCATCTTCGAATGAACAATACAAGTCGTTATTGGTGCCTAAAGATCTTTACCTTTTGGTACATTCAAGTGATGTGTCGATTATTTCTTTGATGCCATTTCAATTAAAGATACCCACGAAGTATCATGTCAAGATCCTACATTGATGTGAGTAAAAACACAAGATTTTTTCGTCTTCCAATGTTCATTATTACCAGCAACATTTCATAAAAATATTCCATAATCAAATTAACAGTTTTTAATCTCGTTTCGACCGTCGTATATTTTTCTTTTCATATTTTCAGGTAATTTTCAGGCACCAGAATTAATTGTAACGTCATTCCAACTTGTGTGTGTTTTTTGTTTGTTTTCAAATCGTGTTAAACTCGTATGTTCTTATTTCAATGGTTAAAGTGCGGTCGCGAGGTTAAAGTGGGCAGAGCACTTGACCAGGTGGAATGAATAACGGAATATGCACTAAATCAATAACAGTGAGATGGCCAATAAAGGCGGAGAACACGATGGTCTAAAGGTAGGGTTAAGGGCACCTCAGCAGTAGGAAGTAAAAGACAGAGATTAAAGATAGAATAGTTAGCTGGAGGAGCGTCGTTGGTTGCTTCTCCTATCATATGATTGCAAATAGTCTACCAACATTGAGGTAATATCATGAAGTCAAAGCTAAGAAAAAAAAGCAATATTAACAAAACATCAAATGATCAAGGTGTATGCCACAGAACACATAACTGCAGCACAAAATATGTGAATAAACATTCAAAAACCGACGCCGAAGACCGGTTTCATATTCTAATCTAGATAATACCAGATTCGTAAGAGGTTTCGCTTCAACAAGCCCACAAACAGCCGGATAGGTAATCAATAGTGCCAATAAAGTGAATGTAAAATAATCTACGGGTTTTCTAAACGTGTCATGATAACAGTTTAAAAATACACCCGAAGTAAGTCATTTCTCTATATTTGGCAAACCGTTCTGAATTTGGTAGGTTATGATCCTTCTAGCTAGGCGACCGACTACCGACCAAAATACGTTGTATGCTAGTTTCTAATAAAAGGTACAATGAGCTCTTGTTTTACAAAACTCTTCCAAATATACGCAATTTCTAAATTGTTTCTCGGACATGCTAATCATTTTGCCATAGATTTGTATAGATCAACTAAAATACATCCATATACTAGTAATTACTGTGAAAGTAGGTCGTAAAAGTCGTAATATTTAACATTGTATTTATGTATCAGTTTTACCTTAATATCAGTGATCGGTAAGGTCCTTTAACTTTCAGTGAAGTCGAAGATCGTGACCAAGACCAGGTGGACCAGGTGGACCACCACCAGGACCAGGCGGACCAGGTGGTCAGAACCACCTTCAAGTTGAAAATCTGTCGCCATGAACTTATCGGTGCCATCCAGTCAGTAAGAGCCAGAGCCAGGTCCTTCTAGGTTTGTGATATCATCACGTCATGGTGAGATTGTGGCAAAGCAGTAAACTTTTCTCATAAATTAAATAATAAAAGTCACGGATATAGTAAAAGCGAAATTGTGTTTACGTTAATTTTACGCTTGTAAAATCAAGAGGTAGCGTGTAGTTTGTAAGTGGGTTTTTAGTAATGGTGGTAAAAGTGAGACTGGGTATATCAAAATGTTTGTGTTTTCTCTATGAAAGGTTGTTTTTTTATATTTTTTTCAATCTGGCAGCACTCATGCAGCTGAAAGTTAATCAAAAAGCTGACGCCATCTTTTTAAATTTTATTTCAAATAAATAGGTACTTTTTTATTGATAGATTTATTTTTGAAGAAACGCAAGTACTAAATTATAAATGTATCTAACCGTGGCATGTTGTAACTGTTTTGGTAACACATATACCTATAAGGTATTTCAATATAACAGATAGGTTAAAAACAATAGGTAAGTATATTAATAAATTTAACAATTAACCCGCGAGCCATTATTTCTAAAGCAGCAAACATGCATGAAATTAACTTTCACGGTTCCAATTGTATTTCATTTATATCTTACTGTCGAAAATTTTTAAGTAATATTTCATCATTATTGGAAAGAAATCTACATTATTCTACTTTTATTTACTTTGTAGTTTTTTTGCCCCCGATCAGAATTAATAAAGCTTTATTTGATGACGTCACATTATATCGGATTTTGTCTATTGTGCTTCTTATCTTAAATGGCCAAGGATGTGTCGGACCACACACAGTGTGGTGGGTACCATAGCACATAAAGTTTATGTAAAAAGTAAAAATAAGTTTGTTGAGAAACGAACAGAAAAAAATTATAAGGGCTCCGTTTATTGCCATTTGGCTACGGCTAAAAGCACGGAATAGGTAAATAAGGTGCTAAAAGCATGGTCGAAAATGAACGCCATACCTATTTCTTTGTCTACCCTCTCAATCGTCTGTACCAGTTGTCCAGGAACTATCTAATGCCATATAAACATATCCACGATTGATACCATCACGATTTCCATTCACATACATGAGCTTTATCAATATCTACAGATACAATAGAGAGCGAACAACTTTTGTCTCTCTAATGACCGACTGAAGTAGGACAAACGGACAAACAACATGTTTTATTCGCACATTCACGTTGACTCTAACGACATATGCTTTAGATATGCGCGTATAAATTATTAGACATTATTGTCTTTTTACGAAGGTACTTTAGCGGCAAGGTTGGTGAGAAGGTTACATCTGTATTGTATAGTCTATGGTACAGTACTGCGATTTATTGTATCTGTGCGATAACGCTTCATTGCACTTTCTCTCTCTTCTGAAAAGGAACAACGAAGGTGGTATGGTGATTTCAACTTTGATCCGGATAATTCCGGATGGATTATCCGGATGGAATAAACGTCTTCAACACTACAGACATGTAGTGATTACTCAGACATACAAAAACTACGTTTTTACGCAACAGTCAGTGACCCTTGAAGACTACAAGGCTGATAAAAAAAGATAAAGCTGAACTAGCAAACATAAGTTTGGAGCATAGCTATATTTGCATTCAATATTTAAATATATTTTAGATTACATCCTATACATTTTTGGCATCAATTTAAACTTGCTAAGGAAATGAATGCGACAAAGTGAAGTTTAAATTTACAGATTCCGTAACTAAAAGAAAACTAAGTAAGGCTAAAGTAAATTAGGTATGTTTTGTCAAACGGGAAATAAATTAGGTAGAAATAAAATAAATAACATGCTACTTTCGGCAATTGATTCTATTAAATATATATTTCAATCTAAACCAAAATAATTAGAAAATTAACGTGATATTTTTCAATAAGAGAATTGTCGGAGTGTAAATATCATTCATCTCCGCTTTTCCTAAGTGTGACATAACACTGTCACTCGGTGTTCCCTCTTCCGCAATCACATAGTTCCAAATATAATGAGAGAGTTTTTGAATGACTGTGATTAAAATATTTAGTATTGGATTTCATGAAACGCTTGGTCATTCGTCAGTCTTCATTGAATGACCAAGCGATGCTACAATTGGGCGATTTCTTTGTAGACTTTACTACTTTTGAATGTAAGTTAGGCAAGCAACGGGATATTATATACATATTACTGAATCGAGAAAACATAAGAAGACAAAGAATTGTGGTAGGATTTGTAAAAGAAGATGACGTTAAAATTGATGGAGGAACAACTTGAGACATTGAAAATACACCGTAGTTAGTGATGACGGTGATAAGCACATAGCAGAGGCTCAGTAGATTACTAATTTACTATTTTCCTTGTAAAATGCCACGACGTTCACACAAAACCTAATTAAGTGCCTGATGACGTTGACAAGTTGGCGTAAGACCTTCGTGTCACTGTGCAATGCTCCAACCAAATTACTACCGGTTTCCCAGCTTCTGGGTATGTGAAGTGGCCATAATCTATGAATCATTATTGTGTGAACATAATTAATGTGGTAAGGTGCTATTTAAAATGTTTATGGGATAGAATCTCATTATAGACGGGCTGGTTGGATTGAAGTTAGATAGATAGACCCCGGCTGCCATGCCATAGGTAGTGGACTTCGATCTCCACTCTGGACAAACATTTATTATTTTTGTTTACAACATGCCTGTTTGTCTTGAATCTCGATGTAAATATCTATAAGGTATAGGTTTACAAGTATCAAGTAGTATAGTATGTAGGCGATCTGGAATTAAAGGATATTTTATTTATTTATGGGAATTATAGGTTTATTGTAGTAGAAGAGCCGTGCATGGAATCGCAAGGAGGGGCGCGCACTGGGAGAGGCATGAGCAATTGGGTGATGATGAAAATTATTGAAAAAGAATGAACATGTATCGATAGAATAAATTAAAGGGATTATTAATGAAGTACCGCTAAGTGATAGCAAATTATGGTCGCTTGAAAGGTGAGGTTCCGTTTCTAAATTCATGTCATTGAAAAAAATCTTTGAAGAAATCATGATGCAACCGTATGAGAAAAAAAAGCAAATAAACAAACAAACAGCGAGATACCAATTAAACTGTTATCTGATAATTTTTTCTTCACATTTAAGCGTCTTTTTTCAGCAACATGTGAAACTAAGCGACAAATTAGATATAAAAAATAAATTCAGTTTTTCTGCGCTCTTAGTAGGCATTTGAGCTTTCCCTTAGCAAACAGTCTAGTATAAAGTCAAGGTTATTTCAAAGTTGTTTTTACTTACATGTTCCGTTATCTGTAATCTGCCTGCGTAAGTGTCTACATTTGTGGCTGACGTCATTTAAGCCAGCCTCACGACACAAATTCTACAAGCCAATGATATTGTTGAATTTCCTGTGGTTTTGATTTTACAGTGCATATTACTTTAAATGAATCTAAAGGTGTAACATGAGTAGGTATTCTCTGTGTTCAAGATGCTAGACTATAAGCGTAGTTACACAGCGAGGAGATCTCCTTTGATTTGCAAGTAAAGTTGTTCTAGGCTATAGGGGAATCCCAGCATGCTTTTGTAGTAATGCTGTTTAAACGATCCCAACAGTAATTGAACATTGTAGAAAGAAAGGTAGTATCGGAAGTTCTGGCAACTATTGGGAAAGACCTATGACCAGCTGTAGATATGATATATGTAGCTGATTATGTTGATGTATTTTACGATCGCTGCTGTTTTATTAAATTCAATATTGATGCAGGTCTCGTAGGGTACTGAACCCTCAAAGGCATTATCAGTTGCATTCAAATACTTTCAATCTTATCATTTTTCAATGACTTCACCGAAAATCGTAAGTAAAGCTGGCGTTAATGCAATCGGCCATTATCAGGACAAGATTATCTATTATAGATAAAATTGCATATCAGCTGTAGCATAGCAAAATAAGAATTTAATACTGGCTGGTATTCGAAATTTGAATGAACAGAAATTTAAGGGGAATAAAAAATCACTTTATTAGGTGACTTGAGTTTGTGAGCATAATATAATGAATCTGCCGCATCGAACAGACCTGAGTAGCTTGCATCCACTGGTTACCAGTTTTTTCGATGATAATCACATTTTTTATAAACTTACTAATATTTTTTCAGGACGTTATCAAATGGCCTTCACTTGATACATATAAAGCGCCATGAAATTAGATTTTGTTAATGGTTTTCAACTCTTCAGGCATTATTGAATACATAAATCACAGAGAGAGAATAGTCATTAGTGCACAATGTTAATAAGGTTAAATCAACGTTAGATCCAAATGACAGGCAATTCAACGCCATTTAAGATTTATAAGATGTCTGAATGTATATAACTAGAGTTTCAGTTCACTACGTCGATGACTCAGTCAGTGAATCAGATAGTGAGACGAGCCATGTTGCAAGAGTGAATATCCTATTGTGGAAGCTATAAACGAAGCAATGTTAGCCAAGTGGTAATGATGTCGAATAATGTGATGAAGGTCGTGGGTTCGTATCCTACATTGAGCTTGAGCTTTCGCTGATGGAAAACATCGTGAGAAAACTAACGCATGGTGGTACTTTGTAATACTGACTGGCCACCAACTTACCTTCATCAAAACACCTGTGTGTTCTGCATTTCAGAGCCAGTTGTCTTTTAGGTTTTGGAATGTAGAGGTCGGTAATCTGGGATTGCTTATTGTTAATAGTCTTTTAGTTGGGATATTGTATGTTTGAAGATTTTAGAAAGAAATTGATATATCCTCCTCCTTATTGGCCGATTGATAATGATGTTATTTCAAGCAACGAAGGTTGTTAAAGTACCAACTTATCAGGCATGACGCATAGTAGTATATTGAACTTGAATTAATTGAGTTTAATAACATGAAAAAGCAGAATAGTGTTGATAACCTGGTACATATTTTCTTTTATGATGAATGATTGTCTTAAAAATTAAACAATATAATTATAATTAAGAAGATAAGTTTTTGCCACAGCAATTTTTGTTATAAACAACAATTAATTGGTTTGACACGCTAACTTTGGTTGGAGTGACCAAATGTCCCAGATAGACGTTATTATCACGAATGCCACTTTTAAAATTTCTGCTGCACGAAATGCTACAGTTTCACACTATTCGATTGGACATGGTAATAAAAGACAATTGGATTTGTTATTAATTGATTTTTTTACTCATAGCCCTTGGTTCAAGGACTAATTAGCTATTATATTGATTATGTGACCCAATACACGACATTTTACTATTGATTAAAGAGGATGAAGACAAAATATAGAGTTGCAATAACGGAGAGGAGACTTCGAATAGGCGAGCTAAGCCAGTTTGGATCATGTCTAAGTAGATAGACAATGTAAAAAAAATAGGGATGAAAAATGTTGCTAATATTGGGTGAGATAGTGAGTGATGTTGAAGATAGAAACATAGTTCATATGTTTTAGATAATAATTTACCTCCATAGTTATTTTATTAGATATTTGTCATTGGTATGCAAATATGGATTTGGTAAGTGCTGGATTTGAGCTTAATAAATGCGAAAGTTTGTGCAGTTATTTTTAAATAGCTACAGGCGTTTATGCCTGAACGGATTTGAACGAAAATTGGCTCATAGATAGATCATATACCCTGAATAAAATAAAGGTTACTTTTTTATGCTGGGAAAACATTACATCTATCGGTAACATGGATAAAACTGCGGGGCAGAAGCAAGTAAAATATGAAGCGTAGGTGTTATTATTCCTTATTTGCCTCGTTGATCACCTGTCTAAACTACGGAACCCTAAAAAGCCGACCAAATCAAATATGACTAAACGACAAACTTAACCCATTATAGCGTCAACATTTGACATTAGCAGCGTTGCCCTGAGTTATCTCTGGCACCACAATTCGGTTTATCTCAGTTGTCAAGTCGAGGTACCTCAAGGACATCACAATCTTGGCATGAGACTATATGACTATAGGATGACTATGGATAAGAGGAACAGAATGGACATTTTAAAATTTTATGTTTTCTCTAAAAGTACTGCATTCTGTATAATAATATACTTAGTAAATATTTACAAGTTTTAAGTTCTAAACATTAGATATAAACATAAGTTTAGAACAATAATATTATCTACACACGTTTTTATACGATATTTTTATGTGTTTATTCAAACATTTTTTGCAGTGTCACGGTCATGAATTTTAATTAGCAAAGGCAGCGAATAATAACCTACAGATTGTGAATTCCATACCTATGTACTTGCGTATTATTTTTGTTTAAAAAAAATAACTTATACCTAATAATACTATCGTAAATTACCCGTAATATTTGAGTTATTTGACAGATGTACTGAAAGACCTTATGCTTTACTGATAAGGGTAATAGACGAAGAACAATGTTTGTCTCTTTATTCATAAATACGTATCTACACACACAACTTTCCACTTTTCACAACTTTTCAACGAAACAAGTTAAAAGACAAAAAAAAAACAAAAATGTCAAAACTGATAGTGATGATTGGTGAGGTGATGTTCCAGTTTTCCGAACAATAACGATACCAAGGTGTTTCAAGTATGCGATTCGCCTACAGATAATAAGTGACCTTTAGGGCCGAGGGACTGGTCCAACCGCATGCTTCCCGGCACTCAGCCGACAACGACTGGCTGGATGGAATTTATAACTCCACCGCGCATTCAAACTTCGAACGCCAGCTTGCGATCATAAATAATGCCTTTACTTTTTTTTTACAATTGTCTCATTTTAATCATGGCCAGTTATTTTAAAATCTACCTTGACCTAAAGTGAGTGAGAAATAAAACTTTAGTTTTTTAATCTAGTCCAATGAGAAACTGTTGCGAGCATAGTAAGTAATGAATATAAGAACTGTGGGAGAGGCTAATTAATGCAATCATTTTAATATTAGAACCCGAACAAATTTCATTGATTTGAGATCATGATAGAATTTGGTTAGGCTCCATAAATTATCTAGTAGATACAAACAAGGATGAAAGATTTAGGTAGTTTCTAGCAACAATTTTCTAGTTTAACAGTACAAAAAAAATCTAAAATGATATCTAGGTATCAAAAAATTCTCAAGTAATCGATAATCATAATGCTAAAAATCAAAAGTATAATCAAAATGAATAATTAGACAGACTCTAGCTTGAAATCATCAAGCAAAACATAATAGTTCGTTACATAATGTCATTACATGATAATTACTTCTCGTAAACTAAAAAAATACGGAAATAGTCTAGATTTTCTACTCTGTGAAAATGTAAGAATTGCTCTTGCAACAAATTTAACTGAACATTTTAACTAAAGTACAATAAAGTAATTTTAAACAAAACTTATACAGATGTAATTCCCATAGTCATTCAGCAATATCCAACACACTGAGCCGTACAAAGCGAACAGACGTGTGATTTAAATCTATAAAATTGTTTATTAGTTCAGGTGAAAATTCCACATTCAAATTCTGCTATATTCTAATCATGGCTATATTTTTCTAAAGCAGCAATAAAACTGTCCACATTTCGAATAATTTATGAAATGGTACGTACGTGAATATAAAAAAAAACAAATAAAAAAGCTAAAAGTGATGCTGTGATTGGCAAAAGTCGCGTTGATGTCAATGCTCATAATGGATTATTTATGCATACGGTCATTGATCTCTGATTATGAGGTTTTTGCCTGTGGTTGTTCAGTCAGTCTACCTACTCTTGCACAGCCAATAATGTAACTATAAGTATACTACTGTAAGAGTTATGCAATTGACAGGCATTTTATAAAACACGAGTAGCCGCCACGTGGTTTCACTCGCGATCCCGAGTGATCCAATATTTTACCGGAATAAAAAGTATCATGTTATTTCGGTTTTCAATAATCTATGCCGCCATTACGGTTTGATTGAGTAACAAACATCGCATTTATAGTATTAAAAGTAGTTTTTTTTTACAGCAACGTAAATTTACTCAGGTATAAATCAACCTACTTTCACTCTTATAATTTTCTCTCGATGCAAGAAATTGCAGCAAAAATGTAGAGAGGTACCTACGCTGTTATTAATATGCATGATCTTGGATTATTTCCTAATTAAATGAAAGTTGCTCTCGATTTTTTTCGTGAATAGGCTGATTTCTTGGCAATGTAGTTGCATTTTTACGAATTTAGTAGGCAAGTTGGTACCTAGGTAGTTATTTAAACTACGTGATCGAGTAAATATATAATTAACTTGGCAAACTTGTACAACAATAATTCTTACTTCATCAGTGGCTTCAATTATAAGTTCATACTATTGTTTTTTGAGTGTAACAAACTAGTCTTGATTTAATTACTTAATTATACATATATTCTGTATTAGTTAGTTAATTTTGACAGGATGACGGTTCGATTCCCATCCAGGACAAACATTTGTGTGCATGAAAATGTCTGTTTGTTCAGAGTCTGGGTGTATATTCAAAATGAGCAAATATTTACGAGAAGGTAGTAAATGTAGTAATCAGTTAAGTAACTATTTTCCATATTACAAGCTCTGCCTAGTTTGTGATCATGGCAGTATGTGAAGAATATCCAAGTATTTATTTGTTGGTAGGAAGTTGGCAGGTTTATTTTGTATGCTTGTACTTACCTAGGTTATCTGAAAGTTCTATCCAATGCAGTTTATATTGCTTCGGCGATATTACTTTAGCTATTTATGCATATGGACCCTTTCATTATACTACGACGTAAACAGGTATTATAATTTTACGTAAATTAACAGTTTGACTTTGATTTGATTGATTTGATTATATGAATACGTAAAATGTTTTGTTTTGATGCAACCGGCTGTTACTATGTAGGTAACATAAGTAAAAAGTGCAGTTTTAATTTTAAACTCATACCTACTGCATCTATACCATTTGGTTCGAGTGCCCAGACTGAAAAAGAAAAAAAAAAGATAAAAGCAGATCAATGTGGAATTTTTCATTTAAACTTTTTATTTCTGTTAAAAAAGAAAAAGAATCCTAACTTGATGTATTTAAAACCTACATAGGTACCTACTTACTTACATTGCATGATGGAAGCGATTCTGATCAGCGACCAGCTAATGGTAGAGATAGAACTTGTACCTACTCATGTTGCTACATGGGTAAGGCAAAAAGTCTTAAAGGACTTAAAACCTTAGGCTGTACACATTTAGGTAGGT
This sequence comes from Tetheella fluctuosa, assembly GCA_951216915.1. Taxonomy (NCBI): domain Eukaryota; kingdom Metazoa; phylum Arthropoda; class Insecta; order Lepidoptera; family Drepanidae; genus Tetheella; species Tetheella fluctuosa. The sequence continues at coordinate 12,217,588 of OX578216.1, read as the reverse complement.
ACTTATTTAAAATCAGCAGATTAAAACGTTTAGGCAGAGGTCAAACCGTTCACGATGTGGCTGGCATACGCAATTAATTAGCCAGCAACACAACCAGGTAGGAAGACAAGTTAGGTGTTTTATTGAACCTGTTTAGTTCCTGGTTAATGTGCTATAATATAGCCGGTAGGCTCCTAGTATGCCACCGTCAGTCACCACGCCAGAGACCAGAGACAAAACAACTATCAGCATGACTTATTTTTTCCAAGCGAGTCGTGTTTTTCGACAAGGCATAAAGAAATTCTGACACAAAGCAAAGCTACATTCCACACAATTTGCTTCCAATACAAGTTTGGACATCAAATAAACTGACAACATACAATTAAGTAGTTCCTCAAAGGAACAGGTAGAGAACAAGATGAAAGCAAGCGGCACTCACCGTTGGTGCCAAAATAGTCATCCTTATCCAATAAGTCATGCTGGAAACCATAAGCAGGCAGCCATGCATGGGAGCCCGGAGGCTCAGGCCAATCCGAAATGCGGACCTCCTCCATTTCGACATGAACACAACACTGCACTACACGAGAGTTTCCACTATGTTAGCACAAGCATGCATGGACTACCTCTTCGTTCGTCCATTAGCTGGTCATTTAGGGCGATAACGGTTGTCGATTCTTCGCCTGACGATACTTGGGCAGGTGGACGATTCTTTCAGTTAGACCTTTCACCACAGAACGCGCGCGCGCGGCGGGGAGCGGCGGCTGACTGGCGCGCCGGCCGCTCGAGCGCGCGCGCCGCCACGCTGCGATCTCTCCAACAAAATATCTATCGCAGTAAAAAAACGCGATCGTCTGCCATAATGCCGCACCTCAGCTGTCTCAGCAGCTGTGCTTTTGCCAGCTTACCTTTTGAACGGAAATTGAATCGATCCTTCAACTAGATTTATAAGGTCTAAACCACTGTCTGGAATCTCATTTGGCAGTTCATAATTAAAGCAGATTCCCAAATATATAAAAACGATATCTCGAAATCTACAAACATCGTGAGAACTGCTAAAAGGCAAGGATGTAACCGATGGAGGCAATTCATCTGAACGAAAGTGCCAGTAGTCTTGATCTTGAAACATGAAGGACTGACTACAAACAGTGATATAGTAATTTATACGCGAAGGAAGGATTTGAAAATTAGTAGGGACAGACATTACGCAGATGTTGGTTTGGGTTAACTTTGCATCAATGGATCTGGTTTATTTATCTCAAAACATAAGGTCTTTATTTCCAGCTCAAGGTTTCTTCAAGGTCATACACCCCAACGGTTTTTTAAATAACATTCTATTAGATACATCGTGGTACATCAAACCTTCGAAAACAGTTACACGAAGAGGTTCCCGCTATTATTTCACATTCTCCACACTCCATATTAGGCGTTTACCGTCGTTTTAATCGTGAAACAGATCACGATTACCTTACTTACGCGCTGTTACAACACTTTCAAAACAAAAATTAGGAGAAAGTCGGTTGGTGAATAAAGACTGAGGTCCGATCCGACCTGAATGCTCGCAATTGTTGAATTATGATGTTGATGGAAAAACTTAATAATACGTGTATCCTAAGGGTGTATCCACGATTGACGTTTTAAATCCGTATCCAGAACGAAAATTATCGAAAATAAACAATACGTCATTAGGTTTACAAATATCGACTCAAGATTAGGTTTGGGCGATTCTTTTGGATTTTAATATCATAACTATAAAAATTTTGAAACCGTCACCATAGACAATCACTCTGGGATTACCTACTAAAGTCCACAGGCGACGGTAACTAATTAACATTAGGTGGACCGGCTTCATGCTTGTCAACCTTTTGGCGTAAAATAATGCTACATCTAGGTTTCCTTCACGATGAGTAATGTCGCTATAGATACCTACTACTGTAAACTTGTATTGCATCTGATAACAAAGCAATTAAAACCTGTAGCGATATAATTTTATACGATATGGAAAATGATTTAAGCAGAGTTTCGTGTGGAAATATTCCTACCTGCAAATAAACTCTCAGATGTTGTTATACCGGAAACTCAGAGCAAATCAAAATTGAGCATAATTTTCTTGAGATAAATATAAATTATTACTAGTTTCCCAAATTGTTATTACAGAATATTGACCATAAGATTGTATAACGGTTCATGCGAAACTAATTTACTTTCTGCCATAAAAAGTCTGAAATGCTACAAACAGTTCTTTCAGTTTTCATTAAAATTGCCATAAAGATAGTTACGAAAGATTAATATAATAACAGTTAACGTATACATTTCGTTTCGATGCACTTTATCCAATAGCCAACTAATTTCGTGTAAGTAAGTGTAAGGAGTAAATCCTAAAATGCCTGTGATAAGTGCATCCGCATACCATTTATTTACAAATCGAATCCACTAAGACGAACATTAAATTATACGATGCAATCAATCTGAATGATTATAAAAACATTGTAAAAGTTAATGTGTATATAATGGGTGCGCGTCTACGACCGACTCGCGTGGCTTGTTCTCCATGCTTTCTGTTAGTTTTATGCCAAGATTGTAAGTGACTGGTGTTGATAAACTTTGACCTTTGAGAGAAAAGGTATATATTTATATAACATTACGTTATGACATTTATAAATCTTCAGCAGTTTCTAGATAAAATTATTGAATGATATTTACAAAAAAAGCACAACTAATTTAAGCTAAAAGACGGACTTGATCTTCGAAACATAACACTACAAAAATTTTTGGGACTCCTTTCATAAATTATTGCCGCAAAATGGTTTACAATATGAATTGTTGATTTTCTTTCAATTTTGATTCAGCAGAAACAACGCAGGGAGATAGCGATAGGGGCAACATAAACACCAAGAAGTGTGAATTTGCTCTAATAGAAGAAAACCTACATAGTGAGTAACCTTTAATAAACCTAACTAGTTGTATGCTAATGAGTCATTCCACTTTCAATACAATGACTTTCGTACAACTTTATTTTGCCCACGTCTTGTTTTGTGTCAGTACCCGTTTATGCTAACAATATTATACAAAAAGTTTATTGTAATCGTTGACAAAACACCTATTATAACTATTGATTTATTGGTACTTATTTTATATGTAAACGTACATAAAATTATACTTATTTAGAGTTTTACACAGATCAAGATTACGCCTAGGACTATGAAAATGTGTACCTACGCTGCATCACAAACTAAAACAACTTGACCAATTAGGCAGTCAATTGGAAGTCAATTAAACTACAATAAATAACTCAAAAATCAAAGTTTGAGCGGCTCTGAAAATTCATGAAGATTTCACGGCTCTAATCTCATTATCAGCCTTGAACGGGGCGTCAAAAGGTTAACTTGCTAATTTTACGTTTCAACATAAATTTCGAAAGATACAAACCATTATTATGATGCATTTAATATTCCCACACAATAGACCGGTGTAACCAAACAGCGAAATTGGCTTGGCGCCAGCGCACAGAACAAAGTATTTCGTGGGATGTTATTATTTTAAAATACGCAACGCATGTATCTATTGAAGAGGCATTATGCTAAACGACTGACTGTTATAAAGAAACATCGTTTTTTATATTACCTTCTATTAACTTGAATACATTTCGATTAGAAGCGAGAAAGTTGGTATTATTTTCATGAAGCCATACTTACATAAACCTGTATGATTAAGTGACTGTTTAGGAGATAAAATATATGTATATCCTAGCTATAATGTTGATTTCATTTAGATAAAATGTCGCTACCGTTAATTAATGACTCCATTTACAACGACCCTGATTCCTCCCTGTGTGAATTATATACTACAGTTATCAAATTTTCCAATAACATTATTGCAACAAAGTAAAATTGCAATATTACCAAAGCGTTTACTGGAATTGATTTGAAGTGCAAGCCACAAATCGCGTTGCAATGCTGGAATAAAGTATGTTTTGTCGATTAAGTCTCATTTATAAAATTGCTTGCTGTCTGAACTGTTCTTATACTTAGCGACAAAATGTAAAACATGGTGTAGGTAATTGAAAATAAAATAAAGGGTACAGAATTTAATTTAAAATATAACTATAGACTATAATTGTATCAGAAGGAGCATCTTATCAATCAGTGGAATAAAACTTTAATCATGTTTACTATAGTTCGAGCGAGACGTATACCGATCATATTGATAAATCACAATATTCCCGCGGGAATGCGGTAATAACCACGTAAATAACTCACATAAATAAAAATAAAAACGCAAGAAAGTTATTCATAAGCGAAACCGCAAGTCGTCAAGATTAACGAGCGTATACGATCTCTATTATTATCCGACTATATATTTCTAATGTGAATATTAAAGTACTTTTGTACTTTTGTGAAAATTATTTTATTGCTTGCGAACAGCGGTCGTGTAGTCTGTGGTGTAGTTAAGGAATAATAGGGGTCCAAAGTGGCACCCTGAAAATGAAAGCTCTTCCCCGACCGTTTTGGTTTGCTAAACATTTACCAACAATATTTGACTACAGAGGTTGATTGGGAAAAGTTATAGATGTAAGAGGTCCAATTTTATTGATATAATACGATACCTGTGATAGTACTGATAATGGCTTCAATTGGAATATGTACTTAACGGGCCTGGAAATGCTGCGGTTGCGAATCACTTGGGAAAGCGCCTCCGCGGCCTATTCTGTGCTCTATAGGAAATCACATTGCTGTAAGTAAAGAAAATATTAGTTTTATTAAATATTATGAGAACACAAATAGCTGGTCTTCACCAGACACACCTCAAATAAGATGGTCCAATATTGGGCGAAAGGATTCAATAATGATGAATTTCAAAACCTGTAGAGTGGAAATATAATCAACATTTTTAATTCAGACAGAAAGCTTGCCGATTCACTCGGAATTTATCATGAAAACTCATAATGGCTTTAGGTAATTGGGGGGCCGAGCTTTTTCCGCCAACGCATGATCCTGGCTATCCAAAGAGGAAATACTGCCAGCCAGCTAGCTGGAAACCATCGACAGCGGCGACAGCGTTTTTAATGTAAATAAATATTAAATTATTCAAAGTTATAAGTTTAAGAACTATAACCTCATATTCCTTCTAACAATAGAAGGCCATTCGTGTTTGTTTGTACCTACATTATACACACCGAAAAAAATCTACACAGTACTACCTTTATATTTTCTAATTCAATTATCGATCGCCAATATCCAGAATAACTCCCCGGCATGGCATTTACGTTATGTCGTAAGGTTTCCGTTCCAACCGACACAAAAAAATACACTCGCGAGAAACTGCTTAATGGAAAATGAGGAAACTATTCTACTTTCATTTGAGCAGACCAAATAAGTTATTCGTTGAGTAATAACACTAACAAGCATTTTGTACGTACGACGCCTGTAATATTTAGATTAGATGTCTACGAGGTGACAATTGATTTGATAATGTTAGTTCCATTTTGGAAAATTGATAATAAACATGTATAACTGTCTTAGTTCAAAACTCCCACGGTTCTACTGCATTCTTCCACAACTTACGTCATTATTTGTCAATTTTGTGAAAGTACCTACCGTTAAAATATTGACGTTCAAAATAGTATAACAATACCATCACGATAAAAGGGCACTTTCATAAAGTCGACTATAATCCCTACAATCATCATCGCTTGACGTTCGTTGACAATACCAGTAGATATTATCTTTTTGGAAATTTCTAGTGTATTGCTAATTCGAGCGTTTAGCGATTATAGAACTACGAAAATAGAATTTATTTGAATTTAGAAGTCCACTTTTTTTTTGAGTATTATGACTTCTTATGTGTACGGTAGTTTAGCTTTTTTAAAAGATTATCAAAAAAATGGCCTATAATCATTACTTATACTTCCATGCGCGGTGGTAGGGTACTTTGTAGTACCTGCCTGGCTGGCTACCACCCTCATGTTGAAAAACTGACACCAAATACCTTTTGGTGTGTTCCGGCAGCTGCATTTGAGAGCCAGTTTCTTCTAGGCTATGTGTGCTTACCACCTTCGGCCAAATCATCACTTGCCATAGTGAACAAACACAAGCCTATACAAAGTATTTTTTTTTCTTTGATATTAATAGATAATAGGTATCTATTATCTACACCTATATACCATCTCGCAAACAGCATACACACACATACATGGGAGGTGTTAGGTTTTTTCGTTACGGTTTTTTTTTTTTTTATCAAAATTTCTTGATTCGGTCGCCGCGCTCAAATCCCGAAGCCCGCGATAAAAGCTATACAATAGCATAAAAACAAGTAAGTTCAAGATCAGCTAAAGCCGCTTATAAAAGAGCCCCACAAATCCTCCATCAGAGGTTTAGAAGAGAAAGGTCGCGTCAAAATAAATACTCCGAATCCGTTATAAACGCGCGATAACGTCTAACCAGTGACAGCTGTCAAAGTGTCGACAGATAATTCGGAAAACAATGCGACTTGAAAATTAGTTGATTTTGATATATATACTGATAACAAACGGGTCAGAATTTTATTGTAAACCATATTATTATAGTGTTCCGTATAGCTACAATTAGTTATTAAAGATTGTTTCTATGTTTGGATGTAGGAGGATTTGAAAAAATATTTTTGCGTTAGATTTTTTTATTTTTTTATACAACATTGTCGGTAAACAAGCATACGGCCCGCTTGATGGTAAGCGGTTACCGTAGCCTATGAACGCTTGCAACACCAGGGGTATCACTTACGCGTTGCCAACCGTACCCCCCTCCCCGATGAATTCTGGCGACCTTACTCACGCGCAGGAACACAATTAGTATAAGTTACTTGGCTTCGGTATTCTGTAAGGTGGAGGTACTTCCCCAGTCGAGCTGCTCTTTGAACGACATATCGCTCTATTCTAGATATATTGTTTATTGAGGTCGCGACTCGTGTTTAAGCTATGGATTGGTTTGGGTCTAGTCTAGTATCTAGGTGTTAGTAATATCTCCATTATAAAACACTCCATTTTTACGATGCGCGCGCACACCGTCACGAAAAACCGACACCATGAAGTTAGTTAGTCAACATTGTCAGGTTGTCCCATACACAGTAAAACATGAAGATAGTATAAAAAAAATAATAATAAAGAAGTTTAACTTCTTACGTGCGTACATAAGTACAAACACACTTTTTTATTTATTTACGTAAGTTTCATTACATCGTTATTGCATTATTACATGATTCTATAAGAATATACATAATATCTAGAATAATTAGAAGACAAAATGATGTGTAAGTAGAGTAGATTATTATTTGGTGCAATATTGAAATATGAAAGAAGAAACAATGCGTGTACGCTGAGCTACATAGCTTATTTTTTTATTAGAATACAAGCAGCCGGTATTTTAATAGAAGTTTTTGACTGCCTCTAATGTATACGGTCTCCAATAAATTAGCAATGAGTCCTACTTACCGCAGGTTGAATATGGCTATAGCATTGGCTGAAACATCTGCTGGTTTCTTTCTGAAAATATCACCAAATGTTAAACAAAACATTTAAAATGATTAATTCCTTAAGACCTAAATACAAATACTCATTTCTTTTCCAACTTCCAATACTGGATGATTCAGTACCCTCAGTGTTACGAATTGACGTAATAAACCCTTACTATCACATTAGTGTTTACGACATTTCTTTATAGGAATTTTCACAGCGCCTTCCGCGGAATACTCATGGAAATACTTTCTTAAGTATTCAAACTAGCAGTAGTGGAACTCACCAAACTTATATATTTACAAAAAAAACACCTGTTATGAACTAATGTTCCATCCCTTTTCGATAAATATATTTTTTCGCTATTTAAGATTTGGTCCCATAGAAAAAGTTGTTCATTATAGGTGTCTGTACCATACAAGTTTATGTACTCAAATATCATCTTGCATTATTGCTTTCGATTATCTATGTTCATGTTCCAAAAACAGTAACTGATAATAATGTGCTACTTAAACATGTATTGATAAATTGATACTACTTTAGTTTAGGTCTCCACAATCTTCATAATCTAATCGAGTTCTCGTGATGTCGTGACACACTGCAATACATTACAATTTCAATCATCGCAAGTATTTTTATCGATGCTCTCATTTTTGCAGGTGAATAATAAATACTACACGTATGTATGATACTTATCCGCTTTTTCATTACAATTGGTGAAATTTTGATTGTTTTTTATTCAGTATGGTATAGGAAATCATCGTTTCAGCGATGAGGCTGCGAAATTTATCGGCTCAAATTATTTTGCTAGGTATATCTGTTTGTTACTGTCATTATTGTTAAAAACTAGTATATTTATTACTAGGTACAGATGATATTTTAATACGTAATGCTCTTTGCCACTTAAACTAATTGAAATCTGGAAATTTGTTCTCTTTCCTCATTACGAACTGTAACAGAAAATGTTAGTTACCCAATAAGCTTCTTAGATACCTAACTTGGGCTTTCTCGGAACTCACTGTTACGTTCAAATGCAAACGGTTAAGTCCCTAAGTCTAAGAAGTGACTTTGCCTCCTTATGTGTGTTATACAGTTACATAATTTCTGTTGGATTGTTTGACATGACACCCACGGTGTTTCAAATGAGCTTCCGACCGCGGTCGCTCAGGTTATACCGTGTTTTTCCCATAGGAGTACAGCATAGGGTTCTTCAAGAATAGTACGAAGAGAGTTTCGTAAGATCGGCAACGTGCAAGTGATACCTTAGGTGTAGCAAGCCTCAATAGGCTACGAAAACCACTTACCACCATGCGGACCATATGGTTGTTTGTCATCTTGGTGGTATAAAAATAAATATGATTGAAGTACTGAAAGTCTCATAAGATCACTTTCAATTAATCAAAAGATTTGCAACAGCGAGTGTCATAGCGCTGCTAGCGAAATACGTAAGAAACTCTCTAGTCTCTACTCTCTAGTAGAGATAATTGACGGATTGTCAGTAGCACAACCATTATGATAGAATCCAACTTACGCGGCTACGCAGACATCCTGTTTGCAGTTCGCAGATGGAACGGCTAAAATTGCTATGCAATGCGATTCGTCACAAGTCTTTAAGTTCACGATTCGTCGATTTGTACACAACTGACATAAGGTAAGCTTGAACAATGCCTGAGGATCGTGATGAAACACATTATTGGGTTGTCAGGTCAGGTCAGCAATTGTACCTGCTCATTGTGGTGGCTGATTATTCAAGGTAGAATGGCTTTGCAAGTTACTTACTTATTGTGTTTTTGGCTCCTTGACAATACGTCTAAGAAATGCTTGATAACTCAGATCCTGAGATATACCGTTTCAGGCATTGGGATCTCAATTAAATTGCGAAACGTTTTTATAAAAGGAATTACTAGAACACGTCTATTTACGTCTGCAGTTTACTTTTTGAAACAATGGCGGTATAGTAGAATCAGTAAAGAGAATGATGCTTTAATTGTTTAATTTAATTCGTAACAAAGTGACAGTGTTAATCACATGAAACTGTTATGTTCGGAAACCTTTCAACCACGTCCCACTTTATAGTATTATCACTCACAATCGATCGGCTTTTGCACCATTCATTATTGTACTCCAATGACCCGTGACAGTTCTGCCCAGTCCACTGACCGAGTTGCAACTACTTCCTGATCGGCTTCACTATGATGCAATTAGAACGGACCCATGGTGGAACTGGTGGAAGTAAGCAAATTGTATTGTTTAACACTTACTTCCGGTGAAAACTTCTATGATTAATAACCGCAATAGATTGCTTCATAACCGCGGCAGTTTGTTTATTAGCCTTTGCAACATTATTTATCGCTTTATGAAGAATAATGTCATAACATAAAATTGTATGTACGGAAGTCGTGATTGGTATTGAAAAAGGCACGCTTGAATAATTTGAAAAAACAAAAAGAGTGTTACGATAGATGACAACTAAATTTAATCGAACATTTTGTTGTTGCGAATTTGAAACCTATTGCAATAAATATTTAGAACTTAATTTCTCGAGATTTAGAAAGTATCTAACAGCTAAAATTCTATGTTCAATGTAAAAAAGAATATCAGAGTGAGAGAAAGATATACGATCTTGTCAAATTAGTACGTCACGAGGAGTTTAGATAGAGAAGCTGTGTACGCAAATAGGTAACCTCTGAATGGTCTCACAACGGTACAATGACAAAGTTAGAACTAGTTACTTATGTGACATTCACGACAAATACATGAAACAAAAATGGCTTTGTGTAGTCTCAAACACTTTCTAATAAATTATGACTAAGAGGACAGCATAATGCAGTAACTATGTGTAGTAATTAGTGTGCATTGTGCACTGAATGGGAAGAGACGACATTGTTAACAAACTGTCACTATTGTATGCGAGGCTGGTAGGTCTGACAACAGCTTTACAAATTCCATGACAGATTTGCCTTTAAATATCGATTTTCCTAATAAAAAATATCCTGGGACATTCTTCAAACATGGCCAACGTATTTGAACCCATGATAATTGTTAAATTGTATTGTATATACTACTAAAAAATATGCACTTATGTAGATATTTACACACTCAGTACAAACATACATAGTATTGTACATTCCTACTACAAATGTTTGGGTGGGATATATTGTAGGAATCGAACCACGACCTGTAACATAACAGTCAACGTATCTAACCTCCACGCCGACCAACTAATACCTAAACATTGTTTGGTTTGGACTTTCGAATAGCTGGATGTATACATATTTCGATTTATGGAACAATAGCATATACAGATAAGTAGCTTATGTGAATGCATATGTAATTGCCGGTGAAATGGTAACAGCGGACGTTATAATGGGCATTGTTTTCAACATCACAGTCACACAGGAAGGAGCAACTCGTAACCGCTGCCCATTGTCTGCGAGCCTGGTACTTGCAGCGTTGTTGACAGCGATCATGTATTTTTTAATTCAAAATTGTCAAAATGTGCGAAATGTATGTACTATGATGAAGTGGTAAAAAAGATATTAATCTCTTTGCTCGAAGAAGGCCAGCAGAAATTGAGAAAAAAACTTAGTAAAGTAGGAAGTGCAAAAATTACACCAAAGAACCAAAATAATCACTTCTAATAAACGTTCCATCAATACCGGTTGCGTAATTCGATCTACATAATTATTTACTTGCACGTCTCCAAAATACAAGTATTTATTCGATAAGATCACGTTATATTCTCGGAAGGCTATGTAATCGATGTATCGTTCATTCTACCGAGAAACGATCTATATGGTTGTAACACGAGCCAATAGATCGAAACATCTACATCATCGGGATCATTGCACTCGATGTCAAAGCATGAAACGGGAATAGGTGTTTAAGTATAGAATTACATTACAAAGGTGACCGACATTTTCGGAGAGAACAACTTAATTTGGACGCCTCTGATCTAAGATACGTACGAGTCAAATCAAATCATACTGATTCTTGTATGGAATCCAAGCAAATATTTTAATACTAGGGTTTTAAAAAAAAAACTTGATTTCAGAATACTATTTAATTGAGACACGCGAAGACATAGTAGCCCCATCGATTGGTATGCCCTTATCCGTAGGCCCTAATACTGGACTAATAGGATCTTTCTAATAGTAAGAGGCTTACCTCCCAGCTGCTGTGTGGACATCATAAAGAGAAAGCTGAAACTAATGCGAGTTAATACGACTGATAGTCAAGTATAACTTACACTACACTCTCTTCAATTTAAGCCGATTGAGAAAGTATAATAACTGACGTCTAAAACCACATGCAGTCTTATTTCTCAGCCATCCTAAATCCATAAAATATTGTTTGTATAATACTCGAATGAAGATTTATGTTGGAACACCATTTTCTTTTTTTTTATGTGTGGCCGAAGGTGGTGAGCATAGAAAGGCTCGAAGGTAACTAGCTCTCAAGTGCAACTGTTGGAACACATATGTATGTATGTGCTTGTTGACAGATTTTGCCAGCTAGGGGGGTACCTACTACAAAGTATCCCTCCACCGTGCTATGATTTCCATCACCGAAACCTCGACCTTCGCCATGGCATTCAGTGTCAATACAAGTCAGCTATCATCGCCTTAAACGTAGCTTACTATAGAATAAATCATAGTCTAAAGCAGAATTTCACTGGTCTAGAACAACATGTTTGGGCTACATTGTAAAAGTATCCGGAAATAGCGGAAAAAAATAATGAAGTGACAGTTTTGCGAGAAAATGTGACGTGACGTAAAATCCTTACATGGATCATGTAAAGCAAACAGAGATTGCCGAGTTTGTTTTGTACTATGGAAAATAAATACGATGCTATAATATACTGGGTAAATGTAGATCCGAAACAAACAAACATGTTCACAGAAATGTTTGTCCTGGGTGGGAATTGACCCCACAACTTTTGGCATGGCAGTCGGGGTATCCAACCGGGCGACCCGTCAAATCATAGTGGTCACATGAAGCAACGCTCTCACAGTTTTGTTGTAACACTTGTAAATGTAATCCCATCTCTATTTTATCTATAATCTACCTGCAAACCGTGCAGTTTGTGTTTTTTCTTTATTTATTACGTTCGCGGTGTTACGATGGTTTGTATTAGGTAGTATTTGTAATGGATTATGATTATGACTCACTTGTTTAAAATTCTTCAGACTGTTTATCAAATATTTAAACTTAAACATCATATAAGGATGATGTGAGGTATAGCTAGCCTGATTGGTCGGTTTGACTCCATCTTCAACTTGATAGAAGATCCCCCACCTATACTATTGTTGGACTAGTATAAAGGAATTTTTTGGCGGAAACCTGTATGATATTTTGAAATTAATGGATATGGGTGGATGCTGATAGGTGGGAAGTTATTATAAATTTAAGGAGGGCTAGCAGATGGAGTTCGTAACTGGATCATGCAGAACTTCATATTTGGTAGATCCAAAGGGAGAAAAAGTGCCCGCCTATCTACTAACCTAACGGAATCTATCAATTACTCTTATTTTTTTTCTTCATGGCTATGTGTGCTTACCACCTTCGGCCGCATCGTCAGTTACCAGGCTGAGATTGTGGGCAAACACAGACCCATACAATATATGAAAAAAAACCTACCTATCAAAACGTATGAGATAAATATAGATTGACAGTTTGTTGTTATGTTGTTCCAAACTACCTTACCACGTCCCGCAATATCGCACCACCTACATCTCATTGCGCACGCGCATAGCTAATCGTTGATTGATAGATCAAAGGCGATTGTGCTTATTTGAACTGTCTCCGTCGCGGTCGGTGCACGGTCTATCATATATTGTGATATTATACCGACTTGCATTGTAATGTAATGTAACGGTAGTCGTTTTTCCATTTGAAGATTATGATTTAATTTAAAAAAACGGTAGGTAATGAAAATCTGAATTTCCACATTGATTAGTTATGTTCCAAAAAGAATATGCTTCTACGATTTAAGGTAAGGCGACTCATCTCGTAAAAAAATCGGAAAGTGAAGTCGTGTGCATTAATGTTAGTATGCAATAGGTAAATATATAATTATGTAAATAATTACCACAATCCCACGAGTAAAACTATGCAAATACGCATAAGTTTTTCAAACTTTATCGCTGTTATTTTAACGATTTGCAAGAAAAATACTCGTACTGCATGAATAAGCAATGAACTGGAATTACTCTCACACGCCTTTGGTATTTATGGCGAGCGATTCCTTAACTCTATAAATGTCATCTTTAAAAGTCTGTGTACGAATATCGGCCTTATGTTAAGCTCGATAAGGGTGATGAAGTTTTCATGTTATGAAGAATGCTTTAATCGTGGTCACGACGTGAGGGCACGGCGTGAGCGAAGAGCTTAAAAGTATATTAATCTGTGGCGCGAAATGTCTCAGGCGGATCACGACAGACGAGTCGATAATTCTGTCTGTTAATAGATAACATGGAGGAAACTGTAAAAATCTTTAGTGCAGTCTGCAGTGAGTCTCTTGCAGATGGAATTTTTTGCAGCCTTCGTCAGAACCATAATTCTATTAATGCTACTTGATTTTATAAATAGATGGATGGATGGATGGATGGATACATGTTACTCTTTCACGCAAAAACTACTGAGCGGTTTTGGAGAAAATTTGGCGCACAGATAGAATATTTTCTGGATTAACGATGTATACTTTTTTAGATGCCTCGGGAACGCGGATAAAACCACGCGGCGGAAGCTAGTTTAAAATAAACTAGATTCTTACAGATTGTAAAGACATGAAACAGGAGCTTACTTTGCCGATGAGTAGGTAGGTACTTTCATTAAACCTGATTTCTAAAGTAATGTTACTGATAATCGTAAAATTAAATCTTAAGAGACCCACTTTCTATAAAAGTCATTTACTCAGTTAAAGCCCTTGTACCTAAGGCACTTATCAATGTCACAGCGTAGCTGAAATTGCCTCCGGTTCGGAAGTCAGCCTTCACCTGTAGCTACTACCACCATGTAGTGTATTTTACATCCTAACTTTATTAATATTATAAATGCGAATGTGAGTTTGTTTGTTTGTTACCTTTTCACGTCTAAGCCGCTGAACCGATCGCGATGAAATTTGGTACGCAGATAGCCTATGGTATAGAAAAGCATATGTGCTACTTTTTTTCCTCGGGAACGCGGGTGAAACCGCGGGGGACAGCTAGTATAATATGAAATAAAATGCAGGCTTAACCCTTTTCCACATGGCACGATGTAATTGGCAATTTACTTGAATTGTCCATCAAATTGTAGAATGTGGAGAACAAGGTAGCGATTAATCTGATTGTCAGAAATCGGGTGGCCGTTTTGTACACAATTAAATTAAATTGTGCCTAATCAAATTGTGTCGTGTAGTATTATAAATTCGAATGTGTGTTTGTTGGTATGTCCTTCTTCCTCGCGTGATTTTTGCTTAGTTTGACAATGGGCTGGAGGGAGAGTGACATAGGCTATACTTTTTATCTCGAGAACGCAGGTGAAACCGCGGTGCAGAATCTAGACATGAAATCGTTAAAAGTAACGAGGTAAGATAAGGAAAAGGTCCCGCCTAGTTGATTAATGATCCAATTGTTCAATTAATCAATAAATACCACAATTGGGAGTATTACAATTAGTATCGTAACAGTATTGAACAACCTTGGTAGGTAAATGTTGTCCGGCCGCATAGTTCCACGAAATTACCAAGTGCTATCGATCTAAATCGAGTTGAGAATAGAAATCGAGTCGATTTCATTCTTTAAACGTTAAACAATACGATATAATCGGCGCAATAAGCTCGCGAGCCTTTCTTCATTGTTTCACGATTAAATTACGATTATTGTTACTAGTTCCGCTCTAATTTCGATTGTTTTAAATGCTTCTATACGTTTTGGTCTAATTAACATTATAATTAGAGAAATATATTTATAATATGTACCTTTTTTATGTCTGTGTATAATTATTTAGATTATTATCATCAAATACAAATTCTTGGTATTTCAAAGCCAGCTGTTTAAATATGAAATGAAATTGTTATTGTTATAAAAACTGATATGAAAAAGAAAATAGGTACATAATGGTGGTTTTCACAAAAAAAACGTGATTCTAATCATAAACTTACTAAGTGGCACCTACCCCGCGGTTATAAATACTTATAATTAGGTTATTCCAAGGAATTATCTATCTACGTTTCACGGGTATAACCGCGGGGCGGAAACTAGTAGGAACTGTTATATAATTGTTATAAATATAGCTTTGTTCTATGAAATAGCCAGAACCAAGCCTAAAATTGGGTATCACTAAAAATAGAATGCATGCGGCAAAGTTTGGAATGAAAACTGTTCATTGACTGTTTCCAATTGACTGTTCAATGAACCAATATGATTACTAAAATCGTACAAAAAGATGAAATACAATATTCATCCCGATTATTTGCATACAATTTTGCTCTGAAAACAGATTCTATGTAGAACACAGATTCGCTTTGCGATGGAATGCGTATCGAACAGAATAAGTGTCAATTGCAATAATACAGCAAATTTGCATATCTCTCTATCTCTATCTAATGTATAAATAACTCTGATGGAGGAAAGAGATAGATAATTTAAGTGGTTCTCAAAGTTGGTCAAACGTAAGGTGGTCGAGCGATTGAGGCTAATTGTTGATCGTATCCGCGACCAATATTGAGCATTATCCATGAGGTAGCTACCTACAGTAAACTGATACCTATACATTAGGTTTTATGTACTATACAGGACTAATTTTACTGAGTAAAGTCTTCTATAAATCTTAACGATAAATTGAAGATGTGTCCGAATGTAGTAAGGGTTGCTTGCTTACGTAAAGGTAATAGTAGATGGCGCTACCGTTAGATGGCGCTATGACGTCAATGTGTCGAATTACGATTTATGTGACCTTAGTTTCGTATTGTCATTGTTTAGTGGCACCTCTAGCGGGAAAAAATGGCAGTACCTTTGCCGCAGGAAACAGTAGGTGCTTGGCTACAGCCTTATTTTTCAGCTATTTCGTTGTGATTAACAATATTTATTGATTTTGGCGTAAATTTCCTTTTCAGTGATACTTGGTTCCTACTAATGAATGGATTCGTCCCAACACACATAAGATGGCGCGTATAATATGAATAACCCATGCTTCAACATTTTAACAAGCCTTAAATACCTATCTATTTAATTGAAAGTACTTCACATACCTCTACTAACATCCAGTTCCCGACTTTCTGCGTGCACGCACATGTTATCTGGATTCGGTCCCTCAATCTTCAATGCACTGTTATAAGTTTTAAGGATGTCATCAGAATAGAGTTTCTTTCCGGAGTTCAGTCCAAGTATATTCCGATCCGGTAGTAGAGCCAAGTGTAAAGTTCATAAGTGCCTATGAGTTTGAGTTTATAGCAAGTCCACAAACTGAACGAAAAGTCATTCAACATCGATTCCATTGAAACACTCCATGCAAGTCTCTTCATCTCGTACAAACAAACAAACAAATATTAAACCGTCTGCCGCTATTTGTGGATACTCCCTATATGTAAACGGCGAGATCAAAACAGAATGTTTTCTTTGTATATTCCGAGACGGTGATTCATACGGATTTATTATAACAGAACACAGGAACTGCTATTTACAACCGTTATTAGAAGACTATTTTCTACTATGATTTAAAAAGTAATACATGTTTTTTATTTTATTTTATCATAAACAAAAAATAGTATTTACATAGGTATTTTCCTTAGTGATCTTTTGTATGCTTACTAGAGATGTTCCGACTAGTCAGTAAAGCAGACTATCCGGCCATTATCGTAGTCGGCGACTATTCGGCAAAGAGTGCCGACTATCCGGCTTCTTACCTTGTATGTATTTCTCAATAAAATGTATGTAGAGGGTATAACTGAGGTATCAGGGTTGGATGTCGGTATTTAATATGGTTGTTCATACTTGTAGTATTTGCTGTTTTTTCCTGCCCACCACGAGAAATTATCATTTCGCATTGGTTACACTTGACTTTACGGGAATCTTTGTACAATTGTTAAAAAAAACCATACACGAGACTTTCTTTTTGACATGATAAGATTTTAATTGAGCTCTTTCACTTTAATGTACAAAATCAGTTTTATCTATAGTTACACTTTTTTTTACACAAAAACACCGCTCTGGCCCGTGAAGACAAAAGCAAAAATTAAGAAACAATGCGAAGTAAACAAAACAGGCGCGAATTAGCTGTAAACGAATCGTCACGGAAATCCCGAAACTGTGATCGGCTTGGCCGACTAGGTAGGCCTCTTTACAACCGACTAATCGACTAGTCCAAAGTCATAATCGGCACATCTCTAATACTTACCTTATTGCCAAACCGAAGATCTTTGGTTCGATTCCCATCCAAGACAATTATGTGTATGAACATATCTGTTTCGTCTGAGTCTGGGTGTGTACAAAGTTGTCTGTAAGTAGTTTATATCAGTTATGAGGTACCTACAACAAGCTATGCTTGTTTTTTTTTTAACGCACTTGTTGCATGGCATGTTATTGTCGTATTTTTATCATAAATTATTCAACTGATTCGATATCGGAATTAGATAACACTGTCTCGTAGTCCAGTCACAAGCAAAATAAATAGATACCCAAATATGATTAAATCATTACAATTTAACACCAAGTTTAATTAAGTGAAAAAAGTAATTAATAGACATGACATCACTGTGAGAAAAGAAACTTATTACATAAACCATTTATTTGACAATGACTGCCGTTTAGAAGGTATTTCCATCGTCATAAAGTCTTAATTTGAACGTGTGAGAAAGTACCCACAATTATACAGGCGGTGACAAAAGTTTCACTTGCTTTGCTTGACTACCGT
Source organism: Tetheella fluctuosa (assembly GCA_951216915.1). Taxonomy (NCBI): domain Eukaryota; kingdom Metazoa; phylum Arthropoda; class Insecta; order Lepidoptera; family Drepanidae; genus Tetheella; species Tetheella fluctuosa. The sequence goes on along the minus strand of OX578216.1, from coordinate 12,199,230 downwards.
GTGAACAATTAGTGAAATTCACGTTTCATATAGGGCTTTCTTTGGTTTGCGCTAATACGCCATTATCATCGCTTGATTTGCTCTATAATGTAAGTTTGTCATATTGTAAACTTTCATGTGATGATTGCAAAAAGGTAGAAATAGAAATGGTGAGATTAGTATGTGGGAAGTTGGTAAAGAAAGGAAATTAGTTTAACATAATTTCTGCTGGCTTCGCTTCTTAAATAAATATAATGATTTCAAATTTCGAACCACTTTTTTTTTACTCAGAAATTTTATGAAAAAGAAACAAACACAACAAACTACAATTCAATGATAATAATTCTGTTAATCCTATCCTAAGTATATTATAAATTTGGGTTAGTGTGAATGTCTAATAATCACGCCGGATTTAGATGACACTTAGCACATTGATAAATCCATATCCTGGCATATATAGATAAATAGATAACTCTTTATTGTACACAAAAAAGAACAAAAATACTTGAACTTAATAATACTAAAACATGGAAGTAAGAATACTTTTTGTCCGAAAACATCAGATCCCTTGGGAACGCGGGTAATCCTGCGGGGCGGATGCTTGTAAATACAAAAATAAGAGACAAGGTAAGTAAAAAGTATTTGATGTCAAAGAAGTGATTGATATGAAATTATATCCTATGCAAATATTCCACTCATTTATTATGTAGGTACAGGACCTACCTTTCTCCAATAATTAATTTTACTTACAAATACATTTGTCGTCGTTGATATTGAATTGATAGAAGTCTTCATGTCAAACAATTTCATTTGGGTAACTGCTGAATCAGGTATGCGTAGGTAACTATGCAGTTTTACGGAATATTCTATTTGCTCAGATGCTGTTGGGTCTCATTTACAAAGTAGGCAATAGGTTAAGTTTTGCACAGTGGTAGAGTAGGTAATTTATATACCCTCCTGGCTAGCTACTACCCTTAAGTTGAAAATCTACTGGTGTTTTTGGGCAAGTCCACTTGAGAACCAGTTGCCTAAAAGGCTTTATAAAGTTTGGCTACACATTAGTAAATTCCCTGGTACCTACTTATTGCTAATTTCCATAGTTGACGGTAGGCACTTACCATAAGGTGGACCGCCTGCCTACTTGTAAGCCTTTTGACATAAAAAAAGGATTAATTTACTTAGTTGAGTCTAAACAACTACTAAATTCAAATAGGAATGGAATTTTAGAAGAATATAATTTGCTAACAATATAGGTACATAATCACGCAAATTAACTGCAAAATTACGAAGGATTCGTCTATTGTGTCGAAATTAGGTAAATTAGACAGTCATAGAGATAGAGTAAGAATAACTGATATCTTCGATTTGGTTAGATTTAAAGAAAATACTTAGTAAATATTTTTCGGGAGACCACTTAGGTATCTAATATAAATTTTACTCGATACAAGACACAAGAATGTTTACGCAATTTGAATAATCATTTCGGTAAAGAATTGACATAATAAGCACTTATCACAAAGCCTTTAACTGACAAAAGTATCAAAATTACCTATCTGACTTTTCTATCTTCTATATCGGTGACAAAGGATTACTTTCACGATAAAAAACTGCTTCATCTAAACCGAGTAATGTAATAGGTACATTGAATTCTTGGTTACGTCATTAAATAATATGTAGGTACCTACTTAGTAATTTTACAATTAGCTACCATTCTCACTTTTACTCTTAGGTAATTACGAAACTATTAAAACTCATCCATTTTGATAGTCATATCTACGTATTTATTTTTATAACCGGTCCTATTAGAAATCCATAGGGGAGGCCAGCAGTGGACGTCTTGCGACTTAACGTGTAAATATCAGAAAAAGTGTCGTTTAGATTGGTTTCTACACATGTATTTATTTCTTACTTTACAATCTTATGGTTAAATTATTAACGTAATAAATATTCACCAACATTTAATTATGATAAATAATGCATAATTTATTTGTCAATAACTCACACACGCAAGTCACGATTCACGAGTAAGAAGTGAACAATTGTATTATTTTTATGGTTAATGATACCACTGCACGACTTCAGTTGATGATGTTTGTAATTGAAAGTTCATAAAAAAACCGATGAAATATTGCGTGGACGTGAAATATGTTTTTTTATATAGTAAAAGCGGTTGTTATTTCTAATAGAGTTAAACATTATAATTTTACTTTCTATGTCTGTATTAACTTTCCATAAAAAAGGTACCTAAGGTAATGTTGGGTTTTATAAAATTGAACTATATTTCTCGCAGGATTGGTTTAAGCTACGTTAGCCTGTGAAATTACCATTCCACGGTCTATAATTATAATCTACTAAGAACTAGTGAACCGTAGAAGGCAGGTCGGTACCTTTACAAGTTATGTAGGTATATTTACTTATAACCTCAAGTTTGTAGTTATTAGTTGGTATCACGGAATAAATAATATCTATGTTTTTTATAAACCAAAGAATACTATTACAACGTAAAGAAGCAACACTGTCCCGAAGATAGTACAAGTTAGTTAATTCTGGGATTAAGGCTCGAAATCATTCATATGTTCTTTTATTTTAACATGTAGGTATGTAATTTTGAAGCATTACTGAGGTGACATTTTCAAATTGAAAAAACCTCCAAAAAAAAATATAAAAAAAAGATAGCTTTACGTCACCAGCAAAGCAGATAGGCTAGACTACTATCGCTGAATAAACCTCGGATAAGCTATTCCTGTGTGTATAAAAACTGTTAATTTGAATTGAGTCAGATATCTGGCCAATGAAAATTGTGCCTAACTAAATCTATTGGAGACACTATCTCGCTGACAAAGTATATTATAGCAATGTCTCGATCTGCTATAAGTATGGCATTTGCGCGGAACGTGAGGACCGCGGTAACCAAAGAATACAAACCTACCTTACGATTCATACCTCAGCGCAATGCATGGCGCTGTGTATACATACAATATTATACTGTATGCACTGAGAATATAAACCATATTCATGCTTTATCTACAGGTTTTTATTCCCATAATATATTTTTTATAATTGAAATCTATACTAATATTATAAAGCTGAAGAGTTTGTTTGTTTGTTTGAACGCGCTAATCTCAGGAACTACTGGTTCGATTTGAAAAATTCTTTCAGTGTTGGATAGCCCATTTATCGAGAAAGGCTGTAGGCTTTTTATCCCGGGAAAACACAAGATCCCTCGGGAACGCGGGTGAAACCACGAGGAAAAGCTAGTCAAATTATACAAGAGAAGCTAGACTAGTTCTTGCCTTGCGTGTATCGTAGCAACACCCCTATAACCTTTTCAAGTGCTTTTTTTCCGTATACCGGAACAAACGACTTCCGTTCTCACGGTGCGCGGTGGGGAATGGAATTATTGAGGGTGTTCTACATCTGTTTCAAAGTCAAACACTCAATTATAAATACGACATACCATCCGGACTATACTTTACGCCAAACACTTTTACTTATAACAAATGTAGGTAGGTAAGTATTCATATTAGTTTTTCATATTCTCTTACATTTGGTATAATGTTCCAACACTACGAGAGCGGAGGTTTTCTAAAACAAACCAGAATAATTAAGGTAAACTGGGATGTTATCAAGCCCTTAGAACGCAGTTAAAAAACTTCACACATCACAAAGTATATCACATCACCACCGTAACAAATGATCTATGAATCATAAAAAAACAATCTCAACCATAACTCCATAGCTTCAAAGTTAAATTTAGTGTTCATCTTGAGTTCTCTGTATAACCGTCCGATTTACGTCACGACACGCTGGCTGTCGTGAGCAACGTATGCGTAGGTTTTACGTTCGATATCTTTGTACAGACTTGGCAAAAATAAATGATGTGGGTAGGCCATGAACTATATTTTGTTAGCCACTTTGGTTTATCGGTTTTCAGAACGCGTGACGTGAATTCATGGAAGAAAGTTGATGAGAGTGCCTATCCCCATGAAAGTGGGGATAATAGTTGGTAAATATATAATTTTGGCCAAAACTGTAGACTGCACTTATCTATACTAATATTATAAAGCTGAAGAGTTTGTTTGTTTGTTTGAACGCGCTAATCTCAGGAACTACCAGATTGAAAAAATATTTTAGTGTTGGATAGCTTTTTTATCGAGGAAGGCTATAGGCTACTTTTTTCCCGGGAACACATAAGATCCTCGGGACCATGGGTGATACGCGAGGCGGAAGCTAGTCTTTATACAATATTTGAAATTTGAAATATGTGTTCCCTATAATGGTTTTCCTGTAGCATTACGACATAGGGTCCAAAAAGGCGTGAAGAAAGCTCTTCAAGTTTGGGAATACATTGGCAATCCACTTGGTTTTCCAATTACCAAAAGTGGCTGTGAACACTTACCATCAGGTGGACCGTCTGCTTGCCTGTCAGCCTAGTGACAAAAAGCGATGTGGTGAATCCATGCATCGGTGTGATCATTCTATAGATAGGTACCTACATACCTAAATAACACCTTCACGGTGAAGCGGATCACCATAACTTAGCCTCTATGGGCTGCACTGCATTATATTATTATAAATCTGGAAATAGGATAACATGAATGAATGCATTTTCGTAAGAAATATTTATATTTTCTTCATGATAGGGATTGTTTATTGTAACTAGCGCCATCTATCTAGAAAAAACAAAGTGATAAACTCATCTATTTAACGCTAGATGTCTTTGAACAATAAATTATTTGAGCCACTCGACGCAAGATGGCTCTGTAGTCTATAAAAACATTACCCTTATTCGTTCTTATTTGGATTATAATAAACCTACAATAGCTAAAACCTTCAATAAATCTGGTCCCATAACCAAGCAGTTAAATAGCTTATATAAAATAACAGCTGAATACGAATAAAGGTTAGTTTTAAATATATATTTTATTTGTTTTCTTTGTAATTTATTTATTAGGACTTATAACTTTGATCTTGCTATGATTCCACCGATCGAAAAGTTGAGAAAGTCAAATGATATTCAGATAAAACAAAAATAATATTTGTAAAATGTTTATTTCCATAAATGACAGACTAAAACAACACTTCTCAGCGATTACAACTCACTCTAAACCTGATAAACTATCCATCGATGAACCAGGCGTTATTTATAATGTTGTTTTATTGTACAACTATGAATATAATAAAATTATAATTTAATTATAACATTGTCTCCTACAACATACGCTTACAGCCTGGTATCCACCAAAACAGAGAGGATTTATTTTCATAAAAAAAACACAAAAAGACAGCCCGCTCGGGTTGTCATTGGTACGCAAAAACCGATTTGATGGATACCCGGCCTTATGCAATTTAGCTATTGAATGCTTTAAAGTGTTATGGCGATGGACTATAGTTTACGATTAATCTTGTAAATACGCTATCATGGACATTTATTGTTGGCAATGAATAATGAGATATATGAACATTTACTGTATACGATTAATTTATTTTCGTATGTATTGATAATGGGCAATAAGACTAGTTAGACAGCTAGACACCACCTGTCAAAAATATGATAAATATTAAACTATTTCGACAAATGGTGTAAAACAGCATAAAATATATTAGTTAATTTATAATTTTATTTTTCTATATATCATATTACTAATATTTGCCAAATCTTAAATACTTTTAAATTAGAGATCAAATATATTCTGTACAAACTAGCTGACAGAACGCGAGGATCAGATGTAGAGTGCCTACATTTTTATTTGCCTATATGATACAAACGAATTTTTCACAAAATTACAACATTTGATGATGCCAAACTTGAGTTAACTACTTATTAAAAGTTGTATTTACGACCGTTGTTCGGATAAATGGTTATTTATTAAATTATTCGAGGTTCTATGTAATAACTAGGCACAATTTCATACAGGGAGCGACCGTTATGTCAACCCGTATTTCAAAGGCAAAAGACGGTGGTGTCACTTTTTTTTTCAACTATTTTGGGAGACCGGAGAATAACGATACTCATAGAAATGTCCAACATTTAACCTTTAGGACCAAATCGGATTGCGAAACCATTTCGAAAGTGTACTTGTATGAGTGCTTTACTCCAACAGATATCACAATCATTTTGAATAGGAAACATTACGCAAAGGTAATCGTAGATGGCGCCACCGAAATAAAACGGAAATGTGTCCGGTGGCGTGTCACAATTCGTAAGTGTCATCTTGTCATAGTAACCCACACGTCATTTGTGTACGATAACACAGTGGCGCCTCTAGAGGTAGAATTTAGCATTAGGGCTCTATAGTATCAAAGAAGTATACAGGATGAATTTTTCAAATGGCCTAATCCAAAAGTATAGGAAATATCGATAAATACTCAATTCTCGGGCTCAATTTAAATAAAAACTAAAACCATGCTTTATACCAACCATTTCCATAGTTCTTTATAATAGTATGAATCAAGCAAAGTGGACTTTAGATAGTTGACATAAGTTATATTGTCTACTGTCGAATTAAAGCGATCTGGTTAGGAATATCTGTATAGATATTCCTAACCAGATCGCTTTTTGGTTACATGTGAATATGTTTTCGCAATTGTGTGTTAGTGATCAATTTAACATCACAAATACAGTTAAAATGACGGTCCTTTGTAAATGCTTCTGGCTAAACGACCGTTGACGTATTTTTATCGTTTTCTATGAGTTTATGACGTTCAGTCTATTAGCCCCTAATAATTAGGGTATCAGGTTATTTCTTCATAAGTAACTATTACGACACAGCGTGAATTCAATTGCGTTTGCACAACACAGAATTTATCCGATTACTCATAAACATATTAAAACTTCTATGCAGTTTAAATAAAGATTAAATATTAAATAATTAATTTAAATAATTATTGTCAATAAAATGATATTAGTTACTAACAGAATCGCTATTTCAGAGAGCCTAAAACTAACTTATCATTGGAAATAATACATGTGAATTATACAGAACTTTCATAAGATGGCTACAGGTACAAGTAATGATACAATTTTATTATAATATACCGAGCGAAAACAACGTTAAACAATTCTAAATATAAAATGCAAAATTAATGTTAAATATCATGAAATCAGTATTATTGTATAATTATTTGTTGAGTCATGTTCTTAATATATTAACATGCTTATAAATTATTACAAATTTCTAAAATGTCAAAATTAATGTGCCATTAAAAATTTAAAAAGGTATATCAATTGGTTTCATTCAAGCCATTATTACATGCGGTAGATGTACGAAACGGGGGTGGCTTATAGTCAGTTATAGTAAAAAGTGTTGGTTGGACGATTAGTCAAGTTATTTCACGGACCGTCCCAGTTAAGTATCAACACTTAATAAAAACCTTACAATTATTTGCTCTAAGAAAACAACAATAAATATAACATTGGAATGTCTTTCTCAGTATAGAAGTATGTGGAGCTTTTCAACTTCAATTTTAGACCTTATTCAGATGGCAGTAATTATCATTATGGCTTTTATGATTGAACTATATTTGATATATTAATTTACGTGTAACACTTTAAAATATCTTTAAAGGTGAAAATATCTTGGCTTTATCATTATTGCACATATTTTTTCTCACTAATATTAAATTAAGAATCATACGCTCGTATTTCTTACCCTTTGATAAAGACTTAAAGGCTACTTATACTTGCGTGTAAGAGATACTCAACAATATAACCGACTTTTACTATGGTACTAGCTCTGAACTCTTGATTTTTTTAAATATTGTACAAGTTTAACAGCATCTCACAATATATATATAAAAACCGACGAATAATTATAATGGTATTGCAATTACATAGTTATAATATTGGTGTTGTTGTTTTATAAACGAATTATATTATAAGGCAATACAAATAATACACTCTACACTTCTATGCATACATTTTATATAAAAATCTTATTAAATTAAAAGAAAGCATAATGTTTATTTACATTTACTTCTCTGAAATAAGATCTACTATAAGCGTTCTACATAAGTGTATCAGCTAACATACATTATAAGCTCTTGCGCATAAATCTAGCACACATAGGTACATTTCTACACTATATTTTTGAGTTATACTGCCACAGGTTTAGTGAGCGAACGTAAATAAAGCAATTTTTATGATCCTTTTCTAATTTATAATAAATCTACAAACTCTTTCTTATTCCAAATAGTTTTGATAATAAATTATCTTTAAATTTTTTTGTATAATCTACGACATTAAGTAGCGAATAAAATTAAACAATAACCAGAAAATATATCGAAAAAAAATCTATTAAATCATAAGACATAAATTATAAGAATTGTCGTTTAAATTTAATTATTTATCTTCAATGTTAAATGTTAAACAAATGAATCCCGCTGGAATAATATCTACATTAATGTGAACCTTGTTTGATTTAACATAAAGAATAAATCAGTGTTGCATCTGCAATACAGAGTTTTGAGTATTTGTAAAAAAAATCGAAAAAAAAATTTTTTAATCATATTTTTAAGTCTGGCTACCCACCGGCTAACAGCAAATAGCAATATCTTTACACATTTTCTATGACCGGCTAAAACTTATATCACAGAACGAGCAAAACTTTAAGCCAAGACTCAAGAACTGATTGAGTTACAAAATAAACTCTATATCTAAATCCTGGGTTGAAATTCAATTGTTGCAAGACTTACGTTGATATATGGGCCTGCTGATTGATTAACTGACTGAATGAACACAATTAAATCTTAAAATGGTTTACGACTCTATCTAGAATAGTAGCTTAAAAGCACAGATTTAGTGTAGGCTAGATGCCGCATATAAAAACAATACCAAATGGTACAAACCATTATCAACTAAAATCTCTTAGAAGGGTAATGAATAGGGATGTTTCATTTAATCGTAGGTAGGAAAACACGCTCGGTTTCCATACTATTGAATAAATATTTGGTATCTACCATCTACCGTACTCTAAATCTATGTTTAAAAGTTAGTTAGTGATATTTTCAAGGCGAATAGAAAACTTGTTTGCGATATTGCTTTACGATGTGAGATTAGTCAATTTCATAGAAAATATAAAAAAAATATATTGCAAATTTGCTGATAACCTGTGAGAGTCGCTATTAAAACGACAAAACGATCACGTTGTCAGCTTCTAAAGGCACTCGTTCTATTGAAATTTTGTATCAAGTCTTTATTAATGCGTTTTCGACTATGTATAGTTGTATACATTTTACAAAATTGCTTTTAGATTAATCACATTTATATATCCGAGTTGTATCACTTGCTCCGTCGCCTGCCCAAAAACTATAGCATTTTCAATAAAATAATACCTATATTAATGCTAAGCGAATATCAACTCTGGATTTTTTTTAATTGAATGCAATTATCGTTTTTTAATTCTTATCGTATTCATAAGGTTAAACCTGATCCAAGTATACAAAATAACACCCTTAATGAATAGTTCAAGTAATATTGGATTATCGTACTGGCATTATAGGTAACAGATATATGAAGGCCTATGTTACTCCTTAACGAATCATATAGAACAGGTATATATTGGTATATGTGCTCGATTACAGTATATATTTATTACAATATGACTAGTGTTACGTATAGTGCGCTTGTTGCACACACACTACACCAAAAGTATAACAATTATTTATATATTTAGAGCTGATTGAGATCACTCAAAGTAATATCAACAATCTTCGTAAAAAATCGATTAGGTTAGTGACATTTTGTATTATGATTTTGTTAATCGAATTCTTTTTCAATCGATTCTATCATTATCGTTTTTTGATTTTTGGTGTATCTATGTAACACCAAAAATCGATATGTAAACGATCTATGAACTGTCGATCAATTCCTACTTATCATCATAACTTCATAAGATACATTTAGCTGTCATGAACAGCATAATACTGATGGTGCAGTGTGAGCCTACATTTTTTATATAAACCCAAGCACACTTATATAGTATCTGAATCATAGATAACAAATTTTCGATAAAATACTTTTCGAAATCAGACTAACCAAATATGAAAATGGAACTCTGCCGTCAACCCATTGAGAGGTTTTTTACGATGACTTCATGGCTCCGTCGGTTTATTTCCTTTGCATCTTTGGTCATGTTCGTTTCAACGAGCATAGAGTGCCTTTTTGTATTGAGATCCTTCTTCCTCCTCACTACGTCTGGACTGTATGGTTCTGAAACGCGCCTTTCGAGTTTTACATTTTGGGAACTCGAAAACGAACCCTGTCTGTTTATTGGAATAGGTTGTGGTTCTTGATTTAAATTTGGAAGGTATGTTTGGAACGATGGCCGGTTCTGCGCCGCTTCCATGATGGAACCTTTATGGAACAATTCAAAATGATAACTCACGTCATATCTGCATAGCATTTGCAGCTCTATTTCGTAGCTTGATAAGGCTTATTGACAGTAGTACAAAAAGCTATATTTACACACTTGTAAGGACAGAAGAGAAAGCAGAAAGTTTAAAATGCCGGTATGCTCTATTTGTTCCAAACAATCGCACTATTTTGCAACCGTAGAGGTTTTTCGGAATTAGAATTTTGTAGCTAGTTTTACTGTACCAGGTTAGAACACGAACAAACGTACGTATAAATGTATCACTCGCTTTCACCCAAGTTATACTCATCTCCTGAGAATTTTTCAATATCCGAGGAATTGAAATAAGCTCAATTTTGTTCCAATAAGGAGGGGATAGAAACTATTACGGACACATTACATCAAAGGATTTAAAGCAAGTCTTGTAACACTCAGGTTTTTTAAATAGTCCCGTCTCTTTTTTTATATGGTGTTAGAAAGTTACGAATGTATTTAAAACCTGGGTTATAATTTTAAAGGTTAGTTAGTAAAAACCCGTAGCCCGTTTGAATCAGAAAAGCGATCAATTAATTAAGTCCAATAAAATTTAGCTCCCACTAAATTAATGTACATTAAAAATGACCAACACCACACAACAAAGTTTATTAAAATTCATAGCAAATAGCATAAAACAGATACGAGTTTTCTTCGACACGACACTACAAACAAAGCGTGACAACATAAGAAATACTAAAATATATAGACAATACAATCACCTCCGCTCTGGTGACTTGGATACATCTGGTTAATGACCTACAACGGAGTAAACAAACCATATACATATTATATATACTGATAGTATCGCTACAGAGATGTTAAAGTTATTTTTTAGTTTAGTTAATTAATAAACGAACATTCAGAAATAGAAGAACGACAGACGTCAACAAGATTAAAAAAATTAAAGTTGTGCAGTTTTTGTAACTTACAATTAAGGCTCCAGTCTCCCTAAAATCAGTGTTCTTGCGGAATTTATCAGAAAAGAAATATTGTTTTTTAGTCATCAGAAAAGCAATAAATGAAATATATTTTACGTTATTTTAAAGTGTGAGATTTGAAGTTTCCAATACATATTTTATTTTTTAATTTGACGCCACTTGTATTAGCTTTGTGAGGCTTTAAACATACCTCTATTTACGTTCCACGCGTAGAGGGTCTCATTCATGCACACGCTACGAAAAAAATATAACAAAAACAAGAAATGTATTCAGATTACATTTGTCGGCAAATCCTCTACAATAATCTTATCTAGTTACTTTTTTTCAAAATTGTCTCAATTTCTTATTTAAATTGCTTTAAAAAGTTATAAATTTCTGAATTTGACCCTTGCAACATATATTTTTTTCTATTACAAAATAATGGTTTAGAGAAATCACACTTTAACCACTCCGAAAGCAACTACTTATCTGTCGAATAAAAAATATATGCATTCAAAAAATCATTTGAACTAAATTTACCGAAACTAAACAAATAAAACATAAAATGAATCAAAATTCCATTCAATTTCGCTGGGAATTGACAGCGTTCGTTGTGTTATATGTTTAGTCTCGGTAAATTTATTTTAAATGATTTTTTGAATGCTTATATTTTTTATTCGACAGATAAGTAGTTGCTTTCGGAGTGGTTAAAGTGTGATTTCTCTAAACCATTACTTTGTAATAGAAAAAAATATATGTTGCAAGGGTCAAATTCAGAAATTTATAACTTTTTAAAGCAATTTAAATAAGAAATTGAGACGATTTTGAAAAAAAGTAACTAGATAAGATTATTGTAGAGGATTTGCCGACAAATGTAATCTGAATACATTTCTTGTTTTTGTTATATTTTTTTCGTAGCGTGTGCATGAATGAGACCCTCTACGCGTGGAACGTAAATAGAGGTATGTTTAAAGCCTCACAAAGCTAATACAAGTGGCGTCAAATTAAAAAATAAAATATGTATTAGAAACTTCAAATCTCACACTTTAAAATAACGTAAAATATATTTCATTTATTGCTTTTCTGATGACTAAAAAACAATATTTCTTTTCTGGTAAATTCCGCAAGAACACTGATTTTAGGGAGACTGGAGCCTTAAGTGCAAAAGAGAACCCAAAAAATAGAAATAAACTGATAATTTAATCGGTAATCTACACCTCTCTAGCGACATATCATCGACAAACGAAATGTAAATACAAAACAAGGCAACTCAGAAAGTATAACGTAACTAAAGGAAGGAAGGAAAGCAACAATCCGCGTGGTCGCAGTCAAACGAACTAAAACGGTATGGACACGCAGTCTTCGGTGCGTTTGCGTGCGGGATTCTGACGGAACGTCTCGTACGCATTAGATGACAAAGGGTGTGCGTGATAAGTTACTGTTAATGTTTTTTGTTCTCAGAGTTATAACAAGGGCAAAAATATAAGAAAAATGTAACTTAAAAGCACGGCAATAGAATTCAAACTCGGACAACATCAATTTTATATGTCGAATACCGTGACGAAGTTCGTGTGTGTACATCCTACAAGCTTTCAGTGAAGGAAAACATCGTGAGGAAAAAATAGCACGGTGATAGGGTACTTTCAGGTACCCGCCTGGCTAGCTACCATCTTCATGATGAAAATCTGTCCCCAAGCACTACCGATGTGTTCCGGCAGCTGCACTTGAGAGCCATGTCCTTCTAGAAGGCTTTGTGTGTAACTACGGCCACATCATCACTTACCATGGTGAGATTGTGCTTAAACACAGGCCTATTACTCAGTATAAAAAAAAAACTCTTTTGAATTGACATAGTCCACAATAATAAGACAAATTTAAATGAAACTGTAAATTCACCCTAATAAAAAAAAATTATATAAATAACGCAGCACTTGTCACCTAATGATTACATTGTAGTTATCATGTCTAACTTACCGAGTGTGCGGACGAGCCACGGCGCCACCGACTGTTTCTGGTTCATAGCCGCTTGCACTTCGTGCAGAGCCGAGTTCAGTTGGTGGCTTAGCTCCTGGAATTGAGAACAAAATAATCTTTGAGGCGTTATAAGTATTTCAAAGATTTAACAGCTTTTTGTGTGTGTCGACGTTCCGTTTTACTCCAAACGCATAAAATACTATCTCCGTTTCTCTGTGGTTAATAAGTTTTTCATACCTGATTGCTACACTGCGCCTGAACATGTGCCAGTTTAACTTGCGCCAACTCCAGTTCTAAGTCGCGTACGCGCTGCCTTAACCGTGCTTCTGTATCACTTGAACCTTCTTCTTTATCCTCGCCCTTTTGTTCGGTTTCTATACATAAAGGTTTTATGACATTAACTTGCGTTTTAATTATATGTGTACTAAAATACAGACTTTATATCACTAACGTAAGGTATATTTTTGGATAGAATTTAGGAGGAACAACTTGCCTTCTTTATTATCCTTTTGCGCTAATTTGACGCTGCAATTTACGCAGTCCTTTACGTTATCCTGAAAAATATGTCAATAAAATGTTTAACCAATAGAAACAACATTATTATGAAAGTTGAGAACCATTTCTTACCACGTTCGACCACAATCCTAGATATCTAATCTATCTACCTAAACTACTGGACATAAATCATTTTTTTGTCGTTGGCAATACTTGCAGGGGTGGAAGTACTCATCAATCTCCCCTAAGAGGGTAAAATAGGTGATCTCGGGTGAAACCGCGTGGCGAAGAGCTAGTCTGTATATATAAAAGGAAAAGGTGACTGACTGACTGATCTATCAATGCACAGTTCAAACCACTGGACGGGGCTAAAATTTGGCACACAGATAGCTATTATGATGTAGGCATCCGCTAAAAAAGGATTTTTGAAAAATCCGCCCCTAAGGGGGTAAAATAGGTGATCGCGGGTAAACCCGCGTGGCGAAGAGCTAGTCTTATATAAAAGACAAAATAAGCAATAAATACCTGCATCTGATACACTTGTTTGTCTAAACGCGCGCATATTTCGCGATAGTCTCTCGCTACCGCCGCATAGTGTATCGATTCTTTTTGGGACTCTTCAGCTGATGAACGTACCTACCAAACAAATAATTGTTATTACGTAGGGGTAGAGTACAATTTAACAAACTTTGTTACAATTTGTTATTCAAAGAGAAATCGAAGAGTTTTTGCACTCAAAATTTTGGGAATACTCAGAAAAATATAATCACCTCTTTCAACTGGTGTTCGAGCATTTCTTTTTCTTGTTGCAATTGTGTATTTATAACTTTCAACCGTTCTAATTCCACGTTTATTTTTTCCTTTTCGGCCGTTTCTGTAAAAAGTAGTACAAAATATCATAAACTAGCCATATAAACAGTAGGATAGTCCATTGCAATGCAAGATGATGTATATTGATGAGTTAGTAGTATAGTAGGTAACAACAGATACCTTTAATAAACTTCTCGTATTCCAGCTGGTACTTGGGTAGACGTTTCACTTTGATGCTGCACGCTAGTTTCACTATTTGCCGCGACGACTCTTCGGCGCGACATTTCTTTGGCAATGTTACTCTGTAAAGAGTTGTCAAATAAATAGATTATGGGTAATAAATGAATACCATTGATACGGAATCAAAGAATACCCAAAAATATAAAGTGACAAGGGTGTCACTCACTCAACTATTCCTTATGCTCCTGTAATTTTATTCTCTGAGATTTTGGGACACCGATTTTTTATGATGACAGATAATTTTTACAGACTATCTCACTCTGTTCATTTTTAAAGAAAAGACAGACACAGCATTATCACATCATAGACTTATCCTAAAACTACTTAAGCTTTATTATGAAGTGTATAAATACAACAGCTGGTAAAGTAGATACCTAAAATATTTGAGTACACCTTCAAAGTCGAACATCAACAGATCCTTGCGGTACCGCGACAGCAGCGCCAGCGCCACTTGGAACAGCGTGTCCATGCCTTGCAGCAGGAACACGTCCAGTATGTGGTACACCTGAAAATATATGGTATACTTGATTCAAGCTGCAATTTAAAATCGACATTATTACTGGCGCTTAAAGGTGTATATTTACTTATTTTTTCTAATACACGTCACGTGATAGAGGCAACTGTTTGATTATGGAAATGAAAAGCTTATGGACTTATTAGGTGTAATCAAATTAGTAGTAATGCACTTTCTTTTGTAACCGCGTCACCACTTACTAGACATTACAAAATGAGCTAGTTAAACGTGCCAAACGATTATAAACCTAAAGGTGGTTCAGCATCTACCTTATCGACCGTATATATTTTTTTATAATGTACGGTTATTGTAATAGAGTACATAATTAAACTTACAAGAGGTAGCGGGAAGCGCGCCGTGAATACTGTGAGGAACCATTGTGATGCGAACATGTGCGGTTCTACGCCTAGTTCTTGGAAGTGAGCTCGAAGGTCGTTCAATTGTTCCTGAAAAACAAATATCATTATTTATATCTAGTTTCCGCAGTTAACCCACGTTTCCGAAGGATAAAATATTTCCCGGGATAAAATGTATATTGATTTATTCCTATAAAATGAATATCTACCTATGTGTTAAATTTCATCCAAATCCGTTCAATCATTACGACGTGATCGATTAACTAAGACAAAATTGTGACACGATTTATAAGCGTCTGTATAAAATTATGATCAACAATGATTATATATACAGATCTGTATTAGGATGAGATAAGGTTCAATTTAATATAAACTTACGCTATTTCGATCACTGATTGACCGGAGTAATTTTCGCTCGCGGAATAAATTCCAAATAGAATCACATTGCATTAGCAGCAAGATATTAATCTAACCTCCATCAATCTGTCCAGTTGGTGCAACCTCATGTAGAGAGCTTCGAATCCATCTTTATACAGTTCCCGTAGTCCGTATCCGTACATTAGACGTACAAGCAGACAGAATGCTTGCTCTTCTGGCATCTGTGGATAATAAATGAGCTTATGTCATTAATCCTTGTGAAAGGAGTATTTATTGCGTTTTGAGAAATCCTCAATGATGATATTCTATCTAATAAAATAATAATATGACTTCAGTAATGTGAGGCATTAATTATATTGGAGGGAAAGTCCGAGAACAACTGCCGTATTTGATACCTTGACCGCCTATTTGTATGACCTAATAATTGATTGAATGTTTACCTGTCACTATCAATTTATAATAATAGTTGTACATAGTATATTATATACTCTGAACTAATACTATGAATCTGAAAAGATTGTATGTTTTAACGCTTTAATCACAAGAACTCGGGTCCGATTTGATCAATTTTTATGTTAGATAGTCCGTTTTTCGAGGAAGGTTGTAAGCTGTTTTTTATCGCGGACACATCTAGTGACATATAAAAAGATAAAGATAGCAACAGTTTCGATCATATTATAAACTCGCTGTCCCTCTCCATACCATAGGCTATGTGCGTACGTATATAATTTCAACGAGATCGATTCAGCTGTTTAGGCGTTAAAAGATAACAGACAGAGTTACTTTTGCATTTATAATATTAGTATGGATTTCGAGCATTCATAAACGGATGGTTAACTTTGTTTTCAAACAAATATCATACTTACATGTAACAAGAGCGTAGCAGCTAGGAAGCTAAGCCCCTGGCAGTAGCCGACCTCGTGGTCGTAGACCGCGTAGGCGCGCGCCATGCGCAGCAGCGAGTCCTGCCCGAGCCCGCCCGCCTCGCGGAAGAAGTCGTGCGCGCTATGTCGCGCTGTATCATACTTACATGTAACAAGAGCGTAGCAGCTAGGAAGCTAAGCCCCTGGCAGTAGCCGACCTCGTGGTCGTAGACCGCGTAGGCGCGCGCCATGCGCAGCAGCGAGTCCTGCCCGAGCCCGCCCGCCTCGCGGAAGAAGTCGTGCGCGCTATGTCGCGCTGTATCATACTTACATGTAACAAGAGCGTAGCAGCTAGGAAGCTAAGCCCCTGGCAGTAGCCGACCTCGTGGTCGTAGACCGCGTAGGCGCGCGCCATGCGCAGCAGCGAGTCCTGCCCGAGCCCGCCCGCCTCGCGGAAGAAGTCGTGCGCGCTATGTCGCGCTGTATCATACTTACATGTAACAAGAGCGTAGCAGCTAGGAAGCTAAGCCCCTGGCAGTAGCCGACCTCGTGGTCGTAGACCGCGTAGGCGCGCGCCATGCGCAGCAGCGAGTCCTGCCCGAGCCCGCCCGCCTCGCGGAAGAAGTCGTGCGCGCTATGTCGCGCTGTATCATACTTACATGTAACAAGAGCGTAGCAGCTAGGAAGCTAAGCCCCTGGCAGTAGCCGACCTCGTGGTCGTAGACCGCGTAGGCGCGCGCCATGCGCAGCAGCGAGTCCTGCCCGAGCCCGCCCGCCTCGCGGAAGAAGTCGTGCGCGCTATGTCGCGCTGTATCATACTTACATGTAACAAGAGCGTAGCAGCTAGGAAGCTAAGCCCCTGGCAGTAGCCGACCTCGTGGTCGTAGACCGCGTAGGCGCGCGCCATGCGCAGCAGCGAGTCCTGCCCGAGCCCGCCCGCCTCGCGGAAGAAGTCGTGCGCGCTATGTCGCGCTGTATCATACTTACATGTAACAAGAGCGTAGCAGCTAGGAAGCTAAGCCCCTGGCAGTAGCCGACCTCGTGGTCGTAGACCGCGTAGGCGCGCGCCATGCGCAGCAGCGAGTCCTGCCCGAGCCCGCCCGCCTCGCGGAAGAAGTCGTGCGCGCTATGTCGCGCTGTATCATACTTACATGTAACAAGAGCGTAGCAGCTAGGAAGCTAAGCCCCTGGCAGTAGCCGACCTCGTGGTCGTAGACCGCGTAGGCGCGCGCCATGCGCAGCAGCGAGTCCTGCCCGAGCCCGCCCGCCTCGCGGAAGAAGTCGTGCGCGCTATGTCGCGCTGTATCATACTTACATGTAACAAGAGCGTAGCAGCTAGGAAGCTAAGCCCCTGGCAGTAGCCGACCTCGTGGTCGTAGACCGCGTAGGCGCGCGCCATGCGCAGCAGCGAGTCCTGCCCGAGCCCGCCCGCCTCGCGGAAGAAGTCGTGCGCGCTATGTCGCGCTGTATCATACTTACATGTAACAAGAGCGTAGCAGCTAGGAAGCTAAGCCCCTGGCAGTAGCCGACCTCGTGGTCGTAGACCGCGTAGGCGCGCGCCATGCGCAGCAGCGAGTCCTGCCCGAGCCCGCCCGCCTCGCGGAAGAAGTCGTGCGCGCTATGTCGCGCTGTATCATACTTACATGTAACAAGAGCGTAGCAGCTAGGAAGCTAAGCCCCTGGCAGTAGCCGACCTCGTGGTCGTAGACCGCGTAGGCGCGCGCCATGCGCAGCAGCGAGTCCTGCCCGAGCCCGCCCGCCTCGCGGAAGAAGTCGTGCGCGCTATGTCGCGCTGTATCATACTTACATGTAACAAGAGCGTAGCAGCTAGGAAGCTAAGCCCCTGGCAGTAGCCGACCTCGTGGTCGTAGACCGCGTAGGCGCGCGCCATGCGCAGCAGCGAGTCCTGCCCGAGCCCGCCCGCCTCGCGGAAGAAGTCGTGCGCGCTATGTCGCGCTGTATCATACTTACATGTAACAAGAGCGTAGCAGCTAGGAAGCTAAGCCCCTGGCAGTAGCCGACCTCGTGGTCGTAGACCGCGTAGGCGCGCGCCATGCGCAGCAGCGAGTCCTGCCCGAGCCCGCCCGCCTCGCGGAAGAAGTCGTGCGCGCTATGTCGCGCTGTATCATACTTACATGTAACAAGAGCGTAGCAGCTAGGAAGCTAAGCCCCTGGCAGTAGCCGACCTCGTGGTCGTAGACCGCGTAGGCGCGCGCCATGCGCAGCAGCGAGTCCTGCCCGAGCCCGCCCGCCTCGCGGAAGAAGTCGTGCGCGCTATGTCGCGCTGTATCATACTTACATGTAACAAGAGCGTAGCAGCTAGGAAGCTAAGCCCCTGGCAGTAGCCGACCTCGTGGTCGTAGACCGCGTAGGCGCGCGCCATGCGCAGCAGCGAGTCCTGCCCGAGCCCGCCCGCCTCGCGGAAGAAGTCGTGCGCGCTATGTCGCGCTGTATCATACTTACATGTAACAAGAGCGTAGCAGCTAGGAAGCTAAGCCCCTGGCAGTAGCCGACCTCGTGGTCGTAGACCGCGTAGGCGCGCGCCATGCGCAGCAGCGAGTCCTGCCCGAGCCCGCCCGCCTCGCGGAAGAAGTCGTGCGCGCTATGTCGCGCTGTATCATACTTACATGTAACAAGAGCGTAGCAGCTAGGAAGCTAAGCCCCTGGCAGTAGCCGACCTCGTGGTCGTAGACCGCGTAGGCGCGCGCCATGCGCAGCAGCGAGTCCTGCCCGAGCCCGCCCGCCTCGCGGAAGAAGTCGTGCGCGGGGAACGTGCGCGCTATGTCGCGCTGTATCACCGCCTCGAATGGACAATCCTGCAAATATATTATACAGGATGATTTTGTTATCACTGGCAATACTTGCAGGGGTGGAAGTACTCATCAATGTGAACAACTTTTATTATAGGGGTAACTCTGATATCGCGTAAAATAATACATTTTGGTCGAGTAGGTATTGAACTTTTGTATGGAACAGCTGATAATTTTTTCATGATTTCACAGTTAGTCACATTATAAAAGTTGTTCATTTTGATGAGTACTTCCACCCTTGCAAGTACTGCCAGTGATAACAAAATCACCCAGTATATGTAGGTATATTGGTTGAATATGTATTTGGAGAATTTATATAATGACATAGTTTAGTAACAAAAGAAAAAAAAATGAAAAAAATATTGACAATAATAACTATTATAAATGAATATAGAAATTGTGCGCCGCATTTCCGGCGAATGAGGTTAACCGCTCAGTATTTTGCTGCGACGGAAATCACCGACACAGAATACTAATACCACAGTCTATGTAACTTACAGTCGGCCAACGGACACGTCTAGACAGAGCAATCGGGCGGGGTTATTGCGGGGTGAGAGAGGGGCGGTAGCGAGCCCGAGCTGCCATACAGTCGTTTGGGACACGTCAGCAAACGCGACGTCCCACTGGTATGTTTTTTACGCTGTGCTAATACTATGGTTTACTCACGATTTTTTTCATCACCATATGCTCAAGCACATTTGAACTTGCACGATTTGAATCCACGTCACTGTCATAGACCTATCATGGCTTCAAATAATAATATACTCACTTTACTAATGAGCGTTCTATAAGTCTCCATGAGTTTATCATTCTGGTCGACCCCAGCGAGCCGCAGCCACACTTCCCCACGCAATGCTTCCGGTACTCCGACGCGGACTAGATGGTTCAACGCCCGAGGTCGAGGGCCGGTCCAACTAGAATATAAACATATACACCATCATTAAAAGCTCTTATACGACGACGAGGGGGAATTAAGAACATAGGCACTATTCTGACTCAGGGCGAATTAGTGAACTTCACAAGTGAATCCGAATGTTTTACTAACTATCTACCCGCAGTTTTAAATTTTATCCCTAAGTGGTTGAATTTTGCAAAACCCTTACTTAGTGGATGCGTAGGTAACAATATGAAACATATTATGTAAACGAATGTATGTAATAATAACAGCAAAACTCTTAATCACGTTTTTCATATACGGTTAATTCTGTTATAAAAAAAAGTTATGTGGGAAAGGAGTTCAGTAACGCCGCGCCACTATTAGAAGATATAATAATCCCAAAATTTGCATTCAGATCTGACTGTAAAGCTTAATTTTGAAAGTGGATGTATGTGGAAGGTCTGCTTTCTATTGACACTACAGCAAAAAAATAAGAAAATATGTTAGAAATGATTAACTTACATGTATAATATTAATATTTCTCTCACCTTCTTAATACTTGAGCCCAGTTGACGAGCACGTCCTCTCCACAGTCTTTGGACACTTCACCAGTCCCACTAAGGAGTGGCTCATCACCATCTGAAAAAATATAACATATAAGTCTGTTCTCACTAGTGAGATTTTATGTTTCTGTTAATTCTGTGCAAACATGTCCATAACAAACAAACATGTAACATGTATGAGTATGTATACCCTATCTATACAAATAAATACAATAGAAGTGTCTGTCTGTAATGTCAAAATAACAGCTTTTTACTAAATTGCATATGATAGTATAATAATTACGAAGAACAATTTAAAAAAATAATCTGTCTGTTTGTTTGTTCCGACTAATCTCCAAAACAGCTGGAGCGATTTTGACGAGACTTCTCTGGCAGATAGCTGATGTTATAAGGAGCTTAACTTAGGCTATTTTTATTATACCAGAATCGCGGGTGAAACCGCGGACAACAGCTAGTTTTAATAAAACAAAACGTCTTGTACGTCTTTTCGCATTAATTATATTATATGTATAGATAAAGACAACATCTTATTAGCTTACCCGAATCCGGTTCTGAAGGCGAGGGCGGCGCGGGCGCACTGGAGAGCGGCGACGGCAGAAGACTTGACAGAGACAATGGCAAGTTTAACCGTGACTTGTCCAGTTCACCAGATGTCTCTACACTAGTCACCTCGTATTGTAGTTGTCCTAGAGCGTCTACTGACTGTAAGATAAAATGGACTTAGTTGAAACTTGGCGTTAAAGTAAAAAAAAAACGTTTTTTATTTTACGCTAAGATTTTTTAAATAAAATATATTTGCTTTTTAAATACAGAATCAATCCGGAACAAGAGATTTAAGGCAACTAAGGTTATAATTCATTGAACATCATAATAAAATCGTTACCTCTCTCAAATTGATATAAAACTGCTGTACGAGCGGCCTCTTCGAATAGTACCAAAATCTCTCGGTTGGGGGAAACACTTTCACAGGAGTCTCGATAACCAATCTGGAAACGTAGGTAAGCGTAGGTATGTATTTAAAAAAGAAAAGTAGTATATCAGTTATCTGGCTTTCATAGCACAAGCTCTGCTTAGTTTGGGGTCAGATTACCGTGTGTGAGGAATAATGTCCCAGAATATTTATTTATTTTAATTAAGCTGCGTTTGACCAGAGATGCGAAGCGATAGATGTGTGTTTAACCGGCCAATAGGTTCGCTTACATACCAATGAGGTACTAAGCTGTGAAACGGTAATATTTTTAAATAGATCAAAGTTCTGTACAGCATTTACCTCAGCGGATCAGGTATGCCTCTAATGACGAGGTCCAAAGCGAGCGACATGTAAGCGGGCGCGCCGTCACCGCTGGCTACATTGAACGCGGCCAAAGCAGATTCACCCGCGTTCCATAACGCGCACACTGAACAACCCGAGCCTCCTGACGAACCGCTCACCTGTTATAACATTATTATTTATTTATTTATTTATCTATCAGGAAGACATACAGCACAATTAACTAAAAATAGAAACATTATAGTAATAGTAGGTAGTAATTACATTTCCTCACATTTAGTAAAAATAATAACAACAAAACTTGCTACAGCAGCTATATAAATTTAGACACTTGAAAAAAATAAATTTAGATTTTTGTACAAAAAAGAATTAAATATCAGAAATAGATACCTACTCATGAGAAAAAGCTCACACACAGATTATTTCTCGCACAGGATACACTGGTATTATAAATATCGAAACAGTTATCTTAATTAATAGGTTGTATTTGTTGCATGCACGCCATATATACGCATTTTGGCTATAGTTTGATTTAACCATTATTAATTACTAACTTCCGCCCCGCGGTTTCACCCGCGTTCCCGATGGATCTACGATTTTTCTAACATTTACAAACACATAACAAACGAATTAGCCAAATATAGCCATACTGAAGTAATGCGCATACATTCGGCAATTGATTTTTATTTATATAGATTAATCACGCATAAACGGTAAAATGGATTTGGATGAAACTTGGCGCATAGATAGATTATACCTTAAAAGAACATATAGGGTACTTTTATCCCGCGAAAACCTAAGATCCCTCGGGAACGCGGATGAATCCCCGGGGCAGAAGATAGTTTTTAATATTTTCAACCTAAAGGCGTATAATGAACATACTAGTCAACATAATTGGTTTATGTAGACTTGTAAACTAGTTTGCTGTCACTGCACAGCCAATCTATTATAATTTATTATCCATGGGATGACAGTCACAGTGACTGAGAGGAATCATTTGAATTACCAATTTAGACCAGCTGCCGCTTTAAATTCTGGTTTAAGTCGATTTGACACTGACTAGAAATAAGAGCTCGTAATTGGGACCCTGACTCATCCCACTGTTATGGCAAAGGCCACTCAGTGCCTTCCCTATAACGTGACCTCTTTTTTTCTTCAGATAACATTAATTAGAACAAAAAAAATAATTTAAGGCTCAAGTAACAATGACAGGAAGAGAATTACGAAGCCATGTACTGTAGACTACAACCGACTCCAAAATTACAGCGGAATGGAATTTAAAAGCTTAATTCTATCATCCAATACTTATTTAATGCGTTATTTACTATATAAAAACATAAGAACTATCTACTTACTTACCATTTCAAGCAGCCTCATGTCCGAATGTTTCACGCTTCGACCGGGAGCGAGCAGGATGCCGAAGCACCGCTCTATGTATAATCCACCCGTGTATGTTGACTGGAAAATATAATTTTTCATTATAAGAATTGAAATTTCTAAACACCAAAATAAAGTAAATGTATCCTATGTATGTAAGTAAAAATAACTGAGTTTTTTTTTAAATTCATATACAGTGTTATTCTGGATAAAGTACACAAACGAAAGGGGATCAAACTAGACCTAATATTATCGACGAAAAAAATAATTAAAAAATGTACTCATTTTTTTATTGATTTAAAAAAAATCAAGATAAAATCTCGATTTTTCGGGTAATTTCTAATTATTGTATTTCATTTTATGAATCTATTTATGATTTATATGTATTGTCTATTAGTTGCGATCACAACTGCTTTTATTTGAATGCGATAAACCTTATAATACAAAAGTTATAGCATTTTCTTTACATAGAGTCCGTAGCATCGAATAAAAACAAGAGAAATCAATAAAAAAGAGTACCTATGTATATTTTTTTTTCAGTCGATAATATTAGGTCTAGTTTGATCCCCTTTCGTTTGTGTACTTTATCCAGAATAACACTGTATTTTTAAGGGGCTTGGAATCTCTCATGAGTATATGTCACCTCCATCGTAAACTCTTACAGATTTCTCTTAATTGCTTAATACACCTAAACATAAGTTAAAAAGTGCTCTGGCCACATCAGAGTTCGGTAAGTCCAACATGCTTTGATACATTCCTATATCTAAGATAATAGATAATATTATGCATCCACGTGACTATTGGATGCATATATATGCGAGAATGATGCATGAAATAAATATATATATATATATATAGCTTTGATAGAAAGAGATAGCCTCTTACTAACGAATGTTTTTACCTGTGGATCTTCAATTTCGGCTTGAACATTGTTGGTGACTTGCTGTACGTTGATTGTGACTTGTTTGTCGATGCCGCCTCGCAGCTTGAACCCGAGTCGCTCTTTTGGCACATGACTGAACGTGCCCTGTTGACAATTTGATATACATATTACACTGTGTTTCAAGTTAAATGGTACGGAAATCCAAGCCGGTGAAAAAACATCAGCATACAATGATAAAATTAACAGATGGCCTGCCTCTGAGATAAGTAATGGGTACATGTTTTGCATTTTGTTGATTTTTTTTTATCAATTACGAACATGAAATTAAATGAGAAATTATGCACGGTGAACACGGAGGTCCTCATTGAGATTTAGAAGATTCCAGCAGTGGTATCTTGATATCGGTCTTTGCACTCGGACTTATGACGTCATCAAGCGAACAATCCAGAAGGTTCCAGAAGCGGTACCTTGGCATCTGTTTCTTTGATGTCAATGGTGCACTCCAACACGTGCATGAGCTGCATCGGCGGCGCGGCGGGGCACTGGCTCTCGGTCAACGACCCGGTCATAGATGGCGCTGCACTCAGCTCGCCCACCAATGAAGATGCCATTGAACGTGGTATACGCTCGAAGGCTTTTGCGAAACAGCCTGAAAATAATAAGAATTATATTATGTAAGAAAAAGATTTTTAGAGAGTTGTAGACATCTACCGACGATATCACCGGGTTACTTGTTTACAGTAGCGGATCCAGGAGGGGGCTAAGGGGCTCAAGCCCCCACCCAAAAGCATCTGGGGTTCACCCCTGACAAATCTCAAATTAAGCTGGGTCAAGCCCCTCCCAAAGCAAAATCCTGGATCCGCCACTGCTCGTTTAGGATTATTGCTGCTAAGTACGCAGCGAGACGCGGAGATACTCCGTTTTTGCTTTCCCTTCCTGCGCCATGCTGTCGCACCCAAGCCAACAGCACATGTAATCAGTATAGTGCCAGTTTATACCCTTCAACTAGTCACAATTTTAAGCAAATAGTTATTTTTATAGTACTAGATACAAGGGTATTTAAAAAATCGCACACATTAAACTGCTATTCCTATAGCAAACACTGGTGTAACTATAGTAGTAATAAATATCGAATCTTCCCATATTTTCATAATTCAATGTTACAGGATGTTAATGAATGTAATAAACCAACTGTTTTATTAGTTTTCCTTTTGATATATATAGAATGTCATAATTGTGGAATTCATATATTATTATTTGCACATTTACAATTTATGTAAGCTTGATATTACATACAATCGTGATGAAAGGCAAGCAGGTAGCCTATGGAGAGTCACATAGGCTGCTTTTTATTCCGGGATGGCGGGTTGATTACACCTGTTTGTTAAAACAACATGTCACCACTAAATATCTATAAAATATAGCTAAATGAGACAAAGAAGCGTTAATTAAATAAGTTTTAGAGGATAAAATATGTGGGCGGAACATTACGATTACTGGTATATCTATATATCCTGGTAATTCAAATATATCTATATTTTTTTACATGTATACGCCTATGTTCTACAACAATCTCACAATAGTAAGTGACGATGTGGCCGAAGGTGGTCACAAATCCTAGAAGGAACTGGCGTTCAATCGCAGTGTCAGGAAAACATCGGTATGTGATTGGCGACAGATTTTTAATTTGAAAGTAGTCTAGCCAGGCGGGCACTACAAAATACCCTACCACCGTGCTATGGTTTCCTCACGAAGTTTTCCTTAACCGAAGGCTCAAGCTCATTGTAAGATTCGATTCTATTTAACGTTTTTTTTTAATATTCATGTTTTATAGTGAACTAAAATCGATAAAACCTTGTACAATATTATTACCTTGAAAATTTAAATGCAAATTCAATAAAATAACAGAAAAAATACTAAAAATAAAATACCTTTTCAAATAACACTGAACCTATGAATAATTTTACTAATATCACAATCACTAACCAACAAAGTCTTTGTTACTTATTCCGAAACATAATTAAAAACAAAATTCGACAAAAAAGACCATTACAGTGAAAAAACATGCATTCACTAACAAGGCCAGCGAGTTAATAATAAAATCACAAACAATCGAATCATCTTGATAAGGATCGAGTACTCCCACCGGTACCGGCGGCTATATTCTGATGTGCCACCTCGCTTTATAAACAACATTATATATCTATTCTCTTATGTAATAACCGATCGACAATAAATCAAAGAAGTATTCAAATATACAGGAAAAAAGGCAAAAGTACAATTTTATTTTAATTTGTATATATTTAACTTTGTAAATAAATACTTTCATGGAGTATAATCATACTACTTAATCATTATATCAAACACATAACTTAAAAAAGTACCCTAAGGCGTAGTTTTCCTTTGCTTTTTGTTTATCGAAAATATGTAGGCAAGTTTTAAGAATAAATTATATCACTTGTGACAAAATCGCTTCGGTGACAAACATTTATTGCTAATTTAAATCCATAATAGTCCATAAATACAGAAAATTCACATTAATTAAGTTATTACTCATACCAAATCATCGCGGTAATTTAGAATAAGGATGCCACAATACTGTAAACATTGTTATCAGGTTCAAAACCAAAACTGTGTCGATGGCGACAGTGGCGCGTTGAGTCAACTGATATTTAAAGGTTGTTCAATATTTTTATCATTGAATGACTGAAATCACTTACATAAAGACTTGTCTCTCGCCATTTACTAATATTAGACTATAATTGTTACTTTTGATATAGGATATGTAATTACCTTAAAATATATTAATTTCAATAAATATTTAGTGAATATAAAAGTCAATAAAAAAGCTGTTCCAAAGAGAGAAACAAACGAAAGAGGGCAAACGAAAAAGTACAAAGACACCAAATACTATCGCTACAAATATTCAAGAGTTCAAGATAAACTGTGTGGAAAAGTCGTTACCAAATTTATCTTTTGTTTATTTTACACATCATTATAGGTCGTGCACCTTCACTTACCGGTGTACAAGAATAGCCAATAGCTCTTTAAACAATTTAAAGCACGTAGATGTAACCTTTTTGGCTGTAACACATTTTTTTTACCACCAGAATGTATGCATCAAACCTATTCACTAAAACATATTCCAATTTGTTACTTCACAAGTTACAAAACTTTTTATTTTTGTTAAGATAAGAAATCCACCGATACGTGCACAATCTAAGAGAAACAAGGGTAAATTGTCGCCCATTATTTAAACAAGACATTGTAACGTATAAGTAGCGCAAGTAAATCACAATAATAGAATACACAAACATCTGCGAGGATAGTTTGACGAATCAATTGAGAGACATCTTGCGTATAGAGACACGTATTGCATTTCTGAAAGGAGAAATGAAGAAGAGAACTCGGAAAATTATAATTTAATATCGTACGGTTGTACTTGTTATTTCTATTTTCACAGAGCACATAAAAATATAGATAAATAAGATTTTATTGTATTGAGTAATTCTTGGTGAGCGTTAAATCGGGATGCGCTGGGCTGAGGGCGCCCCAAATGGAGCTCGAACCTTAGGCGTTGCTTAGGACGTGGGATTTCACGGGTTTCAACTATCTGCGGCGGGTAGGGCCATTGTTAATGTCATTAAATAGCAAATCTCGTGGTCACCAGTTTTTAAGGAACAGTAGCCAGGATTGAGTTTTTTTCTTAAATTATGTTTAACCACAATCTCAACATGGTAAGTGATGATCTCGCCGAAGGTGGTAAACACACAAACCCTAGACTGAACTGGCTCTCAAGTGCAGATGCCGAAACACACCGGTAGATGTTTGGCGACAGATTTTCAACTTAGCCAGCCAGGCGAGTACAATAAAGTATCCTATCACCGTGCTGTGGTTTCTTCACAATGATATCCGTCCGAATTCGAATCCACGACCTTCGACGTCACCATTGAGCTATGATTACACTATATTGACAGAGCAGTGTTGTGAATTGACTCGTCGACATTTCCAGTTAAGTGTTCCAATTGAAAATTGTCTCTCGTCTAATCGAGTTACTGGTGTCATCTACTGGAATTGATATTGGTCAACTTTCGGTGGATTTAATCAAGATTGATGAATACTTGCACTTAGAAATAGGGTATTACACCAATTTTTGAAAAACGTCTCAATTCGTTCCTAAGGTGCTAATAAGCCACCAAAAAAACACAAAAATTTTATTCAATCGATAAGTGCCATAAAAATGCATTTCAATTTTACATTTTCAAATGTCGGGAGTAGTTTGATGAAAACGCTGGACGTCATGTAACTCTACGGCCATGACGTTATTTGGTCTCTTGTTAGTAAATAAATGCGCTGATATTGGTCTCAATTGGACTTATAAAATGTTATAAATTAAAAATGAGCTATATTATCCTTTTTTATTAGTGTACTGTTCCTGAATGCATGAATACTAGTATAAAAATAATAATAATAATAATACTTCAGTTGACACTTTTTAGTATACATACGGTACCGTATGACGTCATTATAATGGCGGCTACTGTTTCGCTCGTTTAGAAACAGATTAAAAAAACTGAAAACTTTGAAATGAATTTTAAAATTAATTAAGTTATTTTATGAACTAAAACTAACTTATTGCCTAAGCTAAATTGTACATTTTTAGATTTTTTCTCATATGGAGTAAAATACCCTATTGTATAATATGCAAATTTATATACACTAGCTAAACCCGGCCACGCTTCGCTATGGCTTTTCCATTTTTTTTTTTATTGATGACACCAAAGCTCGACAATAGCTAGTAAATAAAAATAAAAAACCGGCCAAGTGCGAGTCGGACTCGCGCACCGAGGATTCCGTACAAACTTATAGGTGTGTAAATAGTTCGTTCATCACGGGACTCGTAACAAAAAGATAAACTAGATTTACAGTTATACTCAAATTTGCCGTTGGTAAACTGTTGTCCCCATACATCGTTTAGCAAGTCCGCAAGTTTATAATCGCAAAAAAAAAATAACTACAAATTTACGGTTTTCGTATTTATTCTTTTACTTGTGCTACAAGACATTACTTCTTGCCAAATTTCACGATTCTGGGTCAACGGGAAGCACCCTATCTATAGGATTTGATTCCCTTGCAAGTTGTTGCGAGTCTCATATGCGGCATATCAAGATATTGCAGACCTATTTGATATTAATTTCAACTTGATACCTCCACACGTTCCTGAGGAAAAGTTCTCGACAGACAGATAGACAGACAGACAGACGGAAAACGAAGTGATCCTATAAGCCTTATAAGGGTTCTTTCTTTTCCTTTTGAGGTACGGAACCCTAAAATCGATTCACAAACAGAAGAGAATATGGTATTTAACTATCTAGTCTTTGCCTATTTATAATGTACATAGATATACATTTGGACGGACTTGAGTTTAATGTCATTCATTATGCTATAAAAAAATGTGGTCGAGGGTAAATAAAAACGGTAAGAAAATCATACCTATGTATAAGTTATTGAATAGTTACAAACGCGCAAGATGCGTAATTCACATACGTAGTATATCTACAATAGCTAGCCTTGACAATTGATAGACGGGATTTATATCTCACAATGGGAGTCTGTTTATAGTAAGAGGAGCCAAGGATAATGCGATGCTAGAATGAAATAGTATAATATTTCATTCTAGCATTTTTTGTGGGGTAAAAAGACAGATGAATAATAGCTTCATTACAGTCCAGTTAAGAGGCGAAAGCGGAGCAGAGTGGTAAGCAGTTAGAATGCTCAAATAAATGCTTACAGAACCGCGCTCCTGCGCAGCTACCGTCTCAGTTAAACAGTTTCCCTGTACATATAGTACTAATATTATAAAGCTGATGTTAAGCAGTTACCGTAGCCTATAGACGGTCATAACACCACCGGCAAAGTAAATACAAAATCATATTTTCCCTGCCAGGGGTATCACTCACGCGTTGCCAACCTTGAGACATGAAGTTGTTAAGTCTCCTGTGCCTGTAATTTCACCGGCTCCCATACCCTCCTAACCGAAACACAGTAATACAAGTGCACTACTATTTCACGGCGGAATTAGATATGGGGGTGGTAGTTCCCCGGGCGAACTCAGCACTGAGTTCTCCTACCTTGCTAGGTTTATAGGTAAAAGATGTTCAGCATGACAAAACTAAAATAGGTTCTTGAAAATATGCCATCAGATAGGTTTACGTAGTTTTTTTCGGTATGTTGGTTGAACAACCGGCACGAGAACCCGTCGTAATTTATGGTATCATCTCTGTCTAACTTAGGTAATCCATAGTAGTCCATAGAATGAATTCATTAAATTATCCCACTCGCACTTATACAATTACGTCGGATCAATATAGTCGTAGTAACCAGTCGCGTAGCAATATATTTATTAAACACTTACATTACAGTTTATTTTGCTTTGTGTAGATTTTGACCGCAATCATCATTTGTGTGACATTTAGCAAATACTATACTCACTTGACACCTGATTGACAGCCTCAGCGATGTGACATCGGAAGACATGACACCTATAGACGGCGGATTCCTTCGTCTCTCCGTGGGACCACGTGAACGCGAAGCAAGAAGCGACGGGCGAGCCGGCCGCGCCGCGCGCGTAGAACGATATACGGTTCACTGCGTATCGGGTCATCACGCTGTTTGAGTCTGCTTGGTATAGACTGGGGAAGAAACATTTTGAATTTATTATAGTACAGATTAGATCTCAGTCTTATCTTGATCCTGTGATAAAGGGACCAAAGTAATTCTTGGTCCTTAGAAGATCGTAGATATGCAGAAAGAATAGGGTTGCGGATAGAACTGATCCCTGAGGAACTCCGGCATTTATTACCAATTGGTCAGACGTGTATCCGTTAATGACTTCGTATAGACTGTTCGCTTAGGAAATCAGAAATCCAAGGACTCAAGGCACCAGGAATTCCGTTGAAGGAAGCTTGCTTCGGAGGCTATGGTGCCAAAACCTTATTTTAAGCCTTGGATATTAGGAGAGACAATGGCTTCACTCCATAAAATATTTGATATACTAATAGTATATCAAACTATTACTACCACTATTATCTATCTACCACTATTTCTAAATATCAAAGTCGATTTGTTTCCCTGTTACGACTTGCAAGGATATAATAAACAAATAAACAAACATGTTTCCGCATTTTATAGTGAAGATTTGTTTTTACCAGTTTGCGTCATCACTTTAACTTCCCTCACCACCTTCTCAGCTTGCATTCAACCATTATTAAATGTAGAATACTTAATCGATTCTTCATCTGAATCGATATCACAGCCAAGCACACGAATAACTCCGAGTAACTCCTTATATTTAGAAAAATATAACTCACACAACAAGTCCCTGAGAGCACACGGGTATTGATATGGACACGGCGATGCCATCTTTATTTTCGGGCATAGAGCTGAGCTCCTTCATGATGCGTTGTATGTCGTTCTCAGACTTCGGGTCCGATATGTTCTGTGCGCCGAGGTAGCTGACACCGCTGAATACTGTGCACTCTTGGTCTACGTCTGAAACTGAACATAATAATGTTTTTTTTTTAAAGAGAATTTATTTTCAGAGAAGAGAATTTAAAAAAGAAGAAGTGTGTTAACAGAAGACACATGCTTTTAAATGATGGATCCAAAGACAGACTTCAGTCAGACGATAGACAACCTGCGAATCATAACTATTTACCTTCGTCCTCACTGTCGATCGGCTTCATGTGATCATGTTTCTCTGTCGGAGACGGTGTGGAAGTCTCAGCTGACGCTGAGCCGTCCATCACCTCGTAAAATTTAGACCCGCCGACTAGACGGCACGAGTCCTGCAAAGAAATTAAACAAAATTAAAGTTTTTTTTTTTAATATATTCTGTAAATATTATATTATATGCGTGTAGCAGCAACTGCACATGAGTGCCAGTTTACTTCTAGGTTGAGTGCTTACCACCATCTGCCACTTATTCAGTGAAATTTGGGTGTACCCACTGTTCTCAGTATCGAGACAGCCTACGGGGTTAATGGCCTATTTAAAAGTTATTTTTAATTTCTTAATTTCTATTATTATATTAATGAGTCACTGTCATATGTAAATAAAGCGTTCATTTATCCATTCCTAAGAGAAGTAACTGCTAGTAATACTTGGGTAACAGCGCGAGGCAGACAACATGAAAAGACAAGAAGCTCCTTTCTTGAAACCGTCAATATTCTCAGTATTTACGAAGAAAGTCTTTTAAACAACACTCAAGCTATCTAAAAGGCAACAAAGTCACTTTATCAACAGTGTCAGAAAAATTATTACATAGTGCGTAACATTTATAACTATATAATAGCCTAATAGGCGCAGACAATCTACTGAATAATAAAAAGATGTCAGAACTATCGCCTATTAGCCATAGTTCACCACACGAGAAATAGCAGAAAAGAAAGTGTCATAAATATAAGGGAAAAGCCTGGAGACCTGCGTAGAATATAAAGATAAGTGTATAAAGTAGTGTTATCCGCTGAACTGGATGGATTTTCCATGTGTCGCCTTTTAAAACCTATGGTAATCATGCAGGATTATTATTACTATAGGGTCAACTCAGAAATGTCTATAAAAATACTTTTCATATTCTCGACCTACACACAACATTAAGGTTTACATAAAAAAATGTCAAAACATTAGGTGTTCCCATCATCTTCATATAGACGTATATGAATGAAGAGAAGAATGAAAATGTCCATGAATACGGGTTTCACCCAACGTGCCAAAACATCCGATCATCCTACCCAAGATTGGTTGACCACTGCACCTAATATGCATGAAGTTTGCCATAATGAAAAATAAATTATGTAATATCGAAAGATAAATTTATTGAATTAGCTATCAGAAATTATAGGTTTGTATTCAGACTAACAGTTAAGTACGACGACTGCCCACCAAGTGGATCAACAGCCTGGTAACTGCTGCTGGGAGATGCTTATGTATTATAGACAGTTGTTGTTCAAACAAAACTCTAATTTATTTTACTATCGCAGCTATTCAGATGGTATTTAGGTGGTGTTTAGTATAAAGTTCACACTAGGAAATGTCAATTACCCCTCCTATTGTTGGTAAATGCCAGGCTACCATATTCTACCGTGCATTATGAAAAAGATTTATGATTCTGAAATGGTAAATTACAAGACAAATCGTACTAATATTATAAATGCGAAAGTTTGTGAAGATGGATGGATATTATTTTGTTACTCTTTCACGCCTAAACTACTGAATGGATTTGGATTAAAGGCACACAGATAGAATATATTCTGGACTAACATATCCCTCGGGAACGCGGGTGAAACCACGGGGCGGAAGCTAGTATTCATTAATTGATTAAGATAAACTCCTAAGTATCGATTCATTGCTTTGTTTATATTGTATAACAATATAAACGCAATATAAAACAAGTTTGGTTAGGTTGAGGAAAATAAGAAATCTTGAAGCCTTATAAGTACCTACTATTTTCGTGGAATGCATTTTGTTATAAATGGGTCATCACTATCACCGACGGCTAATATGATCGTACTGACTGCAGTTGTTCTACTGGTTGTAGTAGTTGTAGAACTCCCCTAACAACAGGGGGTAAGGTCTCGCAGAGTGGTTTAACTAGAATTTGATCGTTTCTAGGCAATGAGATTGAGCTATCGATGAATGAAAACATCTTGGGGGGTATCCCCATAGCACGGTAGGATACTTTGTAGTTTCTGCTCTGGCTGGCAAGTTGCTTGATGCACACGCCGTGTGCAACCTTGTGTGCTTATGCCTTCGGCTGCATCTACACATACCTGGTGAGATTGTTATATGTAATGCCATTAATGGAAAAAAAATTACACAGTGGTTATAAAATGTATATCTACCTATTTTACTGATTTGATACATACAAACAAAAAAATGTTTAAAGATGTATGAATATATGTTGTATAAACTAAACGGACAATGGAATTTCCCACTATTATACAAGTGTGAAGTAATATTACATAGGCTCTCATTTTGTTACCGTATCGGTAATTATACAATTTTTTTTGTAATTAGAAGGGTAGGTTATTACTTTTGGGACGATATATATATTTTTTTATACAACATGGTCGGCAAACAAGCATACGGCCCGCCTGATGGTAAGCGGTTACCGTAGCCTATGAACGCTTGCAACACCAGGGGTATCACTCGCGCGTTGCCGACCCTTCCCCCCACCCCGATGAGCTCTGGCGACCTAGTTACTTATGATAAAAAACCAAGTAAATACCCAACTTTCAACCAATCCTTCTACATCCATTTAATAATTAAGTACCTATTTCTCGTGTCATCCTTTCATCGGACTTATAAGACATTAAGAATAATAAAATTAAATATTATAACGAAATACCTTTTGTAATATTTGTGATAATCTTCCATATGTCATGTTGAAAATAGATATAATTTCGCCGTGGAATAAAAGTATATTAGGTCCGTTTGTTTATATTTCAAAGTCAAATCAAAACCTTGTCCGTCCTTCATCGAACACAACTTGTATGGCCGTCTGAATATATTAAACTGCACAATATTCCCACAGTGAATCACACCGTCCAACAGCAATCCTACCATACAAGTGTAAATATTAAATGACATATAAATATTCTGTTATCAGAAGTCAGTAATAAAATTGTACATTTACTTATTTATTTTAAGTAATACCTTTTTTTCATTACTCTATAATCAGTTTTACAGGACGTATAGTCATACAGATCCTTTAAGTACAACTAAAATAATGTTTTGCCAGAGAATCACTAATACTTGGTATGCTATTGAGTTTATAAATATATTTCTTTCCAACCTATATTTATAATTATTATTCATCAGTGACCTAATAGGCTTACGATCCAGGCTTTTGGAGTATTTAATTTGTATTCCCAATGGAATCGGATAAAGATTCACGAAAACGTAATGATACTTTTTTTTTTATATAATAGGCATGTCATATTATTAGTGTCAGGTAAATTATAATAAATGATACACCGCCTCACTGATAAAACAAGTTATCAAGGGGATAATAAATAAATAATATAACAAAAAATATTCAGGGAAAAGTGTGAGTGTAGTAACATGTTGCGTATTATCTAAATTCAACCATAAACATTTTATTGGCTAAAGATTGTGACGAATCAATCATGCATAAAACAGAAATGTGGACTGGATAAATGTAGTGACAGAATAAACAAAACACAATACGTAATCAAGGTGTGGTAAGGTAATCTAAAACTAAACACATTATCAGCAAGTAAGACAGTATCACTAATATATTACCTTCCTATTCATTATTACTGTCGCCATCCTTCAACTTAATTAGGAATCTTGACCATTCCATAAATTCACATCATAATATCATCAAAAGTTCACACATATTATCACAGCTCACACATCATGCACAAAACAATTTTATCGTTATCTATATAATCACTATGAACACTTAAATAAAGTTAAAATATTAATAATTCAAGTACACAGCAGTTTTATGTAAAAATACCTGTTACACGCACGTTTAAGTAAAATATTAACTATGTATTTCACGTGTATATGAGCGAGAGCGTGTCAGACGAGACAAGACCGCACTACTCAACCGATGGCAACAAGCTTTAATGAAATGAACGTACAATGGGCCAAAACCTAAACAAGCTGAGGACAGTCATCGTTCGCGAACACCGATTGTAATACATTGGACACACGAAACGCGGAAAACCGATATATACGATATACAGCGCTAGAGTTTTAAAAATAAATATTATAACGACATATTTATCGTGTTTCATAGGTAAGAATAATATAGCATTTTTTTAAGTATTTCGATAATAGTTTCCGTGAAATTACGTGATTGAAGCGTGACGATAAAGATGCAAAACACTAGCACGATTTCAAAATATATCCTCTTTTTAACCGACTTTATTAAAAGTCCATTTTAATTAAGAGAGTCTAAAGAATACGCTTCACGCGATACAAAAATAATTATTGTTTTATATTAATGAAAGCATAAAGATATTAGTGATAAAGAGAAGATAAACTTTTGACAAACAAAGGAATGCAATAAGAACAAAAAGAAATAACTTGAGAACCGTTGAACCAATTTCCATATATTTTTCGAAGCACAACTACATGAATCACTGTGCACCACCTAATTAAATTCTATGTTTTATTAATGTCTGTCAAGTCTAAGACTTATAATAAATTTGAAGGTTACCTTTAAACCTATATGTCTCGAAGGGTCAGATCAGGTTGGTTCAAGAACGCGTGGGTCGATTGGTACAATTACATAGAGGTCAAACGTTACTGACACTATATTGTTCTTTTAAAGAAAACTTGGCACCCATTTGGTGCTAGAACAACGACTAATCGAACGCAACCTTGTTCAAGAAGTATTTAAATCAACGAGATTGGGTGTTGTTTCGCTCGAATAAATATTAAAGAAAATAATTAATTAAATAAATAGAAGAAGTTCGATGAGAAACTTAGGCCTCTTTACGTAAAGCAATTAATCACAAATATAGGCCTATGTAGGGTTTGTTTTCAATGAACACAATATTTTCTTGAGACTTGACCACACTTATAATTTTCTCTACACGAACCCTAAAGTAGCAGCACTCTATAATAGCCGCTTTGACATTTATCTGGCGATGAAGTTTCATAAAAATTTACAACTGCATTTGAAGGAACAATTGCTGTACTTTATTGTAGTGTCGTGCAGTACGAATTTATCGAAAATTTTAGTACCCAAAATCTATTTAGTCAAAACCTTATGTTATGCGCTATTTGAAATATTGAAAATTAAAATATAATCGAAAATACCTTTAGTTACTGAAATTCCAAATGCCAGACGAACAAATTCACAAATGTATTCTAGTATCCAAGTAAACCGTAAACAAGGTCATATTTCACTCAATAAATCGTTATTGACTACAATAATATTGTACTCTCTGCCTAATTTACTGTCTAGCTAGATAGCCATCGTCGCTCCACATTCTGCTAACAAAAATGATTGGGCCATTAATTTTACGACTGTGTGAAACAAACATTTAACGGTCAATAAAATCATATTTTATCAACCAAATGGGTATAAGTCAATTAGTGCATGGTTTATTTTGATTGTGTAATTAATGGAAGCTATCGCCAATTGCACGCGCTCCCTAGATCCAGTTTGCCAACAGTGATATTTTGTCTACACCTTATACAAGCTCTTGTGTTATTCTATCAGATATCTAGGTACAGTCGGCGGCAAAAGCTTGGCATTTTAGTACCCTTTCATAATAATCTATTGACATTTTCTTGACAGTTTGTATGAAAATTATGAATTGTGTAATGTGACATGATACTAAAGTGCTAAGATACTTTTTCCGCTGACTGTACTACTAATTATACTATTTGACAGTGATTAATTTAAAATAGGGAACTTTAACAATATTAATATCAATAATTATTAAAATTAAAGATTCAAATCAAATTTACATTGAATTTGAAAGTATTAATCAAATGAGACGATAAATAGAATAAATATAAAAAAGAAAAATAGAAATATGTATGTGTTTTTATTTTGTATGTAGCGATCAACTCGTAAGGTCACGATACATTTTGACGTATTCATATAATGACGTCAAGTTATTTGTAATCGTGGTTATGTATTTCGAAAATATAGGACCTCTTATGCCAAATATAAGTTATCTCTAAGTAGTATTTAAAAACTGATTCGCCATCAGTCTCCATCTGTTTCTCCGCTTACTTCTTCTAAATCACGTATTTTGATAAGGTTTTCACTAATAGAAAGAACGATAAACGAGGAACTTTTGTGTATATAAATTGCACCTATGCGAAGCCGGGGCGAGTCACTAGTATTTGATATAAAAAACCGGCCAAGTGCGAGTCGGACTCGCGCACCGAGGGTTCCGTACAAACTTCGTCCATCGTTCGTCCATCAAGGGAAATGCACAATTTTATTTATTTACCTTATTTGAGGTTGGTGCCAATTAAGCTAGACCTCTAAATTGTATGAGCGCCCATACAACTCAGAGGTCTTTATTAATTGGCGTACTTATGTATGTATGGGGACACCTTTAATTTTCAACTTTTTTTTATTTTTTTTGAATTTTTCCTTTATTTGTGCTGTAAGACCTTGCTTTTTGCCAATTTTTTTATTTTTTATATTTGAGTTGATTGAGTGAAAGGTAAATTGCGGTTGACGATTTATGACGTATTAAAAAAAACTACATACTAGATCACGTTCAAACCAATTTTCGCTGGAAGTTTGCATGGAAATGTACATCATATATTTATTTTAGTTTTATCATTCTCTTATTTTAGATGTTACAGGGGGGGACACATTTTACCACTTTGAAAGTGTCTCTCGCGCTAACTATTCAGTTTAGCAAAAAAATTATATTAGAAAACTCAATATCATTTTTGAAGACCTATCCTTAGATACCCCACACGTATGGGTTTGATGAAAAAAAATTGTTGAGTTTCAGTTCTAAGTATGGGGAACCCCCAATTTTTTTTGTTTTTTTTTATATTTTTGTGTGAAAATCTTGATGCGGTTCACAGAATACTTACCAAGTTTCAACAGTATAGCTCTTATAGTTTCGGAAAAAAGTGGCTGTGACATACGGACGGACAGACAGACAGACATGACGAATCTATAAGGGTTCCGTTTTTTGCCATTTGGCTACGGAACCCTAAAAAATAGTGCGTATTCCGTTTCAAGCAATTACATCTGCAGAATGAGGCAATAGTTAAAATTACTAAGTGTATAATATATGTCATTGTAACAACAATTATGTATATATAACCTACAGATAGACGGACGTTGTGTTGTTTTCACTATATTGAACCGACTATTCATTCCCACGGCGCTGCCCGAGTGGTTATGGATAAAGAACAGACACGCTCGC
Source organism: Tetheella fluctuosa (assembly GCA_951216915.1). Lineage (NCBI taxonomy): Eukaryota > Metazoa > Arthropoda > Insecta > Lepidoptera > Drepanidae > Tetheella > Tetheella fluctuosa. The sequence goes on along the minus strand of OX578216.1, from coordinate 12,159,585 downwards.
TTTGTTCCTCAAAGCTGTCCAGAGGTAGGTAGGTATATCATTGCAAGAGTGACTTTAGTCTATACTAATATTATAAAGAGGAAAGATTTGTATTTTTGTAAAGAATAAACTCAAACTACTAGACCGATTTCAAAAATTCTTTCACCATTAAAATGCTACATTATCTCTGAGTAACATGGGTTATATTTTATCCCGGAAAATTTCAAATTTTATTAAGTGACTAGATTTCCGTTGCTGATTCACGATCACCTATTTTATCCCCTTAGGGGTTGAATTTTGTAAAGCTATTCCTTATTTGATGCCAACATTATATACGGTTAAACCTACGGTTAAAGCTGTGAATTAATATGTCAGTCCGTCCGTCAGTTTCTTCTTTTGTACATACATACATACTATAAAAATATACACCTAGATACCTTATTAATACGATATAAACAATTGTGTAAATGTGTAGTCACCACTGACTGCAACACAGAGTAAACAGTAAACAAACTAGTCGCTAGAACCATTACTAAAACTAGTTTTATGTATTTATAGAAAATAATATTACTTATATTTTTTATTGTATCATTAAGAAGGATTTAAAGGACCATTATGTGCTTTTATAATCCTTAGAAGCTATTTCAGTTCCAAATTTAAAGCCAATTATTAAATTTTGGTCCTAAGGGAAATCAACTATACGAGAGAACTAGTAACAGAAATAAAGAACTTTCATTTTGAATACAGTTCCAATTATGAGGCAGTAATTTATTTTATGACAAAACTACTATTAAAATTAAAACCTCTACGATATTTTTTTTATGAATTATAGTTATGTAAACTATAAGCATAGTGTGAATGCATACGACAGAGAACAAACTTGATCCCCGAGCCGTGTTAACCAATTTGCCGCGTAATTGGCGTCCCAATTCCACGGTTTACGGTCCAAATAAACTAAAATGACCACACTATAGGGATCCTAATGTAATCGTCCAGTGCATTTTAACAATCAATCTCCGACGCGACTTGGATATGAAGTACAATGTTTCTCTATAGGACAAATAGAATAAAAAATACGATGCTAGGTATTAATTTGTCCCAAATTGAGAGGAATAATGTCATTGCGGTTTATTACACGTAATACAATCGAAAATATTTTCTTTACATAGTATAAAATGAAGTCGCTTCCGATGTGTGTTTGCTTAGATCTTTTAAGCTACGTAACGGATTTTAATGCAGTTTTCAGCAATAGATAGAGTGATTCAAGAGGAAGATTTATAATATGTATATATAATACATGCATATTTTAGTACAGAAAAGCCGAGATATTTAAAGATTTATAATGTGATGTTCTTACAAACATATTTTTGTGCGCTTACATTGCAAACGCTTGTGGCTAAACCTTCATCATCATCATCATCAAGAACCCACTTCTGTGTGAGTGGGTATGGTTTCCGCACTTAGTCCTTGAATTGGACCATTGTACGTGTTCTAGGGGTTTTTACTCCAGCCAGCCCAACTCTCTCCAGAAGCAGATTAGACTTCCCATACTTCTCAGTGTTTCCGCTAGAGATCTTGGTGATCCCACGGTTCCTTCTCTTATGTGGGTGACACCTGTGCATTCAAGTAGCACGTGAGTCACCGTTTCTTCAGCCGCCATGCACGCCCTGCATAGGGGGCTATCTGTAATGCCTATTGTGTGAAAGTGTTTGTTGAGTGAGCAGTGTCCAGTGGTGGCTAAACCTTACAAGATAGATCAAATTAATGCACCCATGCGAAGCCGGGGCGTGTCGCTAGTAATAATTAAAGTTTAAGGCGAAGATAGCTCAGTGGTTCTGTCGTCGAATGCTATGACGAAGGGCGTGAGTTCGAATCCTACAATAAAAGTGAGCTTTCGGTGAAGGAAAGCATCGTGAGGAAATCATAGCACGGTGATAGCCCAACTAGCAAAATAATGTCTTATAAATATTAGAATAACGTTTTTGATATAACTTTCAGTCACATCAATATGGTTTTATAAAAGTTTTTTATTCGTATATATGTATAACGCGGGTTGAGGCGCAGATTATACAACTTTTAAATCCTTTAAGGGTCTTTTTGAGGTCGTATCCGTAACAATTACGTTGCGTAAAAATCATATAGATGTTGTAAGTATAACTAGTATGTTTTGAAATAGTATCTTGTAATATTTCTATATAACTATAACCTTGTATAGACGTAATAAAAAGTACAAAAGCGTCATGTTATGGTTAAACGATAACGTCTATATAGATTCTATTTGGTTACGCGAATGTTGGACAGGTGTAACTTAAACAATATTTTTTGTTTTGAAAAAAACTTCATAAAACAGGTAAGTCAAATATTTTACTCATTATTATTTATTGAATGTAAGGAAAGCCTATTGTGGTGGATGATGAGAGGCGGTGATAGGTGATAATACTAGGGTATTAAATTTTTTCGATAATATATACGGTTATCTTTGTTAATATTTTAATGGGCCTTCATAATATTGTTATTTCAATTAAATATTAATATCAAAATACGTTAATTGTCATTCGATTTTCCGCCATATTATCAACAAAATATTAGGCAACCGCTTTATGACATGTAGAAAACTATTGGTTTTATACATGTTTTTCATACGATTTATGTCACCCACCATGACGTTTACAATTAGAGTTCTGTTGGAAAATAAAAATACTTTTATTTAGTAGTAAATACCTATATTTTATTTTGAGGTTTATAATGGTGATGTTTTAGTCAGTTTGACGCTCGGTGTCAAAGCAAGAATCAAAACTATGCGGACGAATTTTTATACATATAATAACTAAGTATTGTAAAATGTACGGAGCAACTTTATTCTTGGCTGGGCCTGTACTTTGCCAAATTAAACATAAATATCGTTGTCATTTTTAACTATTGATAATTTTTATTTATTTTTCTTCTAAAACAACCACTTCCTTTAATTCTTTTCCACTTTCCGGGATCCATACTTAAGAAAAATTGTGACTGAGTTACATAAAATATGTTACCTACTTCTTATAGTTCAAATAATCATGACTTATTAGTCATATTAAAATTAAATCTTAGCCTAAAAGTTATATAAAGATTTGATATATAAATTATATCCGACTGTTTTATAGTAGTTATTTACACAAGTACTATGTAACAGTTAATTATATAAAGTGTTATATAAAAGGTTTTCAAATTATACAAACGGCGGCTCTCGACTATTATCAGACTGAAACGTTATCTCGACTCAAAGCCTTATCGTATAAACGTCGTGGCAGACACGGTTCCATAACGTCATATAAATTCGAAGAGAGAGATGAGAAGACGTTTACCGGACACATTTATACATATTTTATATTAAAAATATATATAACTAAAGCATCGAATTGAATATTACTTTACAACTATTTGGTTGGTAGATAACTATTATAAAACACTTATATGTCTGTTAGTTGTATAAATCTAATATTATACCACTTTTTTGCTAGTTGGGAGGGTACTTTATAGTACCCGCCTGGCTTATAGCGTGCAGTAGCAATAGGCATTTATATACAACGAGGTACCTAATAATATTATTATAGCAACCGGTGAACAATTATCTAATCATGAAGTCATTAATCATTCATCTATGCATAATTTAATAATTATATTGATAATGGTAAGGTATATAAGTGCACAATAGAATAAGTGATAAATATATAGGTAAGTATATAAATAGATTCATACCTTAACTAATTTGCAACATAATTATTCTGCGAAGGTAATTACGGTGGAACTCAGTGAAAACAATATTAAAGTTACACTACTCTATAGCTTTCGCTGTGAACGACATAAAACAAATTGAGGTCAAGCCTACAACACAAAAATCACTAATAGGCGTGATGTGACTGAATGAATGAAAGTAGTTTTAGTTACGAGAAAGGAAAAATAAAACGCATAGTAGCATATGAATAACTTCACGGATTCAAGATATTTTTACCCAACTACGGCGAAGCAAAAAGGAGGGTTATGATTTTTTTACTTGAATTGAGGCTCTCCTGAGAATTAAATATATGATACCTATAAATAAATTTCGAACGTTTGTATTTCTAGCACTTTCTAAAATAGATTACTGTTACTTATTCAGATGTCACTTAAAAACCGGCTAAGAGCGAGTCGCACTCGCGCACAGAGTCCGTCCGATGACATTAGCAGCAACTTATATTTGCGGCTGTTATGAAATTATTAGAAGGCGCAAGAAAATATTCATCTTGTTACATATCTTTGAAATGAAATGTATTATTAATGCAGGAAGCCTCTTTGTTATTTATTTATTTGCCAAGTACGTAACACATATTCTTTAAGGTCACAGCTGTTCTATTAAGATTTTTTTTTTTTACTTTGTATAGCCTTGTGTTTGACCACAATCTCACTATGGTAAGTGATGATGTGGCCGAAGGTGGTAAGCACACAAAGCCTAGAAGGAACTGGCTCTCAAGTGCAACTACCGGAACACACCAATAGATGTTTGGCGAAAGATTTTCAACTTGAGGGTGGAGGTGGAGGGTGATTAAAAAGATACAGCCCTGTGACAGCCAGACAGATAGATGGACGGATGGTTGGACAGACCCCTAAAACGTGAGATAATATAGCATAGCATGATCATAAGTTAGGTTGCCCAGAACGAATACCTAGTCCTACAACAGATATAGCAGCAAAATTATTGAAGGCTTTGAACAGCCTTGACCAGTTTGCTTTTGAATTGTACTGTTGTTTCTGGTAAGGCTTATGATCGTTATCTTATCTATTTTATTTATAATCAACAAAGGTACAGTAAAGCTGCGTTTAAAGGTACGCGAATGCGATCTATGAACTCTATTTACTAGGCAACAACATTCAAATTCACCTGACCGAGCTTTAGGGTTCTTTAATTAAAAATTTGGTAGCCCACGTTTGAAGGACCTTTTCTATTATACGCAAGTAAAGTGTTTATAAATAAGTCATAACATAAGTTGTTGTTTTCATTTAGTGTTGGTTTGAATTTGTTTTGCTTATTGTTATGAAAATTCTTTTCATAACCGGCTAGTCTACACTCTCATTTCGTCACGCTTATTGGCAAAATACGTCAATCAATGTCGTACTTATCGTGCCCTATTTTTTTTTCCCAAAAAGTTATATAAATATTATGCCAAGCCCTTGAGATTTAACTAATGCATATTCATACAGAAATAATTTAGTTTTGAGAAAGAGAGCATTTTTGGGTTGACAAACCTCTATAAAATAATATCCGGTGTGAGTCAATAATACCAACACAATACCTACATATAACATTCATTTATTAGGCATGTACTGATTCTACATAGAAATAGAAAGTCTAACAGGAAATTACTTATTTGGCATAAAACCTATTATAATATTCTGAGTGGATTTGTATAAAATTACTGATCCTCATTAGTATTTAATAACTAAAGAGTAATAGGGTATTACACCCATTTTTGAAAAGTGTACCAATTCGTTCCTAAGGTGCTAATAAGCCACCAAAAAAACACAACATTTTTATTCAATCGATAAGTGCCATAAAATTTCATTTAAATTTTACATTGTCAATTTTTGCGCGTGATAAAAAAGCTGGACGCCATGTTACTCTACGGTAATGACGTTTTTTGGTCTCTTGTAAAGCGAATGCATAAAAACTAGTGTAAAAATAATAATAATAATACTTCAGTTGACACTTTTTAGTTTACATACAGCACCGTATGACGTCATTATAATGGCGGCTACTGTTTCGCTTGATTAGAAACAGATTTAAAAAACTGCAAACTTTGAAATGAATTTTAAAATTAATTAAGTTATTTTATGAACTAAAACCTAACATTTTCCGACTGCTTATTGCCTAAGCTATCTAAATTATACATTTTTCTCATATTGAGTAAAATACCCTATTATTATAACTGAAGTATTTAAACAAAGAACCTTGAAATGCAAAATTATAGATAATAGTAGATTCCACTCAGGTATGCATGATAATAAAAAAGGTTTTACAAACCAACCAACCAATAAAAACTATATGATATTTTGAACTATAGTATTTTTTTTATGTCTGAAGGCTGACAAGCAGTCAGGCGGTCCACCTGATGGTAAGTGGCTACTGTCACCTGGGGACATTAACATTGTTTTTTCTAACCATGATACTGGCAGAGTCATCGTTGACACGTTAGAGCCATAAACAATAAATTGGAATTGGAATACCAGGGGGATTGCCAATGTGTTACTAACCTTTATAAAGCCTAGATGGTATATTTTAATAAAATTAACTCACATGATCTTTCAAACTGTTGTTTTGAACAGCAGCATCATCAAGGTCTCCCATTCTAACTTGTTCTGAATCACTCTCAACTTCAAATATAATGTTATACAAGTCAAGATCTTCTGGTACGTTTGACTCTATATTTGCTTCAGGTCTGATTGTGAGCTCTTGATTGATGAGTTGACTTCGGCTCACACGGAGAGAACTTTGTGTTTCTGATATTGCCTAAAATATTATGTAGATGACTGAATTTATCAACAAAATTGAGCAAGTTTTTAATGGGTCTACAATTGATGTATTAGGTGACAAATATTAGGGGCTGAATTAATGAATATCCCTTATTCTTTAAGTAAGTGATCAATTTGGCATGATAACTACTTGAAAAGAAGAAAGACATCTCGGCACAAGTGTTGCGTTTTTTTACAGTGATCAACTCGTACAACACCTATGGTGGCAATTTCTGACCACACTTATTTCATTTGTGTAATAAATGGTCTAACTTTTCTGCATCTATTGATTTCGATAACAAGAAAAAAAAATGCATTTTCGAGTAGGTAACATCGCACAGGAATGGATCCGAGATTATATTTTATTTTTATCTGTGTAAAGTTGTTAACAATGCATTTTTTTTTAGTTTAGACTAGTAAAACAATTACATAACTTAGATTTTTTATTCATGTAGATAAAAATGATTTGTAAAAAGTGGACAGAGTTGATTTTGATGTTTACATTTGGAATGTATATGAAGTAAGTAAATATTTTTGACTGCTTGTATTGATTGCAGACATATCATCTACTAACGCCTATCGAATGTACGGCTTTGTTAGTAGATCTAGCATTGATTTCAAGAGCAGTAGTACCTATGTCTACTTATATAAAGCATTGGTTAGATCACAGCTTGAGTATGCTGTTGTGATTTGGAATCCTCTATATATAAAATACACAGATCGCATAGAAGGAGTTCAGCGAAAGTTTGTCAGGACAATTCGCCATCGTTGTCACCATAGTAGTAATTTAAATACTCGAGATCTACAAAGCAAATGGAAGCTATGGGATTTGGGGTTCAGACGCCTATTCTTGGAATCAATGTTTTTGTTTGATCTTTGCAATAATAGATACGACTGCTCTGATTTGACAAATAAATTATGCTATATTGTGCCTAGAACAATAATTAGACGCACTGTGCGCACACGACCACTTTTCGCTGTAGCTACTTGTCGCACTAACGCTGGTGTTCGCGCGCCTTTACATCGCATAGCCAATAATTATAATGTTCATTTTTCAGATTTGGATATATTTAATTTGCCTGCTCCTAAATTCAGAAGGGCCTTAATTAATAAACTTAATGACTTAACATAGTTAGTTATCTTGTCACTGGTCCACAGTGCCCATAGTGTACGTGTATGTGTGTATCTTGCTGAGTACTACTGTTATATTTTTAGCCTAAATCACTAATTTGTAAAAAAAAAAAAAAAATCATGGTTCACTCAAAGCTATTTGTTCTAAATTAACTTTTAATTAACAATATGTGGATAACGTTGTGAGCTACACATTAATTAATATTAAGTGTAGGTAATACTTGTTTGTAAGCAAAATGTGTAACTGTTTGTTTTCCCAAATAAAAATAAATAAATAAATATCATTTCAGTATATAATTAAACAGTTTTAGTTCATTATATCAATAAGTAACTTTATGAGACTACTTATGCCATTATGTAGCCATTTATATTGAACAAACCTATGATACTCTCTTTATATTTTCTATGTACCCTCAAAGAGAAAAATGTTATGAACTAGATATTTCAACACATGTCTATGACTTCAAGTACACTCATGCAATGAAGCAATAAAAAGAAAAATGCACCAATGTAATACAGGCTGTAAACTATAAAAAAACGTGTTAGAAGAAACTCGTCGGTACTCACGTCGCTCAAAATGTCCTCCAAATCACAATATACATTAGTAGTAAGAACGGGTGTCGGGCTCGGTGTACGGGATCGATCAGAATAAAAATCTATATCTACCGGGGCCAATACCTCCTTTGTTCGATATTCATTGAACTCCATCACTGTATGCTGTTGAGAAACATCACAAAAACATGTATTTCACAAACACAATTGCATTTTGAAACATGATTTATACTCGCTATTAACACAGTTTATTAGGACTGAATATAGTGTTCTACTCAGACAATCTTACCCATTGATGATTAGGTTCTCTTCCGAGAACAAAACATCTTATTAGATAAGTTTTCTTTTCACAAAAAACGTCTTGAAAAATCTATTGCGGTATTTAATGAATGAAAGGTGAAATTGATTGATGATTGATTGGTGAATGAATGAATGAAGTAACCGTAGGAAGTAACGTACGAACGAATTGATACGAGGGACAAAAAACAAGTGTCAAAAAACGTCAGCCAAGAAAAGTTCAGTTTTACGTAAGCACATACCTATTTTTCATTAATTAAATAATTTTTATTTGTCAAAAAGTGTAACAAATTTAGCCTATCTATTATCCACAAGTTAAGTATCTTTTTATACTAGTTATAATAAGTAAGCTCACATCAAATTACGCAGAATTGCAGCTGAACTAGATTAAGGCCGGGAATATACGTCAGATTTTTTCATCGACTATCGGAAGCTGGCGAACATTCAATACAATTCGTTCCGACTATTGAATCGGACGTTTATTGTATGTTCAAACAAAGTAATGGCTCCAACGCCTTCCGATAGTCTGGACTATCGGATCCGACTACCGGATGAAAAAATCTGACATGTATTCCCAGCCTTATAGCTTGTTTGTATTTCAAAATACAAACAAGCGTCTCTACTCTACCTAATGTTTTTGTTTTTCCCTTAATTCGGGAGGGCAAAGAGTTCTAGCCCATACAGCCTAATTATGTATTATATTATTCTTCAGTTATAAATCAATAATCCTAGCCTCGGGTCATGGAAGTAATAAGTACTACGTACAAGTACTTATTACTTCCATGCCTCGTGTATTTTATGTTTTGTTTTCCCTTCATTTGGGAAGGCAAAGGGTTCTAGCCCATACAGCCTAATTATGTATAGTATTATTCTTCTTAGTTTTAAATCAAGAATCCTTAAATATAACCGCCAAAGCCAAATCTGGTATACATATAGTCAAGTCAAGTCAGTCTGATTTTAGTAAAATTGTGGCTGTTTTACCAAAACTTTTCGTGGACTATTTGAGGATAGACGATTTATTTGAGGTAGGATCGCGGGACCTTCCTAAATCGGAAGCAACTGCTCTAACTACGATTACACCTCCCGATTTCCGGGCCAATCTAAATCAGCGTCCTAATTAGGATAAGTGTAACTAGTGTGATCACTAGCTTCCAACTTCCTAATTAAAGTGGTCCTAATTAGAGTTTCTACAAATTTTCTAGTGTAATAACCGCTTTATGGCTATTAAAACTTGTCACGGACTTTTTTAGACAAACTGAAAATTTATACATGGATTAATAAAACACTACACATGGGTTGATCTTTGGACAAAACGTGAAAACCTTAGTGAAAACGCAACGCATGAACATAGGCTACAAAATAGTGTAGTGTAGCATCTATGGTCATTTGAATTTTGATTTGATTTAGCAAGTTGGCTAACACTATTTATTTTGGAATTTGGCGTTCGTTTCGTTCGAGTTTGTTTGTAACGTCAATTTGTGTTTAGTAATTTGAAAAATTTGTTTGTGCAGATATTTGTGTTCAGTGATTATTGTATGAAGAATATTCAAAAATATTTATGATTATGGAAAATTCAATTAATGAATCTGAGGAGCATCAATCAATTCGATCGCCACCTCGGCGTAGACGATCTACTTTCTTTGAGAGAAGGGATTCTTTAAGTACTGAATTTACTATTTCTATATAAGGCTTGTTTATTCTTATTTATCCACATTCACATTTGAGTTAAAGTAATAGAGCTCTCTCTACTCTCCTTTCTCTCAGATGTGAATGTCAGAATTTAAGATGACAATCAATCTTAGCCGAATTTTGTTTTTCAGTGCCTCGACCGACTGATAATGATGATCCAAATGATTGTAAAATAAGCACAGAAATAAACTCTAATCAAGAGGACCTGAGAAAGTATGTACTCTAGGACCAGATCAATATATTTTACACTAGCTTTTCCGCGCGGTTTCTCCCGGGATAAAATATAGCCCATGATACTCAGGAATAATCTAGCTTTCTAATGGTGAAAGAATTTTTGAAATTGGTCCAGTAGTTTTTGAGTTTATTCTTTTTTAGGGTTCCGTACCCAAAGTGTAAAAACGGGACCCTATTACTAAGACTTTGCTGTCTGTCTGTCTGTCTGTCTCCAGGCTGTATCTCAAGAACCGCGATAGCTAGACACTTGAAATTTTCACAAATTATGTATTTCTGTTGCCGCTATAACAACAAATACTAAAAACAAAATAAAAATTTAAGGGGGGCTCCCATACAATAAACGCGATTTTTAAGCCCTTTTATTTCTATATGGTAGTTCCCGTTGACCTAGACTCACGAAATTTGGCAAAAAGCAAGGTCTTACAGCACTAATAAAGACCTCTGAGTTGTATGGGCCCTGAACAATTTAGAGGGCTAGCTTAATTGGCCCAACCTCAAATAAGGTAAATAAATAAAATTGTGCATTTCCCGTGATGGACGAAGTTTGTACGGAACCCTCGGTGTGCGAGTCTGACTCTCACTTGGCCGGTTTTTTTAAATACAAAATTCCTAATCTTTCCTCTTTATAATATAAGTATAGATATAGATGATTTGTCACAGTATTTAGATATTTTAGCATGATAATTTAGCAGCATGTTGGTACTCCTAAAATAATGTCCCCTTTTTTTAGATATTATGAAAACCTATTAGTAGAAAAACAGCAATGGATGAAGGAAGTACCAGACAGAAGAAACAAACATAAAGACCTCAACCAGTATGTATTTCAATTATTATTAAGTGCCCAGAAAATTATCATAGTTCAGTTTAAGACTGGGTATAGCTGGAATGGAATGGGTGCAGCAATCTATAGAATTTGATTATCAACATTCAGTTATGTGATTTGATGAGGCGAGATATGTCTTGTTTGTGGCCACTAAAATGTTAACCCAAAAACATACTCCCGCCACTTGCTTATTAATTTCATTTAGTTAATTGACTTTTGAAAATTACAGACAATACCAGATGGCAGTCAAAACTTCAAGCAGATCACAGATATCATATTCAGCTCTTTCAAATGAGGACATAAAGTTCCTCAATGCAAAACCAAACATATCCAAACTAATTGATAGCCAACAAACTCTTCACAAGTCTGTGAAAAATGCACAAGCTGTATTCAGGCGAGCAAGTGAACTTGAAAATGTTATACTAAGTTATTGTGAGAGTAGAGTTAATGAAATCACTGATTATATTCTGGAGAATAGTACTATTGAGCCAAAATAATTATATTATTTTTTATGCAAGTAATGGCTCGAAAATCGGCAATCCAAGTCTCAATACTTATGGTTATTATAACTTCATTATATTCTAAAATTAAAACAGTTTAGTTTAAGGATGTGCCATTTATCTAAGTATAAAACATGTTTTTTTATGTACATATTAATTATTATACATAGTGTAAATGTGTATATTAAATGTAAATAATAATTGAAATAAGTGTGTTCATTAATATACATTGGTACCTCATTTAAAAGTTCAAAGAAACAAACTCTTTAACTTTTCAATTATCAATCCATGAAATTATTTTACTTAGCTAAAATGTTATGTAATAAAATATTAACAAAACACACTTTTTATTATTTATTCAGAACACAAAATCCATGGACACCCTTGCTAACCATCTTTATCGCTAAATATCCAAACGCCTGGTTGAAGCAACTTGTGACCAGAATGCTGGCTTATATTTTGGTCTGAGAATCAGCATTGCCATCCAACGTGGCAATGCCGCCAGCATTCTGGGTACGCTGCCTTCTGATAGCGACTTTTTTAATTTAGACAATTTTATGTAACAAAGCGATTATTGTATTTATAGTTTTAATATTTTGATAAATGGATTCATATTTATAAAATGTATACCCTTGCAAATAAAAACAATATTTGAAAATGAATAACAATTATATTTCATCATAACATTATTTCATTCAGGATACAGGAATTCGATTCATACAATTCATTACAACCAATTATAACATAGAATCACAATAAATTATTTTATTAATAAAATTATATAAAAATGAACAAAACAATTCTATTACTTATTGATTATGGCCATTGTGAATAGAGCTTATAGAACAAGTATTTTTCTTAAAGTATATTGGTGTGTGTCAAGTATATGATTGGTGTTCCTTTTTAATAAAATAAAATATACAAGTAGGTAGATGTAAGAATAAGAAGAAAATATACAACTGGAAAAAAAAATATTTGTGACTGAATCTTGACAACTGGAAAAGCCTAACTTTCACCTAAAGCAAGTCTAATAATATGTGCACAAGTAGATCCTGTAGTTATAGATGATATAGAAATGGAACAAACTAGATAATCTGAAAACAACATGGACATGGTGCAATACTCACAATGGACTTTAAGCTTAAAATAATATCTTCGAGCTGATGGCAGTGAAGGCAGTAAATGCAATTGAACTTTATATCAGTAACTCTAATGTTCAAATTATCACTAATTCAGGTTAGAACGGGTATGAGACAAAATTGAGTTAAAGTTGCTTTAAAGCTTATAATCCTGACTTAACTTAAAAAAATAATAAGTTATTACAACTTAAGAAAAACAATACTCAATTTACACTTGGTATCAAATGTACAACACTCTTAAGATGTTCAATATATAATTTATTTCTTATAATCTAGATACAAAATTATTAAAATTCAACCATATATCTGGGAACCATTTGTGAAATGTATAGGGGAAGGCATTTTTATGTAACAATTTATTTATGTATTTCCATTAATTATAATTTAATTAGTTACTTATTTTTAAAACAGTTTAACATTGGCTAATACGATTATATCATAAGGCATTTTAAAACACTGCACTGACACCAAAACCTTATCTCATGAAATACAAATAAAAAAAATAGAATAAGTGTTGTCTATGAATCTGGTCATCTTTTGGAAACGATTATTGCGAAATTTATAATAACAGTTTTTATTCCTTAAAAGGCTACTGGCTGCATTTTAGTTAAAAGATCTTTTTTTACCTATATTAGATTACTAATGAACACAGCTTCATCTGCAAACGCAGTACTGCTAAAGACTGCTATCATAGAATTATTACCTATAGAAACCAAGAACGCGCGCGTCATACACGCCGATAATTTGGGTCTGAGTCTGACCCAAATGCGCATACATGCACACTAATATTGCGTCTGTGTGTATGGCGCAGTTAACACACGTAGCAAATTTTTGGCATAGATTCCGAGCGAGCGTTGTTTGAAAACCTACTTACTATAGGTAATAATTCTATGACTGCTTTTCTATTTAATTATCATAAATTGTAGGCAGCCCACATAATAAAGAACCTATTTTAATATTCCAATTTTTAAATTACGTAATACGACTTAAATAAACAAAAAAATTGAAACTTCAAAGACTAGAACAGTATAAAATTATATACAAACAAATTATTTTCACCCTGATCAACAAAAAATATAATGTACTTACAGAAGAGAAGGTTGATGTTTTGGTATGTACATCTTTTTATATTAGCATATGTGGAGCCGGGATTCACCCATAACAATACTATAGACACCACTTAACTAAGATGGTTCATGTGGTTGCGATGAGCGGTGTGGTGCGGGAGAGCGACCACGTACTACAGATTTGAGTGTTGCAGTCACAAAAACCGTCTCAAATAAACGGTAAGTATAGTTCTTTTGCGCTCATAATTATTAGTCCTAGGTCCACATTAGCTTTTCAGTCATATCAATCTTAAGAGTGTGATCGAGGAACTTTACATCGGATCATATTATACTAAATAACAGTCTTTTACGGGAATCAACTCATATGTTTTGTTTGAAAACTTCTTCTGGTCTGTAGCTTTTTCTCTTTGGCAGTCTTATATTCGCGGCGGCACGGACTATTTCTTAAATCTAATATTGTGTTTACCTTCTCGACGATTTCTTTCGCTGTTTCGTGTTCGCATTCGAAGTCGTGGATTTTGTATGTAGTGTTTGGATGGAAGAAACTTGAATTACCTGAAAATTTAATTTACCTCAATATTATAAATGTATAAAAGTGAGATTGTTTGTTACCTCTTGATGTCTCAACGGAACAACCAATTGCGATGAAATCGCATCACCGTTGTATCTCGGGAACGCGTGAAACCACAGGGGACATAAGCATATAAAATACAAAACATTACACTTTGAGTACTATGATTAAATAGCCATTCAAATTCATATAAAGAACAAGCTTCCACCCCGCGGTTTCACCCGCATTCTCGGGATAAAAACTATTCCACACTTTTCTTACAACTGACGCTCTTGGCGTAACTGTACTAAAGGTACCATGATTATGTACGTTTGTTCATCCAAATTTGTTCAGACATTACGGAGCAGTGTAGTAAGTGGTAACAAATATAATTTTTCTCATTTTAAAATTAGTAGGAGAGTAAGAAAGATCATTTGCTTAGCTGTTGAAAAATTTAGGATATTGTCAGTAGTACTAACGTCAAAATATAATTAATAAAGTAAAAGGGTAGCGTCCTAAAAAAATCTATTTAGTCCGTCAGTTAGATTACCAAAAAATATTGGACAAGTATTTTTTATTTTATTCCGTAAACAAAAATGAGGATACACTAGTGGGTTGAAATTTCGCGTGACGTCATGCCGTGGTACAAATTTTACCACGAAGTGACGTCACAAGCCTACTCCTATACTTTGATGCGCTATAACTTTGTATATTTTTATTGATTTGATAAAGCAATAAATACGTGTCCAATAATTTTTGATAATCTTACTGACGGACTAATTAGTATTCATTTGTATTGACCCAGGACACTACCCTATTATAGTAAGACCCCAATGTCTTTTCTGGTCCTTACAGCCTATGGGTAACTGGTAGCCTTATTACCCTTATTGTGGATCAATGAACTTCACATTCCTTCCCTTCTAGTAATGATTAAATAAATTACCTGTAGTATTTCTATCATTGTAGGTAGTATGACTAGGCGCGTAGACTATTCTGAATGTAGTCTTATTGGCTTTGGCTTCCAGTATCTGGCACCACGCTACCGAGTCTACACTATGCAGGAAGTACTTAGATCTTGACTGTGGACATAAGTAAAATAAAAGAATTATAATGATCCATATATAATTTCCATAGTAATGCTTAATGCAGGATATTTATTTATTTTAGTTTCAATGAAATAACTCACCCAAAATGCGTGCTTATGTGTGACATCAGGTTCCACTTCTATCCTGTCTATTGAAATTACGAGTTGAACTGATGTGTTTGTCCTAACTTTTCTCAATAAATGCACTTTATAGGATTTACACTGTGGTGCTTCAGTTGCCATTATGTGAGATTGCATTTTGCCCAATTCTGTGTCACCGACCGCTCTTTGTACTGTGAAAAGACAATTTCATATTTTTTTTTGTGTACCACTAGCACCACAGAATAAGAAATAGTACTAGGATACAGAAGGATTACTCACTAATATAAACTGTGTTTAGAAACTAATACTAACTTCACCATCAAAACATTCTATTGCATAACTCTTATCTCTTTCGGCCAACAGCGACAACAGCGGTCAAGACGGCTGTGGCAAAGCAAGCGTCCGTAGGTATATTTTCTAGCCTAAACTGCGGAATAAGCCGTCACTAAGGCACAGTCTCTTAATACTGTGACTAAGGGAGTCAAGTAACAACCATGGTCAAATGTAGTCTTACCTTCATTGACAGCTTTTAAAGCACTCAGTACAGTTTCAGAAGTGGTACTTCCAAATGTATCATGTCTTGATGTATTCTGGTTACTCTGCCCAGACTCAGCAGCTTTGGGAAACATTTGGAACGGTTCCCTGAGAACACCATCCTCAGGCATTTGAATTGGTGCTGGAGTGAACACTGCTTTGTTCTTTAGCTCAACAAGTCCAAGGCAGGTGAAGCCGAACTTTGAGCAAGGTTCATTGGCATCTAAGCAAGGGAACGCAAAGTCAACCTCTCCATCATCCTCTGCTATGCAAAGTCCATAGTCATGCACAGATCCAAGTGATAAAATGTCAGGATGTTCAATGCTGTGGGAATGGAATGGAATTATATGATACAACTAATAATTTAGCCTATATAATATAGCCTCATATAAATGTTATACTGCAAAATAAATATGATTTCAATTGAAGAAATTTTTGATTATATTTACCTATCTACACACTCATATGGCATATGAATGGAGAATATGTCATAAAAAAATATCTCAGATTGAGAATATTTGTATGCCCCACACACAGTTCAATTCAAAACAATCATTGATGTCTCATCTTTAAGGGTAGACTAATGTTATTGTAATATGAATACATGAATTGAAAATTATCTATACAATAGTGTGTTTCTATGACATATTATTTTTTGTATGATTAAAAAAAAATCTAATTGATTGTAGCTTAAACTGCAGAAAGTGATTTGCCATTACATTCCTTAGGGTTGTTGATAATATGTCTACAAAGTGTGCTTTTAGTGTTTACTATTGTGTAAATCCAGGGTACCTAAGTACAGTAAGCTAAAGAATAAAACTATTTTTTTACCTGTATTTATAGCATGTGAAACCAATCAAATCCTTGATCTTAGCATTTGAAATGATACAGACAACTAGGGGGTAATTCTGAAGCTTCTCTGGAAGCATTGTCATAAAGATCTTGAAAACTTTTGTTGGCAATCCTAGTTGTGCTGTGCCATCAAACTTGGCATACTCCAGATATTGACGGTGGGGGAGGTTTGGGCAGTGTTCCAGTTGTTCAGATAATAAAGACTTCATTTTCTCAGGTTTTGAGACATCCATTCTCGAGAACATCTCAGCTATTTGTTCTGCAGTGAGGGGGGAAGAATCCTCCCATTTTATCACTTTAATTTTAGCTGCCTTTTTTAAAGCTTGCTCTTTCTTGTCCAGCCATTGTGCTGTATTAGATCTTTGTCTGAAATTAAAAAGTTGTGTTAATAGAGTAGTTACTAGATTCAAATCATCACATCATCTGGTTAGCAAGCTCTCTTACTTTCACCAAAGTTTGTGTCTTTCCCACCTAGTAACTGTGACCAATTAAATTATCATCACTAATGCTGTATTTGATTGTTTGTAAGGTGAGTTCCTAACTTTTCTTAATAGAAGTGTATAAACCCCGCAGGCTCATTAAGAACCAGTGGATCATTCAAGCAAAAGCTAAAAATAAAATTATTTTTCTCTGACCAAGTATGTTCATTCATACACTGATAAAAAAAAGTTGCTTTTATAGATACTAACTTGAATAAAATATTTTAGAATTTGAGTTGTTAAATGGATTCTCGATGTTTTAACGGTTAAGCCAGAGTGAGTGGCTCAACTTTACAGTCTCATAATGTAACTTGTAAATGCTGACAAAAATAATTATAAGCAAGCTATTATGGTCGAAAAGCAAAAGTTCAATATTATTTTACCTGTGTCCACCAAACTCTTCATAGCGGACGTAGCTGCCACACATTGGATCATCATCCTCACTGTCATCCAAATCAGGGTATGGATCAAATTGTGTCACAATATCTCTGTCGTACTCATCTTCCGATATATCCCCTATCCCTTCCTTCCCCTTACTCATACCTGGTTGGCTTAACTTTGCTTCCCTTAACCTCTTTTTATCCTCAAGAGCTCTATTCTGAAATATCTTCGAGAAATCCTCCCCGGCCATAACAGTCTCACACAAACCCGTATCATCAGTGGCAATAAAAGCATCCCGTATGTTTTTAAGAAGCCAAATCTTATTATCATAAGTAGCCATGGTGATTTATCAGTTTTTAATTAATTAAAGTCGTTATTCCTCTCAGACTTCTTGTTTTCCTTCCCGAATAAAAAACACGCTCGCATCGCATGTCAAACAAAGCTGTCGTCCGTCATAGATAATATATATGTCACTGTAAAATTGAAAATACCGTTAGATTATAATCTATCTCGCGAGATGGTAAACTGTCGAAAGATTGTGAACCGTAACATACTGCTTACAATTTAACGCATTATTTTTCGATAGGTTATAATCTATCGAAGTGAGTGAAACCGTCAAATTGTGAAATGGCATGGGACGGAACGCACCTCGTGCGCTGATTGGTTGAATGTCATGTGCCACCATATTTGTTTGTTAATTCGTTTGTTGTCGAATGTGATATCTAGTTTCAGGTTTGATTCCAGTCAGGCTTTTTTTATTATATTAATACAACATTGTCGACAAACAAGCATACGGCCCGCCTGATGGTAAGCAGTTACCGTAGCCTATGAACGCTTGCAGCACCAGGGGAATCACTCGCGCGTTGCCGACCCTTCCCCCCTCTCCAATGAGCTCTGGGGACCTTACTCACGCGCAGGAACACAACTATAAAGAAGGTCACACACGGCGAAGATACTATAATATTTTATCTTAAGGTCATGAGACAGCATTATAGTATGAAAAGAGAAGCAACGACCTACCTTCACTTTCCTTTATTAATAATAAATAAAAAAAACTATAGATGTCACGCTGCTCCAGATGATGAAATCGATTGAAACCAGTGATACCAGATGGGGGGGATTCCCTCCAAATTCAGGGTTTTTTTTGGCCTCTGGGGGGAGATTTGGGGGGAAAGATTCTTTGGGGGGACTTTTGGAGGTAAAATAAACAGTGGAAATGGAGGTTTTTTTTCATAACTCAATCATTTAACAAACAACCTAATTTGCAGCACTACTCTAATGTATTTGTATTCTCATTGATCACTACCTATTTTTAATTCCCAGCACTACTTCGATTTCATCATTCATTGGTGTTCAATAGTTAAAGCTATGGAAAAAATTTGCTATTGTGTTTCTCCTTCGAAATAAGTATAAACTGACTTGGGGGTTTTTTTTTCAAAAAACTAATTTTCGGGGGTATTTTGAAACAAAATGGGGGGAAATTCACATGGTCATCTGGCAGCACTGATTGATACGTAATTGAGAGTAGATTAGGTTTAAAATCGTTTATTTGATAATTAATTAACTTATTAAGCTTAGAATCGCCATAAAAAAAAATATATGTCGTGAGGTTGAAAACGAATGTACCATATACATCCGTCTGATGCGTTATAGTATCTCTAGCCATAGCTGACAGCTAGAATGGCTACCCCGCCAACCAGGCGGTATACTAGTTACTCAGTAGCCAATAGCCAGTGTGATTATATCCTCTTTGGTTATCGTGTTGACGGATATCATAGCGGTAGCTATTGTTTGAAAAGCTGCTATTTGGCTAATTATTGGAATAGCTACCCATCTCTACTTCAGTTGAGCTGCTCTTTGAGCGACATATCGCTATGCTCTACCTCTCTGTTTTCTTTGAAAGAATGAAGTAAGTAAGTAAAAGACATGCCAGTTATTTTTGAAGTTCACGAGTGGAATACAATACACTTCCACCACAGATTGAAATTTTTCACAGACACAATATACCAGTGGGAATATATAATCCTTACATGTATTAGTTCCGTGAAAATCCGCAATATAGCAAGTTATTTTATTTTTCTGGTCGGGATTTTATGAATAACTAGCTGCCCGTGGTTTCACCCGCGTTCCCGAGAAAAAAAAGTACACCATGATCTTTTCCATACCATAGGCTATCTGCGTATCAAATTTTATCGCGATCGATTCAGCGGTTTAGGCGTGAAAAGGTAACGAACAAACAAACTCACATTCACTGCGCGTTCTAACACGCATCTGGCTGCTTTTTAAAAACTGAGTTGGAAACACTGGTTGTTATAACAACAAAAGAAATAATGATGATTGATACCGTTCGTTCACCCGTACATACCAAGTGATTTATACTCTTTGGTACATATATATATATACATACATACCGACCTTTATTTATATCATCTGTGCTGTGTGTTATCACCCGGTTTGTTTTGATCGGTTTTGATAATATTACGAGAGAATTTTACGTTTATTGAATCAATTTTAATAGTTCCTTGCGGTAAGTCTCAGCTATTTTTTTTTTATCACAAATAACAATTTTGATACACATAATCTAAATTATAACTATGGATAACCTCGTTCTAAATCCCCATCTTCTGCAACTTATCCTTTGGTTACCCAGGAAGGAAACCTTGTGATAAGTCGATAATTTCTCCATTACGTCTGCTGGATTCCAAGATAATAAGACTGGATAGAACTTTGTATTAAAAGTAGCAGAGTACTTATCTCAGGGAGATCGTGAAGGAAATATACAATGTTTGTTTATTTTTTTATTTACGTCTGACTAGAAACACTGGTTATTACAATAAACATTAATCAAAACAATAAATTAAAACCACATAAAACAAACAATAAAATGAATGCAAACATATTTTTATAAAATCAAATTGAATCAAAACACTTACCTAAATTGTAGTAATTCAAACTAAAATAAATGTGAAAGTAAGTTCGTACTTTATTCTCATAACTTCAAGATATTTTCTGTTTTTACTTTGATTTGATAACTTTAGTAGATATCATAAATGATCCAAAATATAAAACTTGTGTACAACTCAAAATTAATGATACTAAACAATACTATAGTTTCCCATAGATAGCATGCAGCGTCTCAAATCTTGTACACAGTCATAATAAGATCTGTATGGTGGTGCAAGTGTTGCATCATACAATTTCAGTACTTCTACAAACTTCTTCATAGCTTCAGCATACTTGCCGTCTTCCATTGCTGCACGACCAAGTCTGTATAGCATTTCTGTGTCCTACAATATAGAAAGAATAATACCTAATTAATAATTGTAAATTAATATAAAACAAAATCATTTGATCCATGATGTATCTAATATTCTTATTAAAAATCCCGTTAAAAAATAAAACCCATTTACTTTCAGATAACAGCAATCTGATGCTGTTAATAGTTAATTCAAAATGGCTGATGATGAAGAAGGTATGTAAAAACGTTATATGTATTGAAATACCCATATATGCTTATATACCCAGTTTAAACAGTAAAGAGTATAAATACCTACATACTTGCTTGTTACCAAATATGTTACAGTAACTCAGTATATAAAACGAAGTCTGGTTAGTTACACCATTTATAACTCCAGAACGGCTGAACCGATTTTTATGGTCATTGATTTTTTGGATTTGTCAATAGCAGAATAACTATTAAAACATCAGAAAAAAAAACCAGGAATGTGGTTGAAACTGCAGGGAACTCCTTTTAATCAAATAAATACCACCTTTATATATGTTGATAAAATATTATTTTCAGTTGTAGAAGAGGAAGCAGTTTTGGAGCCGGAGGGTAGTGAAGTTGAGCTCAGCCCAGTAGAAGTAGATAAACCTCTTGCCCCACCAAAATATGAAGTGCGACCAGGCCTTGGTGAAAAGTGAGTAAATAGTCACACCAAAACTGGTTAAAGTATTCATTTATTTTATTTTTAATAATATCTAGAAAGGGTAGAAATGCCAGCACAAAATTTGAATCTTGAGGCCATGATAGCTCAGTGATTGATTTTGAAACCGTCATCTACAACATGATGTTAATTTTCGATTAACACAATTATCTTGACATACTAATTCTATATAGGCGTAAATATGAAATGAAATAATTTATTCATTCAAATAGGCCTTCACAGGCACTTGTGAATAGTCAGACTCAAACGCACGGTTCGGAAGGTTGCTAGATGATATTAATGGAGTGATTTCTCTTTCCCTCTCTAATTACTATACTCTCTGTATGTACCAGGTTTCAAGCACAAAATGTGAAAGATATAATAATATCAACGATGCAAGAGCAGCTGATGGGGCGGCAGTACCGCACTGACCAGGCGCCGCGGTGGGCCAAGATCATCGCCAACGCTGTCAGACAACGGGTGCAAGAACTTGACATGAAAAGGTGGGTTTCACATAATATTCATCTTTATGAAGAAAATCCACTTACATTAAATCAGTTCAGAGATTTTTTTATATTAAATCATCACTCATGCTCTATTCTATGTTATTAATTCAATAAATGCATGCTAAAATTCTACTACCCACTATATTTGTCTAATTCAAACCGAATCTTCATTTTAGAGTTCTCAATCGTGTTCAATAATGCCCCCTATTTCTTCCAGGTATAAAATTCTAGTGCAAACAACAATTTTAGAAACGAAAGGAGCTGGTATCAAATGTGCGCAGAGGTGCATTTGGGATCCAGAGACGGACGACTATGTGGGCGATTTGTATAAAAACGATACCTTATTCTGTTATACTATTGTCTATGGTGTTTACATGTACTGAGTATTAAGGTGTTAACACATCGAAATGGTCAACGTGAAGTGTGAGAACTAGAAGGGAAGGACTTTTACAATAGGTATTTTTTAGTTTTTTAAATGTGTGCTCATAGTTTAAGAGCTGTGGATTTTGTTTAATAAATAAATAAATAAATAAAAATAAATAGTTGAATAATTAGAAACTTTGAGGAAAAAGAGGACTATATTGTGGCTAATTAAAAACAGTATGTAATCAGTTATCTGGTTACCATAGTACAAGCTCTGCTTAGTTTGGGATTAGATGGCCGAATGTGAGGGATGTTCCAGGATATTTATTAATTTATATATACTGGGTGATTTTGTTATCACTGGCAATACTTGCAAGGGTGGAAGTACTCATCAATGTGAACAACTTTTATTATAAGGCTAACTCTGATATCGCGTAAAATAATATTGTTGCTTCATACATTTTGGTCGAGTAGGTATGGAACAGCTGATAATTTTTTCATGATTTCACATATAGTCCATATTGTGGCTAATTAAAAACAGTATGTAATCAGTTATCTGGTTACCATAGTACAAGCTCTGCTTAGTTTGGGATTAGATGGCCGAATGTGAGGGATGTTCCAGGATATTTATTAATTTATATATACTGGGTGATTTTGTTATCACTGGCAATACTTGCAAGGGTGGAAGTACTCATCAATGTGAACAACTTTTATTATAAGGCTAACTCTGATATCGCGTAAAATAATATTGTTGCTTCATACATTTTGGTCGAGTAGGTATGGAACAGCTGATAATTTTTTCATGATTTCACAGTTAGTCCCATAATAAAAGCTGTTCACATTGATGAGTACTTCCACCCCTGCAAGTATTGCCAGTGATAACAAAATCACCCTGTATAATCAATTCAACTCGAAAAATTCCATTGGAGTGATTGTAGGCGAAAAATTGATTGAGCTATTTTAGAGTCTATCTTTATAATTGCAATCCGAAAAACAAATATAGCAAACAACACACTACAGTCTATTCCACATACGAAGTCCCATTTGACAAAACCCTGTGGCTTGCGAATGTACATTTAAAAATATGTAATTTCAGCAATCCCGATTCATCTTATTTTTAACCGACTTAAAAAAAGGAGGTATTATGTATTTTGTTGTAGATAAATTTATTATTTTAAATGTTAATAAGAATGTCACAATTTTTTTTTACATTAATACTTTACAATTAGGATCTATTTAAATGAATGGTTTACTGTGTGTTTGATATAAATAAACCTTATTGTAAGGATATAAGGCTTATTTTTCTGTGACATAAATGTGAAATGCTTGAACTTTCGATGAAGGAAATCGTGAGGAAACCATAGCACGGTGGTAGGGTAGTTTGTAGTTCCCGCCTGGCTGGCTACCACCCTCCAGTTGAAAATCTGTCGCCAAACACCAATGGTGTGTTCCGGCAGCTGCACTTGAGAGCCAGTTCCTTCTGGGCTTTGTTACCACCTTCGGTAAAAATATACTTCGTATTTAGAATAGACCATAGTAGAGTACTGGCAGTCTAGTTTTGGCGGCATACTATCAAAACTTGTTCCTTATATGCTTAATGCTAGTTGAATAAGCACGTATTATGGTTTAACTGCTACTGTAGGGGCCTGTCATAGACAAACTACGTAGTGCCTCTTATTATTAGACTAAATAAATATAACTAGGGTACAGCTTCCTGCCTTTACATCAATGCTTCTCAATCAGTGTCTATAATTTTGTTACAAGGAAATCTAATGATATTTTACATGTTACCCACTCAATACAATTGTGATAAGGCTGAAATTAGTTTAATATATTTTTTTAAAGTTTAAAACCTCGTTTTATTTAACTTATGATCACGATATAAAGTAGGCCCATTTTGACAAGAGAATATATATATTATATAATGAATATATATATTTGTCTTTTTCTGTCACATGGATGCATATGGGCTGTAAAAATGGGCCTATTAGATTGTGACGATTTTACCTTTGTGAACAGTGAAACATATTTTTTTAAACAAAGGGCATTGACTTATCCTATGCCTGCGGCTCCACTCGCATGTTCATATTTGTCTCTAACATATTTACACCAAAACAACAGCTACTTTTAAATAATAGCAGGTAGCTGTGAATACAGCATCAAAATACGTATGTACAATGATTCTCGATAATTATTAGCATATATAACGAACAGACAGAGAGCATTTTTAAATATAATCGTTTAGGAAGACGATGTACGTAATAGAACTTTTTGTTTTTACTTTGTATAGGCGTGTGTTTGACCACAATCTCACAATGCCAAGTGATATTGTGGCCGAAGGTGGTAAGCACACAAAGCCTAGAAGGAACTGGCTTGCCTTAAAAATACGTCATGATCACCTCGTCACGGATATTTCACAAGTGTAGGTTCATATAAATATTTGACAGTACGATTAGAGTATCTTCCCTAAATATTGTTATCATTTATTGATACATGTTACATGAGTGTTTATTAAATAAATTGTCATATTCATAGTAATTCCATTTACATATGCGGATATAATATACCTACTTCTCTTTAAAGGTATGCGACTGTGAAATAGTTAACTTTTTTTTTACTTTTGTAATTGGAATGAAGTAACGTTTGTAATACGACAATCTATGATTTCCGATATTTATCTAAAAATAACAATTCAATTAACATCATATCAGATAACAACTATTAATGATCAAATTATTTAGATTTCATACCGATTGTTATCTAATAAGTAGTATTAATTCATTATAAGCAATTTAATGACGTGTTTTTCTCATACTTATGCGTGGCAAAACATCAAGTCTCTGATTAGAAAATACTAAACGAAATTGTAATATGGTAAGTATTTCAAAGAAATATTGTTGTCGTTAGATACTTAACGGTTGATTTATAAATAGTACCTATGTGTATATTAGGGGCATAGAGTATAATTTAGCACATGTACAAGGCTAGAAGTGACGGGAAATTCGAGTAACACGAAAATGTACGTGTATTTCAAAAATGTGTATGAAAATGAATTGAAAATGATTTATTGAAATTTAATTTAATTTATTGAAAATCTGCATTAGTTAGAAATTAATTCCACGGGACTTCTTTCGTGGTGCGAACTCTATATACTCTATCTTGTGTAGCAACTTGCCACTTTATTAGTCACTAGATGGCGCCCATGCAGTTTGATTCAAATGGTTAGTTTACAAAATAAGTACATTGTTTAGCTTTTATCTACCGCTATAGAATGGGGATAACAATATTCTTACTTACTTGCAAAGACTTTAAACCCTTTAGAATGTTTGTGTACTGCAGGCAGAGACCGCATTGTATCATAAACTCAGTACAATTGTAAGGTACCGCCACTACGTTAGAACAGGGATTATCCGAGTCACACCTGTAAGTAATAAATGAAAGAACTCTAGCATATGCAGGTCCATTTTTTTTTATGGGCAGTATTGTGTATGGCCACAATCCTTTCAATATTAATTAGTATGGCCGAAATTCATAAGCATAAAGCTTAGGCAACTCTTACTCTTACTCAATGCAGCTACTGCAAACCCAGCGGTAGCTTACTTGGCAACAAGTTTTCAAGTTGGCTGTTGTAGCCAGTAAAGCGATTACTCCAAATTACCTTACCGCCGTGCTATTAGGAAACAATATTTTCCTTCGCCGAAAGCTTAAGTTCATTGTAGATTCGAACCCACACGGCATATACAACGTCACTACCACTGAGCTTAATTTATTTGTAAGTTTTTTTTATTTTGCACAAATTCTTACTTGAATCGCATGTAATTCTCGGTCATCTCTTCATATGAAGGCCAGTTTTGCTCACAGGGTGCACAAATACAGTCGAACCAGTACTGATCTTTCAAATTAACTTGCCGTTTCTGTTTTGGAACAGTCGTGAATATAGGCCCATAGTTTTCAGATACTTCTTCACCTTTCTTTATATTCTTAACTGCACGCACGACGATACTTGAGCCACAGAAATATCTGGAGATATGATAAATCTATTAGATTTGCTACTTAGCATTCAGATTTAAGGGGGGGAGTGTTAATAAATCTTACCTTACAACACTTGGATCACAAGCATGATTGAAAAGCGCAAGAGTGGGGAAAACTGCACCTGCCAAGAAAACTGATTTCCCACCATGCTTGATGACGTTTTGTCCAATTTTCGGCTTCGGGCACTGCAACTCAAATACTTCGTGAGCGTTGAACTGAAGTACTTGTAAATTCTTCAATATGAGATTGCCGATTACTGCTACGTCTTCTTTATACTTCTCGTTGACTGCCATGGATTTTAGTTCATCAATATCTACAGGTTTATCTCTCGGTTTACCTTCAAAGTAACCACTGATCTCCAAGAGTTTCACTAAGAACGCCGTCATTTGAGTTCTGTGCAGAAAATCCTGTTTGCTTCTCTTTTCTTCATGAGCAACTAAATTGTAAATGTTCTTGTAGTCATCGGTTTTGTACGGTTTTGTTGACTTTGTATCCAATTCGTTGATGATGCTGGTAAAATATTCCTTTTTCTTTTGTGTGATCATCCTCAATGCTATATGACAGGTGACCGAGCATCCTGATTTCCATAAGAGTGGAAGAACATGACACTCATAAGCGTGATATGTTTTTTGTGCAGTGTCCATGCACATGTCGCTGCAGAATACCACGTTTGGACAGTTTGGACATGCTAGAGGAATCGGACATCTGAAAAAAAATGTAGGTACGATAAATATCACTAATATTTTTTAATGTCAAATAGTTAACAAGTAGGCGGATAGTCCGCAGTTAGTTTCTTGGCGATAGATTTTCAACTTGTGAGTAGTCAGGCAGGCGGGTAAAATGAAATGAAATGAAAATATTTTTTATTGAAATAGGCAAACACTTATGAATGGTCTGACTCTAACGCACGGTTCGGAAGGTTGCTTTTACTGAGAAGAACCGGCAAGAAACTCAATTACTCTTTTCAAAACCAACTCAGATTCATTACATCAAATTATTTATCTTGTCTCACTGACAATATTTGTGTGTTATATGACAGTATGGAAAAAATATATCAAAATGATGAGTAACTTAGTAAACAAATGTATTGCAAACTTAAGCAGACCAGCCCCCACAAGCAGCACCTGTTCACAAGTATGACGCAAGTGGCAGCCATCGCCCTCCTCGCACTACAACAAACTACTCGCTACTACAAAGCACCCTACGTTATAATTAAACTTTTTACTCACTTATGGAAACAGTTTTGGCAATGTGTTTGCGCATATTCTTCTAATAGAAAACCACTATGAGGTTTTTCAACCAGCAAAATTTCTCCAGCATCTATATCACGTTTTGCTGTCGCGAATCTGCCCTTTACAACATCTTGATCTATTTGTATGGCATCAGATGCAGCTGGATATTGAGGATTATGTTTTCCTGGTAATTTTGGTTTGGGTGGTGTCCTTTTTAATGGCTCCGGGTCTTTTGGATTGCCAGCGAGAACAAGACCTTTCTTCAATATTTCCAACATTAGTTTCGAATCGGTGCGCATCTTTTGTCTTTTTTCTTTTTCTAATTTATTTGCTTCATCAAGAGAGCTTATTGTGTCCCTGAAAAAAATATATTATCTTATCGAATGGTTTATATTTTCTCTGGTACATATCTAAATTTTACTCACTGGAAAGCAGTAATAGCCTCTTTGTTCCTCTTCAAAAGGAGTAGGATCCTGGCTCTTCTCTCGTAGGCTTTGTATCTCAAGTGTCGAGGATACCCAAGTGCGAAGCATCGTCGTATGTCTTCGAGAGAATCTTCGTATTGTTCTAAGTGATTCAGTGCAGCTGAACGGTTGGCCAGGACGATGGATAATTCTTCAGCTGTTGATAAGCGATTTAGAGCTCTATATAATATTATTTCATTTAACTTATGCATAGGTCTATAGATTGGTACTTACTTTTACAGTTTAAAAAGAATATTAAAAGTTTAAATTATTTATTTACTCGAGATATTTGTGGTTGTGTGTAGTTATGCATTATATGTTGTGTGTGTATGTGTGTTAAATAGTAATAGCTTTGTAGTAGATCGTGGTTTTAGGCATTTACGAAATTCTGAATATCCACTTGCTTTAATGCAGATTAGTAATTTTTTTTTGTAGAAACATTGTTTATAGCTCCTACTCTGATATTTAATATACCTTTAGATATAAAACTCACTTTCTTTCCGTGGCATATAAATCATGCTCTGACCGTACAGGTGCAACGCCCTGCCCCAGTCACCTTTCTGAACGGCTTTATTGCCTTCATCCTTTAGCTGTCGAGCTTTGTCCAAGTCTTTTTTCACTGGAAAATCGACGTTCGTTTGACATTTCAGCACGTCGGCAATATCGTAATTTTTAACAGCGGGCAGATTGCACAAGTAGGATACACGCTTCGCGTTGGTCTCTAAATTGACGAAATTGTTTCTTGTAACGTCGTCTAAAGAACCGTTTATAGTTTCGTGAAATTTTTTGAAAAACCCTTCGGTCTCCTGCGTCATTTTTGCAACACTTAACACATGCAGTAATTAGAAAATGGGGAAATTATTTGAGGTTATGAGCGCTGTTTGAGAAAGCCGGCGCACCGCTACTATTATTCCGTAATTCTATTTTTATATTTGGGCCATCGATCTGTTGATCACTTCAGGCAGTATGTTATACATATGATTCTGCGTTCATACATAATCAATTATGTCTGGAAATATCGAGAGAAAAACAACTGTTTTATTAATTTATCATTGCAAATCTAAAAATAGTTGTTGATTGTACATAAACCAAAACCGTATCCGAATAAGCGGTAAAAAATATTCAATGGTGATTTATGTGTGGGTACTTAAAGTCAATGCTCCCAAAGGTCTCCGGTCGAAAGCTCTGGTAATTTCCAAGGTTAGATATAAAATAAAATAATAATGCAACTGCGCGCCATCCAGGGACGGCCAATGACGCAATCGACAAACACGCTACGTTGAAATGTTTACAGTCTTTTTGCCTACCGTCAAACTCTATTTGGGATAAATATACCTTTGCTGTTTCTTATTTTGGAAGTTATTTTAAGACTCATTGTGTTGCAGCTTTGGTTAAGTTAAACGTATGTACGCACGTAGGTACAATTAGTTATCCGAGAAAAGAGGACACCTTGTAGGATAGGTACTTATTTTATGGCAATTCAATAAATTTTTCGTTATTACTTATCCACGGATGCTCCAATACCACACTAACCGAATTGAGAACTTGCTCCTTTTTTTAAAGTCGGTTAATTTAAATGACTGACTGACTGAGAGGTAATAATTATCGTAAATATATTATATTGAGAGGTGATAGTGAAAACAGAATTCAACAAAAAATAAAACAATTATCTTTAGTGACAAAATTGGTAAAGGTTTTGGCCCTATCCTTAATAATGAGATTTGAGAAAACGTTATTAATAATTGTTACCCCGGGGCTCCTTATGAGCAGTTAATAAACAATATATATTCACAAGAGCTACACCATAGTACAACAGTCATAATATTATATGGAGATAGTTTATCCATTAGTAAAAAAGATATTATTAATAAGTAGTTTTAATAAGTTGCTCGACTTACACAGCCAATTTAAATGTAAGTTTGTTTTATGTGCCTTTCCTTATTCGAATATGTTATTTCAAAAACAGAATAGGCACATATATGATATGACTATGACACTTTACAATTTAACTCATCCTACTCAACATAGTGACGCCATGTTTTATTTTGACATGAACAATTTTATATCTAATTTTAAGTTGACAAAAGATACACTCTATCTGTCAATTAAGTTTAAGCGACAAGTCGCTACATTGTTAGCCGGTAAATTATACATTCATAACCAAGCTACTAGTAGCTTGGTTGGGGATATTGACGCTGATGTTATTGGTGATAACGAGTTGTCCGGGGAGGGTTTTCAGATACGACAAAAGCTAAGCTCAATCATTTAAATATTGTACATCAGAATATACAGGGCATAGCTGGCAAGGAATTAGAAATTGAACTTTTTCTAGGATACCATGATGTAAATGTTTTGTGTGTAACTGAACATTGGATAAAAAACCATGAGCTATTGCTCAATATTCCTAATTATAAACTGTCAAGTGCGTTCGTTAGTTCTTTTCTATTCTTAATATATATTAATGACCTTCCGTTTTATGTTAAAAAATACCTGTGGAATTGTACTGTTTGCTTATGATACCTCACTGATTTTTGGTGTTGATAGACTGAAATCCAATTATGACGATGTAAACGGTGCATTAACAAAGGTATTAAATTGGTTTACAGTTAAAACTAAATGCATTAAATTTGCATTACCAAATGTAAAAAAGTAGACTGTAATTTAATGTTAAATAATGAAGCCCTCAATCTTGTTGAGTCAACAGTATTCCTAGGGATTACTTTGGACTCAAAACTTCAATGGGGCTCCCAAATATCATCTGTTGCGGCGAAACTCAGTTCGGCAGCTTATGCAGTTAGGAAAATTAGACAACTTACAGATGTAGATACAGCTAGATTAGTATATTTTAGCTATTTTCATAGTGTCATGTCCTATGGCATTTTACTTTGGGGTAAAGCTGCTGATATAGAAACCATTTTTATTTTACAAAAGAGGGCAGTGCGAGCTATTTATAATTTGGGCTCTCGAACTTCCCTCAGAGATAAGTTTAAGGAAATCGGCATACTCACAGTTGCATCTCAATATATTTATGCAAACATATTATTTGTCCATCAAAATATTAGTCATTTTTCGAAAAAATGTGACGTACACTCGATCAATACTAGGAATAAGCACAAACTTGTGACCTCTGCTTATAGACTCCAAAAAGTGCAAGGTTCATTTCTAGGACTAGGTGCACGCTTCTATAACAAAATCCCTACTTCAATTTTAAATTTGCCTTCACAAAGATTTCAGGACCGTATTTAATTGAAAAATCTTACTATCTATCTTACTATACTGTGAATGATTATTTAAAAGACGATAATGCTTGGTAGATTTGTTACTTTTTGTGTATGTATATTACTTTTTGTGTAATAATATATTTTTTTTTATATTGTTATTATGATACACTTTTTTGACCTATAAACATGTCAATGGTAACAGTGATAACATATTGTTTGTTCTTATTCATATTCAGTGAAATTGTTTTTCTTTTTAGCAAGCTTAAGGTAGTCATGCTCACTTTGAGGCCTTTGCTTGCGGCGGGCGTCGTGTGGCGGGTCTCTCACTTCCCTACAATATGTGCGAGGAGGGCGATGGCTGCAACACGTGCGTCATACTTGTAAACAGGTGCTGCTTGTGGGGGCTGGTCTGCTTAAATTTGCTATCTATTTATTAACTAAGTCACTCATAATTTTGTTATAATACACATATATTGTCAGTGAGACTAGATAAATAATTTAATGTAATAAATCTGAAATGGTTTTGAAAATAGTAATTGCTGAGTTTCTTGTCGGCTCTTCTCAGTAAAAGCAAGCTTCCGAACCGAGCGTTAGAATCAGACTATTCATAAGTGCTTGTGAAGGCCTATTTGAATAAAAAATATTTTCATTTTCATAATAAACGCAGCCTATGCCGCTGGTCCTAGAAACACGAAAGGACCCTCCTTTCGTGTTTCTAGGACCAGGTATATTCCTCTTGTAACGTAGGGGTGTAGAAAGAACTTTCCGAAAATCAACCCCAACCCACATGATGGAAAACTAATTTCAAATGTTTTTTCAGGTAAAAAATTTGAATCAGTCTGATTCTAAGAAATAAATTTTCAAATTTCATCGAGGTGGTGTCTCAACCAACGACATCTATACTAATATTATAAAGCTGAAGACTTTGTTTGTTTGTGTGTTTGTTTGAACGCGCTAATCTCAGGAACTACTGGTTCGATTTGAAAAATTCTTTCAGTGTAGATAGCCCATTTATCGAGAAAGGCTATAGGCTACTTTTTATCCCAGGAAAACACAAGATCCCTCGGGAACGCGGGTGAAACCGCGGGGCGGAAGCAGTATTATATAATGATGGCCGCCAATTACACCCAGACTCAGGACAAACAGACATGTTCATGCACACAAATGTCTGTCCTGATTGGGAATCGAACCCACGACCTGTGGCATGATGACATGTGGGTATCTTACCAACCACGCCAACCGGCCCGTCAATATAGGTCTATATATCGTTCCCACGTATTTTTATAATCACTGCACTTTATAGTAAATTACAACGAAATTAGATAAACTCTGCACTCTGAATAACTGTAATTATGCGGTCTGCGGGCAAAATAAAACATAGGAATGATTCCATGTTTACTTTATCCTTTTCTGTGATTTTGATTATCCTTTTAAATTTTAGGTTGCAATGCTATTATGTCGTTTCCATTCCTTTAAAGGCAAGCACCAGATAATCGAAACGTTATGATGGTTGGTTCTAGAGCTCTGAAGTAGCATATTATAAAGACGATAGTAGAAGGGAAGGAAGTTATTAGGAAGTTTAAGGGCTGCTGTATTTAAAGATTTTCTAAGAACTGTGCGAATTAAAACATACCTCAGTAGCAATATGCGTTAAATTACTATTTATTATAAAAACGCCACTTATTTTATGACGTCAATGTATGGAAAAGAACAGGGTAATTTGTCTCAGTTCTGACATGACTGTGAGTTATCTTCTCGGAATCTGAATCTGAAATGGACATTCCGAGAATTGAAGAACTGTTCTAAACGCAGACTACATTCTTCATTGCTCTACTCAGCAGTTTTATCATTTTAATTTTTTATTATTTTTGCTATTAGAAACGTTTTTGCGGTCCACGCCTTGGATAAAATATTGAATAATAATTTTCATAAAGCATTTTAAAGCGAATTTCGTGGGTTTAAATTCAACAATGAACTTGATTTGACGGTTTCAGAAAATAATACCCGGTACCGACGGCTTGGAAATCTCTCGGGGTTGGTAAAGCCATGTCTTATTTCCATTCCATTCCATCCTGAGAGAAGTCATTTCAGTCATCACCTTTTACAAAATCTTTACAAACTTTGGTGTTCCTTATCTCTATATTTTCCTGAAATACCATCAAATATGGCGCACGGTTAAGGAAGGCATTTAGTAAGGCATAAGTATAATAAGATACCAATCATTGCCAATCAATCAACATCATCAAACCTAAACAAACTAGAAATAAATCCACAACTTGCATGTGCATACACAAACATCATGAATTTTCATCAAGTTGAATCAATTAGTGAAGCAAATCAATTCATTAGAATGCCACGTACATATTTATTAATTATTCAAACACAATACGTACATGAGTAAAATGCAATTGCATTTAAAAAAAAATACCTCCTAAGGTCGTGACTGTTATAATGCCTAAGCTAGATGTTACTAGTAGACTAATTAGTAATTACAAATTTTGATTATAATTACTTACACAGTAGCTGGCAAGTGTTAAACGCTACAATGTCTTACGTGTTATTGTTTCAAGAAGTATTCTTTTCTTAGATCCAAGGCATTGTAGACAACCAAATATAATATTGTATTTTCTATGCCCGTGGTGTTATGAGAGTCCATAGGCTACGGTAACTACTTACTATCAGGTGGGCCGTAAGCTTGTTTACCACGTAGTATAAAAAGAAAACGAAACCAATAGGTTTTTTTAACTATAGATAAACTTGTGGCTACATGTGGTAAGCACGCAAAACTAGAAGGAAACAGCTCTCTGGAAAGTTCTAGAACATGCTGGCAACAGATTTTCAACATAAGGGTGGTAGGTTCTACTACCACCGTGCCATAGTGTTCTCACAATATTTTCCTTCATTGAAAGTGCTCAGTGTAGGATACGATCTTCGTCACGAGGATAAGATAGCATGATATACCTATGCCGTAAAAATACCTACTGAAATAAAGTAGTTTAGTCCCGGATTTTAGAAAAACATTAAGGTATCTTCAAATCCGGTTATGGTATTCTACGTGACAAAAATAAATTAAGACAAATGTACCTACTTTAGTTAGATTATAGATAAACTAGCATTGTCACATTGTCCACATCGTTTTTATTTTGTTTATATAAAGAGGGAACGCTGCCAGCTTGTAGGAAACCTTGCCCATCGGCAGCAGCGGGAGCTTTAAGTAAATTTTCTACATATTATTATTGTTTGTATTATATGTATATTGGGTGTTCCGGCAGCTGCACTTGAGAGCCAGATCCTTCTGGGCTTTGTGTGCTTACCACCGTCGACCACCTCATCACCTACCATAGTGAGATTGTGGTCAAACGCAAGCCTAATGAAATGAAATAATTTATTCATTCAAATAGGCCTTCACAGGCACTTGTGAATAGTCAGACTCTAACGCACGGTTGGGAAGGTTGCTTTTACTGAGAAGAGCCGGCAAGAAACTCGGCAATGACTCTTTTCAAAATAAACTTATTACATAAAATGTATCCTGCAAGAGCGAGCGCTACACCCAAGCATTGTCGTCATTTAAATATTCATTAATGTTATAGTATGCCTTCTGTATTAAAATGGACTTAACACGTTCCTTAAATGTATGTAAAGGCAAATTTAAAAGTGCAGGAAGGATCTTATTATAGAAGCGTGTACTCAGTCCCAAAAATGAACCTAGCACTTTTTGGAGTCAATAAGCAGAGGTCACAAGTTTGTGCTTATTTCCAGTATTAATAGTGTGCATATCATAGATAAAGAATTTTTTAGATAAAGACTTATATTTTGTTGTACAAATAATATGTTTGCATTAATATACTGCGATGCTACTGTGAGGATACTAATTTGTTTAAACTTATCTCTGAGGGAAGCTCGAGAACTCAAATTATATCCTCCACCCTATGCAAAGTAAAAAAAAAAGTATTGTTGTAAATACGTGTTGTAAATAAATAATTATTACTAACGTTAAAAAAACTATAGGACATAATATGTTATCATATGATTTGTCACATCCAAGAGAAAATAATAGGAAAATATATTAATACTTGACTTTCCTCACAAAATCCCGCCATTAAATCTCGAAAATAATCTTCCTGCACACTTAATTTTAAGCTGAAACATCAAAGGACATCATTAGTGCTATCATAAAACATTAATTTGCATGGTAAGTCTGTCATAAAGTCATAATTCATCCCGCGTCTCGGCCGCGCGTCCCCGCGGCTGCGCGCGCGCAGGCTGCATACAAACTCTACTGTCATGGTCTAGGCCAAGCGGGTCATCTCAACATTTCCTGCTTGGGTTATGTATTCATAATCTGGAATTAACTCACACGTTTTTTAAATCTTTTCTTTAAATTTATGTTAATTGTATTTATACGAGTAGGTATTTAATTATTTATACATATTTATATATGTCCGCAATACTCGCAAAGTAGTCGATGGATTAACTTTTAAAAAAATTAACAACGTTGCAATTCTATAAAAGATTTTCATCCTTAAATTCTAACTTATGTTACTTATAAATAAATGTTTTTAGTTATTCTGATATTGTTTCAATAGGAAAATGTCACGAGTAAATAACTTAACAACATAAATATTTCTATCTAGCTACTAAGTAATATAAGTACGAGTACATTACGTGTTATTAAATCAGAGTGGTTTCTAGAGCACTACTTAATCATAATTCAAATCACTAACATACATAGGTATCTCACCATGTTGGGAATATTACGTGAAACCTCTAGATAATTATATATTTTCCTTATCATATCCGGTTAAAAGACTAATTGTTATTCTATTTACATACTAATAAACTAATAAAATGCTTTTGTTATATTTAGTACTCACTCTACTATGAGTTACTTAGTTCTCATTCTAGTCAGAGAGTAGGTTTACGCTGCTGTATAAAGATAGGCGCATTTTTGGACTTGCACATTGCAGTTCTTGTCGTGTTAATTGTT
The DNA here is from genome assembly GCA_951216915.1 of Tetheella fluctuosa. Classification (NCBI taxonomy): domain Eukaryota; kingdom Metazoa; phylum Arthropoda; class Insecta; order Lepidoptera; family Drepanidae; genus Tetheella; species Tetheella fluctuosa. The sequence continues at coordinate 12,122,936 of OX578216.1, read as the reverse complement.
CTTTATTTCATTTTCCTTATCTACACTAATATTATAAACAGGTAAAGTTTATTTGGATGTAGGTAATTTCCGGAACTATTGATCCGAAAGGATTACAAAGGGATGTGCTACATTGTATCCCGGAGAGACATTTTATCGTGGAGAGCTTTTGAGGATGATGAGAGAGGGTAAAATTAGATATGAGGTGGCCTACCTACTGACTGGCGACTGGTGACTTGGTACAGTTATATAGCAACACAGTGGTATGTAGTACGTACCCGTCTGGGTGAATACCATCCTCAAGTTGAAAGTCTGTCACCAGTCTCTGAAGCCAGTTATCTTCGAGATTTAGTTTGCTTACCACCTTCTGCCACATCCATTTACCATGGTGAAATTGTGCCGACAGGCCGAACAGTGTCGTATTCAGTACCTAGTGAATATTTATGATTAGAAAATTTGCGCATAATATGTGTGACATAATTTTTTATCACTTAATTATTAATTTCTAACACCAATATTATCTTTTACGTATATTCTCGACAATTGACCTTGCTTTAAAGAAAAATGTTTACCGTCCAAACACGCTGATAATGAAGACAATGGCGCCGCCGCCGACTTGTCAAGTTTATCTTGATGGTAATTACACTATTACATCACGGTAAGAGTTTTTTAGCTATCATTTCATAACACGTATTATCTATTTCACCCCCGCGCGGTTTGATCACCTATATGATTATTTTACACTTTATAGAGAAATCGCCAAGCGATTAGTCGACTCTTCAAGTGACTAAAGGGCTGGCCTTTATTTTGGACAAAGAATTAGGTAGCATTGCTATCCAACGTGGCAATGCTGCCAGCCTTTTGGGCACTTTTCCCGTTGACAGTGATGCGGATCTTTTTTTTGATGCCCTGTAAGCCCCCCCTTTTTGTATTTTCTTTTACTGTAAATAATAGTTAGGTAAGTTGTCTCCTTTATTTTATTAGTATGTTATAGATTTTAACAAATTACATGTTCATTATTTATCCTAATCCTAACTAATATTATGAAAGCGATAGTGAGTTTGTTTGTTTGTTACCTTTTCACGCTTAAACCGCTGAACCAATCGCGATGAAATTTGGTATGCAGATAGATAGGGAAATCAAAATCCCTCGGGAACGTAAGTGAAACCGTGAGGCAGAAGCAAGTCATATATAACGTCTTCATCATCAATTTAATCTTGAAATGTCCACTGGACGATGTTTCTTGACTGTTTAGATTTTTATATTAACTAGCTTCCACCCCGCGGTTTCACCCGCGTTCCCCAGGGATCTTATGTTTTCCCGAGATAAAAAGTAGCCTATGTTCTTCTCCGTACCATAGGCCATCTGCATACCAAATTTCATCGCGATCGGTTCAGCGGTTTAAGCGCGAAAGGTAACAAACAAACTCAATTTCGCATTTAGAATATTAGTTAGGATAGGATTAGGATAATATTAGTTAGGATTAGGATAGTTAGCATAAGGTTCCATTTACTACAATTCCACCGTAGTAAGTATGTTGCCAACTTTTAGTTTAGAAGGATGGGTGGCTTGGTATAGAGGACTTTTTAAATTAAAATTCCCATGGTGCTATTCTTTTGCTTCTTGCTTCCCTAATCTGATTGTCATTCTACCTAGGTTATGCCACTCGAATGAAGTTAGGCACGCCAATTTTGCTAAAGTTTGTAGCTTCACAGTACCGAGTGCCTATGGCGCGTTAATTACTATTAGCGGTAATCAATTATAAAGAAAGAAAGAAAAAGATTGTATTTTGAGCACGTCATCCGACGCACACAGCCTAAACAAATATTAAATAGAACAATACACAATACGAATATAATAATGTGCAAACAATACATATAGCAAAAAAATAAAAGAGAAAAAACAAATATATATATTATAATTAGGGAATGCAATCTCGTTCTCGCGAGATCTCATTTTTGCGAGATCTCGCCCTTTTTTAGCGAGATTGATCGCGGCCGAAAAATGGGCGAGATCTCGCGAGTTTAACGAGATTACACTCAAGCATAAAAACTGAGAGCCTGAGCCTGAGATCTGTAGTTCTAACTAGTATAATAAGTAGTATTGAATCCAAAAGGGCCTTCTCAGCGGCTGGTTATCTGGCCAGCAAAATAAAAAGCCATTTAGTAGACGATTCTTAGGACATTTTGTGCTTCTTAAGGAGCTACTTTCAAAATAATTGGTAATAATGGCATGTGATGGGAATTGAACAAGCCTTTCATTTGATTGGTATATTTTGTTAATTAGTCTCTTAATTTCTAATAGATATCTGAGTAGGTATAGTTTTCTTAATTGATAATAATATCTCAGTTTAGTTTGTGAGTTTCATTTTATTTTTTGACATTTTGTTGATAAAAGAACTGTTTTATTATTAAAAGACTTTTGTTTGATATTAGAAGAGAAGACTGGTTGCTTATTTCATTTCTTATTTGATTAGATACGTAAATTTTTACTACTTAAAAGTTTATTAAAAAAAATTATAGATAGATACGTGATACACTATGTATAAGAAACAATGTAAAAGGCAATAAAAATGATTTTTATTTTTGATTTGATACGTCAAACAATGTTAAATACATAAAAGTTTATCGAGAAAATTCGTAAAAATAAATGTAATAAATACCTATAATTCTTATTATTTTTTTCTTAATTTATTCAAATATTGTGATTATTTGCAAGAATAAACACACAAAACTGCCAATTTCGCAAAACAATATTGATTTCTCGGTATTGTTATTCATAAACTCGCGAGATCTCGCCTGAGCCCCAATCTCGCGAGATTGCATTCCCTAATTATAATTAACTACATAATAGATTTTTTATTAATTAATTAATAACAGATTTGAAACATAAAAAATAAAATAAAATTACGACTAGCCTAGTCGTAATTTTATTTTACAACTATTCTTAATCTACCCTTAAATTAATAGCATGATATAATATCTCGCAAAACAATATTGATTTCATATCATATCACTTCTATTTTAGGCAAGGTTTAAATCTGAAAAATCTATATCAATATCACATAGTCTTTACAGTGATTGAAATTTACTGATAATGTATATTTTATCTTTGCGAGTATATAACGTCAGATATAATCTCGAGTATTAGCAAATATCAAGTTCATTCATAATTCCTATCTCATATAATATTTCAGTGCGAAAACGACTATACTGTGACGTGAAATCAAAATAGTATTTTATTCAAACGATTTTATAACTTTAATTCATTGATTTATTTACCTGTATAATTGAGATTATATTTATTCGCAACCTTATAAAGATGATTAAGATTTTATTAGGAAAACATATCTAACTGACAGTTCACGACAGATTTTGTCATGATTTTCACTATCAATTTATATCTACTCTATATATTTTTTACTTTACATGACTTTTTTTTAAGATTTTTGAGCAAGATCCGGTTTCGCCGATTCTGGAAGTTTTTTTTAATAATGTACATTATTAATAAGAAATGTTCAATTCGTTTGGTAGGTGACATCCTGCTCCTCCTCCATTACAGCCTATTTATGTCCCACTGCTGATCACAGGCCTCCTTTCACGAATGAGGGTGAAAGAGAATGGGCAAATACTCCACCACGCATGCCCACTGCAGATTGGTGGCGGCAGGCTAGTGGTCAACCTACTGTTGGAGTTTTCAAACCACTTAGAAAGTGATAACCGGGCCCAACGGCTTTATGTGCATTCCGAAGCACGGAACTACTACTAATTGAGATATCTTCTTACTTCTATGGCGCTTTATGGGGCGTGAAGATGCTTTAAAAATTTGAAGGAAGCTACTAAAATAGCTACGAAAACAGCTACGAGTGCTACGAAACGGTGCGTGCGTGCGTCAGAAACGCATTCGGCCAGTTTAATTATTTATTTATCACATCGCGGCATCTAAAATCATATAACTGAGCGCATAAAGGCTATTATGTAGTTATCGCTAATAAAGATGCTGACCACTTACAATAAGCTTCCGTTGTCGTGCAAATTGCACTATAATTGCTATGATCTACATGTTCCGAGAAACTTATACAATAAAATTGTGGAGACGCTTTTGCGCTGTTCTAAATAACTACGTAAATTAGTATTGTTTCCATTGCCTTTATTACATTTTCAGAAAAAAAAATATAAACGGTTATTTTGTATTGTTATGTAGTAAGTAATAAAGTATTTTATATGTGACATATAAACCTTACGGTTTAGCTTAACATTTTTATCTGCTTTCATCTTACACAATTAAACGGAGTTACGACCACACGCACTTTTATTTATAAAGTCCTAACATGTATGTACGTATCAATGAACGTACATTACTGATTAATCTAAATCAAGGTGACCTAAATTTTGGGGGCAAATATCAACATTGAAAGAATAAAATATTACCATACCAAAACTAAGCAGAGCTTGTACTATGGAAGCCAGATAACTGATATACTACATATACTACTTTTATTTTGTAAATACATACATATATAGATAATTACACCAAGACTCAGGACAAACAGACATGTTCATGCACACAAATGTTTGTCCTGGGTGGGAATCGAACCCACGACCTGCGGCGTGATAGATAGGGTATCTTACCAACCACGCTAACCGGCCTGTCCAAGCTACAGGTACCTGAAAACCCAAGTAAGGAGTTTGGCACACATTGACATTATACTATGAAAAGAGAAGTAACGACCTACCTTCACAAGCAACAATCTACCTTCACTTTCCTTCATGCGACCGAAAATGTCAATGTGTGCCAAACTCCTTACTTGGGTTTTCAGGTACCTGTAGCTTCCGAAACTGAGCTGGGGGCTCTATTTAACCCTACTAAATTGGATAGATGGATGGATATTTGTTACTCTTTCACGCAAAAACTACTGAACAGATTTGGATGAAATTTGTGACACAGATAGAATATATTTTAGATTAACATATAAGATACTTTTTATTCCAAGAAAATATATGATTCCTCAGGAACGCGGGTGAAACCGCGGAACGGAACCTAGTAATATCTATGGACATCACACGCAGCTATGTGATCCTGAACTAAGCGAAACTACTATAAAACCGTATAGTGTCTCCAGGACTCCAAAGGTACACGTAGTGACATGTTAATATAATACAAAGTTCCCTTGCTACATTGGATACGTACGCCAGTTATGTAGCATAGAATTCACAGTAGCAAAAACAATGTTACTGTATAATACAACTTAATAGTCGACTGTCAAGCAAACAAGCTCACTCGTATTAATTTGAATGAATCACAACACAATGGAAATGTGTTCATAGATACATATGTATCTAGGGGAATCTAGGTTAATGCGTCAATATAGTATTATTCTTTGTTGTTGGTGACTCAGTCATTAGGATTTATCTCGCGAAATCAAGCTGTGATTTGAATGGAGGTGAGTAAACAAATGACTAAATACATTAATTTGATTAAAATTAGCCATGATTATATAGTCCACAAATATATCCGCAGAGTCTCTCCAAACTGCTTATAATATTAAAAATCAAGTACTTAGCTACGCGTAATCCTAATCCTAACTATAATATTATAAATGCGAATGTGAGTTTGTTTGTTTTTACGCCTAAACCACTGAACCGATCGCGATGAAATTTAGTACGCAGATAGCCCATGGTATGAAGAAGGACATGGGCTACTTTTTTTCTCGGGAACGGGGGTGAAACCGCGGGGGTCACCTAGTAGTAAAATAAAATGAAAAAACAGGTTATAAAGGTAAGTAATAATTTATTGTGATGATTTAAGGTAAAGGCTTCCGAGGTCCTACGCAGAAAACTAGTTCATCTATAGGTGAGTATATTTTTTTAAAGCAAAAATTCAATTATTCCACATTTGCCACTTTTGAAATCGTGATGTGATCATCAATATGCAAATTTTAATACTTACTTTTAATTCTGTATGCGCTTGTAAACTAATCACATTATTTGGTTGTGTATTGTAATCACTGCGACAGTTTACCACCACCCTAAAATCATTAAGATAAAGTTCAAAATTGTACAGTTTTTAGATATTTAACAGTATCCCGCTGCGCGTCGCTAATAGTATGTTTATTTTTTTATAGTCATAAAAGTAACAGGGTCATTAACGTTTAAAGGTATTTCGCATCAGATATTGGTAGAACAAAAAATAAAAACTCTTAGGTAATTTTAGTATCACATACAAATATATTAATTTGGACGATATATGTAAATAGGTAATGCCCGGCGTGCGTTTGCAATGCATCTTTTTTCTTGTCATAACATCATCGCTCAACAACTCATTCAAGTATATAGAAAATACAAAATACAAGAAGAAGACATAAAATATTTTAATTAGTAAATAACTTCCATGCAAATGATTGAATTCCATGATCATATTAGGTATAGAAGAAGCATAAACCATAATTGAAGCATCTACGCACTTCATAATCATCTTGATTTCACCACATATATTGAGAAGGAAGAATGAAACAGCACCAAGACAATACATCACGCATAATGTTCATAATAGATTGCGTAGGAGTGTAATGTAACATCAGGATATGAGACGATCTCACTTTATTGACGCCTACGTGGTATTTTGTATTATTTATGACATGACAATACCTCCTTGTATTGTAAATGCCTACATTGATTGAAAAGGAAAAATAGATTCTTAGGAAGTAGATTTTCATATAAATTAGCAAAAAAAAGATATCTGTGGATGAACGATGTGATAGCATATGATATAGGTCACGTTATTGGATGCGAAAATCTGTCAGGTGTCATCCGGCAGCTCCAATTGAGAGCTGATTTTCTTACAGTTTTTATGTGGCTACCACATTTAACTACATATCACTTACTGTGATTGTCTGTAAATGCAAGATTGTTAAAAAATACGTCGTGACGTTGACAACAATGATAATAATAATGATAAAACGTTTATTTGTACAATTACACAGTAAATTCTAACAATTCAGATTCATAAGGGTTATACCTACACCGATGTCATTGGATTGTGTCGGACTTCTGATCCCTAAATTAAGTACATAGACCTGTATCTTAGGTACCAGAATGTATGATGTAAGCTTATATACACCTATTTTAATAATCAATCCAGATAGATCCATGGATTTTGGTTTATTTTACTTACTGCCTTATACAAATTATGCAACATATTATGAAAAAATATGTTGCTATGTAATTATTTCGAAATCTATCAATCGACCTACTTGAGATTAGATATTTAAAATAAGCGTTGTAAACGTGAAAATCTGGAGTGAAAGCAAACATAAGTGGCTTTATCACCAAGCACACAGCATATATCCATATAAATTCTTTAAATCCCTTTACATAATTTGATAAGGAATTAGATAGATAGATTAGATAAACGATAAAACAAAGAACTATTAATTAGTTCTAGTCACGATAAGGTAACTCTACTTACCATGGTTTAGACTCTAACAATACTATTGTTTGATAAAATTCTTTCATTAATTACTTTATTAATACATTTTTAACTTTAGTTTGTTTTTACGTCTCTCAATGTAATTTTCCTGTTGACTAAAGATAGACAGACAAAAATACTTAAGTGGTGCATAAGTATATTGATACTAGCATTTGCCCTGCGGTTTCACCCGCGTTCCTAACGGATCTTACGTTTTCCCGGGATAAAAAGTAGCCTATAACCTTCCTCGATAAATAACCAGTAGTTCCTGAGATTAGCGCGTTCAACCAAACAAACAAACTCTTCAGTTTTATAATATTAGTATAGATATATAGTACCTATAGATTAAGTCCTAACTATGCTTATACTTGTCCTATAATTTTATTCTAATCACTTAAATTTAACATAACATTAAATCAATCAATCAAAAATCTGACTTGATCTCTAGAATAATTTTGTTTAGGTTGGAGAGCTTGGAAATGATAGAATGCCAAGCACCTACCGCGGAAGTGGCACTTGAGAGCCAATTGTCTATTAGGCTTTGTATGCCTGCTAACCTTTTTTTTACCTATGGTTGTCCACAATCACGCCATAGTAAGTGTTGCTGTGGCCAGATGTGGTAAGCACATGTATCCTAGGAGGATCTGGGAGTGCATCTATATAGTTTATCATTTACCAAGGCGTGAGTGTGTTCAAACACATTTTTTTAAATAAAACCTTTTCGTGTCTCTTGCCCGCCACTTAATGCAGTCTTCTGCCAGAGCTGCGTGCAGCTCCTACCATATTGTATATACTTGCCTTCCACCCTGGGGTTTCACCCTTGTACCCCTTTTTAACCCGCTTAGGGGTGGAACTTCCAAAAATCCTTCATTACCTTACCTTGCCTACGCTGTATAAGGTATCTGTGTGCGAATATTTCAAGTCTCTAGGTCCAGCGGTTTGGGCTGTGCGTTGATATATCATCAGTCAGTCAGTATTCATCCAAATTATTATGTACAAATATATTTCAACATAAAATAAAACAATAGCAACCGGAAAGCCAGACACCTACGCTAAAGATATGCTACATGTAGGGAGATAAGTATGTTTTATTATTATCTTGCATTAAATTAGGTAATAATGTACTTATTTAATAACTTATCCTCATTATACTTATCCTTACATATTATTAAACGCAACATTTCTGTCCGTCTGTCCGAGTATATGCTTATGACTCATGAAACACTGGTTCCTTTAAGAAGGTTTTAGAAAGGAGATGCGCAATGATCGCTTTTTTGTATCAAATAAATATCCAAGCAAGTGAAGCTGCGGGCATAGGCTAGTACATATGTATAAGTCCTGTATAATGTGGAAGGAGATGAATAATTAATTTGGCATTATTTTTTGTTCTCATAACTTTGATTACAAACATCGATAGTATGAAATACATGTTGTTTTGTATGAGTCAACTGTGTAATTACAATTTCCGCCCTTTATTTTGTTGTTACGATCGCGCGATCTCACCTTCGGCGGACATTCGCATTTTTTGCTAAGTAAACAAACAAAAAATTTGCAACATAATTCTAGACTTTACCACCACTACTATGGTCTTATTTTTGATTCACTAAAAGTTTATTTTATCGTCTGGTTATTATTGCTACGTTATTCTGAAACGAATTTCTTTCTTATTCATTTTCTTTATGTTTTGTCCGCGATATACTATTTTTTTATTTATTTCCTCATAAATGAGTTAAGAAGTTACAAGATAGTTCTTATTCGTTTTTGTCAAAATGTTTGGAAACTTGATATAGTTTCAAAATTATATCGTTAAAGTGGTAGGGGATTCCGACGACTGACCATGTTTTTTATTTTCTATATAAATTGGAAATCCCAATACGTCATAAATTCAACGCAATTTTTTACTAGTCTATAATTTACTCATGAATGACGTAGGTATTAGTTTCTGGCTAAATTAAATTGCGAAAAAGAACCGCAGTTTTTGACTTTTTTCCGGTAATGTTTAGGTGTTTAACCTTTGCTTTTTGGTTGACGTAATTTCATATTAACTTTCCTTTTTTATATTCCTACGTAAAATATATTGGTTGGGTGGTAGATATGTTGATTAATTTATTCATATGAAACATATTGATATGCGTTGAATACAAAATTATGACGTTTTATTTATAGCAAGTTCTACTTATATGAATCTTGCGGTACTGCGTTTTTTTTTTAATATGTATAGGCCTGTGTTGGACTACGATTTCACCATAGTAAGTGATGATGTGGCCAACGGTGGTAAGCACACAAAGCCAAGAAGGAACTGGCTCTCAAGTGCAGCTGTCGGAACACACCAGTAGGTATTTGGAGACAAATTTTCAACATGAGGGTGTTAGCCAGGCGGATACTACAAAGTACCCAACCACCGTGCTATAGTTTCCTCACGATGTTTTCCTTCACCGAAGGCACATGCTTATTGTAGAATTTGAACCCACGACTTTCGCTGCAGTATCCGACGTCACTACCACTATAATCGCACTATAGTAAATGATGATGTGGCGGAATACATATGTAGGTAGTTGGCGAAGGAAATAGGATGAAGTCGTAACGAACATACAAATGAATACATAACAATTTATAATCTGAAAAGTGAAGTAAACTATCAATGTTTTTTTTTAAATACGTAGGTTCTCTTTGAGAAGTTCAAAGTCGTTTCCGCTTGATATAAAGTTTCAAGTCAATTGATTTGTTCCAGTTGTATTGTAGGTATCAATCTACAAAAACAAAAAGGCGCTCACCCACAACGTAGTTAGAGCAATTTCGGACAATGACCGTTCAATAAGGAAGTTATAAGGAGTCATAATTATTTTTAAATTATTATTAATTTTTAATGAACAATTTTTAAGAATACTCGCCATAAAATTAAAAAGGATACAAAGTACTAAAATAATAAATAAATTATGAATTGAAATAATAAATTTAAAGTTAGAGTCTATGTAACTGAGAACCAAGCGAAAGTCTTAGACATTTGCTTGGTTCTCAATTTTTCCACCCTGCCACCATATCCACCATATCTACGTTTGTATGTTTTTTTTTTAATGTAAGAAATATTTCTCTAAAGAGTTTGGTATTCACTTTAGCATCAAAAATAAAACATGAACATTTAATTGTACCTCATTCCATTATCCTATTGCCCTAATTTTATTTTATACTAGCTGTTCCCCGCGGTCTCACCTTAGTTTACGGAATAAAAATTAGCCTATTATAACCTTCCTCAGTAAGCGGGCTATCTAACGTAAAAAGATTTTTTCAAATCGAATCAGTTATCTGGAGATTATCTCCTCCATGCGAACTCACAAACAAACTTTACCTTTTTATTTATAATTTGTATAGATTACTAACTAATAATAAGCAAATATGTCCAGCAGTGGACGTCTTGCGGCAGAGATAATGATGATGTTGCTATAGGATTTATTAATAAAGGTGTTTATGGCTCAGTGGTAGTGCCGCTAAATGCTGTAATGATGATCACGGGTTCGAATTATACAAAAAACTTGATGGAATCGTGAGAAAACCATACACCAGGGTACTTTATAGTACCTACCTGGTTGACTACCACTCTCAAGCTGAAAGTATCTTGCCAAGAATCTGCCGGCATGTTCCGACAGCTGTACATGAGAGCCAGTTTCCTTCTAAGCTTTATGTGTTTACCACTTTCTGCCACATCGTTCATTATTAACCACAATGAGATTGTGGTCAAACATAAGCTTATTTATAGTTTAAAAAATATGAACAAAAAGTATTAGGGAATTTAAAAAACATATTCATGTAAGTACTCTATTTTAATGATAATAATTAATAAATAATGATAAAACTGTCACATAAGTATGTGATAGTGTGCATATGGTATCATGAAATCCTGATAATTCTACTCAGATGTAACATACAGGGCTGTAAACTAACTTTTACGTATTATGATCAATTCCAAATGTGCGAAAAAACCAAATGTTTAGTACATTTTGGGGAACTTAATTGTGGGTATAAAACTTTTGTATAGAACACCATTTTTTTAACGTTTACCTAAGCAATTAAAATTCGCTATGTTTATAGATATATCTGTGCAAAAGTGTGATTGTTTGTTTGTACTTCTTTAACGCCGAAACGCACCAACGAATCCAAGTGATTTTTTGCACAGTGATAATTTATAGGCTGGAGAGTGATATAGAATACTTTTATCCCCGAGAAACCGCGGGGCAAATATCCCGAGAAAATATTAGTAAATATAGTATTATAAGTAAAACAGCAGGGCAGAAACTAGTTTGCTATCATTAGAAGACTTTATTGCTAGCGTTATGTCTCCAATAATTCCTTCTAGGGTATGCTCTATTTATGAGCCAAGTTTCATCCAAACCCTTCAAGCCAATACAGCGTAATAAAGTAACAAACATGCACACTAACAATTTATTATTATTTACACGACATTAGTATAGATATAATGTCGTTAGTCAGTTACCAGATCATAATATTCTATTATTTTTTTTGTAATGCAAAGGGCATTAAATAATAAATAAACTCAGAAATTGCAGCAGTGTGTAGTTGCCTATTAATTAATTAATTAATTAGTAGTTTATTAATTAATTAATTATATTACATGTCTTATAATAATAATAAACGTCGTTTATAGTAGATACCTAACAGCAAGATAACAGAATTTTATTTTTATATGGGCTTATTTAAATTTAGACGTTTGACCACAATCTCACCTTGAAGCGATGTTGTGGTCGATGGTGGTAAGCGCCTAAAGCCTATATATTGAGACCATTTCGATCAAAGCCATGACATGATTAGATAAAAACAATCAATATCTATTACATTTGAGGTCATCCAATTTAATAAGGATGCTTATGCTAATATAAGTAAGGTTGGCGTGGTAGATAAGATACCCTATCTATCACGCCACAGGTCGTGGGTTTGATTCCCACTCAGGACAAACATTTCTGTGCATGAACATGTCTGTTTGTCCTGAGTCTGAGTGTAATTATCCATACCATTATCTATAAAAACGGCAAAAAAATCACGTTTGTTGTATGGGAGCCCCCTTAAATATTTATTTTATTCCGTTTTTTTTTTTGTATTTGTTATTATAGCGGCAACAGAAATACATATCTGTGAAAATTTCAACTGTCTAACTATCACGGTTCATGAGATACAGCCTGGTGACAGACGGACAGACAGACAGACGTACGGACAGCGGAGTTTTAGTAATAGGGTCCCGTTTTACGCTTTGGGTTCGGATCCCTAAATAAAAGAAAAAAAAAAAACTGTAAATTACTATGCTTGGCCATCCAAAAAGGGAACGCTGCCAGCTGTTGGGAACCTTGCCTATCGACAGCAGCGAGGGTTTGAGGATGTTTTCTATATATCATAGTTTGTATTTTATACATTGATTGTAAATATTTGTTGTAAATAAATCAAAAACTATACTGAGCACGTGGAATTGTGTCATTTTGTAGTCTCTATATATATTGTCCTATTTGTATATATAATACATACATATACATATCACAAGACGCACACGATTCTTATACATAATATTGACAAAACTATTACATACTTACTTGCACCTATGTCAAAGGTATAAATTAGATCATTTCATAGACAGGAAGTAATAAAATACAAGTTATATTGAACTTTTCCGATGTAGTCTGTAGGTATGAATTTAATTAGCATCTAAAGATATTAATTTACATTAAATCGTTTTATGGAGTCCGATATTACAGTAGCAATATATTTTTATGTTCGATTTTTAATCATATATATTTTATTAGTGTTACTGCACACTGTCTACATAAGCCTACGATTACCAAGTTAGAATTAAATAAGTACAAATGTTTCAGTCGTTCGTCAAATATTAGCGAATAAAAGTCCGCATGCAGTCGTCTCTAGGTTCAACCGAGTGTGTGATCGTACTGTTCAACGTTATCGCAATAAAACCTTTTTACCGTCGAGCTAAACTTATTCCAGACAGTGAAGTAAGCGTGTCAGCCTGATCCATCTCCATAAACGCGACATTGTTTATTCTATAATTTGCTACTTTATCACTACTGGCCCAGCAAACGAAATTCAGTGGGAACAATATCATTCAGAGTTTGCACATCGCGCGGTTCGGTCGCGCTTCGATAAAAAATATTATTATTATCTTTTTTTTTTCAGTGTTTTTCATAATCGCGATAATAATAATTAGCTTTAAATAGCTGCGCAAGAGTTTCGTAGCGAAAGCGTAGCAGTTGTCTACGAGCCGCCGCGTACTAACGTGTTTCAGTGCGTTTCGATTTTCACGAGTTTTCACATTTCGCGCCGACATCGAACTTTATTTGTTTGAAGAAAAATGGCTACCAAAAACGGACACAGTGAGTACTCTTCAATCAGTATGATTAGTATCAGATAGTAGATTAGGATTATTTTATGTATTTGGTATCGAGTTTCATTTGATATTTTCTGAATATTTATTCAACCATATTTCTAATCATTGGTCTCTATGAAAACATGATTTACGCAAATCTTTAATTATCAACAGTATATTTAACTTTGGGACTTTGGAATTATTTATTTATTACATTTAACTTTATCGACTGAGATTAATAAACACACTAATATTAATAGAAATAAAACATTATCACAAAAATGTGTGCCCTGAACTTTGTGGTTTGGTTCTGATAATAGTGTGGAAAACCCGCTATCACAGACCTATATTAATGAGTTAGGTGATATTAAAAATATATTTTTTCCTCTACCTAGTGCCTTTATATAGAGCCCAATTTCTAAATCCACTATTCCATCATAAGATGGGTCATGATGCGTTAACGGAAAGATAGTACATATCACACCACAGATTATGGATTCGATTCTGACCCAGAACAATATTTGTGTGCATGAACATGTCTGTTTGTCGTGAGTCTGGGTATAATTATCTGTAATAAGTATATTTTTGAAAAAGAAGTAGTATATAGTTATCTGGTTTAAATCCTACAAGCTCTGCTTAGTTTTGGATGGCTGTGTGTGAGGAATGTCCCGGGATATTATTATACTCTTATTGTCTCTGTTTAAGGACAGACACATCTTTTTTTTATACTACATAGGTGGTAAACAAGCTTACGGCCCACCTGATAGACAGCGGTTACTGTAGCCTATAGACGCTCATAGCACCACGGACAAAGAAAATACAATATTATTATATTTTCCCAGCCAGAGGTATAACGCGTTGACATGAAGTTGTTAAGTCTCCTGTGCCATTAATTTCACCGGCTCCCATACCCTCCATTGTTCATAATGCTATTAATGGGCAGAACTTATACAAACTAATAAATTTGGCAATAAATGATTAGATTTGTAATATAGTAGACGTGCTCGTGATTACAAATCTGCAGTTGAAAAACATTTTAAAAAGTTGAATTCACGTCTACGAAGTATCTTCTAACTATATTATGTAAATAAAATTAATAATTTTAAGATGATGGTAGCTCAGTGGTTGTGAGTTCGAATGAATCCTACTGTGAGCTTGAGGTTTCGGCGAAAGAAAATATCGTGAGGCAAACCATTGCTTCCAAACCTCAAGTTGAAAATCTTTCTTCAAATACCTACCAATAAGTTCCGGCAGCTGCACTTGAGAGCCGGAACTGGCTCGACTTTGTATGCTTACCTAGTCATATCACCACCTCTCATAGTGTCAAACACATTAAAAACAAAAAAAAAGTGCAGGTCTATTTTTTTTTATAAAGTTTGTAAAGACAAAAATGCAAATTACAGCATTTTTGTCTCGTTATCTAATTTAATCAAGACAAGTAAAGTTATCAATGACGCGTTGAATTATATAACTGAAAGAGGTATTCAATAAACAAGTGTTTAGAAGATTATTATCATATTTAATTATCGCATACTGGATGACCATCACAAAAAAATGCTGCCAATAAATCCCTAAATAGTAAAAAATAAAGTCGCTATCTACCTATCTGTTTCTCTGCTTACTTCTTCTAAACCACGCAATGGATTTTGATACAGGTTTCACTAATATAAACAACAATAAACGAAAAAAAAATGTGTGTATAATTTGTATATTTTTTGTATAAAATGTCTGAACTATCGTCCGATGCAAGGGTGGATGCTAGAATTGAAGGTTGAATAACAAACAATAAATATGACTAATAAAAGGTACATGGGTACGGTACGGTAGGTAAGTTAGGTACAGGTAAACTTGTATGCAACATTGCTAAGGCACGATACCTCGTTAGCATAGCTGGTTGACGTCGAATCCCATGTTCAAGTTCGTGGGTTCTGGGCTGGTGCTTTCGGTGATGAAAAACAACCACCATGCTATGGTAGCGTGGTATTTTGTAGTACCCGCTTGGTTGACTACCTACCACGCTCAAATTGGAAATCTGACGCACCTAGATCAGTGTGATCCGGCAGCTGCACTTGACAGTCAGTTCCCTTCTAAGCTTTATGTGCTTACCACTTTCAGCCACGTCATCACTTACTTTAGTGATGATGTGCTTGTGATAAACACATAAAAAATAGATACTATATTTATTAATTGAAAAACAAAAGAAAATTAGTGTTGGATGTAGAATTATATTTAAATTAAATATTTTAATTGTTATTTTGGCACTGAGATATATATATATATAAATATAGTAAGTGAAATAAATAAATAATAAGTGCTATACCTATTAGACAATTTGTAAATAGAGTTCAGATAATGTAGTGACTGATCGAGGCGCCGTCAATACAGCAAAGATAGGTAATTTACCGTATAATTGACCACTTGTTGAAATTTAAAAAATATATAATGTGATAAAGTGGTAAAATATTTAAATACTATTCAAAGTAACATTGCAAATAGATAAAATGGCAATAATAGCAAGTAAATCCTGAAAATAGGGATTTCCCTGACTTTACTAATCCGATGTGGAATTTTATCAGATATAATTAGGCTAAGTCGATAAAAAAAATATTCTTTAAGTATTGTGTAATAAATTATTATTAATACTATAAAGAGGTAAAGTTTGTTTGTTGATAGTAATCTCCGGAACTATCCTTTATATCCTATATACTATATGTATCCAGTAAAAAAAGAAACTTTCTGTTACATAGCACGTTTATTGAGAAAGGTTATGAGGTACATTTGATCCTGGAATCGCGGGTGAAACCGTGAACTAGCAATTTATACTTTCAGAAGTTTATAAACGTGATTCCTCATTAATTAAGAAGGATTATTTACTTGTTATTATTTAAAAAAACACCCGAATTAAAATCTCCTCCACTTTTTGAAGTCGGTTAAAAATATACTCATTTGACTTCTGAATCCAATACAAATACACATTTTTATTTCATATAATGCCATCTATAGGATAAAAAAATACAACTGCGTATTGCAACTGGACGATGGCCATCTTACGCCGGATTACCCTACTCTAGTTAATAATTTATCATAATAAGTATGAACTGAGGACATTGATAAAACTAATCCCATATCAATAGATACACTTCTGGTGCTTCTGTCTACATTTGTTTATCAAATTATATAATATCTTCGGAAGGTAGGTATACAGTAGGGGTGATATCGCGTCGCCATAAATGGTTGATAGTATTTTATGTTTTTGAAACCTGTTCAAATGAGACCGGCGCAATTAAAATATAAATACAGAATTCCAGATAGATAAAGTAAAAGAGCACACAATAAACTTATTGGAATGTAATTGATAAGGAAAACACATAATTAAATGTCATGTATAAAATAACATAAAATTCTTTAATTGACATAATATTATAAACGATTCAAAGTCAAAGTCAAAGTCAAAGCCATTTATTCAGTTTAGGCCCTAGGAGGGCACTTATGAAGGTCGAATTTACTGAAGCTACCACCGATTCGGAAATCAGCCTTCAACTGAGAAGAACCGGCAAGAAACTCAGCAAGGTTACATTTTTTATATATATTTTTCTTTTTTTTTATAATCTGACTATTGGCTATATTTTTTCAATAACAGCAAAATGTACAATACAATATACAATTAAATCAAAAAGAAAAATACCAATACCAAGTAAATAATAAAATGTAACGCAAACAAGTTCTTATTAAATAATAGCAAATACGCTACATAATGGCTAAAACTAAAAAAATAAAATAAAAAAAACAATAACATTATAAATTATAAACATTGTTTACACCACTTTTTACGATATAACTTATTGTAGGAGAGCACGCCAACAAGTGTCAGTTGCTGGTAGAAAGGGATTCTACTTCAAAGATGTTCTCTAGTTCTATATTTTCGTGAATTTTTGATAACAGTACATAGATTAGAAGTAGACGGATTGCCCCGTAAATTCAGCGTATACTGAAATTTGAAATACCTACAACATATTTTGCTACATTTTCATCACTTTTATTTTTTATTCTTGTGTATTTTAATTTTGCGATCATATATTATAAAATATGAATAAATTTAAGTATGTCTACCACTTTTTCCATAGAAAACTAGTCATGTTTAACAATATTATCTCAGAGAAATAGTTCGGGAAGATAAATTACATATTTGGGCGATTCTTAAACAACGTATCATTAAGTACTTGAAGTGGACATGCCTATAGAAGCCTATTTACATGCAATTTATTTTTAGAATCTATCTACTACAGTTGAGTAGGTATAATTCTAATGGTGGTTTTCATTTGCCCGTGTCCATTCTATTATTTTTTGTTCTTGTCTTATTCATAAAAAAAATTGAATGACAATAATACTTGTTATCGTATTAGTTAATTTATAAATATGCTTCGAAATTTGAAAATGTTATTGTACATACCTATAGACAAAATGTTCGCAAGATATTATCAAAGATATAAATAAATAGGAAAAGAGACTGTAGTGAGGTGCAATTCTTACTACAATATAATTTATTCCCACGCAAACTCCAGAATGACTCAAAGTCAAATTTAAATATAATAACGTCAACAATTTAACGTAAATATAGATTCTATAAATATCAATTGGAGTAATTTAGGTCGCGACCCTGCGACAACACATTTTCTGGAGTGTAAAGAGATATGTTTGTTGTACCTACGCTTGTTTAACGAAAACGCTAAACAAATTGTTGAAACAAAATTGTTATTGATTCCAAGGGTTTTTGTTGTAAAGTCAAATAAAGTTGTAATATCAGTAGCAACTAAAATCCCAAAGTTGTCAGTTTTTAATTTACGATCCACGGAGCGTAATGAAAATTGTCTCACTGTAACAAATTGTTACTCTTGGCAAATACATCAACCGGCTATCATGCACTAGTTATTAGAAAATAAATTAGCCACGATAATTGTGTTCAAAAGTTAATTTAAATTGTATATAATGTTATTTCCATGTCTCTCAATAATAACACGTTACATTTTCGCATTAAACATTGAATTGTGTCAAGTAATCACTCTACTATTATAAAGGCGAATGTTTGTTTGTGAGTGTGTTTGTATGTTTGTTACTTCTTCACGCTCAAACGGCTGGCCAATTTTTATGAAATTTGGTATGGAGGTAGCTGACAACCTGGATTAACACATAGGATACTTTTTATCCTGGGAAAACATAAGAGCGGATGAAACCGCGGGGCGGAAGCTAGTCATAAAAATTAAAGATAATTATATTATCGTAAACCTACCAAAAATTGATAGTAATAGATAATTCCTTTTTAATGCTTCTATTGTAGATAAAAAAATACATAATTATGCATGTAATCAAGATTTTTATGGTATATCTTATAGATCCGCAATTAATATTATTAGGACCTATTTCCTAGCGGGATCTAAAATACCGACTAGCTTGGTAGCTCTCTCACGAATAATTAATAGTTACCCTTCCGTAATGCAGCAAAAACAATAGATTTTTGCTCAAATGAACACCTAAGAATGCTATAGATAAGTACCCACTTCCTGTGGGGGATCTATTGTTTTTTCGGGATAAAAATTATATTTTGTTTTAGTTAAGTTATCACATTATATAATTAATAATATTAAGCAATTTTGTTTTAATTCAAAGTATATATGTGACAGGTTTAAGCCAAATCCGATACGTGATTGAGTAGTATCATAGCGTAAAAACATACAGTGGTCAATCGCGTTGAAGTCACGCGAAATGCCGCTTTGTATAGGCATTCGTCATTGCTGCATTGTGTCAAAGCAAAATTTTCTTAATTTATTCTATTCTCAAAATATACCTATATTTGTAGCATAGATGGCACTCTTATATCTACATAAATATAATATACCTATATATAAATCAATGTTTGTCCAACTGTTTGTTTGTAACGTTGCGCTCCTATACCATTCATCCGATTGCGATGGAACTATGGTGAGTTATTATATTAATATTTTCTAACAAAAAGAATGACAAAATAAAGAGGCATTGCAACGCACGCCTGGGGATTAGCTTGTATGTGATAATATAAAGAATGTCAACTAAAAGATACTGACAACAGAGGACATTGATTATTATAAAACAATAGATATGTACATCGTTAGCTAAACATCCTGGCATATTGACGAGTGATGTTTATTGTAGAATGCCATATTGATGAACAATCGATGTTTGGCACACTTGCCTCACGCTCCGTGTGTTTTCAATAACTCAATTACGTCTAACGATCCATATCGAAAGATCTATCTATTGTTAATATATCTCAGTATTAATTTTTGCTACCTAGAATACTTAAATCGTGTATTATTTATATTTTTTTTATCTAAAACAAAGGATTAGGTTGTCAAAGATAGCATATAAATAATTTAAATAATAAAGACAACGATGTTATCAATCAAAAAAGCGTAACCAATCAGGCCAATCAATAAAAAAATCACATGATTTTTACTAGTATGGAATAGCAACCAATTGAGCTGAATCCATTCAAAATCAATACTTTTGTCGTTACTTTAATTAATATTCTTATATAAATACACTAGTATTCGTCGGGCGGTTTCACTCACGTTTTTATAAACACACCAGTATCTACAATGTTACCGCAAACGTTAAATGTCAATTTAAAAACAACAAGGCATTTAAAAACTAAGAATCAGCCCATCTTAACATTTGCTTAAAGTTATCTTTTAACAAGAAATAACAACGTCATCTGTCACATATCTGTCAGAATGCTTTGTATTTATTTTTGTTTGTTCGGACACCAAATGTCAATGTGACTGTAAAATGGTGTTTTCGCGAGACCCGTATATTGCTAGCGCAGTCCTTGCCCAGTTATAAATAAAACGTGTATAATCTTTTGAAAAAAAGTAATACCAAATCGTAATATTTATTTAAGTATAAATGGATATCCCTGTTGACTGTATAAGACAGAACACTAAGGAATGAGACCGGCCAGAGCTGAGACTGAAAGAGAAAGAAAGTTTTTGCTGTTGTTTTGCTCCAAAACTGTTGGGTTTCCGATTCTAAGTGAACACATAAGCTATAAGCTCATTACATGATTTATAAATAATAAAAAAAATATGTGAAATATCCACGGAATATTGATATTAAAATAAATTATTTAGGGCAGTCTAATTTGAGCTTTGTGATTATAATCGAAAACGATTTAAAGTTCATTTATATAGAATATTATAAGCATCAAACAAACTTCTACAAACATAAAAAAAAAAAATACAACCCAATTGAGAACCTCCTTCTTTTATGTCGGTTAAAAAATAAAGACAACGTAGTCTATGACGTCATCAAAAGTTCTACTAAAATCCAAACAATCGATACAAATAATATGGGAGAATGTTAAAATTGCAATTGAAAAACTACTATTCAACCGGCTTCATGCTGACAATCCTTACAGCTATGGTTTATCCTATTTTGCTAGTATTAATATTTAATACTTAGGTACCTACCTATACATGTTAAAACCAGGGTAGACTTTATTCGGTACCTACCGCTGCATCGTACAGCTAGGCGGGTACTACAAAGCACCCACTCTACCAACATGCAAAATAATCTATACTAATCTATACTATAATATTATAAAGCATAAGAGTTTGTTTGTTTGAACGCGCTAATCTCAGGAACTGGTTCGATTAGAAACAGTGTTAAACACAGTTATTTCAGTGTTAGATAACCCATTTATCGAGGAAGGCTACTTTTTATCCCGGGAAAACACAAGATACCTCAGGAACGCGGGTGAAACCGCGGGGCGGAAGCTAGTTTATCAATAAAATTGTATCTTATAAAAAGTGTGCTATTTTCGTGATCATAATAATTTTGTGTATAAACATAGTTGGTAATTAAGGCACCTTCGTCTTTAATAATCACTCGCGGTACATCTGCAAAAAATGATTTATGTATGTTTAAAATTTTCCCATCGACTTGAACAACACAAATACACCGATTAAACAAGAATCATTTATATCTACGTCATCCTATCCTTTGTGTGCTTACCACCTTTGGCCACATCATCATCATCATCTTGTGGCCAACCTCACACAGTAAAATCTCGGGGAAACTAAAAGATAAACTCGATACCTACCTAGTTATTCCAGCACTATTTATTTTCTTATGATGTATTTATAATTAGCAACTAAATAAATGTACATACTTACATATTTTCAATTGTTCGTCGTCCATCAAAGTAATTTGGCTTTAATAATAAGTTGTTGGAAATCCCATCGTTCGTTATTGAATGACCGCCGCTATAAAAATTATCTTTTAGTTTTATTTTTGTACAACAAATAGCATTGTTTGAAAAAACGTTAGATACCTACGAATAGCCGTAGTTTATTAGTATTATAACGAATATTCGAATGTACGAATACCTACTAGCTTTTCCCCCTCTGCGGTTTCACCTGCAATCCCATATTTTATTCCATTAGAGATGGAATTTAAAAACCCCCCAGTGCACCCGTCAGTCACACTATGTTTTACGTTAAATAGGAATTGTGTATATTAAATTTAATCTTTTTTTAAATAAATTTTCATTATATTATTTTGCAATATGTCTTAACAAATCTCTACATGTCATTTATAATCTGCAATACCATAGTCCATCTAACTAACATGGCAGCTAACTTTCTATTTCATAATTGTAAAGCCACTTGGAATACGTAATATGAATTAAATACAATTGGTCATTTGTGAAACAGCACTATTATCTCATCGGATTAAAATAATAGAAAGTAATCAAATGCATTGCAACAATATAAAGCTTCTTTATAATAAATTCCTCGAAGCTGCCACCTCTGCCGATGCCAAGGATCCCAACAGGCTGACAGCGTTTTCTCTTTCCTTCTGTTTCCTATTTGTATTTATATTGTAAATATACGCCGCCTGGCTACACATGCTATGCTATGCTTTGAATGCTTTATCACCGTCGGACACATGATCACTTCCTATAGTTTGATTGTGATCAAACATAAGTCTAATTCATTGTAAAAAGGAAACGTACTGTGTAATGTGGGTATAAACCAAGAGGCAAAAGTTTGGCTCACGTTAACGATATTTCCTTTGAATATTTTTTGAAATGTACTTCTGAGTTATAAGTTTTCCTGTAGGATAAAGTAGATATAGGTATTACGGGTATGTAGGTACATACCTATAAGGTTTATAAAAATATCGACACATAATTTATCAGGATTCGAGGAGGTGACTGAACTTACAGTTTCCACTGGATTATTTTGTTTTGTTTTGTTGAAAGGAAATAATTAATTCCACACAATTATTATTGGGAATGTCGTTAAATATGAATACATACCTATATCTAAATTGCAATGTAGGTAAACATAAAATGCAAATCCGATAACATTAATTAAATAAGTTTCATGAGTCATTGTTGGCGTAAACAAAGCGAATACCTACTTTTGTTTTTGTAACTATTTTTTATACTATAATAATATTACAAAGAAAGATTTGTATTTTTGTATATAACGAATAAACTTAAAAACTACTGGACCGATTTCAAAAAATATTTTGCCGTTAGAAAGCTACATTATCCCTGAGTTGCATGGGATATATTTTATCCCAGGAACGCGGGTGAAACCGCGCGGAAAAGCTAGTTTAATAATATATTCACGTTTCTTATACTTTATGCTTACTAATATTATAAATATGAAATTTAGTGCGTGTGTAAGTTTTATACTACTCAAATCCGTAACGGCTGAACGGATTTTCATGAAATTTTGTAAAATAGTTGGTACCTTACGTTCGGAATGGGGCAAAGAATACTTTACTAAAACATTACAGCTTACTTTAAAATGAGCTTATCGCTATCCTTCAGGGTTTTTTTATGTTATAAATGTAGCCAAAGGTAATAAGCACACACAGCCTAGTAGGGCACTGGCTCTCAAGCGCAGCTAGAAGACACATGGTAGCCAGCCAAGCGGGTATCTCAAAGTAGAATATACCAACATAATATTAAACTGTTAAAAAGCACGTACCTAATTTAATGTTCAAGTTAAGTTGAAGTATTTATTAAATAACAACCTTGTAGTCAATACAATGAGAGGAAAGAAGGAATATCTGTCAATAATATTACGGGCTTTGAATATTTTAATACGCCAGGTGACAAATTAGTTTGTGCGCAAACAATGACATTGGGTCGTAGGTTATATATTCTGGGACATTATTCCTCACACACGGCCATCTGACCCCAAACTAAGCAGAGCTTGTACTATGGAAGCCAGATAACTGATATACTACATATACTACTTTTCTTTTGTAAATATATATATATATATATAGATAATAACACCCAGACATAGGACAAACAGACATGTTCATGCACACAAATGTTTGTCCTGAGTGGGAATCGAACCCACGACCTGCGGCGTGATAGAAAGGGTATCTTACCAACCACGCCAACTGGCGAACTGTTGAACTTCCGTGATTCATTAATATTTAGCGACCAAGTACGATATTAATTACAAATACCTACTTAGGTACCTAAAATGTATCTTTATAACAGTCTTTATATAAAAATAAAAGATTCAATATAACCATGAATTGAGTAGGTATTTGTTATTTTGATCAACTCTTAACGCACAGACCATTCCGCAATTTACTAAACTAACTTCTAAATATTATAAAATAAAATAATATTAAAAAAACGCATAAGGTAGAGTTCCGACGTCAAATCCGAAAAATAATGTATTCTTTAATTATCAAGTTTGTAAGATAGAAATACTTTATTTGTCTAGAATAACAAGAATTAAATCTATCATCTCTTCTATCGAATTTAGAATAAAAATTATTCGTTTGAAGGTAACTTCATTATATAATAAAATGATTGAATAGGCTCTATCAACCTAAGTCTCTAATAGTTATTTTTATTTCTTCTACACAATATTCTCAGTTGGAAAATATGATTACAGACGTAGAGGCCGGCAACCCTCCACCAGAGCCTGAAGGCCCACCGCCACCAGGCCCCCCTACGAGAAGGCCCCCCCAAGGTAAGCGCCACGCATGGCACGAAGCTTTCTGTTAGCACCAGATGTGACGTCTTCACTTAGCATGAGCATTACAAAACATGAATGTATGGAACACTTTTTATGGAGTTTGTATGACACTACTCCATGCTTATTTCAATTTTATGCTCATTAATATTTAAATTAATGTTTGTTTTCGGGTTTTATTTAAGTCATTGGATTTTGTTTTGATTGTGAAGCATATATTTTATTTTTGCAATTGGAATGGGTCATAAGATAAGACACACAGCACAAATATTTTTAAGATGCAGAATCAGCTGAATACAAAATTGTTTAAGTATTTTTTTTATAATAGTAAACATGTATATTTTATACAGTTTACGCTTCTTAATTAAGTATCAAAACATTTATAATTATTTATTATGTTGTTTTAAATTATAATTATTTTATATTTATATCTATAATATCGGGTGTTGTTCAGAAAAGTCGAGCTTTCCATGTCATGTGTGTCGCTTACTTATGTATTAATTTTGGGTTCAAATATTATTTTTTAGTTTCCACCCCGCGATTTCATCCGCGTTCCCGAGGGATTTTATTATTTATTATTTATTAGCCTATAGTCTTCTTCGATAAATGGGCTATCCAACACTAAAATATTTTTTCAATTCGAACCAGTAGTTCCTGAGATTAGGGCGTTGAACCAAACAAATAAACTCATCATAATATTTATAATTAATAAAATTATAATATCATATACTTTATAGTAGAGGTACTTTTTATCTGTAAGATAACATAGCAGATATTAGTTCGACAATGGTTAGCTGTCATTGTTTATCAGAAACCTAGCTAAATAACAAATAAAAAACCTATTCGTGGAAATTAAACCTATTCTAATTTGTGTTTTTTTTTATAGTAGGTGTTTTGTATAGGTAGTAGTAGCAAAATAAATAGCTATGTTGCTGACTGATATATTTAAATATGAGATAATACTTCTTACTGAGATTTTAATTCATTGCGTAGCTCTGGTTTAGTTAGTTTGTTCTTATTTATTATCTTTTAGCATTAAATAACAGCTAAAAATAACGCAGTTTACTATGTATAATGCTATCTATAAAACACTAGTCATCACTAGACATCACTTTGCAGGTTTTACCCGCATTTTAGAATAATGAAATAAGTTTTTTAAGAAGAAAAAAATCTTACCAAAGCATTTTCTGAGAGTCCTTACCACCGTGCTATGATTTTCTCAAGATACTTTCGTCGAAAGCTCAAGCTCATTGTAAAGTTTGAACTCACGGCATTCGACGTAACTACTACTGAACTATCATCGCCAAGTTAGTAACAAACCTCTTCAATCCTAATGTTTTGATTACGAATGTAACGAAAGATCAGGAAGTAGGTAAGTACTGCTTGTTTTTGTTAGACGATCGATTCTGAACTCATTCGAGTCTTTGCTACTTTTAGTAACTTTCAAAAATGAATCGTAAGTACTTCCAATTAAAAATTGATTTTAAGTAACATTTCCTCAGGTTGATTGTCAGATAGATGAGTGAATGGAATCATCTGACACGTGAAAGTCTATACCGGCTCCCTTTCGCCGTACTTTGTATTGTATGTTACCTTGTATAATACAAATAATACGTTACATGCGATGTTACAACCAAAACATCGCATATAACGTATTATTTGATGTTACAACCAATGAAAGGACAACGCCAGCGGTCAGAGATTTTGCTAGTGAGGTAAGTCTTTTGATACGACTCTCAAAGAGTGTTCAGACAAATAAGTTATTAATGGACTGAGAGTGAGAAAATGTACCTACCTATCAAGGTCCGAGGAAAAAATTAATAAAGAATCGCAAAAACACACCTAGATGGAACTAACCTTCAAGTGGATCTCCCGGAGCACACCTTAGATGCTTAGCTATAGATTCTCAACTTGAGGGTGGTAGCCAGCTAGGCGGGTAGTACAAAGTAATGTAGGATTCCAAACTACGATATTCATCACGTATTTGACGTTATTAAATCTCAACCGTAATCCACATAAATAAACAGAATTATGTCAGAGGTCATAGAATATAAATAGCAAAAGGAAACAAAGATTACAAAACGACGTCTCCCACGCCGCGCGCCGCGCTGCAGACAATTCCACCCAATTGTGTGCCAGATACGAAATTACGCTTTAACTGAATTTAGTTAGGTAGGATCCTTTTGATACTCATATGTTATCCATACATACCTACTGTAGTAACATTTGCTATCGGACGTTAACAAAAAGCGTTTCTGGGAAATGTTTACTAAAATAGGCACATTTAATGGGATATTGTTATGCTTTCGCAAATTTGATATAAGGTTTTAGGTATTATTAAGTTATTCCCTTGGTACCTATAAGAAATCAGGTCGTCTGACTGTTTGTTGAAATTATTTTACAAGTCTGATAAGCATGATTAACTTGGTATCAAGGACATTTTGCTAGACTATATTAATAAATAAAACAATAAAATCAAATAAACATTCACTGGCATTTATTAATCATCTGACTCTAACAACCTTTTGGAAGGTTCAGAAGTTCATATTAGCACTTTAAACTTTTTATTTTTTAGAACGACAACAATAAATTAAAATTAAAATGCTACAGTTAATTCTGAGAACTTTTGCACAGTGCTTCAAAAATTTAGGTTTTCCTTATTGCCATTAAAAACGTTGTTAGTCATGATTTTTTTAAATCTATTTCTGGTCCAGTAACCTCAAAATGAGTGACGGCTTGTCATTATATTGGTGCACTTTTAAATAAGTATTTGCCTAGATTTTTTGGCTAGAATTAAATTGGTAGATAAGTTATTTTCTAGATTATTCATTGTAAATAAACAAAAAACCGGCATCTACTTTATTATATTTACAATCTTTACCTTATATACGTTGCCGATCGGTAGAAGCGGCAACCTCGAAGAAATTTTCAAGACATTTTTATATTGTATTTCCTATAATTTGTTGTAAAAACCGGTTATAATATCTTAAAATGTTTATTTTTAACATGAGCCGGTATTGGATGACTCGTTATCGACTTGCACATTTTTTTATAGGTATACTGCATTTACAGTACTACTGCAGTAGGTATAAGGTACATAAATTCATTAGCATTACACATTATAGTTATAATATTAGTTCGTAAATAACTAATTCATTATTAGACAAAGTCTTTGATCATATGCGAAATGATTGACGGAATAGCGGGTCGTTTAATTAATAACTACATCCAGAGCGAATAACATCCACATTTGAAACGAATAAAAAGCCTGAACTACCGTTATATGGTATATAAATAACTACCTACATTACAGGCAAGTGGTATTATTTCAAAGCTATGTCACAGTACGATTATAGAATAAGCAGTAACGTAACTCGTGTCCATATTCAGTATAATCGACAATATGTCATAGATATTATAGAAATTGGTTATTACATTTTTTATTTTCTACACGGCTATCTCATTCTTAACTTAGAGGAGCTTGCAATATAGAAACCAGATACCCAATCTATAATTTTTCATCTAAATTGGTTTGATTTAATAGAAAGCAACAAACAGACAGAAATCTAGACAGTTACATTGTTATCGTAATAACAAACTGAGAGGAGAATGTGAGTACCTACCTAAAATTGTATTAAACTATTTTTTTTTCATTATTTCTTAAACTTCCTAGTAAGCAAGTTTTAGAAGTAATTTCACATCCGAGCTTGTTTTACATATAAGTGTGTTCGTGAAAAAAATGGTTTTGTGTTACTGTTTTAGATAGATAGATACATTTTCACTATGTTGATGTACCCAAGATCACAAAAACTAGGCCATTGCCCTGTTGTAGGTGCCTGCAAATGTGCGTAGGAGTGTTCAAATGTTATTTGAGTGATCTTTTAATGCAATTCGAGTGACGATCGTTCAATGTGTAGGCAATCTCAAGTGATGCACTCGAACACATATGGTTGTACAGATTAACTTTTATAGTAAGAATTTGGTTTTTATTATTTACTAGCTGTCTCCCGCGGTTTCACCCGCGTTTTCGAGAAAACAACGTGGCCCACGTCATTCTCCATACCATAGGCTATCTGCGTACCAAATTTCATCCCGATCGGTTCAGCGGTTCAGAGAAAGGTAACAAAGAAACTCACATTTGCATTTGTAATATTAGTTAGGACCAATATAGGAACTTGAGGACTAGAGCTTCCGCGCCCCGGTTTTACCCGCGCGTTTCCAGGCATCTAATAATTGTTTTATTCTAGGATATAAACCTCTGGATCTATATCGGTATATTAAGTAACAAACATACAAACTTTCAGTTTCATAATATTAGTAGGTTTTACAGATAAAAAAAGTGTAGGTATAGTATCTTATACTCAAGCCTGCATGTTACTTCGTGAAGTCTTTATAACGCGTTGACGCATATTTATTAGAAACTATCTTTTCCGCGCGGTTTCACCCGCGTTCCCGGGATAAAATATAGCCTATGTTACTCGGTGAAGATGTAGCTTTCTAACGGTGAAAGAATTTTTAAAATCGGTCCAGTACATTTTGAGCCAATTCGTTTCAAACATACTTACATACAAATCTTTCCTCTTTATAATATTATTAGTATAGATATAGATTTAATCTTTGTATCTAAAACATCATTGTTCCACTGAGTCAATGGGAAAATTTACGTACATATACTTAGATAATGTTCTTAGAAATAGACACCAAATTGGTATTTATATCTGAATCGACCGGAATAGAAAGTTAATACTATCTAGTTCATAAGAGACATTAATAATGTTAATGTTATTGAAGTATCCATATATTTAGCGTCAGTACAAATTATTTTCAATTTATAAACGTTTGTTTTTAATAGACATTTGACTGGTAATGGATTTTCCCTATTACTGTCTTAATGATTTGTAAATAAATACGTATTTATTGATTTGTGTAATGTTTGTAAGGCCGTAAAATAAAATCTATTCATAGAGTCTCATTATATCTAACTAGCCCTCTGCCCCGCGGTTTCACCCGCGTACCCCTATTTTACCCCCTTAGGGATTGAATTTCTTAGTGTCTAAACTGTATAAGGTATCTATGTGCAAAATTTCAAGTCTCTAAGGTACAACGGTTTGGGTTGTGCGTTGATTTATCAACAGTCATTCAGTTTACCATTTTATATTGTAAGAAGATTGCAAAAGTTTATTAGGATTTTTGTCATTCAATCACGAATTACGTTATACGGCAATGTGATTTTGCACATAGATTACACCCTCGAATAAAACAGTATTTTTCACAGATATATGTACACTAGATAACGCAAATGCATGTAGGTACTTCCCGTGTCCGAACCCCGACAAATCGTCAAGTTTGGCCGCCGCTACTTACAGTCCGCGCGCGTCTGTTGTTGCAGCCGGACGGCCACGAAAACTAAAAAAATGCCTCGTTGCGTGATAATTAAAGTTATTTCAAAATTATATTATGCGTAAATATTTTGTTGAAAAGTTGGCACGCTTGGTTTCAATACAAATCGTGATACTTGCGTTATCTAGTGTGCATATACCTATATCACACAAAACAGAATACAATCAAAATTAATAAAATGAAATGATGAAAATAAATAAAAGATATGAAAAAGAGGAAATAGATACTTTTAACCGACTTCAAAAAAGGAGGTGGAATGAGGATGAATCTTTTTTTATTTTATTTTTATGTATGTTCCCCGATTACTCGAAGAAGCCTGAACCTATTTGGAAAATATATTTTTGTATAAAAGGGTATACCTACTTCCCAAGTGGTCCCATTGGTACCAAGTCAGGATCTAATGATGGGATCCCAAAAAAATTGAAAAATATAACTCTTTAATTTAGAATTCTTAGACTCTTAGAATTATTCACTAACTCCTAATAGAGTTAGTGAATAATTCTTCAAATATTAAATGCTCGTATAGACCACTACTTACGCTACTTTGATGTTCCTTTGAATTAGTCAGGTGAGCTGATGATGGAGGGTACAACAGGTTAGTTAGGAGTTAGGGGATAAATCTTAATGTACCGTATAGACCGTTAATTTTTATCTTTCTAATTATTTAGGTGATTGCGTCGGGAGTCATTTATATATATATAATACAAACAAAAAAAAATGTTAAGTACTAATTCAATATTGTCGACAAGTGACAAATCTTGAAAAGTATTCAATACACAAAAAACAAAAAATGGAAAAATAAAATTTAACTTTTAACAAAAAGTAAATCCGACTTCCAAATGGGTTTGAACTAAAAAGTATAAAATAACGATGGAAAGCACGTGTTCCAGAACCTCAAATTCTTTCGCTGAATTCAAATCGAGTTCTAACATCGTTAAT
This sequence comes from Tetheella fluctuosa, assembly GCA_951216915.1. Classification (NCBI taxonomy): domain Eukaryota; kingdom Metazoa; phylum Arthropoda; class Insecta; order Lepidoptera; family Drepanidae; genus Tetheella; species Tetheella fluctuosa. Next base: position 12,091,721 of record OX578216.1, on the reverse strand, counting down.
ATCGTTATTTTGTACTTTTTAGTGCAAACCCATTTTGAAGTCGGTTTTATTATCTCAGAGACACATTAGATCCCTCAGGAGCGCAGGTAATACCGTGTAATAAAAACTAGATAGTTATACATCTTTTAATTCTACTAAATATTTTGTTGTAAGGAAAAGATATTAAATAAAATTTCGTTATTTCAATATATTTCCACATTTCCTGTCCTATAAATAAATATTTAACACGCACAACATTTTACAGGAAACTCTTCCATAAATATTATTGGCCTCGACCTTGACTTGTGTCACACACATGTCGTAGCTGTAGCTGGAAAGTTATACATCGTGCCAAGTAATCGTACCCCACAATCAGCACAGAGAATACAAAAAAACAACAATAAAAATGCTGCCAAATAAAAACTTTTTATTCGAAATTGAACCGTATTTTTTCACACAAAAAAGTGCATGCTTATCAATTGATTGCATAGAAAAAGTATGTAATTTATTTGCGGTGCGCTTTTATTTTGAAATGTCTTCTCGGAAAATGATTGTGATAGAGGACATAGTTTATTTATTAATTTTCTTGTCAAATGTCTGATGAAATTGCTTTGAATTTAACACACTGTAATAAAAATAGTTATAACTATTGCCTGTCAGTGTTTGGTTTTTGGTTGATTGATGTCCGAGAGACTTAGGTGAAATTATTGCATCGTAGTATTTTATTTTGTATCTGTGCATATTGTTATTCTGTCTAATTTGATTACATTCGTTACACTTTCAACAATAAAGTGGTGCTTTTGTAGTACTTTTGTAAAAGTTGTATTTCTTATTTAAATAACAAACTCATTTTCGATTTGAATGACAGCTTTATCACAGAACGTAGAAAGTAATAGTATCTCTCAATATTAAAGAATTATGGAATAAATAAATAATAAATGCAGAAATAGTAAAAAAAAACTACAATTGCATATTGTGCGTATTATACCTACAGGATGGCACAAAGTAATTTGCCATTGTTATAGTTTTTATGCATCTCTTTGTTCGACGGAATCCGATGGGGAATCGCAATAAAATGGAAATAAATTCAAAGTTATTTATGAAGCCAAATTATTTACAACAACGTAACGTCGTCGGTCGGTTTGATAGAAATAATCTCTGAAATCAATGGCAAGTTTGTTGGAAAGTTGTGTAGCAAATAAAATTAAATTCGAGCAAATATTATCAAAAAATTTGGCAGCAACATGATATTTTTATACATCCCACATCGTTTTGTTGGCTGTATAATAAATAATAACGTGTACTATACGTGTATTAATTATCACACTGTATTATTGCAGTCTATAATATTGAGAAAAATTTATGCCAGAATTCCATAAAACGTGGACGTTAACTATCTAGAAATGATATATCGGTCGGTACGTTATTATTGCCACATTATTTATTTGAATTTATATATACCTAATAAATGTTTTCTATGAATAAACTGCTCTAAAAATGTGACAAGTATTTAATCAGGCGTTTAACCAAGAACTGTCCATCCATTAAAAGTATTAACATGCCAAGTTAGCCGTCGTTTAACCAGGACTCAATGTTGATGAACACCGACCTAAATATACTTCTAAGTAGATCCTAAATTAAAATATCAATAGCACTTATAACATTAGCTAGTTCCTCTATATGTGTGCATGCAGTATTCTAGTACAATGGGGCTGTAAAACTATGTAATGTGTCCATTATAGTCCGTGATTGACATGATAATACATCAATTTTCTCCACCACATTAGAACAACGGGTAGGAAACGGCTTGTTTTAATAATTCTGCACGCATATCATGCTTTTGTCGTGCGATACGCTGCACAACGGTCGACAAGTACACTACCGAATGAGATAGAGATGAGGCCGTATGTGTGAGGAGAGGTAGCGGGAGTTGGAGCGGGAGCGGGTGTGAGCGCTTCCTGATATAAGTATGCTTGTATTCATCTACAGAAAAATTACGCGTAACTGATATGCGTACATTTTTTTAAATAATAATAAAAAATCTCGCTACAACACAATCTCTAAAAAGTTTCAGATAAAAACGTTTAAGAGTCCGATTCGTTGTTTGATATGTTTTATCGTATCTGAAGCAATTTGAAACATTTTAAGGATTTTAAATGTGGGTTTAAAATAAAAATAAAATATAGTTTTTTAAAGATAGTAAAAAAAAATGGTATTTTAATAAAATACTTAGTTTATTAACACAAGTCCACTGAGTACAAACTTCACATATTTGGTGTATTTCCCGACAATTCTGTATAATAAATACGTTGTAGCGCTCCCTATTGAGCTATAGCTAAGAACCAGAGTACTTACGTAGTCGGTAAAAAGAATATCTCCGACATTGGTCGAGCAATAAAACAATAGTAACAAATATACGCAAACAATGTCTCTATTCTGATCATTTCATTATTAGGAAGTCAAATGTTCATCGAGGAACGGTCAGCAAATTATTCGAATTAAAAATATGCACGCTGAATCGTATAACTTGTACCACATCGTAATTTGAAGGCTGTGCAATGCCGTCCGATACGCTACTGTATACCGTGAAGGTTTAGGTTAGGTTAGCTAATACTTGTGTTTTGCGAATTCCACAATACGATAATGAGTTGAGAAAAAACATGTGTCCAATTTGATGCTTCGTCTTTTTTTGTTAAATACAATTTAAAATGTTTATTAGGTTATGAAACATATCGTTTATGTTTTTTTTTTGTTGAAAATCGAAAAGAATAATATTAGGATCATGTTTTTTTAAAATAAATTACTCGACTCGACTCAATTCGACGTAATTTATGTTTTTTTTTACTATGTAGAGTCTTGTGTTTGGCCACAAATGCTCTATAGTTAGAGAATATAAGTATAGTGTGTGATATGTATTGTGTATTTATTTCATGGACAATGAAATCCTACTTAAATAAACTTACAAAAGATAACTCTTCTCTCTTAAAATTTTTATGGTATAAAATCCTCATGTTTCTTTTTCAAAATTTATAGATGGATAATACAAACAGACTACAAGATTCCGTCACGTAGTGGCTATAACATTAGTTATCTGTATTTATTGTGAGTTTATAAAGTTAATTTGGATTGTTAGCGGTTAGCCTGCGCCTGCGCTGAGCGCCGTTCATTGTCACGGTCGAGATGTTGTGCGCACATGATATTGAAGGCATCTTATATAATTAACTTAACTTATTATATTAATTAAATTCCAAAAATACCTACTTTGTTCCAATGAATGCTTGTATATTTGTGTATTAGACCATTGTAAGTGATGACGTGGCCCAAAGATTTTGATTTTTGGAACTAACTTGAGAGTTCTCTAGGTACTTTCAGCAAAAATATATTATACAGATTAAATTTTGTACAAGTATTTTCGGGTCGAATGTTTAAACCGAGTATTGTACGTAATACCTACATAAAACGTAAATCATATAGAGACGCTTCGATTAAGATACAGCATTCAAGAAAAAAAAACATAAAATTATCATACAAAAGATGTGAAACATTGCACAATAGACTAATAATTTCTAAACTTTTTCTTTTATCAGTATTGAAAGGTACGCAAAATCTCTACGCTCGCAAAATTCATAGAGAAAGTATTTTTTTTTGAAAATCGTAAATTTTTATGAACTAAATATATATTTGCCTTTTCGAAATATTTAGTTTTGATGCATTCATTTTGATCTTTCACTATAAGTGTGCAGCAAAGTTGTTAGATCTAAAAAGCTGTAGGTATAAATAAAGATTGACTCGGTGATAATCGTGTTACAGAAACACACATCTGAGCTTTATGTCTAAAGAGAGGTTTATTTTATATAAATGGTCTCAACATCGCAACGAGGTATGCATACTGAAAACAAAGCAGCTTTCTGAATAACGGTGAAACTAAATGTATGTCTACACTTGTCCCTGTTCAATAAAAGCTAACATTAAGGAAGTAATATAGCATATAATTGGTCAGAAATCCAAAGACCTTAATTGATTGAATAAAGTTAAAAATTTAACTGTCGATAGCTTTGACTTTCCGTAAAACAGTAGATAAATAGATTAAAATTTTTGCTTTAGCTTCTTGTTCAAAATTATTTTGGGGAACTCATAAGGACAGTGAACAAGGGTTTTCAGAAAGACAGTCTGAACGGGTGTGCAAATAGGCCATAAATAAGTATCTACCTATTTAAAATTTTGAACTCAAGATGGTATCTTTCGACGAAAGGTTGATATTCTGTCGCCACACACCTACCGGTGTGTTTTAGTTCTTTCTAGACTGCATGTGTGCACTTCGGTCAGATCATCACTTACTATTGTAAGATTGTGGTCAAACGCAAGCCAATAAAAAGCAAAAAAAGACCATTTCACTTTCGTCATAGAAATTACTGACTTCAAAAATAGCAAATCATGATTATCAAGATTGGTTTAAGCTTCTAGTTACAGTAGCTGATTCAAACGACAAATTGGACACAATTTTGTCGTGTCACGTCGTTAATTTAACAATTTAGCGACGGTTCGTGTCTGTCATTGTCATGGCCGACTATATTTTCCAACTTCTGTTTACTTATGATGTTATAACAGAGTGAGACTTAACAATTTGTAGGTGAAAATTGGTATACATTCGTTTATTGGAAATATCTACTTGTGATATTTGTCGTTGTTATTATTTGTGTCTATTATTGTAACGAGGATGTCTCATGTTGCTCTTAAACGTTTTGTGCGAATTGTCTCAAAGTTTAAACAATGTTATGTACTGTAAGTCACTAGCTGTCCCCCCTGGTTTCACCCGAGTTTCCGGTATGAAAAGTAGAGAAACACAAACTATTTTTTATACCGAGAACGCGGGTGAATCCAAAGGAGGCAGCCAGTAATGAATATGTTTACGACTGTTATCTCAGAAGAGGTAGACAGTGGTTTTAGTAATAATCTTATCATTATATGCTATGCCCACACCATTGTAATACTTTACACTAATTCATTAAAAACAATTCTCATTTTTATTCATAAGTAGTGTAGTCATTTTGAGGGCTTTATAATTACACTGATTCTACTGCAACAAATTACCTACTATTGCCATAAAGCGGTGTTTCCATAATAACTGACTACTGACTAACTGAACTTGTGACGTCACTGTGGTTGCAATTTGCTATATTGTACTAGAGATTGATATTCACTGTCATGGTCGGCGACGCACTATAATTCTCGAACAATAGGCAACAATATAATACTAGTCTATGCCCGCGGCTCTACCAGCATCTTACACTTAGAGTCAAGGTAATTTTGTGTTGTAACTGCATCAAAATCCGTACTATGGTCCTTGAGTTATAAACACATTAACGGATAAGCAGGCAGAGAGAAGATGCGTTTATTATATGTAAGGAAAAGACAGGTATACAATATAGGTGCTTATGGCCGTTAACCTATACGTATGCTTCGGCTTCGTTTATCTTAGGTAAGGTAAAAGGTTTGATAAATCTTAGAAAACATTTTAAATCCTTCATTATTTCACATAAAACGTTTCTATTTAACTTTATTGTAGGTATTTATTTATACAATACATGCTATTGTTTATATTTATTGGATATAATCTTCAATTTACATATTTCCTACATTTTCTCGTGTCAATGTTTTTTTTTTTGTTTCTCAAGGAACTTGCTAAAGCATCAGATTTCAGGAAGTAACTATTGTTCCATAATTTCTCACGTAAAAATACATTATAATTGATTAAATTGTATGTTTTAAAAGATTTACGAGCACTGTAGTCTGTAAGTAGGTACCTACCTAAAATGTATGACGCGTAGGTGTGCGTTATATTATCAGTTAAAACAGTGTGATAAGGTCCATCCCAATTTGCTACCATAAACATTAAGCGCGATTACGTTGATGGATTGTGGAAAACAATATTTTTATGTGTCAAGTTCGTTTTTAGTGTCCCCAAAATTATTTGAAGATAAACAAATGGAACAACCTAATGATAATTACAATACTGTATTCCGATTGCTCAAAAGTGCTCATTTTCCTTTTAAAATTCTTTCTGTTTTTCCATTTTTATACCAAAGTAGGTAGTTTAGTAAATATTTTAATTAAATGCCATTTATTGATGTTTATGTATGAAGATAGGTAGGTATCGAAACAGGTTTTAACATTAAATACTAAATCGTAAGAAATCATTGTTTACAGGAAGATTGTACAATAATATGTAAAAATCTAATCTAAACAAATAGCTTCCTAATAGCTATTTGTTAGTTTATATTTAATTAGCTTCCGCCCCGCGATTTCACCCGCGTTCCCGAGGGACCTTATGTTTTCCCGGGATAAAAAGTAGCTTATAGGCTTCTTCGATAAATGGGCTATCCAACAATAAAATAATTTTTCAATTCGAACCTACTGGTTCAGTAACTACTGTTGCTGAGATTAGCGTGTTCAACCAAACAAATAAACAAACTCTTCAGCTTCATAATATTAGTATAGGTTTATAAAATAAAATAAGTACGCGGAAGGTAAATAATGCGAATATTATAATATTTTAGTCATAATGTCGTCTTTGCTCATCTTGTTGTTTTATAGTCATCGTATAATTGCAATATAATAATCGAACATACTTGCAACCTGTTTGTTATAATTGGCTGTATATTTCTAAGACTTGAGTTTGCTATTCAAACTGTCTAATTTAAAAGTATAAAGCTTTTATCACATTATCAGTTAGTTTGAAATCGGATAAAGACTCTCAGTCAACAAACAAAGTGTGCATGCCTACTATGTCCTTCTTTCATACCATGAAACAATTGAAACAATTATTTTTTCCATACAAACTTTTATATCTCTTTTGCTTCTCTTAGAGATTGAAGTTAGAAATACGTATAAATACACATTTTATTAATAGTTTCGAAGAGAATTTAATACCTACATTCATGTAAATTTGACCAGAATTTGGGGTGAATTTATAAATCTTTAATAGACCACATGACACTCTTAATTGATAGTTTTTTACACATTTTTATACAAACATTCACACCCCATTTTAATGCATTTAAGGATGGTTTTTAGAAAAATCCTTTCAGAGTAGATGCATACACTTTACAAGGACACACCCTCCAAATTGCATGTCTCTAGGACCAACGGTTTAGAGTGTGCGTTGATATGTCAGTTACGGATCAGTAAGGTCTTTGAATTTTATATACAGATGACAAAGTAGACAAATTATTTTTAATATCTATTAGAAACATGGTGTTACTTTTTGTCATAGCAATAAATTAGGTATAATATCTTTTAATCTTTACGATACAATAAAATGTGATGCGCAAGAGTTTGTTATGAAATCATCTACAGAATGGATTTATTTATATATAAGTATATACTCTGTTTAATGTAGGTACCTACATATTTATGTCAAATATAGGTAGGTATACAATATTCCAGAAATTACATAGTCTCAGTGTCACAAAGTGAATCCCATGGTTTTTATATAATAGTCTTATTTTTTGCTAAAACTTATCCAAATCATTAAACGTACTTTTTGTATGAAAAAATAATTTTGAAAATGGATATATCGTAATCTTTCATAAGGTATTTTGTATTATACGTTATACTTTTTGGGGTGTTTCTGTATAAGTACGGTTAGCATCGTAAGTACCTGAATACTTATATAGATTCAAAACAAAACAACTTTACCTACACAAAAAAGATCCATTATGTAGAAATATATAGTACCTACCTATATAGGTTTTTATTGACATACTAGCTTCCACCCCGCGGTTTCACGAGGGATCTTGTGTTTTCCCGGGATAAAAAGTAGCCTTACTCGATAAATGGGCTATCTAACACTGAAACACTCTTTTCAAATCGAACCAGTAGTTCCTGAGATTAGCGCGTTAAAACAAACAAACTCTTCTGCTTTATAATTTACTAGATTTCGCCCCGCGGTTTCACCCGCGTTCCCATGGGATCTTATGTTTTCTCGAGATAAAAAGTAGCCTATGTGCTATTTCAGACTATAATCTATCTCTCTGCCAAATTTCATCCAAATCCGTTCAGCAGTTTTTGCGTGAAAGAGTAACAAACATCCATCCATCCATCCATACTCACAAACTTTCGCATTTATAATATTATAGTATAGTAAAGATAGATTTACCAAATATCTTGTACATTTAAATATGTTCAGCTACTTATATTGCTCAACTAAAAATAACGTTCATTTGAAAAGGTATTTTTAAGGGCTGATACTGTAACATAAATTGTTCCTGAAACATGCACTTATTATTATACTAACACGTGATTCACTAAAAAACAAAATAAAAAAAATATTTTATGTGTATATATAGCTGTAGGCAACCCTAACATACATTAGGGGGCAAGGTGAGAACAATATATTTCAAAGCTGTCTACAAAAGTATGGCGAGCAAACACTACAATGTTTTCTTAATACCGCTATACGAGGCTGAGACAACACTACTGCCCACAGTTTTATCTAGAGTACATACACTGCAGCCTACTGTATTTTATTACTTCTGATAAGGCTTCTATAAATATTTCCTTTTACTTACAACTAAGCAATAAAATTCTATCGCGCACAATAAAAAATGGATTAAATGCGATTCAGTTTACGGCACAGTTTTGATATCTTACGACATTTATAATGCTCGTTTGCAGTCAAAGACTTTACACCATGCATGTACGTTATATATCTAGGTAACCACCTTTTTTTTATACCACTAAGGCGAGAAACAAGGCACCAGGGGCATCACACGCGCGTTGCCGACCCTGTTATTAATATTATAAATGCGAATGTGAGTTTGTTTGTTTGTTACCTTTTCACGCCTAAACCGCTGAGCCGATCGTGGTGAAATTTGGTGCGCAGATAGCCTATGGTATGGAAAAGAACATGGGCTTCTATTTTTCTTGGGAACGCGGGTGAAACCCCGGGGGACCGCTAAGTAGTTGAAAATAAATCTCATACGAGTAAAATATTTTGATGTATTGTAAACACTTTTGAATTGCTTTGCAGTATTTCTAAATTGTGGAAGCCATTTTATTGTTAAATTCTGTTTGGTGGTGAAATCTTTATACCTAACAAAACACACTAAGGGCACACGGAATTCATTTCTCGTTTTTTTTTATTCACTAAATTTAAACAATTCAATTCAATAATAAATTTAGATTTAATGAATGGCATAGGAACTGCAGTGAATTAAAAAAAAATTGAGTAAAGGTAATGAAAGAAATGCTGAGTCAATTGTAACGTAGGTACATAAGTGCGATATTAGGGCCTAAAGTGTTTGAATAAATCTTGGAGAAGCACAGAATGCTTAAAAGCATTCGTCATGGAAATCCATGAGGGTATTCTCTACAGTGGAATTTTGCGGACTGAAATGATGACGATGATGATGGAACTACATAATAGACGGTGCAGAGCAAACTTAGTAACCAACTCTATATTCCAATGCTCTATTATGTCATAATATAATCTCTGTAAATCAACAAATTCCAGTATTAGCACAGTAATTGGTCATTTTACAAATCGTCGAAAACTCGTTTTTTTTGTTTGATTCTATTATGTCGATTTACCTCACGCCATTTTGTGTGTTGCTCTAGTTCCTACCAACAGGTAATGTATTGTAATCCTTAAAGCGGTTGTTCAATAAAAACTGCTTGGAATCTATTTCAGTGATCATCGATAAAAAACTAGTTTGAAGACTAATTTTAGTATTAATAGTAAAAAAAGTATAGCGATCAAAAATATCTTAAGATTGTTGGTTGATTAGTAAAAAAAATGCCCAGGTAACAACAAACAACATGTACTTTTTATATAGTTTTTAACGTCATATATTAAATTCGAAAGCATCTTAATCGCTGTCAGTACAGAAGTACAATACATTTAAAGTAAACAGAGAAATTTCGCAGTTTAAGTGACGTTTCACATACTTACAATTAAGTGGCGCGTACGCAAAGCGAATAATTTGTAAACACTGACGATGTTTGCCGAAACACGAAACGAATAAAAAATCAGGTGCACTCTCCAACCGGTGCCGGTGCTCAGTTCACCTGTCATCCCCGAGCGAGATCTCAGTCGCACGGCTGACGCCACACTCGAGTTCATGTAGCCACATAAGAAGGTAGTCTCGACACGACTCCACACGACTATCGACTAAACAGTCGCAAATCTCTCCGATAAGTCGCAAGTTTGTCAGCGCAATCGTCTTCGGAATTTTTCAATTACAAATCAAATTACACTTTCATAGTGTTTACTTTTGTTACGAAAGTGCGGTTAGGGTGTTGTTAAAACACGGCAGATCCTCTCGGACTGAACTAGAAAGTGTTTGTAAAGTTTTAGACATGAAAACGGATTACGCTATGGATGAGATGCAGAAGAGTAAGTGCGGCTTATTGTTTGTGCTTATTTTATTCACTTAATACATTTCAAACTTAGAATAATGACATTTAATTGTATTTCTACGCTTGCGAATCTAAGAATTTTATACATTAAAACTTTCGTTTCGAACTTCGTACAAATGTAAAGAGAACTTTATCAGATATTAATTATCTATGATAAATTTCTACTTCTCGTGTAAAAAATCAAACAATTGGATTTACGTATGTAGGTAGGTATACGTATTAAGTAAACAAAATATTTCTTATCAAAACTAACATCTGAATGTGAAGTAGTAGTTGTCCTTGATATTTACATCAAAGAAAATAATATATAGGTGAAAATCTACCTTTTTAATGTCGCTATTGAAATGTTAATTTATTATCAGGTCTTTGTATCCAATTTAAGTAATTAAACTAAAGCTATTTATGAGGTACTAGCTGTTCCCCGCGGTTTCACCCGCTTTCCCGGTGTATTTTTTTTTTCGTACAAACCTTCTCACAAATGATGTTTTCTATATATCATAGTTTGTATTTTATACATTGATAATAAATACTTGTTTTAATAAATCTTTAAAATAGATAGATGTATAAATAAATAAAATAACATATTTATACGATATACATTTTATATTTATACGTAATAAAAAATGTGGTTTCAATATTTGACTCCGAGATTCCTGTCAGCAGTTAACTGTTAAATTTTATTAGATAATAAGTTAAATGTATATTCAATGCATTTATTAAAAACGAACTTCTATCCGCGACTTCGTCCACCTGGAAATAGGAAAATTTATTCTAATGGGGAATCTGGCCCATTATGTCATCACACGTTGTTCTGCCCAAATTTCAATTAATCCCTTAGAAAAAAGCACCTTCACTTTTTTCCGAATTTACAATTTTTCCGGGAATTATTTTAAATGTTTATTTTCCCAAAAACCTTATTCGGAAACATTTACATTTTTAAATAAAAAATAACCAAATCGGTTTAAGTGATGCGCTTACCAATGAACAGATTTTTTTATTTTATTTATACTGATATTTATTTTTGACTACTATAAATTATTTTGGCACGTGTGTCAGACGATTTTTTTAGATTTCATTAACTACCTATTATATCATTTCCTCATGATCAACCGGTTTTATATAATTGGCTTCATTAAGAACTTCTTCGTATCTTCATGCCAGTAACTTTAACTGGTTTTTTATCTGTCTATTGTAGTCCCATTATAATACTTGCTAAAGGTACAACCCTAGCTAGAAGCTTCCAGTTACTTTAACTGGTTTCTTTTTAAATAACATAGTGTTTACATACTCTTTGGTTTTTTTATCGATCTATTTCTGTGCTATAAGAGAGGTCAGGCAGGACCCAAAGAGTAAATAAGTCGTCTAGTAAAGATTGTATCTAGTCTTTCTATGATCATCGATTTTTATTCTGGTTGTAGTCTTTGAAAACTTTAGCTAATCCCCGGCGGCGTGGCATTCCTACGCTTCTTTCTTTCTCTTTTCTATGTCCGATCGCGGGCGCATAACCACTCACAGAAATTGCATCGCAATCAGATGTAAGATGAATGGTATTATACGTTGCAATAAAAAAAAGAGCCCGAGACGTACAATCATTTATTTGAATAGATACATAGATATAATGAAATAGAAAATTTTGTGTTCAACTCAGAATTAAAGGTAAACATTTTACTGAACCCATGTTCATCTAAGTAATTAAACTAATCAGCATAATTTCACAGCACTAGAGACAATATTTTTTCTCATTCTAACTTCTTTTTAGTTGGACAAAACGTTAACAGTCACCCTAGTAATGCAAATGTATGGTGTCCACTTACCATAGACGGTCTGCCTGGCTGTTTGACGTAAAAATGTAGAGCTTTTTTTTATTGAAGATTATGTGTTTATTTTTGGATTTCAATTAATATTTAACAAGATTGATCATTATAGTTTCAACTTCGTTTATTGAATTTCTGCATTCTTTTATTTTTACTAAACTACTAGCTTCCGTCCCGCAGTTTCACACGCGATCCCTTATTATTAAGCTTTCTGCGATTTTCTTTATTTTTAGGGTTCCGTACCTCAAAAGGGAAAAAAGGTACCCTTATAGGATCACTTCGTTGTCCGTCTGTCTATCTGTCCGTCTGTCTGTCTGCCTGTCTGTCTGTCTATCTGTCTGTCTGTCCGTCTGTCTGTATGTCTGTCAAGACCTTTTTCTCAGGAATGGGTGGAGGTATCAAGTTAAAATTAATATCAAATACTCAGCTCTGCAATCTCTTGGAGCTATGAAAAAATCAAAACCTATAGGGTACTTCCCGTTGACCTAGAATCATGAAATTTGGCAAGAAGCATTATCTTATAGCACAAATAAAGGAATAATTCCGAAAACCGTAATTTTGTTTTGCGATTATAAGCTTATTTGCAATTGATATACTGACCGCAGCCTATGTCAATATATGAGGACAATAGTTATCCAACGACAAAGTTAAGTTTGTCCGTCAATCCATATCTTATCAATAACTTGATTCGCGATTCCTGGAATTCTATTTTGTTTGTAGGTAGGTGTACTTTTGGGACGCGCGTCCTATTCGCGAGCCAACAGATTAAAATTCCCATGATGGACGAACTATTTATTTACATACCTATAAGTTTGTACGGAACCCTCGCTGCGCGAGTCCGTATCCGTAAGAGTAGTAGAAAAAAAAACATTAAAAAGATAAATTTAATTGGTAAAGTCGTTCTCAAGTTAAGGCGTGAACAAGGGAAATAAGGAAAAAATAAATAAGCAAGGGGATAAATAAGTAGTTGGTACTTATATCTTAATTACAAAACATAATGAATTGATACCTTTTAATAAGATATATTGTTATATTTATTTCTATTTCAGTAAGCATTTTCTAGCAATATTTCAAATTCCAATTAGGTAGGTTTCTTTATTTTAAAATGTTATCAAGATACCTTTCCTGTTTGTTGATTTTTTTAATGTCGCAATAGAGATTTTTTTTTAATTTATTTGTATTAACTAAATACGGAAGACAAATTAATTAATTACTATTGAAACTGATAAATTTCGATTTGACTTGATAAATTAACGTTGATTTATCGATTCTTCTTCCTCTTCGCAAAAATTATAGCTTGCATTCATAACACAGGTAAAAAACACACACACACACACACGCACACACACAAAATAAGAACCTCCTCAACTTTTTGTACTTGCAAAGTGACGTTGAAGAGAAAACACCTAAGTTTTCTTTTCATATTTTTTAATTAATTCAAAAGTTCAAATCTAGAATATTGCAAAGAATTGTGCTCTGTTTATTTTATATTTCAAACTTTGTGTGAAGGATTTAATATAATTTTATATTTGCGCAGTTGTGTCTGTTGATTTTATAAAATCTATATTTATTTCGTGTAGTTCAAATACACCATCATGGAAAAATAATACTAAGGTGTACTTACTGATTAATTTTTTGACAATACAGAGATAATTTATTTATTGCTTTTGCTTTGAAAAAAGTTTAAATTTCGTTGAAAATTGTGTAAGGGCTGACTTTTTCGCGCTATAGTGGAAATCATTATAAATAACTATCTGGAAATTAAACATAATACTTCTGCACACGATATTTCTCAAAAATTAAGTACCTTTTTCGTTTAACTTTTAGTAAAAAAAAAGGCTAATCTTTAGTGCCAATTGCAAATTACATGGAATTAGAAACTTTAAGTAAGTGTCTGCGAACATTGTTATTAGTGTTCAGCTCAGGAGAAATTTAATATGCAACACCCCTTATTGGTAGGTATATCTTCTGATCTTTTCTGAGAACGACGAAATTGATGCCATAATAGTGCGTTGGAGATGTTATTAAACAAAATTATTCTTGTCTCAGAACACAGTAATAATACGGCTGGATATCCCAAGGATATCGGTTACCACACTTTTGTTTTGAACTCTAAAGTTTTGTTTTAGGAGTGAATTTATATTTTTTAGGAATTGGCCATGTTTTCACTTAAGTTACTAGCTACATACTTTGCTAGAAATATTTATTGATGTAATGATATTTTAATCATTAATTTAAACGTGTTAGGGAATCCTCGTGCTGCAGTGGGATCGTATATTTAATATTTTTTCTTGTCCTCAGGGACCAGCTCCTTCATCGGCCTGGCCGACGTGACAGACAACAAGCTCATCTGGAGGCAGCTGGTTGCGGAGCTGTTCGGCACATTCCTGCTCACATCCATTGGTGTGGCTTCCTGTATCGCCATATCAACCAACAATGAGCCGCAGACTGTAACCATCGCGTTGTGCTTCGGTCTACTTGTCGGATCTATTGTGCAGGTCAGTTAACTATTAGATACATTATTTATTATGTGATCGTAATAGTAAAGGTGTATGAGGTTGTTGCGAAATTTAATTTTATCATAATATGTAGATTATCTCCTTTATAATTTGAATTGAGTTTCGTTTGACGCGTATGGAAATTTTCACTACGTCGGAGACTGTGGTCAAATATAAGTCTTATAAAAAAAACATGTCTGTCCCAAACCTATAGCATTAAAGATCATAAATGCTGACCGTAAAAAACTTAGATGCTGGTTTATAAATGTTTTTTATTTTATTTTTGTAAATTATGCATATCACGATTAATATTTTCCATTGTGGCTTCATCTGATCTCATCTTATAACTATTCTAGAAAAAATGGTTTCATAATCGTGTATTTCTTTGTATCTACAAACTATTCTACACGCATCATTTGTGGCATTGGTCATGATTCTGTCAATCATAATTTTATGACTTATACGCAATCGTGATTATTATTACTAGGTATTAACTCATTATTTAATTAATCTCCACTTCATATTTATTGTAAATCTTTTCATCAGAAATTAAAATAATATAAAATTTATAATCAGTTAAGTATTGCGATCTTTTTCTATTTTTAGGGTTCCGTACCTCAAAAGAGGAAAAACGGAACCCTTATAGGATAACTTCCTTACCAGTCTGTCGGTCTGTCAAGATTTGCAAATAAATCAAAACCATTGTATTTTATACAATTATTGTATATATTTGTTGTAAATAAATATATTATATAAGTTATAGTAAGTTATAGTTATACGTTTCGGGGACTGATTTTGTGGTGAAAGTGGTGAAACTTAAAACTTACTCAGGAAAATCGCGAAAAAATCGTCGAGGCTCGATTCCCGTGATGGACGAACTACCAACATACAAGTTTGTGTGGAACCCCCGGTGCAGAATTCAGACTCACACTTGTCTAGTTTTTTACCCTATTTCTCACTTCCACGATTTTAGTTTTTACCGACTGGTAAATCCCTGACATAAACCTTAATAAGTTAACCCACATTCTCAGGTTGACTTAATATTTTACATTTACCCTCTTGATATAAAATCCACCTGTCTATTGGATACTAAATGAACGATCACATGAACATTTACTAATACAAGTAGGCGTAACATTGAACCAACTCTCACTATGACCATCCCAAGCCACATTGTGGTCTGCCCTTTCAATAACAACTATTGTGATACAGGCTTTTGTTATTTTTTATTCTGTGTCCCACGTAGGCACAGTAGAGTATGAATATCTATACACTAAAATTAGAAAGCGATATTTTTGTGAAATAACGATTGCAACTTTGAGATATCACCTTTATCACATAATAAGCATACAATTTCAATCAATACTACATTAAGAGAAAGTCCCTTTTGAATTTTGCTAAGTGAATTACTTGCAGGGGTGGAAGTACTCATCAATATAAACAACTTTTACCATCATTGGTCCCATAGGACCAATTGTGAAATCACGAAAAAAATATCAGCTGTTCCATACAAAAGTTCAATGCCTACTCGACCAAAATGTATGAAACAACTGTTTTATTTTACGCGATATCAGAGTTAGTGTCATACTAAAAGTTGTTCATATTGACGAGTACCTTGCAGGGGTGGTACCACCACTGCAAGTAATGCCAACGACTAAAAAATCATCTTGTATCTTGTATTATACATATTTGTCGTCATTACTGTACCTATGTACATTTTTACAATAGGTAGCATTCTATTTCATAATATTATCTGCATTTCACAAGATCTATGTTGAAATTGTGAAGTTCGTTGGATTAATTTTCTACCCCTATGCGAACTAAGTCACGGACAAAAACATCTTACCTTTTACCATGTTTAAATATAATAATTTTCAATTTCATACCCGATAGACTATGAAATGTACGGGTACGTTGTGATAGAGTAGGTACTAGCAAGTACTTAAAGGGTAATAAATTAATGTTTCCCACTGACTATAAATCCTATTTGCGTCATGACATCCCGTCATCTATCCGCTTTCCACCACTTTTCTCAGTTTATTGAACCATCTATATAACTGAACTTTCGCGTTTGAGTACGGTCTCTTGTGGAGAAAACTTTGATACAAACCATAGAGAGTTAATTTCTAGCACCTATGCTCATATATACATAGATTTTCAATTGCTAAAATACTAAGTTAAATGAATATTATTGAATATAATCCTTTCTAGATATTTCCATAATACCTACAATATAAAGTGAATATGGCATTTTCAAGGGAGTCCTATTTATCCTCGGTCTAGGCATTACTCGATTGGCCAAACTGGCATGATTTTGAAAAAAAACTCATTGGCGTGATTTATGGGTTTGTTTTGGGATACTTAGCTTTATTTAATATGAAGATAGCTTATTCATTTTTTTCTATTGTAATAATAAAACCGATATAAATCACAATTCAAGTACAAACTCTCATAGTAATAACATTGTGAAGTAGCAGTTATCTTGTAATCTGAAATGAACCATATTATAAAACATCTAATCTGCCTAAATAAACACGACTTATAAGATAACATCGCGTACGATCACTCTCTTCGATAACAATAATGTTGTTGAAATAACAAAAATCGGGTAGAGTTTTCAATGCCCAGATTTTCTCACGCGGTCGCAGACCTGCGCTCGCTCAAGTGTAAAATATATCACACGTGTTCAGCTCGATCTGTTTAAAAGGCCAGTATGCAAAATTGACAAATATATTAACCTTGACAAACGAAAATGTCTTTAACTTACCTATATTCTTAATACACCTGTTAGATGTTTATATTTAATTACTTATCAATATCTTTAATTATAATTGAATAAAAATGAAAATTGAATATAATATTATTTCGTTTCCAAACTTTTGTATATTTATTGATAATAAAAATTGGAGCACTAGAATAATATAAGTAATTATTTTTGTCTTGGAATATAAGAAAACCTAATTTATTTGTATCAAAAACAACTATTTTTTATATCTCTTTAGATAATAAATCTACATTTTCCATGACCTACCAACAATATTTTTCTATAGACACATCGTTAAACAAACAGTGTAATCGAGATAGTTGAGTGGTCACGAATGTAACATCAGTGTGTCACGCACACTGCCTAGCTCCGGGCGTTTCCAAATTGATCGAATCTAAAATATAACGGTAGCTTGAAGTGCTATTTTTTTCTTGACACAATTATAAAGCTGTTAATGTTACTGGCAAATATTTAATCATAATTATTATTAACTAGCTGTTCCTGCAGTTTCACCCGCATTCCCGGTATTTTTTTACTATGTTTTAATAGTTATTTTGCTATTCGAGACGAGAGAAGTCCAAGAAACTAAAGATCATAAAAATCGGTCCAGCCGTCCTTGACTTATAAATGGTGTGACTAACCCGACTTTGTTTCATAATATACTAGCTGTTCCTCGCGGTTTCACCCGCAGTAGCTTATTAGATATGAATAATAGGTGGATAAGTGATATGCAAATATTGGTACAGCATTTGATACTCGATTAAACCTACATTTATGTACGTACATTATATATACCTTTATCTGCATTTAGTAAAGTGTAAGAGTAATAATTGTGGGCGTCAAATGTTTTGATAATACTAATTTTATTTTTATTTATTATAAACATATTTTCAGTGCATCTATATAAATAAAAATGAATCGCTAAAACGGGTGGATCAATCCAGCATTTTTTTTTAAATATTTGTTAAAGATCGAGGAATGTTCCGGAGAAATAAAATAAATGTAAAAGTTGCCTGGAATATTGGAAAATTAGAGCAAAAACTGAAAGTATGGGATTTTTGTATGAACTTAAGACACCGATATTTTTATATTGAGTTCATTGAAGAAGGTTATAGGCTACTTTTTATCTTGAGAACGCAGGTGAAACCGCGGGGGACAGCTGGTTAATAATAAAATTAAGCAACTTCTTACCTTATATATAACTACTTATAAAATATACTGTAATATTTTTTTTAGTGTATTAAAAACGTACCTACGTATTATTCCAGAGACGAATTATAAACATAAATCTTGCAATAACATGGTGTTGATTTATTCGTTATAACTAAGTAGTCAACGTTACGTAACTATTATAAATAGCATAACAGTACATATTAAATAAATATGTATAACGGAGTTTGATATATCATTATTATTCTCACTCATATACCTATTATTTTAAATATAATACTCGCCAGCTTCACTTGAGAGCCACTTCCTTTATAGGATCGTGTGCTTTCCAACATCGGTAAGTAATATGAGTCAGAAGTTTATTATGTTTTTTTTTGTTTTTAATTTAATGTTGTATGTTTTGCAACTTTTCTAAAAATATAGTCAAAATAGTCAGATAATAAAAAAAATATATAAAAACTATAACCTCGCTGAGTTTCTTGCCAGTTTTTCTCAATTGAAGGCTGGAAAGCTTCCGAACCGGTGGTAACTTCTTTAGCTTCGACGTTCATAAGTGCCCTTCTAAGGCCTAAACTAAATAAAAGGCTTTGACTTTGAAGGAATTATTTTTTAGACGCCATTTAAATAAATAATTATCCAAGGATAATACTCACAAGCTAATTTTTAGGGTTCCGTAGCCAAATGGCAAAAATCGGAACCCTTATAGATTCGTCATGTCTGTCTGTCTGTAACGTTCCGTATTTTTATAAGTAAAAAGTAAAGTTAAAGTAAAGTAAAAAAGTAAAAAAAGTCAACAGGTAATTAGGTAAATGGGTAAATAAGTACATAAGTATATACGTACATAAATTCATAAGTATATAAGTACATAAGTAAATATGTAGATGAGCAAATAAGAAAATCAGTAATAAGTAAATAAGTAAAAAGTAAATAAGTAAATAAATAAATAAGTAAATAAGTACATAAGTACCTAAGTACATAAGTACATAAATACATAAATATATAAGTAAATTAGAACATAAGTACATAAGCAATAAAGTAAATAAGGAAGTAAGTAAATAAGTACAATAGTATATAAGTACAAAAGTAAATAAGTAGGTACCTATGTACTAATAGTACATAAATAAATAAGGAAGAAAGATAACGAGTACATAAGCAAATAAGTAAATATAAGTTAATTAGTTAATAAGTAAATAAGGAAATAAGTAAACAAGTAAACAAGTAAACAAATAAACAAGTAAATATGTGAATAAGTAAATAAGTACATAAGCAAATAAGAAAATCAGTAATAAGTACAAAAGTAAATAAGTAGGTACCTATGTACTAATAGTACATAAATAAATAAGGAAAAAAGATAACGAGTACATAAGCAAATAAGTAAATATAAGTTAATTAGTTAATAAGTAAATAAGGAAATAAGTAAACAAGTAAACAAATAAACAAGTAAACAAGTTAACAAGTAAATAAGTAAATTCGTACATTAGTACAAAAGTAAATAAGAACATAAGTACAATAGTACATAATAATAGCAAATAAGTCAATTAGGAAATAAGTAAATAAGATAACGAGTATATAAGCAATTATGCAAATAAGTAAATAAGGATTTAAGAAAATAAGTATATAAGTACATAAGTATATTAGTTCATTAGTATAAGTACGTAAGTAAATAAGTACATAAGCAAATAAGTAAATAAGGAAATAAGTACATAAAGACATAAATCATTAGTACTTTAGAACATAAGTACATAAGCATTAAAGTAAATAAGTTAATTAGTTAATAAGTAAATAAGGAAATAAGGAAATAAGTAAATAAGTACATTAGTACATAAGTACAATAGTACATAAGCAAATAAGTAAATAAGATAACGAGTAAACGAATAAACAAGTAAATAAGTCTGATTTAAATTAAATTTTATAGATATATTACATATATTTGTAATAGTAAATAGGTAAGTAGGTAAATGGGTATATAAGTAAATAAGTGAATAAGTAATTAAAGTAAATAAGTTATATTACATATATTTTTTTATAATTAATATACTTGATATATAAGCAAATAAGTAAATTAGTAAATAAGGAAATAAGTAAATAAGTAAATAAGTAAATAAGTAAATAAGTAAATAAGTAAATAAGTAAATAAGTAAATAAGTAAATAAGTAAATAAGTAAATAAGTGATTATGTGATTAAGTATATAAGTACATAAGCATATAAGTAAATCGGTAAATAAGTAAATAATTAAATAAGTACATGTGTATATTAGTACATAAGTACATTCGTACATAAGTACATAAGCAATTAAGTAAATAAGGAAATAAGCAAATAAGTACAATAGTACAATAGTACAAAAGTTAATAAGTAAAAAAGTAAATATATATAAATATAAGTTATATTACATATATTTGTTTAATCAAACATTTTATTCAGCGAAAAAAAAAAACTATATTACCACCTCTAAAACAATAATTTACTACTCGTTTATTTTATCAAATATCATCAAAACGGTAATAAGGTAGGTAATAAAAAAGTAAAAACCGGCCAAGTGCGAGTCGGACTCGCGCACCGAGGGTTCCGTACAAACTTCGTCCATCGTTCGTCCATCACGGGAATGCACAATTTTATTTATTTACTGTATTTGAGGTTGGTGCCAATTAAGCTAGACCTCTAAATTGTATCAGCGTCCATACAACTCAGAGGTCTTTATTAATTGGAGTAACTATGTATGTATGGGGACACCCACACTCCCAAAGTGGTAAAATGTTGGTCCCCCCCCTGTAACTTCTAAAATAAGAGAATGATAAAACTAAAAAAAATATATATTGGCCGGTTTTTTTTTATTCCAAACTACTCGCAGATCTTGTAAATTATTACAGATATCTTCTTAATATATATATTTCTTGTGTGCGTGTGTATGTGACTGAACTCCTCCTAAACGACTGGACCAATTTTGATGAAATTTTTTGTGTATATTTGAGAAGGTCCCTGGATGGTTTGAAAATACAATTGGACCCGGTAGATGGCGTCGTAATCGAGTTTGGACAGGACAACGTCTGTCGGGCCCGCTAGTATAACATATATTTATACCCAGATTCAAAACAAATCGCCACGTTCAGGCACACGAATGTTTGTCCTAGATACAAATGGGTAGGATCTCTAGTATGGTAGTCAGGGTATCAAAGTCAAAGTCAAAGCCATTTATTCAGTTTAGGCCCTAGGAGGGCACTTATTAAGGTCGAATTTACTGTTGTTACCACTATATTTACGTATCTATCTATACTCCTCGTCAATCGGCCCAAATTATACTTAGCCATTGTTTAACTAGTATATTATCTATCTAGTATTTAGAAAAGCACCGTCACTAGTAATTCAAGGCCAATTTTACAACGTAGGATTAAATTATTCCAATCAATCGAACAAACGAAACTAATTTATTAGAATCTGTCAAGCAACAAGCGACACGGGAGATGTTGATAACATTCATATTGATAATGATTAATTTATAACACGGTCCGTTACACATTGTACACGTTGGTTGATACGTCGATATTGTACTGATAATGATTTAACTATTCAATTAATTGGTAATAGACGCCAAGGCGAACTTTTTATCATGTGTGTAGACGTGATTTTTGTCTTTGTATTTTTTTAAAAATTATGATTGGCATCATTTATGTCTATCTTAATTAGATAACTTTTATCGCAGAATATGAAATGGGAGCAGATCATTTGAAGGTTTTTTTTATCATATAACTAGCGTGGTTTTTTATGATACAAAGTAGCCTATGTTCTTGTCCAGATTCCTCTCTGCTCAATTCAGAGGTTTAGTCGTGAAGAGGTAACAAACAGAGAGACAGAGTTTTTTTGCATTTATATATTAGTTTGGATTATTGTGGTTGATTTCATAGACCATAGTGACATTTGATTGCGTAATGGAACAATTATAGTGATTTCGTACTGGGTCTGAAAATTAAGTCTGTCCTTTTAACATATTTATGTAGATTAATGTAGAGATTATTCAATTTCATAATTCAATTTCCGAATTTTCGACAATTTACTCTATATGATTTCAAAGTTTAGCAAAAAATACACAGCGTATCGATGAGTAAATTAAAAAAGATATTCACAAATACATGTTTCATTTTTCCTTTTATGTTCATGCGTTATGTTGTTTATTTAATATGATAAAATATTATTTTCGATTATGAAATCATCCTTAATTTAAAATTCAATACTATACATTTTATAAATTCATAAGAATATTCTCATTTATTTATAATATTATGATGTTTTCTATATATCATAGTTTGTATTTTATACATTGATTGTAAATACCTATAAGCTAAAAACAAAAAAAAAAAATTGAAATAATACGAATGTACTCAAACTCAAACTAGGCCCTAATAAGGCACTTATGAACGCTACAATAAAATTGATTCTACCACCAGTATTATGTACCTACTCTGACATACGACGAAGAGAATCTTATCTTTTATTTATTTGTAACATTTATTTACAACAAGTTTTTACAATAATTGTATAAAATACAAACTATAATATATATAAAATATCCTCAAAGCTCCCGCTGCTGTTTATAGGCAAGGTTCCCAACAAGCTGGCAGCATTCCCTTTTCGAATGGCCAAGCTAATATATTTTTATTTTTACTTTGTATAGGCAACGCCTCTATGAACTTTCTTCAATAAAAAACCAACATAATGAACCAGTACAATATACGTAGGTAGTTGACAACCTCACACTGCACATGACCTTTGCAGACAGTCATTGCTCTAGCCCAATAATACTCCATAACTGGTTCAGTTCACGGGCCGTAATAAATTGCGTCAATACACGACTCTTGCGCAACATCATCATCTGTCAATCGCGGATTAACATCACAATGGAACAATGAGTGAATAAGATCTATGCTCTATGCGTCGCGTCGTGTTCGTGTCGCCATGTAGCGCGGGTGTCGTGCCGCTGTCGCACGCACTTCGCGACAATGTCACCGCGTTTTGATGAGTTTATCCTATACGTAGTCGTATGTTTTAATATCTCTACGAATACTAAATTCTTCGTAGCACATTGCTACGAATGCGTAAACAGTAATTGTATACTTGAGTTTTTTTATGCAAATCATCTGCTACGAAATGTATGTTCAAAATGTTTCAAAATTGAGACTGAAACGTAATTTATCTCATTTGAATTTTAATTTATTAACAAAATTATGTAGGTATGTAGAATTGTATGAACAGTTGTTTAATTAAAACTTAATTTTCGCTTCAATAAGAACATAAATAAGTATATTGTGTTGAATTTTATTTTTCTTACAAATTACGTACGATATATTAAAACTCCAAAATTCCATAAAGACTTTTAATAATTACAATCAATTTAAGAATAATAGCAATCCTTAAATCCTATAGACTTACATTTCGCAGTTATAACTACTTAGCAAAATCAACATTCGTAAAACTTCAGAAACAATTATTTGTTGAACTTGGTAACAAAATATTGCTAAACAATGCGGCCCACACACGATACTATCTCTACATTCGTCATCTCACACAAACTATACCAAAATGAAATTTCAGACAATTATATTCCTTATGCCATTTGAAATAAGAAGTGCGTATTGTGAAAATTTTGTTTTCTAACTACACAACAAAGTTGGTCAATCATTCGCAAATGTTTGTGGGTGGTACATCTTTACAAACACTGTGTTTATGAATCATTAAGCACTAAAGTGGTTTTGTTTTATGATGTTGTAGACCTCAAGGGACTATTAAGGGCTATTGTAAACGTTAACGTTTGCAAAATTGCTAATGCATAGCTACGGAATCTCGATAGAAATATTACGGAAAAATGGTCATCATACGAGAATAGCAAGCTCCTTTTTCTTCGTTTCGTACAGTCTGCCCCAAAACTAGATAGTTATTTTAGTACCCTGTCATAATAATATATCGACATTCCCTTGACACTTGGTATGAAAACTGTGAATTGCGTAATGTGACACGGTACTAAAGTGATCATGTATTTTTGGGGTTGATCAAAATGCCATTAAATAGTGAAGCAGGTCCGTCTCGTGCTATCATACACACAAAGGGTTATATGTTAGAAAGGGACTTCCAAATCAAATCCTAAACTTTTCATGTCTTGACCTCTATAATGTAGGCTTTATTCAAGCTCGTATCCATTGGACCTCTCAATAGCTTAATATGGCCCACCACTCAAAGTAATTTTATGTCGGAGGTCCCAACAGGCTTATGAATACACTAACAAATTTAAATACATTGTATGTTTTGGTGTAATAAAATGAAGTTTATCACATTTAATGTCCAATTGTCACGTATTCAAATTGGCCATTTATACTGGAATTTACAAAGGCAGGTGTCAAGTTTAAAATTACCTACTTATTGGTGTGTTTCGGCAGTTGCGCTTGAGAGGCAGTTCCTTCTAGGCTTTGTATGTTTACCACCTTCGGCCACATCATTATTTACAATGGTGAGATTGTGGTCAAACACAGGCCTAGGTATATATAGAGAAAAAAAATATTATCCTGCTAATACATTACCAATGTAAATGTTTGTTATTCAATCACGTCGCTATGGCTGAACAGATTTGTATAAAATTTTGTACATAATATTAGATAGATCATATCCTTGAGAAAATTAGGATTATTTTCATCCCGGGAAAACATGAGGTACATTGAAAACAAATATAAAGCCTATTGAAGGCTCATACGAAATAATACAAGCAATATAAAGCTAAACTAGAGCTAAAAACATAGTGAGTAACCTAGCATACTACATTGGTGGCAAACAAGCTTACGGCCCACCTGATAGTAAGTGGTTACCGTAGCCTATAGACGCCCATTACACTACGGGCAAAGAAAATACAGTATTATATTTTCCCTGCCAGTGGTTTCACTCACGCGTTGCCAACTTTGAGACATGAAGTTGATAAGTCTCCTGTGCCTGTAATTTCACCGGCTCCCATACCCTCCTAACCGAAACACAGTAATACAAGTGCACTACTATTTCACGGCGGAATTAGATATGGTGGTAGTACTTCCCCGTGCGAACTCTGCACTAAGAGTTCTACTATCTACCATATTAAAAATCCCTAAAAACTGTTACAGAATGCATTGATAACTCTATTACCATACTTAATTCCTTCATAGAGTAATGTTGTAGGTACTTGAGACAAAGTTCTGTCCACCTCGTAAAGCTGCAACCTGATATTTTGCAACTATATTCCTGTATAGTCGTTAAGTTCGTAATGATGCTGAATTTTATGATGTTCTCACAGGTTCTTGTAGAACCACCTAGGTTGAACAGGTTTATCAGTATCCTACCAGCAGTACCTTATATAGGACCATACTGTTTATGTTTATTATATTAATAAGTATCAAAACATTGGTCAAAGCATTTTTGTAATTTGACCATAATTTCACTATTGTATGTGACGTTATACCTGAAGATGGTAAGCACACATAACATGAAAGTGGTTGATCATTATATTGACTGTAAATAATATAGAGCGAAAGTTAATTAGGTACTTAATCCATAAAGTATAATTAACCAGTTATAAAACTATCTATATGATGTTACATTCCATAGACACGTCAATTATGTTTTATCAATACCATAAACAATAACAAACAGTACATATACAAACAAAGACCGAACAGCTAAGCTAAAATATATGCTATTAAATTATTCGCTCAACGTTTACCGAATTCAAAAAAAGAATATTTATTACTTAATCTGTTGTTTAACAGAGGCGCTAGGAAGCACGTGTATAAATTGCAAATTCTTGATCTTAATTGTTTGAGACACGCAACTTTATTTATAACTAACCTTCAGACGTAATATCACATAATAGTTGAGACAATTATGGCGCCTTTTAACAAATTTAACTAATGAAAAAAATCGGCAAAAACTAAAAATGATGATATATAATATTTACAAGCCAAAACACAAGAAAAGGTAGTTAATAAAAATCCAAACATTGCTGGATAAAAAATACTCAATAACTTTTGGGTTTTCAGCATTACTCAACACTCTAATAAATTCTCTACCCACATTTCTATCGAAATCATCAAGCGTAATCTTCTATAGCCTATAGCTACATAAAATAAGCACTTACGAGATACATCGACCCCACAATACCACCAACGGTACTCTCAAATGGCTGAAGCTTTTGAACCAACAAATAAGGATTGTATAAAAAAGAAATACCTAGTTCGTGTCATGCGCCACGTTTGTCAATGCCTATTTTGTACTCGCGCATTTATAGTCGTCAAGATATGTAGTTTTGATATAACGGTACAGTTTATACTTTCCTTGAGGTTTTTAAGATTATGGGTTAAAAATATATTTTAAAGACTTTTGTGGAGTTTAAAGAAATACCTTTTAGGTACGAGTATAGATACCATAGATTTATTATCTTAATAAATTATTTTAACTACATTCTAGGCTTTATATGCCTTTACCTTTGGCTACATCATCACTAATGATGGTGGTGAGTAAAAAAACTATGGTAAAATATTCCAAGGAATGTTATTTATATTCGTTTTCCCTTGGCTCTCGAAAGGAACGCACGTTCCAAAACAACATAAAAAATAAAATTTGAGGAATTGCGAGTCAAGTTATTAACAAACAACAAAATATTATAAATACTGGTATTATTAATGGTTGGTTACCTACAATCCATTCCTAGCTTTACCATAAGCGAATACTTAATTCGATGTTAAATAATCAATCGCTTAAAATCAATTAGTAATTTACGAGATTATTCCGCACAGAAACAAACACAAAATTTCAAGGACATTTTTATTATAAAATTTATACATCATTCTGATAATGTATTTTTTTAAACGAGTATACATGACAGACGTTTTCTATAACTGCTTTGTGTATCTGATTAAACTTTATTTAGTTGCGTCAAAAAATTGAATAATCCCATTTTTTTGTGACCCCTACTTAACATCTTAAACTGACAGATGTAAACTTAAAATGATGGACTGACCAGGCGTGACCTACGGGTTTTTATACTTAGCCATGATATCTTGGTAAGTAGGTAGGTAGTGGCTAATAACTTTTTATATTATAACTAACAACTATGTACAACTCCATATTAAAAAATAAGCAGCTTTTGAAATCGTAGATATGTATTCGTACTCAAAAGGTACATATACTATGTACCTAATTATCGTTTTTAAAGGTGCAATTTAAAGGGGTGACAATGAGACCTTTTGTACGTCTGTCTGTAAATCACAAGGCTGAATAATTTAAATGTAATAGGTAGAAATTATATTTTTTTAACGTATTTTATTCCTGCTCTATCTTTTAAACGGTAATAAACACAAACGTGAAACAACATCGTATTGATAGTTGTTAATACTCAAGTTTCAGTAAATATTTTTTTTATTTCCAGAACTAAGCAAAAGGAAGTTGCAATAACGACCTAGTTCAAAATTAAATTTATAGAACAAAGAACTGTCTAGATTCGCATTGCAAATCGTAATGTCTTCCTAACTATAATCATGGTTTAGATTAGAAGTAAATCCTTGAACGGGGTTGAGTTTTAGCAGACCACTTAAACTTAACCATTACAAATGACATCGACGTAATCTGTAAATTGTAATCTGTGGTCACGATTATCGTTAGCCAACTACGATTTGTTTATTGTATTGAGGAAGCAACTGACCATGTTAAACTAAAGTATTATACATTATATACATACGTGTATCTTTATGACTATTTATAAATTGACTGAATTGTTATTTATTATTTGTGTAGAAACAAAAAACAACTTCAATATTACTTTTATTGTAAGTATAGAAAACTTTTTTCTTTATTATTTTTTATACATATTTTTACTTTTAAAAATCAGATCTAGTTAATAGGGTATTACAACCTTTTTTGAAAAGTGTCTCAATTCGTTTCTAGGTGGTAATAAACCACAAAACTTTTTTTTTATTCTATCGATAAGTGCCATAAAAATTAATTTAAATTTTACATTGTCAATTTTACGCGCGTAATTTTATGAAAACGCTGGACGCCATGTTACTCTATGATCATGATGTCATTTGGTCTTTGTAAGTAAACAAATCCGCTGATATTGGTCTCAATTGGAGTTATAAATTTTTATAATTTAAAAATGAGCTAACTAGTATCCCTTTCATTGGTGTGCTTTTCCTGAATGCATGAATACTAGTGTAATAATAATAATAGGTACTTCATTTGACACTTTTTAGTTTACTTCCAGCACCGTATGACGTCATAATAATGGCGGCTACTGTTTCGCTTGTTTACAAACAGATCAAAAAAACTGAAACTTTGAAATGAAATTTAAAAATAATTAAGTTGTTTTATGAAGTAAAACTAACATTTTCCGACTGCTCATTTCCTAAGCTATCTATATTGTATATTTTTAGATTTTTTCTTATAAAGACTTAAATACCCTATTCAATAAATACCTTATTTATAATGACAAAGTTTCAATGAGAATAAAAATTATTGAAATATTTTTATTAAAATTTTAGTGCGTGGTAATAGATTTGTTAATACAGCTGTTCCTATCACTTTATAATAATTATTTTTACCATAGAGAGGCAACACAACCAATAATTACCATAAACCTAATATTGAAACAGTAAATGAACGAAGCACGTTATCGCTATAAATAGTGTGGTAGGTACATCCAGCGACCTCATGGTGTCCAGATATGAAATAATCACTCATTATAATGATTGAACTTATTGAGTTTAGGTATAACCCGATAGGTAAATTTGATACGTTGCAAAATATCCGGTCGGATTATAATTAAAATGGAGAGTTCAATGTTATATAGTTCGCTCTTTAAAATACAGTCCGTATTTTTTTTGTACAGATTTTAATGTCGTAAAGATTCTCTATATATTATTATATTATCATAATCATAAAATTATTATAATGCTGAAGAGTTTGTTTGTTTGGTTGAACGCACTAATCTCAAGAACTACTGGTTTGAATTGGGATAACATAAGATCCCTCGGGAATGCGAGTGAAACCGCGGGGCGGAAGCTAGTATTGAATATTTCAAATATGATTGTGAAATTGGTAAAATATAACTGAAAGACATTACGTTAAAGCTTAAAGTGATGGAGCAAGCACATTAGTAAGAAAACAATAGTTTATGTCTCGTTTGTATTTGCCATTTTCAAAATAGCTTAAACTAACAAAAATAGTATTACATTGTTGATGAATTTAATGCTTAGTAGGTTAGGTGCTTCGCTTGTGAAAGATCAATGATGAAGCCGCACTGTAGGTAGGTAATTTGTTTCATCACTTTGAAAGCTCGCCTAGCCGTTATTTTTAAAATAACAATTGTATATGAAGATCGTTTATATGTTTTAAGTTTTTAAAAATATGGTAAATGTCAAAAGTTTTTGTATTTATGATGCCTGTTTTCTTTTTTTTAGAAATTGTTATGACATTAGCTCGACCTAAATATATTGTGCTCTACGTTTAATTATCAATACAAATGCTATAAATGAAATAAGTACCCTTAAAATTGGAATATGTCGCACCTACTTTAGTCTTGCGCATCATAACGATAGATCATTGATCGATATGCACTCGTAGATCACGGCGACCTTGACTCTGATTGCCGTTAACCGGCTTCGACCTGTCCGCAGTGTAATATCGTGACTGTCCATAGGTCGTGAGATCAAAATATTGCCACAAAAATAATCTTTGACTCAATTAGTGCGATTTAACATCATAATAAAAATTACAAGATATATATGTTTTACCCAATGATAACGTTAACCCGTATGTAAAAAAGTAGGTTCTGTGAATAATTAAAATATATTTAATGATGCGTTGATAAGATAATAATTTAGGTTAAGGAAAATATAATATTTTACTGTTTGAAATATAAGTACATTTTATTTCATTTATGTATAATGTACAAACTATATTACAGGAGGAATATACTGGCGTTTATGGTTATAGAATTTATTTAGGCAATCCTATTAACGCCAATAAGGTATATTTAAAAAAACACATTTATTATTTTATTTTGATTTAATTCTATGTCAAAAAAAAACAAATAATCTCATAAAGATTGGTGACAGACTGCTTGGAGCCATTTACCGGCCTATTGAGCAACGCGCACGCGCAGTGGCCCTCTACATTTTACATTCAGATTTATTACAACTTTATTATCTCTACTGTAGGTGCAAGAAATGTTGTCGAGACAACAAGTTACACGTCGTGGATTCTGACAATTGTACATATTTGAGGTCTTAACTGATCATAGGATGTTAGCAATAGCTGTGTGGGATGCCCTTTAGCTTATATTTATGGTAGAAAATAACTAAAAGGCGTCGATAATTTAGTCAAGAACTAAGAAAAAGGTGCATTAACTCTATTTTTTTTACAGTTGTGTAAAAAAAATATTAATTTGAATTATTAATTATAAAAAAAGTTTTTTTTTTCTGAGTCCACGTTATTATACTATAAATGCGATTGTAACTCTGTCTGTCTATCTGTTTTCTTTTCATGACTAAACCTCTGAATCGATCTTATTCGAATTTGGCAGAGATATAGTCTGGGACCTGGGCTTATCTCTTAAATAAGGGAATAAAACGCCTCTATTTTAAATGTATAATTCAGAGTACTGTGACCATAAATCAATCCTCGGTGAAATAAATGTAGATTAATTGCACATCTGTTAGTCTGTCTGTTTCATCGCATTAAACATTTCATGCAAATCTCATCTGCGAAGGCAACTATTGACAACTGACTATTTATAGAAATAGAATGCACTTGACTGTCTAGAAATAGATATAGTAGAAGGTGCTCGCTATTTGAATAACAAAATCTTTTTCACATTATTTTAATTGTAAATAATTTATAGGTTATTAATAATGGATAAAAACTATTAGTTAATTTTTTCATGGTTGTTAATTTCGCAAGTTATATTTAAATTGCTCCATATAATGTACTGAATATTATTCTCAGCATTTAACATTTTTCACATTGACATGGTTCAGAGAAAATGCCCTTTTGTACTTGCCGAATCACTTTGATAACCGACCGTGACATTTTTCACAACATTACGCAAGCTTCGTTCGAAAACCTGTAAAGATTAAAAAACTCGTATTATTATTATTTGCCGCTCCGATTTCGACACTTTTCTTAATGATTGTACCATACGTTTATTTGCAATGCGCCCTATATTTACCATGCCGCGCCGGCATGTCCTTTTGAATTTTAATTTATTCTTTGGGTGCGTTCTGATAAGCCCTTGAATTAATTTTAGATGCATTCGATAGATAGCAAAGATTTTTAAATCAATACTATAAATAAATCAACCCGCATTATTTTGAAGGTCGAGTTTTTCG
Organism: Tetheella fluctuosa; assembly: GCA_951216915.1. Taxonomy (NCBI): domain Eukaryota; kingdom Metazoa; phylum Arthropoda; class Insecta; order Lepidoptera; family Drepanidae; genus Tetheella; species Tetheella fluctuosa. The sequence goes on along the minus strand of OX578216.1, from coordinate 12,059,688 downwards.
CTAATTATTTCAAAAAGTACATACCTACCTTTTTTTTTAATTGACGTAAAGAACAGTTTTTACTTACAAAATTGTTTTCTGTGTATTCTGATTTTTTTAAGGTTTTTCATGTATTTGTTTACCTAATATTTTTTTCTAATTGATTTTTTGTTTTTTTAATATTGCCGCAAATAATATAATTTACAATTAGCTTCCGTGCTCTTAAGCTTGTCGTCAGTAAACTAAAACTATTAACTTTTTATATAAATAACAAAAAGTTAAATTGCGTAATGGTTTTGCATTTCCGTGGATATTATTTAAAAAAAATGTTACATTTGTTTTTCTCATGTCTTGTTTTTGTTTATTCATGAAGTAGTTTGTAACATATATTTTTTATTTAATTTTACGGTCGGTTAAAGATAATTCTTGAAAAATGATTTTTTTTAATGCGCAGATAAAATTTGCAAATTACCTAGATATAATATACCTTAAATTGACACGTACTTTACACCACCACCATTAAGTACTTCCTCTGGAAAGCGGATGAACCCACGAAATAGAAGCTAGTGGGCAATAGAAAAAAATATCATCAAAATAAATCTGTAAAAAGTTACCCAATAAAAGAAAAAAAAAACGCATTGAACCCCAGGACCTCGCGTACTGCTGACAACGAACAGTCTCCATCAATCTTCATCATAAACGCTTCGTTGGCTCCATTACTGATTATAAGCGTGCAATATGCTTTGTCGGCAAACCACCGACGAACAGACGTGACTTTCAACTTGCTTTTATTGATTTGTTTACATCTACATCTTATTGTGGAAAATTTTGGAAAATGGCATACTTTTAAACAATAAATCCACCATCAATAAGATTGTTACTAGGTAGACATATTATTATGTCCATTTCAATGCAAAGCTACTTTTTAGTTATTAACTAATGAGTTTATAAACAATATCCAATGATATAACTAAAAATAAGTAACTTTTAAGTACGTGTGACTTATAACAGGTGGATTGCAAGTCATATTTCACCGTTTATTTTAAATAGGCAAGCAAAGGCAATACTCAAAATAGCTTATAATATCTGAGATGTTGGTAACATACAGTAGATCCACGCACTTTTCATATTTAGGTCACTTGTTTGGTTATTTTTGTCGAAATAATTTGATAAAAAAAGATTAAGGATTATTTATTTTGCAATAATTTCACACAGACACAATACAATCTACATTCATAGAGTATCAAATCTATAAAATTGAAAAAGTAATATCGAGGCGAAGGTTCCACATTCACTTTCGATAAAATATTAATTTCAGGCTGAACTCATTAACATTTTGTGGTTATCATAACATCGCTTCTATTTATCTAGATATTTTGAATCGTTGTCGATACCAATTAAAAACGAATGAAAGCCAAAGTTTCGCTTTTGATGAACGTAACCTTGTTAGTAACTGTTTATTTTTATATTATCTGTATTTAGTTAAAACTGCCTCGGGGTATCATTGACAATGGAATAATATAGGATAGATAAATGTTGATTGCTAAGCTACTGAACGCAAAAGTATGCCAATTATTGTGTTAACTATGATGCATTTTAATAATAATATGATATTACATTTTTTATAAATAGTAATTGTAATACTTTTAACAATCAATCGAATACGAACTCACGTGGCCAAAGTTCAAGGGAACTTAGATTTTATTTTAGTCTTAGTAAATATTTTTTTAGATCTTAATTTAATGTATATTGTCGGTAAATGAACCTATTTTATATCTGTTAGTTTTCTCGTGGTAAGTATATGTATATGTGGTAAGTACCTGCTCAGGTTCCCAATTAAATAACAATCTTTTTATTGACATTTCCAAGGCAACAGAACTAACCGGTCTCCATTCACGAATTCATTCATTCGAGAAAGAGAGATTGGCGATTCTATTACAGAAATAGAGTGATCAGCTACTTTAGTTTGCTTATTGCCAATTAATTGCTTACTTATCTCAGTTCATAGACAAAAAAGGCGGTCAGTCTTGTCGTAGACGTATGTAGGCTTAAAATGACGATTTATATATCAAGCACTAGCTATCCACCGCGGTTTCACCTGCGTTCCCGAGAATAAAAAGAAGCATATGTCCCTCTCCATACCATAGGCTATCTGCTTACCAAATTTCATCGCGATCGGTTCAGCGGTTTAGTCGTGAATAGGTTACAGACAGTTATTTTCGCATTTATACTATTATATAGTATGGATTATAATTTCATTTGCTTATCAGTTTATTGACTCAGTTTTATAAACAATTACCATTTCTTTTATGATTAAAAATGATAGAAAGTAATAATTAGGCTCTCCATGACGCTCTGGTGCGCGAGGGCAGTATGAAAGAACCCTAAGCTAAAAATTGGTGAGTATTAAAAAAAATTATGTATACTTTATCAGTGAGTAAAGCTGAAGTGTAAACAAGTACATCACCAGGTGTACAAGTAAGGTTCTATGAATTAATTACTATAATTTTAAATGCAAGTGGTCGATAAAGGTGAGTGCACATGACGTAATGTTCGGCCGGAGCCAGACCACCGAGTATGTGTGCACTTGACCTAGTTCCGGACCGGTTCACCGGACTAGCCGGATGGAACTCTTCCCATGGTTTTACTGTTGATCCGTTTATATTGACACTTTAGAAAAGGGCTTTGGTCCTATCTCTTTCGGGCGAATGCTCCAATACAAACGATCTATATAAAGCTTATAGTTTAACTATTTAATTATATTATCATTATATTTTGAGGAATAGTATAGCATATACTTTTTCTCCAAAACATATTCTATCTTTGGGCTAAATTTCATCCAAATCTGTTCAGCCGTTACAGAGCTGAGTGGTAACAATAACAACACTCACAAATGAACTTTCGCATTTATAATATTAATAAGATTTTATGGAAAACTTGGTAATTTTATATGGTAGTTTTTATTTAGTAGGTACTTATTTCTAGCAACCTCATGAGCGTAAACTTTTTACTTTGTCATAAATTAATCATTAAACTAACTGGGTATTTCTATCATCTATTTTGGTGCCATATTCTATTCATCTAAATTACAAGCAATTATAAACAGCTTAACTTTACTTTCATGCACGTCTAGTTGGGTATTTAACCAGATAAATTTATGATTCGTACCCAACAAGTTTGAATATAGACGAAAGTTTAATATAAAAAGTGTAACTTTTTATTTATAGTGAAAGTAAACGCTTCTCAAGAATTGTGACACTTTCACTGAGTTGGGAATCGCATAGATTCAACTGGTTGCGAATCCAGTTGTTTATTTTTATTGCTCTTTGTGATGAAAGTGATGATTTTTTAATGGCTGAATTAGTTACGAGTATACGATATTTGATATCTTAATATCATTCGTACAAATACATTTTCATATTTATAGACCTACCTACTTTTTAGTGGCTGTCTCTAACTAAGAGTCTAATAAAATAATTAATAATTTTTACATTTCTTCGCGATATTAATTAAAATTGCTATTTTCATTATCGATTTACTAACTTTTTTACTATGTACCATATAAAAAAAGTTATTTAACAAAGGTGTATTTAATTAATTCCTAGTACACTAAGTAGGTAAGGTACATAAAAGGAGAGAAAGTTCATATTTAAAATTAAAAAAATGAAAAAATATAAATAAATGTTACATACTATTTAAGAAACTGCTCTAAACGTTTGTAAAAGTTTGGGAGATTCATATTTGTAACAGACATAATACATATCAGTTCTGTCGTAGTTAAAAAAAAGTAGAGTCGAGCACATGACAGATCAATAAGACCGCCTATTCTGATATACTTTCTCAATTCTACTTTCTCAGGCACTAGGTACAGTCAGCAACGTATGTAGCTTAAGATATCCAAGACAAAACAAAATTTACAAAAGTCTTTTACACAATAACTATCCATTTGTTATCTAAATGGTGGTACTTTGTAGTACCCACCTTGCTGGCTACCACTCTCAAGTTGAAAATCTGTCAACAAGGACCTACTGGTGTGTTCCGGCAGTTGCACTTGAACGAGAGCCAGCCTTCTAGGTTTTATAAAGGTTGGCAGGCAATGTCCGAAAGCGACGGTAGCCACTTACCATGAAGTGGACCGCCCTTATCACCCATCTGACATAAAAAAATCTTGTGTTGCTGACCGTACATACAATATTTTAAACTAATGAAGACCTGTAAATGAGTTGTATATAAATAGATTGAATTTATCAAACTTTCTTTCTTTTCATTTTCTATCGCTAACTCCGTGAAGGTCAGAGTTATTTCCATTTCACTTGATTACTCACATGTTAGCTTCGTTAGTAAGACAATAACTAATTAAACCGTTTAATAAATCAAATATTTTGTTAAAATTGATGTCTATTCGTTATTTATACTCCGTTTTCACTCGTCTGTCAAGTTTTCTCTATTCAAAGGTCGGTTTACTTGTCTGTCAATATGTCTTGCAGAGTAATTTGTATGTTCACGTCAGATCTTCCATTTATGGATGTATGATGGACATTTTATGTTTATAAATGTAGGTTAGTTTGTAATGCTTGTTTTATATTAAATGAAGGTTCATGCTTATGTTGGTTAGGGTTAGTTACCCTATTTATTACACCGGGGTCGGGGGTTTGATTCCCATTTAAATCAAAAATTAGTGTTTGTTTGATTTCTGCCAGTTAGTATCTGGAATATTGCAGAATATTTCTTTAGTTTCCCTCATGAGTGAATGTTTTGTTATTAAAGTTATGTGTTGTAAGTTTTTTTTTTAAATAAACATCTCAGTGTCAGTTTAGTCACGATCACGTTATCCCATATGATTCGCCCATTGATAACTCTGACGCATGTGTTTGAATCGATACAATCGATCATTAATCGACTATCACTCGACTACTATTGTTTTGACTAGCAACTTGCAAATATATTACAAGTTTACGTCTGCTGTTCTGGCTGTAATATCAGTACAGTTTAAACTTTAACGGTTCACGATAGAGTTCCATTTTCCATTGGTATGTTTTGTTGACTGTAATTCGTTGTTGTTGAAATATCTCTAGGTGGGTAGTCGGTCGAAACAATCGATCGATTAACATGTAAATTGATATTTATCGATCCTATTGTTTTTGGTGTTGGTATCTCATTGTATTTTTTTTAATATGATTGATTGGTGTTCATCAGTTTGATACTTGACAATCATTTATTTACCATTCTGGAACGTCAAGGACTTTCCTTGAAAGTTCATTTGTATGACCTACATAGTCATCTAAATTATGTAGGTTCAATATATTACAATAGAATATGTCATACATGTTTTTCGTATTTCATAACACTTGTTACTTATTATGTATGGTATTGAAATTCGCGCACTGTTTAAAATGTTTTTTTTTTATACTTTACACACATTTTTGGAAGGTTTTTCCGCATTTAACAAAAAGAAATAATACTAAAATATTCATAACGCAAAAATTCGTTCGTTACACCTGTTTAGCGATCAATAACATGACTTATTTTTAAGCTAAATTTTTATTAATACAAATATTAACTAATTTTAGATAATTTTTGAATCTGGAATATTTTAATAATACCTAAAGCGCAAATAGTCGATTTGTTTGATAATTATATCGATTAACTTATGCATACGATTTCAACGTGCCAATACAACAAAACTAAAACGATTTATTACTTTTGCAAATTTCTGAAATAGTTTGTGATGATTGTAAGAAACTACACTAACTCTAATGAATAATGTATAAATGCAGAATGCGGGCCTGAGCGAGTAATTAGGTATGTATTAAACTCGATCGTGTAATATTATTCAATTTAAATGTTACTGAACATTGTGGATGAGTTATCGTTTTGAACATTTGCTTTGATACTTATAATCGATTACATGGCATTGAACATCTTTTAACTAGGTACTATTTTATTTTTATTTTAGTGCCTAATAGCATTTTAATTTATCAATGTTTCTATAATAAGATTAATGATTATAATCAGTAAGAAGTCTAGTTGCTATCATGTAATTACATTTGCTTTATAATCGACTTATTTAGGATTTAGTTCTCTTGAAAGCCTATTTGAATAAAAACATATTCAATTAATTAATTTCACTATATTCTGTGGGTGATTCCGTAAGGTAAATGTCAACGATGAATCCGGGCTGTCACATGCTCTATTTTTCTCATAATTTAGCAATCGCGTGAGAAATCCTCTGTTCACAACGCAGCCGTTGAAGACATTTGTTTTATAGAATGCTGCCACTGTTTTGAACCACTTGCATCCGTTTCATAAATTGCATTTCACTGATCTCATAATACTGATACAAACAATGTAAACTACTGTATTGTATTGTTAACTTAGAACATATTACCACTACTTATTTTTTTTAGATTACCTGCGAGAGGATAAGTTGATTCGATAACTTTGCTTTTATTCGCTGCTAAATACTAACTTGACAAATTTATTGCAAGCGCACGTGCAATTTAAACGGTGTAAAGTAAATTAGGTGCCCAACGGTTACCGAAGGATTTATCTATGTACAATGCAAAATATTTAACAGTTATCTAATACAGTTCCTGCTTTACACGGTCTAATGCAAATTCAGCGTTGAGTAGGTCGCGTTACGCATTCACCTGACTTCGTTTAGAAAGATGCAAAGTGCGTGACCAGTGATCTCTTTTAGTACTTTTGTAATGGTTCTTATTTTATCCGCGTTATATTGCGTCATTGATACTTCCCGTCACGTCATCTTGAACTGAGGATTACGACCCGAGCGTGTTACAGAAGCATACCATATTAATATATTTGTCACCGTATTACAAATAACAGACACCGTTAACTAAGAGATAAGATGCGATGGATAAACGATGTAATACAATTGATACATGATAATGGGAATGATAGTTTCGACGTCGAATACCATGACAAAGAACGTACAGGGTACGTACTCTACAAAGAATTGAGCTTTTAGTGAACACAACGTGATGGTAACTTCAGTAAATTCGACCTTCATAAGTGCCCTCCTAGGGCCCCAACTGAATAAATGGCTTTGACTTTGACTTTGATGAAACCAAAGCACGGTGTTTACTTTGTAGTACTCAAACTCATTTATTCAGTTTAGGCCCCTGTTAAGGCACATATGTCCGTTTCAATTGACTCTACCACCTTTGAGTTTAAATCAGTCGTCGAACATATATTGATGTGTTCCGTCCGGTAGCTGCACTTGAGTGTCAGTTCGCTTCTTCTGCTTCTGCCTCTCATCAATGTTAGGTAATAAAATATACTTACCCTAAAATGTAACAAAAAGGTGGTTACAATTATTGTAACACCTTCTGTATAACCCTACTTAAGAGTTGGTAAGTTCATCAAGATATCAAAGTTAATCAATTAACTCAATTAAAATACATGTAGTATGTAAATAGCGAAGCAATTTATTATCATTTGTCCGATTACAACGTTTGAATGAAGTCGGCGTCAAGCTGGCTGCGAATGTCGCCACAAATTATTCTATGAATAAAGTTTCAATGCGAGCCCTCGTAGTTATTTTCGAAATCTATGGTTATTTCCATTTGTTTTGTAACGGGTTATTTGTAGTATTAGTTATTTTCTCAAAAACAAATATAGAGTTCAGTGATTGTAGCTTTACGTCCCCCAGTTAAGGGTTGAATTTTGAAAACCCATTCCTTTCGTGGATTCCCATGTTATTTACAGAATCAGTGTACAAATTTCAATTTTGTAATTCCAGTAGTTTAGGCTGTGCATTGATAGATCAAGTCAGCACAATATTTTATAATTTCAATAATATTATTTTCAACTGAGTTAATCAGTTTCATAATTTTCACTACTATCATCTTTCTTTATATGTTCCTAAACCTCCTAAGATATCATAATGGGAATTTTATACCACTTTTCCATCATTATCACCAAATTTATGTTCAGTACATTCTATAAATATGGAGGAATGCAGTCTAATGACGCGGGATAAAAACTTATTATAACGGGATGTAAAGGTATTTCATATGTCCACATACTCTACCAGTTAAGTATTATAGTTCTTAACCCGTATGACATAGAGATCAAAATTAGATTCCGTTGTTGGAGACAGTACCTATGATATAATTTGTAAACCTAATGAATATTTATGAAAGGTCGTTTTTTACTATAAAAGTTGTTTATGCGTTTAATGCACCACATTATGTTCTCTTACTTTAATGTTTAAGAGATACTTAAAATAAATCTTAAAGCTGTTAAGAAAAAACCAGTATTCAATTTTAAAAATAAGTATTGTCTAATGTTTCAACTTTCAACTATTCCTTATAACTTTACTAAGCCTGTGGTTCGATAATTGAAACAAGTTTAAAAAAAATCCTTACCAAAATGACTAAAACTATTGTAGATTTAATGTTGCCAACTTTTATTGTTAATTATTCAATGTTATATCTGGCAAATAAATAAATTAACTACTATTAAATATGTATATGACGTAAAGTAGTAAAATATTTATTTATAAAGGGGTAAATCCGTATATTCACTACAAATCCTATAAAACTGTGGATAAACTTGTCAAAAGCATTCGTTAGTGGTTTACAAAGATTGATGTATGTACGCCACCTGCAGTTAAAAGCGATGAATCATAATTGCATACATTTTAACATAACATTTTCCTTATTAGAATTTACCGAAATCTTTATGCAATTTAATAAAGGTAACTTTATATAGACTTAGAAACATAGGTTTGTTTGTATTTGAGTTCAATTTGACTGAAATGTGGTATCTATCAGGATATAAGTTATAAATTACATATGCTATGATATAATTATAATGCAAAAAATACTATAAATGTTATAATGTTTAACCCCAAATAAAACAAACATTTACTCGCTATGATGCATTATAAACATTCGGTAGGAATGCGCAAACGCATACCACAGTGCACTTTTATTGAGTTTACGATCGATGTACAGTTAATTCAAACGGCAAGGAGTTAAGAGTTCGAAGAGGTTCGAGTAACGGTTTGAGCAGTTTAAGTGAGTTTAAAATACAATATTTAAGTTCAAAGTCGGTAATTCAGACTTCATTAACTTAATTTCTTATATTGAGATTGGTTGAAATTCTCATACATTTGAAAACAAAGTGAAGAATCATTTTATCAAAAGTTTTGCTTAGAATGTAAAGAAATTCCTTTATTTAGATCTTTTCCTTCGTACCCACACAAACAAATTACCTTTTTAACGTGCGTACAAACAAATATTACTATGTATTAATTAGCACCATATAAAGAGGACAAAAAAAAATATGAACTTAATCGTACACCAAGCCCACCAACAAAATCTAAACTAATTCTAACTTAAAACCATTTTTTTCTCAGTCTGCTCATTAAACTTTATTATCATACACGATCAAGTAAGCGCAGGTGTTTGCTAGGTACAAATATATTTGGTGCAACTGGAATAATAATAAATCAGTAGTGCACAGTTGACATGCTTATCTAAAGCTTGGGTTTGGCTTACTTTATGATATAGTTGGATAACGTGCAAGTTTCCATTGGACTAGAGCTTTTTTTTTATAATTCCTTATGATTTTTATGAATTTATCAATTGAAGGTATATAGCCTCAATCAATTGAAGGTAAGTACACAATAATAAAGCGATAAAACAGTATAGATGACTCATCATCCTTACTCCTAAATCTTTAGCCTCGATCCACGGAAATAGTGAAGGATCATTGATTTATGATATAAATAAATTTAATTACCTAAATTACCGATAAACATACATATTTTTATATGTGGCCTACATTATCTGTCATATTAATTGGGATTTAAAAAAATAAGGAAAAATCTAACATATCCGGTGCGTGTCGGAGGCAGTGGAGAACGGGCACAACGTGTGATGTTATGTGTATAACCGTTAAACTCAGGCGCAAGTAATGAGACTCACGAGGGTAACGTTTTCTCACGGCGCGGCGCGGCGCGCGTAGGGGTGAGTTCCCATACTGCGCGGTTTGACAGTTGTACACGGCCATTCCATAATCGAAATTATACCGCTTGCTATCTGTATAAAAATCATAATTGAAGGTCCGTAGGTGTCACTTGTTTTAAGACCCACGTACCTACTGCTATTATCATCTTTATGATGTTAGAAATACGGTGTATTCTCATTTGTGAAATGGGAGTATATATATGTCCATGAAATCTAACGTAAGATATTAATGCGGGTTTTATTTTTCCAAGATCCTTATATGATACTCCCCTAATCTACTAGATAGATTATTTTCAGATTTTGAGTCTGACTTTTTTAAGACATCTAGTTTTTTCGTTATTGTCAATTTTATTTTAGTTTGACGGCTTTATTAATAACTCATTTCGATAATTCTTACACAACAAGCTCAATAAATAATGAATGAAACATGTAATTACTTAGTTCGCAATAAGTTCATGCGTTGGGCGGTTTCGTTAGGGATTGTAGGCGCCCTTGATCGTGTCGGTGACCGCAGAGTGCGCACACGCATGCTCCTGTCGCAGTTACGTGATAAATCGTGATATATGGTCAACGCACCTTACAATATCACATTCGATTTCTATTGAATTCGAAAAATGTACCTATTACAAAACGTGCTTAAGTATTTTTAAGACGATGATAGCTCAGAGGTAGTGCCGTTGCGTAGGTTCGAATCTCATTTCTATGTTTTGACTTTGGTTACCACCTTCAGCCACATCACTTACCATGGTGAAATTGTGATAAAAAAAAAAAATCTGTGCAAAAAATGTCTCAAAGGATTTTCCGAAGTGTGACGAATTTCCGTTTCCCTGCTTCCCCGAACATTGGTTCCATAAATTAGTGCGTGATAAAATTAAAGCGGGTTTTTACAAAGTATAACTAAATGTCAAATTAATTATAACAACCACATAGTTAAGAAAGTATTGATTTTTAAACTGCAATTTGGATCAAGGAAATCGTAAATGTGTTATCAACTCATACGCTAACATTTTGTATCAAATGTTTGGTTCGGAGTGTGGGGCGTGGTATCCGGGCGTTAATTACCTTTCAAACATTTAATAGATTGATCGAATTATTGCACTTGTATTTTTGTTGCGTAGCTTTCATTAATCATAAGGTTATAAGTGCTATATGTTTAGGGATCAGCCATATATTGGACTACGATAAAAAAAAAAACAAGTAGATAATTGTATGGAAAATGTTTATCGTAGTCGTAAGTTATAACTTAACAAGCGAAAGTATTGACTAAGTAGGTACCTACTTTCAATTACTTATTTTTTGAACAGTTACAGTTATGTATGGAATTTAAATATAGCTAACTAAAAATTAACGCATCTAAACTGAAATAATTATATCCAGCCTTCACGTAGCGTTTGCATTCATCAATCACACGTTTTTGTAAATAGTTGAAAGCTTTAAATAGCGTTTTGATCATTAACACTTAGTCTTCGCAGGATCCTCGTAGTGTGGCTGAATGACGGACCATGACACACAACTGTCAATATTATACAGAACATTGAACTTTATGTGAACATTGCGTCATTGGATGAGAGGAGCTAATGCATAGGGCGGGGTTACTACATCACCAGCATTAATGACCCCACTCTCGGGGCATAGCCTCACCTTACAATTAAAACCTTAACCGATCTGTCAAGCAACAATTTGAAGGCATGCAAGTTTACCAATGATATTTTACACCTCAATGGGTGAAGTTCAATTATCTATAATGTTTCATAGAACTTTCATTATGACTTACGCAATTCGATCTCTATAACCCTGTGTCCTTTGATAGGTATTATATGTATAGCTTATCTTCCTCAATAAACGGGGTATCTAACACAAGATTTTTTTTCGGACTGTTAGCTGATCTTAAGTTTAAACATACATTCAAACTTTTTTGCTTCATAGTATTAATATAAACAAGAAAAATAAGGTTTCTTTGCTATTTGGTGAAAAAAAAAATTGTATACACAACAGACCTACAGATTTATTATATGTATAATCTATAGATTAGTGTTAAAACATTCCTTATTGTGATCCATATTTATATTGCGTAAACTGAATTATTATTAAAGTGCACGGATGTTATTATTTTCGCATTCATAAAAACGTAAACGCAATTGTTCTAGTTATCGTTTACAAATGGCAGTGTACGTCATTATAATAACATCAGAACCTTTTTGTTTTCTTAACATACATGTTTTTGCTCTCGTAATGCTTCGTGTAATTATTATTAAACGACTTGGTTTGTCTTTCCGCTTATAGTTCGGGTATCTATAAAATTATATTGAGCCAGGTCAGAGAGAAAATTAATTCAATACAAACACATAACTAACGTCGATAACGGTTAGAAGATTATCTTCGTCTATTCATATTTAAATTAATACTTAATCAAGGATATAATGATTCACTTGGGTTATTAATAAAAACGATTTACACACAATTTATGACCTAAAATCTCTCAGTGTCATGATCAATCTATCAGTTACCTCGACTGCGATCTATATGTTCTTTTATTAATTAATTCATATTAATTTATTAGAACTACTGTGTGGGATTTAATAATTTTACTAAAGCACTATCATCACTGGCACGTTTAGTTAAAAAAAATATTATAAAAATAACTACTTCTTTATTAGTAGGCTATATATGCTAACGAACAGTGAGGGAATCATCGTAGGGAAGCTTCTATTGTTTATTTGAATTCAGCAACAACCCTGTATTGTATTTTGTTGTATTTTGTTATTAGGTAAGTGAAACCTCATTTGAACTTATTTCTTGGACTAGGACTTTTCGTCTCCCTATACAATGGAAAGAGGGTCAAGATGAAAACAGATAAGTCACTCTCTTAGTAAGGATATTTCACGAGCTCGCAATTTTTTTAAGTGTGGGAATTACATTGATAATCGTGACATTTCAATGATTTATCTTAATTTATTTGACTTGCGCATTATAATGTAAATGAAAATGTATCTTAATTCGTTTCCGATACCCATTTGATAGGTAATTAAAATGATATAACATTATACATTAAACATGAGTTGTTAAATAATATTTATGACTATAAATCAGTTATACATCGTGCAGCTTTATATGGGTTTTACGAGTGCATACTAGATCTAGTGACTTCAGTGCGAGGTGAAGATTGAGAAATTATAGATTTGTACACATATGGGAAAACATGTTTTTATACTTACCTTATAGGTCTACTTAGTTCATGGCAACTGAGATTATATGTAGCATATTTAAGTACCAAATTAATGTTCTAGAACTGAAATCGCAAAATAATAAATCGCTACTTAAAAAACTTGGTTTTTGAACCATCAGCAATAGTATGATTTAATTTACTAAAAACAACACTACCATTACCTTGATCTACTTACAAAAAGCCTTTTTACTGCGTGGTCGTGCGAATCCATGTTGTATGAAGTTGCGACCTTTTTTTTAATTACCAATAGAAGTAAACTTGAACTCTGACATAACATTAATAGAGCAGATGAGTCAGAGGTCGCTGGTGTCGTTAGTAAACTGTCAGTGCCTATTCACTTCGCATTTTAGTCACGAGTGCCGCAATTATTGGCTTAGTTTGGGACAGAGATTCTCAAACATCGTCGTAGTGCCCTTTATAAATAAACTATTTTAAACTTGATTTCCAATAAGATGCTATAAGTATAATTAGAAAAAAAACATAACTCACCATGTCTGCTTTTTCAGTACCCACGACTCATCTTTAGCCCGATCTATATTTACATAAGTAAATTATTAAATATTTATTTAATAAATAAATGTGGAATAAATGTAGATTGCATATAAATGAAATATTACCTACACATTGAAAGGTAAAAGAAAATCTGAATTTAGGAATGCTACTAAAAACTTGATTAAAAGCAAAAGTTACCAGTGTCCGTCCATAGACGCAGCCTGCAGTAGCCAGCACCAATATATGTTGATCGTAATCTACGTAATGACTGACTTGACTTTATATACCTACTCAGACTGAAGAGACATTACAACACAGTTTGAGAAATGTAGTGTTAGATATAGTCGCTGATATTTCCACGACACAACAAAATTACAATTATTGTTTGTTAGCGCTACCCTCTAATTAAGATTTATACGGTGAACCGACGCGCGACGCATCGATACAGAACGTACCCGTTTATTGCAAAGTTTACCTACAGAGCTTAACATTTACAGATCTAACTTTATGATGAGTAATTAGATTGTTGTGTGAGATTAATAAATTATATTAGCTGCGAAGGTTTTCATGTTTAGAATTACGAAATTAAATCTATCACATGATACCAATGTTTATAACCTAATTCATAATGGTTTTTTTTTTAGTTTATTTAAAGGCATTAGTCACAAGACTATCAGCCTAAGCATAATGTAATTTGCATATGATGATATCGTTTGTTTACTTTTAATATGTTTCAAATTTGGAACCTGTCAACCATAAACATTATTTTTTCTTTTTTTCAAACAGGGCATCGGTCATGTATCAGGCGGTCACATCAACCCCGCAGTGACGGCGGGTTTGTTCGCTTCAGGCGACGTGAAGTTACTGAAGGCACTTTTCTACATTGTGGTGCAGTCGCTTGGAGCTGTTGCTGGTGCTGCTTTCATCAGGGTATGTTGATTTAATACTAGTTGACTAGTTTTTCAGTAGTATTTATATTACCGAAATTAATGATTTTAATCATTCAAGACTTGAAGATTTAGCGAGTCTTTGTATGACAGATTTGCTTGAAACTGAGCAGTGGAGTGTCATATTCGCAGGGCGGGGATCCACACCCGGTTGGATATTCATTTTTGTCCGGTGATACCTTCCTTAAAAATAATTATTGGTGGTACCTATCCAAAAAGCTAATTTTACTGTCACCGGGATATGCAAAATATGTGTAACGATATGTACAGCCTCTATCAAATTCTCGCGCATAATTTTAGCGATTATCAATATTCATAATGGTATGGTAGTTTCAAAGTAAAACAAAGTTAAGTGCCTAATTCACTTGCAATTTTAATGCGATACTTGAACACGGAATTAAATTTGAAATATATCAAACTAGCTTCCACCCCGCGGTTTCACCCGCGTTCCCGAGGGATCTTAAGTTTTCCCGGGATAAAAAGTAGCCTATAAATAACCTTCGTCGATAAATGGGCCAATTAAACAAACAAACTCTTCAGCTTTATAAATATATATAGTATAGATAGTCTAGGGTTCATTTGCAATTTCCCGCGATTTCCCCTCACTATAAAACGTAAATGACGCATTATACATGCTCTCAGAAACATTCTAATTGCCTTACATAGTGTCATTGCATAGTTGCCGACACTAAAAAAGTGTCTCGCTCGCCCTGACACTGATGATCGTAGAAATAAAGGAACCAATTGGTACGATGACCTTCGTTAATGATCGTAGAACAAGTTACGATATTTTTACACATGCACCTATTAATATTAATAATAAATAGGGTTTGAATTTGCGACTTGCGTGAATCGGAATACCCGGTTTTTGGTTGCTGCACTATTTCGTGAGCCATATATAGGTATTTAATGATATTTCACGGATAGTGTATTGGTATTTTTATTCTTTTTCTGAATAGACTTCCTGAATCCGATTCTAAGCGTACATATACAGAAAAGTAATATTAAAGCTTACTGCATTGCATTTAAGTTTAAAAATATTTAAGAGAACCTGCTAGGAAATCGGTTATCCGCTAGGCGATACATATAGTTGGTGTGGTAAGTAAATAAATCAATGGGAAACATGAGCCTTAATGAATTTCCCTGAAGGCTACAGGGAATTACCGCATAGGGAAGTGATTCATTATCTCTGCGGGTTAGTTATCGCAGATAATAGTCTGTTCGTTCGTTACATCTAGGGTAGTTAATTACAAGTATAGAATATTAAAATACAGTTAGCTTTAGTTAGTTAGGCGCAAAAGTTATCAGGGAAAAGGTATGATAAGCAATCTATTGCAGAAATTGTTTTCAATTACATTAAACACTTAACTTTAATCGTTTAATCGGTAGATTTCATAAAATATATGTGTTAATGGTCTTCTTTAAAGTTATATATTGGTATATAATAGTTAATATATAACAAGATGACCGATAACATTATCAATTTTATAAACTAGTTTCCGCTCTATGTATTCCCAGGATCAAAAGTTTCTTATACGTTATTCTGGGGAATACTCTAGAATATCTGTCTTTGTAATAAGTTTCATCTAAATCTTGTCAGCCGTTTGCGTGATTGAGTCACAAACATCCAAACATTGACATTCATATTAGTGAAATTTTGTTGTAAATGTGTAATGTACAATGTTATATCGTTACATAAGTGCTTGAGTTATATTGGAGCATCATAACTATTACCTGGCAAACTGGTAAAATATTTTCCCGTTTTAAAATAACATTATTCCAGCTTGTTTTTCTGTCCCTGTCTCGCATTTGGCACTTTTCTAACAACAGATTTTCCCACAAGTTACGTACCATAAATATACCTAAGTCTTCACTATAAACTCAATAATAAATGAACAATGAAACAAAATACAAGTGTATGTTAATAAAATTATTATACGTAATTTTTATTACGTTTAACCACAATATACCTGAAGCAGACGTTTGGTTTTATCATGTCCGGTCACCATATTTAATCAGTTCAGCCTTTCGAATCAGTTGTAACCTTTCTATGCTCTAACTAAGCAAATGAGTACTTGGCACTGTAGGCCTAAGCTAATTATCAGATGCGAGTAATATATATAATTTATAATATTCGCATAATATGACCTTACAGCGTCGTGCGAACATGTGCGACATTTTACCCGCGCTACTACGCGCTAACGAGCGAGCAAATATCATCAATTTATATTAGCACGACTTAATATGTATTAAACACGATTTTGTGGCGAATTTACACTAATATTATAAAGAGGTAATTTTTTTATGCTTGGATGTAGTAGGTAATCTCAGAAAATACTCATACGAATTCAAAAATTCTTTTACCGATATTTAGAATGGACCTTTAGGGTGGACATAGGCTTTTTTTTCCCGGGAATGCGGGTGAAACCGCTGGGCGAAAGCTAGTAATCTATAAATTGAATAGTAAGTTCTGTTTTTTTAATTATTATGTATTTTAAGGACGCGCGTTCCATTCGCGAGCCATCTCGGGTTAAGATATAATTTTTGTATATTGCAATTTAATTTAACTTTTTAGACGTAATAGCATTGTTTGGGAGAATAATATATGTAGATAGGCATATTTAAGATTTTTAATATGGTTACTTAAATATCGAGAAAAACTGTAAGTATGTCCTAGCATGTCGGTTCGTATAGTTTCAAAAGTTGAAACTTACGTTGATTTCAATCTTTTCGAATGTTAAGTGTCTGCACTTACTTATATTCGAAATTAAATTGTGATAATAAAATAAAACTTAATTAAAGCCAACATTAAATATAGTGCAACACGTAATTAATTGTGTTTTATATCAGGCTAAGGTGTTGACTTTACGAGGTTTAATAAATTGGTTTTTATTACAGCTGGCCATACCCGACGACAGAGTGAAAGGCTTCGGCATGACATTACCTGGAGATGGAATTACTGACGGACAGGTAAACATTATTTATAAGATAACATACAAGCAGTAGAGGTGGGCCAAATATGTAATCCACCTTTTAAATTACTCCTATCTCCAAAGTATATAATACAAAAACACCTACATAATGCCTGTCTAGCTAATGACCAATGATAGGACACTTAGTTTTTTTTTTTAATACTTATTTGAGTGCTTTAGGCAAAAGCACTCAAATGCCGCTTCGGAGGTTTTCTTTTTTGAGGAGAGACTATAACCATATAATTTATGTTCTGTCCAGGCTGTGCTCATCGAGGCCCTCATCACATTCGTCCTCGTGATGGTGGTGCAGGGAGTGTGCGACGCAAGACGCAACGACCTCAAGGGGTCAGCGCCTCTTGCGATCGGTCTTAGCATCACAGCCTGCCATGCTGCTTGCGTGAGTATTTCTTATATTTATAGCTATATTTACTATAGATTATCCTTTATCATAATCTCACCAAGGTCAATGCCAAAGAATAGTATGCATGTAATGCCTGGATAGAAACTGGTGCACATGTCGAAACGCACTGTACCTAGATGACTTTAATATTTAGGTTGGTAGCCACCTAGACGGGTACTACAAACTTAAGGATATGTATATTTTTCTTCTACTAATGTAATCAAATTTTCTCATATGATTTGAAGATTGGCTCTGTGACGTAGAGAATTTCTGTAGAAGCCGCCCCACACAGCATTAAGTTTTGTGAATACGATGGCGAAAGTACACTTGAGCTGCATTTGTAATCGTTTAAAGTTCATTGATCATGTGACTTTTGAAACATTTTGTTTGTATTATTTAATTGATATATTAATTGCCTCTACAGATTCCCTTCACCGGCTCCAGCATGAACCCAGCGCGTACATTCGGACCTGCCCTTGTCATGGGTAACTGGACTTCACAATGGGTAAGGATTGAATTCTACTATGTATTTATTAATCTTGGTTCATGAGGGATTTAGAGGATGGTGAGTTTTAGTAGTTAAACGCAGAGGAGTATAAAAGCTCCGTTCATTAAAAAAGTATTGATTGTTTGTGTTTTAAAGCGAGTCGTGACGTATTTTACTGTCGGATTTGCATATGAAAGTAATAAAATTATTATAGTCCATTAATTTCTTAACATGTATCCGTCCGTGGACCATCTAATTATGATCTAACACACTTTCACTCACGTGATCCTTGCATCAAGCGGGTTTGTCTGCCATATTGCAGGTATCTTCGATATGTTTCGATATGCATCTATTATGTAATGCTGTACGCGCTTTAGTTAATACTCGGGATATTGCGAATATTATTATTTGAATCTTGATTGTTACTTTGTTAGTTGGAAGGGTATATATGTTCCGTTATGTTACGTAGGCATCTACAGATAATTGTGTATTGTAGTTAAATAATTTTAAAGGTCAAAAGAGTTGACATCCTGTTGCTTTAAATTGTTTTTCAACGAGAGCAAATATTTGATCCCGCGACAGTTAAACACAAACTTATGCGACGTTCTGGCAATTACCATTGAACTAGCCATGACTCTGAACAATTAATTTCCGTTTAGATTTCCAATATTGTTTAAATATTTGTGTACGCGACAAAAGCTAATTGGCATTCCATAGCATATAATCTGACATTTGGGCAGAATAGACAGGTAGGTACTAATATTTTTTTGAAATTTATATTCATTACTAGCTTCCGCCCAGCGGTTTCATCTGGCTTCCCGAGGGATCTTATGTTTTCCCGGAATAAAAAGTAGCCTATGTGCTATTTCAGACTATAATCTATCTCTGTGCCAAATTTCATCCAAATCCGTTCAGTAGTTTTTGCGTGAAAGAGTAACAAACATACATCCATACATACAAACTTTCGCATTTATAATATTAGTAGGATAAAAAAGCTATTTTAGTTAGATAAACAATTTCTAAATTATTTATTAGCATGCGCCTGACGGAGCTAAATAGGCAATTAAGTTAATTGTATAGCTTCATTTAGATAGTAAAATCGCCATGGTTTCTGATATTATATTATTCATTTATTGATTGAGTAACCATACCTACAAAACAAACAATATCTAACAAAAGTCTTTTCCGTTCTTACATTATTTGTTACATATACTACGTAGATATGTACCTACTGTTATTGTGGTGTAATGTCCGAACCTTCTAATCAGTGTACTAAGGCCTATTGTGTCGCTTTCCCATGTTTGTTAGCGTCGAAGAAAGCGTAAATTGTCTGTTTTTCAACTCGTTTGTGTCCGACATGCGCCACGATTCGTATCACAGATTTATGTAACACACATTATTTATACACGCTGTGGTGTCACACCGTGTCATCATAAACTACTTATGTTTTATACATTACACAAAAAGTGCGGTTTATGAAACATGTAATTCTGCTATTAATTCTGAGCACATCTTTTCATATCTTGTGGCACCTTAGCACGTATCCAACCAATATTATTTTTATGTATTTCTCGGTTTGCCTAGGCCCGATGATAAGATTTGCCGTTTAGAATATTGGCTTATAATCATAGAAAAAAATAAGATCTTTAAAGGAACTATCGCTCATGCCAAGCCAATATGGTGCCTATTGCCTATATTCTAGAATTCTTATAGATGGTTACAATAACTTATTTTTCGTTCTCCAGGTATACTGGGTCGGCCCTATCACCGGAGGTGTGATCTCCGGGCTAGTGTACAGATACATCTTCCGCATCGGCAAGGCGGGCGATAGCGGCTCCTACGACTTCTAGACGACAACATGACGACTACGCGACGACACCGTCACGTGAACGCTGTTGACACGCATCGTGCCTTTGCTCTTCCATTGTCTCACGCATATCGTTTACTTTTGAAGCAGATTTTGAAGACTATCATTGACCAACAAGATTGTGTTAAATCTGAAAAGTTAAATATATAGGTACCAGATATCAGATGAAATCTCTATATTGTGTCGTATTCATTGTATTCTTTATGGGATTATTTAATTTTATTATATGAGATTATCTGGGGAAATTAAATTGGTCAATTATATGGGAAATAATATGTTATTACAATTTAATATATTGTTAAGGTAAAGTCTCGAGCTAATTATAAAATATGCGTTAGGCAAAAGTGTATGCTCATTGATACATAATTAATTAATTAATGGATCAAAAAATTTATCAATGGGTATTTACTTACATTGTTATATTAAGTCTATCTTGAAATTATTTACAAGATGAAGAAATCCAAAGGTATTATTTGAAACGAAATTATTGTTATTCACTTTTATTTTTATCGAAAGATTAGAAGCCGATGCAAGACTTCATCAGTTTAAAAAAATAAGATAGCATAATTTAATTTAGGGTCTCTAAAGTATTAAGTTTATTTATATCATGTGACTAGAGTAAGTTTAAGTTATAATAATTATGTGCATTATAATATGTCCATATTCGAGTGCCTGTACCAGTTATGTGAACTTAATGTCTTCTATCAATGTTTATAAATATAATAATTAAGTTAATAGGTACTTGAAACATCACACAAAAATGTTTATTTTCAAATAAATATTTTAATAAATCGTTTTTCTTTCACTAAACTTGCATTAACATAACTAGATTCAGGTAGCACTTACCTAAACCTTGAAAAGTATGGGAAAGCCGAGTTTATTTTGTTTTTTGTTTTTATACTACTAGGTGGCAAACAAGCTTACGGCCCACCTGATGGTAAGCGGTTACCGTAGCCTATAGACGCTCCTAACACCACCAGCAAAGAAAATACAATATTATATTTTCCCTGCCAGGTTCAGTTTAGACGAAGAATTCCAAATCTACGTTTAAATAATGAATTAACAATAGAAATTAGCTGGAGAATACTCGAGCAGTTATCCGTTGACTGAATATTTAAGGTAGATACCTACTATTTCTTTCCATCTTTGACTCCCCTCGCGAATCCTAATTTCCTAACTAATATAAATGCGAATGTGAGTTAGTTTTATTGTTACCTTTTCACGCTTAAACCGCTAAACCGATCGCGTTGAAATTTGGTATGTAGATAGCCTATGCGGTATGGAGAAGGACATAGGCTACTTTTTATCCCGGGTAAACATAAAATCCCTGGGGAACGCGGGTGAAACCGCGGGGCGGAAGCTAGTAAATTAATACCATATTACGAAAGTGGAGAACTTATATAGGCTATCGAAACGTCCATGACGAATTCGTCACGAAACTAGTTAAGCAGATTCTACAGGTGATTGTGAAGTCGTTAGCATTATTTACAGGGGTGGAAGTACTTATCAATAAGAGACTACTCTGATATGCGAAAAATAAATCCGCTGCGGCATACATTTTGGTGGAGTCTTTAATAATATGGTATAGCGCTGTTATCTTTTTCAAGCTTTCACATTGTATAAAATAATCATCTTCCGACTCTCTGAATCTCATAAAAGATTTTATAAGATAGAATAGGTCACGCTCAGCTAAATGCCTAAATGCCTAGAGATAAATGACAATATTATAGCGTTGTGCAAGCAAACACAAAACAATGTTCACATTAATCTAATTGTAGCTAAATGTTTCATTTGAAAGTATAATTGTTTAAAATTTGCATCGCTATGTAAGGGCAATCAAAATGACTGCAGCTTTAAGTTTGGAGTCACAATTCGAGCCGTGCGGTGACGACAAGCAGCGGGTGGTTTTGCTATCTAATATAAAAACGGATATTTTTCTCTTTAGTATATAATCCTACTAATATTATAAATATGAATGTTTGTGAGGATGGATGTCTGTTACTCTCTCACCCAAAAACTACGTTGTACATACCTATATAATAACATTATTTCCCTCAAAAGTTGATAATAACCATTCTCCATAAAAGAAACAAAATAAAACACTACAACACGAAAAGCTTTGTTAATAAATCGGCGCACAAGCAGGTGTCAGGTTCTTTGACATGATTGAAAGGTATCCGGGTCATTTGTTTTGATTTACGACCGCTTAGAGAGAATACTATCTCTTTGAATGAGGAACAAATGATTTTTAATAAACTAACATTAATCATGTAGACAAAACGTATTATTATAGGTAGTTAGCACAATAGACGTTATATAGGGCAATGCGCGAGCGGTATACAAATTATCATTAAATTAACGATTAAGGTCATTTCTAGTAAAGGAAATATTGAATTCCATTATATAGCAGTACTTAGCTGAACAAATCCAAATTTGCAAAACAAATGTACAATAAAAATATCTATGACTAGCTTTTCCGCGTGGTTTCACCCGCGTTCCCGAGGGATCTTGTGTTTTCCCGGGATAAAAAGTAGCCTATAGCCTTTCTTGATAAATGAGCTATCCAACACTGAAAGAATTTTTCAAATCGAACCAGTAGTTCCTGAGATTAGCGCGTTCAAACAAACAAACAAACAAACTCTTCAGCTTTATAATATTAGTATTCATAGATGTAGAAATTTAAAGTAATGTAGGTTTTTGGAGACCCATATATACAAAACATTTGTATACTTTATCTTTCCATACTACTATGGATAGTTATAGTGTACAGGTATTTTGAGAAACTGTTCAGCTACTTATGTTGCTGACTGTACAATTTGCTAAGTGCTATATTAATTTTACTTTCTCTAGCTAGA
Source organism: Tetheella fluctuosa (assembly GCA_951216915.1). Classification (NCBI taxonomy): domain Eukaryota; kingdom Metazoa; phylum Arthropoda; class Insecta; order Lepidoptera; family Drepanidae; genus Tetheella; species Tetheella fluctuosa. The sequence continues at coordinate 12,036,465 of OX578216.1, read as the reverse complement.
CAATGTATATACCTATCTAACGGAAGAAATCCGAAGTAGCTCAGAGTCAGCTAAAGAGCAATTACGTAGTAATGAAATTTTTTATGCGAAGATAACTCAGTTGTAGTGATATCGGACGCTGAGAAGGTCCTACAATGATTTGAGCTTTCGGTGAAGATTAACATGGTGAGGAAACCATAGAATGGTAGTGGATTTTGTAGTACCCACCGGGCTATTGTCTGACTCGCAACACATCCTATACCAACTTATACCTTAGCCTCGGCTCAGGTTGCGTGACGTATGTTGTCATGCTAAAGTAGTCTTTAGAGTTCTGACATAAAGTATATTTTACACTGTTCAATCAATCAAAGCTATCTCGATGGGTTTTGAACGATACGGGGGCTGGCTGTCATGTCATCCATTGCTACGGGGTTTTCCACTGCTACGAGTAATTTCCCTTAAAGGCTTAGCCAGCCTATCATAAGATTGTAGTCGTTAAATATGCTAATATTTAAAAAATGTTAGTTAAGTTTGTTTGTATGAGGTAATCTCCGGAACTAGTGAACCGATTTAAAAATATATTTTTGCGTTATAGGTACATACTATAGCCAGTTTATTGAGAAAGGATGTAAACTACTTTTTATCCTGCGAACGCGGCTGAAACCACGGGGAATAGCTTGTGTAAAATATAGAAATTCATGGAGCGAAAACTATTGACTTTTTGGGTATAAAATATTATGATAACATCTTGCCCTAAAACCTAAACTGTCAGTTTCGCAACGGTCGTGACTCCCGCGCTCTAATCACGAGCGACATATCACTTACGCCTGCGCAACTTGTAAATACTATTAAAAATGTGCCGTCAACTTGTCAAGGTCGTGTCGTGTCATCCTCGAGAGCATTGTCATGACAAGTGGAGGTTTAATGCAGCGACCTAGATAATTTCGAGTGCTTACAAGTTGCGCCCGCGCACAAACAATACGAGTACTTAAAAACAGTTCAGATGATGGTAGGTAGTTGTTAAGCTTGCATTGGGCAAATATGTCGAGGTACGAACTTTTGGGAAACAGTTTGGGAAATTAGGTAAACATTACACATTCAAAACATGATCATGTTTCCTTCTGAAATTGAGATAGAAAATTGAGTTGCAGTATAATGCTTTTCAAAGGAAAGTAAACATTACGCTAAAATTGAAAGGTTCAAATTGAAGCAGAAACTATTTATTAAAAGCGAAACGAAAAGCAATTACAATTCAAACATCAAAAGTATTACAAGAATACATGAGGGTACATCGAATAATTTAATGGATTACATTGGCTACAACCGATTATGGAGTTTAATTTAATAAGTATTGTTATATGTGACATTTATTAATATGTGGGTAAACCTTGACCTAAAAGAGTGAAAGGGATGTGTTGACGCTCTGCCCATGAATGACGGACCTTGCTAACTTACTTACAATTGACATAACAATTTCAAAACAATATTTTGAATCGACCAACCAACCAAGCCAAAAGCTCAATGAGTAATTCAAATGTGAACTCTAATAAATATGTCAATGGGGTTGAAGTTAGCTGGCCATACATCCATTATAGCTGAGGCATTGCGGCACAAAAGGCCTTCCTCAAGGTTGTTCGTCTAAGAGTGCTTGAAGGAAGGCGTCAGGTTCGGGGATGTCCTCCAAGAAGCCGGCCGCGTCGCAGAACTCGGCGAAGGAGGCGCAAGGCAGAAGCTCGTCGGTGAGCGTGGTGACGACGCGCTCGGCTGCCTTCGCGTTGGCTTCGTCGTTGTGTCGGATGTATTCGGCTAATTTGATCGGCCATTGTTCTACTGTTGTTGCGCTTACGTTCTGTGAATAGATTACACTCTTTAGATTATAATTTGTGTACGTTGGTACTTAATCACGCCGTAATGGCTAAATAGATTTGGATGAAATCCTGGAATAAAATTTAGGATACTTTCTATTCCGGGAATGAACATGCTTCGGAAATGCTACATAACCAAGACGTATCGTTACATAAAAAAAACATTACAGTTATTAAATAAAATATAAATAAAACAATTATACATTTGAGGTAAAGAAATAAACATAAATTTGTAATAATTATCTATGGTATATGTACGAACAAACGTACATTATGACATTGTTTCTATAATGCATTATAAACGTAATTTTAACATATCTGCAAATCAATTTCTCATATTTGCATGAACTAATCTAGCAAGATGAACACAAAATATATTTTTACACTATTTACCTTGAACATAGCTGTATAGAGCTGATCTATAATAGCCACATAGAGCGCATACGGTTTGTAATCGGCCCATGTCTTGGCAGCTTTATGTTCAGGCGGTATGGCTCGCATGGCGGGCCCGCCCGGGGATATGGTGCGGACGTGGCCGATGATCAGGAGACGTTTGAGGGCGTCCAGCTTTAGGGACCGCCATCTGGTGGTAATATAGTTAGTTAAAGTTGTATGAGAGGCAAAGGTTGTAAATTTTATTTGCGTCTTGTTAATACTTGTAAGACTAAAATGACAGATGGTGAAAGGGGTAGCTGTATTCGTGTAAGCTGTATCGTCTAGACTTTGTGTGCTTACCACTTACCATAGAGAGATAGTGGTCAAATACAAGCATATTTATTTAAAAAAAAAAAAAAACATGTACGCCATGAGAAAATTATCTCGACTCGTTTTCCCGTCAGAAACTGTCATTGTCTCAGTTTGTCACAAACAAACGATAAGGACAACTGCTTGTCTCTCAGGCACGCGCGAAATTATCATGTTGCGTACATGTTACTGCCCTACTGGAAGACACCGATCCCAATGTAAATCATTGTGTTCCGACAGCTGCACTTGAGAATCAATTCTCTTCCTATGTACTACTTCAAACACATCATCGCTTATCGACGAGAAATTATATTCAATAAATATATATCAAATAAAAAAGTGATATTAATACTCACTTAGCGTGCGGATACAGCATAAGCATCAAGGTAACGAAGTATAATGGTCCTTCAGCGTCGTGTGCGGATTCGAGAACCTTCGCCGGCGCCCAACCCAGAGCCGCCTCTAGCGCTGTAGCTTCGCGACTAGCTACTCGACTCCTGCGCATTCAAATAATAGTATAAATATTAGGTAAGTATCTAATTCGTCTGATTGAAATTCGCCGGTATCATAATGGAAAATTCCTCGCTCCAAGTTCAAATATCTAAACTAGTACAGTTCAGCAATACTCACGTATTAATAACATATAGCGCCATGTGTATAAGAGCGGGAACCAGCTGCATGTTGGACAGTGGGCCACCTCCACCGGTGTCGTCATGGAAGGTGCGCCCGCGCGCAAAACGTAGCAATAACAGTTTGAGATCGTGGAGAGTGTTCGTGTGGCCAATGTCACGGTGTCCCGTGCATTCCTGCGCATATTTATTTTATGTCAGTTGATTGACAAGTAGGCAGACGTTCCATCTGATGATAAGTAGTCACCGCCTTTAGCCATATGCAATTTTAGGGAGATTGACGATGTGTTCACGACCTTGACGAATTTTACGCCATTTTTTAATAACTCCGTACCGTAACGCTAAGAGAAAACCTTTTTATAAGTGGATAGGTAATGATAGAACAAGAGATTTTCCAAAACCTATTAATATTTAGTATAATGATGATACCAAATGTATTTTTGTAACTTCTCTTCTATATAGGTAAGTAAAATTATACGAGTTACATTGCTACCTGTAAGTAAGTAGTGTGCCTGGCGAGACAGCTGGCGAAGGCAGATTCAGGAACATGGGGTCCCCATAACGGTAGTAAACCATTGCACCGAGTTGACGCATTTTGAAGTGCAGCACTCTCCCATTCGTCTCTAAAATATTTCAATTTCCATGTGTTAATTTTAATTCTAAAATTCACATCTGGCTTGTATTGAGCACATGAGTTAAGAGATGGGTTTACTGACTAATCTAGTTTCCGTGCGGTACTTGTAATAAAATTTCAGAAAATGGCATAATTTCATTCCATTTCCTTACAAATTAGAGTCCCGGTCGGATACTGTGTGATAGTACGCACCTCGAACTGAACTAATATAGTGTTAGGTTACCTAGCGCGTGCGAGCCGCACGGCGGCCATGTGACACTCGACGTGCACGATGTTGTAGTGCGAGACGGTCGCGTAGCCGAGCGTCTTGCGCGCGCGCACCTCGAACTGAACTAATATAGTGTTAGGTTACCTAGCGCGTGCGAGCCGCACGGCGGCCATGTGACACTCGACGTGCACGATGTTGTAGTGCGAGACGGTCGCGTAGCCGAGCGTCTTGCGCGCGCGCACCTCGAACTGAACTAATATAGTGTTAGGTTACCTAGCGCGTGCGAGCCGCACGGCGGCCATGTGACACTCGACGTGCACGATGTTGTAGTGCGAGACGGTCGCGTAGCCGAGCGTCTTGCGCGCGCGCACCTCGAACTCCTCCACCGGACAACGCTTCGTGAACGTGTAGATGCCCAGCACCTGCCAACAGTTTAAGAGCCCTTTAGTGCGTGCCCTGGTAGCATTACAAACTAAGCTGTTTAAGAAAATTTCAGCTTTCAATAAATTCAACGTGTACAATAGTTGTTGAAAATATAGGACAGCAAAAAAAAGATAATTAATTTTAAACTTACCTTAGTAGGCTGATATTTGTAACCCTCGCGGCAGATGCAGCAAACAGCGCCAGCCTCCTCAGCTAGGTCGGCCACTTGATGGGTGAGCGAGCACTGCGCGGTTACTTGCCCACGTTCATTACTGCGCATGCCTAATGCCCCAAGCTGTCGTTCGCGTACCGCCATCGCAAGACGCTTCTTCTCCTATACAAGAAAGTTTAATGTATTTAAATTCTTGCTTTGCTACAATTATGTCTAAAATTTATTCCAAAATTCTATATCCATGTTTTGTCTTAAAATATCTCATTAAATTTCAACGACTCCAAAAATAGATATATGTATCTCACATAATAGCACACAGCTATTCTGCATAAGCACCGGTCTTTATGGTCACTAAGATCTCAATATTGAGTATTTAATTTTAAAAATAAACACTATATTCCCAGAACTTACGTACGACAAATTCAAACGACTAATGTATTAGCGGCATCAGTATTGTTGATTCTATTTAAGTAGTTTTATTTAATGTGAAATTTAATGTTGTAAACTATAACTAGATGGCGTTGTCTCGATTTAAAACAAGCTATGGTTTGGTTCTCAGGCAAATTATATAAGTAAACACACTTTTATTATTAAAGTTAAAGTTTAGCGAGATTAAACAATTATCTCATTTCGAAACGTTCGTTTTTTTGGGAGGACCTTTAATAGGCGGGAACAAGTATCAATCTTGTCACAATCAGAAAGAGGTTTCATAAACCTTCTAAAATATAGGGGCACCTATAGCCAATATAAAATTCAACGAACCTGTCTAGTGAAGTCACGGACTTGCTGCACTTTTGCGGCGCACTGAGGTTGTGAACGCAATGCTTCCAGTAAGTTCTCTGCCAACGAGCCAACGTGTTCGCCTGACGACACTTGTTCCAATCGATGTACTATTGGGATTACTTTCTCGCATACTAGCATCTAGGAGACAAATGAATAAATTGTTAGATTCACATCCATAATTTAATGTTTTGAATGTGTCATCATCCACTGCTGGACATAGGCCTCCCCTAAGAATCTCCAAAAGAATTTGAATATCTATATTTATTATATAAGTGAGTTCTACTGTTTGGTGTAAATAATAATGTTTGGTAGATCTTCCACAGGTAATGGGCAGACCCTTCTTTCTTTGACTACAAGATTTGTCACAGTGGCCACGCATACCAACCTCTCGGTCATAACAACATGGCACACTATTCCTAGTGACCCAAAGGTCACAAAAGGGACCATCTACGGTAGGTCTTACCGCCACAACATAAGTCATGGTACTCTGACGAGTGGCCTCGTGAGTTACCCCACTACCATTTGTCCAGAATGGTGCCGGAGCTGTTAAAACTCGCTCACTACGCGCATTCCGAAGAATGCTGGCTACACAATACAGGTAATGGGCAATAATTCTTCTAGGTTTTGTGGACTTACTACTTTCGGTCACTTCGGCAAGCAGGCAGGGGATCCACCAGATGGTATGTGATTACCGCTACCCATGGACCTTTATAAAAACTAGAACTCAACTGGCTCTCAAGTGCAACTGCCGGAACACACTAGTAGGTGCTTGGCAACAGATTTTCTACTTAAGGGTCACCTAGCCAGGTGGGTACTACAAGGGTACTTGTAATAAAAATACAATGAAAGATGGAAAGGGATTAAAATTTTAGAATATGGATCTTAATTTCACCGACATCGACGACAGTCGTCGATCCTACAATTTATTTAAAAAAAAACACACATGATATGGCAATCGTATATTAATTCACTTACCTGACTTGGTTCGTGATCAGCGGCGAGTCCAGTGAGGAATCTCAGTATGTACTTGAGTGCGGGACGACTGATGAACTCCTTAAGCTCATCAGAGTCCGTACACACAAGCGTCGGCTTCACACACGGAGCGTGTTTCTGGAATATTGGAATAAATTTATTAATAAAGGTAGAATTTAATAAATAGGCATACAAACGAGTAAATACACATGATGGAACTAGCTCAAAGGGCTATTTATTTATTTTATAATAAAAAAAAAACAAATAGCTACTTAAAATAACTTACTTATTAGATATTCAATACTACTAAATAATACCTACTGGTTGAATTAAAAAAATATTTTAGTGTTGGAGAGCCCATTTATCGAGGAAGGCTATAGGCTACTTTTTATCCCGGGAAAACACAAGATCTCATGGGAACGCGGGTGAAACCGCGAGGCGGAAGCTAGTAATAAATACAAAGATATCCTTGTACTGTTTAAAAAAGAATGGTATTATTTGGCTTAAATAAGTCTTATTAAAAGATTCTTTATTAGTATAGATTGTAGATTTGCTAATACCGTTAACCACTCACAGGGAATTCCATAAATAATTCAATTCGAGAAAAATATAGATCACAAAATATAACTCACCACAATATACTCCAACGCGTCTCTAACAACTCCGAGCGATATCAAGTAATCCTTAAGCGTTCCACCTATAGAGTTCCTCTCGATATTAGCGCAGAGTACACAGAACAGTTCCATACGGAACTCTTCCTCAGTCCACTGTTCGGAGTCTAAACGGTCGAAGTCTAACACCGGCTTGAAGTGGTCAACTAACATAGCCATCTTGAGATCGTTGCCGTACACTAAAGCGGCTAGCACTCGAGTGAGGTGACCGAGTGCTACTGAGTTGCTTCGAATACCTGGAATATTGATTAATTAATTTAAAACAAATATAGAAATGATAAACTATAGAAATGATAAACTATAGAAATGATTGAGGTAGACGTACCTGGACACTCAGTGCAGTTAAGTAATGCCTGAACGTATTCAGGACCGCCGAAGGTAAGTGAGAATTGTAGGAATGATTCCAGGCTTTCGCTAGCAGCAACTGATAGAATGCGCTCCATAATCTGGAACAAAGTAAAAGTTTAAAGTTCTCTCGATTATTTTTACAACAACAATCTTTACGACAACTGTTTCTCACGTCAGACGGTTGCAAACGATAATAATAATATGTAGTATTAAAAACGTTCGCCTCAATACTGGGTTACTATAGGAAAATAGAAAATTAGAAAAAACCCAAAGGGACAGTCGAAAAAACGATGCGGCTAATATAATAGATCTGATGTGGGACCGGGTAATTTAGTCTAGTTATAATATAATATATTATAATCACGGATGTAAAAAAAAGAGGGATGCCTTCTTTCATAGAAACAGTGTGAAGTCACTCAACTACTACACTTTCGTGTGCATACACAAGCTAACACTCACACAGATACACCAAGTCGGACAATCCGCCGCCATTACGCTCCGAGCCCCAGCGCCCGTAAGTCTTGTTATGCGCAAGTAAAAATTGTGAAATATGCCGTCTTGTGTGGTGCGGTGGTGTAAAAACTTCACGGAAAAATACAATAAGTCCCAAGGAATAACCTACCATGCGTAAGTAATGTTTTAAGTTAGAGATTCGTGAATAATTTTCATAATTAGGTTTTGTTTACTTTTGTATGAAATCGGGATGTCAAAAACAGCAGTTTTTCGGGAAAAATTCCCTAAAAGTGGTTAATTGGGGAAATCTGTATTTGTTCCAAGCTCGCCATTGCACAAATTTGTTTGTGCAAAATTTTATAATAATGATAATAATAATACGCCCCAGAACGGTAGTCATAACCACAGTCCCTCAATCGACGTGTCACCTCCTTAATAATAGTCTTAATTCACCCAGTAGTATGATAAAAGTGAAACCGTCACTAGATAGGTAAGTTTCGACTTATGTTTTGATAACATTTTTTATTCTCTTCGATCTGAAAAAGTGGGCAAAGTGATATTCATCTGGCAACACCTATGTACGCACACAAAAATAGACGGCGGCCATTTGTATGCTTCACTCGCAATGAGAGGTGGTTCCATCCGCCTTTTTTTTACATCCGTGATTATAATATACTAGCTGTCCCAACAGACGTTTTCCTGTCCAACTCATACACAAAATTTCATCCAAATCGGTCCAGCCGTTTATCCTATCTCTCAAGTTGGACCAGACTGCTCACGGTGTGCCAATTTAATTTAAAATCGGTTAAGTAGTTTAGGAATCCATCGCGGACAAACATCGTGACAGGAGATTTATATATATTAAGATTAAGATAATGAACCTCAAGCAGCTGATAAACAAGATGCGCCCTGGGCATGTCCTTCTCCTCGATGGCGGCGAGGTGCAGCGCGTGCAGCAGCACGGGCAGCGCGCGCGTGTCGGCCCGCGTGAGCACGCGCACGCAGCGGCGCACGCGCGTGCACAGCGCCAGCAGCCGCAGCAGCGTCGAGCACAGCGCGCGCGCCAGCCCCACGCGCTGGATCGCCGCCAGCCGCTGCAGCATCGACTCCAGACCACCTGCCGCATACCGCCAACAACTGGATTGTCTTACTTACAACGTGTTACTCACTACGACTGCTTACTGCTTACTGCACTAATGTCTACTCGAGTTAGGATATCGAAACAGAAGCGCAACCTTCAAATTATTAACTTTACAAAACTAATTAAGCATCACCCATAGGTTTTTGCATAAAAAATACTTATGCAATATTACTGCTATAATTTCAGTCAGGCAAAGCAATCCCTGGCTGAGCCTTAAAGCGTAGGCATATCCATGAATAAGCCTTAAGTATTGGTCTCCTAATGTTGGTCTCCAATTGTTACAATTATACTGGGTGATTTTTTTGTCACTGACAATACTTGCAGGGGTTGAAGTACTAATTAAAATGAACAACTTATGGGACTAACTGTGAAATCATGAAAAAAATATCAGCTGTTCCATACAAAAGTTCAATACCTACTCGACCAAAATGTATGAATCAACCGTTTTATTTGGCTAAATTTGGCCTTGACTAAGGCAAAATATAACAAAAAAAAACAATTTCTTACCACAATCGGCAAGCACATTAGCCATACGATACACTTGTTCATCGTCGACGGCTTCAGCGTTAGTTTGGCTCAATGTCTCCACAAATTCTTCTGTGGCATCACCGAGCAGACCTCTCATCCTGTACACAACGCGCATTGCGTCCACTCCTTCACCAGATGTGCACCATACCTTATATGTTAAAAACGCAAAATTACAAAAAAAAAAATATAGAAAGTTAGTTTCTTATATTGGTAACAAACAGTTCATCAATATTAGAAGTCACGACTATTTTTATTTTATACCGTAACTTTTAACTGTAACTTTTTTGTAAATAGAGGTCTATTTACAAAAAAGATGCAAAATGTTATCCAATCATAATAATTTAAAAAATATTCTTCTGATTTTCACTAATGATAGGTGTACCTTTCTCTGCAACTTTCTCTACTCTAATGCGACACACCGAGATTTATCTCCAATAACTTTTGACATCAAAAGCAAAAAGCAATAGTAACTACCATAGTACCCGCCTGTAGCTACTATTCTCAATTTGTTTTTTTTTTTGTTACGGGTAGGTACCCGGTAGGTGTGTTCTTGAGCTGCATTTGAGAGCCAGTTTCCTTCTAGAATTTGTAGCCACATCATCACTTTCCACGGTGTGATTTCATATTGCTCTCGGGCTGCCTTGGCGAATGTGTAGACTACCTAATTTAGGTTTTAATACTAAACACATAAGAGTGTTTTACCTTCTTATAAACATCCTTGACCGGCAGATCAAGAGACATGATCTTATTACAGACAAGAAGCTCCATGCCGTTGTCGTCTTCGAGCAGCGCAACCAGTTCGCAATCTGTGCAGATTTTGTTCTTCACATCACGCATTAGTGGACCCATTCCTGGTTCTAGAGACGAGTAGGGGTTGCCTAACATACGACCCTGTGGAAGGAAGAAAATTAGTCAAATGTTTGCTGTAGTTTATGAGATTTATTTGCTTTTGTGGAGAAACATTCTTACACCCGTATTTATGTCTAATTTATAGCTGTGTCACTGTCTTGTTTCATGTACAAGACAGTGACAGGAGTATTGATTATCCAAATCAATAAGAATTGTCTGTAAACTCTTTATTCGTAGACTAAACTGTAAATGGTCGAGTAAAGCAAAAGAGTAAAAGAGTTATAACAGCTCACCTATTTCGATACAAAATCTACTAATCTCAAATTTATCCGATTTCGATCTTTATTAACTCGCCAATCCTTAATTAGGAAAACAATATTATTAGGTACAAATAAAATAATCATTACCTGCAAGAAGTCTTCCTGTTGCGGATCCTTCTCCAAAGTAAGGAAGAACTCTCCGACGTCATTTTCTTCTGGATATATTATTGAACATAGTCGCTCGAATATGAAAACTGGTGTGCGGTAGTCGTGCAGCGGGTACTTCTGTACAGTCTCGATGCATACCGCCATGAACTCGGCTGTTTCTGTTTCGGTTCCTGAGAGTCATTTGTTATGTTTAATAGTATTCTTGTATCTAGATATAAAGCCTATGCTTAGTAGTGGAGTGAAAAGGGCAGAATAGATTCATTAATAAATGATTTCCCTATATTACAGAAATTATTATCATTATCGCAATTATCGAGAAGTTAAGTACTCTACCTAAATTTACCATTTATTTGGCTTTTTATATTATTTTTAGTATACTAGAGAACCAAAATACACCACCCAACAAGATTTCAAGGTGAGAATGCTGTATAATAAATTTAATTATTTGTAATTATTTGTAATTTTTAAAACAATGTTAAGTTCCTTTTTCCTATTCTATATCTTCCTAATAAATACCTTATGTAGGTTATGTACATTTTTTTAAAAATTTACACAAAATAACATGGCATAAAACAGATCGACTATACTGTTGAGCAAACTAATTTCTGGAATATAGTTTACAGTAAAGATATCAGGATAAATGATGAGTCTGCACATGGTGTATAATAAATGAATAACCTGTAGTCATCTCCTCGAGCAACTCGAGCAGTTTCTCCTGCGTGTCGTCGGTGAGCCTCGTCCGCTGCACGACGAGCCGGCGCAGCGACAGGTAGCCGCCCAGCACGGCGCCCACCAGCCGCCCCTTGTACGTGCGCCGCGCGCCGCTCGCTTCCAGGAACATCGCTAGGAGCTCGGTCAGACGCTTCAGAGCGTAACCTGAATCAAATACACGACTATTTAATCCTCACTTATATTATACATGCCAAATTGAGTCTGTCTATGTATGTTTGTTTAAACTTTCACCGCTAAGGCACCAAACCGATAATAAAAATAAAAAAATGTATTTTCCACCCCTCAATTGTTTTGAGAGGTGGAAAGTAAGGAGTTTTAGTGGGCAGGTGGAATTGTTACCTTCTATTTGTATCCATTATATTTGTTCTAGTATTTCGTGTAGGTGAAAAACGTTTAGCGAAGTACTAAATAATAAAAAAAAACCGGTCAAGTACGAGTCGAACTCGTGCACCGAGGGTTCAGTAACTACCCATTATACCGCCAAAATATTTTCTTTCACACAATAGCACAATTTTATTCATTTTGTTTGCGGTAGGTGCCAATTAAGCTAGACCTCTAAATTGTTTGAGCGCCCATACGACTCAGAGGGCTATCTTAATTGGCGTAACTATGTATGTATGGGGACACCTTTAATTTTCAACTTTTTTTTATTTTTTGGAATTTTCCCTTTATTTGTGCTGTAAGACCTGCTCTTTGCCAAATTTCGTGATTCTAGGTCAACGGGAACTACCATATAGGTTTTCGACCCAAAACCTATAGGTAGGGTACTTCCGGTTGACCTAGAGTTGTCAATTTTGGTCAAAAGCAAGGTCTTACAGCACAAGTAAAGGAAAAATTCCGAAAATAAAAAAAGTTGAAAATTAAGGTAAATTTTGGTACTTACAAGTTTTCCCGAAAATCTAATTTTGTCCATATGTTTTTATCGTGTTGACTCAGGACCTTGATTTTTTACACCTAATTTCAACTTCCTAGGTCCACCCGTTCCTGAGAAAATCGGTGGTGACACACGGACAGACGGACAGACAGACAGACGGACAGACAGACGGACAGACGGACAGACGGACAGACGGACAGACGGACAGACGGACAGACGGACAGACGGACAGACTGACAGACTGACAGACGGACAAACGGACAAGAAAGTGATCTTATAAGGGTTCCTTTTTTTACCTTTTGTGGTACGGAACCCTAAAAACTATCGTAGAATCATATCGAAAATAAGGCTATTTTAGCCTTATTTCCAAGACAGTGATGGCAGTCAGAACATAAACAAAAAAGTATAGATTTAAAAAAAACAAATGCTACATCACTACATATTATAAAACAAAATTCCATGTACATGTAATATTGACTGTGTTGTACCTTGCGCAAGATCAGAAGTAAGCGTGGTCTCCTCGAGGCGATGCAGTTGTTCTATCTCCTTCGTCATGAGATCAGCTATTTGTTGCAGAACACCGCGTAATGCGAGGAACTGCTTCCATGGCGCTTCTGAAGCTAGAGCTGTGACAAAACATCAAATTAGTATTCATGCTAGTTTAATTACATGTAAAATATGAGATTAGTATGTAGCTTACTCTGATAAAGTTGCAAGAACTGTTCGCTGGCTTCACCTGCTGCCCCGACATTGGGTAGGAAACTTGTAAGCAAGATTAAAACCTGTGGAGATAGTAAAAAGCTTTATAAGACAAGGCAAGCTCGACAAGGGTGTTTTACTAAAACAGGATTGTACATTTTCCTTAAAATATTAAATTTACAAAGAAAATAAATATTCTGGGACATTATTCCTCACACACGGCCATCTGACCCCAAACTAAGCAGAACTTGTGCTATGGAAGCCAGATAACTGATATACTACATATACTACTTTTCTTTTGTAAATATATACATAAAATATTTTTTGTGAAACACCCGTCGAACAACATTTCGTTCAAAAACCTCCATGTTGTGTACTCACAGCTTTAGTTCTATCATAAGAGTCGCAGAGAGACTTGACCATCTGGCAGGCAGTGTCGCGGGCGATGCGCGAGCTCGGGTCGAACATGACGGGCCGCAGCCACCCGCCGTCCTCCAGGGACAGCTGCCGCATGCCGTGCGATAGTAGCATCTGTAGTACAATACAATACAATACAATACATCATACATATACTATTGTTTTTCCTTCAGCAGATTTATTTGTATGTGATAATAGTAGGTTCAAGATTCTTGATCTGGATGAATTTTTATAGCCTTTTTTTTAATAAACTAACGGCACGTTATTACCGTTTTGACATGAGAGTATCTACTATCTCGTTATGCTTGTCTTTTTTGGCACACGGATATGGGCTGTCAAAACGGCGTATCGAAGCATTTTTCTGTTTACTTTGACGTCTAAGGATGGCTTTCCACTAGAGTGAAAGAAGAGAGAGAAGATTTTTTATTTATTTTTTTACTTTGTATAGGCTTGTGTTTGACTACAATCTCACTATTGTAAGTGATGATGTGGCCGAAGGTGGTAAGCACACAAAGCCTAGAAGGAACTGGCTCTCAAGTGCACCTGTCGGAACACACCAATAGGTGTTTGGCGACAAATTTTCAACTTGAGGGTGGTAGCCAGCCAGGCGGGTACTACAAAGTACCCTACCACCGTGCTATGGTTTCCTCACGATGTTTTCCTTCACCGAAAGCTCAAGCTCATTGTAGGATTCGAACCCACGACCTTCGCCGCGGCGTCCGACGTCACTACCACTGAGCTATCATCGCCTTTTAAAGAATGTGTTTAGCAAACCAATTAAAATTGACATCATCACAGGTGACGCTACATTCTATCCTACCAATATTGTAAATGCGAAAGTTTGTTTCAAAGTATCCATCCATACCTATTGGGAAACCACTTAGTACACCACTGCATAACCATTCCTTAAGGGCTACCCACACTTATAAACTACCACTATCAAAACTATATAATCACTCACCCTTTCCTTCCACTTGGCAACGTATTTAACCGCCAGATGCATATCTCTCGGTGGCAGCGTGTCACTTTCAGCGAGCGGTGTATCACTCCTAGTTGGCACTAGACGGCGCCACTGCGCGTGCGGCACTTTACCCGCGAGCCACGAAGCTAGGTCGACCACTACGTTGCCCGTTGAAGGAGTAAGAGTGCTTGAGCTTACTGGTGCTGTATTTGCTGCCTCCTAGTTGAAGGAAAGAGTTGGGATAAAGTACGAATTGTTTGCAATGTCTAAGGGCGAGTTGTTTCAAAGGATTGGTATTTACTTGTACTACGTCAAATTAAGTTGATACACCCACTTATTTATGATGAGGAACTCGAAAAGTTAATAGTGTCAAATAAAAAAGAAAAACAAAACATAAGAAACCCTGAATGAATAAGAACGACAATTTTGTCCACAAATATAGTTAGAAAATATAGCGTCAAGTTTATTATTAATTGGAAGAAATTAAATTAATAAGCTCACTGAATTATCGTTTAATTCTGATTCTAAATCACCCACAACCACTTCTGATAACACATTTCCTACCTTGTTTTCCTTAGTTTGTTCGGCATCAGCTGTAGCGGTGGTAACAGCAGAAGGGATGGGAGCCATCAACTGTTGCATGTAACGCAAACACGGCAACGCAACTTGTTGCAGTGCGAACTGGTGCGCTAAGGAACATAATGGAGGATATACAATCGCGCTCAAAGACGATTTTGTCGCAGTCGGGTAACAATAGTCATTGAATTATAATTGTCGTGTCTAAGTGTACGGCAGTTATCAGTTTTTTAAATTACTGTTAAGACGTACATAAGGCATAAGGCTAGTAAACCATAATAAAGGAGCGCGCACACAGACCGCACCGCATCGCATCGCACAAAAAAATCCATCTCGTTCACTATAGTACATTTTGAATGAAACAATATGCGAGGCGGGCAGCCTCAAAACGCTTTTGCTTGTATGGAAATGTCAGAGGCTGCGTTTCCTAGTACCGGAAGGAAGGAATAGTATGAAATCAATTTTTGGTTGACCTCGCCGAATACAAAATTTAGTCTTGTCAGGTAGGTATATGTATGCAGGCAGAAACTCACAGTTAGGCGATGACGTATTGATGCCAGGTATTCCAGCTAGAGCTTCCGGCTTCAGAATAGCATTGGCAGCTGGCGCTATACCAGCCACTTCGGTCAGTTGTGGGCAACACCTAAATAAATAAAAATATCATTATTACACATGATTTTTTTAACACTCACTATGAAAAATTATGTGTAACTCACCAAACCCATAGCTTGACTATACAACGAAGCCTCACTTCCCAACATTCGACAGAATCTTGTACTTTCACTAGAGATCCCAGCAATAACACCAGTGGTCTTACCTAGAAACATTTCAACCTTATACATATCAGGTAAAACTTACTTTAGCAATAGAATATTAAAATTTTCTTCACAGTGATTTGAGTACTATTCTTACAGTGATAAAGTTCAATTTAATATATACAACTTACAGAGTTGTTATGGTCTTGTGAGGCAGCATGGCCCATCAGCGAGAGCGTAATACGCTGTGACAATAAACTGCACAGATGCTCAGTGGCTGGCAAATTGTCTCGAGTTACTAGACAAATGAGAGCGCGGACTTCTTCTTGACACTGAAACAAAAATCCATAAGCACACAATACAGATTATAGTCAAAACAATATGAAATCGGTACTACAAAGAGTTCAGATCTAAATTATTGTGCACCTAAGCCTTATCGATATGACGGTAGAGTTACGTTGTATAACAGGGAAAGAACAAATGCAGGATTCAATTGTGTAGGGTATAGAAATCTGTGTTTTGTCCATAAAAAACACTAGGTCTAACTTTGAATCTGAAAGGTAAATAGTATATAACCTATTTGCTAGTGGTTAATCCGCACTTGATTCTGTGATTTAAAAATTTATAACGCTAATGGGAGTTTGTAACTGGGGGCTATATAAGCTTACCTGAGGTGTTCCACGATGCAAGTTGTGCTGTACAAGCTCTTGTACTAAGCCGAAGCGACACAGCCTAGTGCGGTGTTCGGCCTGCGACGCCAGCGCCCTCAGTAATGTGAGACAATGCTCCGCGCATGCGAGGGAGCAGCCGTAACATCCACCTCCTGATTCTGTTCAAAAATATATAGAGTATATTCGTAGATTTTTTTTCATCATGATCATCTCAACCGCAAGACATCCCACTGCTGGACATAGGCCTCCCCTAGATTTTTTTATTCAATGAATATCAAGTTACCAGAATACGTAACATCGCTCATACATTTGCTCGAACATCAAACAGAGAAAAACCCTTAGCCATAATGCGAATATTATAGGTCACTTTTGTTATATTATGTTCGTGAAAACAATAAAATTTGTATTGTGAATTATTTCTTGTGTCTCTTCCATTTTAATATGAACAGAAAGAGACATCTACAAAAGGCATGTATCAGATAAATAGTATATAAGTAATCAGGGATCGGTAACCTGTGCAACCCCTATATAGTTACGATTTTAGTAACAATGACATTATGAAATTAGAAGATGCTAAGCAGTCTAAAGTGTACTAATATTAATTTGGACCTATTTCATTCTTGTACTTTATGGAGCTGGCAAATATCTTACCTTTAGCAAGATCACCATCATAGTTCTGCACAAGTCCAGCATAAACTGGTGGAGTTTCACCCTTCAATTGCTCGCTCTGTGAACGATCGTACGAGACCAATTCTTTCCTATGAAAAAAAATAACGTTGTATTTTTATTTAGTATAAAATTAACTATTACTTATACGGGGGGAGGCCGGAGGATCAAAATTTGCCACCGTCGCCGTCACGTCACATCCAACATTATATTTGTATCTATGGTTTAATTAGATACAAAAGTGTTTGTAATATTACCTGCAAGCCAACACTTTCTGTATGATCTTGGAGAGGTCCTCGAATTGTCCCTTACTGTCGCCGCAGTACTTGTGCGCAAGAGTCTGTATGACGCGGTTGATGTGCGCGCCGCTGAACGACGTGTTGCTCGCGTTGCTGTTCTCGTCGCCGGTACGACCTTCCAGGCGGTGCTCGCTGATCTTGTACAGGAGAGACTGAAAATGCGTTTCATGATGAGTAGGTAGTTAGGTAGGTGTTCCGGCACCTGCACTTGAGAGCCAGTACCTTCTAGGCTTGTGTGCATCCCACCTTCATCCTCATTATCACTTATCATGGTAATATAGTGGTTCAAACACAAATAAGTAAGTAATGATCCACATCATTACATACTTATTTTACAGACTGATAGTTTTTAGTTCCGCGGTCACCTAAAATCTATCAGTTTGCAAGACCATGACCTTTTGTTTGTCATATAGATTTCATAAAGTGGTTTATTCACAAGTCAATAATCTTTACGTCTCATTGACTCAAAGTAACGTTTTAAACTACGCTACGTTTTTATATCACACATTGCAATATTGAGCTCGCAAAAAATCTTCCAAAATATTGCCTTTCATATTTTACGTAAAATATTGGAGAATTAACAATTCTTACCTCCAAAACAGGTTTATTAGCAACCAGCTGCCTATACACCCTATCGGCCTTATCGAGCAACGCTCCTATATTCTGCACCATCTTCTTCCGTTCTTCATCGTTCTCTATAGTGTCGACGGCGCAGCAAGTCCGAGCGGTCAGTGTGTAGTCAAACTTCGCGTACTTGCAGAACCCGCAAGCGTGGCAGAGGAAGGGGTCTTTCTCGTCATAGTTTATTGCACTGTAATAGATGAATATTTAATGATCTCTACATCGTTTCAGTAAAAATATGGGAAAATAAATATGCAACTTTTGAATTGTCATTTTTTTTCTTCTCTATTTATAAGATGTGATAGGTAGTCCAAATCATTTTAAAGGTATTATTGTTAATAATACAATTAAATTAGACATATAAGAATAGCAAATTTCATTTAAATTTTATCAAGTCTAGGGTTCAATTCAGTGAGTCATCACACAGAGAACGTGCAAACTTACCGGCACTTGTGACACTGGAATACATTTTCTCCGCAATTAGCACAAACACCAGGGTTTGCGGGCACTGACTGCGAGCAACGTGGGCATTGTAGAGACTCCCCTATAAATATAATAAAAATTATGATATTGCTGTATAATCAACATTTTTAAAAACTATTATCATTAAGCTTACCAGTAGCTTGTTGGTTTTCATAGAAGTCAGCGTATTCCATCATGAGGTTGCACGCTACGATCGGCAGTGGGAAGTCAACTCGCACTTCAGATTGTCCAGACTGGAGCTGTACTCGCTTCGCTTTGTGCCACATACCTAGCAAATATTAATACAGTAATAGAACATGTTGTAAAACAGAACTACCTATATGTCACTTTTTAACAGCATCTGTTAATTAATTACAAACATTCACACAAACTTAGGAAGAAAATTTAAGGCTGATGCCTTAATGTGGATTGATATCCACATTATAGTTTAGAGTGACATGATATAAAAAAATAATATGACTTTGAGATTTGAAGTCTAGTGAAGCCGTACATTAGTTCAATCAATTTACATCAACATAACCCTCTGCGGTGCTTTTAGAAGTTTTACTATTGAACAGATCTCAAGGTAAAACCCACTTTCCGTATCTACAATAGACCTCAAAACCAACTCACCGGGCCTATTCTTGAGTTCCTGCACGGCCTGCACGGTGCGGTTGTTGTAGTAGAAGTTGATAGTTCGCACCATCTTGCTGCGTTTGATGTCACCAATGCGTAAACTGATGCGACTGATCATGTGGCTCGTTACTAACTTCACAATTTGAGTTGTTGTAGTAAACTTTGAGTCGATCTGAAATAAAAAGTTTGTTATTATACTTGTACGAGTACTTAAAAAAAATTGGAAGCAATAATTCATAGCACCTTGTAAAATGAAGATATTCTGTTTCAGGATCTTGACCAAAATAAGAACGAAAACGCATTCATAATCTTATCCTAACATAAATAAATAACGTAAATAAGTATACTGTCTATGCAAAATGCAAGTATTAGAGCATTGGTAAGAAGCGCATAGGGTTTCTGCCAAAATTAAGAGCTTTTCAAGGTTGCACACATAAGCAATATATCTGCAATTGCAAATGTCTTAAAGCAGCTGTAACTACTCATCAGGTCCAGTCTGTCTACTTGAAGACTTAAAGAAAAAAGCTTAAAAAACGCCATCCAAGCTCTGTAAAAAATGAGTGACCTTGATAGTGGGCAGCTTGAGAGTAGCCATGGGCACTTCGGGGTTGTTGCAGACGAGGCAGGGCTCGGACTCGAGGTAGTAACCGTCCAGCTCCACGTAGGCGCCGAGCGCCGCGTACAGCGCCGCGTTGCCGTGCGACGACAGCAGTTGGTTCTGGTTGCGGAGCAGGTCTACTGCGCTGCCTACGTATTTCTGTATACAAACAATCATTTTAGACCACTTACCGCCACTGAAAGCGCAATCAAAGTTAATCTATGATCAAAATTATTGTCATCTTTGTCATGTCGTACACTATTAATAGTGACAGGTATACTTTTAAGAAATTAACATTGATCAGAATAGTAGGAGCTGGGAGTTAATTAAATAAATAAATATTCTGGGACATTAATCGCGAATTCGTTTCCCGTATACGGACACTAGAATGTGCGCATCTCGCGCACATATTCGTTTATTTTCGGAACGGAAATAATTCGTGATGTTCGCTTCACCTCTATACAGTATAAATCTCTGGCAGTATAAATTCTGATGTGGAAACTGAATCAGGAAACCGTGAGGCCGGCTGAAGAAGAAATGTGTGCAAACCTCAGTGTCAACATTAGGCGTCTTGAGTGTGAAGTAACCGAGTAGGTCGACAAACTGCGCCGCCTTCCGTCCGTACTGCGGCAGAGTCGGCCACGTGCCCCACAGGAGGGATACTAGCATTGCTTGCTCTGCTGGTGTGCAGTTGCTGTGAAATGTTTGTTGAAATTGTAATAAAGGCGATGATGATGCCACGGCGAAGTTCGTAGGTTTTAATCCTACAATGAGCTTGAGCTTTCGGTATAGGCAAGCATCGTGAGGAAATCATAGCATGGTGGTAGGGTACTTTGTAGTACCCACCTGCCTGGCTACCACCCTCAAGTTGAAAATATGTCATATTTTGTGTATTTTCTGTAATGGTTGTTTTATGTTTTGTGAGGAAATAAATATATTATTATTAAAAAAATAACAAGAGTGGTTATTATATAACTTTGTCGCAATAAGTTTCTATTTGAATCCGGTTAATGACAGATGCAGTTCGAAAGTGTTCGATTGCATCTAGAACCATAGCGCTGTAGTGTGTCTATAGGTATAGAAGCTGTTTGCAATAAAAATTACGTAAAAAGCCTACAGACGATGGTAGTAAAGAATGAAAGTTATATCAATAATAATTATGTTAATAATACTTACTTGTAAATAGCAAGCAGAAGCGCATGCGCTTGCCAACGCACTGCCGTTGAGTTAGTTTCCAGGAGGAATGCTTTCACAAACATTTTCAATTCCTCCTCGGACACCTATAAATATAAAATGGTTAATAATTAACATCATAAATCAGCAGTATTATTAAATCATTCGATAGTGTGTTTATTGGTTTTGCTTTCTTTCACACAAAAACGGAGTAACATATCGATGTGTTTTTTGCATATGGATAGTTTATGGACAGGAGAGGTACATAGACTACTTCTTGTCCCAGGAACGCATGTGAAATCGCGGGACGGAAACTAGTATTGGAATAAATTTCTCACCTGTTTCAAGATCTGTTGCACAAGGGGCCCGACTCTCGCTTCTTGGAACTTGGATCCGTCCGATACAAACGTATCGTTCTCAGAGCTACGTTCGCGTTCTGGCCATTCTGTTGTAGTCTATAGAATAAAGAATAATAATTGATTTAAGTTTTTATAATAAGGTAACCGCGGGGGAGTCTCTTATATGTATCTTATGTCATGTACGACTGAGCGCGTTCGGGATCGCCTCAGAGACAGGGAGTGTCCTTACTGTACGTTAGATCTCTTTATTATACTATGGCCTTACCTTAGTCTCCTGCCTCTGCTGTTGCTGCTGTGGCGCGCATAAAGCAGCCTGTAGGAGCTGTAATACTGTAGGTGCTACATGTGGATGTACTTGGCGGGCCACTATCACCAGCCACCCTAGAGCTTCTCGTCTTTCTGTCGCGCAAGTGTGTTGCCAGTTGCCAGTACGAGCGCTTACTATTTCAGCACAGGCCTGGGAATCAACATAATATTATGTTAGTAGCAAAGTTTAATGGTAAGGAATTTAGAGATTTATATATATTTTATACTATATAGTTTATGGCTACATACAAATGGTTAATTTGCATCTGGGATATTTTAATCAATTTAAAACACATCAACGAGCAAATATCACAAAGGCAATAAAATTAAGTCATTTGATTATTCATTAATTTCATAAAACATATCTCATAGTTTTTTAATCGCTTACCCACATTAAAACTAACTTGGTCCTTCGAGCCTGATACAAAACAATAAAATATTTCTAGACAACTCCAAACAAAGTAAACCCTACCTTCAGATGCTCCATAAGCTGCACAAGCTTATCATAAGCGGGGTCGGTAGTGAGCAACGCTCGCGCCGCATTCAAGTGCGTGTCGAGTGCGTGTACGTCACGCAGCTGTCGGTAACGTTCGCGGGTGCCGCATAATAGTAGCAGCAGTTTGCGAACTTGTTTCCTGTAAAATTATAATTATCATCATCATGCGTAGGACAATGGGTGTCACGAAACATAGTAACCATTTTTGTATTATAATTCAGTTATACTCTTTTTCAAACTTTTGTTGTCATATGACATCAGATAGGAAACTATTGGACTAGGTATATCCCACATTGGTATGAACGATTTTTAAGGAAGCGGGTTTCCATTGTAAAGTGACAAAGTATATATAAGGCTGCTTGTCCACCAGAGCGGGGCAAGGCAAATAACAGTAGAATTGCACAAAAATACGCGTCACCGGGCCGATTTATGAGCTCCGCTCTCGTGGACAGGCAATCTTAGACTTTGTCATTAGTTCAGAGACGGTCCTAGTTAGGTTCTAGTGATTGTTAAACAAGATTTAACTTATGATTAATAGAATAGCCTTCAACTAATAAGTCAGAATATTAACCTCAAAGGAGTCTGTTGGTTCATCATGTATTCGCACAGCAACGTGCGCCAACGCGTGTCAAAGTGCGCCGGGTCGCAATGTTTATGTATTTGACAAGGCAGCCGGAGCGCCATCTCCATCAACAGTTGCGGGTAGTTGTCGAAAACGTCCAATGCGTGACCTATATTAGAAGCAACATCGACTTATAGATATGTATAACATGTATGTATATTGTATACCATATTCCATCATTAAATTTACTCAGTATGGAATCGTCACCCATCGACAAAACTGATCAAAAGTAATAATATGCATTTTTTGAATGAATATTTAAAGCATTTTAGTATTCAAAGCGTTTTTAGAACTTACTCTTGACGTATTCTTTAACAAAGAAAGGCTGCATGTCTGGAAGAGGTTGAGGCGGCTGCGGCTTGAGTAGTATCTGTGCAGTAGTTGTTGTTCCGGTATCTGTTTAAATACATTCAATTACTTATACGTAATTTTATTATTATTATAGCAAATAGAACATTTTTGATTGAAAAAAAAAGTATAAATGGTTTTTTATATTTCATTTAAATAAGCCTTCACTCACATGTAATTATGAAAATAGTTTCGACTCTAATACCGGGTCGGAAACATGCATTAGCTTTTTTTATTTTGTTATTCAATAACAAATTTAAGCAGATTATTGCTAACAATATATCGAGGGAGTTGGCCCCGCAAGCAGCACCCGTATGTGAATTGCAGTTATATAGAACGTTAAATAATAGATACTCAGATAAACGTTATATCTAACCGGTTTCTAATTTAAATTGATTGCAATCAAGTCACGTAATACTGTTTGCAATACACAGTAAATATAAATGTATCTCGTTACTACTCGAAATGTGAATAAAATGTAACAAACTGGATGTCTTCTCCTTCCAGTAGGGCAGCAGCGCAGCGAGCACCCTGTAGCAGTGATGCGGTGCGCCGGCCCGCACGAGAGCGGCGGCCGCGAGCCGCGACACGTGCGCCGCGCACGCGCCGCCCGGCACGTCCGCCGCCGCCGCCGCCGCCGCCGCCGCCGACACCGCCGACACCGCCGACACCGCTGCGCGCGCCACCGACGTGCCGTGGGCCGACGTCTTCCACCGGGCCATCAGCACACCTACACGTTTCATTCATTATTGACATATCACTCCTAAATTACGATACTTTTTATTTAGCAGATCCATTGTTGCACGCAATGAGAGATCTTATACTATTTAGATACGGTAAATTATCACATTCTAAGATATTTTATTAATTTTGAGTTACCGAACCGTACTCTTACCTACCCTTAGATGTGAGATCTGCCCCGATAGGCATAATCATTTTGCGAGAAAAGCGAGAAATACTTATATATTTCTTGTTAAAATTGATATGTTTGTATCGAAGTATGTAAAATTGTAGCACACTTTTTCGCTCATGTTCCCAAATCTAAATCGACTCAAGTTGAGGTTAAGGTTGAATTCGAAATATTTAGCTGTGCACCTATGCACTCACACAATAACAAATGTAATAACTCACTCAACAAGCGCATAATGACGAGCTGCAACTCCCTCCTATTACTCCTCTCGTGTAATGGCGAGTCATCATGAGGCATCTCTAGCTCCGAGACTAGCAACTCTAGGCGTATGATCGCCAGTTGCAGTTCGCGTCTGTCGGCGCGCTCTTCTCCGTTGGCGCCCTCCTCGGGCTGGATGTCTAGCTCCGCGACTAGCAGCTCCAGGAGCCGGTCGAGGACCGCGCGGTCGCCATCTACGTTTGAATCTAGGTCGCCTGCCAGCATTAGGACCACCTTTATACGGGAAAAGAAATCTGATTAGAATATGCTTACTTCCTACTTTATAAATATTAATTTAAGTTATGACAAATTAATATTATATAGTTAGAATCAAAAATACGTAACTAAGTCCATGATTTGACTAAGCAATTGTCACTGTCTTGCAACTATCAAATTACAAATGCAAGACAGTGACAATATACCGACATAGCAAGTTATTAGAAGCAATATTTTATATTTATCTGTTATTGCTTGAATTATTCACCTATTTTTTTTATTCGTAAATATTTTTGTATATCCGTCTGTGTCATATTTACTACTATCAACTTCGCGGCATCTTTCTCCTTCTAGCAAAATCATCGTGAAAAGACATGTCGTTCAGCGTGAAAAGGCAAAATAGACTTGAGTCAAGTAATGTAAGATTCATAATCCAAAAGCCAGTTCAAAGTTTACCTGCACAAAAGGTATAGCCCGTACTCCAGGCAACTTCCTCAGTTTAGGTAGTGCATCCAACGCTGAGGTCAGCAGAGATAGCCTCAAGGCGTGCAGTTTGCGCGTCTCACTCTCCGCTTCTATAGTACGCGACGTCGATGCAACGGGCAGTGACGATGACACCGATGGCCCGGCTAAAAGGATATAATACTAACGATAAAGATTTGCAAGATTTTAAACGTTTTTACTGGTTTTACCTCCACTTTCCAGCAACTTGATCAATGCTAATCTCAGATTAAATGTATTCCTGTGACTATCAATTACGTATAAAATGACAAAGCTGGCAATAATTTTGATTAAATTTGATTGGGCTTTTGGAAACTGACGGTAAGTGTCGTTCTTCACAGCCAAAGTTATTTTTGAAAATATCTTGCTCTGATTTACTTGTTTCAAGAAAATATTATAATTGAGCGATTAATATCTAAGGCATGTTCATATATTTAGTTTCCAATAATATATAACTGGTGCGAACCTGGTGTAAAATCTAACAGACAAGATAGTGTGTATCGCATTTTAGAAATGTATTCACATTTAATAAACTCTTATATTAGTATCACGATTGTTATTATAATATTGTGCTCATTAAAATACTAGCCTGTTATAGGAACAGGCGCGACGATCGCGTTGGAGGCCGGCATCGTCCCAGTTGAGGGAGCCGACACCATTTCTCCTAAAACATTTTATAAATGGTCATAAAACAGTTACGTGCTGTTTACATAAATAAATAAATTTGTGCAAAATAATTAAATTTCAATTAGCAATTGAATCTATAAAATTCCTAATCTTCCTATATCAAGACACATGCGACTGAGAAAACTACCTCCTTTGACAACAACGTAATTATTAAAAACTATTATCATAGGTATTTAGTATTTACCATAGGCGCTGCTCCTGCCCGAGACCCCGCCGATACTGTCGGCCCCGGAGCCTCCGCTCTCGGAGCCGGCGGAGCCGGGCGGCTCGGCGGGCGACGTGCGGAGCGTGCTGCCGTCTGTCGCTGCTGTACTGCCTTCATCGTCAGAACTAAATAATTTAAGGTATATCGTTAGGATTACTTTATCTTCGAAGGACAACATGAAATAATGTTAACGAAAACATTTTTGCTACATTGAGTTGGCTTCCATTTAATTTTACCGAAGGAAGTGATGATGTGGCCGTGAGTGATAACCATACAAAGCAGAAGGCAAACAAGTTCTTATATATAACTGAGGGAACACACGGATTTTCAACTGCAACCTGAAGAAATCATTAGGCGAGTGCTATTACCATACCTTGTATTTTAATCACGGCTATGATACATGTTTAAAGGAATATATTTCCTAAGGCTAAAATGCTTTCCAGCATTCCATGACCAAATTTTCCAAGCGGAAGAAACTGCAGGGTCAAAGTAAGACATCATGGACATACCCAGGCGGCGAGGCAGTGGCATCACTGAAGCCGGGCGCGGGTGGCGGCGGCGCAGACGGCGCTGGCGGCACGCGACGCGGTTGATCTTGGAGCGATAAAGCTATGGCCAACTCCACCATTGTCTCATCGTCTGCATCTGGGGGTATGTCTAGTAGACCTTCTAGACCTGCATGGGGAAAGGTAATAGTCACGTCATGATGTTGAATACACATTATGCATAATCCATTGTAAAGACCTACCTCCATCAGGTGCCAGCAGAACCATCGGCTCGAGAGAATCATCGACGTCCATGAACTGATTGTCTTGCTGCTCGTCGCGGTTCACGCTCAGGTCTGACTCTGAGACTACCGCTTCGGTTATAGAACTAGTTGGTTGAGCTGTAGTTACTGATGAACCGGCACCTATTCAAGGAAAAAACACAGGTCAGAAATGTAGTTCTCAGCATTATCAGACCAGAAAAAACCAAAAGACCAAAACGCATAAATTGGTCCATTTATGCGTTTTAGATATCAATGAAGCATCAATAACAAGGCGAAAATCTAAGAAATTTAATACATTTTGAATAGTATTATTTATGTTAATAATATTGAAAATACTATAGTGGGTCAACTCGGCCGCCTAACAGAGCGAAAGAGTGAAAGAGTACAGTATGAAGGAGAGCGGAGCCTGCCCGCGACACCAGCGGTAGGTCGGCTCGGCTTAACTTACGTGACAGTACTCTCATTTACGTCACAAAGGCATGATTCACTATTAATATTTATTACACTATGCTAAGTGTGTGAATTACCTGGTGTGTTCGGAGGCGATGGTATGTAAACACGGCGCCTCTTAACTCTGGGTCTGAGGACTCTCATCAATGCCGCTTTAGCACCAAAGCTTATGCTCTGGTCTTTAGCTAGCAGGAGCGACAGGTAGATTTGATTGCCAAAGTCCGTCTGTGGGATTTATCGAAATATTGAACATAATTTAAAAAATAAATGATTAAAAAGGAACAAAATAATCTAATCCGCAAAATGCAAAGTTAAGTTAAAACACTAACAATATCCAATCCAAATTTTAAACCCATATGATAAACAAAACTCACACAATCCGGCTCTGCGTGCAACTGGAACGCGTGTATAATATCCGCTAATGCGTGGAGCGTATGTTCCGCGTGACGTAGTCCATACGACAGTATACCCGGAGGACCGCCAGTGGCGGAACGGCAGCCCGCCAAGCGCCACAGTACGCTTATAAGCAGCGCGCAAACGTGAGGTTCTTTATCGGTGTCTTGATGCTCACCGTTCCATAGGGATGACCAATCGCCTATGGATAGTCAAATAAAAATAAGTGAATATATAAATTATCTCGAATCACTTGTGATTAAGCCAAACACTAAGTACATTTATAAAGCCATGACAGTACAGTGGTGGTATCGTGGCGTGGGTTTGAACACTACAATGTATATGAGCTTTTGGTGAAAAATCCGCCTGAATTACCCACAAGTATCTCATTATTCTCAGCTCGACCAATTTTCAACTTTACAGCACAGTCTCAAATACACAAAAAGAAATAACACTGACACTATATAGTCTGTATTATAAAAAATAGTTTTGAGTCGAGATTAAAACAATTTGGAACCTGGCCCTATGACAAAAGGCTTATTTTCAATGAACACAATCTATTCTTCAGACATCACATAAGTTTTGATTCTCGTTCTATAAGACGGGCCTAACAGTACAACACTCACCATCGTCGGGTTTCTTTGGTGTGGGTGCACTGTAGTTGACGAGGTGCGTGGGCCGCGCCACGGCCACGCCACGCGCTAGCAGGACGAGTCTGAAGTACGCTTCGGGGTCAATGTTGTGTGGGTCGGCCGTGTCGCGCAACTCGCGGAGAGATGTGCACACGTATTTCAGTATCGCTTGATCCTGCGTAAGAAATAGTTCATTTTGAAAGAATGAAGTGTTCATTAGCATTTTCTGATCGACCATGGATGGATTCAAGATAGACGTTTGCAGAATTTAACGTCTTTATTTAGTTCATAAGAAAGACATAGGTCCTTTATCCTTTGCCCTTTTGACAATATTTCGGCAAATAGCAAAGCCCGAGTGTTGTCATATTTTTTTGTTAATTGTTTTGTATTTTGTATATTTGGGGCAATAAATATCTTTTCATTCTTTATTTTGTTTACAAAAGTATCTGCTACGCCTTACAAATATTTGTCCTTATCATATTTACACGATTTACATAATATAAACACGGTTTACGGTCTGCAATCCGTATGCGGTTCACGCCGCAGGTCTCATAATGGGTATCTATCGTATACCTGTAATGTCATACCTCCGAATCTAAGCAGCGGAAATGGAACGTTCCTATGTATCAGTCTCGAAGCGCTTAAAGTTGAATCGATACCTTCTATAAGATCGTCCACTGACCTTGAACTGATGGTAGTGAGTATGATGCACGGCGCGGAGCAGACACTGCGCCCTCGCGTGCAGGTGCGCGCCGGCGGGCGCACACAGCAGCAGGCGCGCCGCGTCGGCGCCGCCCGAGGCGCCCGCGCCCGCGCCGGTGCCGGCCGGCGCGCCTGCGCCTAGTTCTAGGGCTTCCAGGGCTGCGCAAGCGAGTCGTTCTAGGGAACTAGGCTTCGAAGCGCCGCTGTTGCCTTCCGTTTCCTGTATTAAAGACGATAAAGGAGTTTATATAGGTGAGAAAATGAAACACTACGTTAGAACAGGAAGGAACCGGTGGAAGCCTAGATCACGAAACGTTTTGACAGCTAAGCGCAATATTTTTCGTCGAAACAAAATAAGGAGAAAGTCCAAAGGTAAAGAGGATTCGACATAAGATATACGTAAATCATCAACGTTTGCTTACGAACACGATGCAAATCTACAGTCAAAAATTGCTTCTGAAAAAACAGTGACAGTGACAACAGTGGATTTTGTGACAAGGCAGGGGTTACAGATAGCTGCTCGCCAGATAACATTGCAGGCGCATAGCTCGACTGTCGTTTAAAATCTTAATCTATACTTACTTGTGCTACTTTACTGGATGACGGGCAAGCAGATGGATCCTCGTTCTCTTCAGGCCAACCAAATTGCTCCTTGTTCTTCCCATAAACCTAAAATAAAAGTAACATTATCATACCTCGCATCAATTATTTTGACAAAACAGTCAATATTACAAACAAAACAAGTATTTACCTTTACTGAGTCGACCATAGTGACGCCATCAGGATCTTGAGATGGTCCAAAGTTGATGACGAGTTTTTTGTCCGATTGCAGAGATTCTTCTCGCGTTAGTGGTATATCAAACCAACGGTTGCGCGACACAATTGTCGGGAAAGATCTACCGTATATCTAAACAAAAGAAGTCACAATCATTAATTACATGTGTGTTATTGCCAACCATTAACCAAATTAATAGTGTCTTTAAGTGATTTACTTACTTCGACAAACGACGGTGTCCTTCCGACGTCTTGGCTACCGAACAGCACTCTCAAGCCACAAATTACCATATTGGGATCGGAGTTTACCACTTCCATTGTAAATCCGCTCATTTTTGTCGACACCACATACAGGCCTAAAATAAAACACCATCATTTTTTTAAAGCCGTTTTTGTTGACATATCAATCCAACAAAATTATAGTAAGCAACATCCGAGTCTTCACACTATTTCACATTAAAAACACAATCATAACCTTTACTCGGTCTTTGGTGCCTACTACAGTTTTAATAGTATAGATTTCGGATCTTACTAATGTCTAATAAGCGCTTATTGGGAGCATAAACATATATATTCTCACCAGTTGTATTGAGGCGATGTTTGATTTGCGCCGTGTTGTACACTTGTAGTAAGTCGTTGCCACCGAATTCAATGTCAGTCATAGCGACGCAATGCTCGAAGAAGTCGATCGGGAACTGCGGCCCTCCACTCGCGTTGGATTTTGTGACAACCTATGAAAAATAAACATAGACCTGTTTAAGCTTCTCTTGTATGTAAGTAACAAACTATGTAAAGAATTTTAGGAAGTTGATTTCAACCTACTTCTAATTATTATCTGTGTGATACACACATAATATACTAATTTTTTTATAAGATACAATAATGTACCACATTTACGCGCGATACATTTTCATCCGCTAATGGTTGCCATACAGTACACAAATGTTATAAGCGAGATAGCATGAGTCTCTAGTTGTTGTATTTCAAATTTAAATGTAAAGCAACAAGGCCCTTATTGCATTTACAATCGTTTTTAGTCGTCGTTAATCTTACAGAAGTGTCAGTACTGTATAGACAAATAAAAAAAAAATCGGAAAACAATATCAAGTTTACCTGTTGTGCTTTCCCCTTCGCGTGGTGTGAGATAGCCCTCGGCTTCCGTCGCGGCGCGTGCGTCGGTTGTATGGCGGGAGACAGCCAGTAGCCGGTGTGTTCCTGACTGGCCGCGTACATGCGCAAGCTGCCGTCTTCACACAGCAATATCAGTGTGCTCTTCTGTTCGCCACCACCTCCACACCAATGGCGGACCGCTACCATATCTGTTATCTTAGCTTTCGCTGGCACCACCTGTTATAATATAAATGCAGATTTGATCCGAAGTTTAGATTAAGTATAAATATTGTCTTCCAAAGAAGCAATCATTCACTTGCCCAATTATTTGGTCGGCGCAATATGTACACTTCCTCCAGTCACCCCTTCTATGCATCAACTATAGATTGTTTTCTGCATTGTTCCTTTTACCGAAAGTTCATCTGTACATTTTTTTTGTATTTTCCATCCCTTTTTATAACAAATCCATACCACGATATACAGTTTCTTTATAATATAGTATAATATTCTATAGCAATTTTATGCTATTCTTGATCATACACACCTATTTCAGAATTTCATCTCGTCTGCAATCATCTAAGGTTAAGTTTTTCATTCCTATTCAAACATAACGATAACACGTTTAACGGAGTTGAATTTTCATTACTCCACTAACCTTGATCTCCTGCACAAAGATATTGGTGGGCGTGAGCATCATGACCACGGGATTGTTGGAAGCCTGCATAACGGCGGTGACGAGCCCTGGGTGTCCGGGAACTTCGGCCCACTGACACAGAGACTGTACGCCGCCTTGTTTACCGCCACCCCTGCCACCTTCCTTTTGTGTTGATGACGATGATAGGGTGATCATTGCTGTACCTGTTTCAATGTCATATTTAATATGGATTGAGCTTTGTGGTGGCTTTTGTACAATGATTGTTGGCTACAGGAAATATCATAAAAATTATAATCTTCTCCGGGTCAAAAATAGCAGTGCCTCTATATCTACGCTCGATTAATTAATAACTCATGACAATTTTGAAGAGCTATAACAACCCACACTATTTTCTGTGTAGGATTTGCATAAGTAAATACGTTTACTTTTATAATATTACTTAAGATACCTTGGAGACTGTCTTCAACGGCGTTTAGAGGCGCTAAGAAGCTCTTGCCATGACCATACGAGAAGAACAACATCTTGAGAGTGTGTGAGAAGTAAATGGACACACCACCGCCTCCAACTAGACCAGCTACATCCTGAAAAACAAAATTATGGTGGTTTCTTTCAAGTAAATAAAAGTTATTTTCATTTGAAGACTACTGGCCCAGTACGTAAGTTTTCCACATAGACGAGTACTTTTACGCACGCAAGTTTGACGTATCATTACAAATATTTTTTATTAATTACCACCTTTATATTCCTGTAAGAGACCAACAACTAATCAAAAACAATAACCAAGATAGAAAAATGTTCGTTAAGACTAAATATATGTTTCTGCTTTCATACCTGTATCTCTGGATGCAGCACTTCCAGCGTGTTGGTGACGTAGAAGGTACCGAGCGATGCTCTCGACTCGTCGCTCATCGGCTGCCAGTAGATATGTCCAGCTGAACTCATGCACAGCATGTGCATAATGTCCTCTTGATTCACGAACGTTACATCACGGACCTAAATAATGTATTTAAGGTTTAGATGGGCTTTAAAATTTTAAGTAAATTTAGATTTACGAACATTTGGCATGTTAAATATTATTGAAAAGTAACAAAAAAATTACAAAAGATAAAAAATAAACATGTTACATGACCTACCATTAAATTTTAAACCAAGTAGTATCTGAATGAACAGTAAGTTGTTCCCAACTAACAACTAACCTTTCCACTGGGCACAAGGAAGTGATGTAGCGGATTGTTCAAATCCCTGCTAAGGTCGAATATTTTGACGAAATCTGACGTAACAAGCGCGAGCTGAGTCTGCGAGCCCGGCAGCCATATCGATTTGATAATGTAGTTGTTCGCTTCTAGCCCGGTGGTTAGTACTAGATGGTCGGCTACTGCACCTGTTTGGAAAAAGAAACACTATATTGGCACACGCTCATGCGATCTTTTTTCTGTAAAACCAAGTAACGTATTCAGTCCAAGGCCAAGTATGTATGGGAAGCGCGTCGCTAGGAGGGCGCGTCGAGTCCTGTACAATTAAATTTAGTAAATATTGAACTTTTGTATTTATTTAATTTATTTTTAAACTAACTTTCCGGTTCCACCCGCGATCCCCTATTTTACCCTCAGGGGAATAATTTTGAACAACACTTCCTTAGTTTCCAGTCCACTACATTACAAAAAAACCTGTGTGCAAAATTGTAGACCCAACCGTTTGAGATGTGTGATGATATGCTAGTCAGTCAAATAGTTTCTCTTTTTATTACACAAATAAATTAAATGACCACTGAATTAGTTTGGGATCTGAAAGCTAACATAATGGTAGTCAGTGTAGTTAGAACGAGAGTGGTTGTTTGCCGACGTACCAGCACTATTGAAGGTGAGCACGTGGCACTCCTTGAGGCCGCAGACGGCGAGCAGGTCCTCGTTCCACGGGTTGCCGCTCAGACTGAGCACGGTGAACGGTATGGGCGCCGACGACAGCCGCGTCAATGTCAGCTTGTGTTTGGACGAGTCTGCCTGCTTCAGCAGAGCCGATAGTTGGAGAACTGTGATTTTTCCTGATGAAAAAAAAACAAAAATGTTTAAGTGATGATGGAAAACAGTTGGGAGGAGGCATGGTGGAATCTAGTTCTTCAGAATTTCCATGCTCTTAAAAAGCAATTTTTAGAGCTTTCTTGAATAAAATAGAGACTAGCATTCAAATTGTATACGTCATAAAAACCTTTCTCATGTGAAACAGCTAAATGTTGTCGACGTCCTTGCGGTGAAGCTAGGCAGCACATAGCAACGCGACGAAGTTTATGCGCAGTCATCAGTTGACGGATTGTCTGGCCGTTCTCGCCCGTGTATGACATTCTGACATTCTCGAACGCGCCTTCTTGGGATCCTGCTTAGAAATACCGATCGATTACAAGTCCTGGACATTTTAAATGCTTTAAAATGAGTTGAACAGAAAATAAAGGTTTCTCTCCCTCCTAGTCATAAACAAATTTTAAATAAATAAATGCTCGATCACTTTTTCGGTTTAGGAATATATCTATACTGGGTGATTTTGTTATCACTGGCAATACTTGCAAAGGTGAAAGTACTCATCAAAATGAACAACTTTTATTATGGGACTAACTGTGAAATCATGAAAAAATTATCAGCTGTTCCATACAAAAGTTCAATACCTACTCGACCGAAATGTATGAAGCAACCATATTATTTTACGCGATATCAGAGTTAGCCCTATAATAAAAGTTGTTCACATTGATGAGTACTTCCACCCCTACAAGTATTGCCAGTGATAACAAAATCACCCTGTATATTCGGGGTTATCAGATCTGCTCGGTTGCGGTCTCGATCGGGTAGACAAACCGATGAGCGGTCCACCGAATAGGATAGCTCCTATTTACTCATTTCAGACTTAAAAATTAAGGCAAATCAATTCGGCGACTGACACAGCATTAGCCTAAATTTAACGAAATAAAATTGTCCCATCCGATCGAAATGGCAACTGGAACTCGAATGGATCCGAATAAGGGGGATTAACAGAGTTATTCCTCAGACTAGTTATTAAACATGACAATGCGTCAAGGTGTCATAAGTTACCCAAGGTAGGCAGCATCAGGTTGTCGGTGGGCGTGAACTTCTTCTCCCCCAGATGCAGCTGCGCCCGGGCCCGCTGCGCGCGCGGGTGCGCGCCGCTGGGCGCGGCCCGCTCGCACGCCGCGCGCACCGGCGCGCTCAGCGCCGTCGCCAGCCGCCGCACGCGCTCCATGCACGCCGCCCACCCGGGGTAGCCCACCAGGTACTGCCGGCATACTGGAGGGAGAGGGAGAGGGTACAATATACAATACCAGCCTGTGTCGAACGCTTATGAGAGTAGACGCTATACGACTGACGCCCGGTTCCAAAAGTTGCATTTGCCGGGAAGAGCTGACGTTGACTCTTTTCAAAACCGACTCAGATTTATTGTATGAAATTATGTTATACCGGAAAAAATATGAGTGACTTAGTAAGTTAATAAATAAATAACGAACTCGAGCAGCCGGAGCATATTATAACGCGCCTAGTTTTGTAATTTACAGAATACCATCGAGAAACTTACTCTGTATATTTGAAGCGAGCAGTGGCCGCCTAGGCGGCGCTAGTAGAGCGGGCGGCGTCGGACTGGAAGGACGACGACGCAGCGAAGGCGCCGGTGGTGTCTCCTCGTTACCATTGTTACCGCCTCGAGCGCCACCTAATGTTACTGATCGTTTCACTAACGCTTGACAACTGCAACGAAAATATATTATATTCATTATGCCTATAAGTAGTTTATATACCTGCCGGTAAAAATTAAAGGTATGAAATTTAAATCGAAACTGTGATATATTGAACAGTGATGTTTTTGTAATGTTTTTTTAAAAATCTTGTATTCAAACATAGAGATAAAGACCTATTATGTACTAACACATGTTAAATTCATACTACTAAAAATATTTTTTCTAAGCTCAAGCATAATACCGACATCTCCCAAAAATCCAAGTACT
The DNA here is from genome assembly GCA_951216915.1 of Tetheella fluctuosa. Taxonomy (NCBI): domain Eukaryota; kingdom Metazoa; phylum Arthropoda; class Insecta; order Lepidoptera; family Drepanidae; genus Tetheella; species Tetheella fluctuosa. Next base: position 12,001,102 of record OX578216.1, on the reverse strand, counting down.
AAATCAATTGAAGCTCGTAAAACTCACCTAGAGTCAGGCTTGGCGCCGCAGTCGCAGAAGAAGTTTCCGAACTTAGCGTATGAGACGTCGTGCCCGCGATGACAGACTCTTGCGCACACGGTGCACACGCCCACGCCGTCCACCATCTTGCACGTGTGGCAGTGGTACCAGTGCTGGTTCATGAACTCGCGTTGCGTTACTGTGAACGTGCACAGCTTCGATTGGAGCATTGCGTCCTCATCCTAAAGGGAAGAACATATCAATATTGTTGATTATACATAACTGTCAAATTTGTTAAGGGAAGGAGCTGACCCTTAGTATACAGGCTTTGCCTACCTTAAGGGTCAGAGACTTCAATTTAGCGGTGTGTCTGTAATGTGGTCTAATAAAAAAAAAAATATTTTATATTTATATAACTAGCTTTACGTTCCGCTGTTTCAACCGCGATCCCCTATTTTACCTTCATAGGGTTTGAATTTTGAAAAACCTTTCCTTAGTGATTCCCTAGATTATAATAGAAACACTTTCTTTCTGTAAGTTTGTACGTAGATAAATTAAGCCATAGGGTATTTGCCTGTATTCAAAATAAATTATCCAACACTAATCAATGTATAAAACATCTAAAAAAAGGGGGAAACCACGATTATTTTATTAAATTTATCCTTATTATGATTTTTAATGACCAATCTAACCATAAAGAGTATGCTATGTAATGATGACGTCACATGCTTGTATTTCATACAAAACTCCATATAAACCTATCATTTTGACAATTCATAAAAAGTTGCTGATTTGAATGTCAGTCTAATACCCTATTCCGTACAAAATATGACGTAAGAACTAAACACACTCCAGATAAATTTTTTCGACAAAAAAATACACAGATTGGTTTTGCAATAAACCTCACCGAATCATCAGCGCTTGTATCATCGTCATCTTGTTGTTCATCAGTGTAATCCAAGTCAAATCCGAGCTCTGAGGGAGATTCCCATGTTGGGCTGACTGAACGCAAAGCTGAAAGAATATTCAAAAGTTAGTACTCTACTTGTATTGTATGAGTAAGAATATTTATGAAGTCCGAATAATTGAACATGGAGTTGATAACTTCAGTAGATTTGACTGTCATAAGTGCTTAAACTGAAGAAATGGCTTCTACTTTGACTTTCAGAGGTAACCTAAACCGCATTTCAGGAAATATTTTTTACTGGGAAATGGCTCAAAGTTTTGGACTGCAAATATGTAGCTTAATTGTATGAAATTAGGGCATCTGGAGTATTAAAATAAAATTTTATGTCAAATACATTATAAGTTACACCTTATTAAACGTCTTGCAACAATGACACAAAATATATAAACATGGAAATATTGAAGTTAGTATTTCGAGTTAATCTTCAGATTGCTTACCATGAGGCTGTGTAGTATTAATTGCGTGTAGAGCGTCGGCCAAGTACGACAGCAGTACGCAAGCGGACTCGATCTGCTGTCCCAAGTTACCATCAACTTGGCCCTCTTCCAACTTCTCGAGAACTTCTTGACTGCTTAGGTTATCGACACTATTTGGAAAAACATTTTTGTTTAGTATTATGAAGGAATTTGAAAACTTCAAAAATTCATAAAAGTTTCTAAATTGCTACATTTTCACGGCTAAATTACCAAACAGATTTTGATGAAAATTATCATAGGGGTAGCTTTAATACGATCTGGAAATGCCGGGCAATGATTTTTACTTGGCCATATTATATCGTGAATAGATATTTACCAAGCGGCGAGCCAGGAGAGCGCAGCGGGGAACAAGGTGGGATGGTGGGCGCCGTCGTGCGCGTCGGCCAGCCGACACATCTCCCGCGCCAGCAGCGGCGAGCACGCGCTCTCGCCGCACACGCCGATCAGCGCCGACAGCATGCGGGCGCTCACTGATTCACCGCTACAACAATGCATTCATCTATATCTTGGGATATTCTTCACACATGGCCATGTCTGAAGCTGAGACAATAGTAACCAGTAATAAGAGAACACATACCAATGATGCACAACGTGCTTGCATAACGCCGATAGTAGAGTGGCGTTGTCATTGGTGGCGTCCGCGAGCGGCGCCGGCGCAGGTTCTACCGCTAACGTACCAGCAGCAGCTGCAACTGCACATTCCTTACTACCGTCCGACCAGCTGCAGCTTTCTGATTACATTACAAAGGGTGTAATTATTAAATGTATACATAGCGAAAGAATTCATAATTATTATGATGATAATATTTACCTGAATTAGCGGATTGTTGCGCAGTCTCAGATTGTGCTCTCGGTGCTGGAGATCTAATAAAAAAAAAACGTTTAGCATAATTTCGCTCCATAGTATAGTTATAGTGAACTGTTCTCGGCTGGTTTGTTGACTATTTGAGAAGTCAAGCTATACCCTCTCTATGAAAAAAAGGAAAATAGCACTTTATCAACTTAGAATTAGCAATTAAACGTCCGAGAAAAGTAATGTATCATGATATATAACTGTACCCATGTATTACCACAAAGAATGGTAGGTATTTCAAATATTAAACACAAATTTATAAAAACAATAATTTTGAAGATGTACTTAAACTAAACTTAAAGCTGAAAATGAGCCAAAAAATCTATAACATAACAAGAGTAAAACAACTCACGGTGTATCAAACACTGGCAGATCATTATCGTTTCTTTGTGCGGCGTTGTCGTTCCTCGTCGCGTCACTCTCGGAGTGGAACACGCTGCGCAGTGCGTTGCGAAGCGCCAACGATGCGGGGTTGCCATCCGGTGCTGATGACGTAGGCGTGGGCAGTTCTGTCTCTGTTGGGGTTGCGTTTGCAGTGCCTGAGGCGCCTGACGAAGCTATATTCGTGGAGAAACATTCATAAAAAAAACCGAAGTCTTTCTTGATACGGGACGTTCCGTGTACCGAAAAACGAGACTGATGTCAGAGCAACACACATCATCATAATATGTGTCTCCGCTGTAGACAAACATGGGGAACCATAATCTTAACGTGGGCAACCATACCATATAACCTAACCGGGAGTATTTGTACTTCATAATAATCTATATATAAATAGGCAGAGAAAATAGTGAATTATTATTTTTGTTTAGTAGCTATTGATTTAGTTATCAATAAAAAAAAAAAAAACAAAGTCACAGCAAACAGCTTGGCCGATTTTACTGTATAATAATATTTTTTCTATAACAACAAAATCTTCTAGAACTTACCAGGTGAACCCAGGCAGATATGAGCCAAAAGGGCAGACAGCTTTTGGTGATCAGCCACTCCAATGAAATTGGATACAGAAATACACAATGCGCTATTTCTGTCAGTAGTATCACAGCTGGTGAATATCTTGATGAAGAGCCTTAAAAATAAACAAAAACATTTAAAAAAACATTTCTAAGGCAAAAATACATAATAATATTCTTTTTTATACTTACTTGATAACTCTTTCGGCATAAGGATTTCTGGCATTTGGCGCCGATAGAAGTATTTTGCCAAGTGTATATCCAGATTCTTCGGCAAACACTGTTTCATATGCCAATCTACCAGCTGGTCGATCCAAAATTTTCTCCCAGTATTTGACCTATAGTATAATAATATTATATTAGTATTTCAAGTATTTTAATTAGTATTTCACAAGCTAAAATAGCCTCTATATCAAGGGATATAAAGTACGCACCATATGTCTCAATGTCTTCTCTGTGGACGGTTGCAGATGTTCAACCAGTACAGTGTATGTTGTTTTCAAGATGTGTTCATGCGTCAGTTGTTCCGCCTTCTGCACTTGCGGCACAAGGATAGTGAGTGTCGATGCTAGTGGCTCCGACATGAATTCAAGACGACCGTCCGTCTGAGAAATTAATAATAGATAATTTTTTGATAAAACTGCATTTGATACTTACGAACTATAGTGAAATTATTTCATCATTAACAGCATTTACATACGCGACGAGCGTGCTGAGCAGACGTGTCACAGCATATTTTTAAAAATCTTATCTATGTACCAAACCTAATTTGAAACTAATTACAAAGACATAAAACAGTGTTTTCATCGACGTAGGTCGGGTTGTTGTTACTATACTGTTCTGTGCCAAAATCACCTCTCGCACTCGCAACATGAATATACTCCGCTCGCCTACTAGAAGTGGCATGAACGTTGAGCGCAGTGGCTCACAACCAAACCTATCCACCACAGGTATGTTAACAACCTCTGAAGTCTCGACTGTCACGTTCCGTAATAAGCGTAAGCTCTCTGAAGAAGAGGATGTTAGATCACAGCTTTCAGGAATACAAAAACAGATGGCAGAAATGATGAAGTTGCTGACCACATCTATAAATTTGCAAAATGAGAGTACTTCGAAGATTAAAGAAGATATAGCAACTATCAAGGACCAGGTACTGGATATTAAGACAGGCATGGGCTTGACTGAACAAAATCTAGTGAGTTTGGTCTCGGAAAATACAGAGATTAAAGCTGATATCCAAAGCTTAGCCAAATCCATACACACCACAGATGAAAAACTTGTTTCGCTAGAGTCTGATATGCATTTACTAAAATTAGCAAACATCTCACCTTCACACAGTAAAACTCCACAATATGAGGAAATAATGGCAGAATTGATTGACCAAAACTCAAGAAAAAGGAACATACTAATAGCTGGCATCAAAGAACCTAACTCCATTGATTACATGGAACGTCGTGACTATGATAGAATTGAAGTGAATAAAATTACCAAAGATACTATTGATAAGTGCCCCGATCCTATTAAAATAATGCGCGTTGGAAAATATAACCCAGAAAAATCCCGACTAGTAAAGGTGTGTTTTGAGACAGAAAAAACAGCCAAACTAATACTGCAAAATAAGAACAAAGTAAAAAACCCAGCTTTTAAAATTTTTCCTGACCAAACCCCTTACCAACAAACCAGATTTAAAAAACTAAAGAATGAACTCGCCCTACGTATCTCAAAGGGTGAAAGCAATCTTATAATCAAACATATTAAAGGGACGCCCCAAATTGTCAAAGCTTCTCCAAAAAACTCCGTGATGAAAACGATCTCAACCAACACCAATCAGGAATAACCTATCAAGCCCTTCCTACCTACGATAATTTAAAATATAACGAAAAATCTCTCAAATTCTTGTATGCCAACTCCCGAAGTATTGTAAAACCAGGAAAGTTCGATGAATTATGCTGTGTGATCAAATCTCTAAAAACACAAATCCATGTCATAGTATTGACAGAAACTTGGATTAAATCAGAGGACGAGGCAAAACGTATTCAGATACCGGGGTACACTCACTATTTTCAGTATAGACAGAATACTATCGGTGGCGGCGTCTCAATATTTGTTATCAATCACCTAAAACATTACCAAATTCAAGATATGTCCCAAGATGACAACCACTTTCTATGGATACATCTAAAAAAATTCTCAATAGACATTGGAGCAATATACAAACCTGGCCGAACTAATGTAAAAAATTTCCTAGCTACCTACTCACTACAATTGAGCCAAAGAAAACGAGCAATAGTTTTTGGTGATTACAATCTTGATTTACTTGCACCTAATGGTGCAGCGGAAGATTATAAGGACACAATAGAAGAAAATGGCTTCAAAATAATTAACAAAATTGCTCCCATGTACTGCACCCGAGAAACAGTGCAGAAAAAAACTATAATAGATCACATCTCCACGAACTTAAAAGAGAACCATCTACATTTGGCTATTATAGAATCATCTATGTCAGACCACAAACAGATATTCCTCGAAGTCGATAAATATCAGCCACCATCTAAGAAAAAAATTCAGTATGAATCAATACATTATGAAAAATTACAAAAACTAGCAAAAGAAACTATGATTGGCAAAAATAACAATAATTTTAACAAATTCGAGAAAGTAGTTTGTGATATGATTGAAAAATGCAAAATTAAAAAAGCTAAAATCCTCAATCCACCAAAACAAGACTGGATCAATGCAACAATAATTAGTAAAATAAACCAAAAAAATATACTTTATAAACAACATAAAAATAACCCAAGCAATGAAAATATTAAAAATGAATTTGTAACAAAGAGAAAAATGGTGTCTGACGAAATTCAAGACATGAAAAAAGACTACTATCTGAAACAATTTTCTACCTGTAAACACAAACCAAGGAAAATGTGGAGTCTAATTAATAATTTAACTCATAATAAAGTAAAAGACGTCACAATTCCAGCCAAATTGGAGAAAGGGAGTCACACAATAACAGATGGAAATGAAATTTGTGAATGCTTTAATGAGTTCTTCGCAACGATCGGGTCAAGTCTGGCAGAATCCATACCTAGTAAGTACCATAACAACAAGACGTTCACTACTGCATCGGTTGACTCTAATCTAGACTGTTTCGGTTTAACATCCCTAGCCCCAGTAACAACTGATGAAGTATTAAAAATAATAAATAACTTGGACCCCAATACCAGCTCAGGCTTAGACAACATAAGTACCAAATCAATTAAATGCCTTAAAGAACAAATTGTCCAGGAACTCACAGACTGCATAAACTATTGTTTAGCAGAGGGTACTTTTCCTAATAAGTTAAAAATTGCTAAAGTAACACCTATTTTTAAGTCAGGGACTCGATTAGATCCTAATAACTATCGCCCGATATCAGTACTTCCAGTTTTATCTAAGATCTTCGAAAAGCTAATTCACAAACGACTTGATGGCTACCTAAACTCAATTAACTTTCTGTACCCCAAACAATACGGATTTAGACCCAAATCAAACACCCTATCTGCAACTATTGACCTAATCACCAAAGTAAAAAACAGCATTGATGAAAAAAAGATTTGTCTCGGAATATTTATAGATTTAAAGAAAGCATTTGATACTGTCAGTCACAAACTTCTCTTAAGCAAACTGATTGATATTGGTATTACCGGTAAAGCCTACAGGGTCTTCGAATCGTACCTCACAGAACGCTCACAAGTAGTATCAATTGCAGATTTTCAGAGTACCGCTGCGCGCATAACCTGTGGCGTTCCTCAAGGCTCGATTTTGGGCCCCTTGTTGTTTCTTATCTACATCAACAATATCGGCAATCTCGAAGTAAAAGGCGAACTATCGCTATATGCCGACGACACTTGTTTATTTTATTTTGGCCATAAAATAGAATCAATCATCCAAGATGCACAAAATGACCTTAATCTTCTTAATATTTGGTTTAAATGCAATCTATTAACTCTTAACGTAGAAAAAACTCACTATGTAATATTTTCTGCCAAAAATAAAAAAATATCTAATTATGACCCATTAACTATCGATAACATAACTATAAGCAAAGCAGACAATGAAAAATATTTGGGTCTTAATTTAGACAATCGCCTGACATGGAAACCACATATTAAGAAAATAAAAGCGAAATTAATATCCCTAACCGGTGCTCTCCGCGGCGTAGTTCGATGTCTGCCACATAGTGTACGATACAACATATACAACTCTATGGTCAAGCCACACATTGATTATCTGATTGAAATCTGGGGGTCGGCGGCCAAAACTAACCTTAAACTCATCCAAACATCACAAAACAAATTAATTAAAACACTATTCCAATATGATTATCTTACACCAACGTCAAAACTATATAAAAAAGTAAAATTAATGAACATAGACAAAACATATCAATATTATTCTTGCATCTTAATTAAAAAAATCTTATTAAAGGAAATACACGCTCATATTACATTTCAAACCAAAAACGAAATTCCCCATCTGAGACGCTTAAGAAATCCAAATAAAATAGTACTGCGCCCACCCAGAACTAACTATGGAAAACATAACATTACTTATGAAAGCGCACAATTGTATAATAAATTACCTAATAATATTAAAGATTCCACGAGTATGCAAAAGTTTAAAAGATTGCTTAAAATCCATTTATTAAATAAATAATTATTACGCTACGCTCAAAACTCGTGCGTACTCTGCTGCATGTCGCATCTAGTTACGCTAGTTCACTGAACGTTCGAAACCCGTTCCTTTTGTTCGCTGGGTTGGTCACTCCGCTAGCCTACTACCGCGTGTGAGCCGTCTTGTTGTAATGATACTAACTACCCTACAATCAGTTTTTACTTATCATTTGACTTTATTTGATACGTGTTTGTATAGAGAATGTTGTCTCGAAATTTAATTTTTGACAATCAGTTCAATTATTGTATCAGCACGCTATCGTATAAAACGAATATTATGCTACTTAAATTTTATATTAGTTTTAAGTTCTCATGTCAGTGAAATAATCATTTCTTATGAGAATAAAGATTTCTTTAACCTTATTTATATGTACTTAAACGATATAATTATACAGGTTGAAAGTACTCTATAAAAAGATAAATTTTACTATGGGACCAACTCTGAAAGTGCAAAAGGAAAATCAGCTGTTCATTAAATTACAAAAAGCCCTGTTATGATACAACTAGTTAAATAACATATATCATTGGGATTATTATAATGACTTGATCATCACAAAGTTATAACAACTTTGATTTACTTACCAAAGCCGGTATAATAAGATCAAGAGTCGTCCTCAAGAGTTCAGGGTTGTCAGCCAATTTGCTAGCACCGATTTCCAGTAGTTTCGCGGCAGAGTACGCCAGCATCATGAGGGACGCACCGATGCTGTACTTAGCGTTAGCGCTAATGAGCTCACAATGGGAGGACACCAGATTAATTACTGCACTCTCCGATGGTATGATGTGGGAATTGTAGAAACACTAGGACAAAGTGACGGTTAATTTAACAAGATAAATAAATCTTCAAATACATAAACATAATAATTAGTAACTAGTTTTCGCGGGTCCATCCGCGTTTCCAGTATAAAAAGTAGCCATGTCATTCTCAGGCCCGTGATATATCTCTATGCATAAATCATGTCGATCCCTTTCTGCGTGAAAGAATGACAAACCAACAAACACACTTTCGTATTTATAATAGTAGGGATGTTTTAAAAGATAGTTACATTTATACATGTTCAATTCATGTCCAATATTTCGGAGCAGTCATGCAGACTTCTCAGTACAAAGAACCACTTTTAGAGTTACCCAACAGCCCAATGGTAACTTCAGTACCTTCGACACTGAATAAATAGCTTTGACTTTGGCCAGAATTTGGATACTATCTATAATGAGCACATACTTTGTCAAATTAACATCCCTGTCACTGGGATTAGTTGATTATAAATAACATCATAAGTATTTATTGTAATATAACTTACCAGGTTAAAACAACAAAGTGGCGGCGGCGAAGACAACCTATCCAATGCCGCTGCGGCATTAGACGGTAAGTGGGCCCGCAACCACGCACCTAATGCTGGCGGTGCAATACTGCCAGTCGCATTGGCAACCGGCCCAGACGTGGCACACACTTGTAAACGGGCTTTAGACACTGCCGCCTCTGATGGGTTGTTAGAGCTGTCCATTAGGCCTTCGAGCTCGATGCCGGCGCTTAATCTAGTGAAAATTATACAAGAAAGCTGAGTAAAGTACAAATAATAACAATGTGTAATCTATCTTCAGTTGAGAAAACAATAATTTAAAACAGGAATATATAAATTAAATATCTATTGCTATGTATTGGAGTTCATTATGGGAGGCCTATGTCCAGCAGTGGACGTCTTGCGGCTGAGATGTTGATGATGTATTGAATATGCTTGAAGGCAAAATTCAAGGACGAGGTAAACATGAAAATATCAAGCAACATTTACCACTGGCAACGATGGTGACATTCGTGACTCATGAGCAAATATCGATCTTATACCTAAAATAATGAAGCACTAACTTACCGGCAGCAATCCAGGGCGGTTTCTAGCAAGTCCAATAGATCGGGCATGAACTGATGGGCTTCGGATGGCGACGCCGCATCAGCGAGACACACCTTCAACCTCACCAGCGCCGAGTCACAGGATATGACATCTAGTAGCGACGGAAGGCCACTCGCTACGAAGAAAATATATTAATGCTGTAACTGTTCATGAGTATAAGAATGGTGTATATAAGATTACTTACGAGTAATGTTCTGTTTTAAATGTTTGATGGTCTCAGATGCAAGCCACGCAGTGTATTTGATGTTGTCGCATGATGCGCTCACGCCGGCGAGTAGATTTTCTGCATACTGGTGGGACAAAAACAATGTAACTTTACTTGTAATCAGTAGTGTATACGTAATCAATTCATCAAATAATACATATTATTTCCTCTACCAAAAAACGTGCACCATAAATTCTTATTTTTTTAAAGAAATAATTTTATTATGTTTCTTAACTCCACAGAATTAAAATACTTTTTATATTTTCAGAGATGTGAAGATATACAAAAATAAACTACGGAACTCTATTTCTTTTTTAAATAAAGGTGGAGAATAGTTACCTGAGTATACATCCCCTGTTTAACAAGTGCATCCTTTAGCCAAGGGTTGAAGACCTTCTTATTGTCCGCACGGGGCGCCCATATGACCGCGTGTAGAGGCAACGGCGAGGGCAGGTCAGCGGCCGTGCCCGCTTGCAACTTGTCCATGTGTGGAGTTGCGGGGGGCATACTTATTACCAACCTACGAAGAGATAATATAGTTAGAAGCGTGAAAGCAACAAAAAAGAAGATATATATGTAGATTTTTCATGTATTTCAGACTGTTGGTTACCCATTTCAGTATTTACTTAAATTGATTTGTTTTATGACTGAATTACTGAATCGATTTATGTAGACATTATGTAATTTCGCTAAAACGGCAAAGGTTATTTTAGAACCTGGTTTTTTTTTGTATACAGCATATGTGGGTAAAACTGTTAGGCACTGTCTAAAAAGTATGGCTATACATTTATGTATATTTTAAAAAATGAACAACCAGTAACTTTAATATTGGTAAGTTAATAATGATCGTTCGTAACTGACCTCCAAGCAGTCTGGAAGCAGTAATGTGCCGCAGCGAGCGCGGCCGGCGACGAGTGGTACTGCGCGTTGTCGCACATGCACGCCGAGTTGAGCAGCGCCAGTAGTGCGTCCAGTAGCAGCGGGTACTTGAGCTTGTGGGGAGTACCCAACACGAAGTTGCATGCTAGGCCGTCGAACTTGGGGTTTTCCTGACACAAAGTAAATAGAATTGAAATAGTGTTATATAATTTCTAAAAGTATCGGGTTTTGTTGAATATATGTGGTACTATAACTAAGATTCTTGATTACAAAGTAAAGGAAGGGCATTGGAATCAATTAATTTAACTTTTAATTAGATTTATCATCGTTTATCATAAAAATTCAACGACATAATGAATCTCTTGAGTACTTGCGTATTTATCATGACTTATTGTAACATTATTTTGTAAAGAAAGTTAATGAGAATAAACATCACACACTGTTTACCTGGTTGTTAATTTCAGCATTGGTCAATGCATAGAACTTGGGTCTCATAGACGTGTCATCCTGGGACAGTCTCCTGTAAGCTTGCTCAATGTACTGGACCTCGCAATAAATGCGCGATTTCAGCAGACCATTACTTGTTGTCTTACTTGTGTTGTTACTGGCATCGGCTGATGGTTGAGCCAAGCCTGGTGCTATGACAAGGTTCCATTCGATCTAAAATTATGAGCACAGTGAGAACTCTGTAATTGAAGAATTGTGCCTGAACTCATCACAAATTACCGCCATAAAGAAAAAGCCCGATTTGACATCTGTTTTTTTATGTTTTCTCTTATTAGAGAAGGCAAAGAGTTCTAGCTCATATAGCCATTCAATAAAAATCAAAATACATCGATTTCATGAAAATAAAACGAAAACGCAACATCACTTCGCAAGTTCCCGACAAAAAGTCCATCTGATATTCATCTATGTGTAAGAAAGAGACAAACATAATGGGACATAGACTTATCATAATGACCATTTAATACTTTGATTGAGGACTGTGTTATAGCAAAGTGTTATATTGTGAAAGAAACAGAGCCATGAAAACATCTTACATTTTATTTAATAGTTTTGTATACTTCTGTATGTGAAAATGTGTTTGTTGGTTTGTCCTCCTTTTACGCAGCAATGGTGCTCCTTTGCTATGTATCGACATGATTTTTTGCATAGAGATAGTTTATGTACCAGAGACTGACATAGGATGGGAGAGAAGCCAATAAAAACAACACCTTTACCAATAAAGCTCAATTTAACTAAAACACTGTTTAAGTTGTCATTTATTTATCAACCTCTATGTCATTGTCAAACAATGTGATTTACGTTATTTACGTGACCACTTAATCAGTATATTAGTAAAATAGTAGTTTATTAGGTTTTTTTTTTTACTTTGACACAAAGCCTAGATGGAAAAGGGAAAAAAAAAGTGTGTGTGTGTGCAAGTCACACATGGTAGAAGTGAAACTTCTGAAATGTCCCTGATTAAAATTCTGACGGAAATAACGCTTACAAAAAAACCATGCCGTTGCCATGGCAACCAATGTTTTTCGCTAGCTAACTTCATACCTTTATATTTTAAGATGTCAGACATTAATTCAAAACTAAGAAGATAAATAAGATAAATGGCTAGGCTGTATGAGCTAGAACCCTTTGCCTTCCAAAATACGGGAAAACATAATAAAAGCAACATGGCGCGTAACCGAAAAACGTGACGATTTGCTACAAAAATTTCTCCCATACGTTGATAAAGAAGTTTCACTTCAAAAAGTCTAAAATGTCTAAACAAATTACCTGTTGCAACAAAGTTTGTGGAGCGTCATACAGATGTCTCATAAGGTACTCCAATAAGAGCATCAATCTGGTCGTCAGCATCAGTTGATGCGGCGCCAAATGCATAGCGCGCTTCCTATCACTTATTGCTAGAGTTTCAACCACCTATAACAAAATAATTAATTATGCACATTATTTTTACATGTAGGAGCTTTTATATCGAATGATACATACCTTGATTATAGCATTGGATGTCATCAGTAACACAGATTTCTTCTGCATGAGCGTCAATGAATGAAACAAGTATACCAACAGTTGAGCGTGTTCGACGTTCAAATCTGCAAAAATCAGGATTGAGCTTGTATTTAAATATAAGTTTAAGATCCTGTTATGTCTACAATCTCATAGTACGTGATTATGTGGCCAGTTCACTCTGGCCTTGAAAGTCCCTAGATTGAAGGAGTCAGGAAACAATATTTACCTTCATAATCATGATCCTGTGAAGGCTGCGCCTGCAACGCACATTCTTGTAAAGTGTTGACCAGTTTATGCCACATAGCAAGTATGCTGTTCTCACGTTCCGCTGCAGTCTTGCTTAGGACCATACCACCCAGGAGTTTTACAACGCGGGGTCCAACCTATGGGATTCGATTGATTGAACCATTAAAATAGGTGCTATTATGCTAAAAAGATGCGAGTGTGAGACGCGAATAGCGTAGTCAAATAGCCGTGTCAAGCGAGTGAAGGAGACGGCATGTCTCGCCTGGGGATTCGACTCAGAGATTGAGACTAGCTTTATATGTTGGTATAATGATACCTATCTATAAAGTTTATTTTTATTTTTATGAATATTTATTTATTTATTTATCTTTACACTGAGGCCTAAATCTTAACTAAGTATAAAAAAACTAACAAACAAAAAAAAATAATAATTATATGCCCACATGTAAACCCTCCTTAAACATCCTTTGTTTTGCATAGCATCTACTAGCTGCCAGCTAGCATACACTACGTCTTATAATGCACAAACACGCACACACACACACCACTCACACACCTCACATACATAACAACATCTCTCTCACGCGACGCGACCCTTAGTTATAATTTTTATGTTATCTAAAGCCTACCCACTTATTCATTTGTATTTTTTACATCACCTAGCTATACCACTCTCTAAGTAACAATGCAATTAAGTTTGGATTATATAATGTGATTCTTTTTGGCTGTTATGCTGTGAATCTTGTAAAATTAAATAAATAAATAAATAAATAAACGAGTAATATAGTACCTACAGATAAAAAAAAAATATAGGAAACAAAACAATAAGGATGTTGTGTCTTGTAAAGTATCATTCATTTTTAGAAAATCTGGAACATGCAGCACATACCTGCAAAGGTGTCATATTGGTCCTTTCAGAGCCAGCCGACACAAGTTGCTGATGCAAAGCCGGTTGTAACGAAGAGAATGCAGGTGCACCGCACAAGTTATGTAAATAACGAACGAGCGCTGAACTGAACGAAGCATACAGACCGCCGAGACGCTGCCCGAAGCACGGTGAGATTGTGCCTGGTGAATATTCATTCTTATTTTATTTAGTGTTAGAGTTCACATTTGCATTTACTTTAAATTACTAATTAACAGGTTTTAGATGATAAGAGTGATCTCTAAATTATACAATATGCTTAGTGCCTCATAAATTTTGAGTATTATTATTATTATTAGGTAGAAGTTGAGATTTCCTGTTAAATTAGTATGGGAAAATATTTTTATTTATAATATCTAACCTTCAATTCGGTCAATTCATTTTGCCTGCGAAGATAATGGAACAGAAGTGAAGCAAATTTATGGCCCAAAATCATTTTTTTCGGTACATTGAATAACTTTTCTTTAAAAATTCATGTCGCATCCATTACCTTCCTTTCCGCAGCAATGTAAATTGACCCTAAATACATTTCACAACGCACAGACGCACCAGGTAGGCTATTCTAAACTTAAACTCTACGGTGAAATCACGCAATGACTATTCTCTGTCTCACTCGTGCAACTCGGTAATCAGAAGTTTACGAGTGAGACAGAGACACTAGTCACTGCGTGATTTCACCGTAGAGTTTATGTTTAGAATAGCCCAGCTGTTCATCAAACACTTGCAAACTCACTCACTACCTTGCAATACGCAAAATATGTAAGAACTTACCAGTATCAGTACGAGCAGTCTCCCGATCCAAATCCTTAGCTAGAGCAGCGAGTAACGCTTGATGCGCTTCGTGCAGCTGTAGTGATGCTTGTCCCAAGCGATCAGAGCCTTCGCTGATGATCTCCTCAGTTAGAAGGGTAAACACCTCCGTTGCTAGTGCTATGTACTGGAACAGAAAATGCACATTTCAAATACCGTTAGATCACTTCTTTCTGTGTGTTAGTTATCCCAAACATGATTCTTATAAGATAATTAAAATCTTAGCTATGGTTGTCACGATATAATAGGCCCGTTTTGATAGCCCATATGCATCCACGTGATACTAAAAAGATACTAATATATATAGACCATGCTTTCTTTCGCTCTTATTATTTTATTCTATAAAAAAAATCAATCTTTAGGTTTCAATGATCAAAAGAATAAACCTAGCAACCTGTCAACTTTAAAATCAGTCACTTTGGACGCCATTGCAAAAATATTTTAAAACAAATCCTAAACCGCATCACACACTTCAAAAATACGATAATGATCAGTGAGACAGTGCTATAGGAAGTAAAGTGAAGGTAAATCCCTTTTCCTAGTATAGCGCTGTCTCATCGCTTTAACCTTCAACCTTATCCGACAATTATCAGCTGTTATGACATCAATATCCTACAACCTAAATAGAACTGTAAAGCTCACAGAATAAGGTTCAGCCTTGTCCGGCACGATGGCCTGGTGCGGGCGCGAGGAAGCGTCGTTCCCATCGGCGCCATCCGCAGCGGCGGCGCGAGCTAATGCACTGTTGTCGGTCATGTCCGGCGCCACTAGTGTAGACTCGAACCAAAGCCCGAACAGTGGTTCGCTGTCTACTAGGCAAAAGGGTATAGTATTAATAATGTTTTTAAAAGATATCTATACTAATATTATAAAGTTGAAGAGTTTGTTTGTTTGAACGCGCTAATCTCAGGAACCACTGGTTCGAATCGAAAAATTCTTTTAGTGTTGGATAGCCCATTCATCGAGGAATCTATAGGCTACTTTTATCCCGGGAAAACATAAGATCCTTGGGAATGCGGGTGAAACCGAGGGGCGGCAGCTAGTTAATAATAAAATTAAACAGTGAAGGTGGTTAAGCATAATTCTTAACAAAAAAAAAGAGATAAATAAAACTATATTTGTACATAAGCATCAGGTTTTGTTTGCGGTAGCTCATAACGCCTTGAGCTACTAGTTTGTGTTCTAACAAACGGGTTGGTAGGCTTTGTATGCTTACCACCTCCGGCCACATCATCACTTACCGTAGTGAGAATGTGGTCAAACACAGGCATACATAAAGTATCAAAAAAGAACATCAGAGCAATGGCAACTACCAGACTAAACCCTTAGTAAGCACCTAACAATGTGCTTCGGCAGTAGAGCTTGAATGCTTTTGTTATAAACTTTGTGTGCTTGCTACGGTATCGGCCTGTGTAAGTAAAGCACATACCGTCATCAGTCTCAGAGTCCTCCGAGCACAGTATCATGTCCTGGAAGTAGACAGTGGAGTCGGAGCGGTCGGGGTCGGCGTCCTGGTGCTGCTTTTGTACCACCGCCCGCTTCAGGTTCGTAGCCTTGCGGTAGCACACCACGCCTAGGGCTACTAGTAGCTGCATCAGACAAAATATTATTTTAAAAGAAATTGAATGTTTATCCAAAGTTACGAAGGTTAAAATCATCCCAATTCTAATGTCGATTATCTTATAATGGTATAAAACTAATAGGCTAAATCGTTGAATAGAATAGGGGGCTGAATAGCTGAATTGAATGAAAAAAAAACCTACTACATTTTAAATATATTACAAAATTTAAGTTTTATCACAAAACTTACATTACAATAATTTTCATTAGATTAGATTTTCGAAAAATCAACAAAATATAATAATTCAAGCTTTACATAGGCACTTTTAAGCGCAGTTTTTTCCTTTATGAATCAATGACGGCCGTAATAGGGTACATATAATATAATAACCTGATGTAGCGGTGCAGCCGACGCTAGTCGCAGCTCCCTCTGGTGCGCGGTGTGCTGCGAGAGGACGTGCAGCGGCGCGGGGCTCCCGCCCGCCGCGTCTCCGCAGCTCAGCGCCTCCAGTCTAGCGTCTGCCAGCAGGGCGCCCACCCACGCTAGGCACCGCCCGCCTAGAGCCACCCATACTACGCCTAGACCTTGTTGCCTGGACAAACGAGACTCTCGTTAACACGCTCATTTGTAAACGGCAGAAAGATGTCAGTGGAAAAAGTTCAAACTGACACGTTAAGTTAAAAAAAAAAAACTCATTTCAAATCACGCCAAGTATATAATAAAATAATGCTGTTCTATATTTAAAGTATTGTAGCAAAAATATATGTATATGTCATCGGAAAATAACAAGTTCCGTGAGTTTATAAATTTTCTAGGAAATTTATAAACTTACCTAACCTAACCTAGTAAATTTATAAATTTGCGGTTCTTGTTATTTTCCGGTGACATATATAATCCTAGAATTTCATGACAACAGTTTAAAGTTAAACGGCACTCCAGCCTGAACCTTACGATCTGAAATAAAAACCTACACCAAAAATTACAAGATCATATTTCTATAAAAAAAAATAGTACATACATTTTAGTGAGATTGTAAGGCCTAGAGGGCACCTTGGCGGGGCTCTTGCCGGGCGCGGTCGTCGGACACGGGGCGCCCGCTAGAGCGTGGTGCAGGCCACAGAGCAACACCCAACCACCTATCATAAGGTGATTTTGGTATACCTAGTGAACAATAAAAGCGATTTATCATGTGGTATCATGTGGTTATAACAATCCTACTAATATTATAAACTAGCTTTTCCGCGCGGTTCACCCGCGTTCCCAAGGGGTCTTGTGTTTTCCTGAGATAAAAAGCAGCCTATAGCCTTCCCTGAGAAATGGGCTATCCAACATTGAAACAACAAATTTTCAAATCGAACCAGTAGTTCCTGAGACTAGCGTGTTCAAACAAACAAACAAACTCTTCAGCTTTATAATATTAGTATAGATGCGTAAATTTGTGTGTGTACATTTGTCACAACTTAGCTTCATAACGGCTGAACAGATTTTCATGAAATTTCGTATATAATTACTTTAGGTCCTGGAATAGGACCGCTTAACCGATCGCGATGAAATTTGGTATGGAGAAGAACATAGGATACCTTTTATCCCGGGAAAACATAAGATCCCTCGGGACCGCGGGTGAAACCGCGGGCAGAAGCTAGTAATTGTATTTATGAACTGAAAATAAATCTTACAAAACCACCAGCGCGTGTAGACTGTTTGAATGTCTCTCCAACAGTATTGTACAAGCTGAGAGCGCTCTCAACTAGTGTTGCAGTTTGCTGCTCGTATTCTTCGTCCTTGGGGTGCAATGATGCCTGTCGAACAAACATTTGTTATTAAAAATTTCGCCTTAAAATTAGCATTATTTACGAACTAATCACAAATTCATATTCCCTCTCTCATTCACTCGCCTAGTAACAAGCGGGATAAAGGCTGTACTAAACCATCCCAACCTATCACTAGCTCAGTGGTAGTGACGTCGGAAGCCGCGGCGAAGGTCGTGGGTTCGAATTCTACAATGAGTTTGAGCTTTCGGTGAAGGAAAACATCGTGACGAAACCATAGCACGGTGGTAGGGTACCTACTTTGCAGTAGGTACCCACCTGGCTGGCTACCACACTCAAGTTGCAAACCTGTCGCCAGACACCTATTGGTATATTCCGGTAGCTGCTCTTGAGAGCCAGTTCCTTCTAGGCTTTGTGTGCTTACCACGTTCGGCCACATCATCACTTACCATAGTGAGGTTGTGGTCAAACACAAGCCTTTAAAAAAACCGGCCAGGTGCGAGTCGAACTCGCGCACGAAGGGTTCCGTACCATTATCTATGAAAACGGCAAAAAATCGCGTTTGTTGTATGGGAGTATTTGTTGTTATAGCGGCAACAGAAATACATAATTTGTGAAAATTTCAACTGTCTAGCTATAGCGGTTCTTGAGATACAGCCTGGTGACAGACAGACGGACGGACAGACAGCGAAGTCTTAGTAATAGGGTCCCTTTTTTACCCTTTGGGTACAGAACCCTAAAAACGATGACAACAGTCTTGAATTATTTTTTGAAGCCAAACCTGTGCAGTAGCGCAGAGAAGCGCAGCAATGCTGACGTCACTAAGCGTTGAGATCCGGTCAGGCGTGAACGGCTCCAAGCACGGCAAGGACAAAGCAAGGCGGCACACGTGCACCTCGTTCACCAGAAAATGGAGGCTGGTGGAAAATAAAGCGATTTAAAATTACATATTGACGAAATTATTGACCTGAAATCAATTTGATGAAATGCAACAGAGATTGAAACTTTGCCACTCGAGAGTTTACAAAAATAACACTTTCGAAATGTCTTCTTCAATATATAAATCATTCAATACTTTTATGCAATACTAACTTTCTATCCGCCTGCAGTTTATACAATAATTATAGAGAACAAGAACCAAGTTTCTAAAACACTTACAGTGAGGCATCAGAATTGAACTGCGGCGCTATGGCGGTCTCCTTAGCCGTCTGCCAGCGGTTGAGGTACCGTTGCAGGCACGGCAGGGAAGCACACACCTTCAACACCACGGAACCAGCTCGAAGTTCCATTAGCAGAGATGAGCAAGTTGATGCCACCCACTTCTGGAACAAATTATATGTGTCGAATATCACTGGAAATTATGTGCTGTAGTCAAAAATTTACTTCTTGTCTTGTGTGAACTTATGTAAAATTTGCCTTGGAGAGGCTAAGTTCACATCACAATCCATCATCAGACTTATTTAGAACTAACTTTTCCGCGCGGTTTCATTCGCGTTCCAGAGGGATCTTGTGCTTTCCCGGGATAAAAAGTAGCCTATAGCCTTCCTCGATAAATGGGCTATCCAAACGCGCGTTCAAACAAACAAACAAACTCTTCAACTTTATAATATTAGTATAGATAAATTTTATTCTAGACTTTATGGAGATAACTTATTCATTATCATTAGCCTTTATAAGAAATAAAATCTACCACAAACATCATACCTTCATATCAACAGAAGCCTGTTGCGAGGCATTCTCCTTAGCGCTCTCCATACTGTCCTTACTTCCGGGCGACTGGACAGCCGCGGTCGGTACATTCTGCGATGACGTCATCGAGGCCACCGGGTTGCGGAGCGGCATAGTCAGCTGTTCTAGCAACGCGTCAGAGCGACGTTGCGCGTTCGACGGCGCCTGTTTCTCGGTGCTCGCCGTTTGAGATGCTAGTGATGGTATTGGGCTCGAGATTACTGAAGTTTTTGTTGTTTGTGTCTCTGTGTTCAAAGAAAATTTATTATGCTTTCCATTTTATTAACATTTAGATAGGTAGACAGACAGTTCATCTACACCCAAAAAGAAGAGAGAAATTAATTGTGATTCAAATTTCACAAACTTAATTCATGTTAGACAGATATTTGTCAATAACCAATGAAGTGCCAAGAAGAGTCAAAGAGTGGGAAAATTATTAAATTATTCATGATTCAGAATCACACTTACCAGGCACCGAAATATGTGCAGGTAATTTGGCATTCTTCAATAAAGATGTCAGAATAACTAAGTCTGATTGGGGATAGCCTCCTCCATCTATTCCACATAGTCCCACAATTGGTAGTAGCAACTAGAATAAAAAATTGGGGTTAAATTTACTTTCTAGTAAAATATAAATATCTTATTCAAATGTAGAATATTGTTTCACACCCAAGTGTACAACTGTTAATTTTTATAACTTCGGACTACACATCAATCCTCTAGGAGTATCGTTGCCCAAATCAAGTCAGGCCATCTAAATGTTACCCTGGTAGTGTTCAAAGTAATTTTCCACAATTTTTAATTACCTGCTTCACTGATACATTTGGTGCAGCAGTTGTAGATGTTTCGTCACAGCTCAATCCAGCTTCGGAGAGCTTTTTAAGAATTTGTCTGAGTATAACTCTGAATGCATCACGTGCAGTGCTTAGCTGGTCATTAGGTACTGTAATTAAAAATATGTAGTATGATATGTATGATTATACTCTTGAGCAGGTCTAAGCTGGGGGGTTTGTTTCCCCCACATTTGCTCCTTAATATAAGTTTCATATCTGAATTGAAAATTAAATCATAAAACTGCCTATGACTAATGGTCCTATGCTAAGCTGCAAGTGTCGCGAAATTAACCTCCCAGCACACTAACACAAATCAAATAAAATTAGTGTGGCACTCGGGACTGCCGCGGTAAAGCTATTGCATAGCATTTTTTATCAACTTATGCAATTATAATAATTTTTTTATTTATGCATTATTTTTTATTTTTTTTCTTTATACTACTAAGCCCGCGATAAAAGCTATGCAATAGCTTAACAACGGGAAACAAAAATAATAGGCTGTCAATAAAGGCTCACACACTGAGAACACTGTGTCATCTGATGATTAGGCTGTATGGGCTAGAACCCTTTGCCTACCCGAAATAAGGGAAAACAAAAGAAAAAACTGATACTGACTGACAGGGATGCGTTCATTGAAAATATGGCGGTACTGTGCTCGGCCAATATGGCGACTGCCATATGCATCATTAGAATTTAACAAAATACTCGACAATCCGAATTTTGCGGCTATATGTTGTCGACTCGAAATTATTTTTTAAAATTATTTTTTTATGTTTTATTATTCAGGTAAGGTTTCAATCGAGTCTACCGGGTGTTAGGTTTTTTCGTTATGGAATTTCTAGATTCGGTCGCCGCGCTCAAAGCCCGAAGCCCGTGATAAGAGCTATACAATAGCTTAATATGTATTTTGTATTATTTTGTTGCTTTTGTTTATCTAATCTAAACTAATATTATAAAGAGGAACAATTTGTTTGTTATGATTTAACTCAAAAACTACTTGCCCAATTTAAAAAATTCAAAATTCTTTTTGTTTAACAGTAAGAGGATACCTTTAGTAATTCTCACTTTAATATGCTTATAAAAAAACGTAGGCATACTATATGCTCTGCTACCTGTGGGTCGCTAGTAAAGTAACTTTTCTTCATATCTACAATTATAATCATTTCACAATGTTATGAAATAATATGACTCATAAAACATCTACCACTATTTGACAAAGAAATACTACCTGCAATACCTATACAATTAATTATTATTGATTGTACTTCCTTGTCACAGATTTAGAGTAGGGTAAAATTGGCATATTACATTAGTTTGCAACTTAAACTGCACCGCACCTGTGGCAAGTTGTTGTTGAAAACATACATATAAGTGCCAAATTGTGTTTATAGAATATGCAGAACATGAACCTAGTAATATTATGTGAACATTTTTATTTCTATCTGTAGCTCAATAATACTTGTGTTCTGGAATGACACATAGAAAACTTTTAATTCTGATAAACAGATTCTACAGCAGAGCAGAACTTAATAGTTATGATGAATATTCTACATTCTTCTTTAGTTTACAGTTATTTTAGACTTATAATTTCTACCCAATAAGCCTATTACTTTAAATAATACTTACAGTTATTAGCATTGACACTGATGAAGTGTGCAGAGAGACATGCAAAGCATGTGTAGAACAAATCATATATATCTTCATGATTCTGGAACTCACTTTCACTGGACAAAGAAATAAACCATTAACTTTGTACAAGTAATGATCATAGTTATAGAATACTAGCTTTTCCGCACAGTTTCACCTGCATTCCTGAAGAATCTTGTGTTTTCCCAGGATAAAAAATAAGACCTATAGCCTTCCTCAATAAATGGGCTATCCAACACTGAAATATTTTTTCAAATAGAACCAGTAGTTCCTGAGATTAATGTGTTCAAACAAACTCTTCAGCTTTATAATATTAGTATAAATTTCTGGTGGTCAATCTATAGAAAAACCGCTCCTAAGGCTATTCTCTGACCGAAATACTGCTCCAAGTAGAAAAAGCTCATCGGATGGGGGAATTATTTTTATTACAATGACTGACTAATATTTTTTTTACAAAAGTGATTTTTACTTTTACAGGTGTCACATAATAATTAAAGACCTCAACTCTTTCATGTGTCTGAAGAACATATGAGTGAATAGAAATATAAATAAATGCTGATTTTATCATCTGATGACCTACCCCTATAAAAATATTTTAATTGAACGATAAGTAGAAGTAGATTAACAAACCTTTTGATGATCGCTTGTATGATCTCCACGGCATCGTTTTTATCAAAAAATGGGCCGTAGAGTGCCGTTAAAATTGGTTTAACAGTCGTAGACCATTCTATATTTCCTCCTGAAGCGGCCATTTTCGGGAGAATGACGATATTTTTAATTTATTGTTGTCCAAATTGACAGATGTCAATTTCGTTCAGAATATATTGTCTTTGATTGTCTTCCCAAAATAAGGGCGTTTATGCACTACACGGAATTTTACTGTCCGGCAGTCCGGCTTTTTACGATCCGATGTGGCATGGAAAAAAACGGATGAGGCGTTTGTGCACTACAAGGAATTTTACCGACCGGCAGTCCAATTTTTACTGAATATATTGATACACAGTGATGTCAGATTCCCTTCCCTCCTATTTTTTATTTTTCGGGGGATTTTTCGACTCTGGGGGGAGATTGGGGGGGGAAAAATTCTTTGGTATCGGATGAAAAAATCTGACGTGTATTCCCAGCCTAAAGATTGTTGCACTTAATTTGATTAATTGTACGAACCAAGTAAGCCTATTGTCTTAATTTCAATGTTAAATTACTTTGTAATCATATCACTGTGAAATCACGAAAAAAATATCACTTGAACTATGTTTTTATTTCGCTTTTCAATGACCTTAATCAGGTCTTTCAACGGATTTTACTGACAAGAAAAATGCAAGATTTAACGGATTTCTAACGGAATATCGTAATAATGTCGGAGGAATTTCAAAATTATTGTAGACAACACTGCATATAGTCTGTGTCCTGTGTCTGTGTCTGTTATTATTTTTATCTAAATGCTACCGACCGATGTTATCTACGTGCTACAATATTTTTTATTGTATTTCGTGAAGTTTTGTGGAATTTATTAAGAAAAAGGGTACGTAATCTTCATTTTATCTGTTATTCTTTCCATAAATACTAAAAAAACACCAATTTCAGCGTGTTACTTTGCAAAAACATAAGTTTTAATTTATTTTTTATGTGATTGTTTTTACTATTTTCAATGCAAACATTGCAAACTCATAATACTATTAAGTAAGTACATGGATGTTTTTATGAAGAACACTTATATATGTTGGTATTTTTTTTTATAACTTTATTCGTCAAAGATCGCCGTTTTTCCACCATATTCTTTGTCGCGTTTGTACGGTCAGCGTCAAAGAGAATATAATACATACACTACGTTTAGAGTTTTTTTTTTGACTGGAACAGGAAGGTGGTGGGTCCAGGGGACCTTCTTCCACCGTTACGCGGACTTTACGTTTAGAGACGGAACTTCATATATATATACCAAAAACGAGTTTATACCAATATGATGACACAAACAAAAACTACCAATATCACAAAGTAAATCTTAATAGGGATGTGAAGTTAAATAGTGATGTTACCGTTAATTGTCGATATCGATAAATCTTTTGCCATTGATAAATAGCATCCTAACAATTTTATTTTTTTTATTCATAGCTAACAGTTAAAGCACAATTTTAACAAAGTCGGATATCGACTTGTTTAGAGAAATTAATCAAACTTTATTAAAAATTGTGAGAATAAATGAAACAAAAAATTGCATATTTTATTTTATTTTTAATGAAGTATATACTAAATAATAAAGGTTTATATAAAAAGTTATTTTACTAAAACAATGTATAGACATTGTTGGTGTATTTTGTTTAAATAAATAAATTGACACATATTTATACATTCCTGTCAATGTTAAACAATGTGATGTTATTTAGGTGACCATGTAATCATTATTTTTAGTTATATAGCGTTTTATAAAACCTTAAATTATTCATAATAGCTGGAAAATTAAATTAGCAAAATACATGGCTATTCCCTCTCTCTTATTCTTTACGTTATGTTTAATGACTGAATAAAAGAAAAGTTAAGTTACATACAACTGTTCCGTTATTCAGCCATTTTATGTTTCAATTGTTGTGTGTGACACATAGGTTTATTCTAAGATTTTTATACACACTATGTAGGTACAATGTCATCACTTTTCTTATTCTGATCACACGCTAGTTAACACAAATGAGAGAAGTCTCTTAAATCATTATACAGCAATCCATAATACGTAGCTATAGGAATGTACAGCTTTCTTCAACTGTGTTCAAAGATATTTTTTATGTTCTTAGATATTTAATTTATAACTTTGCAAGTAAATAGAACTTAGCTATCTTTTTTGAAGTGAAAACTTCTTTAGCCGCGTTGAGCGTTTTTGGAGGGGAAAAAGTTATAGATTCGCGTCACCGACATGCTCATGCTAATTTTAAGTGGTTTTATAGTTTGGATGTTATTGTAATCGTTTAATTAAAGGATTATAGTTCAATATAAAAGTGAGTATTGAACATTTTAATGTTTTTATATAGATAAATGAATAATGAAAATGAAGAATTTATTTTCAAATATTTTCAATATTCATATAATATTTGCATAAGTATGGCATTATTTATTTTTAATTGTATATTTTACCTTTATGTCATGAAATAAGTATCATTGTGGTTTAAAGGTTATCTTACTAGCGTGGTAAAACCGATTCCTAAATGTTCGATAATATTTTTTATTTTTATATAAAAATTAGAAAATGAATAATAATAATAAATATTCTGGGACATTATTCCTCACACACGGCCATCTGACCCCAAACTAAGCAGAGCTTGTGCTATGGAAGCCAGATAACTGATATACTACATATACTAATTTTCTTTTGTAAATACATACATATACTAGCGGGCCCGACAGACGTTGTCCTGTCCAAACTCGATTACGACGCCATCTACCGGGTCCAATTGTATTTTCAAACCATCCAGGGACCCGCTCAAATATACACACAAAATTTCATCCAAATTGGTCCAGTCGTTTAGGAGGAGTTCAGTCACATACACACGCACACAAGAAATATATATATTAAGATAGATAATTACACCCAGACACAGGACAAACAGACATGTTCACGCACACAAATGTTTGTCCTGAGTGGGAATCGAACCCACGACCAGCGGCGTGATAGATAGGGTATCTTACCATCCACGCCAACCGGCCCTTCTAAAATTAAATTAAATTTAATCTATAAATAAATCTATAAATTTATATCATTTAATTGTTTAGATAATTGATCCCACGGGAAAAAAATTAAAGATGTCTTCAGACGGTGGCAAAAGAAAAAGACAAGAAGATGATGAAGAATTTGAAGGAGTGAATTTTTCTAATAATGACATAAATAACAAAAAAAAAAGGAAAGTTCAAAATAAAATTAGGTGTCAACGATATTGAGACAAGAAAAAAACTAATCGAATAATTAATTCACAAATTTCTAAGCATAAAAAAACATCGGTAGAGGAGGAGGAAAAAATTAAACGTCGTAAAGAACAAGACAAACAAAAAAGTCAGCGGTATAGAGATAAGAAAAGAGGCATTATGAACTACGCTCATAGTCTTTATGGCGATCGCCACCTTATGCGGTAACGAAATCAGATGCCTCTATTATGCAGGAATTAATACGTGAGACGGAAGATAATGTCTTTCATTGGTTATATGAAAAAAAAAATATATATATATATCCGAGGATTCCGAGATTTGATGAATAGAATGAGTGAGGTCGGTTATAAAGTCTATATGCCACAAACAAAAAATAATGATGAACGGCAGCTTATCATCTAACAGGCAAATGATTCTCGAAAAGTTACTTTATGTCCTTGGATGGTAGAGACCATCAACGGCCGTTTTAAGAACCAATTTCGGCAGTTGCGGTCGCAGTATGTGAATATTGCCACATCTGTATGATAGATGCCGGTGAAGGCTTCGAAGAATTCCCTAGTCTTTCGTACGATGACTTGTTGGTTATGTCATTAGGGCCATACCAAGTAGCACAGGCAAAGAGCTATTACGCAGAACATCAAAAATAATAGAATAGAATACTTGTAAAATATAATTTAAAGAAAATGGTACGTTCATTCATCGAAGTCTATGAGTCATAGACTATATATATCTTGCTATATATCTTGCTTGACAATAGTTTAGAAGGCAGAAACAGAATTGTGGGCCACTATTGCAATTGTTTAGTGGGAAAAAGAACACTCAGGTTCTGTGCTCATGTGATATGCTTCATTTGGTACATGGTGTGGGTTCGGCACCAAAAGTAGCCCATGCAACCACCAGCCGGTTTTTTGGATAATATTATTTTATCCGATGAAGATTAACGAAACTGTATTTTAGTATTCTGCTTCATTGTGTTTTATGACACATTATGATCATTCATATTAGGTATATTATTCATCATAGCACGGTTCTGTTAATCTCCTGTATTTATTTATAGAAGTGTAAGCTAATTTTGTTTTTATAGGACTATTATTGTTTACATGTATGTACATATCTGACAAAAATCAATGATATTCTCATTATTTGTATTTCATTCAGATAATTGAAAAAGCTTCTAGTTTATCATTTACCAGCGTAGCGAGATAGTAATTCAAATATGTTTTGACGATTATATCCTCGAGTATTCAGTAGGTTCACGGGTATGTTGTGTTGTTTTCTTTTTACCCGAATGCAGCGAATACATACATTGTTGTTAAAAAAACTAGGTAGAAGCACTTGATCCAATTTCTATTTTAAAGTCCTTTTAGGTTAAAATGCAGTGTATAGTTTGTTTGTATGTTGACTCTATAAATACTTACTTGTTTTATCGATTAATATTTCAAACTTGTTTGTCCAATTGTTGTCAAAATAAACGTTTTGTTTCATTCTTTCTTTCTATTGCAAAACAAAAAGGACAAATCATTCTTGATTTATACTTCGCATTATTAAAATTGGTAACTGAAGTTGTTTCGATATATTAAAAACAGTGTTATTCTGCCTACATGGTTTTGTTTGTTTACTTATAGGCACATGATGGCAAGTCAGGAATTGCTATCTGAATACAATAAAGTCCGTAGAAACATTTAATGAGTAATTTTTTCATGGTTATTGAAGTTCTCATCCATCGATCTTTACTCGCAAATAACTCAGTAACGTCACGTTTTAGGACACAGTGACCCTAGTACTTATTTGTTTGTGTATTAAGGACACCCCCAATCGATTTATATAGGTTTTATGGTGCGCCGCCATTTTGAAAAAAAAAACAAAATGGAGGCCCGGAGGCAGGCTCCGAACAAAAATATTCGAACCTTTAACAATAGCCATCACTTCGAATAATTAATCAGTTTAGGTTTAATAGGTAGGTAACGTAAGAAAGTAATAAAATAGTATTTTGTTAAAATTAGCTCTTTCCTTTAGTTTGCCGGATATCATTACTTCCCAGAAATTGATTCTTTTTAGCAACACTATCGGATGGTTTAATAATACAGTGTGTCTTTTTTATTTCAAAATCAAAGTGTTTGGATTCCTAGCTAGGAATATCTATTTTTCAAAAATCCAATGATGCAGTTTTAGTTTACATCAAAATCGGGCTCGAGATTCCTTTGAGTATTTTTCGCTATTCCTTATAGCTTAGAATTGGCCATCCACGCCCACTTGAAAAATTCACCTGCATAGATAGTGATTATCTAATATTGGTTTGTACAAAATATATTAAAAATAATAAAATAACAATCTTTTTATGTTTTAGCAATGTCTCAACCCAGTAAATCCACCATGTCCGCTGAATCAGTCCCGAGTGGATCTATACGTGTAAAGGATATTTTTTTTTTGACTGGACAAGAAAGTGATCCCCTCTCGACCTCTTCACCCTTATACGGACAAGAGAAAGAGGCCAGCGTACATATAGAATTTATAGATCAGTCACCACCCGGACAAATTCCTGTAAGTATTCTGTTTATTAATTATAGCTTTTATTTTCATCATGCTAACATTACATTTGTGTTTGTTTAATAACGCAGGCAACATTACCTAAAATATTTGTGTAATGTATATACCTAGTTGGACTATTGCCAAAACTGGTAAAGATAAAGAAAATTGTGTGTATTTCCAATTTAGCTTGATTTAGCTAACTAGTGATGTTTTCTAGCTGCCAAGCAAGCTGGCAGTTCACCTGATGGCTAGTGGCTACCGTCGCCTATGGACATTAGCAATCCCAGGGAAATAGCCATGTGTAACCGACCTTTACAAAGCTTAGAAAGCTGATGATGATGTGGTACAGTCAGCGTCAAAAGTAGCTGATCAAAAAATAACTCCCAAAAGTACTGACTCTTCTAATGGAGATGTTTCAATTCCGGCCAGGACAATGTACACTTACTCAAAAAATCGAGTAAAATCCATGAAACTCAGGAAAAATACAGAAAAAATTATAAAACGTGTCCTTTTCTAGTACAAAAATAATTTGTCATCAGTTAATTGCAGTGTTAATGGCAACAATATGGCGACCCAAATACATTGTTGTTAAAAAAACTAGGTAGACCATAGATGAAAGTGTTTTTTTTGTGATTTCCTTTCTTTCGGGAAGGCAAAGGGTTCAAGCCCATACAGCCTAATCATGTATAGTATTTCTTCTTTGTTTTAAATCAATAATTATGTCTTATATCCAAATATAACATAGGCCAAAGCCAAATCTATTATACATATAGTCAAGACAGTCAGGGGTTTTAGTAAATTGGTGGCTGTTTTACTAAAAGTTTTCGTGGACTATGAGACAACATCAAAAGTTACGATACACACATTCATTTAATTTCACTTCACTCGTGCACTTGTATTGATCTGACAAAACGCCGCCAATATCATTCAATAAAACTCAAAATACACCGATTTCTGAAAATAAAACAAAAACACAACGTCACTTCGCAAGTTCCAAATAGGGGATGTAAGTTTGTATGAAAATACTTTTTTTTGAAGTTGTTTCCTTAAAAAATCGTATTTGTTAGAAAAAGTAATAAAACACAGACGGGGGGGGGGGGTAACTAAAAAAGAGTAATAGAACATAAACCAGCGATTCTGTCTGTCTTTCTGTCTGTTTGAACACGCTCATCTAAAACCATGGAACGGATTTTCATGAGGTATTCACAGGTTAATTAGGCTTAGCTTGGTGCTTCGAATATGCTTTGTTTCATCGAAATTGGCTGGCGGGTGAAAAGCTAGGTATCATAATAGTTTGACAAAAATAAAGTTGTAAGGAACTATCAAATATTAGCTTCCGCCCCGCGGTTTCACCCGCGTTCCCGATGGATCTTATGTTTTCCCGGGATAAAATACCTTCCTCGATAAATGGGCTACCCAACACTAATAGATTTTTTCAATTCGAACCAGTAGTTCCTGAGATTAGCGTGTTTGTGCTCTCTAAACCATGCTGGTCATTCTTGCATGTGTACAGGATAATTGTCGTGAACAAAATTGAATGGTTCCGTAACTATAATAGCCACTTCAAACGACAATGTTACGAAACAAAATGCAGAGCATAGGTAATGTTTAAAAGAAAATATACATTGGTATTCCAAAAAGATTTCTGTTCGACAAAAGAAATTTTATTCTTATTTCAGGTACTTTTGAAACTTTCAAATACTACTTTACTTTTGAAAGGGAAAAAAATGGTTATTATGAAATATTATTTTATCGTATACTTTTGCGAACTTTTGGTGTCAGACTATTATGATGTTTTTTGCAATGCAATTCTTTTGGAAAATTCAAATACCAAGCTACTTTTGATGTTGACTGTACAAAAGCTAATTTGATGGTGGTGCATGTTTTTTGGTGTTGGTTTGGTGATTGATGAGAATAAAAACTTTTCATTCAGCAGGTTTGGACACAGAATGCCACGCCCCTGATCGACACGCCAAGAAGCTCCATTTCGGCAAGCTTCGCAGGGCCCGTTACCAAGAAGTCGCGTCGCTCCCTTAACCACGTCCGCGCAGACCAGGACATTGAAAACGTATTGACCTATCCAGACTCGGGGAGCGATACGGACATTGATGACTCTGGTGACGAGGATGAGGAAGATGCGAGGCCCAGCAACATGCGTCTGGTTGCCCGCAGGTTGCGGGATTTAGACATAATCCGCCTAGAGCGGCAATCGGATATTGTTCGGGACGAGGAAATTTTGGCTGCCGACGAAGGGCTGGCGCTCGGTGAGCTACTGCACACCAACAGTGATACTGCCGGATCTTCAATGTTGCATCCAGGCGCAGCTACAGTAGGCAATGAAGCTGAGTTAGATGGGAATGCGGCGGATCCGGAGAATTTAAGTGCATTTTCTTGGTCCAAAGATTTTTCTACTTTCACGGGCCAAGAAGAAGTGTATTTAAAGTCACCGGGCCCGAATGTTTCATTTACTGACAATGTTGCCGACCTTTTTATATTGGTATGGGACAGTGCCATCATCCAGAAGATAGTAATAGAGACTAATAAATACGCCTGGCAAACAATCTGTAAATTGTCAGAAAACGATCGTCTCACCAATTCATTGGATTCATGGGAGGAGACGACCGTTGAAGAAATTTACAGATTGTTTGCCATTTTAATTTATATGTCAATTTGTTATCGCGGTAGGGTTGATGAGTACTGGACAACGGGTGTTTTACAGATGCCGGAATTCCGTCGTATCATGCCTCGAAACAGATTTAATATGCTGATGCGTTTCCTACATTTCGTCGACAATGACGAAATACTAGTGAGGTCGTATGACCGGAAAATTTCGAAAATTGCTCCTATTGTCCAACACTGCAACAACAAGTTTCGCAGTATGTATACCCCTCAGAAGGAGCTCAGTTTAGACGAGTCTTTGCTTCTCTGGAAGGGTCGCCTTTCCTGGGTGCAATGCATCCGGACAAAGGCGGCCCGTATCGGGATCAAGATGTTCGAACTGTGCGAGGCTACGTCGGGATACAAGCTGCGAAGCTTGTTGTATACCGGGAAAAATTCGTCTATGTCTGAGGTATCCATCCATGGATTCGAGAATTCCACTGCTAAAGTGGTTCTCGAAGTTATGGATGGTTACCTTGACGCCGGGCATTTACTGGTTATGGATAACTGGTATAACCAGTTACCATTAACCAGGTTTCTAAAACAGAGATGCACCGATGTCATTGGCACTATGAGTCGCCGAAGGCTACATGTACCTCCGGAAATAAAGTCTATCGTGGATAATGGGATGGTGCGTGGTGAGCAAGTTGCTCGGCATTGTGGTGACATGACAGTTATAGCATGGAAAGATGTGAAGCTAGTAACTGCCGTGTCAACATACCATAATGCCGAGCAAGTTACATGCCGACGAGTGGGTGAGACAATCAACAAGCCAGTTTTAGTTGCCGCGTATAATAAGTTTATGGGGGGTGTGGACCGAAAAGACCAGATGCTTAGCATGTATGTAATGGAAAGGAAGAGGGGAATGAAGTGGTACATGAAAGTATTCAAAAGACTCCTAAATGAAAGTCTTCTGAATACTTTCATAATTTATACAAAAAATCCCCTCTTCAAGGTCCACAACCACCGACAGTTTAGGTATAAAGTGGCAGAAGATATTTTAAAAATATTTAAGCGGGAACAGGTTGCCAGGCCCTTGTCTAATCCATCAGACCTGGTCCGTCTGGATGGGTTGACTGGTCACTTTCCTATATCAACCCCGAAAGCTGCTGATGCAAACCGAAAATATTCGAGGCGACGTTGCACTCGCTGTGCTTTGAAAGGTAAACGATCGACGGTTACGTGCATGTGCATAAAGTGCAACACCCCTCTTTGCATCGATACGTGTTGGCTAGAGTATCACACTTTGAAAAAACTGTGATACTCTATCATATATTTTTGAATATAGGGTAGTGACCCCCGCCAGTTTGACGTCACCAGCGAAGCGCTACCCTACTGGCAGGTGTTAATTTGAATAAATTAATATTTAACTAAAAAAACCGTTCAAGTACGAATTTAACTCGTGCACCGAGGGTTCCGTACCTACCCATTATACCGCCAAAATATTTTCTTTCTCACAATAGCACAATTTTATTTATTTTTCTTATTTGAGGTTGGTCCAATTAAGCTAGACCTCTAAATTGTATGAGCGCTCATACAACTCAGAGGCCCATCTTAATTGGCGTCTACTATGTATGTATGGGGACACCCTTTAATTTTTAACTTTTTTTTGGAATTTTGCCATTATTTGTGCTGTAAGACCTTGCTTTTCGCCAAATTTCGTGATTCTAGGTCAACGGGAACTACCATATAGGTTTTCGACCCAAAACCTATAGGTTGCTTCCGGTTGACCTAGAATTGTCAATTTTAGCTAAAAGCAAGGTCTTACAGCACAAGTAAAGGGAAAATTCCGAAAAATAAAAAAAGCTGAAAATTAAGGTAAATTTTGTTACTTACAAGTTTTCGCGAAAATCTAAATTTGCCCATATCTTTTTATCGAGTTGACTCGGGACCTTGATTTTTATACACCCAATAGGGACTATAGACCTCAATATCTGGTATAAATTTCAACTTGTTAGGTCCACCCGTTCCTGAGAAAATCGGTGGTGACACACGGACAGACGGACAAGAAAGTGATCTTATAAGGGATCCTTTTTTACCTTTTGAGATATGGAACCTTAAATATTGATTAGAACTCTGTGGCTAGTTATTTTGTCCTACTAGGGCCTGATTTGAATAAATGATAAATATTCACCGAATTCTAACCAAACTAAAAACTTTGGCTAGAATTCGGTGCTTATTTTATATCGTTTATATGTAGGTACCCTACTATGATCTAATTTGAATAAATGAATATTTACTAAAACATTGATCAGAATTGGAGCTAGACGGTGGTAGGAGCTACACGGTGGTGGTAAAGTAAATTTGAAACGTTTGTAAGTGCCCTACTGAGGCCTTATTTGAATAATGAATTTTGAACTTGGAGTTTGAAACTTCCTCTTCACTCGTACGTTTACAATCTTGCTTCAACATACTAAATCTATTTCTTTTATTTATTTCCAGACATGACTATTGTTTTATTTTACGTAACTTATTTTTGGATTATCTTCACATTATTTATTTTCTTTTGTTATTAGAACTTGGTAAAATTAATTGTGCTTAAAAATAACAGATTCCGATCAATATATCGCCTTTTGCATTAAAAGTGTACAATTTCCAAAAATATTCGAAATTGAGTTAATGTGCGGAAACATTTGGTATCACCAGTATTTTTATCTTAAATACTGACAAAAGAGCGTAGTTCAACAAACACTCGCGAGATGGCGCATTGGTTAGTTTTAAATTTTCCCAAGTGAGAACTTGTATCGCGCGAATACTATATAACTTTTAGTTACGTTCAAACGACCGAGCAGTGCACGCGTTGTGTCTCTTCAAAAGTATACTATCTCAAAATTATACACTTATTGGTATAAATATTGTGTAGCAAAGTTTGTATCAATTTTACCCTAAAATTGTATAATTATGTAATTGTACAGTTTTTGTGATAAAATATAAATAATAATGTCCAGATCTTTTTCATTAAAACTACGTTTTTTCTAAATTATATACAGTTTTAGATATTTTTATGAAAAGTTATCTAGAAAAGTATTAAAACTCAAAACGATTTTATTTTACCTATGTTTCGACTACTATATAACAAAATTAATTTATATAATTTTATCTTACTTTGAAAGAAAGATAATGTAAGTAGCAAAAAATAAAAAATATATTGTTGAAAAGAATATTATTATTAAAAATATTACACGTTAAACCTTTAAAACACTCCTGTAAAATTAGTATGTTTTGAGATTATACAGTTTTAATGCAAAGAGGCGATATGTCTACCGCTGCTTCCAGTATTCATCAAGATCCTTTCAAGGGGCTATGTATGCGTTTCTATAACAAATTACATGCGT
The DNA here is from genome assembly GCA_951216915.1 of Tetheella fluctuosa. NCBI lineage: Eukaryota > Metazoa > Arthropoda > Insecta > Lepidoptera > Drepanidae > Tetheella > Tetheella fluctuosa. Next base: position 11,966,196 of record OX578216.1, on the reverse strand, counting down.
TTATACATACATACATTACTAAGTTAGTAAAACGTATGTTGGATAAGAAAGAGTACCTACATTAAAGTATAATGAACTTTATAGAAGACATAAACGCATTTGAATGAATTGTTTGCCCCACTGGCTATTACAAAATGTATTACGGACACTAGTAATCTTTGATTTTTATAATGAATATACAACGTGTTACAAAATACCCCACAAAAAAATTAATTAATTATCAAAGCCAAAAATTTTGTCAACCCTAGTAAGCTGTCATGTCAGGGAACCAGATTATTTAACAGAAAGGCTTACGTACCTATTTTTACCTAATAATTGTCTACTTTAATAGTTTTTCTATTTTCATTCATAAATGTTTGCTACCTCAATACAAGGATGTCATTATACTCAAGTACTGGCTTCAAAAAATGTCAAGTTGGAAAATAAAAATATGTTGTCAATTTACGATTATTATTTTTGTCGTTCCGCCAATTAGGTAGAAATGTAGGTACATTCTGCGTAGTTTACTCTTTAATTTTACTGAAATAGGGTTTGCACTTCAATTAATTTTTTTTTTTTTTTTGGGTTATATACAGCATTACTACGGTTCTTAAATATTGTGAATGGACTCGTTATAAGGCCCCATTTAACCTTCTTTCGGCTTTACGGTTAGTTTTGTAACACCCTGTATAATTACCTATTATATTAAGTGCACATTAAGTGATAATTAGTAGGGATGGGCCGAATATTCGTTTTATATTCGGTATTCGGCAGGTTTACCGAATATTCGTATTCGGCTAAATCACCGAAAAAGTATTATTCCGCAAATCGTACATTTCACTTTACTACGGTCTTCTACACATATTCCCGAAAATAAGTCCATATACTCGATCACCTTCTTCCACTCATTTTTAGGCACACCAAGCAAAATAAACTATTCGAATATTCTTTTCAAATAAATTATAACCAAAACAAATGCACGCGGTGACGTTTTACTCTTTACTAGATGACGCAATAACAACAACGGCTGGGTCCGGTGCCCATCCACAAGCTTTACGTGAACAAGTTGAAACCTGTATTGTTTACCTAAGGGAATCAATTATGCCGAACATTCGGCCGAATGTTCGTATTCGGTGAAACCCATATTCGGCCATCCCTAATAATCAGAATTTGAATTATCAAAGGTAACGTGCATGCGCCTGTTTATCTTCGTAAGCACACATTACTGCAATCTATGGCTTTGTACTCTAAAAATTATGGCTAAATTATTATTTGAGTCAGTTTTGACATACGTATATCATTCATTACGTTTGTCCTAGTAAAAAAAATATCATATTATCATACAATACGAATTTGGCAACACGAATCAAATTTTGGTAAATTTGTGCAGGCGCGTTTGACAGATGCTTTATTTCACATTTCTGGTTTCATCGCAATTCGAATTCTGGCTGTGTTTTCGATTCATCGATATAATATTATCACTCTTGCGATGCGACTCTTGATAGCTAACCAGATTTATAATGAATAAGAAAATAGTTTTTACTGCGGAGTTCCTATGGCCACCTTCCAGCTCCAGCATAAGAGTCTGGTTACCATATAGGATCATAGTACTCGTCAATACGAATCAAACGAGCTCAAACTCGATGGGGTTGTGTCGTTTTATTGCGGAGTTCCTAATGCCACTTTCCAGCTCCAGCATCAGATTCTGGTTACCATAGGATTAAAGTACTCTTCAACTCGAATCAAACGAGCCCAAACTCGACGGGGCTGTGTCGTTTTATTGCGAAGATCCTATGGCCACCTTCCAGCTCCAGCATCAGAGCCTGGTTACCATATAGGACCATATCATAGGTTGGGAATAGGATAGGACGTTTGGTTGCTACTTTGAGAATGCCACGTTGTGCTATTTCTAATGGTCTTAAAATTGTTTTGGCTGTACCACCCCAGCATGGAATGCAGTACGAAACTATAGATTGACAAAGAGCAAGATAGACGTTTTTAATTATAAATGGATTCGCTGTTTCGAAGTGTTTTAAAAATATATATTAATTTACGGACTCTGTTTGTTAGGTGATCAATATGTGTTTTAAAAGTGAGGTGTTTATCTAAAGTGATGCCAAGATATTTTATTGTGTCGGTAGAATCTATAGATGGACATTGACAATGATTTAGAATTGAGCATAAGTGGGCGCGAAGAGTGAGAAAAGGTTTAGGTTGTGTGGTTGATGAAACAGAGTAGAGCATGTATTTCGTTTTGGAAGTATTAAGTGTTAAAAAATGAGCCTTCAGCCATTTATGGACAAGATCAAAACCATTTTGAGCTTGATCCTGCAATTTGGGCCAGGAGTTAGCAGTGAAAGTAAGGGTAGTATCATCCGCATATGAAATTATTGTGCCATTGGTGAGTTCAAGATTACATAAGTCATTGATAAAAACCAAAAACAAAGTAGGGCCCAGAATGCTGCCTTGGGGAACTCCGTAGGAGATCTCAAGCTCATCACTGAAGTGTTGATCGATCTTTACTACTTGAAAGCGTCCCGTGAGGTATGAGCGAAACATATCAAGTTGTTTACCTCTAACTCCTATTGAATCGAGTTTGTGTAAAAGAGTGGGGATAGGTACTGTGTCGAACGCTTTTGCGAGGTCTAGGAATATAGTAAGTACTTTGTTGTTGCAATTTAAATGATGAACTATATTATTAACAAGTTTCAGAATAGCATCAGTGGTAGATTTTTGTTTCTGAAAACCGAACTGTTGAGGTGATATAATTTTGTTTATTTCTAAGTAATTTATGAGCCTGTTGTTTATAATCCGTTCGAGAAAGAAAGTGATGTTAGGACAGCAATTGGACGATAATTAGTTGGGGAAGAACTATCACCACTCTTGAAGATAGGATGAATTATAGCCTTTTTGAAAGCATTGGGAAAGATACCATTTTGGAAACAAAGATTGAAGTGGCTAAGAATAGGAGCAAGGAGGTTAGAGTATCTTTTGAGAATAGTAGTTGAGATTCCATCCCAACCGGTTGCAGCGTGGGATTTCAATGATCTGTTTGAAGTAAAACTAGTGAGGATGGTGAAGTAGAAGAAGAAAATGGTGGGAATAGAGAGAGTGGTAGCAGGTTGGTAGAGGTGTTGTATGTGATGTTGTCAGCCAGGTCTTTACCTACATTGACCAAGAACTTGTTAACGTCATTACATGAATGTGTTGGAGGAACTGTGGTGGAAAGTAATGGAGTAGGTGATTTTTTGGATTTTACGGAGTTAGTGACTTTTTTTATCGTATTCCATAGTTGTTTGATGTTTTTGCTAGCTTTTTCTATCTCTAAAGTATCTGCAGAAATTTCTATACCTGGTATAACTTGTTTTAACTGTTCCATTTTCGGGATCAGCATTGGAGCTCTTATGAAGGCGGTCCCTATTTCGCATGCATCTTAGCAAGCCAGGAGTTATCCATGGTTTTAATATTTTTTGTGATGGCAAACCAAAGGAATATTTCTTCAAATAGAGATGATATATTAGAGCAGTGGTTGAACGCGGAATCAGGTAATGGTGATGATGAAATCAGTAGAAATTCACCCACATCTCGAAATAATGCTCCGACCACCTATTCAGAACATGAGTTTTCTGACAATGAACCTCTTCATCTATATATCTCTTAATTTTCTGTGATAACGAGTAATCATGCCATTATAGATAAGATAAGATTGCTCTATCTCGCTTCTTTTACGAGTTAAAGCGGTTCATGTTGTTTTTTAGGTTAGGTAGGCATTGCATGCTAAGAATGTTTTATCATTGTCGTCGTAGTGGTTATATTCTCTTTGATTGTCGTATAAAGCAAGTAAATTATCGGACGCGGCTGACTGACAGCCGCGACTTATAAGCGTTTTTTTTTTTTTTTAGGTATCTAGATAATGAATGCACACTGTAATCACACAGAATACAGACGATACATACAGATTAATAAAGATTTTCATATATTTACTAAATACAGATTTCATACAGATTTTTATAATCATTGATACAACTTGGCTGTCCACCAGATTTGGCAGCACCGCAACACTGCTTCGGCTTGAGATGAGACCACTGCTGTAGCATCTCTCCCTTTATGGATAGTTACTATGCAGGGTGATTTTGTTATCACTGGCAATACTTGCAGCGGTGGAAGTACTCATCAATGTGAACAACTTTTATTATAGGGCTAACTCTGATATCGCGTAAAATAATACGGTTGCTTCATACATTTTGGTCGAGTAGGTATTGAACTTTTGTATGGAACAGCTGATAATTTTTTCATGATTTCACAGGTAGTCCCATTATAAAAGTTGTTCATTTTGATGAGTACTTCCACCCTTGCAAGTATTGCCAGTGATAACAAAATCACCCAGTATGGTTAGTATAGGTACTCTTTAATCTCTCCATAGTCTGTCTGTGACTTAGTGATGGGCGATTCCGAGATGTTTTACAATCGAAAGAATCAGAGTCGATAACCTCTCGCCATCGCGCATCGCTACTGTGACTACAGAACGTAGTGATTTATATCTCCTGTATAGGTCTATTATTTTACTCTGGATTATATCCTCTTTACTCTTTGGTGACTACTTTTTCATAGGAATTTGAGTTTGGTTTGTACGAGTGAGTTATCTTATTGAATTTACGATTCTTCCTCGACTATTTTAGATACAATAAAATTTTGTCTTCAAAATAAGTTGGAACATAACTTAATCAAACAGTAATGACTGAACTACAAGCTAAAAAACGAAAGATATCTGAAGAAAACGGTACCGAACATTCAGGTAAATATATTTTTTATAACCTGAAAAATCATCTAAACAGTTATTGTTTTATAAAATTTTGTGTTGTAGAATCTTCAGCGAAGATACATATTCAATGCCCGTATTTGGACACTATCAACAGGCATGTCCTCGACTTTGATTTTGAGAAATTATGTTCCGTTTCATTGACAAGAATCAATGTTTATGCTTGTTTGATTTGTGGGAAGTACTTCCAGGTAATATTATCTCTATCAATATTTTATTATTATAAATAAAACCAAATAAACATACATATAAAATACTTAGCTTCTATGAATGAAGCTTATTCAGACTGGAATATATCCATTTTTTACTATTCGATTTCAAGAAGTGTGTGGATTATACCTCCCTACAAACTTGAAATCCACTATTATAGGTAACAAGAATTCAAACATGTACGGCTTATGTTGTGTGTATTGAATAAAGTTTTTAATCTTGTTCACCCAACAGTTTGAGTGTGGCATAACTATGTTCTATCAATAATAACCCAAAAAGGGGCCCAACTATTGTTACTACATATTACATATCCTTATCTTAATGTATTAAAGTGAATTCACATTTCATCACACACAAAAGCTCACTCTGGTTGTAATATGCTCACAGGGTAGAGGAACCAATACACATGCATACACCCACTCAGTAGCTGACGGTCATCATGTATTTCTCAACCTCCATACGTTGAAGTTTTACTGTCTCCCAGACAACTATGAAGTTATAGGTAAGTAGTTATGTATATGTTATCCCATTCACCTAGCTCAGTAAAATCTATTGTAACTTTTCTAGCCTAGTATCTCAAAATGGCAAAAAGAAACACCAGCATGCATGTAATCAAGATAAAAATAGTGCATCTCATATGCTTATAAGTATAAATACTTTTGCCATAATTTCTCATTTGAATCTATTTTGAGTCAGAGAGTAGTCTTAGAAGCAGTTTTAAGAATGACAAAGATTTTTTGTAAGGAGAAAAAATTGAGGCCTGTAGAAGGTCATAATTGTCATCTCTGGAAATCCAAAGTTAATTCTTTTAAAAAAGCAGTGTTTCATTTGGGAGTGTGTATGGATACCAGAGTTTGTACTAGGGAAACCAACAAAATGAATAGCAATATGATAATGCATATAAAAAAAATCCAGATTCTTCCTTGAATGACATCAAATATGTCCTGAACCCAATCTTCACACTGGAGCAGATCCATCAGATGGACATCAACACTAAGACATCAAGAGCTATTGACGGCACCATGTACATGCCAGGCATTGTTGGACTCAACAACATCAAAGCTAATGATTATTGTAATGTTATATTGCAGGTAAATTATTTTTGTATTTCATTTGCTTTTATCCACACCTCCATGTTAATGGTAAAACTGCTCAATTACTATTAGTAACAGTGCATAATGCCTTAGCTTCAAACCATAAACAAGTACATCTAGATATCTGTGAAAATCACATAAAATATGTGTGCCCGAGTTATAAGGACACTAAAGGTACAATTCCGACACCGACTGCAGCAACTGACCGCAACTGCAAGCAGCAGCTACTTCATAGACACTTTGTCACCAACTGCAAGTGACACTGTGGCTCCTATACATTTTCTGCCATCTGCAACTGCGGTTGGTTGCTATAGTCAGTGTCAGAATTGTACCCGTTATGGACAGAGATATTGCAGGTTACATTATATGGATATTGTTATGCAAAAAAAATTCATTATATCAGATACACCATTTCAGTATTTCTTATATTCTACATAAAGTAATTTCTTTTTCAGTGTATAGCGCAAGTAAGACCACTACGCAATTATTTCTTGCGAGAAGAGAACTATGCTGATGTTAAGCGTCCGCCTGGCGACTCTTCGTTCCTCCTAGTGCAGCGGTTTGGCGAGCTACTGCGAAAGCTATGGAACCCGCGCGCTTTTAAAGCGCACGTATCACCACATGAAATGTTACAAGCAGTTGTTTTGTGGTCTAAGAAGAGGTTCCAGTTTATTAAACAAAGTAAGTCTGACTATTACTATATTGTTCTTTAAAGTATGTCAAAGGAGTTAATGGTGATAAATAATTATATCAGAGCAATAATTACTTAACCTTGAAGTGATGAATTTGTAATTGATTACCGGCTTATTCCAATGCAGCGGCATATTTCGGCATCCGCACCGACAAGCAGAGCTTGTACTATAGAAGATAACTATTTCATAACAATATACATCTGCCATGCATGTCTTTGAATTTAAAGAGGCTATTATTATTTATTGCTGTCTGTCTATTATAAGAAATACCTTTCGAATTTTAGGAATGGCAAAGAAAAATAGTCCTTATTGGTATAATTATACAATAAGCAGATTTAGATTGAGGTAAACCTTATTGTGACTCAATAAAGTAAAATTTTCATAGACATTCTTAAATGTCAAAAGGTATTTCTTAGATTCGTTGCACTGTAATTAGCCATTAACGTTAGCCAACTTTAGTACTGTTTAGCTTATATTTGAAGGATTACCTTATAAATTAAAATATTGAATTATCTTCTCAGGTGATCCAATAGACTTCATGTCCTGGTTCCTAAACTCGCTACACATGGCTCTCAATGGTACAAAAAAGCCAAATAGTTCTATTATCTACAAGTCATTCCTTGGCCACATGAGGATATATACCAGGTTAGTTTACATATCATCAATCATATAACATTATACACAATTCAAAATGGCCATTAACTTGTATTGTGACTAGGATAAATAAATTGTATTTTGCCTTATTTCTAGAAAATTACCACCACCAGATGCTGATGACGCAGCAAAAGTCGATTTGACGAGCGAAGAGTACAATGAAATGATCACAGAATCGCCTTTCTTGTACTTGACGTGCGATCTACCGCCGACACCACTCTTCACTGATGAGTTTAGAGAAAATATTATTCCTCAGGTAAAAAATCCTCGTAAAAATACCTGTAGATTTTTCTATACTGAAATAAAATTTATATTATGCTTCCTATAAATAATCTTGTTCATGTCAATAATTATTTCAGGTAAATCTGTATCAATTACTCTCAAAGTTCAATGGACAAACGTCCAAAGAGTACAAGACATACAAAGAGAATTTCCTAAAGAGATTTGAGATCACTCAGTTGCCACCTTATTTGATATTGTATATCAAGAGGTTTACGAAAAACACATTCTTTGTCGAAAAGAATCCTACTGTTGTTAATTTCCCTGTTAAGTAAGTACCTATTTACTGGTTTTTAAAATAAATACATATATGTATAGGTATACCTCTCGTATGCCTATAACAGGATTTCAAGTCTGACGGTTTGTAAGTACCTGTCGTGAATCACCGACTCGAATAAACTCGAATTCGAGTAACTGTCTAGGTTGCTTGCTTGATGTCTATCTTATTAGAATTGACAGCAAGTGACCTAAGCTTCTGATTAGTGCACAATATTAATTGAGTATCACTAGAAATTTAAAAAATACAACCAGTTGACGTTCACTTCGCGCCTTTCCATTTCACGGTAAAGTACTCCAAAGAGCACATTTGTAAATAGGATATAGATAGAGATGTCACTCGAAAAAATAAGACAGTAGTGCCATATAATAGTCATCTCTGAGTAACGCTGTCCTGGGCGGTCATTTCACGCAACTTTCTCCACATATAAACTCGAGAGCAATGAATTAGGGTCACATAAAGATACCTGAAAGTCTTGGAAACTAAGAATGCTAGTGAATAGACAACTAAATGTTCCTTAAATGAAAGTAATAAATTAGGTAAAAGCACCAATGGCAGACACTTTAAGAACAACACAAACTTCATTCTTCAAAATCTAATATATTACTTATAAAATGACAGTTAATATTTTTTTTATTGATAAAGCAACACTTAGAAATTAACTTTTTTATATAAAAACATTAATTAATTAAATATTTTTTACTTAAATTAATATTTTTTATGCTTAGTCATAGGAACTAGTAGATGACAGCACCAAAAAACGAAATCACTAATAATAGACATCTATTAGCACTAATACTAGACATAACTTTATAATTTCTTTAAACTATTTTTATTCAAAATAAATTAACAACAAAATCCCATCAAATCAAGGTATTATCATAGAAAATGAAATTGTATAGTTTACACCTGTTATAATATTTTTTTTTGGCACATTGAGGACTTTAACTATTCTATTATACAAATATCTTTGTTATTTTCTTTAAAAACAGTGTTAGTTTGATCACAGCACGCCATTGCCATAGTTTTAATATCTTTTGTGTTTTTTTTTTTGATAATGCAGACAAACTCGTGATATTATTTCCTTTGAGATTTAAGAAAAGAGCAGTTTCGTCCATATTAAAAACTTGTTAAGGTTCATTCAAAATGTTGTAACTATTATCATCTAAGTGACTGCTAACTTCTTCTAAGGCCTAAGCACTTTTTAAACTGAGATGTCATCACAGAAGCTCTGGAAGCAGTCAAATTTTGTGGCTGTCTTGCTGTAAGGCCGAGGTGACGTTTTTAAAACCTGCTGTACCATATCTTTCCAGGTACCATGCTTGAATAGAGTTTCCACATTAATATTATCTACTATCTTCTTAACGCTATCTTGTAAATATATAATAATCTCTGTTAGTATCTATCCCTCTTGGGAATCCTTGTCGAAGCATGGCTTTTGCCCATGGTACCAGCATTTTTTTTATTTTCGTTGGTCTTACAACAACTTCTTCTCATTCTGTGTTTAATAGGTGTTATATCTTAGACTTTGTTCAGTAAAGTTACTCTTGGTAGCCCAATTTCTTTTGCCACTAGCCGTTGGAATGCCTCTCGTGCATTCTTATATAGCTGCTTCCATATCTGTATTTTTATTAGCGGCGTCAAACATATATATGTGAAATCTATAGAACTAATAGTTTACACCTAGTATACCCCAATAGTTGACACCCTGTCTACTGTTGGATAGGATAATCCAAAATGAACAAAACTTAAACAGCACTTTATTTAAAGAATATAGAAACGATATTTGCATGAAAATGATCTGAAAAATTCAGTTTGGTGGTACCCCAGTAGATGACATGCGTGTCGTCTTTTAGGTTTTTATTAATTTCTGGTACTTATAGTAGACACCACCTAAAACTGTAAAAAAAATCTAGCCGAAATAAGAAATCAATGGCCCTAGCACGTCAATAGTTTTATATATTTATGGAATCAAAACAAAAGTAGCAATAATTAATAAGTGTATCCAAGTTTTTGACCATTTCATAGATAAAACGAGGTGACTTTTACATCAATAGTGAAATAATTTAAATGATTATTTTCTTAGTACACAACGTTTTATTCGAAAGTGTCGTCCTTTAGTTCAATGTCGAGCATTAGTGCCTTTACAACAGTTTATAAATTAAATTAAGTGGATAGGTGCGTGTCCACCTTAAAAGGTATTTTAACAAACCTAGACATGTTGTTAGAGACCTACGGGCTGATGAAGTTTGAAAAAAATACTTAATCCGATCAAAAAATCCGCATGCATATTTTTCGAAATATTGTTTGTAATATTCTCGGAAACCACAGAGCCCAAAACTATAAAGAGTTGGTCAACAACTTCTTAACAGCTTACTAGGATATGGGATGCAATATTCGGTTGGCTCGCGAATGGGACGCGCTTCCCAAAACTACCTACAAAAAAATACAGAATTCCAGGAATCGCGACTCAAGTTATCCAAATACATTGATTTTTTCCTCAAAATTTGGGAGCCGTTAGCGTCGAACATAGAGAGCGGTTCGGTTCCATCAGGACATATCCAACAAAAGAACGGTTCCAAGACAAATAGAATCAGAACAAGTTAACTGACTACTGTTGAACACTCAAAAGAGATGTACCGCAAAATATACCCAAAAATCCTGAATAAAACTAAAGTATATAGCTATTTTTCTTCATCACTTTCTTTACCGTATTTACTTAAACAATAATTAACTGATGTCGCAAAAAAACTGGGGTGACTGAAATTTAAAAACAATGCGGATTCGTTACAGGCTAATTGTAGATACAAAATAACCCATTCGATTTCATTTAACCATTAAGGCGCTGACAACAGCAGAAGTCTCTCTATTGCAACCCAACCTATATTAATCCTACTAAATGTACGGTATTGAAATTTAAATACACAATACTCAAGGATATAAATGACAAATTTATTCATCTAAAAACACGATTTCATTTCATTGTCTCGATAAAAGAAATTGCCAAACATAACTCTGAAAATCAAGGAATTCCCAAATTTATCCTATACATGAATGTATTTCGATGTGATATTTTACATTAATATTGTTCGAATAATTAGAAAATGATTCATATCGTTAGTTTTTGGAATAAGGAATTTATTTGTACTTTGTTGAAATTATTTTTATAAATGTCGCTTACGTTATTAATTCGGAGCAGTTAGGGGAAGGAGTCAACATTATGCCATACTCTTCTGTCACGTTACTTGCGTATTTTGCTTTGCCCTCACTCGCATTCCGCGGCGATCCGCGTTGCTAGACGGACCTATGCCAGTTTTTTTCCGAGTGCGCGGTTTCTACATTATCATCCAAAATAGGTAAAATATCTTTTAAAAAAAATGTGCAATGCCTGATCAATATAGTAAGGTAATCAACAATTTATTTCACAGTGATTGACAATGATAAAAGTAAACATACTTGTGTTTGTCAAAGCGTCATATCACTGCCGCTAGATGGCAGTGTAATTTATGAATGTATTCAGCCTATTCACATTATAACTTTTTTTATTGATTTTTTTATCAAATTAAATGACAATGTTTGGAGGGAAAATGAATTGCAATACATAACTTTTACAATATGATCTCGTCGTATTAATTCGCATAAAAAAGTATTCAAACTAAAGATTTACTTACCACAAAAAGGGCATAATAGTTGAGTTTTGGACATTTTTTTTTCCACATTTTTTTTTCCACATTTTTTCTTCATTCATATTTCTTACTAGCTTTCACCCCGCGGTTTCACCCGCGTTCCCGTGGGATCTTATGTTTTCCCGAGATAAAAAGTTGCCTATGTGCTATTCCAGACTATAATCTAACTCTGTGGCAAAGGAGATGTTTCAATTCCGGCCAGGACAATGTACACTTGCTCAAAAAATCTAGAAAAATCCATGAAACTCCATAATCACTGAAAATACATAAAAAATTATTAGACGTGTCTTTTTCTGGTTCAAAATTAATTTGTTATCAGTTAATTGCATTGTTAATGGCAACAAGTATAGTATACATTTAGTCAAGTCAGTTAAAATTAGGTTTTAGTAAATTGGTGGCTGTTTTACTAAAACTTTTCGTAGACTATTTGAGACAACATGAAAAGTCACGATACACGCATTCATTTAATTTCACATCACTCGTGCACTTGTATTGATCTTTATTAGACAAAACGCCACCAATATCATTCAATAAAACTCAAAATACACCGATTTCATGAAAATAAAACGAAAACGCAACGTCACTTCGCAAGTTCCCGCCAAAAAGCTAATGTCATACATTGATCAATGACAGCTTCCTCCATGTTTTTTGTTTGTTTTGTGTTGCAATTCTGTGTGTAAATTCTTGTTTTGAACCAAATAACAAAGCCATTTAAAAAAAAAATGGATAGTTAGAAACTGTTTAATATATTTTTACCTATTTTTAAGTATAGTGTACAAAGACCTGGCCGGGACTCCATACATTTCCGACACATCTCCTTTCATCCAAATCCGTTCAGTAGTTTTTGCGTGAAGGAGTTACAAATATCCATCCATCCATACATCCAAACTTTCACATTTATAATATTAGTAAGATTAATAAACTTATATACATCCACACGGGCGAAGTGAATGATGATATGAGAAGCGGTTTCATTATAATTAGTAGGTACTATTGTAAATAATAGTGTGAAAGATGGAAAAGTTACAAATGTAGGTTGAATCATATCGAATAAACTAATCAGACTGGAGACAACTTCGGGACTCGAACCGTGGACATCTTGTTCAAGGATCGCACGATCTTCCACCTGAGCTATTAAATACTTACAAGTATTGGCGAAATTTACTTTCGTATTCTAATGAAATTGTAGCAGTTTTTCATTGATTGAAAACACGGTAAAACGACGTTTTCTAATAATGAAACCTAGCTATATATTTTGAATTTTGGACATTATTTTCTCCACATTTTTTCTTCATTCATATTTCTTATTAAAAACATTTATACATCCACACGGGCGACGCGAATATAAGATGATAAGAGAAGCGGTTTCATTAAAATTAGTAGGTACATACTATTGTAAATAATGGTGTGAAAGATGGCAATAAAATAGAAAAGTTACAAAACTAGGTTAAAATATATTGAGAACTCGGTTATTACTATTTCTTTATAGCTAGTTGAAATGCATATTTATATTATCAATAGCGCCACCTATTTGTGTTAGTTTATTAGTTATATTTGTACTTGTTTACTTTTTGGATGATGGCCGAAAAAGTGCACCGTTTTACCGCGTCTTCGTGTGTGGCGCTATGCTGTGCTATACGTGCTATATATATTAGAGATGTAGAGGGGCGTGGCTAAAATTTCAATTTCTCAAGGTCATTTAGCTGTTGAGCTGTTTAGCTTAGCCTTAAAGGTCCTTTTTGTCTACCAGTGTAATTATCAAAATCCAATATTACTGACTTAGGTGTTACATTTGATTATAAAACAGATCACATTAACAGCAAAGCATCTAAAGCCTTGGGATTCATAATAAGGATGTCGTCAGTTTTTGCATCAATAAATACATTTAAAATCCTGTACTGCGCGTACGTTCGACGTCATCTTGAATACGCGTCTCAAGTTTGGAATCCAAACTATAACATTTATGTGAATCGTATTGAAGGTATACAATAGCGTTTCTTACGCTATATACAGTTTCGCTGTAATAGATACGTCTCCGGATACACATAACGCTGCAAAATAAACCATATGCTCCCTTTGTCCGAAAGAAGGCGTATCGCTGACGTAACATATTTAATTAATATAGCAAATGGCACGGTCGACTGTCCTGAGCTGCTAAGTTGGCTGGGATTTCGCGCTCCAGTATCCAGCACTACAAGGCCTAACCTTCTTAATGTTCCCTTTACCAAGTGCAATTACAGGCAAATCTAATTTATTATTATTAGAGCAAGCAGATGTTATAATAACTTGAGTAAGTGTTGACATTGATATTTTTAATACCTCGGCACTTCGCCTTAAGCGATTACTAAGGGTATGTTCCATTATACACTGCGAGCACTGTTCAGTACACTTACTGGGGAGAAATTCGTTCCGTTGTAGATGGCAGAATACTGCCGCAGTATCCTAGGGAAATATATGACGTCATAAATCGTTGTCATTTTTGTACTGTGAGCACTGGCGTTTTCCAGGTAAGGTGCTCTCAGTGCTATGATCACGTGATCAACGGCGCCAAGAATGACAGTTTACATATACGTGGATGACTCACAGTATACTAGACTGCGTTCCGTTTTAAACAGTATCCAGTATAGCTAACTATAAAGGAAAGGCTTCTCAGTATACTAAATGACGTCACACTTTACAGTGCTCGCAGTTTATATCGGAACATACCCTGACTAAATGACTTGTAAGTTCTTTAACGGTTGAACTCATACATAGTCTATGTACTTATGTACCGAGTTATTGTACTTATAATATACTGTATCTTTATTATATAATTTAATTGATTTTTTTTATCTAAAAAGTTATAATAAATTAAATGGACGAGAAACACGTGTGTGTGCACCATGTCTACATTCCCAAATTATTATCTGTGGAAACTTCTAAATACTAAATAGCTTTCTATTTTGATATTGTATCTACTAACCTAGCTGTTAGTTTCCCTTTTAAAATAAAATAAAATACTAGTAAAAAAATAGTTTTAAGCAATGCCGTCGAAATCCAATGGATTACTAGGTCAGTCGTGAAAAACAGGGTCGTCGGAGTCTTAGATACAAATTAATTAAATAATGCACATCCATTTACCGACGGATGTAAAAAAAAGACGGATGGAACCACCTCTCATTGCGAGTGAAGCATACAAATGGCCGCCGTCTATTGATGTGTGCGTGCCATGTGGTGTTGCCAGATGAATATCACTTTGCCCACATTTTCAGATCAATGAGAATAAATCATGTTATCAAAACATAAGTTGAAACTTACTTATCTAGTGACGGTTTCACTTTTATCATACTACTGGGTAATTTAAGACTTATTAAGGAGGTGACACGTCGATTGAGGGACTGTGGTTATGACTACCGTTCTGAGGCGTATTATTATTAAATTTAGCATAAACAAATTTGTGCAATGGCGAGCTTAATATTAATTAGTAATATTTTTTTAAATGATTTTACATTCATTGAAGTTACTTATTATTATTCCTTTCTACGACAAATTAATTGAAATGAACCACATTATTTGCATTACGTTTACATTATTTACACTAAGTAAATTATTTATTAAGTTTTCATTATTTACAACATAAGTACACTGCCAAAATAATTTATTATTTACATTACATGAATCACATTACATCCACATTAAGTATTTACATTGCGTTACATTATTTACATGACCTGTAAATTATTTACAGGTCATTTATTTACATAAAATTTACATCAATTAAATGCTACAAAAAGAAACAAACCCTAACAAATGCAACAAATACAGATTTCCCCAATTAACCACTTTTAGGGAAATTTTCCCTAAAAAAAACTGGTAGCACTGTTGTCTTTGACATCCCGATTTCGTACAAACAAAAGTAAACAAAACCTAATTATGGAAAATAATCATGAATCTCTAACTTAAAACATTACTTACGTATGGTAGGTTATTCCTTGGGACTTTTTGTGTTTTTTAGTGAAGCTTTTACACCACCGCACCACACAAGACGGCATATTTCAAACTTTTTACTTGCGCTAAACAAAACCTACGGGCGCTGGAACTCGGAGCGTAATGGCGGCGGATTGTCCTACTTGGTGTATCTGTGTGAGTGTTAGCTCGTGTATGCACACGAAAGTGTAGTAGTTAAGTGGCTTCACACCGTTTCTATGAAAGAAGGTATCCGTCTTTTTTTTACATCCGTGCATTTACCTGAAAGAAAAAACGGAATTTACTTTTTTACTGACCGGTACGGTATACGTTATGTCATGCATTCCAGTCGTTCCGTTCTAAGCATCCCACTTGTTGTGATGATTAAAAAATAGTTGAGATAAAAATAAATTGATGGTTAGCTACTCTGCCTTTTTAATTAAAAAAAAAAACATGATCATTGTTATATTTAAATTTATTGGATTTTGACATTAATTAAAAACGTAAAAAAAATCAGAAGCGCCATCCAGCAGTGGGTACAGACAACCTTTTCATTCAGTCCGATCTAATTAAAAATAATGTTAGAAACCAGTAAATGCCTTTTAACCTACCAACGTACTGAAGCTGATTGGCTTATTATTCACTGAGTTATAATAACACCTTGTTGAAATGTAGACTATGATTTGCCAAATCTCCGATTTTCCGGGAGATCTCCCGTCTTTAGTAAATACCTCCCAATGTCCCGGATTCCCACACAAAACTTCCGATTGTTTTTCAACCGGTTGGCTCGCGAATGGGACAAAACAACCTGCAACCTACGGCTTAAACTTAGGTTACGAAAAAACTGCGTGAAAACTCTAAAATACACCCCCAAAGAAAAAAAATGCACTCCGGGAGTGCCGACAGAAGTGGAAACTTAACATTTTTTAAATGGGTACTAGTGTTATTGGGTTATGAATTGATTGAGATTGAGCTCTTGTATCATCATCATTATCATTAAAATTATTACAATCTAAAATAGAAATTATAGGTGCGTCCGTTACGAGACGTCTGTCGCGAGTCCAGAGGTTTTACCTCATCTAAAAATATGCGTACCGCGCTAAAAGAAGTTCTCACTTCAAAAATATAATGTAAGCTATAGGCCTGATTGGGAAAAAGAATAATTATTTGGGGTGGTTAACGAAGAGTGATAAAGGTAAACGCAAAATTTTAATAATAAAATCATAACTTAGCAATTTGCTGTTAAAATCTACTCAAAGTTGCTTTTGATTTGACAACATCTAATAAATCGATGAACGCAGGCTGCATGCACGAAAAAGGTCCCGTTACGCTCATTGTCTCGTTACGATCGGAGTTTTTTTTTTGACGAGACACGAAGGTGGTGGGTCCAGGGGACCATCGTCCACCCTTACACGGACAAAACGGCGAGCGCTGAGGGCTCTCAACCGTGCTTACAAACTACGAATATTTAGGGCAACAGTAGCCTGAGGGTGCCCCCTGCGGGGCCCGAACCTCGGCTCAGGACGTTGCCTGGGGAATATGGGAGGGCGTAGCATTCAAAATAAATTGAATTATTTGGGGAACGGTCGGATTGCTAATATGTGCAGCTCGGGCCGCTTAAACGGGACGAGGCTGAGAAGGACGTCGCGACGGTCCTCGCCGGCGAGGACGAAATCTGGGTTGACGATTGTGTGTTTGTGCTAATTTGCGAGCTTGGTTAGCCGCGATCTGAGTTAGGGTGATGGCATCTACGATCGGAGCGAGAACAACCAAAAGTAAGCAATCATTAATTCATCAATATTTTGTTATGACGTTGTCACGTTAAACTATCGTCCGTAAAACGTCGTCGTTAATTCAATGTTGCCAGTTCATGACCGTATAAAAGCAAAAAAAATGTTATTGACAAATTATGGAAAAAGAAACATTGTCTACGAAGGTGCTAAACTATATAATAACTTGCCGAAGGATATAAAAAAATCACAATCTATGTCTACCTATAAAAGACTATTAAAACACCATATCTTAAACATTACATGAAATACCATCAATGCCAGATCTAGTAGTCACATCTTTTTATATCTACGCTCATCATATCTTTCTTTGTCTAGTTAACGCACAGAACTTGTTAAATCTACCTCCACATTGTTTTAATATTGTAATTTTTATATTTTAATCTGTACGCTCATTAATTATTTATTGTGTTAATAGTTCTCATGTAAGTGAATTGTCGATTCTTTATGAGAAATAAATGTCTTAAACCATAAAAATGTTAAGGAAAAAAAAATCAGACTTTTTGATATCGCCATACACCTCCCGGATTTTATAGGTAATTTTAAAAAATTGTTCTGGCAACACATGGACACTCTTGAGACGTGTCGTTCTTTTCATTATTTTAACGAAACGTAACGTAACCGGTTACGTCGAGGGCGTCACCGGTTATTTTATAGGTGATTTTTGTAACTAGTTATTTTTGTAGTAACCTGTGGTTTTCGCAACGTCCGTCACACTAGTTTATTGTATATAAAGATACAAACATGTTATTTGTTACTGTTTGACGTATATGTGTGACCGGTGACGTTTTACAGTTACTTTTACAGCTAGTTGCATTACTCAAGGAATGAAAAGAATATGTAACTACATAGTTTTTACCCGCGACGGAACGGAGACCGTATATGCGTTTGGGGTGAGAGGATGTTTGTGCAAATCAGTTATTGTAAATAGTGACGTGAAAAAACACCCATACCTACCTCAACAAACAAACACGGGAAGGATGATACATTATTATTATGTTAATGTTTCGTGTTTCGTGATTTTTTGTGGAATTTGTTAAGAAAAGGGTAAGTAATCATAATTTTATCTATTATTATTTCTATAAATACTATAAGAACACCAATTTTGGCGTGTTATCATTGCAAAAACATATTTTGTGATGGTGTTTACTATTTTCAATGCAACTAATAAAAGAATTACATAATTTTATTGGAGATCACATAAATGTTGGTATTTTTTTTTATAAAATAACTCAAAAATGTCAAGTATTTATTCGTAAAAGTTATTCGCCGTTTTTTCACACTTTGTCGCGTTTGTATGTGTCCGTTTGATTTGAAAGAAAGCGATAGGTAGTTGAAGTGCAGTTTGTTATTTACGCATATGTACGTATAGTGAGTTTAAGAATTTATTATTGTGACAAAAGATAATATCAATAAATAGATTTCAAAGGTTAGATATTATTTCATATTATGTACTCAATTTGATTATTATAAGTGAACTCTTGAGGGTCTGATGATGACCAGAATAGCAGCAAATGAATGTTTGCAATGGGTAAAGCTGCAAGGAGCATCGTTTTTTAATAGGATATTTAACGTTAGGGTGGCGCTTCTACACAGGCACTCTTTGAGGTTCTTATGATGACCAGAACAGCAGCAAAGGGACCTTTGCAATGGGTAAAGCTAGGTGCATTGTATTTGAATAGGATATTTAACTTCATGGTGGTTCATCACAGGCATGGTCTTTAGGCAAGGGATTATTGAATTTGAATGAATGACAAGTCATTTTTAGTGTAAGTATTGGTTTGTACAAAATACATAGGTATTGAAAATTATAAAATAACAATCTTTATATGTTTCAGCAATGTCTCAACCCAGTAAATCCCTCATGCCCGCTGAACCAGTCCCGAGTGGATCTATACGTGTAAAGGATATTTCTTTTTTGACTGGACAAGAAGTTGATCCCCTCTCAACCTCTCCACCCTTATGCGGACAAGTGGAAGAGCCCAGCATAATTATAGAATTTATAGATCAGTCATCACCCAGCCAACTTCATGTAAGTATTCTGTTTATTATTTATAGTTTTTATTTTTATCATGCCAATTACATTTGTGTACATGCATATTATGTTTTGGCAATAGTTGGACAAAGCTGCCAAGAAAGCTGGCGGTCCACCTGATGGCTAGTGGCTACCGTCACCTATGGACATTAGCAATTCCTGGGAAATAGCCATATGTAAAGTGTAACCGACCTTTACAAAGCTTAGATAGCTGATGATGATGATGTGCAACAAAAGCTAATTTGATGGTGGTGCTTGTTTGTTGGTGTTGGTTTGGTCATGTGAGAATAAAAAACTTTTCATTCAGCAGGTTTGGACACAGAATGCCACGACCCTGATCGACACGCCAAGAAGCTCCAGTTCGGCAAGGCCCGTTACCAAGAAGTCGCGTCGCTCCCTTAGCCACGTCCGCGCAAACCAGAATATTGCAAACGTATTGACCAATCCAGACTCGGGGAGTGATATGGACATTGATGACTCTGGTGAGGAGGATGAGGGAAATGCGAAGCCCAGCAACACACGTCTGGTTGCACGCAGATTGCGGGATTTAGACATAATCCGCCTAGAGCGGCAATCAGATGCTGTTCGGGACGAGGTCATTTTGGCTGCCGACGAAGGGCTGGAGCACAGTGAGCAACTGCACACCAATAGTGAGACTGCTGGATCTACAATGTTGCATCCAGGTACAGCTTCAGAGGGCAATGAAGCTGAGGTAGATGGGAATGCGGCGGGTCCGGAAAATTTATATGCATTTTCGTGGTCCGAAGATTTTTCTACTTTCTCGGGTCAAGAAGAAATGTATTTAAAGTCTCCGGGCCCGAATGTTTCATTTACTGACAATGTCGCCGACCTTTTTATGTTTGTATGGGACATTGCCATAGTTCAGAAGATAGTAATAGAGACCAATAAATACGCCTGGCAAACAATCTGTAAATTGTCAGAAAACGATCGTCTCACCAATTCATTGGATAAATGGGAGGAGACGACCGTTGAAGAAATTTACAGATTGTTTGCCATTTTAATTTATATGTCAATTTGTCATCGTGGTAGGGTTGATGAGTACTGGACAAAGGGTATTTTACAGATGTCGGAATTCCGTTGTATCATGTCTCGAAACAGATTTAGTATGTTGATGCGTTTCCTACATTTCGTCGACAATGACGATTTACTAGTGAGGTCGTATGACCGGAAAATTTCGAAAATTGCTCCTATTTTCCAACACTGCAACAACAAGTTTGGCAGTATGTATACCCCTCAGAAGGAGCTCAGTTTGGACGAGTCTTTGCTTCTCTGGAAGGGTCGTCTTCCCTGGGTGCAACGCATCCGGACAAAGGCGGCCCGTATCGGGATCAAGACGTACGAACTGTGCGAGGCTGAGTCGGGATACACACTGCGAAGCTTATTGTATGCCGGGAAAAATTCGTCTATGTTTGAGGAAACCATCCATGCATTCGAGAATTCCACTGCTAAAGTAGTTCTCGAACTTATGGATGGTTACCTTGACATCGGGCATCTTTTGGTAATGGATAACTGGTATAACCAGTTACCATTATCGAGGTTCCTCAAACGTAGACGAACTGATGTTATAGGGACCTTGAATCGCCGGAGACTACATGTACCTCCGGCGAATAAAGCACTCGTTGAAAGCAATATGTCGCGTGGGGACCAAATTGCTCAGCATTGTGGTGACTTAACAGTTATCAGTTGGAAAGATCTGAAATTGGTAACTGCTGTGTCAACTTACCACAATGCTGAGCAAGTTGAAGGCCGACGTAAAGGGGTTCTGATAAATAAGCCTCGCCTGATTGCCACCTACAACCAGTTTATGGGGGGTGTGGACCTAAAGGATCAAAAATTAAGCATGTTTTTACTGGAGAGGAAGAGGGGAATGAAGTGGTATATTAAAGTATTCAAAAGACTCTTGAATGAAAGTCTTCTGAATACTTACATAGTATACACCAAAAATCCCCTCATCAAGTTGCTCACACACCGTCAATATAGGTACAAGGTGGCAGAAGGCTTATTGGAGAGGTTCCAAAAAGTCCAGGTGGGTAGACCTTTGGCCCTGCACTCTGGACCAACCGACCAGGTCCGCCTGGACGGGCTGGGTGGTCATTTTCCGGTGTACACGGCGGAGACAACCAACAGAAAAAATAGGCACACTAGACGACGTTGCACTCGCTGCTCTATGAAAGGTCAGAGAACCCAAGTAACTACCATGTGCAGCAAGTGCGACGTTCCTTTGTGCTTGGCTCAGTGCTGGGTGGAGTATCACACATTGAAAAACCTTGGTCGTAGTCGGAAGTTGAGGCGTTTTTTTAACTGTTAACAACAATGCTATTATAAGTAAAAAGGTGTAGATAGGTTATAAGGGCTCAGCAAGCGGCATGTTAAATTGTGCCTAATTAGCCAGACTTGACCTCAGTGTGGCGTTGCCGGCGTCAACGGATGTACGTCTCGTACCGAATTATTTAGTTATTTGCTGTTTAAGATCGAATAAGTGTTCCGTAGCCAAATGGCAAAAAACGGAACCCTTATAGATTCGTCATGTCTGTCTGTCCGTACGTATGTCACAGCCACTTTTTTCCGAAACTATAAGAACTATATTGTTGAAACTTGGTAAGTAGATGTATTCTGTGAACCGCATTAAGATTTTCACACAAAAATTGAAAAAAAAAACAAAAAAAATTGGGGGTTCCCCATACTTAGAACTCAAACTCAATTTTTTTTTTTTCAAACAAATAAAATTGTGCATTTCCCGTGATGGACGAACGACGGACGGTTGTACGGAACCCTCGGTGCGCGATTACGACTCGCACTTGGCCGGTTTTTTTTGTAATCCAATGCGTGCATGTAACTGGAATAAGACGGTAGGAGTGATTTCGAGTGTATATTTGTATGTAGGTATTGTTCATAACTAGAGCTCAATTTTGATTTTGTTTTTCTTGTCTACCTTTTCATATATTTTCTTGCATCAATATGTTATAACGGGTTAAGGTCCACCCTGTTTCGAGACATGATAGCTATCGTTTTATTTTAAGTTTTATAAAGTATTTTGTAGTTTATCTTCACACATTCGTTTTTTGTTGCTATTGAACCTGTAATAAATAATACAGTAGAATTCGGATATAACGACTTCGGTTATAGTTTGGCATTTGAGTACCCTTTCATAATAATCTATTGACATTTTCTTGACAGTTTGTATGAAAATTATGAATTGTGTAATGTGACACGGTACTAAAGTGCTAAGATACTTTTGCCGCTGACTGTACTTAAGAAATAATCCCGCCGTTTTGTGCGTCTTCCGGTTAGTACGACATAGTGTCGCCGTTCCCTTGAAGGTCGTTATATCTGAATTCTACTGTAGTTGTTTTTGAGAAGTCAGATTTCGATAAAATTTTATTATCAGTTGCTTTCAGTACTCATCGAAATATACTCATAGTTTGAACACTAGAAATGAGCACAAATGTGATGTAGGTAGTAGTAAAGCGCGTCACACATGGTGCAGGTACTATAATATTTTATCTTATGACCAATGAGACAGCATTATACTGAGAAAAGAGAAGCGACTACCTACCTTCACTTTCCTTCTCTTTCACTCGTATAGCATTGTCTCATATATCTATGTATATATAAATAAAAATGGATCGCCGAAATGTTTGTACGCGCATAACTTCCGAACGACTGCACCAAATTGGATAAATCTTTATTTCATGTGTTCGTTATTGTCAGGAGAAGGTTTGTATGAAAAAAAAACACCGGGAACGTAGGTGAAACCGTGGGGAACAGCTAGTTTAAGATAAAATATTATATTATCTTCGCTGTATGTGATGCGCTTTACTCGGCTCTTTCATGAGGTAGCATTATGCATTTTTATAACAAAGTACCAAACGTTGTAACCAAACATTGTAAAAAGTTAGTAAAACAGAGTACGAATAGGTACTAAGTATAATATTTCTGATTTCATAGATTACAAGAGGATTGTTAGCTTATTATCTTTAGATAAATAAAACTAACATCTTTGCTATATTGATTGCTCTTTTTTTGGAATCCCAAGCCTGCATCCAATGTTTCAGCTCGTTAAGTAGAGTGGTTTGTGAATTAGTCAGTTAGACAGTCAGCTAGCCAAGCAAATAAAAATATAATGAACACATCATTTTTGATTTCTAAAATCAATCACAATTTCTAAAACAAAAACCATGTTTCTCATAAATACAAATAACGTACATTTTGGGACTAATCATAATACTAATGCGAAAAAATATAAGTATGTATTTTATTATAGGAAAAACTTTGGTAAGTACACCTTTTTACGAAAATTATGCGAACGGAGTGTGAAATTTGGCTGGCACAGTTAAAGTTTATACGGAGAAGGAGTGCAGAAAGCTAATATTTTAATATAATATGCATTAGAAATAAATTATAATAAAAAAAACAACAAACCCTACCATACGTTTGACACAAACACACATCGCCATTGTCAGTGATGTCAGACAGAAAAGAGTTCGTTATATGAATGAACTGATTTTCGTTACATTTTGAATATATTATAATCTTTTGTTTAATTATGGTCGAATTTTGACCACGGACGATTCCTAGTGTTCCTTCTATAGTTAAATATCCATTTAGTTACATTTGCAACAGACTGTCGACAAAACAGAATAGGGACCTATAATATATTTGCAAAAGTGAATCACCTATAGGTATATGTATACTAGGTACCGATTGCATCATCAATCAGCGTCCTACGGACTAAGAGTCGAATGATCGCCATGATCGAAATCGGTCGGGGTGGATCATCATCATTATCAGGGTCAATGGCATCACGGGTGATCGGTACGAAATTACCTGCAGCTAGGCAGCTGTGTGAAGTTCGAACCAATTATTTGTTTTATGCGGCTTGCGGTAGGAGTTGACTGGTAGAGATGGTCACGTAAGGAAAAAGCGTTACGTGACGAATTCTACCAGTTATGCATGCCCCCTCCATGCGTCTTTATCTCTGTACAATATTGCTTGTAATATAAAATGTAGCTTATATGGAAGTTATGTGTCAAATACAGCGAATACGCCAATACGCATAGCCATGTGTGGTGCCAGCATTAGAAACATAAGTTTGTCTTGACAACAATACTTGAAACAAAAAATGCGATAATCCAACTAAAGTACCGCGCGCCGACGACTTTGACCGACCGACTTAGTTGTAACTAGATCCGCGGGGGCGTGGCAAGCGAAAGAAGTAATATTTACAATGCAAAAATACATAATACTTAAATACCTATACTTGTAATGTTGTAATGCAATATTTTTTCTTAATTAAATTAATATTGTTGAATAAGTTCGATGAAATGTCGCTAAGCTTGGCGTCCAAAGTCAGTCATTTAGGTATTCAGTTTAGGCCCTAGGAGGGCACTTATGTACATCGAAGCTGCTAAAGTTATTTAAACAACTGTGTCATCATTAGCATAGCAGACACGCCCGAAACCGTAGCATATCAATTTTAAGTACGCAGGCGATGAGTTCCGATTCGACACTGCTCTATTCTCTGGATAGACTCCAAGCATGTCTTCTCCATCCATATTATTGTAAAATGCCAAATACTAATTTGTGTTGAATTTATGTTTTTTTTCTCCACAGAAATGTTGATTTTGGAGACATACTTACGCCAGAAATAAAGGCAAAGCACAATGGAAAAACGATATATGAACTGGTTGGCAATATTGTGCACGATGGCACGCCAGAGAAGGGCACGTATAGAGCGCACGTTTTACATAAGCCAACACAACAGTGGTGAGAATATATTCCACTAATTGTAAATACACTATGGAAATTCGGTGCAAATATTTTAATAAATTTTATTGTTTTAGGTACGAAATGCAAGATCTTCATGTTACAAGTATATTACCACAAATGATAACACTTACAGAAGCGTACATTCAGATTTATGAATTGAAGCAGGACTGAGCATAGTCAATATTTGTATTATAAGAATAAAACGAAAATATACATAATATTTATGTAGTGTACGTTTATTTGAATATA
This sequence comes from Tetheella fluctuosa, assembly GCA_951216915.1. Taxonomy (NCBI): domain Eukaryota; kingdom Metazoa; phylum Arthropoda; class Insecta; order Lepidoptera; family Drepanidae; genus Tetheella; species Tetheella fluctuosa. The sequence continues at coordinate 11,940,697 of OX578216.1, read as the reverse complement.
CAAATTCTGATACTTTAGAATCCCATTTAACAAACTGTGGCCCTTGGAATGACCTTTTACACTTAAAAACAATAATTAATTATGATGTTAACATATTTCATAAATATGTGACAAAATATATTAGAAAATTCACATTTACTATTTGACACAGTTTGAGAAATGATCCATATTATATTTACTACAGTACCTATTTTGTATAGAGAAATAGATCTGTAGATAATTCAAGATTGTGTGAAAGAAATCAATTTATTCAACTCTATTTCCCAGATTTGCATTTTGCTTCATTTGATATTTTAGCTATGCAGAGATGTCGATTCCATAAATAAGTCATGTTGGACAATCAAATGAAATGTTACTACCCCTGGGAAACCTTACCTAGGATCACCTTCCATCTGATTTCATTATGAGAATAGTACAAAAGTGAACTATCTACAGTTTTATAATGGCATGTTAGTGGCTTTCACCCTTCTTGCCTGCAACACGTTTGAATTCACCCATATTTGTTGTGGAAATGGGAGAACCATAGAATGCGAGGTGGTCGATCTGCGTAACTTCGCCACCTGATTGATTGTCTTTTATGAACAGTTGCATGTTCTGAACATTCTGGAACTTGACGAACTTGAGTGGAATGGGATTACCTTCAAGGTCACTTGGAGATAGTCTGTAATATTAAAAAAGGCAGTATTAGTTTTTGAAGAACAAAATAAGGATAAATGGATTTGGAAAATTATTTTTTTATATTTATTAATATGCTACCTACTCTATGTCCTGAACTGAGCAGTTCCCAGCAGCCTGATCAAAGTCCAGTGTTCTTGGTTGATTGATGAATAGTTTGATGAATTTGGGTCCCTTGTCACTGGGGGCCTTAATCTTCAGAGAATGAATTTTTACTAACTGGAATAGGAGACAAATTAATATTATATTGACGATATTTTTAGTACAGTTTATTAGTGGCTTTAGTCAGATGTTATAAAAAGGCGATTACACCTCATACAGTATTTATTTCTTTAAATTAAAATATATATCCTTCCGCTTCCGCCCCGCGGTTTCACCTGCGTTCCCAGGGATCGTATGTTTTCCCGGGATAAAAAGTAGCCTATGTTCTTCTCCGTACCATAGGCTATCAGCATACCAAATTTCATTGTGATTGGTTTAGCGGTTTAAGCGTGAAAAGGTGACAAATAAACAAACAAACTCACTTGCATTTTTAATATTAGTTAGGACTAGCTTTCGCCCTGTGGATTCCCCCGCATTTCGAGAATAAAAGTAGCCTATGTCATTCTCCTGTCCATAAAATATTTATGCAAACACACTATAATGATACCTGGTTAAAGGAAATGTTGATGATAAGTTGTTCATCACAATCACTGGCCAGGTAGCCTCCATTGCTGGTGAGGCAGTGCATCATGGGGTGGTCATCAGCTTCATTTAGACACTCGCACTCACTCTTAGTTATGAATGTTCCAAGATCCATCTGTAGGAATAAAATGTTATTGATAAATGTAATTAATAAAATAATTTGTAATTATTTAAATCCATAGAAGAAAATGTCCGACTGATTCATCAACACCAAGACAAAACAAAGACAAAGCAAACCCGTGCCCGATTGGAGGACTTCTGCCTTGAATAGTACACGAGTTTGAAAAGGGAGTTAGCTTATCAAACCTGTGCGGAGTTCAAGGCAGTGCTGCCTCCTACTATACATGGGAACGGAAATACGCGCACGGGCTCCTAAATCAATCACCATGTATATCACTGACCTAGGTCAGTGATGTACATTCAATAGCTATTCGTAGACAAATAATTTCTGTGACAGAACATGAGCATGGATCTAAGAACTATCAAATCCTCAATGATGAAGAACAAGCGAACAAAATGGTTGAATTTCCAGATTTGAATGTGAGAGAGATCCACATCTGACTGATAATTAATTGTTGGGTGGGGTGATACAAGTAAATAGATAGGACCAAAAATACCATTTAGATTATATTGTTTCTGCAAACTTAATATAATTATTAATCTGTTTATTATTGCAATCTATGGTACGGGGAATCCCCTCTGCATCACAGATATTATAATTAAATAGACCCATCACTTCATCTGTTGGCGCTTCAAATGCCATCTATACATCTATACACAGAACAAAGAATTATTATATTATGAAATAAATGTCACAAGCTGTGGTATGTACAGAAAAGTTTAGATACCTATAGCTACATTTTTTTTAATCTCAAACTATGAACAAACAATAAATTTTAATTATAATAATTTATCTTAGTTTTTGGTATTTTTAAGGTAGGGTATTGCCCTACAATGCCCCCCCTAGCTACTGCCGTGAGCAGTATACAGTGACAGATAGGGTGCCACATTTACATAGAGTGGAAAATTCAGTGTTTATAGTAACAGATGATTTACTAACATGTCCAGCAACGGCACTGTCATCATCAGCAGCTTCTTCAGTTCCATAATGTTGCCTAACTTTACTTTCTAGCGAGGCAGGGTCTGCACCTTGTAGCCGGTCAATTCTTGTCTGAAAACATTATCTAATGTTTTATTCTTGCTTCTTGAAAAGATAGATACCTATATAAAGACTGATTGATCTGATAAAATATGTCTAGCCATGGTATAAAATACACCAAATGGTTCCCCTTATTCTGGAACTGACTCAGTTGATTAATCAGTAAGAACAATTTAATTATTATTTTACTAAAGGATCATGGTAAGATGACATTGATTGCAATTTGCGAGCACTCACTCTATTCCTGTAGAAAATGAACGTGGGCATCGCACTGATGCCCTGAGCGCTAGCAGTTTCAGCACATCTGTCTACATCTACTTTGAGGAACACTGCCCGTGGAAACTTCGCTGGTAGCTGCTCAAAGATCGGAGCAATCCTCTGGCACGGTGGACACCTTCAAAAACCAAATAATTTCAAAATAACATCACAAACTCATACGATGACTTGGATTTTTCAACACATAAACAAAACTTACCAAGTGGCTGTAAAGTCGACAACTACAAGTTTGGTGCCGGCCGATGCCATTTCAGTTTGAAAATGGGCTTCATTTTCAATAATTGTAGCTAAACCCATGTTTTATGTTTGTTTCCGATAAATTTACCCAAATCGGAATGATACTTCAAAATGGTTGATTTGATCAGTATTGCCAACTCGATATAAGGAATTTAGGCTAAATGAAAGAACTCAATAATAAATTCTAATAAAATTTAATAAAACGAGCGGCAGATTTACTATGGATTGTATGTATTTTCTTCTCTTTTTAAAAATCTTTACTTTAGCGCTTTGTTTTTCCAAAAGTAGATTTTGTACTATGGATCAAAGCTATGGATGGATTTTTACGAGAGATGTGCATGTGCAGGTTAGTGACAGCCCGTGCCGCGGGCGGAGTGTAGGAATTCAAATCGTAAGTATTATAAAATACTTCGCTTCATTGTACCCTTTTCAGTTTTTTACTACTGTTTTTAAAAAAAGTTAATGAACACCTCTCGCTTTGTATCTTCACTTGGGCTTTACTTCACATGGACATCGTATTGTCAAATGAGCCCATGAAAAGTGTCTCAATTCGTTCTTAAGGTGCTAATAAGCCACAAAAAAAACACAAAATTTTTATTCAATCGATAAGTGCCATAAAAATGCATTTAAATTTTACATTTTCAATTATCGCGCGTAGTTTGATGAAAACACTGTTCGCCATGTTACTCTACGGTCATGACGTTATTTGGTCTCTTGTAAGTAAATAATTGCGCTGATATTGGTCTCAATTGGACTTATAAAATTTTATAAATTAAAAATGAGCTATTATCCTTCTTATTAGTGTGCTTTTCCTGAATGCATGAATAGTAGTGTAAAAAAATAATAATAATACTTCAGTTGACACTTTTTGGTTTACATACAGCACCGTATGACGTCATTATAATGGCGGCTACTGTTTCGCTTGTTTAGAAACAGATTAAAAAAACTGAAAACTTTGAAATGAATTTTAAAATTGAAAGTTATTTTATGAACTAAAACTAACATTTTCCGACTGCTTATTGCTTAATCTATCTGAATTGTATATTTTTAGATTTTTTCTCGTATAGAGTAAAATACCCTATTGAGATAGCTTAGGTAATAAGCGGTCGGAAAATGTATGTTTTCATCGTGGTTTTCATACTATTATTGTCATAAAATCGTGCAGACCAATTTTGAGTTTTGTTGAATATTATCGGTGGCGTTATATCAAATAAAGAACAATTTAGTGCACCGATGAAATTAAATAAATAAATACGTGTATTGTTTGTGATTTTTCAAGATGTTTCAAAAAAGAGGTGAAACGTTTTAATAGAAAGGCCATCAATCTATTCACTTTACTAAAAACTACACTACTCAAAATAAAGTTAGACCCAGTTACATTCTTTGTTGAATCTTGCGATTATATTATTATACTCTTTGGTTGAATCATAATAATCATCTCACAATATCACATTCGGATGGTAAATGAACGGGTAAAGCCCATGGAGATTCTGATGGTCTAATAATATTTTCATCCAATAATTTATTAATTTGTCTCCATACTTCCTGTTGCTGAGTTTGTGGTAATCTGAAAGGTCTGTAGTGATTTTATTTATTCTCTTTGATCACATTGGTGAACGACTAGCTGCATTAAACAGTCAGGTGTATAATCCCTCAACATTATTATTAAAATTCAGAGTAAAGATGGAAAATGGTGGTTTTTTGAAAAGGATATTTATTTGAACAAAGTCAAATAGATTTTTAGCTGGTAAGATAGAAGTGGATGATAATAGCCAGGGCCGTCTTAAGTGGTTAGGTATTACACTTATCATAGTTAGGACGCCGATTTAGGATAAATAAGGATAGGTGTAATTGTAGTTAGAGAAGTTGCTACCTATTTAGGAAGGTCCCTATCAATTTAGGATAAGTGTAGGTAATCGCATCGCTAAGATTTAGAGCGACTAGTTGGCAGTGTTGTCAACATTTAAATGAGCTCCCTACCAGATTCAACTATTATAAAGCAGGCTACGAACGTCTCGATTTGGCTTTCGATCGGTAGGGCCGATCGGTAGGGACCCTAAGTACCAATTGGCATGTCAATAGGCAAGTTGACAAGTTCAATTAACTACAATTTGTAGGGTCCTACCGATCGGCCCTACCGATCGTCCGACAAATCGAGACGTTCATAGACACTTTTAAACCAGCAGAAAACCACTAACTAAAAAGGCCCTCTTCTCATAATCGCTAAATTTTCCACATTTTTTTTATGATTGAAAACAATAAGTAATATTAATAATTAGTTTCCTTTATTACTACGTAATATTGACAATCAGTAAAACAACAAACAATTACAATTAGTTATAAGTCAATGATAGCTCAGTGATAGTAACCACAATCCTCTCAAAGAATCTTTCCCCCCGGAATCTCCCCCCAGAGTCGAAAAAAGCGCCTGAATTTGAAGGGAATTATCTCCATCTGCCATCACTGTACGGTACGAGTCGTCTGTCCGATTGAGGATCCTAATTAGGATAAGTGTAATCACTAGCTTCTAACCCGATTTAGGGCCATCCTAAATCGGCGTCCTAACTAGGATAAGTGTAAAACCACATTTAAGCATATTCGGCGCCGGGGCGTTAAAGTCAGCCTGTCCCCTCCCTGCTCTTGTGAACAAAAAAACGCTATTTTTATTTCATTTATTTTATGGCGACGCGAGGCACATGACGTTCAACCAATTAGCGCGCGAGGTGCGTTCCGTCGCATGCCATTTCACAATTTGAGGTTTCACTTCGATAGATTATAAACTACTGAAAAATAATGCGTTAAATTGTAAGCAGTATGTTACGGTTTACAATCTTTCGACAGTTTACACTATCGCGAGGTAGATTATAATCTAACGGAATTTACAGTAATTGTACAGTGACATTATCTGTATTCTGTTTATTCATCAAAGTCAAAGCTATATTTATTCAGTTTAGGCTAGGAGGGCTCTTATGAACGTCGAACCTAATGAAGTTATTACCAGTTCCGAAGTCAGCCTAGCAGAACGCCTTTCATATATTTAATGCCAATTTGCCTAGATAAGTCATTATTTTGTTTTTGCGGTTATTCATACCTCAGGCATTTCCGGTGTTCCTGCTGTTCCTTCATTTGATTAAACAACTTTCTTCTAAGAGAAGGAATAAGATTAGGTACCTACATAATTATCAAGAAAAATATTAAAGAACAATTAAGAATTAATGAAAATTTGATATTTAATGTCTTCGAAAATCTATTTATCTATCTATGAATGAAGGAATGAAGTGAGTGTGGGTGATTTTTAGTTTTTTTTAACTACTTATAATAATAATTTTATTTTATACTTTTCAGTCCATGTTTATTACTAATCAGAATAGGTATCTACTGGGTGATTTTTTAAACACCGGCAATACTTGCAGGTGTGGAAGTACCTACTCATCAATATGAACAACTTTTATTATAGGACTAACTGTGAAATCATGAAAAAAATATCAGCTGTTCCATACAAAAGTTCAATGCCTACTCGACCAAAATGTATGAAGCAACCATTTACGCGATATCAGAGTTGGTCCCATAATAAAAGTTGGTCATATTGATAAGTACTTCCACCCCTGCAAGTATTGCCAGTGACTAAAAAATCACCCTGTATATTTAAATAAAGCTGAGCTAGTATTTTTAACACATACCTACGTATTACTTTGTTTTCCGTTCCGTTCTGTTCCGTTTGATACCCATATAATGATGGTAGATGAGAAAATTTTGTCCGTCATCGTGGGGCGTCCACCATATTGAATTTAGTGTGACGTAATTTTATTTTTTGTATGTTTCTCATCAAACCCTTTCATTTGATATCCATTAAATGGGGGTGCTTAAAAAATAACTAGCCCGCCATATTTGGGAGTCCGCCATTTGTCATCCAAACTAAACGTGTATGCACAGCTCAATCGGAAACAGAAAAGTGTGTGAAACTTCCAAGATGTGCTTACATAGTTACAGGTGAAGCTAATAAAAGCGTATTAAAAATAAAATAAAAGTACCAAGGTAGGTACCTACCTAAAAGCAGAGTAACTTTTTAGCTACTAAATACGTACTACAGTTTAAAAAAATTGTATCATACAATTTATATTAATCATTTTTCATAAGTACTATCTAAGCAGGTAGGTATATTTCCCAAAAACTGGTTACTATACTACGGTAAACTTGGTTTTAGGAATGCAAAAACTATTATGTCTGCTTAAACGCTAGTCTCCGAAACCACATAACAGATTTTCATTGGGTTTTCAACTTTTCGCTTCTAAATTAAGCTTAGCGACAACAAGAACGAAGCCGCGAAAAAAATGTATTATCAAAGTATTAGGTTAGGGAAGACATCTAAAATGATTGTTTATGGCGAGGTCGACAGTGAATCATGGCGAGCAACCCTGCGGCGTAGCTTAGTCATGGCTTATCCTCGCAATTTACAAAAGCCCTCCGACGCACCGCAATTTATTTTAATTTCGGATCAGTTTCTTTTTAATATACTTTGAAGAATTTATTTTCAGCGTGTACAAATTCAATTTAGAACCTATAGATACTAGATAGAACCTATACATACTGGGTGGTAAGTTTATATGGGTCGTAATAGCAGTTACCTTCGTGTATCGTGTATATGAATAATATAAAGAGCTTTTTGAAAGAAACCATTGCACGGTGGTGGGGTATTTTGTAGTACCTACTGGCCTGGTTAGCTAGCACCTTCATATTAAACATATCGCAGTTTCAGCAGTGACATGAAGCCAGTTCGATAGGATTTGTATGCTAACCCTTAGCTACCTAGTATTTTTTTTATTGAAACATGCTACTGCATATTATTGTGAGCGTACCTATAAGGTTTGAAGCCCATCTTGCTATTTTATGTACATAATTAAATGCTGTCTGGCCCAGAGTTAGGTAGGTAGGTCCTTTACCTATACTTTGATTTAACTTATATCTTCAAAATTCGAATAAAACACATTTCTTTGAATATTTGTTTGATATAAAAATAATCCACCCAATATGACATTGATTGGAAATATTACCTATATTCCCAATAAGTGTTAATAATGAAATAGGCCCAGGTTGTCAAATATTACTTTAATATCCTAATTTTCTAAATCCAAAAGTTCCAATAGAATCTTAGCTGTTATCGACAGACAGACAGCGAAGTATCCTAATTCTAACTTCCTAACTAATATTATAAATGCGAAAGTGAGTTAGTTTGTATGGAAATTTGGTATGCTTATAGCCTATGGTACGGAGAAGAACATAGGCTACTTTTTATCCCAGGAAATCATAAGATCCCTCGGGAACGCGGGTGAAACCGCGGGGCGGAAGCTAGTACGGTATAAAGTTTTCCAGATCGTACCGTAACCTGCATTTTTTCCATAAATCTTCTATCATCATTATTACCAAACAATGCATAAGTAGATACTTTAGTCTACCTATCTAACGAATCAGTAGGTACTTATAGGATAGGAAATTGAAAATTTAGTCATGCCCCAGTGATCCTACTTATCTTTATTTTCTCATTCCGAACGTGGAGATAAAAACCGTAGCAAATCAAGGAAAACGTCAGTTTTTCTTTGAATTCAGGCGCTGAAGCGTCGACGCGTGGAAAATTAATTTGTATCTCTACAAAATGTAAATATTTGGAACATATTCTCAAACAATTATGTTTGTTTATTCTAAAAGGCTAATTTTAATTGTTTTTATTTTATCACCAATAATAATAGCTAAACGTGTGAGACAACAAAAAAGTAATGTCGAACCAAATTTTCTTATTTTAAATGAATTGTCAGCTAAACACGAACTGAATGATTATTTGACGTCATTAGAAAATATAATTAGATTTTGTGTGAACCATAAAAATTATGTGGATTTAAATTTGGGATTTGGTTTATTTTTAATTAACGGTAAGTCGTTGTATTGTGTCTTTAACAAGTTTTTTTTCATTGCCGTGATTCAAACAAAATTTAGAGATAATTTATCTCTGTACTAACACTCTTATGACGCTTTTCTACTAAAATATCAAGTATTTAAACAAATAGATACGTTATATTGATTGACAATTGCAGGAACGATGAACACGTACCATTTTTATTTTTTAATAGTGTTTATGTAATCAATATCTCCGACTAGGTACAGCCTCAGGGTACAGCCTCAGGGTACAGCAGAAAGTTCTCCACAGATCTAATATATAAAATTCTCGTGTCACAGTGTTTGTCTGCAAACTCCTCCGAAACGGCTTGACCGATTCTTATGAAATTTTTGTGCATATTCGGTAGGTCTGAGATTAGGTCGTAGGCTATTTTTTATACTGCTACGCGGGTGAAACCGCAGCTAGTAAATTTATAAAATTAACAAAACTCTATCAATGATTAAACTTTATTTTACAGTGCACCTAAAGAGTATTCTGAAAGATGAAAATAAATATAATAGTTTACCAAAAACTCTGCACGATGAATTAGTACACATTGTTACTAAAAATGACCAGTTATCAAAATACTTCACGGAAATGGTGGTGAAAAAACAAATTTCAAACGTAGATGCCGAATTACAGAGTAAGTTTGGAAAATATGTTTCTATCCATCCATATACTATGCGTTGTGTCAGTCCCTGATAGTCTACTGCATAACATGTTGGGGCAGCGCTGCTAAAACGTTTATTATCAAGGCTGAGAGGGCACAGCGGTCGGTTCTGAAAGTTATGCTTCGTAAGCCCTACAGCTACCCTACCACAGCCGTCTATGAAGATGCTGGAGTGCTCTCTGTTCGTCAACTCTTCATTTTCAAAACATCGATTTCGGTACATAAATCAGTTTTACTATCTTTTGACAACGAAGTATTGAACAGTCGTAGAGTTTACCGTTTGACCACACCATCAGGTTTGCGCAACGTTTCGGTGACTTTATTAGAAAGCACGTCTATAACAAAGTTGTTAAGTACTGTGATTTAAAAAAACAAATCGGTAATGGATGCAAAAACCATAATATATAAATGGCTAAAATCACTATCTTACGAGAAAACAGAAGAATTCATAAATATCAAATGTTAATAACTATGTGAGTGCCAGATTGATTTGCTTTTATGAGTAAATATACATATCAAATATAAAGTTGAATGTAATAATTGTGTTATATATATTCTTTATTTTAACTTTAAACTTACATCTGGCTGTTGAGGATCTTAATGTCTAAACATACTTTGTATTCAGGCTTCCTCGATACAGGCTTTGCCTAGTGAGGAAACCGTCAGATATGTACGTAGTACCCATGTCAGGATAACATTATGTCTGCAAAATTATGTGTTGAATCTATATTTTACGTGTCTCTTTCTTGAATGTATAAAATTTGATAAAATTACTTGTGTGTTGAATGTACATATTTGTTAAGTGTTTCTTTTGCAGTAATAAATATATTTTTCATTTTCATTTTCATCGACTATAGATTTGTATTCTTAATTCATTAAGTATGTTATTGATATGAAATGTATTTTTTTTAACAGCTTCCATATTTTTAAGACATATGAGATAGCCATAGTAACTTAGGATGGTAGGTATATTTGTGGCTCATAATGTTAATTATCACCTTCCTCCTTCGAGCACATGGATACATGTAGTATCCGAGCTCATCCAAAGTATACATAGGTAGTTATTATGTATCAAGAATTGAATTCAAATAAAATTATTTTAATAATTTATTATCGGACTGTGTTTTTTAAAGAACAATTATTTACCAGTTACGTGGTATGGAGCAGCCCCTGAAAATTAGGGAGACATTAGACAAAGCATAGTTACAGCAAGCGTTTGTTTTGGTATTTGTATAAATTTCTATGCTTACGGATTATACGGATTATATAGAACGTTGTTTCAGCGCTACCGTCTGTCTTACATTTTATATGCGCCCATCACGCTAGCCATAACTATCTACCTAATTATGATAATATTTTTTAAGCGCACGCGTAGTTTGGACTTGTGTGCAACATTGTCATAAGATTTTCAAGCGAGCTATATTATCTACTAGAACTAGAAGCGCTCTGGGCGCTCGCCCTAAAAGCTATCTTGCATTTATAACTAATCCCAAAGAACTGTACCTTGAGTGTAAAGAATTGACGTATGTAAACGCTTACTATAGAGTTAAAATTTTGTATGGAGGAAATTAGTTACATGAGTATTCCGCGCGAGGCGCTGTGCCAATTCCTATAGAGAAATGTGGTAAACGCAAACGTGATAGTAAGCATTTACTAACGTCAATTCTTTTCACTTCTTTTACTGATGAGAAGAAATAGTTAAAATTTCTACGATAAAATGTAACTTATTTTTTATTTTCCAGTTGCAAAAATGTTTATAAACGAATCTAAATGGATGAAACGTTTGCCAAAGTTCAATACAGATTTGGTGAATGAAAACTTGATTAGATTCAGTCAGTACGATAAAAAAACAAAATGGAAAAGTTACATTAGAGATGTATTGGATATCGACAGTTTCACCCCTTCACCAAATGAATCTGGTAAACAATAAAAGGTCGACTAACCGATCAAATTTTTCGTAATTTAACTTCAACAGTTCAATAAACTCAGATATATGTTTCAGATAAGTGCATGGCATCACTAGCGAATGGACCTACCAAGCGCACTGGAAAAATAACGCAATGTAGAATCTCATTCGCATGTAAAAAAATTATATTGAATGGTACTAATTTTGGATATGCTTTTACTCATAGGTTTGTATTATAAAATAAAATATATTATAGCTATTGTAAGATGTAATTATTTGCACATTATTTGACACTTACGTCGTCGATACTTTTCGAACAATTGTCAACTTCCATCTTGTCAAGGGTCATCTAGGCTAGTTTTTACGTGTTGTTATAATTACCACATTGAGATTGTGGTCAAACGTATTTCTAACTTATGTAAAAATGTTACTTGTGTTCTAGATTGCTGTTATTACAAAGTGCTTACTTTGCACACGGTTGTAGAATTTTCTCAGATGCACTGGATAGGGAAATAAGGAATTCAATATGTGCGACTGCGTATCTTGAAGCTGAATATATTGCTAATAATAACTATGGGATTGTGGATTTGATGTTGGAAATAAGTAAGTAATCTATAATTTCTATTGAAACATAGTGTCGTATACCTATAGCAGTAATGTGTGAAAAACGCATGAAATATCTTTATTTATTTACAGTCTTATCTATCTATTTAACTTCAATAATGTTTTAGTGGTCACGTATTTGTCGAACATTTTGCTGCCACTGTCCATTGAACACGGGACCATTGAAGCATTAATTAGGATAATTTGTAATTTACAATATACTTAATGATATGTTAAACTAAAACTACGTCTCGAATGTGCCTAGGAAATCCCTCAGAAGTGGTATTGGATTTTAATCATTACGTATATCGGCATAGGTCTCTCATTTTTGTTACGAAACGATGCAGTGGTTTACAAAAGTAGAGGTTGATCTTTTGCGTAGAAAAAAAAACGTTATCTGTCATATTATACTGCTTTGTTTTGTTCAAATGTGTTCAGAGCTTTGCCATTGTGGTACTAAAACAGCTTTCAGGGTCAACACGACGGTGTCCAAGAAATGCGTCGATAGCCCGTCCTTTATTATAGGTAAGTGTAACTGGGGAGTAAAAATAATTTCATAAAATAATTTTCAGTAGGCCTATGCTCCCTGGACGGTCATGCACAATTCCTCCGTAGCTCATGGCTAAGAGATATCCAACAGTTCCAAACACCACATGGATGCTTTCCAGAAATGAAAGTTTATAAAAAAAAGAATCAAGTTGAAGGACGTCCAGAGACTTCGGAACTCGTATATGATACAAGAAATGAGAACTATGACGTGGAGTGGAAGCTAGATAAGGATAATAACAATTTAATTAATGGTACATGTAACAGTCACGTGACGGCTGTTGCGGCTGCTAGCTTATCTGCTGCTGTTCGATTCATAATAGAGACTTATTATTGATGATTTAGTAGAAAATTAAGCTTTAACGTTTATTAAATAGAGTTGCAAATGAGTTTTGTCTTATTATTTTGAATATGTTGTAGTGGTTTCCTAAATAAATTATTTAGATGACTTGAATTATTCAAATACAGCCTATTTACATTCTCCGAAAAATAGATACAGAGATCCCTCTTTTTTATTTGAAGGGTTATTTTTTCAATCGCCTATGATTATATGCTCTAGCTTGGAGAGCGCTAGCCAGTCTTTTGACTTTTGAAATGTACTTCGTATCTACAGGAGCGAAGCTATATCTCCGTGGTTCGTATTCTGTATACTACTATTAGTTCTCGCCACATTCTACATTTTTTTGGTTTCTGACATAAAACATGTTCGGATGACACAATCCAAGCAAAACATTTCGTTATACATCAGTAGGTACTTCATTGATACTGACACAAATACAAGAAATAAGCCCCTTCCTCAATTTTAAGGTCTCGTCCACGACGGTACATAATATAATGTTGAAAGTGACAAACAGACACCGGTCCGGTCGGCCTCGCCGTACATATACTATAATAACACTTTAACGTATACGTACCATAGAATTCTAAATGAAAGCATGGTCGTGATAGTTTAATTGATATTACACATGATCGTGGGCTCGAATCCTATTCTTAAGCTTTTGGTGCAGGAAACCATAGCCTTGTTGAAGCTATATGAGGATGATCGCTCAAGTTAAAAATCTATTGTCTACCTCCTACCGATGCAGTGTGTTGTGACAGGTGCACTTGAGAGCCAATTCCCTTCTAGATTGCTTACCATCTTTGGTGCCACAATCACTTACCATGGTGAGATTCTGATTAAACAATATTTAGGGGTAATTATTTTTTAAGACTTTTGCATATGTGGTTTGTCACTTTTGTGCTAATCTCTTTAGATTTCTATGGTAAAGAGTCAATGTCGACCGGACGTGGCAGCCGTCATGAATGTTACATAGGACACTTCCGCTTGCACGGGAAACGATGGCGATGGCGTTCTCGAGCAATGGGTATCTATTGAGCGTATTGATTATTGCTTCTATTGAATTTGAATTGACAATCTTTGGCTTTGTATCCGTTTTTGGAATTGTGTAATAATCTAATACAAATCATATTACAATACCTGGAGTTTTAGAAATCTTAAAATTTGAAGGAAAACAACGTGAAGAAATTATAGCACGGTGGTAGAGTCCTTTACAGTACCCAACTGGCTTGCGAACACCCTCAAGTTGAAAATCTGACGCCTACTGGTAGGTTCCGGCAGCTGCACTTGAGAGACAGTCATTTCTAGGCTTTGTGTACTTACCACCTTCGGCCACAACATATATAATATATAATAAAAGATTATTTAACTATGAATATATTAAATTAAACAAAACTAATAAAGATTTACATTTTCTCACGCTTTCTGCGTATCCATGTTTTTAGTTTAACATAGCAACGGAATGTATTGATCGAAATCTGATTACGTGACCACTGTCCACATTAATTAGGCGATTAACAAATTTATCACGCAATACCTTAATTTGTATGTGTGAACGTACGTTTTTTAAGGTCAATAGCTTTTTATAAAAATCATTTATATTTTTTCTAATTTCTCATAAATCCTCAAAAATACTTCGGAGTTTTTTATTTTGTATTTTTACTCTGTCTAGAAATCTATTGAGAAATTAAAATCTATCCAATATTAAAGTTCGTATTAAAATTATAGCTCCAAAATATGTCTTTTGGCGACCATTGATATGCAAATTACAGATCAAACTGTATCATAAATTAGCATAGCAGAATATTATAGTACAAACACGGCCTAATTTGCTTGTCGTCAAATTAAAATTCGTTGCGAGTTCCCCCGGGAACGTTCAATTCTTCATTGTCCAAATAACGGTAAGGTAATGACACTTGTGCATTCTAATATTCTGTTGTACTGTAAATGACCCTACGCTCCCAATTTTGGTGTGAAGGAGAATTATTGTTTTTTTTTTCAGAAACAAAATTTGTGCTTAGTTCATGAACTCTCATACCTACTGATTTCTGAGTCTACTGTTTATTTATATTTCTAATATGTATAATAGTTTATGCGTAATTAATTGATCACCATGTTAAATAGGGGATGATACTAAAAAAAATCTATTTAGTCCGTCGGTTAAATTACCAAAAGATATTGGACACGTATTTTTTCTTTAGTTCCGAATACAAAAAATGACGACGATACAGTGCATTGAAATTTCGCGTGACGTCACTTGTATGTAAAAATTGTACATACAAGTAACGTCACAAGCCCCCACTCCTGAACTTTGGTGCAACAAAACTTTGTAATTTTTTTATAGATTCTTTAAACAAAAAAATACGTGTCTAATATTTTTTGATAATCTAACTGACGGACTAATTAGATTTACTTTTTTTACCCAGTCCAATCGCCTATTGCAACCTAATTACCAAAAACTGTACTTAGAATTGTGTATTGTTTTTTTTTTCAAAATTATGGAGTGTACAATTTCATGTCAAGTGTTTAGTGGTGATGTAGCCGAAGGTGGTAAGCATACAGAACCTAGAAAAGTTTTTTTTTTAAACCTCATTTTAGAATTCGAATTCACTACGTTAGTATCGGCATTCAACATCACTGCCACTGAGCTATAGACGCCTTAGTCTGAGTCTAGGACATCCAAGAATGGCTCTACCTACCTGTCAGCCACTACGTGCTATTATTATGATCCCCCTACTTGGCTTACTGTCACTATTTATCAAACCAATTAGGTAAAAATGCAAAACGCATAAACCATTTAGAAAATAGAAATTTCGCATTCTCAAATAATAGTAGTTTAGCCTAATAAACTTAACCGAAAGATGCTCACTGAACCCATTTAATGAACTATAACCATAAAATTATGCGCAGATAAATCTTTACGGAAATAAAACACGGGTAATAAAAACGTTAGATAACACAAAATCTGAATAACAAAGTGTTAGGACGTTGATTTTACATCATTTCATTATAATATTATGAGGAATATCACTGTAACTGTTATTTCTTTATGCAAATATCCATCCGGGATCGAAAGTTCACGGGATCCGACGACAGGAAGTTATAGAAGCAAATATCTACAATTTATAAGCATAACCTTTAGTAACAGAGCTTGAGGAGCTTTTGACGAATGACTTTGCATATTTATGGTTGATATTCTTCATCTATATAATATGAAATTAAATATATGTACATCTTTATTATACAAACATTGAAATTTGAAATTTCTGTCCGTTTTATGTAATGGTAATATAGGTTTTACTAATTACGAAAACGAATTGGTAGTTAATGATGCGATTTTAACTCTTTAAAAAGATTACCCGTAAGCAATACCTACTACCAACGCTGTAATTTTTCTCTCATCTTTATTATGTATATAAAACTAGCTTTTCTCCGGTTTTACCTGCGTTCCTGTTAGGGATAAGAAGTAGCCCATATCGCATTCTGGCTCATAAACCACCTCTATGCAAAAAAAACTAACCAACATTTTTATTTAAATACTAGCTTTTCCGCGTGGTTTCACCCGCGTTCCCGAGGAATCTTGTGTTTTCCCGGGATAAAAAGTAACCTATAGCCTTCGTCGATAAATGGGCTATCCAACACTGAAATATTTTTTGAAATCGAACCAGTAGTTCCTGAGATTAGCGCGTTCAAATAAACAAACAAACTCTTCAGGTTTATAATATTAGTATAGATTAGTTGGAATAAGTCTGACTTATTTTATAATGAGAGACCAACTCAGAGTCTAAATCACTTGTCATAGGACCATATAATTTTGAGAGTAGCTTATCCTTAAAGCGTAAGGGTTTGAAACTGTAAAAGGATTTTTAGAAATTCAACCCCTTGGTGGTAAAATAAGGGTGAAACCGCGGGTGGAAAGCTAGTATATCTATTAACACCTGTAGAAAAAATGTAACAAAACATTTGAATAGTATTAAATTAAGCAAGGACAACAAACATATTTAATGCATGTATTTATACAAATTCATTGTCATGTAATACTTTACTATACTTATTTTCACAGTAGTTAAGTAATCCCGGAACTATTTAACAGAACTGCAATCTGAAACAGATGTTAACAACAATAGCCTTTGTTTTCTTGTTCAAAAACAATACTATATTGAATACCAGAGGAGCTATAGATGCATAATATGAATTATCTGCTAAAATATCTACTTATTTTAGTTATAAATTATTTAAAAAATCGAAGTTATTTCACCCAAACACGACCTATTTTATTTTTTTATTTATTATATTTAATTATTTTTTTGAACCAACAGAATTGGATCAAACACTGTAGTATAAGACACCATATTATATATATATTTTTAATATGTATCCTTTTTAGGGTTCCGTACCCAAAGGGTAAAAATGGGACCCTATTACTAAGACTTCGCTGTCTGTTCGTCTGTCTGTCACCAGGCTGTACAATAAACACTAAAACCAAAATAAAATAAATATTGAAGGGGGGCTCCCATATAACAAATGCATTTTTGCCGTTTTTATAGATAATGGTACGCCCTTCGTGCGCTAGTCTGACTCGCACTTGGCCAGTTTTTATGATTTTTAATTACCAAATTTATCAATTCTAAATCTTTTGATTCTGTACTATTGATGCCACAAGTTAGTATTTTTAATACAAACTTCATTTACTATAGTTTTGATATTACATATAAGTAGCTGATTTTATATCATATGTCAGTGTGGCAAAATTATTCACGTCTCATCAATTTTGTGCATAATTATATGGAATTTTATTAAAACGATGATCGAACTGTCACTATATAGTTTTTACCAGAGGTCTCATGTTTCTGAGATAGTACTTTTTTTTTGCATCCTCATTTATAATGCGAACAGCAAAGGAGTGGAAATGCTCCCGGCGTCTTTGTTTTCTGACTCCTACAATCTAGAGACATTCAAGGCCAGAGTGAATAGGTTTCTTCTGGGTAAGCGTGCTCCATCTTAGGCTTCGTCTTCGCCTATCGACGGGTCAGAAGCCAAACGCCAACCCATTGTATGTAAAAAAAAAAAAAACCGCCGAAAAAGTACTGTCTCAGATGTACATCTATAGGATGTATACACTTTACATTCTTTTACAATTACTTAAGTGAACATAATAACAACTTTAATAATTAATTTAATGGCCAGGTAAATGTCATTAACATACGAAGGTTACGGTTTGAGAGTAAGGAATGCTGATCACAAGTATCGACCGGTTTAATTATCTCATTGCGGTAACGGGGACGTTGTAGATACATACTTTATGACTAGTTTTTGGTACAGAGGAGCACAGGAGAAAAAAAAACCTTTGATGAGATATAAAAAAAACCATGCGATAGAATTATCCTCTAAAATTAAAGACAGTGAATATCATTTAATTATATGATATCTTAAATTAAATGTAGGTTTATAACACCCGAACACAAACAAGTAATGAACAGAAAAATATCCGGATTGATGAAATTAAATAAATTAGTTTAAATGTCACTGAATAATAATATAATTGCCGACACGGTCTATGTCATCTTTTAGCATACCAATTTATATTTTTTTACCATGCTGTAGATAATAACCAAAGAAATAAAAATGCTTGTATCGATAGGACTAAATTTATGAATATACATATACCTACCTTAAACCCAGTCCAATGACATATTGTAAGAGTAGGTCATATAATTTATCAGGTTGGACAGTAAGGTCACTGATGCGACTAAAGATTGACATTTTCGGACATCCGTCCAGTTGATCCAACAACCTGTTCTACAGGGTGACCTCAGGAGCCAGACTTGTATTACGTAAATTTCTTTTTAACAAAAAATAAATGTTAAGCAAATGTTGTTAGCCAGTTGGGTATACAAAAATGATAGTAAAAAAATTATTAATTCTTGCCTTGGTTTTATCTGATCTATACTATATATACTAATATTATAGAGCTGAAGAGTTTGTTTGTTTGAACGCGCTAATCTCAGGAACTACTGGTTCGATTTGAAAAATTCCTTCAGTGTTGGATAGCCCATTTATTGGGGAAGGCTATAGGCAACTTTTTATCCCGGAAAACACAAGATCCCTCGGGAACGCGGGTGAAACCGCGCGGAAAAGCTAGTATTTTTATATAATATAGCTTTGAAATAATTTATCAAATCAAACCAGTAGTTCCTGAGATTAGCACCTTCAAACAAATAAACAAACAAACTCTTCTGCTTTATAATATTTGTATAGATTTTCTAGTACTGCTATCATTCAATTATTTCTTACGATCAAAAGAAGCTAAAAGCTTAATAAAGCTACGATTAAATATTGTTCAAGAACTAGGTTTAGGTATGAAAATGAAAATATTTTTTTATTCAAATAGGCCTCCACAAGCACTTATGAATAATCTGACTCTAACGCACGGTTCGGAAGGTTGCTTTTACTGAGAAGAGCCGGCAAGAAACTCAGCAATTACTCTTTTCAAAACCAACTCAGATTCATTACATCAAATTATTTATCTAGTCTCGCTGACAATATGTGTGTGTTATATGACAGTAAGGAAAAATATATCAAAATTATGAGTAACTTAGTAAACAAATGGATTGCAAACTTAAGCAGTCCAGCCCCAACAAGCAGCACCTGTTCACAAGTATGACGCATGTGGCAGCCATCGCCCTCCTCGCACATATTATAGGTGAACGACGCGCCACACGACGCCGCCACAAGCAAAGACCCCAAAGTGAGCATGACTAACTTAAGCTTACTACAAATAATACAAAGAAAAACTATTTCAAGAAATACGAATTATAACACACAATATGTTATCACTGAGACTATTAACAGGTTTATAAATCAAAATAATAACAATAATAGTATACAAAAGTAACAAATCTACCAAGCATTAGAGTCTTTGAAATAATCATTTACAGTATAATAAGCATTTTCTACTAATACAGCATTAATCCGTTCCTTAAATTTTTGCAAAGGCAAATTTAAAATTGAAGTAGGGATTCTGTTATAGATGCGTGTACTTAGTCCTAGAAATGAACCTTGCACTTTCTGGAGTCTATAGGCAGAGGTTACAAGTTTGTGCTTATTTATGGTATTGATAGAGTGCACATCACTTTTTTTCGAAAAAATACAAATATTTTGATGCACAAATAATTATATTTGCAAATATATATTGAGATGCAACTGTGAGAACGCCAGTTTCTTTAAACTTATCTCTGAGGGAAGTTCGAGAGCCCAAGTTATAAATAGCTCGCACTGCCCTCTTTTGTAAAATAAAAATTGTTTCTATATCAGCAGCTTTACCCCAAAGTAAAATGCCATAGGACATGACACTATGAAAATAACTAAAATATACTAATCGAGCTGTATCTACATCTGTAAGCTGTCTAATTTTTCTAACTACATAAGCTACCGAACTGAGTTTTGCCGCAACTGATGAAATTTGGGAGCCCCATTGAAGCTTTGAGTCTAAAGTAGTCTAAGTATTGCAATAACATTAGGATCCGTTTCTTGTTGCTTCACCTAATTACAAAATTAAATTTGTACATGTCTTTTATATTTTTAGAAGTCTGACAAGCAGGCAAGCTGTCCATCTGATGGTTAGTGGCTACCGTCGCCTATGGAAATTAGCAATACCTCCAAGGGTGATTGGCATTGTATGGCCGACCTTTATAAAGCCTAGAAGGCTTTCAAGTCCAACTGCCGGGACACCAGGTGGTGTATGGCGACAGATTTTCAACACGAGGGTGGTAGCCAGTCAGGCGAGTAGGTACTACAAAGTATCCTATCACCGTGCTTTGGTTTCCTCACGGTGATTTCCTTCACAGAAAACTCGAGTTCTATAATAATAATAATAATTACAGCCTATATCTGCCCACTGCTGAGCACAGGCCTCCTTTCATGAATAAGGGTGAAACGGGAATTGGCAAATACTTCACCACGCGTGCCCACTGCGGATTGGTGGAGGCAGGCTAGTGGTCAACCTACTGTTGGAGTTGTCAAGCCACCTAGGAGGTCTCCAACAAGCTTAACGACCATCACAATTAAGTGATAACCGGGACCAACGGCTTTACATGCCTTCCGAAGCACGGAAATGCTCAAGGTGAAATACCACTAGGCGGTCACCCATCCAGGTACCGGCCAGACAAGACGTTGCTTAACTTTGCCGATCGGTTAAGAATGGCTAATCAAGTTACGCCACGAGCGTTTCTATTATCATCACAGATTTGTATCACAGACGAACGGATCACCTGAAAGTAAATAGCTTACATCACCCTTTGTTGCTGAAAAGTCAAGTTCGTAAGAAAAAAGTAAATTTATCTGCTAACTATCCTCTTTTGAGTGGATAACAATGTAGAATGTTTTGAATGAAAATACAGTGCAAATGAATAAATCATGTTTGTTCAGTTGCAGTAAGTACCTAAATGAGCTACATTTGGCACAAACAAGATGATTTAATTTAAAAGCACTTAAATCTTTGGCTTATCTTCATTAGCTTTTGTGAATGAGGATGGATTATGTTACTTGAATAAAAAACTTTACTGTACTGATTTCCTTTATTTATTATTTTACACATTCTTCATTTTAACCTCTCCAAATTACGTCCTCAAGATGACCCAAGTTAGTGTCTAATGATTTTTTTTTATAAAATTGTAGTACCCGTCTGGCTGGCTACGATCCTGAAGTTAAGCACTTATTGCTGTGTTCGGCAGCTGCATTTGGGAGTCAGTTCCTCTCAAGGCTTTGTGTGCTTACCACCTTCGGCCACATCACCACTTACCATGATGATGGCCGAACATAAGCCTAAAAGAAGTAAAAAGGCCTAAAAGAGGCAGAGAATATCCTCTTCTAATGCATAGCTCGCTTGTCAAGAAAACAATATCACAAGTGCGCCATAAATGCGCCGTTCCTTTTTCCCAAACGACATCCCTATAATGATATACGCCTTCCTTAATACTATCGTCGTAAATCTTTACTTTGACTATTTAATAGAATAATAATGTAACAATTTCATATAGTCTGCGCACGCGCTGGGGCGCAGTGTTCAACGGCTGTTAAGTATTCATGACGTGCTAAGGAGCAATGACATCGACGTGACACAGATTTCTTTGCGATGGCTAGTCTAGACGCACGATACTTCGAGTTATTTACCACTAGGCGTTCTAGTCATATTATCCCCAAGGAATGTATATTAAATTGCGACTAGCCTACATCTTCTGTCTCCGTTTTGCGCATACAGCACGACGCGCCGGAAATCACAAACCAGCAGGGCGATTGTGTAATGATCTCGGAATTGATTTGGGAGCAATTATATTGACGGCGCCACAACTTCTACTTCTCTCTGGGTACGTGTCGAACCATCAATATATGATGAAATTGGATTCAAGATTCTCGTAAAATCCGTGAGAGTGTGACGCAATTCTGGAGCTGGACTGCCTGCCACCAGATAGACTGATCATCTGGTAAGAGCTGCTGAAAGTCACTGCATGTATAGTAATAGACTGCATGCGACTTAAAACCATGCTATGAATATGTATAGAGTCCATATTCAAACGCAAGGTTTATATGATGATAATAACCACCTTATTAAGAAATTTATATTTAATTTAATAAACAATTCAAGACCAACTTACTAAACTAAGAAACTTAAATAAAATAGTCTAAATTAAAAATCACCTTATTAGTACTTAGTCAAAGTTACCCTTCTCATCATTCCAAAGGTTTTGAAACTATCAATATCTTACTAATATTATAAATGAAAAAGTTTGTGTGCACGAGATTTAAAAATAACTGTATACTTTTTATCCCGGGATAACATAAGATCTCTTGAAAACGCGAGTGAGATCACGGAGCGGAAGCTTGTTAAATAATAAATACATAAATATCCAGAAAGATTCTACACACACGGTCTGTAATCTGTAATCCTTACACTAAAAACTAGTTACATTCTAGCTTACAAAAAGTTACCTACATTTTTCAAGGTTGTAGGCCCACTCAACACCCAATTCCTAACACCGCCTATCAGCGATGAGTAACAGCATCCTTGAGGATGCAACACCTGCATACATTAGTACTCATATCGTCGTATTGCACAGATAGCTCTATTGTGAGCCGAACAATACGTTTGGACACCCACGGACACTCTCTGTAAGCTAATGACAAGCTGTAAGGGCGTTGAGATATAAACACTATTATTGTCTGGGCTTAGATTTGTAATTTGGTGAATTGAATTACTCTTCTTTGCGACTTCAAAAGAAATAAACTTCTTTTTATAGTAAAATGTTGGCGCTCAGCTACGGGTTCATATAAGATATTTTTTATATAATTTCATAACTAACTAGCTTTCGCCCCGCGGTTTCTGGGATAAAAAGTAGCCTAAGTCACTCTCCGGTCCATAAACAAATATGTCTGCGTGAAAGAATACAAACCGACAGACACACTTTCGCACTTATAATAGTAGGGATGATGCACTCTCATTTTTCTATTTAACGTATGTGTTGTAGTTAGGTTTGTGTACCATTTTTTTTTCATAAATTTATTGGGTTGAATTTTTTGCTGCCTTGTCTTTCACGAAAAACCTTTTTATCTGAAATTTGAAATCGGAATTATATTTGTAAAAAAGGATTATTCAAATTGCTAATAAGAGTTTAATGTTCTAAAAACTGTGTTTGATATTCACAAATTCGTAACTACAGTAGTATCCTACCTGTAAATTATAAACCCTTTCTTGTTTAAACGGTAAAGTTAATAGCTTGCAAGCTTCACATCGTGTGTCATGTAGCCTATAAGCTGAATAGCAATAGTAATAAGCCTGCAATGCAGTTGGCCTTCATATTATTATGGTGACGTCATCAGGAAGCTGACTGACCAGAGACTATCACGAATTGGAGCAAGAATCTTACGATCAGGTATTAAGGTTGGTTTTGGAAGGGATATGGAAAGTAAGTTACAAATTATGTGTCATACAGTTTTCTTCGAATTCGGCAGCAGAATGCTGACACCTAAAAGTATTTCATATTAGTACCTACCTAGTTGACCTAATGTACCTGAGCATGATACAAGTAGCGTGTTATTGATCGTTGAGTAACATTTATACTGTGAGCAATCAAAATAACGAATGCATCGATAAAAGCAATATCTAAATTACACAGATAAGCCCAATAGCATCATTCTAATATTTGTTGTCCCCACTTTTAATCACATATTCCCCTTGTTATTGCCATATCAGATGGAAAAAAATATAACAACCACCATTTAATAATTCTTATTGAAACCTAAGGTCGTGAATTGTTTCATTCTGATTTTTCAAGATCTGTTCACGCCATATTAAATAATCTATTTCACCGCACTCACGTTCTTTCTCATACCCTTCCCGCTCCCGCACAGTATCTATGAAAACATTGAAACTCCTCATATAATGACATGGATACTGGGCGCCGTGTCACCCATTATGGTGTGACAGAAGAAAAAGCATTATTGTTCCTGAAGTTTGCTTTGACACCGCATGACAGGCGATGATAGCTCAGTGGTAGTGACGTCGGACGCCGCGGCGAAGGTCGTGGGTTCGAATCCTACAATGAGCTTGAGCTTTTGGTGAAGGAAAACATCGTGAGGAAACCATAGCACGGTGGTAGGGTACTTTGTAGTACCAGAATATAAATCTGTTACCGCAAGCCGCTTCCGGCATACAAGTCCAAGAAAAGGATCACGCAGCTGCAGTTGAGGTAGGTACTGTGCATCCTACATCCTTATCACCTCGGAACGTGAGCTCGGTATTTTCTCATTTCTGTGACTCGTAAGGCCGGTGGTCCTTCACCATAAATAATTACTTCGCAAGATCATTTTATATTCATAAGAATTTTTTATATTATACGCACGTGTATTGAAAATCAAATCTAAAAAACATAATTTAAACGAGCCTCTCTCTCGTTACTCCTAACAACTTGTCTCCAATATTGCCTACCTAGTATTCGTTTCATTTTAAGGACACTATAAAATATTTTTCATAGCACATTCCTTCATAGTTAGAAACAACCTGTTACTGGTTTGGTATACAAGTATAAAAACATAGCTAGACACTTTAATTTTATTTCGTGTCTGGGTTAAAAACTCAGTTGACTGTTCCACTGACATAAATCATAGGTTAAACATTAAATAATTACGATGGCGTTGGCTCAGATGAACAAACGCCACCATTATGCGGAAGACTGGTTAATTATTAGCATTACAACTCCATTACAAATGTCATGCTGAACCTAAATACCACGAAACAGAATCATCAAACCGTTGCCAACTTGAGTAGGATGAGGGTCATAGAACTAAATATTATTGTAGAGTAGACGTTTCAAAATTAGCGGCCAACTATACCTCAAATTCTTAGATGCATATGTGTCGATCATATTCAATTTATTAATGCTTCCATAGACACAGAATAAATACTTTTGATTGTTTTTCAGTTGAAGTATAAATCGGTTTATTTATCTTATTCATAAAATTATATTATAAACATTCATGTAAATAATATGAACTAGTCAAACAGTATAAGATACCTAAGAAAAGTTGCTTCAACACTTGTCGTAACATTTAGGCAGTATCTCGCAGTAAAATTAAATGTCACATCTGTCACATTGTATGACAATAATCAGTGATGCTCCCCTCTGTCGTAAGTGACGCAACATCGCACGGGTATAAGTTGCGTAAACGCCTTTTTAGCATGCCGTCTGCCGAGCTTTCTCGCCAAACATTGGATGCGAAGCACCCGAATGCTTTTGTTTCTTTCAACGCATATTTTGAACAGAGGCCGTGAAATTGACACATATCTTTGTCAAACTATTGTAACATTTCAGGGTGACGAATTATGAACGAAGTGTTCAACGTAACCGATGCGAGGTAACGGTTGCACATGTAGGTAATTTTAAAGTTTATTTTTGGATTTTATTAATTATATTATTATGTATAAGCGAAGTATTTATTTTAGTTTTTATTGATTACAAGTTTATATTAATTTAAAGAAGGTTGAAAGTGATTACTATTTTTTATTAATTAAGCCTCCTTTAAGTGCTTATACTTACATTACCACAATTTTATATAAAAATCATTTTCTTTGCTGGAATGATCTAACTCAAAGCATGTACGAACATGCGATAAATCAAATTAATTCGCTTTTTACATAAAAATCTCGAACGAAGATATTCGATTCGCGACCGGTTCTATAAATATAATTACGTTACATATAATATTTATGTCAGGGTCGTTTTACGTAAGCAGCTCGACACTGATTACCGAAAACATATATAATAGTGATATATATCGATGATATTTAAAAAATCTCATCATTAAATATTACACGTCAATATATATATATATGATTATATATAACCAATGGCCACCATTCGACATTGCTAATCAATGAGAAAAAAAATGACATCACCAAGGTAATAAAATTAATTGAATAGGCTTATAAAATATATAATATCAAGCTTGTGTTCCGGCCTCCAGTAGATAGTTTTATTTATTTGCTTGGACAATTTTATTTTTCTCTGCCGCTATATTTACTTACCTTCCTTAGAACAGATAGCTGGAAAGGAAAAATAACTTATTCCGAGACTGGCTTCCAATATCTATGCATTTAGTTGATTTACTTAATTATTTCCGAAACAATGTTGATGAAAATATAACTGAAATTTGCAGAAAAATATTTTTTTATTATTCAAGTAAAATATTTATTTATTATTGCAAAAATAAATGTACAATAACTTATAATACAAGTAAAAAAATAATAATAAAATTTAATTTTGATTCCATTCATGCAATAAGTACAAGTGACGAGATGACAAAATTTACATGAGCATGTATTATTGCTTTAAACTCTACTATTGTAAAATTACATGTTTCACGTTCGCTTTTCTCTTATGCAGCATTCCTAAAAGATTCATACTAGTCGTACACACTTTTTTTTTGTTATCAGCCGTCAATAATCACATAATGTAGCGACCACTTCTGTTGTTCTAACAGTGCTGTTATGCAAAGAAATGTCTATAGTTACGACGCAAGCTCATAGAGGAGTTCAGTCAAACGGTCGGCGACCTTTTACATTTTTGCCAATTGAATAGGGGTACCTTTAGAGGACACGATTTCATCACACACAAGCTCGACTAGGCTTAATCCTTCTAGACTGTGTATACCACATTCAGGGCCATCTTCTGATTCCACGAGGAGATAATAATTTTATAACTTTTTCGCAAAATTTCGCTTTTTAGTTTTTCTTTTCGAGTTAAATGTAGTTAGATTATAAAAACAAAATTTATTTGCTTAGCTTTAGGCATACATTTTGTGAATGTGTCTTATAGTAAAAATGAACGATTATCTTACTATGTTGTATGTTTATATTGTTCCAGCAAATGACTTCGCAGTAACATTATTTGCCTTGATCGATATCGTTTCGACATCGTTATATATAAAAATCGTCAATACTTTCATCGAGTTTCCGTGGGTGAGATGTTATCGTATATTGATACGATACCTACCTATTGAGGTATGGGTACATTACGTAGAATACTAATGCCAGGCTATGGAATCAAAACACGATGGGCCAAGATATTGTGTAATGACCTATCTGTTTGGAATTCTCCATAATGCTGTATTGAATTTGAATGAGTTGACTTGTTAGGCAATTTTTTGCAAATAAATAGGGTTTTAATTATTTTTTATTTTTTGCAAATAAATAGGGTTTTAGTTTGTAAATATCTTTGGTGTCAGTTGATATTTGTTTATTTATCTATGTTTTCAATTTGACTATTCTATTGCGGAATATTAAGTTCTGGAGTGAGCTCTCTATTACGGTTTTGCCTAAGCGCTAAAACGTGGGGATTTACTAAAAAATAATAAAGCATAATCAAGGTCTGCAACACATTAGCAGTCATGTTGCAAATATCAATAGCTCCCGGTGAATCGCTTGCTTGTCTACCTTTGATAAAAAGGTACACCATTACATATAAATGTTAAACTAGGTATACATATGAGTGTATATAAGATATAGTAGTAAAAAGTAACCATAGATGTACATAATGAATTCATTACGTTCGGTAGAAAGACGATTAAACCTTGCGCCACGCAGATTGTCATTCTGCATAATCGCTTGAGAATATTCGTTCCGATCCCAAACGTTGATCGAATTTTTACACGTATATTATTCAAATCCAAATGAAACGTGAAAGTAAGAGTGGTGCAGTTTTTGCAAGTGACATATCCTGTTTTTTTTGGCAAACTCTTATAACTCTGAGAGTAATTGTTTACCGCATCTTTAGCAGTAGAAAACAAGTTTGTGAACCGCTGTCTAATGTAATAAAAGTTTCTAATGTCTGTGTGATGGTTAGATAGAACGATTATGCATGTGATTTTGGATACGATTATGCGTATAATGTACGAGTATGTACATTTGTGATGTTAAATGCCATTGAACTATCAATCGCTCGAACCAAACACAAAATTTTGCCTTTATGCGTTTTTTTACTAACATTTTTTAAGGTTCCGTAGCCAAATGGAAAGAAATGGAACCCTTACTGTCGGTCTGTCCATCTGTGTATATGTATGAAATTTGGAAGGATTTTTTGATATAAACCGCTAAAAAATGGTGTAGTGAAATTACGAAAACGAAAAATTAGGGTGATACCTAATGGGTTGAAAAAAAATCTAGAGGACATAAGCGTCTGGATTTTTTTTAGATAGGACATCAAAAATATTGTATAGCGGTTTCAACTGGCTATTTTTATTTAAATCAATAAAAAGCTTGATTTTTTATTTATTTAAGTTGATTGTCTTGTTTGGTTTGATTAATTTTTAACTATGGGCTGGAAAATTATGAAAAAAATTATGGAAGTAGAATTTAAAGATCACATTGAAAGAAAATTGGTTTGAATAAAATGTGTTGAGTAGTTAATACTGATATGGAATATTTTCGGTACCTAACATGCTATTTTGAATTGAGTGACCGCAGAAATAGCTAGTCTTTGAGAAATACAATGAAATATAAACTTATTTTTGCTGCCAATACACTTTTTTCATGTTAGGGTTCCTTTTTATCTCGGGAAAACACAAGATCCCTCGGGAACGTAGTTGAAACCGCGGGGCGGAAGCTAGTTCTATAATAAAACAGTTTTTAGTACAAAAAAAATAAAAGATTAAAACGTATGATGATTGTTCCCGCATAAAATAAACGGAAGTAAAAGCTACTAATAACCGATTCAAAACCTTTGACCCTTCGACGCAAAAGGCATAAACCTTTGGCATTTCGCTTAATTTGATTGGTAGAAACTATCGCTAATAATGATGAGTCTTCAAATAGAAACGTAATTTGTTTAAATGTTATTTTTTTTTTTTTTTATTGTTGACAGGTTATTGGTATTTGAATTGGTTGAACAATAGTTATGTATTTATAGTCATAATATTTTAAATGTTTAGTTTTTCATTTCTCTTTTGTTTTCAATACATCTTATAATGACCACTTAAAGTGATTGAGAAAAGCAAAGATATAATATTTTTAATAGCAAACTAGCTTCTGCCCTGCAGTTTCATTCGCATTCCCTTGAAAAAAAGTAACCTATGTCCATACCATAGGCTATCTGCGTACCAAATTTCATCGCAATTTTTATTTTATCATTTTCGGAATACTTATGACCTATACTATCCATCAAAAGGACCGCACTAAATTTACAGGAGCTTATATAGATATTAGATACCTATATCAAAATATAAACATACCATATATTTCGATCTAAGTACATCCTCCATCTTCGACGATAAAGGTCGTGAAGGAATTTCATCTTCATCTCAATAACCACTGTAGGGGAATGGTTAAACACACAAACACACTCTTATTAAAGTGGAGGTCTTTTTTATATTAGAAAGCTGACAACGGCATGGCAGGCAGTCCCACTTGGTAAGTGGCTAACGTTGTCTTGGATGAATGTAATACCCTGGGACATTCTTCACACACGGCCATCTGATCCCAGACTAAGCAGACCTTGTACTTGAACACATATACTAAATATATTTATATAGATATTTACACCCAAATGATATATATATATATGTCGAAAATCTCCAAGAAGACGCGGCGTCTCCAATCTAAATAAAGCATCCTAATTTTAAACATACCTTTATACAGGGTGATTTTGTTATCACTGGCAATACTTGTAGGGGTGGAAGTACTCATCAATGTGAACAACTTTTATTATAGGGCTAACTCTGATATCGCGTAAAATAATATGGTTGCTTCATACATTTTGGTCGAGTAGGTATTGAACTTTTGTATGGAACAGCTGATAATTTTTTCATGATTTCACAGTTAGTCCCATAATAAAAGTTGTTAATTTTGATGAGTACTTCCACCTTTGCAAGTATTGCCAGTGATAACAAAATCACCCAGTATATTGATATTTACCAACAACTGGATAGATTCCAAGATGACACCGATGAGCCATTTAACGTAGACGTGAGGTGAAGCAACATTTATTCAATCTATTATTGTATTGCGAAGGATTCAAGGATCTTTGGTAAGCTTAGAATATTTATACAACATTTTATTAGAAACTAGCTTTGCCGCGCGGTTTCACCCACGTCCCTGAGAGATCTTTTGTTTTCTCGAGATAAAAAGCCTATATATAGCCTTCCTCGATAAATGGGAACTCTATCTAAAACTGAAAGAATTTTTCAAATCGAACCAGAAGTTCCTGAGATTGGCGCGTTCAAACAAACAAACTCTTCAGCTTTATAATATTAGTATTGATTGGCTGCCACACTGTTTCGCATGCGTTCCCGGTGTAAAAACATGTTTTTTCCATCTCTAGGGTGGAAGCTGCAGCTGTCAAAATCGTTAAATCGATGTATAGCCAGACATACCTACTCATAATAATTATGGTCCAATTATAATAATTATAATTGGACATTCGTAATGAGCCCTAATCGCTCGCCGATTTATCCGTGTAAAGGTGGAGCGGTTGAGAAACCACCACCACCGTGTCCCTTAAAAAAAAAATTAAGGAATGCACTTTATTTTTTAGTACAATCTGCCTGTTTGTCGACCAACAGGTAGATTTTCCATTATTGTAAAGATATTAACAACAGAGGTAACAGTTAGAGGTTTGTCATATTGTTTCCGATCCTGAAAAGCTTTTTTGAAAACCCCATATCGTAGTACTGTGGGAAAACTGTATGATGTATGACGGCTGAAAATAAAACAACAACCTAGCACTCAAGTGCAGCTGCCCCAATAAACGATATGTGCTTGATAATAATTTTATAACTTAATGTGGTCAATCAGGTGGGTACCTCATGATATTTCCATTACGATTACAACTCTTGACCTTCGGCACAGCATCAAGTTTTATTCACAGCTGAGCTACAATCACTTTGAAATGTTACTAAGTAAGTATACATCTTCAGTTTCATCATTAAAATTAAATAAATCTCTAAATAGTTTTACTAATGCACCTTGTGTGTTAGGTTTGAACCTGCGACCTTGCGATTGCAAGTCTACAGTCTAGTGCTAATTAAGTAAAATACATTTAAATAATGACTAGTATTTATTTTTGGAATTAATTTCTATATGTTCCAAAATAAACGACACGTTTCAAAAATATAGACTAGTTCGTTCCAATCGAAATTCGGTCGAAACCATTAGTTCAATCCAAGTTAAAAAAATACCGTTATACGGGGTCAAGTGCAAGCGTTGTTTAGGCCAATGAGCAATATTGTCAGGCTGCGCACACGCTGCTTCCGTTACTATTCTGATATAACTATGACATTTTTACCCATCGGGACCTGTAAGTGGGCCACCTTTGTGTGCCGCCGTAACACGGACACGCTGTATAAGGATACAGTACAATAGGTAACGAATAGTAGGTTTATAGAACTGTAGTTTTTGTAAGTACAAGTTTTGGTTTTGCATTCTCCCTGTATACAGAGGTTGATATATTACTTGATGAAATTAATCAAAAAGCTACAGCTATAAAGCCGTAAATTTACTTACAGGTTCAAACATCTTTTTGGTAACTGGCTCGTGTTCGCGAGAATGCTATATCACACATGTTTAAGGCGCTGACAACAGCTAAATGGCCTTGAGAAATTGAAATTTTAGCCACGCCCCTCTACATCCCCAATATATATAGCACGTATAGCACAGCATAGCGCCACACACGAAGACGCGGTAAAACGGTGCACTTTTTCGGCCATCATCCAAACAGTAAACAAGTACAAATATATCTATGAAACTAACACAACTAGATGGCGCTATTATTGATAATATAAATATGTAATTACAACTAGCTATAAAGAAATAGTAATAACCGAGTTCTCAATATATTTTAACCTAGTTTTGTAACTTTTCTATTTTATTTCCATCTTTCACACCATTATTTACAATAGTATGTACCTACTAATTTTAATGAAACCGCTTCTCTTATCATTTTATATTCGCGTCGCCCGTGTGGATGTATAAATGTTTTTTAATAAATATGAATGAAGAAAATAATGTACAAAATTCAAAATATATAGCTAGGTTTCATTTTTAGAAAACGTCGTTTTACCGTGTTTTCAATCAATGAGAAACTGCTACAATTTCATTAGAATACAAAAGTAAATTTCGCCACTATAGATAAGTAATTAATAGCTCAGGTGGGAGATCGTGCGATCCTTGAACTAGATGTCCACGGATCGAGTCCTGATGACGATTTCACTTTGGTTACTTTGTTCGATATGATTCATCCTACTTTTGTAACTTTTTCATCTTTCACACCATTATTTACAATAGTACCACAGCGTAACAAGTCATACAGTGGTTTATCGCGTTTGAAGTCACGCGAAATGCCGCTTTTGTGTAGACATTCGTCATTATTCGTAGTATGTGTATGTAGAGTACCAGGAATAAAATGAAAGAATATAGAAGCTATGTTAGTAGAACTAATACGTAACATATTTTTTATTGTTTATGACATTTTAATAATATAATAGGATACCAAAATAAAAAAAATACTGAGATACTTATTCTTTTAAAAACTACAAATGCGAAACTGAAAGGCATTTTCAACATTTGGATTTACTAATTTTCAGATTGCGATTGTTGAATTTGACGATGTAGTCAATTCTCATACGTAGAAATAATTTTAATAAAAATTCAGACGGGAAGCAGGCCCATGGTTTTGTATTAAAATTAATGTTCTTTAGCTGTTGATATAATTGACTTCTAATATTATTTCCATCAAACGTTGTAAAAGTTGTCTGTAAAGTGTCTTCTAATTTTTGGCAGTACGTTAAAATACTAATACATAATAGTTTGCTAGTAGTTAAATTAGGTCGCGCAGAGATATCACTACTCCATATTCGTAATCGGCACCCCTGAAAACCATGGAAACGATACCCATATTGATTTTATTTAAAAATTCACGTCCGCCATCTTGAATCACGAAATATGTTATATATTCGTAATCAACACCCCCGAAAACCATGGAAACGATACCCATATACATAGATGTTATTTAATAATTCGCGTCCACCATCTTGAATCACGAAATATGTTATATATTCGTAATCAGCACTCCCGAAAACCATGGAAACGATACCCTTATACATAGATGTTATTTAATAATTCGCGTCCGCCATCTTGAATCTCGAAATATGTTATATATTCGTAATCGGCACCCCCGAAAACCATGGAAACGATACCCATGTACATAGATGTTATTTAATAATTCGCGTCCACCATCTTGAATCACGAAATATGTTATATATTCGTAATCAGCACCCCCGAAAACCATGGAAACGATACCCATGTACATAGATGTTATTTAATAATTCGCGTCCACCATCTTGAATCACGAAATATGTTATATATTCGTAATCAGCACCCCCGAAAACCATGGAAACGATACCCTTATACATAGATGTTATTTAATAATTCGCGTCCGCCATCTTGAATCTCGAAATATGTTATATATTCGTAATCGGCACCCCCGAAAACCATGGAAATGATACCCATATTGGTTTTTTTTTAATTCGCGTCCACCATCTTGGATCTCGAAATATATTATATATTCGTAATAAGCACCCCCGAAAACCATGGAAACGATACCCATATCGCCTCATAATTGTACAAAATTCAAAATATATAGCTGGGTTTCATTTTGTCGTTTTACCGTGTTTTCAATCAATGAGAAACTGCTACATTTTCATTAGAATACGAAATTAAATTTCGCCACAAAGTTTACGTAATAAATAGCAATGGCGGGAGATCGTGCGATCCTTAAATCAGATGTCCACGGTTCGAATCCAGATGGTTGTCTCCAGTTTCTTTGATTAATTTCCTCTTTTTCAAGTTCCTTCTTTTGTTTACCAAAAAAAAAAGTATTATATACCAGCACAGCTCAATCATCCAGGTACTTTGCATTCATTATAAAACATGATGTCATCACATGGATTTGAACACACACATCCAAGTAGTTATTGGTTCTTGACCTATAACCAGGACCGCTGAGCTAACAATGACATGACTTATGTGATGAAAATAAGAATCTTTCTCGGTCAGTGATGCGGCACGACAAATTTTGTTCCCAATGCATGAAAGATTATAAAATTAATCAGTTATAATGCCCTTTTTGTGGTAAGTAAATCTTTAGGTTGAATACTTTTTTATGCGAAATAATACGACGAGATCATATTGTAAAAGTTATGTAATGCAATTCATTTTCCCTCCAAATATTGTCATTTAATTTGATAAAAAATTCAATAAAAAGTTATAATGTGAATAGGCTGAATACATTCATAAATTACACTGCAATCTAGCGGCAGTGATATGACGCTTTGAGAAACACAAGTATTTGTTTACTTTTATCATTGTCAATCACTGTGAAATAAATTGCTTACTACCTTACTTTATTCATCAGGCATTGCACATTTTTTTTAAAAGATATTTTACCCATTTATGGATGATAATGTTGAAACCGCGCGCTCGGAAAAAAACTGGTATAGGTCCGTCTAGCAACGCGGATCGCCGCGGAATGCGAGTGAGGGCAAAGCAAAATACGCAAGTAACGTGACAGAAGAGTGTGGCATAATGTTGACTCCTCCCCC
Source organism: Tetheella fluctuosa (assembly GCA_951216915.1). Classification (NCBI taxonomy): domain Eukaryota; kingdom Metazoa; phylum Arthropoda; class Insecta; order Lepidoptera; family Drepanidae; genus Tetheella; species Tetheella fluctuosa. The sequence continues at coordinate 11,905,532 of OX578216.1, read as the reverse complement.
TAACTGCTCCGAATTAATAACGTAAGCGACATTTATAAAAATAATTAATTATGTACAAATAAATTCCTTATTCCAAAAACTAACGAAATAAATCATTTTCTAATTATTCGAACAATATTAATGTAAAATATCACATCGAAAAATACATTCATGTGTAGGATAAATTTGAGAATTCCTTGATTTTCAGAGTTGTGTTTGGCAATTTTTTTTATCGAGGCAATGAAATGAAATCGTGTTTTGAGATTAATAAATTTGTCATTTATATCCTTGAGTATCGTGTATTTAAATTTCAATACCGTACATTTAGTAGGATTAATATAGGTTGGGTTGCAATAGAGAGACTTCAGCTGTTGTCAGCGCCTTAACTATGAGTGAGTGGGAAATAAAAGCTTGTAAATTGGTTGGCTTGAGACGAGAGAGTCCTGAGTTCGATTTCTAAATTGTCAAGATTTAGGTACTATTTCATTTAGGTTTAGGTTAGCTTTGCCAGCTTTTGAGCATAATAAAATTTGCATTGCTAATTTAATTTTAATTTAATTGGCATTGCTATTCATTAACATGTCTAAAGTCAATGCTATTTCTAATGAGTTGATATTTTGTATCTGAATAATCTGCCTTACAGAATGTAAACCTCGGAATATCTATATATACTAGCGGGCCCGACAGACGTTGTCCTGTCCAAACTCGATTACGACGCCATCTACCGGGTCCAATTGTATTTTCAAACCATCCAGGGACCCGCTCAAATATACACACAAAATTTCATCCAAATTGGTCCAGTCGTTTAGGAGGAGTTCAGTCACATACACACGCACACAAGAAATATATATATTAAGATAAAATGCTTTGTCCTGAATGACTTAGGATCAACGCAAGCCTAAACCGCTGATCGTAGAGACCTGAAACTTGGAGGGTGTGTTCTTTGTATGACGTAAGCATCCGATAAGAAGGGATTTTCCGAAATTCTACCCCTAAGGGGGTGAAAAACGGGGGCAAAGTTTGTATGGGACAACGTGATTCCTTGGTCCGATCTACTTCCAATTTTGCATAAACATTCTTTAACAGAATTAATTGAAGATAAGTTATGTATGTGAAAAAATTATGTTTGGAGGTACACTTTGTGTAGGTATAGGTACGGATTGGGGCTTCTTATAAAGTAGGGGTGTACTAAGAATGTTTTGTAGGGGATCGCGGGTGAAACCACGGGGCGGAAAGCTGTCTATACATATAGGTAATAGAACAGTAGAATCCGGTGTTTCTGTACATTGAAGAAAAGTAATCATATCTGTCTGTCTGATTATTTGTTAACGCACATTTCCGGAACTACTGAACGGATTTTCATGTAGATATCACAGGTAGACTGAGATTAATTAATAAAGGAGCAGAATATAGGCTACATTTAAATAAAATCGGATGTTGCAAAACAGTAATCGTCATTCAATAATTTTTGGAATTTACTTTTATACCTACTGTTTGAAAGTTATCTAGAACCCGCGTGTATCTACATTATTTTTTTAACTTTAAATGGAGCGTGTTTGATGTAGGAAGAGTCAAATTGCAATGAAACCATTTTTGATTTTTGTCTGTCTGTCTATCTGTTTGATTTGATTAGGCTTAACTTGGCGCTTCGAATAAATAGGCTTTGTTTCGTCGAAATTAGCTAATGGGGAAAAAGTTATAGACATTTTATAAAGTTTGCGCGAGCGAAGCCGCGGGGGAAAAGCTAGTAGCTAATAAAACTTGAAGTTGCATGTGCTTTGACATTTACGTTCAAAATGATAATAAATTAGTATGTAGTTAGGCAAACAAAGCTGGAATACGCGATACCCATTCTAAATACATAACGGAACCATCATGCACAAATATTTAGGTGTACTTATTGTTTTCTATATTTTAAAAATGTAAAGCAATAAGGGACCTTGAATGGTGCATAAATATTCAAAAACACGTTTCAAATTTCACAAAGGTAGGTCGGTAATTTGATTCAGTGTGTGTTGTCAGACACCGTTAGCTAATCGAAAATATTCTGATGGCATTTAATGAGTTGCGAAGTCGAACGTCCAAGATTTTCGGTTTGTTAATGACGAATTTACGATCATTTTATTTATTGCCTTATGATATCGATCGCGGAAGAGTATTTATTTTTATCTTTAACCATATTTTATAAATATAAAATCATTCATCATCATCAATTTACTATCGATGAATAAAATTATTTAGTTATAAAAACTATATAATTCAATGTTTTAAAACGTACATTATTTTTAAACATGATTGCAAGAAGTAAAAAATGCCAAAAGTACTTAACTAAATTCTCTTATGAAAAAGTCAAAGAAGATGTATAAAAACATAGACAAAGAAATACGTAGGTACCTACTAAGAAACAAGCTACCCGTTTACATATACTCGAAGTACATATTTGTGGCAAAAACAGAAAATTACACTGTTGCATGTATTGATCCAGTACTCGCATATTAGTAATGATAAAAATGATTGCAGTTATCATCCATGATACTGCAACATCACAGTTTGTAACGATATTTGAATACATATCACATTACCTGTTGGATATTTTTTTAAATAAATCTTTCTCATTTAAATTATTTTATTTGGACTGGACATGCTGCGCCCAGCGACTGCATCCACTCAGTGATTTTTCAAATTATTATTAAGGTGATATCTTACTTATTTATAGACTTCTTGGTGAAGACACCTCAACTCAGGTCAACTGGGTTTTATACAATGTCCTATACTGTATGTACCTTCTACTCACACCAATTTTATTGGCAAAACTATTTTACGTTGCGTAGCGCTAAATATAAATAATTGTAAGCTTTGTTCTGACCATAATAAGGTAATCTTTTGCAAAAAACCAACAAACGTTTTCTGACACTAAATTATTTTGCTACCTTCTCCGAGTGTGTCTATTTAATATTTTAAAACAAGTATTTACAATCAATGTATAAAATACAAACTATGATATATAGAAAACATCCTCAAAGCCCTGCTGTCGATAGGCAAGGTTCCCAACAGGCTGGCAGCGTTCCCTTTTTGGATGGCCAAGCTTATGCGTTGGCGGTAAAATCTCCCAGCCCGTCGGTCTCCCGAAGCCTCGATGAGCTTGGATGATAAAAACCGAATATAGTATAATATATACCTATATAGAGATTATATATATATATATATAGATTTTATGCCAAATAGATTCCGAACTGTACCTAGCGTGTATACTTAGTTAGTTATAGTTTTACTAATATATAGTTTTATCATTTTCATCCATACGTTTGTGAAGATATATTGCAGTATTTAGGCTTAGAAAAGTATCGTAAATACATTAGTAGAGATTTGTAATTAGCATTAAGTTATTTTTTAAAAATATATTGTAACAATTTGCTGTTAATCTTCCTAAAAATAAATAAATGACGTCGCGAGGAAAATCTTCCTCCTTATTTGCTGCGCCTACGCTAAAATATAAATAAATTAATTCCACGTGGCGATGATAATTCAGTGGTAGTGTCGTCGAATTTTTGGGCTTTGCGTACTTATAACCTTCGGCTACAGTAAACATTAGAAAATAATTAAATAGAATTAATAAAAATATAATGCTCACGACCTTTATAATAGAGCCTTGTCGTTATTTGCTATGGTGAAATTGTGATCAATAACAAGTAGGCTATAGTAAAAAAAAATACATTATCCAAAAAATTCTATTTTTAGATCTCATTCAAATTGTATAAAATTCAATAGTTTTATAAAAAAATGCATTAACGCAATCGATATTAAAGTAAAAATTCCAATACTTATAGGTATGTTATTTATTCAATAGTATCACTACAGTTATTCGATTATTACAACCAGTTTTCCTTGACCTTGTACCTAGGATACATCATTTACTTACCCACTAATTATCTAGACTAGACTTATGTTTTAATATTTTGCGGGAATTCACGATTTTTTTGCATTGTTTTATTTAGTTACACTAAACTCAAATCTCATTTATTGAGTTTATGAAGGTTACAAATTGCATGAAACTTAGCAAGGCAATTTTTGTGGATCTTTCTATTGAATTAATGTATTAGATTCAAGTTATTGTTGCGCTTTTGCGTATTGTAAGTGCTTCAGTATGTCATAAAATTATGTTTAATGTAATTTAATATTGTGAGTTGTTATGAATAAATATATTTATTTATTACTTTAGGTACTTTGTTTATTTTTCAAAGGTTTTTAAGAGCTTTAAAGTTTAAAGTAAAGCAATTTCTACTATGATTTCTTTATAGCCTTGATTTTTGCAACTACTGCAACACACTGATAGGTGAGTACGACAGAGTATCCTACCACTGTGCTAGCTCAGGCTCTCTAATCTTCTTACGATATTTTCCTTCACCGAAAGGTCAAGCTCATTGTGACCTTCGGTGCGCTATCGACATTGACGTCACTACCTCTGAGGTATCATCGCATTTTGCTGAGAATAAACTAATAAAGGTGAGCATTAATAATAATATGTGAATTTAAGGAAAACTTATTAGAAATGCAGGTTTTAATGATAAAAATATGTAGTATGGAACACTAGTTATACTAAAACAACTTGCACATGGCTAGTTTTTGTGTTGTAATTCCAAATAAGTTTTAAGAGAGGTAGAGCATAGCGATATGTCGCTCAAAGAGCAGTTCGTCTGGGGAAGTACCTCCACCTTACAGAATACCGCAGCCAAATAACTTATCGGGCAGGGGGGAAGGGTCGGCAACGCATGCTGGTGTTGCAAGCGTTCATAGGCTACGGTAACCACTTACCATCAGGTGGGCCCTATGCTTGTTTGTCGACAATGTTGTATATTTTTTTTTTACTAATTTGCCTAGTTTAAATAATTATTGCGAATTATCTAATTAAGGCTCCAGTCTCCCTAAAATCAGTGTTCTTGCGGAATTTATCAGAAAAGAAATATTGTTTTATAGTCATCAGAAATGCAATAAATGAAATATATTTTACGTTATTTTAAAGTGTGAGATTTGAAGTTTCCAATACATATTTTATTTATTAATTTGACGCCACTTTTATTAGCTTTGTGAGGCTTTAAACATACCTCTATTTACGTTCCACGCGTAAATGTAAATTTCTCGGTAAATTTATATCAAATGATTTTTTGAATGCATATATTTTTTATTCGACAGATAAGTAGTTGCTTTTGGAGTGGTTAAAGTGTGATTTCTCTAAACCATTACTTTGTAATAGAAAAAAATATATGTTGCAAGGGTCTAATTCAGAAATTTATAACTTTTTAAAGCAATTTAAATAAGAAATTGAGACAATTTGGAAAGAAAGTAACTAGATAAAATTATTGTAGAGGATTTGCCGACAAATGTAATCTGGATACATTTCTTGTTTTTGTTATATTTTTTTCGTAGCGTGTGCATGAATGAGACCCTCTACGCGTGGAACGTAAATAGAGGTATGTTTAAAGCCTCACAAAGCTAATAAAAGTGGCGTCAAATTAATAAATAAAATATGTATTGGAAACTTCAAATCTCACACTTTAAAATAACGTAAAATATATTTCATTTATTGCTTTTCTGATGACTAAAAAACAATATTTCTTTTCTGATAAATTCCGCAAGAACACTGATTTTAGGGAGACTGGAGCCTTAACCCTAATTATTGACCATTAAACTTATTTAAGTATTTCAATATTTTGGGAAAGGTTACGTTCGGAGCCTTCTCATCCCACAAGTGACTAAGATGACTCCAGTATGCATCTGGTACCACATAATTCTCTAACACATTAGGTAATCTCGAACTCAACTTTGCTACATCCTTCAATGAAGAAATCCAATCATTCTTAGCACTTATCAACACAACTGGCGAAGAAACTCTTGAAACATTATACTTTGGAGGTTTAGTTGAATTATATCTTAACAAGTTACTTTTTCTTCCTTCATCGTATCGTTGAAAATGTTTTGACAGAAACAGTTGGCCATAGTGAGCAAAATTTTTCGACGAAACTCCATTAATAAAATGTCCGAATGCAACTGATATAGTTCTCGGTGTTATTGTTCCTCTCATATAACCTGTTGTAGTTAATAACCCTATACCACAAACTTCTTCAGGAACTATCTGACATATAAATTCTAATAATACATGTGATAATTGATGCTTTGCAAACAGTTCTCTTAACCCAATCATATCGGCGAATTCTTTGATAAAATTGGTACCACTCGCTGCGATTTTTATTACTGGACTTCTTACATTACTCATCCAAGCCACTGGTGCTAACAGTAGAGCCACACGGATTTTATTATTATATTCAGGCTTTAATGTGTTCATAACGATGAAATTAGTGGTACCCTGAGAATGTCCGATGTAGTTCACTTGTGTCCGTTCTGTGGTTTTCAGTATGTAGTCTATCATTGCTGGTGTGTCATAGTTACCATGCTCGTCGAATGAAAAGTTCCAGTAGTCTACATCGTTATTTGGGTCGAGTGTGATGTGTCGACGTGAGTAACTGTTGCCTCTATGGTTACCAGCCCATACATCATAGCAATTGTTAGCTAGAATGTAACCGAGGCCCGTTTCTGGTCCGCTTACTATCCACAAATCTGAAGTATCGGAGACGCCGTGCATGAGAAATACTGGAAATTCTCTAGACTCTCTCTCACATTTAGGCAAAATCCTGAACATTTTCAGTATATAACCATCGTCAGTAATAACTTCATGCTCTTCGGAAGGATAAGTGTATTTAGTAGTTAATTCTGTAAAGTTGAAATATGTATCTTCATCGTATCCCAATGCCTTTTTGAATTCACGATTTTCAGGAATAGAATATGACAATAACTTGCTCACTCTATGCGTAAGCTTTGCTGTTGTCACGATCTGCGTACATAGTAAAATTATTATATACATTATTTTAATTATTTTATTATTATGTTTCATTTCTGTAAAACTTAACCTATTTCGCTTAAAGTTCACAATGTAAATGTTTATATTATGAACTTGTGTTCAGTTTTGTAACATTCGATTGACCTCCCTTTAAGACCTTTATGAACCATGGAAACATAAATAATGAAGTATGCCTCTATACAATTGTGTGTATAAAAAATAACCATATATATTTAGGGTTCCGTTATAAAATTATTCGAACTGGATGCTAATTTTGTATATCACGAGACGACGATATACGCAAAATGATGATTAGGTTTTTCTCTGTATTCTTTAATGTAAGAGATTTGTAAAAAATATATGTTAAACTAGAGGATTTTAATACTTTAAAATTTTCTATAATAATTGCTTTTTTAAAATTGATAATGAATTTTTCTCCTATTTTACCCATCCGAATAACTTGTAAATATTAACAGACATTCTAAGACCTAATACAAAGGGAAATATTTTGTTACTTTTCCAAAAATATCAATCCGTTTTGTTTTAATAAAATTAAAACGTCTTTTCTACTAGAAAATTGCCTTTGTTCCTTCTCTCTCTCGCCCGTTAGTTTAGTGTGGGACAGTGTTATTTGCGTATATCGTCCTCTTAAATCCAAAATCCATCACTCGATAATTTTAACACTTAAATAAATATAAAAGAATAAGTCCGATCTATCTGAGAATAATGATTCTCAGATAGTTTAATGACCAATGGGTCATTAAACCGTAAAATTTGGAGAATGCGCATTCCTTTTGTAAAAAAGGATTATACGAAATACTTTCATAGTATACCTTTACGTTTGTTACGTCTTGCTCGTTCGTTTTTGCGTGGGGTAAAATAGGGATCGCGAGTAAAACCGCGAGTTGGATAGCTAGTATTAAAATATAGCCTTCGCTTAACATGTTCCAAATGTTTTTATTTGTCACTTAAATATTTTTCAAGAATGCACATTTTTTTAAATAAAAAAAAAAACACTTATTTTTCCTTCACAGCCTACCATCAACAAATTGCAATCCAACTCAACTTTACCGTTTTTTTATCGAATCTAAGGTATATTGTTTTTGTGTCAAAACACGTAAGAATCTATGAAAAAGTGACATTTGACAGAAATACGATTCAGTTTAGGTTAAATCGCTCTTGTCCATGATGTCATGGTTAAATAGATAATGTTAATAAATATAAAAAATAAATCTGCAGGTTATTTTTGAAACTGGAGGCCATCTATTTTATGTTCCAGCAGTATTTCCTTAACATTGTTCTTTATTAAATCCTTACTTCTATTAAATGTTTTATAATACAAATATTAAGATAATTATTATTATGAACTTGATATAAATCCTTCAAGAAATGAAATAAGGTATAATTATATAAACCTACTTAAATAGTTTAAGTAAGACTCAATTTCATTCATGCTTTTTGATTTGGTGTGCTAATTTTCAAATCATGTAATACAGTCAGTTTTTCCTTTTGTAGTGGATTATTTTTTAGTCTTCTCAACACTGGCAACGGTCCCATAATAAAACTTTTTCATATTGATGAGTACTTCCATCCCTGCAAGTATTGTCAGCGACTAAAAATCATCCTTTATATACAGATCATACTAAAAAAAGAACCGATAATTTTCCTTGTTCACGTCGTATACAGGTCAAACAACTTTTACTATGGGGCAACACTGAAATCTCAAAAAAGAAAATGTAAAGGTCAACATTGCTCGATCAAAATAATGTATTTTTTTGCGTTTTCAGAGCAAGTATGGTAGGTAGGTAGGTTTGCACGGTGGTAGAGTACTTTGTAGTACCCGCCTAGCTGGCTACCACCCTCAAGTTCAAAATCTGTCGCCAAACACCTAATGGTGTGTTCCAGCAGCTGCACTTGAGAGCCAGGTCCTTCTAGGCTTTGAGTGCTTACCATCTTCGGCTACATCATCACTTACCATAGTGAGATTGTGGTCAAACACAAGCCTATACAAAGAAAAAAAAGTATGTTTCTTGTTCAACCTGTCATCCTGTATACTACATGATGCTATTTAAACGCGATAGTAAGCATTTACGAACGTCAATAGGGAATGAATATGCAAAATTTCCAGAAATCTCAATTTCAGTCTTTATTTATACAAATGTTAAAACAACCATCAAAATTAATTATTTCAAAATGAATCAAATCATACAAAGAAGAAACGCTGCCATCCTGTTGGGATTCTTGCCATATTGCTTCGAGGATTCTTTTTATATATTATAGTTGGTTCACGAAATTTTTATTTTTACAGATATTTTGAAAAAAAAATTACAGTTGGATTAATCACTCAGGTTGAGCACACTCGTTAGACATAAATTTTTCGTTGTTCATTCGTAAATTCATGAAATGCAAACAACGAAAATTTAAATGCTTAGATTAATTTAAAATATTCAAAACAACTCTTTAAGTCTTCGAGTGAAATAAGTATGAATTTTCTAGTATATTAACTACGCTAAAACCATAGGGAAAAGGATACCATTTTATAAAGAACTCTTATACCACTGTCGAATTTTACGGAAGTTAAGATCAAGAGAGTCATCGAGTCAAAGTCAATTTGAACATGTATCTAAACTTGATTGATAACCTAATAATAGTTTTGTATTAAAAATATTTAGGTACTTCTGTTCCTCAGTAATTATTGAAGTGCTCTTGATAACGACAAATGTTATTCCGTAGGCCTACATACAGAAGGCCAACCAGTAAATCGGTTAATCAATGTCAAGATCATTTCATAGTGATGCCCAAATGCAAGACTAAATTGAGACCGAGCTGGTCTTGCACTCTCAGTCTCGGTCTTGGTCTCAATTTTGCACTTTAAGTCTCGGTTTTGGTATCGTTTCTGCTGTTATAGTGTTGCTATTTTATTTATTAATGCCTTTTAGAATTATGAGACAAATTAATATTTTTTATGAGATATTTTTTTAAGAATAAATCAGGATAGATGGAAACGTATTAACACAAATTATTCTTCTGCCTTTCATAGTTTCATAGGTCGGTAACTAATTGTTAAGATTTTCATCAATTAGGTAGGTATTTGTCTATAAATATTTAATAGTAACTATATTATTATAGTAGTTGTATATAAATAGCCTTTATTTTAGCCATCACTAATCGTTTCATATTTTAATAATTACTTCCGATATTTGATTAATTTGCAACGTGAAAAGATTCATAGCGGATATTAAAAAAAAAAAAACATTTTAGATTAAAATTGTAAAAAATAGAAGTATATAAAATATACTATATAAATGACAAAAAAAAAATGTCCTTCTATGATTCTTATGATACAAATATTGATGAGTAGGTACTTCCACCTTTTAAAGTTAAAATTGATTGATGGAATTGCTTTGAGAAGTCAAAGGTCTCAAATGAGGAACTCATCCAATCACATTACTATGTTAATTTGACATAATTATTCTATGTTTTACTAGAAGGCCAAGTGGAACTTGCAAAGACGGTATTCTATACAAATCAATGGATTTTCCAATTGATGGTAGGTATAGTATTGTTTGAAGTCGAGACGTTACGTTTAGAATAAATTATATATAAAAAAAACTAAAATTCAAGTATATATTTGATATTTCAATTTTGTACACTTCGTACTAATTTTTATAAGTAGGTACGTCTAAAAATCATATATTTACAACAATATATATTTTTAGTATGTCAGAACAATTTTATTAATAAATTATAAATAAATCAGAGATCCTTAGGGGGGCCTATGTCCCGCAGTGGAAGTCTTGCGGCTGAGATGATGATGATGATGATGATGAAATAAATCATAAATATCCCGGGATATTCTTCATATACTCGCACTTGCACCAGATAACTAATATACTACACCAGGGGTCACCAATTAGTTTCGCTCGGGGTCCGTTTTATGAAATGAAATGACCATCGATGTCCGCACAGCATTTTATAGAAAAAAAATTTATTAAATAAATGTAATTACGGAAATAACAAAGGTATTTTTATTACATATCAACGAGAAAAATGACATTTTTTGTTGCGGACTATCTGTCTGAAGTTTGAAGTAAACAAATATATTGCGGGGGATACATTTTTATTAAATTACGTACTCTGTAGTGCAAATTGCTGTGTTCTCGCGGTCCGCACAAAATGGGTCGGGCAGCGGTCCGGATGCGGGCCGCGGTCCGACATTTGGTGACCCCTATACTACACAATACATTACACTACTTATATAGATACCCTTAAAATAGGTATTAACACCCAAATTTTCCAAAAGTATATCATAGGAGCAATGGGAATGGAACCCATGACCTATGGCGTTGGCAGTTAGGGTAACTAACCTCCACGTTACGAGACAAGTAAATGTCAACTTTTAAAGTTTAGATTTCATGTATTTGATTGACTTGTTTCTCTCATTCTCTAGTATCCACAATCCTATGAGTAAATAATAATTTCAACAGTAAGAACAATCGAGATGCCTTAATTTTTATAGACTTACTAGCTGTCCCCCGCGGTTTCAATTTCAATTTGAGGGTGGTAGCTATTGACTAGCACGGTGTTCCATGCTATGGTTTCCTCATGATGTTTTTCTTCACCAAACAACATAGAACATACAATAATAATAATATAAAATAGAAGAATATTACAAACATCGAAGAATCGCAGCAGTGGACAAGTGGTAATAAGGTTCGAATAGAGACTGGACGATCTTGTTTTTATTCCCGGGTTGGGCAAACGAGAAACGGAGACAAGCTCGTCATTTTGTCACGTTGAAACTTAAGGGTTCGAACACACTGCTCGACGACGGTTTGGTCTGTAGGGCGACAATGCAAAATCTCTGCGCGGAGCTGGAGATGCGATGTCGAGTATCATGCTACCACTTACAGCATTTATAACAAGCTTTTTCATAGAAACTATGATACTTATATATAACGCTTCTCTACATGATGCTCAGATATGCGGGGCTATGTGATAGAAGCCTAAAATATAATCATTAAAATTTTGGTGTAGTTACTAGACCTTTGCCTACTTATTCGGGGATTTATTTTTAAAGCCTACATTAGCACCTATATTAGGCAAAATAATGTCCTATTTAATCATAAGAGTGAAATATACGGATGTAACGTCTATCGTGGGTCACTACCCGTAGACAGTAAGTATCTACACTCTCATGATTCCAATGACCTTTCGTCGCCTGCGCCCGCGCCGGTCGCATCTTCACAAAATGTCAGCTTATTGAGTAATTATTTTAGCACAAGCAGTTTCAATAAAACGACGCTCATGTAATCGCTTATGCTGTTACATACTACTTAGCCAGCTGCAGTTTGTAGCTAAAATAACGTAGATCTTCAATGCTCATTGTCAAAGTGATTGTGTTTCCAATAAAAAAAATGGGGCATTCTTTTTTTTACCAAAATTGTATGATATGGATTTTGTTATACTTACCTTATTTTAGCTTAATTAAGTAGTTTATTAATTTTATGTACATAATTAATTAAATATTGAAAATGACAACAATGCAGTTAATAGCGAGGAACATTAATCAATTAACTATTTTCTATGGGAAAAATGGTACGGTCAGCAACATAAGTAGCTGAATAGATCCAAATTTACAAAACACCTGTATACTAAAACTATCCATTATGTAAAAAATTATAGCATGTAGGTTTTTAGACAAACAATTACAAAACATCTGTTTACTTTTTCTATGTGGTAAATAAAATTGGATCTGTTCAGTTACCTATGTTGCTGACTGTACATCTAATACGCTGGTTGAATTAAATCGAGGTTGTTAAACTAATTTAAAAAATAATTGTACATACAAATTGGCAAATGGTTAAAAGTAAATAATATATCTTTGCACAAACCGATGTGTGCTATTTGTAAGTAAACGGCGCTAGAGCCTTTGATTATTTTTTTACTATCTAGAGGCCTGTGTTTTTTCCACAATATAATTCAAAGCAGCTACACTAGAGGGCTCTCCTACCCTCTAGTGTAGGTGCCTAAAAACACACTAGGTGTTTGTCAACAAATTTTCAACCTGAGATATTTACTTAAGTATCTATAGGTGCCTATATATAAAAATCACCGTGTTTCTGTTTGTAAGGTATTCGATCCGAACTCTACTCGATTTGTGTTTTCAATTTGAATTTTCATTAATATGCTGTTGCTACGGCTAAACAATTTTGGATGAATTTGGCACACAGATAGAATATTTTGTGGATTAACACATAGAGTATTTATTATTCGGGAACGCACGTGATTTTATCCACGGAGCGGAAGCTGGTTATATAATATAATTTAAATCTAAGTCCTAAACGATTGATAGAAGGAAGTTCGTTGCGACTGTGCACAATTGTGTGCGCATACTTCGCTGACTTTATAAATATTAATTGAATAAAGTACAGTTTATATTCAACATTAACTTATAGTTGAATATATTATAGTTAATAAGTGGTTGTTGTAATGTTTGTTTCAGTTACAGAAAGTAAGATAAAGACAATAAAAAAAATAAGATTTTTAATTTTAACGAAAATGTTATTCTCATACATCCGTGTAATCTAAATTCCGAAAAAAATAAGCAAAGTAATTTAATAATATTTAATAAGTTGTTAATTTCATCACGAACTTACGCCACCTTCCGCATACTGCGCATAGCTTGCGCCCGGCGCAGGCGCACAGAGCCAACCACCACAAATCGCGGTGACAAATTGCTATAGAGCATGTAATTTAACATTTATAAAAAATAAGCTAAAAAAATGAATTTGTGTCTACTCCAATAAGTTTAGTAGCTGAATCAAAGGTTATGTGAATTATGAAAAATAATTAACTATTTACCTACTCTACACTCTCCTTTTTTACTTTACTTTGGGCTTTACACAGTTAAAAGGCTTTTAGAAAATCCTGATGAGAATAAATTTAGAAAAGGTGATTGCCCTGCAGTGCAACATTATGAGCCAACTATAGATATGGTAATAATATACTTTCAGGTCTTAACGGGAACTGAAGTCTAAAATTAGTAGTATTCTAGAACATATCAGCGAATGATATTGAATTTAATGTCTAATTGGGTATGATATATATTTATATGAATAAACTGCTACTGCTAGTTCAATATTGCAATTGCTTTAATTTTTTATTATATTTTTGTCACATCTACATAATATTTAATTATTATTATTTTTTTTACTTTGTATAGGCATGTGTTTGACCACAATCTCACTATGGTAGATGTTGATGTGGCCGAAGGTGGTAAGCACACAAAGCCTAGAAGGAAATGTTTTAATATATGACCGCGAGCCGTGAAACCAGCGAGCCTTCGTTTCGGTCGACGACTTGCTGAATTTTTTGAATCCTTGTCCCAAATATACACATGTACCTTCTTAAACATATTTATACAGCACAATTTTTTACGGGATATCTTTTGCTATTCTCGGCACATGATAGTTATTACCTACTATCTATATTGTTGATAAAAAAAAACCATTGAAAGTTGAAAATCGCGATTTATATAAATATTTCGAATTACATTCTATGCTTTTTACGCAGTACTTTATATTATCATCAGTAAATAGTTAAGCATTAATTAGATGTATTAAATACTGATGGATATACTTTTGGGTAATTCTACATAAAATGAAAGCTTAAAAAAAACGCAAGGTGATAACATAGGTAATTACGTTAAATTACGCAAAAATAAACATTAGAAAATTATCTATTATTAACTTCATTTGGTTTTAATTATCTACCGCTCATTACATGACTACGATCTTTGGAATTTGATAATTGATCTGCTGATTATGAAATATTACATTAATTCATAGATATATGACGTTAAATAACGACCACAATAGAGAAATTATTAGGTGCAAACAACTTGAATATAGGATTTAATATAAAAATTAAACGTTCAGACACCTGGCATTACATAATTACACACAAACAAATCTAGAATAAAGTGTAATGTCATAGATTTAGATCATATTTGCCTCATCCTCCTTCCTCGTATGCCTCAGGATTATGACCTTTATGAATGATCTGATTTCCTCACCCCTTTTTATGTCAAGAGATTTTTTTGTGATTCATCATGAACAGCATTCAGCATTTTCCATGCGTTACTTTTTCAGCAAATCACTTATCATGTCTTATTGTGCTCACACATAACCTGTGTTATATATAAATATATTAAATTTTATATTAAAATATTCCATAATTATTTTTGATCACGTTTCGACGTATTTAAACATACATTTTTTTAATTCTGGAGATCCATACATTATTTGAATAACTCTCCTATTCATTAGGTGTTAAGGATCCACACCATTCTAATTTCTCATATTAAAAATATTTATACGATTATCATATATAACTGCTTCCTATTTTTCAAATATGCATTTAAATGCACTATATTGAATGAGGGAAGATACTTCTGAACATTTATTTCACTGTACGAGTTGTCTTAATAATACTTAGCCTTGATTACCTGAACAGGTACTTGTTATTAAACAATCGTTAAATTATGAGAATTTTAGCGCCTTCTGATACAAGTCTCCATTCATTTTTGTATCTCTACGACAATTTTATTAACCTCCAATTATGACGCGATTGCTTCCTTTATGATAAACATTTTGACCATGTTCACTACGATTTCATTACTAACTAGATTGCTTATTTTAATTTTGTACATCCGTAATGTTACCCAGATTACGCATGATCAAAATCAAGTTATTTATGTAAAAAAACTAGGTAAACGCATCTAATAGATGCAATATTTACTACATAGTTTCATCACAAAAGGGTCATCGATCACATAATGCTGTGACTCATCCCGCGATTCACTTTCGCTGGCTACGAATAAACAAGCTAGGTGATAAACAAGTGTTCGATCTCTATAAGATTTATTTATCAATGCTCTATATGCACCATCAAGTACTTACGTCAATATATTTTATCGTATTGAATGAAAAATAATACCTGAACGTAGTAGAAAATCGATATATTTATCGTATTTCGTTTTGTTACTTTTTATAATTTATTGGCTGTACACGTTTATTTTTATAATTGCAATGTAAAACTTCTTTTAACAAAATCATTTCTATTCTAGAAATATGAAAATGAATGCAAAGAAATTTTATTACTGTAGAATTAGGTATTATCTCAAACAAAAAATTCAGCTGGTTTCCACCGTGCTTAATGTCTGTGACAAAATCACTTAACTCTTTATTTAACCGGTTTATATCCATCATCTCCATAAAAAATTACATTGAACTAATAATTTGCAAACATGCAAATGTAGTGTCATTAAAGATGTCAAAAGTTTAGATTATTCATGAGATTAAATATAACTTACGTGGATTCATTGATATTTCAATGTCCAAATGCACATGAATTATCTTTAATATGATATTATAATAATATAAAAGCTCAAAGTTTTAAATTCATCTGAAATTATTTAACAAACAAAAATTAAATTCAAGAAGAAATTACAGCTAGAAAAGCTAAGTATAAAAATTTATCAGTTTCAATAATTTCTATGAAAATAATAGCAATTTCTTATGGTTAATAGGAGAGGCTTTCATTCAATTGTAGATATGGTGCCTGAAGATGATGAAGGTGATAATAACAGTTTGGTTTGTTTATATATATGATCGGGGTAATCATCCACCTGGCAGGGTTGCGAGGCGCGCGCGGGGCCTGCGCGGGCGGCGACGTCGCTTTTCACCGTCCGTGCGCCGCGTACGCCTACCCAATATAAAAGCCTCAGCCGCCCATTCACCCGCTCGCAGTGTGTGCTTGAACGTTACAGTGTCCACTACTTCCGTGCAAGGACTTACAGTTTAATCATGAATACACGGTGTTTATTAGTGCTAGCAGCCGCCCTCGGCGTGGGTACGTACAACTTCAAATATTTAGGGTGCGGCGCGAACGGCGCCGACGGGCGGCGGATTCGTGTCAGTGCACGGTGACGAGAGAACTATCTAGATGTGGCGATTTCTTTCATATATCAATAAATACTTGCATCGTACGCGAAAGCGATTGAAGTGCGATAGATATCACTGTTTCCACACTACAGTTGCAACTGTCCGACGCAACAAAAGTGTTAAGAATAGAATGATTGCAGCCAATGATGTGGTGAAACGATGATTTGGCCTTGTATACGATGCTGTTCATCATTGTCTGTTTTATCTTGGACAAAATGCCTAATCTAGATGCACTAGATAATTAAAGGCTGGTAACAAATTAGATACAAAAGCTAAATAGAAGTTTGATATACGGCAGTGTGTAAAAGGGTTTTGTCACCGTCCTTATTTAGTAGCTTGCAATACTTTTTACAGACATTGCACACATGTCAATGGCCTAAAATGCTTAGAGTTAGCTTAAACGTTGTATATAACATTTTTGTTGAGTCATGTTGTAAGTAATTGCAGTATAGTGTGAAAGCGGTTTGTCTCATTGACTTCCTCAATTATTATACTGCCATATTCAGATGCATATGAATTGTTTATTGAATATATCGTAATAGTGTCATTTGATAATTGAAAGTTTTGGACGACTGAATCTTCTTTAAGCTTATAATTGCGTACATTCATATTTATTACGTTCTTATTTCAATACAGTTATCAAATTGCGAGATACTAAATCCTACCTACCCGGTTACACCCCCACTTGTAACCGGGTATCTTTATGAAGATTTCCACCTCGACAATAAAAAAAAAATAGGTACTAAGAACCGCCTTATATCTCAAGTAGACTTTAAAGCAGACCATATATTTACAAAGTCTACTTTTTTAAACGTTATAATAGAAATGCAAATCCCTATTTCAAAAGCCCTTTACCAAAGTTTACATAAGGATGCCGCTACAAAAGAACTTTTATGATGCAATTAATGCAAATAAACTATTTAAAATTCTAGCCTACACACAGTTACATAATTCACTTATTTGCATGTGTAACGAGCCTATCATCACCTTAAGTCAAAATCATGTCAGGTCAAACCTTACGACATAGATAATGCAATGTTTTTTTTTATTCTCAGACCTTTAACAGTCGATGGTAAATGATAATACAGCCAAAGGTTTATTTCCACTCAGCCAACGAGCTTAGAAAGCTGTTCATTGCGCATAATCTTTGAATTTCATCGTCCATGTGTATTTTCTACTTTCAACAATCTACTGGAAAATTATTTTATAGGTCTATTAAATTGCTATTAATTTGAGATGCAATTCAATTTTACTTTTTAAAAGATATTTTTTGAACTCAAATAAGAATTCATAGTAATTGCAAATGTATTCGGTAGGTACTTGGATTAATAAAGAACCTCTCAAAGGATGTTCGGTTTTCACTCAGAGGTTAGTTATGAGACATTTGTAGTATCCACCATTGTTTAGAATTTCTAACACGTACCCAGTTCTCACGGGCACCAAGACTATACATGTGTCTTGCGCAAGCGCTGATATTCTGTTGCTTTTAAATGCACAAAAAACTTGCGAATTGACTGCGTACAACGTAATATTACCTCACGACAATAATATATTTGATAACTGTCAGCAATCAAGCAGAACGAATGGCTTTTATGTTTTAGAAAAAAAAAGTTGGGTTTTGCTTCCGTCTGATGGCGAAACTATCTAGGTGTTTTGACTAAGTCTCCCTTGAACATTATCACTATTCTCTCGTCGTATCTAATCAAATCAAACAGAAAGTTATTAATTTTCTAGAATAAATCTGTACTCCAAATTGTAAATACCCAATCCATCCAAGATTTTGTAAATAATTTCAAAAACCTGCTTGTAATTTTAACAAACATAAAACAATTTAATAACCCTGTAATTGCAATCGGCACCTATCTTATATCTTAAACGCTATTTAGGCACGCAATCAATATTCATTATGTTATTATAGAATGCGTGTAGGTATTCAATTATCCAGGCGTGTGGTGCGTGCGCGAATTTCACGAGAGTAAAGAAAACACGGTGAAAATGAATCAGCTTGCTTCAGTGCGCATGATACTGCAATGTCGAGTAAATATGATCGTTAAATGTTGGTTATTATGTCCAGTTGAGATACAACGGTGAAGATATTCCGTCTGAACTATATTATCAGTTAAACTGCTAAACTGTAATTACACTTTCCAAAGTGCAATGACCTAACTTTTCCTTTTTACTTCACAATAATGTTTAGTTATAAAATCACAGTAATACGAAAGTATTACTTATTGTAGAAGTATTGTGTAAATTTTGTATATCCACATAAATTACTTAATTTGTAAATAAAGGATATTTGTGGGGCAATGAACTTGACCTATCAATAGAAATGAAAATCTTCACTAAAAACGTAAATAACAAAATATTTCATACCTAACGTATTTTATATACCTACAGAAACGTAAATAGTCATTAATTAGGTAATTATTACTCTCTCTAATTTAATGATAATTATAAAGTGATTGATCAATCCATTAGATTACACGCACAGATTTTGTTACCTGTTATAAATTGCTTAAAAAGAGACTAACGGCTTTAAATGATTGCTTATGGAGTAATAAAATTTAATGGATTAGACATAATATGGCATATTCGGAGCGATTTAGGTAATATTCGTAATATATATACGTTACGTTAGGTCATCGTTGTGATACAATTTATTCAAATTCATAGCTTTTGTATAAATAACTTCAGAGTAAAAGCTAATTCAAGGATTCTATTATTCGGTAGTTATTTATTTAGGACTTAACATTTCATAAAATTAATAACTATTTTTTTTTCTCAGTGTTAGGTCTCATTCCTTATAAAGCCTCTCCAGATGTGACAATATAAGGCCGGATATTTTTAATTAAACCTCTAAGTGAGAGGCGTAGAGGTCACACTCAGGAAATATACTAGCAATTAACGATTATTTACCACCACAATGCACCGGAAATAATGATTTTAAACAAAAATACCAGCCAACAATGATATCTCATGGCTAAACGTTTAATTTAACAATGTATCATAGATCCCGTCGTGTCAGTTCCCAAACGAAGAGACAATGAATTGGCAGAATATATTTAACTAGCTTCCACCCCGCGGTTTCATCCACGTTTCCGAGGGATCTTAACTGAGCCAGAATATTTTCTAAATGTCAAATTTCATCTAAATTCAGTTCTTACTGAATTGAGTGGTAACTAACAGACACACATTTTCGCATTAATAATATTAGTTAGATAACATACATAAGAAAACTATTACCTCAATGGTAATAGTTTTCTTTTCATAGAAGGTATTTTATGTTCGGAAATAACATTATGAATTATCTTTGAAACTAAAGCCAAGAGTACTATATAATGATAACAAACTTAATTTTAAAGATGTATTTGTCCATATCAATTTCCGAACTTGCTCAACTAATGCTCGACCTTTAGTAAACGAGTTTGATATTTAGAACAAATATATTTTATTAACCTTTACTATCTTACCAAGAATAATTCTAATAGAAATGTCATCTTTAAATGCATGTATGCAAAGTTGTGACTATGTTCGCTAGTAATAAAAAAAGCGAGATTAAACTGTGAAAACGAATTACTCAATTTATTTGTTGATACATTATAAACTGATTGGCTAATTATTATTTGTGACACATTTTGTTTTAGTTTTTATTAAGAGAAACCTACATATTTCACTTTTGGTATGATTTCAAAAGCATTTATATTAATCGATTTATTGTTAGTGTTTTCAATACATCGTAGATGTTGCCTGTACCCATAGTCGAAGTCATTCTGCAATATCGGGTGACTGTCTGTCCTTCGACCATCACCGATATAAATAGCTTCTTAGTGGCCCTACGCAGGTATTGTGTAGTTTTGCCTTTTTTAAGGTCCATCGTTTACCGGTTAGTAAGGCTTTTTTCGTATCCAAAATGGCTCGCCTCTGCTATTTAATTTCTTGTATAAAGTAAATAAAGTAAAGAACAATCAATCTTACTTAGTTCATTAAAAACCATACTTATCAAGTAATTTTACACTATAACACGAATAAACACTATCATAAATCTCTTAAATAACTTTCATATTAAAATTTGTAGCTATTAACATTATATTAGGCTCTCTACCCTTCGATGCGCAAGAGTGACGAACGTGAAATTAAATTAACAATTACGCAATGATTACGCGACGGTACTTACCAGCGCCCACGCGCCTCCCAGTCAATGAGATGAATTTGTATTGCTGCTTAGTGCTTAATCTATTATATCATTACAGACGCTACGTTACGAATTTATTTTGACAATAGGTTTGTACGTGGCTTTAAGACAAAGCAGACAAGAAACCTCTTTATTGTCTGTATTCGTATATATATAGTATAAATCTGTATTAATATTAATAGATTGTAGTAGACTATTGTAATATGTAGCATCATTATACAATCTAATGTTTCTGCTAAATTCTACAGCTTTCATTTGACTCTAATCCTCTCAGTTTTGTCTCATTTACACATGACCTAGTTTAACTGGTCTATATTTAAATCAAAGTGCTCTAATTAAGTCGTTACAGTTGCATCTTGCTCGTTTAAGAAAAAAAATGACTGCTCACGAACTTTCACCGACATGTAGTCGACAATCGTTTTTGTTATCTAATGCCGCTTTAAATGTTACGTCAGATTGGGCCGTTCACGTGTCAGTGTCCGTAATTACTTGTCTAAGATCACAATTAAAGAAATTATGAGAGCTTCTTTGTGTGTTACCGCTTGGCTAATTCTATACATCTATTATATGTTTGACACGGTAAAGAGTCACTATTTTTATGTTTAGATCAGTGAAGTTACGTTAGTTTTGCTGTTGTTTTATATAAATTCTTTTAGGACAGTGTGTAATATTGTCAACCATTGCAGATGTAGGTAGATACTTATGTCATAACAGTTAAAATGTAGATTATTCTCAGTAAAACAGATCATCAAATTATTCTTTATTGTAAAACTATTTTCTAAGATTTTAGGATAAAGTAGAGCATGTATCACACTTACATGATAAATATAAATAAAATAGGACTATCGGCGTGTGATCAGGACATTAGGTGTGTCCTACCTAAAAATCATAATTCAATAGTGTTGCTAAACCTATGTGCAATCTAGACATAGACACAAATATGTGACCTATCAACTATAACCTATTCACCTAATGCTCAAAAGACCTCAATCTTTAATTTGTATTTGCTAATTTTACATTCACTTATCTCATTAAAATTCACATAAATATCATTATTGAAATTAAATCAGGTATTTTATATTACGATTATATGCAAATAGATATGGGCTAATTTATATTGACGGAACGTGTTGAAAAAGGTCAGTCGTGAGTGTGATTACTCAATGAGGTTGCGCCTGCGCATCAAACGCGTTAACGAAATCGAAAGTTCCACCTACGACGAGATCTCTTGGTAGGTCAACTTTTGGGGCTTTCACTGTATTACTTAATGATACGACCTTTGTTGGATAATATTTATGTAATATCCACACATCGAGATTCTTTTGTTTGTCTTTGCTTATAAAGTTTTTTTTCTCTAATCAGATTGTGATGATCGATTGGATATAAATGTAAGTTAGTATAATCTATGATTCAACCTCATTAGGGGACAGACAAGTTGTAAAAAATGTCCAACGAAGCGACGTATAAGAGACGATGATGATGTCAGTCATTGGTCAATAGGAAGGTAACGTTGTATAATATGTTATGACCAAGTAGCCACTGGCTAAATCAATAATTATGTTACATATGCGCAGGCGCATGTGACCGTGCAGGGCTCCGGTGTCGCCCCCAGGTGGCATTGCGCAACTTCACATCTGACTGCCCCGGTTCCCTCGTGTGACATTAATTTGCCTTGGGAACTATGATTATATTTGAGAATCTCATTATATCATTGCTTAAAAGTCACACAAGAAATATATCTACAAATCTAGTTTACTAGGTTATTACAACTACATACTCATATGTATATATATTCAGAGTCAGAGTCAATAAGTAAAATAAGAGCCTTTTTAATTATTTTTTTTTCAAATATCTGTTACTAACAAGTTAATTATAAAATGAACATTTCAAGCCATTCGTTAATAATTAACGGAAGTAATTTCCGTAAAATTTTCCAAACGCTGAAAAAGCAGTGGACTAAAAGTGTAGTTTGAAATCGTTCTATATATTATTTAGTTTATGATAAATTATCGTTAGGAATCTTAGGCATTCGACGGTGGTGGTTCACCTCGACATAACCGATTAATAAGAAAGGTTGTCTGGCTTGAGAGCGTTTATGCAGATGAACAAAGTTTCTAGTTTGATACTTGAAAGACGTCAAGGTTATCAAGAATTAATCTAGAAATTATCTTCAAGTAATTTCAGTTCTTCTAATTTGAAAGAAAACTGTGAATTAAAACAAAATGAGGTCACTAACTACAGTTAAGTAAATCAGATGTGATCATGCGTAATAAAAAAAGTATGTAAATCGTTTTGCAAGATATTAGAGCAATCGATTGTAACCTAGAAAGATCGCGAAGAGCGTTCATCGCGATTACTTAAGGTAATTAGCGGCGTTTTGTGTGTTACATGACTTTACAGGTTTTGTAATGAGACAACAGGTTCGGTTGAATAACATAAGCTGTCGAACATTCTTCAGTATCGATTCTTATTCAAAATAATCAATATTTTTTTTTGTGCGTACTTTTTTCCATTTTGTTTCATTTTTCATTCATTAAGTATCATTTTTTTGATTTTCAGTTTCTTATTCAACATTCACAAGCTTTCTATTTTGTGACTCAAATTGTAATATTTTTAACTTCAATTACAATGCAAGTACTAACTTCTAATAGAAATTAACTTAATTCAGATCGTACGTTTTGCGAATTAATTTAATTATTTCCGAAGCTAATCGTATTTACCGAATGTCACAAACATACGGAGAGCATAATGATTCCGGTGAGAGTGATTGCAAAATTACATAGATGAGCTGCTTTCTTCACAAAATGTCATCTAGTAGTGGCATATACTCGTATGTTGTGTAATGTGACATAACTTGACATAACATTAGTACTGCTTTCGTAAGCAAACGAGGTGTGGTGTGAGTGCCAAGTATTATCACTTTATAGTTACGCAAATGGAGACATGATCAATTTGTATGAAAAATACGACTACTGTTTTACTTCTATATAGTTGATCTATTGTGATCTTCAGTAGTTTTAATATTGCACTATTCAAAAACATTAAAGATACAGAAACTAATATTGCATCATTCCAAAACTTTAATATTAAGTAAGATACCGAAATATTTGAAGTTATTACTAGACTGATAACAAAAGAACCGCACAATTAACAAAAATTGTAACGTTTACCGCGTAACCCAGTTCCTCTGTCAACACAAAGACTCGAACACGTGCTCAAGGAACAATTAAACAAAGCCACAAACAAATGTACCAACAAGCAGAAACAGTGACAACAGTTGTCGCACGAGTTACAACACAACGGGTTTGTAGTTGCATTCCTTGGAGAAAGAACGGCCCTGTCTGCGACCTGAGCATTACAAAACCTCTCGGCTGCTATAATCTGTTATTTAGTAAATCCCGGGCGGTTCATTTTGAAATTTCAATTAAAATTCAAGAGGATTCCTGTTTTGTTGCATTATTTCCTCATCAATATATCGAAATATTAGCAGGTTGTCAAAATGTTAAGCAACAAAATTATTAAATATAATTAAGAATACAAGCAAAATATAACACTTTCCGTAAAATAAAATATTGGACGAACAAAGCATACATCAGTCTTAGTATTTGACTCTATTTCTTAAATATATAGTAGGTAGTTGATTTCTGTCAATAATCTAACAATATCTTCTCTTTATAGCGGTCGCCCAAGAATCTTTCAAATGCCCGGATGACTTCGGTTTCTACCCCCACCACATTTCATGTGACAAATACTGGAAGTGCGACAACGGCGCTTCTGAGCTGAAGACTTGCGGCAATGGACTCGCGTTCGATGCCACTGACTCCAAGTACCTGACTGAGAACTGTGACTATCTCCACAATGTTGAGTGCGGAGAGAGGACACAGCTTGGTAAGTGAATTAAAAATAATCTTTTCGTCATATAAATTGATCAGTATCTCTTAAAGCAAAAATAATTATATCAATGACATTTGCTTAAATCTTTTCATAGTTTGCATATTTTTGCAACAGCGTGATTTAAAGTCAAGCTATTTTAATTAACCAGATGATATTATGCTTATAGACGTATCTACTTAGTAACAGTAAACTTACGGTCAAGGTTTAATAGATTTACATAATTGCTTAAGTATAATGTAAGGATTACATTATGCCAAATACCAAGTTACAACCAGGATGTCGCTAGAAGGTCATTTGGACAATATAGACACCTGATGACAGTGTTGCCTCATATTTGTAGTCTGTTACCTGTTTCACATTATATATACAATATAAATAGGATATTATAGCTGTCTAACCTTGAACTAGTACCACTCTATTCTTTATTCTGAGAATGTTGTTAGGTTTCGTTTTTGTACGTTCATCATAGGTTAGGTTATCTTTATGCAATTGATTTGCTTCAGAAATAAATAATTAACACTATTTGAATTTAGAATTATTAAATGTTTTTATTCAAGATTCTTAGCATATATCAAATTCTTCGACAAAATTTTATTAAAATTTAACATGTTCAATATTTTTACTACAGAGCCCCCAATTGGCACTCCTCACTGCCAGAGGTTGTATGGTATCTTCCCTGATGAAGCCAAATGCGACGTGTTCTGGAACTGCTGGAATGGAGAGGCTTCCCGCTACCAGTGCAGCCCCGGTCTTGCCTACGACAGAGAATCTCGCGTGTGCATGTGGGCCGATCAAGTTCCTGAGTGCAAGAACGAGGGTACGTTTTTGATGTTACTTTATACAAAATAATAAATTTATAAATTTGTAACAATTTTACTACGAGACGGAAAATCATAGATTAAAGGAAAAATATATAAAAGAACTTCATTTAATAAGAATCCAGCAAAGAAGTAATTGTTTTATAGAATCAGTTAAGGATTTATTATTATTTTATGTCATCTTGTCTCATCTTGTATCTACATCACAATTTATTGAAACTAATCACTGAAATATCTATATGCACCAATCTATTTCAGCGAATTTCCTTCTGCTCCAGCACCGCCATCACTGTTCTACGTTTCGGTTTCGCCTTCCACACTCTCCGCTCACGTAACCTTTTTGGTGTTTCCCAGAAGTAGCGAACGGTTTCGGTTGCCCTGCCCCCGGTGAGGTTTCTAACGCTGGATCCTTCAGCCGTCACGCCCATCCTGAGGACTGCCGTAAATACTACATCTGCCTTGAGGGAGTTGCTCGTGAGTACGGATGCCCCATCGGAACCGTCTTCAAAATCGGTGATGCTGACGGCACCGGCAACTGCGAAGACCCCGAAGATGTTCCCGGATGGTGAGTTCTGCTGCTCTTTTTTATTAATCTGGTGTAAATATAAAAAGTGACCGTATTGGATTACAGTAAACTCTACAGAAAGCTTTGGTTAAAGAAGAGTTAACAAAATCAAATATGGATGCTTTTAGTTCAAGTAAAGCTATAAAGACATCGCAACTTGAACGCACTGATATATCCTCTTCTAAACTCACTGGTTGGATATCACTGGTTCTGTGGTGTTCAGCGTCTATGGTACAATTAACATCGTCCTAGTACCTATCATGTAATGAGATTCCACTGAAGAAATTAAGAAAACTGATGATCATACTAAGAGTATACAAGAATTTAGAACTCCTTTCGATTTTAGTGGCATCTCGTTTCAACAACACTTGTTAATATGACCCTGTAACAACTTCCACACAACCAATGCCATCCCTGTGACTAACAATTCTTCTGCACTATAATATAAAATATCGACACAGAGTCGCACTTGAAAATGTTAGATTTATATAAATCGATGAGTATTGTACAAAGCACATGTAAGTAGATGGATAGGAATGTAAAGCCCACCCACCTGAATAGTTCACTGCAACTATGCGGTTTGGAGCCTTGCTTGCGACATATTTAGGGCACGCTTAGAAATTTACATGACTTAGAGCAAAATAAAGTTCATACAGTAGTGTCATGCACAGGCGACCGTGGTCAATGCCGACTGGTATGTAACGGAGTACGTATGGTAATGACCGTTTGTTTCATGCAGACGTGCATATCAGGCTGGCCATGCATGCTCGTAACTGTACACCTACAACAAAGGTTGAATTATCAATGCCTTTCATTATAAAAAGGAAATGTTTCTAAAAAGGACCGCTACCGCCCGGTTCGGCCTTTGGAATTATAAAATGGTCATACCACTTTAATGTTATTATAGATTCTGTAACTGGCTCGCTGATAATTATTAATTCGATAGTTGTTTATCGCTTTTAATACAAGCATAAAAGTTTGTTTGTCCTTAGTTAAAACTAGTCGTTAAATTGAAACAATGAGGAGACTTTCAAAACGTTTGTATCCGTTTCATGGTCTGTCTGGTTTGAACAATCCTATTCAGATCGATACTAAGATGCGCCAGCGCTGGTCACGATATAGGAGAATAAATGAAGGTCATTTAAATGAGATATTTTTTTGAAAACCTTTTTGTTGAAGCTCCAAACCGTATTAGTTATAGATAAAAACAAGAGTTAGATAACATTAGTTGGAAAAGCGAGTGGATATCATTCTTGTTGCCGTTTCAAGGCAGTTCACTTCGGCTGTGAACGAAATTATGTTACACAATTCGTTAGGCTACTGGCCGGTAAAAGTTGCTAGAAATTGAGATATCCATTTATGTCAAAAACATTAAGCGCGTTGATAGAATAATACGTAGAGTTAAGCTAGAAGCGGCAGGCAGTAAGGTGAGCGTACATTTTCAGCGAGGACTACTACGGTGATCTGGATCTGAAGGCGATCCGTAAGAGCGAGCTCCTGGCTGGTCTCCCGCATGACGGCAGCAGCCGCGTCACCCCACCCAAGCAGCTCAAACCCCGCCCCCAAAAGGAAAACTAAAAATAATTCCTCCAACTTTACCTTCTAATACTCACATACTTAGTTGACTATACAAGCCTAACCACTTCGCACACTACCAGCAATAGAATGAAAGATACCGACCGGCCGAATACAAAATGGTTTATTTAAGATAAAAATATGCTTATAGTGTGCGGAGAACGTTTCAGGTTCAAAAATCGAATGTTTAGTGAGTTAGCCACGATTGATTTGTATTCATTTCTAGTTGCCAAATACATTTCTCGTTGTTTCTTAAAAAAAAAAACAGTTTCAAGAGGCAGGTTAGGAAATTAGTAGAAATCATACAGCGGTAGAAATATTTATTTTTTATATTATATTTTAGTTTTTGTAGTGTCCTATCCATATTAATTCCGTTTATGTGTTTGCCACGCATTTGTATGAACATTTGTTTGTAACAATTTAGAGTTGTATATTAAGCTGATTTGCATTTATATCAAAATGTAGTTATGTGCTAAATTCCCAATAGGACATCAGTGTTTCCGTATTTGTTTTTAACACCCATGACCTTGTAAATATATTTTTGTACTAAACTACTTCGCTGCGACTGAGTGTTGTTGTTTTGATAGAAACTGTAATACTTAAGTTTTATTTTTAGTGATAAAATAAACAAAAATTATAAAAATGATCTGTTTTTGTACTTATTCAATGTGTAGTTGCACTGTTGCACCATACTCCTAACATTTTCTATATACACGACCACTCTGTTTCCTATTTTATTGCATTCACTTTCTAATAACATTTTAATAACTTCTTGGTTCTTTTAGTTATATTCTTATCTCAAAATACTTATTGGTTATAATAACCAACCCTTAGTAAATACAACTGACCTTCCTCGGGAATAAAGGTATGTTTAATTTTTATTTAACCCAAAATATCAAGTTCTAATTTTATTTAAATTGGTGAGTCACAATACGTTAAATTATGCTTTTTTATTAAAGGACATGATCGATATTTTTGACCATGCCATTATTAAAATAAAGTAGAGAATTTATTTGCATGAATCTTGTGTTATTGATGACAGTGATTTGAATTGTTTAACAATAAATTTACAGCGAGGATTATTATGGAGACGTCGACCTCAAAGCGCTGAAGAAATTGGGATTCTGAATGACAAGGAGCGGCTCCAAGGACAGACTGAAACTAAATCCCCTCGACTTGATTTAATAACATAGAACGAAAGGCCTCTTCAGAAAAGTCATCGAACTCGTTTGAACTCTGTTAGTGCTTCGTTTGTCAGTGAATGTGTGTTTGTTGAAAGGATTGTCTGTTTGAAGAGGCGCTCGAGACAAAATTGTGTTTACGATGATCATGGACTATTTTGTTTGGAATACGCCTATCACTTACACAATCGATTACTTATTACTTGGTCAACTGAGAATTTTATTGTTGCCAAAATTTCGAAATAAATTTCAGAGATTACCTTGACATGGCACCAACATTTGCGTGTTGGTGCTGTGTCGAAATTATCGTTATAGTCATAAATGTTTAATTTAAGTTAAGTTAATGAACATTTCAAATATTAATAAATGTAAATAAAACTTTAAAGTGTATTTTTTGTGACTATCGTTGATTATTAAAAATATGACAAATAATATGAAAATAAATTTAAATTAGCTGAGATTTTAAAAATGAGATAAAAATAATAATAAAACCTGACATTTTGAGTCTCTAGCTAGAGTACCATTTATTCATACATAAGCTTATGTAGGCAGAATTATTAGTAATACTGTAGAACTGAGAAGCTTTTATCTTTATTTTGTTCTTATAAATTGTCTAAAGACATTAATTTTAAATTGCAACCTTCCTACAATTAAATATAATTAAAAATAGAAATAATAATATAATTTGATAAAAGCCTGAAAAGCCATCATGAATTAAAAGAATACAAAATTACTAAGCATGCTGACATCGATAATTTAAATGGTGAACATTTAAATTTCACCATGAACTTGTTCATAAAACATGAGGTCTAGTTTAATTTGCCATTTCTATATTAGACCAGTTAGAGCTATTTAAAATTGTCATAGACAAAGCAAATGGGCACACAATATTAATAATACAGTATGAGCCTGTTTTCAGAAATGATTCTAGAAGAAAATAAGAAATAAAATTTAGGTGTCTGATTTACCCATATCAAAAACTGCCCAAAAAAGAATGTTCCTTCTGGCTGTAGAAATGTTTGTTTATATATCACAACTTTAACTCATTAGTGGAGGCACATTGGATTTTAGCCTAAAAATCGATATTTATATCCTATCTTATTAATTTATCAATAATTCATTATTAATTTATCAGGGGTAAGTAAATATGAAGGTGCGTGTATCTATTAAATATTATTTTGCTTGATGTTCTACAAATCTTCCTCAAGAAGACCTGAGTATGTCCTTTTAAGGCAAACTTAAAGTTAAGCAAAGAAAAATGTTCGAGAGCAAAAATTATGTATATGAACTACATAAAGATCCTTATTATCTTAGGTAGATACAGTTAGTAATGTAACAGACAAACAGGCTCTCTTAAAATATATGTTATCACTTGTTGTTGAGCTGCAGTTGACGGATTGCATCTTGACGTGACATGGCGACGTGAGTCGAAAACCAACCTGGAAGTCAAAGAATAAGTATGATCATTGTTTAATATTTAGACGATCAAGCTAAAAGTTAACTAGCTTAGTTATTAGTTTCCTCGTTTATCGTTCATAAGTAACTATTCATAAGTGCTTGTGCCTATTTGAATAAAAACTATTTTCATTTCATTTCAGTTATTTATATTAGTGAAAATTTAATCATAATCAATTGCGTGGTTTAGAAGAAACAGACAAAGGCAGCGGCTTTGTTTTATACTGTTTAGAGAAGTAATATTAGGGTTCTTTAAGTTGAAAGCAGAGGAGCTGAGTCTCAGGACATGAACCATAAGATTGCTTAAATTCTTATTAATCATCATCGCTTTTACACCGTTCCGGGCCTCATAAAAAAAACTTACCTTTAAGAAGTGTTTATGTCTAGTAATGAATTACTACTTGAACATAGTGACAATCTGACTACAAAAATATAATTAACCGACAGTCTATAGGGAGCAATTTATCAATGTACTCGGCAGATAAAGTGTATGCAAAATATTATTGAAAGAAAATGTTGTAATGTTAATGAAAATAAATTGAAAGATGCGCCAAAAAATATGTCATTCTCCCGAATCTATTCTATGGCAATATGCCATTGAATGGATTAAACTGAAAACACGTAGATATAGCGAGTTAAAATAACTTTTTATCTAATGTTAGACAATTTGCCACACTCCCATTTGATCCCAAACTAAGCAGTGCTTGTACCATATACCATATTATTATAGGCAATATACTATTTATGAATATAAACCTCGATAGCTATCTGTCACCAAGCACCTATTGGTGTGTTCCAGCAGTTGTATTTGAGAGCCAGTTTCCTTCTAGGTTTTATAAAGGTCGGCAATACATTGGTAATCCAACAAGTATTGCTATTTTCCATAGGCGTCCGTAGCCACTTACCATCAGGTGGACCACCTGCCTGCTTACCAGCCCTCTGACATGCACAGACCATTTGTCTCGGTCAGTCAGGTTATCTAAACTCCATGACAACATGGCCGTTCATTATGAGATAAGCAAAATTATTGTAATCATAAGATCAACTTACTTTGACTGTCAAATACAGTATTCCTAGTAACTGTATTCTCCACTGGCTTGGGAGGTATTGCTGCTGGAAATAGTGCAGGCACTAATCCAGGACTTTGTACTAGTCCAGGAACTTGTACTGGTTCTAGACCTTGTGGAGTCTCAGAACCTGGTGAAGGGATAGCAGCAGGTGGAGGCATAGGTGCAGGTGCTGCCGGTACAGCTGGTATGGCTGGATTAGGTGGAGATGGAAAAGCTGGAGGTATTTGTAATGCAGGAGAATTGCTGCAGTCTACGCGATTGGGGTAATCACATATACCTAGTATCTGGAACAGAGTTATAGATTATTATGATGCAACTGATGCACAATTAATGATAAAATAGAGACCATTTAAAAATGAGCAGTGTTAACTCAAAACAAATAAACACTTCAAAAACACCTTTTTATATTAGAAAGCTGACAACGAAGTCCCGAATCCCACTTGAATTGCTAATGATCATAGGCGATGGTAGCCACCTACCATCATCAGGTTTACGTGGAATACAGCTGTATCCTAGACTTATATGGAAGATGTATTGTTAAATGATACCTAAATTTAAGCTTCGCGTCTAATAAGTAACTGCCTAAAAAAAAATAGAATAGCATCGATATTCAGTCTCACAACTTAAAATTAATAAAAATATAATAACAACATCCACAAATTATTTAGTTTGTAATTACCAAATGTATATTTACTTTGTCATACCTTTTTATAGCAACTATTGCTTCTTATAATATCTTTCAACCACTACCATCGTTATTAAGCCTATAAAACTTGCTACCTAGTTGACAATAAAATGGCGCCTACGTTACATGACAAAACAACAAACAAGGTAATCGATAAAAGTTGAATCGTATATTAAGGTAATATAAGGTGCATATTAAAACGAGTCGTGTTTCCATAGCATCGCGTATCTGCATAATACCGATTATGAGAATATCAATGCCTTAACAAGGATCCTGTAATAGTGCAATGGCCATGTGAGTCACAATTCTGGTATTATAAGCAAAAAAGAGACAAAAAATCTGTTATAGGATCGGTCATGTCCGTGTTTATACAGTGAGAATAGAGAGTAGGCGGATCCATAATGGGTCTGCGAAGATATCGCCGTTTGCTTTGAAGATTTTTATAAACTTGATTAAATACCAAATGACATGAAAGACTCTTGTAATCATAATCATAAGTAGAGACAGGCGTCTCATTAGCACTAAAATTTGCACATCTAATTTGTAGTACAATTATTTATTTGCAATTCATCCATATAGATTATTAGGTGTGCGGTTAATAATTCCACTTTTAGTAATAGTCATTGGAAATAAAATCATATGAAGTATCAAGGGTGTGTTAATATTATCCCATCAACAGGTTTAAAAAAAAGTATTTTAGGTAAATACATATTCTTGTCCTTAACGTGAATAGTACCTTTTTATAATTCTCAGATCATTCTGATAAATTTAAAGGTATCGAATGCGGATGCTACCTGACTGTACGCGAGGTCGGCAGGGCACTTGAACCTGACCGGCTGTCGGTTGACGCACACGAAGAATTCATTGCAGTTTAATTTGTTTCGGAAAGATTCGAAGTCTTTGTTACATTGTGGTTCAGGCTTGGGTTGAGGAACTGAAATGATAAAGATTTTATATTAGAGTTTTAATGAAAATATATTTTTTTATTAATTCCTCTATAACACGGCTGATCAATGTACGAGCTATTATAGTACGGTTTTAGAACTACGTTTTTGCTTGCAGGTCGTTAGTGCTGATTGACTAGCGAGCAAAACAGTTGTGTCTGAAATACTTATTTTAACGAAATTAATAGGATAAAGGTATTTAAAAAAGACTTCGAAATAACACCTTATATTTGAGCGATAAAAATCTATTTTCTACGGGATGAAACGCAATGTCATACCTATAAATTTTATTGTATTGCTAAATATCGAAGGGGCTTCAATATAAATACATTAAAAAAGGTCAAACACAAGTTAGCACAATTGTGCAACGCACGGTGCTAATGTCTAAATGATTTTATATACATCGCTTGACATTTCCAGTTACCTATGTATAAACATAACGCGTTTTCTAAGATGACACGACGATGTTTGCACAATTTTTATTCTGTTCTCAATAAAGTTCAAGTAGGAAAGAAGCTAATGATATATTAATGCGATTAAAACCTTTGCGATTTCACAAAATATTTAATAGATATGAAACCTACTTTATATTTTAAACTAACGCGCAACATTATTATATCTATACTATTATACTATCTATATACTATATATTAATATTATAAAGCTGAAGAGTTTGTTTGTTTGTTTGGTTGAACGCGCTAATCTCAGGAACTACCTACGGATTCGAATTGAAATATTATTTTTGTGTTGGATAGCCCATTTATCGAGGAAGGGCTATAGGCTACTTTTATCTCGGGTAAACATAAGATCCTTCTGGAACGCGGGTGAAACCGCGGGGCGGAAGCTAGTGTAAAATATTTTTTCTGATTTTAAAATTATCAAATTATATTTAGAGCCGTATAGTATCATTAAAGTTTAATATAACAAATTGACGGGTAAGTATTTGTGCTTTAAATTATATGCCAATGACTTGTTGCAGCAAAAAAGTGCATTCACACTGCTTTATTTGAATATTTGAAAAAGCATGCATCTTTGTGGCGAGGCTTCAAAATAATATAAATACACATACAGATTAACAACAGTTTTGTAGATTATACTTTTGTATTAAAACAATCCGTGTTGTATTATTATAACCATGTTTTAATGAGAACATTATTAGAAAATAATCTTAACTATTTTTTTTTGTCAGTAGTTTGACAAGCAGGCAGACGGTATTTCAAGAAGGTGGCAATATTATTATAATGAAGTATTTTATCTAAAACTACTTTACCCCCTTAAACCCTTAACCTAACACCCTAGCGATCGCTTACGTTTTAAAGTGTGTGCATAATTTCAAGATTGTAAATCAGTCAATTTTTCTTTTTATATAATACAGATATAAAATAATATTTCTGAATAAAAATAAAAGAACTCACTCTGCAATATCCTGTTCTTACAATCCACATTATCCGAGTAATCGCAATATCCTTCAGAAGAGAACAGCAGACCGGTCGGGCACTGCTGTTCCACTGCCCACCCATCCCAGCAGTTCAGGAAGTTATTACAGAGACCTGGAGAAGGTATCTGAGCTCTCTTTCCAGCACATAAAGGATTGGGTTCGATTATAGGCTCATGTTTGGGTGCAATCAATATATTTTGATAGTTAGGATCTCTGTTGATTTGTTGGATAACATTGTTTGATACTGGTATCATGAACGCTGCTAAGGATCCACCAATAGCCTGCTGTAAAACAACACACAATAATAATGAAAAGTCGTAGAGAAAAAAAGTATATTTTTAATTCCAGTTATAATTTTTTAAATCATTTTTTCGTATCTCCGTGTTATAATCTTCAGTAGCGGTTTAAAAAAACCAGTTAATCAGAAAAACATTCAAAATAAATAAATTGGTTTTAATCCGTTAATCATAAAATAGAAAGTCAATTGTAGGTAAAGTACCTACCGTACGTAATTTTTGTCTCGTAATAGAACGTTGCAATTATTAAGGAAGTTCTATTTTATATTTTCACTAATAGCTTCCATTATTTTACTCACTCGTATAAAACTGAAGAATGGATTCAAGAAACTCCCATAGTTTGGTAAGTT
This sequence comes from Tetheella fluctuosa, assembly GCA_951216915.1. Lineage (NCBI taxonomy): Eukaryota > Metazoa > Arthropoda > Insecta > Lepidoptera > Drepanidae > Tetheella > Tetheella fluctuosa. The sequence goes on along the minus strand of OX578216.1, from coordinate 11,870,191 downwards.
GTCAGCATTTAACGCCCAATCCTGAAGATATGGATTCCTGTAGGTTTTGACTAGGTTGCCCTGTTCGTCGAAAACTGAAAAATGCCACATAGTAACTGATACATTTGTAAATAAATTTTACTTAATTTAAAAAAAGACAAGACTGTCTGTAAGATGACTGTAAAGACTGATTTTATATAAATTGCTTCTCAATTTTTTTTAAAGTGTTCCTCCTAAATCTGGCCCGTCATTATAAAGTTAATGCTCTAAAGCCGGAAGACTAATAAATAAAGAACATTTATATCATCTTCCGTTTCCTTTCAAAATGTAAATAAAACAAACTCTCAAAGGATAATGCATCTTATACCCTGTCCATTGCGTATACAGATACATTGACAGCTGAATAAGGATCTAATGAATATATGACTGCAGTCAGGATTCGATGGATAAATAACAAGAATAAAACCGACGCCATCAAACGAGAATGCCTCAACGGACAATGCCACGCAATATATCTTTTGTCAATATCTCACACTTCACATTTATTATTTATTAATATTAACGGGAAGTATTCTCTGTCTGTCTGTCATTTAGTTGTGATTGAAAGTTGTTTTATACGAATTTATTATGGTTATGTATTTTTTATATTGAATTTGTTGTGGTTAAACTTCAAGCATGCACATTATTAAAAATAAAAGAGGTTTATTTCATTTATGAGATGCTTTTAACTTTAGATAGTTTGAAACTCTTTATTGGTATTCCTTATAAAAAGGAAATACGTTGAAAGTGTCACAATGCATGGTTTTTCATGGATATAAAAGAATGGGTATTATGAATTGAAAATGTAGGCATCTAAATGATAATAAATTCCACGTGGAAACAAATGTTAAATTTAAGTTCAATAAGTACCGACTCCGATCATTAGAAAATGATATGCATATAGTTTGTAATTGCATTGAACTGAGTTGCAACAGAAAGGTTAAGGTGACGCCGCGTTAAGCTTAAAAATCTGAAATTCAACGTGCTGTGTCCCGCTCCCTACTATAGCGACCTCTCATAGAAAACCCACGTAAACGGAACGGGCGTATGCGACAAAATGGTTTTTATTGTTTAATTTAAAAACTACAAATATATTTCATAAAACCTAAGTACAATTTATTGTATCAGTTTCAATTAATACATGTAGAAATTTTGGAACCTCAAATCGATCCTCAATGCCAGTAAAATTGGAATCTCTTATTTAAAGAGGTCTTTTTGATTAATTATTTTGTGTTATAAAATTTAACCAATCGTGTTATGCAATGTACAAATAAAGTCAAAGACATGATGAATTCTTACAATAAATTTCAGTTCGTTCGCTTCAGTCATTGTTGAGAAAAATCGGAATCCTTGCAACCAAAATCTTCAAGGCGTCGCCTTAACAGGGGATTTAAGTTTTTATGTCAGTAGGTACAGATAACAAATGTTGTATGAGTAATCTCTTTTAATGAACTACATTTAGATTTAATATAGTATTATTCAAGTATTAAGAGTATTAAATCAAATTACTATCATCAAATGATTTATTTATTCTTATTGATATTATAAATGTGAAATTGTGTTTGCTGGTTTATTGGTTTGTGTTTCATTCAAGTAACCACGGATTTTTTACATAGAGATAATTTATGAATGAGACAGTGACTAATAAGCCACTAATTATTTCGGAGGACAAAAGCTATTAATGTATAGTTTTGGTTTCATTACACTATGTCAACAATTCATAATGCTCTCAAGCAAGATTCTCATCTCATTCTCATTTTTATCTTGTTTGAGGCATTATTTTCATTTTGTGGATCGTGTTAACGTAAGTCAGCTTACTCATTGAGGATAGATAAATACAAATAAGTAAGTATCCAAATCTTCTTAATGCATTTTAGTTAGTTGTTACTGGACTTAATATCACCAATAAATAATCAACACAGAAGCGGCAAATAGAGTAATAATTACCCATTTTATTTTATTATTATAATTTCTAGAGTCCCTGAATAATTTCTATAAATTTCAAGCAAATTTAAAAAAAACATTGAAATGGCCTTATTACCATTTACACTTAGAAGCATATAATTTAACACAAGTACGATAAAAAAAGAAAACTTCTGAAAAGATTTTCTAATGCACTGAAATTTAAGAAAAAAAAAACTTGCTGTAGGTGTTATGAACTTTACAAGTGTATTTAAAAAAAATAACTTCAAACAAACCAAAAATGAATGAATTTTATATCTTCTAGAATCATAATTTAAGACGTATAAAAGAAATTGTACTTTTAACTGTTTAATATTTTCAAGTTGAATTTTGAATTTAGTTAGTTACTTAGCTTTATTGTTATTGAAAGTAAGTACAACTTATTAAGTAAATGAGAATCCTACTACATAATATTCTAAATGTGAAAGTTTGGTTGGATGGATGGATGAATGAAATGTTTGTTACTCAATCACGTCAGAACGGGTGATCGGATTTGGATGAAATTTGGCACAGAGATAGATTATAGTCTGGAATAGTACAAAGGCTACGTTTTATCCCGAAAGAACATAAGAATCCTCGGGATCGCGAGTGAAACCGCGGGGCGGAAGCTAGTGTATGATAATTGAAAAATAGTCGTTAATAATAACGGGAAACATTTGAAATTTGAATACAAGATTGACTAAATCCTTGGAGGCGTCTGAATTATATGTTTTTTATTTATTTCTGGTGTCTTGCAGCTTATTTCAGTAACATGTAAACACTATGTACTGAAATAGATATACGAATATTATTTATAAGAGGTCGTTGAACTTTTAAAACATGATAATACATTACCTTTTGAAATTATAAATCAATTTCAAAATCTGTAAAATATATTGAAGTTCAAAACTGAGTCGAACTCGCAGAAATTACTAAAGCAATTTATACATTTTTTAATTCAGAGATAATAAATAAAAAAGGTAATTAGATTATTCAACACTTTTTACAAAAGCTTTTTAAGTTACATGTTAATCTTTATTAATTAAAGGATACTTGGGAAATAAATGACAAAACTTTCACACATGCATTATAAATTATCATTATAATAATTATTAAAAAAAAATAGTTGACAAATAAAAAAAGGTATTACTTACATAACAATCTCTTTTGTCTTCCTTCACTGGCCGGTTTACCCAATTCCGTAGCGCCCTCATCTCCGCGCCCACAAACAACTACTATGAGAATTAAAGTTAAAATCTTAATCATTATCACTCGATCCTTCTTACTAGCGAATGTGAAGTAAGGACAATGTCAGGGCTAAGAGTAAAACCTAGCTTATATAGTGTCGGACATCGAAAACAAGTACTCAATTGTAGGTACGTACGTGGGTTCTAGTTTAAGCCTGGATGCCAAAGGAAAGCCTAAAAGGATAAGCTTGTTCCACAATATCAGCACACTATGTAATTTGTTTTATCTTTTTATAGGCGCTTTTATGGTTTATTGCTGGGTGGGCAAATAAATTAGTGAAGTGAAACTAGGTACACGTTTTAGCTTGATATTTTTCGAGTAATAAAATAATCGGATATTGTAGGAATATAAGATGTCTCTCTCTGCTGATTATTTGCCTACCTTAAATCCTTACTTAATATTGTAAATGCGGAAGTTTGTATGTATGGAAGTTTGTTACTCCTTCACGCAAAAACTACAGAACGGATTTTGATGAAATTTGGTATGGAGGTAGCTGACACCCTGGATTATTATATAGACTACATGGAATAGTGTCTGAAATGAGAGAATAGTTTCTTTCCTGGACTATAAGTTAATATCCTGGGTCATCCTACCAACCAATATTAGATTAGTCATGAAAACGTGGCAAGCAGATAAACTGCCAGACTCACCATCGCATTTAGGATCTTATACTAAATTAAGGATAAATACATCTTGATATGTGTAGAGGATTTTAACCACACCTACAGTTACTTTAAAGTTGAACGTCTGCCAAGATTAAATCTTTAGCAACAATTGATTTTAAATTCTTTGCAGGAAAAAAACTGATAGATTTACACCACACTACACTTGATATAAGATCTTGAATGGGAACCGAGAAAATCTATTCCTTTGTAATATAATTCTAGAATTATCCGAGAGTATTTTCATTTATTATGTAGAGTCTTTAATACTTGAGAATATTGAATATATAAAATATATCTATAATATATGAAAAAAATCCTCGAAGCTGCCGATGGGCGAGGATCCTAGCAGGCTGGCAACATTTTTTCTTCGGCTGGCCTAGCTCCATTTTGAGTCTTTAGCTCCAGTTTCTATTAATAATTATCAATTATAAAAACGTGAAAGTTTTTCTTAGCTTTAGGTATACAAAGAATTAATATTTATTTATTTTTTAATAGCATAGTCGTCATGTTTCATTTATATACAACTTTTTGTCTTCTCCTATAATCAACATTCAAACTTGAGTCGGTACGTGATAATATAAATTATATAACTACCTGCATTTCTAACCTCTCTACATTAGAATCTAACAATGGCATGGCGAGATGGGTCCCTTTAATATAATATCCTGATTCTGATCTCGACGCAAGCCGCGCGCGCATACATTAATCACACTTGTCATGTAGATCTCTGGTTTGATGCTTTATTACATGTACAACTACAAGTATAAATTACTGATCTTGTTACGAGAAATAAAAGCGCAGTCGCATTAATGCAAATTGAAAATGGAATGCTTTATTTTTTAAAGTTGTGTATTGAAAATAAAGGAATAAATTACACCGTAGGTGCGTAATGGAGTAAGGTTTTGATTTATATTTCAATGACAACGAGTACTTTAAGTTATTCATTTGTTTTTATTTTAAAATATATTTGTTATGGCCAAACCTAAAGTTGCTAATAAACATTGTAGTTAAATACTGAGTAAGCAGAAAGTGATCTAGAAATTGTTGATATTCAACAAATTTCAAATTAAAAACCATTAAATATTGATATAGTTATCATGTATTTGGCGTTTATTCTTTGTCTTCCTTCCTTATGAATTTTTACAATCAGTGAGATCTTACTAGAACACTAGCGAAAAAAATATCTTTAAATATAAATAAGTACTCTCATTGCATCTGGATAAGTGACATTGCGTGCTTGGATGAATGCTAGCGTGGATCCCGGTTTCTATCCATAAATGGCTGTTTCCTTTCATCAGGACATTTGCTAGGCCTTTTTAGTTATTTTACATGGAACCAAAAACATATGTGGATGGGAAGAATGTGACGTTAGGTAGCATTGAATTATAATGTTGTTTACCGCTGGCTTTATAAGGGTTCTATCTCCCGATTCATATGCCAGTTTATTCTTTATTTAATTACAGAAGGCTTTTTATGAATGTTTTTAGTTACTACAATAATTTAAGTTACTTTTCTAAAGTCCTTTTTTAGTCTGTTTTAATACATACCTACTCGTAGTATATTAGTTATCGGGGTTCTACAGTATAAGATTTGCTTAGTTTTGAATCAGACCCTTCTTCCCTTTCTTCTGTTTCCTATAGAGATTTACTTTAGTGGCCCCACTTACCGAACCGTTAGGTTATACAGCGAGGCACACTATTCTTAGCGCCCTGAACAAGGCACCAGGAACCATCTGTGGTAGTTGCCGTCAAAATCTTCGTCATGGTACCTAAGCGAGTAGCTCGTGAGTTTCTCCACTACCATTTGTACAGAATCGTACCGCACTATATAGTCACTTACCACGCATCTCAAAGAATGCTAATTAGTTTGGGATCAGATGCTCGTGTGTGAAAAATGTCCTAGCATATTATTATTAAATCTAAAGTACCAATAGCTGGACAAAGGTCCCATAAATTTCTATAGCCAACAGTCGTAAAGATCTTGGTAGAGTCAATAGAGTATTTTACTCTTTATGAGAAAAAATCTAAAAATGTACAATTTACATAGCTTAGGCAATAAACAGTCGGAAAATGTCAGTTTTAGTTCATAAAATAACTTAATTAATTTTAAAATTCATTTCAAAGTTTTCAGTTTTTTTTAATCTGTTTCTAAACAAACAAAACAGTAGTCATTATAATGACGTCATACGTCAACTGAAGTACTATTATTATTATTTTTACACTTTAATTCACGCATTCAGGAACAGAACACTATTAAAAAGGATAATAGTTCATTTTTTATTTATAAAATGTTATAAGTCCAATTAAGACCAATATCAGCGTATTTATTTACTTACAAGAGACCAAATAACGTCATGACCTTAGAGTTACATGACGTCCAGCGTTTTCATCAAACTACTTGTGGAATTTGAAAATGTAAAATTTAAATGCATTTTTATGGCACTTATCGATTGAATAAAATTTTTGTGTTTTTTTTGGTGGCTAATTTGCTAATTAAGAACTTAGGAACGAATTGAGACACTTTTCAAAAATGGGTGTAATACCCTATTGTGTCTTAACTGAATAAATGAGTTTTGAGTTTAAGTTTGAAACGCTTGCATTTTACCGCTCCCAAAAACCAGAGTAGGATATCAGTCTATTTGGATTAGTTTCTTCGCTGTATTCTATAAAAGTCATAAATAAATGTTATCTTCTCACCGATTATCTATTTTCACCTTTTTTCTCTTCTGTTCATTTGCAGTCGTTAGTATGGTTAAAGATAAAAAGACATGAAACATACCTACAAGGATATTGGCTCTTAAATGCAGCTACAGAAAATACTATTTTCAAGTAGTTATTTAATAACGTTTTAATAAAGTTTAAGGTATCATTGTGGATGTGCCTGTGAGGGTTTTTCGCATGCTTTTATTGCACTAAATTTACTTAATTACGTTAGAACATACGCCAACGCCTTCCGCCAGCCAGCATAAATATTCAGTCCATTTCATTTAATCCTGTTCTTTAACTAGCTAAGGTAATAAGGTAACATAGTCTTAATTAGATACGTAAACTATTTCAATTGGAAGATATTGTTAGTTATTTCTAAAAAGTCTGTCATCTTAGGAGATATTTTATTTTTTATATTATTTATTTAAATAGACAGGACACACTCAGGTATATTTATTTATTAAGTACGCCTATTTAAATCTTTGAAGCAATTACTGCAGCTAGATAATTTAACGCAGGCAGTGCTCAATAGTAAATATAAGTTCATATAAACTCACCCATCAACCTATAATCAAGTGGAATAAAAAATACATTAAAAAGGTATCATGCATTAGTTAATATTTCCTATATCAGTATTTTAAGTCTCATTGATTGACAACTTCAAAGTGGAAGTCAAGCTTTGTTTTATAAAAGGCAGTGAAGAGTGAAAAAAATTAATAGAGATGTGCCTTTTGAAAGAAACTAAAAAAAAAATTAATAATATTTTGGGAAATTTATCACATACGGCTCCCAAACCATGCAGAGGTTTTACTATGGAAACCAGAATACTGGTATACTTACTACATAACCTTTTTACAAAAAATATACTTATTATAGATATTACACACAAACACAGGACAAACAGACATGCACACAAATGTATGTCCTGGGTGGGAATCAAACCACGCCAACCGGCTCATCGTAATAGGCGTGTTATGAGCTTCTATCAGTAAACAGATTGCAAAAGGTTCATAATTGATTGAGTATATGTTGATGGTGAAAAGAGTTCTAACTGTGAGTCAACTTTTTTTTAACTTTTTACTTTACAGGTTTGTGATGACCACAATCTCAGTTTGGTAAGTGATGATGTGGTCGAAGGTGGTAAGCACACAAAGCCTATATGGAACTAGCTCTGTGTAGCTGCCATGCATGACCTTCACCGCGGCATCCAAGGTCACTGAGCTATGATCACCGTTCATCAATTCTTCAAGTCAGATATCATAGTAAAAATAAAGATTTACTTCAAAGCGTCATACTTTGCCCTGAGGAATGCAATTGCAAGACAGTGAGGTATGAGTAACTCCCGCGTCTCGCGCTACCATCGAATTGACATGCGCGTGCGCCGAGTGCTTAAAATATTAGATTTAAATTAACTGTGGAGATAACATGTATCTTTTAATATAAGGAAGTGTTAATGGACATTGTTTCTAGGCTTATATTATTGATATTAAAGTTTTTTTATTAATGTCAAACGTATTAACAAGGCTGGCATTAAGGTGTTATTTATAAAGACATTAAAAGGTTTATGTTTTTTTTTTTGCGATTAATATTTTAGTTGTGAATTGTTGTTGGTGGATTTTTATTGAACGTCACTTAGTTTCTTCTGGTGACGTTCGGTTACATATTAATATAATACCTGAATCAATGGCAAGAAATAATACTATATTAACAACTATTTTATCTCTATTAAATTTTAAAATACGGAAGGGCATTTTGAAAGTAAATATGTTTTTATTATGGTTGAATCTTAAAATTGCTATTTCTATATTTTTATTTAGTCTTGGAGAACAATATATTATTAATTTTAACCCCTTAGCTCGCTTATGGGTCATGCGTTCAAACTTTATATATATTTTTTTTTATACCACTAGGTGGCAAACAAGCTTACGGCCCACCAGATGGTAAGCGGTTACCGTAGCCTATAGACGCTCATAACACCACCGGCAAAGAAAATACAATATTATTTTTTTCCTGTCAGGGATATCACTCACTAGTTGCCAACCTTGAGACATGAAGTTGTTAAGTCTCCTGTGCCTGTAATTTCACCGGGTCCCATACCCTCCTAGCCGAAACACAGTAATACAAGTGCACTACTATTTCATAGCGGAATTAGATATGGTGGTAGTACTTCCCCGGGCGAACTCTGCACTAAGAGTTTTACTACCTAAAATAAGAATTCAAGGAGACTCGATTAAAATTATGAAGCGCTAATAAAATCGCGGTATGAAATGTAGTGCAATCATAATAAATAACTGTTAAGTTATAACAAAGTGAAACTGCATCACTTTCTAGCACGCGCATCAGTCTGATGAAAGCGACATTAACATGATGAGCACGCGCCACTTTTTATTAAATAAGTTACATTTATCGATATTACCTATACATAACTACACAATAACGCACAATGGAGTGGTGGTGGTGGAGTTCAAGGCGATCATAGCTCGGTGATACTGATGTCAAGTTCGTGGGTTCGAATCCTACAATGAGCTGTAGCTTTCGGTGAAGGAAAATATCGTGAGGATGGTACCATAGCACGGTGGTACGATACTTTACGAAAAATAAATAACATGAATAAATATAGATACTTAAAAATATACGCTTTATTGATATAACAGATGGCCGCTTACCTCGGGCAACGTATTAGTCTTGCAATTCAACGAGGTAACATCGATTTAAACGCAGTTTTTTTTTTCTATAATTGTATTCATATATTTTATTATAATATTTAGTTTAAGTAGTTAAGTTTATTGTTTTTGTTTGTAATACAAATATACACACAAAAAATGTATAATAAAATATACATATTATACCTACCTATATTAAATAAACATGTACCAAATCTTGATACCTAGGTAGGTAACTTAATGAAACAGACTATGGTATGCCATTATGTTTTTACTTTCATTAAAATCAATTTAAAAAGGAAATGTCAATTAACAAGTGCTTACCCTTTTATTAATTTCCGGATTCAAAAAATGCTCATGAAATTAATCCAACATGAACTTTAAGCATTGTTGTTACAAATTATTCTTTGTACAGTAAAAAAGTTTAAATACATAGCTATTGTTGTCGTTCTTATTTACCTTTTGTAATTGAAATATCGATCATTTAACACAAGCCATTTTGAATTATTAAGATATGAATCAATTGATTTATTTTTAAATATACAACCTCTTTAGTGGATATAAATAAATTTCCTGATATGAAGCGTATAAAAGGTTTTATGTTATAATGAATATTCATTGTTGTTTTAACAACTGTGTAGATCGGTCCAATTTTTTACGTATATTATATATACCTACGTAAAATGATATATTATTATATACTGGGTGATTTTGTTATCACTGGCAATACTTGCAAGGGTGGAAGTACTCATCAAAATGAACAACTTTTATTATGGGACTAACTGTGAAATCATGAAAAAATTATCAGTTGTTCCATACAAAAGTTCAATACCTACTCGACCAAAATGTATGAAGCAACCATATTATTTTACGCGATATCAGAGTTAGCCCAATAATAAAAGTTGTTCACATTGATGAGTACTTCCACCCCTGCAAGTATTGCCAGTGATAACAAAATCACCCTGTATATATACGTAAAATTAAACCGATTTTGGTGAAATTTCGCAATAGGAACGAAACAGGGGTGGATGTTAGTATTCCTAAAGTAAGCGAGTAAGAAATTAAATATAAAATATTTAAACAAAGACATATAAACGTCTTTATTTTGTAATTCAAAGCCTAATTTTAACAATTACACAGTCTTTGTTCACAAACTGATTGCGTTTAAAAATTGAGCCACACATCCGGTTTCTGGTCATGTAAAGTATGAAGTATCGCTAATGTAGCCTACATTCTTCATTAAGTTGAGAAACATACTTATTACACAACCGACGTAGGTTATTAGCACTTTAAAGAGCCTAACAATTATGTAAGAAGGTGTTTTTGTAGCCGCCTGTACTATTATGCACTATGACATAATTATGATACACAAATTGTGTACACAATTAATAAATAGACTTTTAAGCAAATTATTGTAAATGGTGCATGTAATAATAACCACGATTTTATTTAAAAATTACTTTTAGAATTCGATATCACATTGGCAATACCCTGGTGGTGGACCGTGTTTTAATTTTTCACCCGCATTCCCGAGGGATCTTATTATTATTATTTTTTTTATACTACTTAGCTGGCAAACAAGCTTACGGCCCACCTGATGGTAAGCGGTTACCGTAGCCTATAGACGCTCATAACACCACGGGCAAAGAAAATACAATTTTATATTTTCCCTGCCAGGGATATCACTCACGCGTTGCCAACCTTGATACCGAAACACAGTAATACAAGTGCATTACTATTTCACGGCGGAATTAGATATGATGGTAAGTACTACCACCATATCTAACCTCGAGCAAACTCTGCACTAAGAGTTCTGCTACCTCCTTCTTATGTTTTCCCAAGATAAAAAGTTCTATGTGTTAATACAGAATATATTTTATCTGTGTGCCAAATTTTATCCAGATCCGTTCAGCTGTTCTGGCCATCCATCCTCACAAATATTCACGTTTATAATATTACTAGCTTCTGCCCCGCGGTTTCACCCGTGTTTCCGAGGGACCTTATGTTTTCCGGTATAAAAAGTAGCCTATGTGCTATTCCAGACTATGATCTATCTCTGTACTAAATTTCATTCAGATCCGTTCTAGCGTGATTGAGTAACAGACATCCATCCAAACATTCTCATTTATAATATTATAGTAGGATAGTAAAATGGGATACATTTAATTAGCCTAAATCGTTTATTGAATACATCTATACATACTCGTATATATAAAAATGGATCGCCGAAATGTTTGTACGCGCATAACTTCTGAACGACTACACCAAATTGGATAAATCTTTGTTGTGTTTGTAATTGTCAGGAGAAGGTTTGTACAATATAAAAAATATACAGGGAACGCGCGTGAAACCGCGGGGAACAGGTAGTTTACCATAAACATACAAACTATAATATACAGAACATTTCCTAGATGCTGCCCTCGCTGCTGATTGGCAAGGTTCCCATCAGGCTGGCAGCGTTTTCTCTTTGGATGGCTAAGCTAATGCGTTAGTGGTAAGAAGTCGCCCACAGGTCTCCAGAGATCTCTCATGATGTGTTTTTTTACTACATTTCCCATACGTCCATCAATATACAGTATTGAGTTTGTAATTAAAAGAGTATATTAGTTCTAACTTGTGCCACTAGATGGCAATACTTGGAGAATTTAATGATACTCTAGCGACATAAAAAAAAAGAAAATATTGAGGGAAAAGATATTTTTTTAAGTTAACTTATAATATTACTTAAGTGTAAGTGTAAGTTAAGTGTTGAAATAGAAAAAATCCATCTCATTAATAGGTATAACTGTTATTCTAAACCGGATATTTTTTTAATTTCTTATTTTCAATCAATTCTATAATTATTTTAATTATATTTAAACGATATTATTAGTTATTGATATTGGTTTTTAGTACAAAAACCAATGAACCAATGATCATAAAGTAGATTAACAGCATTTTGGCATTCAATCGCTAATTTCCTTTGCACTGCACGTAGAACAATAACAGGATTTGAAGACTGACGAGAGCTTGTACATAAGAGAAAGGGATGGTTGTACATATTTAGCAATTTGAGTGAGCGAGACAGGGATATCGACGTAACCTTTCGCTGAGCTGTTCTACAGCTAAGAATGGATGACAAAAAGTGTGTAAGTCAGTGCGGCATAGAGTGCGGTACGGGCGTCATACGGGCTTCATTAAACTTAGATAGGTCACTAAAAAGTGACATTAAGTTATATATAAGTGACAGATAGGTTAGTGTTTTTATATAACGCAAGATGGCGTTTCGATCAAGCGTGGGAGTCATTTTTCTAGGCTGTTTAGTTGGTAAGTAATTTTTTTATTAAATATTTTATTTTATTTTTACCAATAAATATAATTTTAATATGAATGAAAATTAATGATTATTTTCAAATCAAAACACTTTCTATATATTTTCATTATACCTACAATGACCTATTTCATGTAACCTTTAAAACTAAATATGTTTATGTTTTACAATATGTCAAGCAACCGGATGGCCTTGGGATACAGAATTACTATTCCTGTCTAATTTGAATGTTACCAACTACACTGGTTATAAGCCATCTGTATTCGATTAAATCATTTCGCAATTAAATGGCTATACAAATTAACTATTCATATATTCATAGCGGTGTAAAACAAAAATTAACTGCGAAGATAAAGGTCATATAACTTCCAATTATTTTCATATAAACAGTTCTTTGGAATGTTTTCGAAGGAAAGACATCAACGCGTTTGCTTCGTAGTACATTGTTATTTGTCGTAGCGTTTTCGTAGCTATCATGGAAAAAAAAACTCTATAGCGTCAACTATATGATTCAAATTCCAAAAAGTCTATCTGAATCCTGAATATGGATGAAAATATACCTACTTCCATATTAATATAATATTATGCATACAAAAGTTTGTATGGATGTTTGTTACTCTTGAAATTAGGTTAACAAATAGATTATACCCTGGAATTAAATATAAGATCTTTTAGGAATACGAGTAAAACCCTGGGGCAGTAATTAGTTAATTTTGTAACTTATCAGCCATTAATCCGGTTCTATTAATGAGTAATAATGACTGTAAAAAATGGAAGATGCAAACATGCTATCAAAACATTGCGCAAATACTTTGATACACGCATGCGCACTCAATCATTTATCTATATAACGATCTTTTACTACTACATATATAGAACTGTTCCATTTATTGATTCACTTGCTTCTGGCCCGCATTTACCCATCTCGAGGAAACTTGTGTTTTTTGAGATTAAAAGTAGCTTATATGTTACTCCAGGGTATGATCTATATATATGCTAAGTTTCATCCAAATCCATTCAGCCGTTTATACGTAATTGAGTCACAAACATACAAACTTTCACATTTGTATTATTAAGTAGGATTAGTAGGATAGAGATGGAAGTTTTATATACAGGCTGTTTATTATTCAACACGTATTTCGCTTATCTGGAGTAGAAAGCTTGAGACACAATGGATTGTTATGTAGTAAGAGACTTTCTAAATCCTTTCTTGAGCCACCGAAAATAAATCAAATACATCAATACAATGTATTGATCAATACTCAAATTGTTGTAAACGAATATAGCTCAGTGATGTTGAATGCTGCGGCGAAGGTTGTGGGTTTGAATCTATACTAATATCACAGCGTAAAATGAAAAATGCCGCTTTGTATAGGCATTGCTCCATTGTGTCCCAAGCGAGTGTGTGGCAGCTTGGGCTCACTACCGCCCCACTCTCACCCCGCACGATTACTCTGTCTAGACATGTCCGTTGGCCAACTGTAAGAGTTACATAAACTGTGCTAATATTATAAAGCTGAAGACAATGTTTGGTTGAACGCGCTAAACTCAGGAACTACTGGTTTGAATTGATTTTTTTTTAATGTTAGATAGCCTATTTATCGAGGAAGGCTTTAGGATACTTTTTATTCCGGGGAAACATATGATCAGGGACGGGGTGAAACCGCGGGGTGGAAGCTAGTTCTAAAATAAACGTGAATGATATAGCATGGTAGTGTACTTAAGTAGCAATACCTTTTTAACTTTGCTTGCATACCACTTATCATTATAAAATTTGACCCCATGACATGTGACGTCATTAACATTGAGCTTGGCAACAAATTGGCAATCTCTATTACTGCCCATAGGTGACTGAAGCCATCGGATGCCAAAATAAAACCGAGCTCGTTCGATAGAAACCAGACATCATATTTATTGACTAATTTTAAAATTATTACAGCTGTAGCAATAAAACCGGTTCAGTATAATCCCTATAATATGTATTTTAATTGATGCCTTATGTGTATGTTCTTATAATTTTATAAACAACTAGCTGTCCCCCGCGGTTTCACTCGCGTAGCGGTTTAAAAAATAGATGTTGTCCGATTCTCCACCCTAGCCGATATGCTCGCTAAGATTCACGAAAATCGGTCGAGCCGTTTCAGAGGAGTTCAACCACGCACCCCGTGACACGAGAATTTTATATATTAGATAAAGAATATCAATAGGTTGTGGAACGAGCTGTCCGCTATATTTTTTCCAAGGGAGTACAGCATGGGGTTCTTTAAGAAACGTGTGAACAGATTGCAGGGTGTATGTGACGTCAATAGGCTATGGTGCCCGCTTACCATTAGGCGAATTGTTTGGTATCTTAGTGGCATAAAAATAATAATTGTATTATATTGTATATAATACTACATTTATGGATTCGTTAAGACTTTGACAAAGTTTTAATTTAATTACTATTAAATCCAAGATTTGTATATTTATCTTTAACATTGAATTCTAACAAATAAAATAAATATCAATGTTTGTAGGTTTGAATGTTTGAGTCTCAATCAGGCATAAACAGTTGAACGGATTTGAATGAAACTTGGCATAGAGATAGATCATATTCTAAAATAAAACTATGGATACTTTGTATCTCGACAAAAATTAAAATCTCACAGTAATGCAGGTGCAACCGCGATGTCGAGGCTAGTATAAAAAAATAATATTTCAAATGAATTCTATAACTACCTAGGTATATAGTGAAACAAACGTTGTTCAAATACTGAAAGTAATTAGGTTACTTAGGTTAACTGAAGGTTATCAGTTATAGATAACTTTTAAACACTAGTGTTGGGACACAGTCGGTTGACTTTCGTTCGGTTCACAAAAAGCTACGCGTGGTTAGGTAACAGAGAAATCAGCTCTGTCTGTTGCTTCACAATTCTGTATATTTACCTTTTATTTTTGATGTTGGAGTCTCTGAAAAATGTCTGCAACAGTTTATTATTAACAGGTTTTAAAGAGCATAAAGGTTCATTAATATTTATATCTTGTATGTCACATCATATTATTAAATAAAACTCTCCATCTATGGAAATTCTTCTACAATATGGTAACCTTCTGGTTGTATTACCTCTTTAATATTACACAAACATATGAATTAGCTAGTGTTCTATATATAAAAATCAATGTTTGTTTGTTTGTTTGACTAAACTTTAAATGCGAAAAAAAAAACATTTTTACGAATAAACATGTTTTCGCGATAAACAAATTGCACGAGGCAAAATCTAGTTTATAATATTAATTGGATAACCACATAATAATTCTGAAAGTACCATTAAATTTTCACGATAATAATCTACGAGTAAATCTAAAATTGTAACTCAGTACATGATTTCTGTTGCTGGTAACATAATCGTTCCGTGATATTTATTGCCCCATTTCGGCGAAGGCAAAGGGTTATTATTTTACACGAGTATATAATGTTACTGAAATACTGCACTGTAGTTAGATACTTACTTATAACACAAGATGATGTTTGAATGTAGCGCCAGGGACTAAAAGTTGAGGGAACCGTTTGTCGTGGTATGGACCTGTTATGAAGAGGGATAAAAGCCATGTTCCTAAAAGAGTTATGAATATGAAAGTGGATGGATATATGGGAAAGAGATAGATAGTAAGAAAGGAGTGAATGCAGATATGATGGATAGGTGGCCCAAATGGAAAAATAGTACGTCGTAATTTGCGTCGACCCCAAATGATTGGGAACAAGGCAGGAAAATCTATCTTTGTTTATGAACATTTCGTTGAAGTACAACATACACCCTGTTATATTTATATTTATTGAAGTTATGTTATCTATTATATTTATAAAAGTTAATACTTGTAATATTACTGAATATAGAAATAAAAATCTATTAAAACTACAATCGCAAAATACATTTTCTTAAATTTATTTATCTAATATATAAAATACTCGTGTCACATTGTTTGTCTGCAAACTCCTCCGAAGCGGCTTGACCGATTCTTATGCAATTTTTTGTGCATATTTGGTAGGTCTAAGAATAGGTCATAAAGTATATTTCATACCGCTACGCGGGTGAAACCGCGGGGGACGGCTAGTTTGATATAAAAAAGCTAGGAGACTTTTTTTAAAGCCAAATTTAAACATAATTATTCTTTCACTGATACGTGTTCTAAGAATAAATACTACTTAACCTCCAGAATATAGAACCACATTTGTATTTGTTAAATCAATTTGAATTTTACAATCTCCTGAGAGCTTCGGGTTCTTTGAGTATGTATGTACAACAATGTATGAGTTGTGTCAGCGAAACAAAGTGCGTCATCGTTACATATCAAGTTCTCAACAAGAAACATTGTACTGTAGTCCCCGGTCATTGCCACCTAGCCCGGTGGAAGATCTTTCGTATTCATCGTACCATAGACTATACTCAACAAGTAGGTAACCTTATTAAATCCTACTTTATTGATATTATAAATGTGAAAGTTTGTGAGGATGGATGGATGTCTGGATGTTTGTTACTCTTTCACCCAAAAACTACCAAACTGATTTGGATGAAATTAGGCACACACAGATAGAATATATTTTAAATTATAATAAAAAATACTTTTTATAAAAGAAAAAATAAAGAAAAAGAATTTATTCCTTACAGCTTAAAGAAAACTATACATTGCAAAAAATTATAAGCGCAAATAATTCGCACATATAAAATAACTAAACTATGCGTTGCGTAAGGAAAGGGACTTGGCATCAGCATTCGCTGAGTAAACGTCGTGAAGACAGATACTCAGCGCTAGTTTTCAGCGAAGCCCATGTACCACGTGACAAATTACATAAAGATAATATGTGTTTGTAACTGGTAAAAACAAAATTATTAAAAATAGAAAAGCAGAACAAAACAAAAAACTATAAAAATATACAATACCATCAAATAAGCAGCTAACCTTTTTGAATTTTGATTAAAATTTCTTTACATCGAATCTTAAACTTATATTACTTTTCAATTTACGGATTGGAGGTGGAATATTATTCCACACATTGGAAGCTGCATATTTGACTTATGCTTTGGTATGACAAGTTTATCAAATGCCCGTGACCTTGTATTTAAAAAGTGTGCATCTTTACACCATGACAACTTGTTGAATAAATAAATCGGTCGATTACTAAATATTATTCGATGTGTAAATCAATGTGATCAAATGCAATTTTCTTCTTGATTCCATGTTTAGTATGCCTTTTTCATTAATTATCGGACTTATATGAGATCTTTTTGGGACTTTATAGCAAAACCGAATACATGCGTTTTGAACCCGGTTTTATCCCGGTAATACATAAGATCACTCGGGAACGCGGGTGATACCGCGGGTGAAAGGTAGTATGTATTAAAATGTGAATGTATGTTTTATTGTTACCTTTAAATTTGGATAACAGATAGCCTATAATAGTATGGAAAAGGACATAGGTAACTTTTTTTCTCGAAAACGTGGATGAAACCGCCGGTGACAGCTAGTTTGTAAATTATGAAAAATTATCTTAATTTTTTCTATAGGTTAGGATGTAGAAAAAACTAATAGGTAGACATTATAATTTATTTATAATATATTTCCTGTTAATGTCTCTAGAAAGCAATAATTCTAGTAACGCATGAACACAACCTTCCTCAAGATCAACGATCAATTGTCAGGAAGTCTGCGTACGATTCAATGTAAACTACTTTTGCTTATGTTTATACATAACGCATGCGCATAATTCATGTACACGCGGTATTTGTGACTTATTTGTATATTTTAAATCTAGTTATGATTGCCTGGCATCACCTTGCACTCCATTTTTTTATACCAATGTTATGGAATACCAGTTTGAGAAACGGCAAAAACTATTAGACGGGCCGGTTAGCGTTAATTCTAGAGTCTTAAGTTCGATTCCCATCCAGAACAAATATTTGTATGCATTTCTGAAAGTAATTATATATATGCATACTTGTATACAATTAATATATGTAGTAATCATGATGACCATGATGTCAATTAATGCTTATGTCAAGTTTTGAGTTCAGAAGAAATATAATTGAATTAAAAACCTAGCTCTGTGACATAAGGTTTATTTTCAAGTAACACAATATTTTCTTGAGACTTATGGTTTGCTTTTCGTTCCAAAACATGGCCCTCAATCTTTCTTAATTTGAATAATTAATTCTTATTCTAATATTAAATATATTTTAACTGTTTCCAGTTTTAGCATCATCAGCTGGACCAAAAGGCAGAAGGAAGCCAGTGAACCTGCCCCCCAGGCCCGTTGTTGACTCAGAACGTGACCCAGAGATCACCAGCTCCTGCCCTGAAGATGGTTTTTTCGCTGATGCCGAGCAGTGCGATAAATACTATGAATGCAGGTAAGGGTTAATTTACTGCCGGCAAACTAAAGTCAAAAAGCAGCTTTGTCTTTCTACATATTTGTAAAGGGTATAATGCCCTCACTCCACAGTGTCTTGGGCCCAGGAAGGACAGTATTTTTTTTAAATGAAGTTCCTTTACGCATCTTGCGGTAAGAATTCACTGGCAGAAAAGGGAACGTAACGATAAGCGTTCTCTGTCTTTTATACATTTCCATAGCCAGTTTTTATTATAAAACTGTAATTATGAATTGAACATTACTTCTTCCATTCTTCTTTATTATTCACAAAAATATTTTTAATATATTCCAAAGATTTATCACCAAGCCAGAAATTATATGCGAGATCAATTTATGTGTTCGCTTGCTTCAAATTTTCCTTGTTGGTACGTTGACTCATACTTACATGTATTTACTTCAAGAGCGTTTTGTGAGAGATTTTCAATGAGGATTTTAAACATAACTTTGGTGACATCAATGCAAATAGAGATAAATACACGAACATATCCTATCCTATTAGGATTATAAATGCAAAATTTTGGATGGATGGATGTTTTAGAATGGCTGAACGGATTTGGATGAAATTTTCCACAGATACTATAGTCTAGAATAGCACAAAGGCTACTTTTTATTCCGAAAAAATATAATTTCCTAGTGAACGCGGGTGAAACCACAAAGCGAAATCTAGTGAATATATAATCCCCACACCAAGCATTTATTGTGAGGGAATCATGATAGCATAATGATTATATTACAGTAAAAGCTATTTAATTGCACTATAAATAAGACCTTAATCATGCCACAAAAATATTAACAACTATAAAATTATAATGGTATTTCCTATTTTTATTGTATACGCTTGTTTCAACTCAATCTCACCATGTGATAAGTAATAATATGGCTGAAGGTGGTAAGCACACAAAGCCTAGAAAGAACTGTATCTCACGTACAGATCCCAGAGCATGCCGGTAAGTGTTCTGCGATAGATTTTAACTTGAGAGTGGTAGCTAGCCAGCCTGCTACCACAAAGTATTCTACCACCGTGCTATGTTTTCCTTCAAACACAGACCTATAATTACATATCAATATAATCAATCATAGAAAGTATTTCCGTAACTAAGATCTCAATTTATATATTACAGGAATGGTGAGATTATTGAGAAGCTCTGCCCTGACGGTATGGTGTTCAACGACTACAGCCCTGAAGAGGAAAAATGTGACTTGCCTTTTAACCTAGATTGCTCGGCGCGGCCTAAATTACGTAAGTAAAATAATTATATAGTATTTGTACGATGTATTTATTCTTGCTAATATTAGTTATTTTCCTGCATAAGCAAACCTTAATATCAAGAAATAAAAATAAACTCTTTAATTTTATTTATGAGCCGTTGATATGTATCAACGGCTAATCACAATAGTATGTACTATCGTGTTAATCTACATAGAGTATCTTCTCTTAAATTTTACGTGGGTATATAAAAAAATATGAAAAAGTACCCTAAAATATTGTACCCTATTTTGTGCTTGTTGATCATTTCTTTTTAAACAATCATAGCATGGGGTTATCTAGACGGGTGTGAAGATATTTTTGCAGGGTCGGCAACAAGTGTTACTCCTGGTATTGCAAACGTCAGTAGGCTACGGTAACCACTTACCATCGGCACTGGGCCGTATGCTTGTTTTCCACCTTAATAGTATAAAAAGATAACATTTTCGTGGAAAATAGCGTGCGAGGACATAATAAGGCATGTTGTTTATAGAAAAAGTGGGGTAAAACCGGATTTACTCTAGGATTTTTGGTTGAATACTCTAACACATAGTGTGAATCGACAAGAATTGTATTGCACATGCAGTGAACGAATGTAGCGGTAAATCGACCTCTAGAATACAATCGTAGATACAGTCATATCTGCCTTTGGTCAATGATACAGACATTGGTCAGTTGTAGCGTGGTTGTAGGTAATAGGTAATTCACGGCACGTGTTTGTGCTGATTGAGTCAATAGTATGTTAGCACACAGTCAGTGTTAGGGCTGAAAATTAAAAAAAGAATGATTATCTATTGCATGAGGATACTTACATCATAAAATATGTTATCAGTTGATAAATCAATTTATAATCCCACTAGCTTTCGCCCCGCGGTTTCACCCACGTTCCATAAACTACCATAATGCAAAAAATTACGTCAATCCATTGCATTTTTGCTGCATGAAAGAAGGATAAGCCAACAAACCGTGTAATAGTAAAAAGGCTATCCCTTTTTCCCTAGGAAGGGATTAGTAGATATCGATTTTAAGGCGATGATAGGTCAATGGTAGTGACGTCAGACACCGCGGCGAAAGTCGTGGGATCAAATCCTACAATTAACTTGAGCTTTTGGCGAAGGAAAACATCGTGAGGAAACCATACACCGGAGGTAGAGTACTATGTAGTACCCGCCTGGCGTTCTACCACCCTCAAGTTGAAAATCTGTCGCCAAACACCTATTGGTATGTTCCGTCAGCTGTACTTGACAGCCAGTTCCTTCTAGGCTTTGTGTGCTTACCACCTTCGGTTACATCATTACTTACCATAGTGAGATTGTGGTCAAACACAAGCCTATACAAAGTAAAAAAAAAAAACAAATACAAGTAGTATAAATATATTCATTGCGTAATTATTCTTAAGTAACACTCTTGGTGGGGTAATCAATATTTAATTTAATAAAAAAATACTATTTAATAAAAAAATGAGAAATATAATTTAATTAAAAAAAACCGGATATTAACAGAATGTGACGGCCTGTAAAGAAATCGAACACTTGAGCTATCAAGAACTTATCGTCAACCTGTAAAACTGGCTCTAACTGCTCTACTCATAACTCATGCAAAAACGTGACACAACCCTAAATAGATATACCTAAATCAACCGATTTAGGTACTCATCTGTCGCATCACTAGACTACAGATTATACATAAATAGTGAGGGTCACCGCTGTTCGAAACAACTTTCCAATCTCAAGGGAGGCATGGCCTTGGTGCTCGAGACACGAGGCAGATTTTATTGTAAAATCACTTATACCTATTGGGTGGGCGGAAATGTCTGTTGCTACCTCTAATCTAGGCTGTGCTTATTATAGAACTCACTAAATACTAAGCATTCTTGATAATATTAATATTTAGAACTATCTATGTATATATTTAAAAAGTTCGTTAAACATATGTTATGTAAAAAAGGGAAAAATTTTGTATAAGAATGCCTTCTTATTTGAATGAAATGTCTGCTTGACATGCTATTTTAATATAGTTACATAATATCTATTAACTTTTTGAATATTAAATACCTAACTTCTCAATTTACTTTCATACAAACAGAAACTCCCATTCCATCTCTCCACTGCGTGCGTCAAAACGGCTACTTCTCTCACGAGGACCCGAAAGAATGTGGCAAGTTCTACTACTGTGTTGATGGCAAGTTCAACATGATCACGTGCCCTGATGGTCTGGTTTACAACGACAAGACCGGCATCTGCACGTGGCCTGATGAAGCAAAGAAGAAGGGATGCGGCGCTGCTGGTGGGTATCTTGATTGTTTTTGAGAGGATTGTAGTAGGTAAGCAATGCTGCCAATAGGGAAACAAAAACTGGTCCCAGATTCATTTAAGTTGAAACATACATAACTTATAAGACAGACCAATGATTACAGGTTAGGATTATTCATCACAAACCTTATGATGAACATTATATTACACTATCTGTCTACCTTTTTTCACACTTATAATCATCATAATATTAAGCTAAGGTATATCCACTGTCAAACGATCCTGAAATGCTTACCCTATACTAGACATTTCTTCAGAAACTCTCTTATTCTACCATTCCAGAGGTTTTCAATTTTGCATGCCCCGCTGTAAACGAGACGTTTGGTCTGACCCACCCTCGTTATGCCGACCCTGACGACTGCCAGTTCTTCTACGTGTGCATTAACGGTAATACCCCGAGGAGGTCTGGCTGCAAACTTGGACAGGCATTCGATGACGACAGCAAGAAGTGTGAGTGGGCGAGGAAAATTCCTGAATGGTAAGTTTAAGTAATTTTCCATTGTGAGGGTTGTGTTTGTGTTTGACTACAAGTAAGTATTATCTCACATTATGAACCTATTACAATTATAACTAATGTAAAATTAGAAGATTGGGACTCCCCTAATACTTATATCTAAACTTAAAAGAGCAGTCCTAACTCATGCCCAAGTGAAGGAATTTGTTTTTTTTTAATCCCACCGAAGTAATTTATAGTACAATCAAAGGTGGTAAAACCGAGAAAAAAACTGACGCTCAAGATCAGCTGAGAACATGAGAGTGATAAGCAGCCAGGTTAGTACTACAAAGTATTACCAGAAGTGAACGTGTATTGTGGTAATTGAATCCACGATACTTCATCTGCTTCATGTTCATCACAATTACTGCGCTATCATCGCGTCATAACGCAGTTTGAAATGACTGATGAATCAAATAATTAAACTAATGATTTATTTCTAGTGCTGACTGGTACAAGGGCCAGCTGACTGATGCTGAACTGGAAGCCCTGGAGAACCCACCCACCAGCAAGCCACGTCGCAAGCCTCAACGTCCGCATAAAGGAAAAGTGCTGGAAGATGAAGAAGAATAGTTCATCTAGCTCTAGTTAGGTTAATAAAGTTATAAGTTTTAAGTAATAATGTGTTTTGTTTAATAGCTCCCTGTACACTTGCTATCCAATACAAACAAAGTAAATCATTTAGAAATCGCAAGTCCGATTTATTTAAATTTTGTAGTTATAATTAATTAAAAAGTGAGTAGTTTTGTTTTACTTTTTCAAAAAACAATCGGTATTTCAACCAATAAAATGAATCATGATATTACTATTTTGCTATTACATCTTCTATATTTAAGAACTGAGATCTTATCAGTTAGCTTCCTTCACTCTCTCCGATCTGTTCCTGTATCTCCTTATATGACATGACGTCTACATTTGCTTTCACTAGGTCTATATAGCTTATCCTTGTTCTAACTCTTCTTCACTTTCCTTATATAATATTTTAGATAAGTTCGTCGTGACGTATAAGATGTTCAAACATCTTTCTCCTCCTATTTTCTATGGTTTTTATTACATACATGGAGAAAAGAGTTCTTCAAAGTTGGCAGGCATTAACAACATTATTGTGATGGATCGTCTACCTTCTTTTGACGTAGCATAAATGAAAACATAGAATTTCTTGAATATCTTAAAACACACTAAGAGAGAGAAAAAAATGTAATTAGCATTATTCATTAGGTATTCAGTACTTATTCTCTATGGATAAGGGTTTATACTGTATCATTACAAAATAAATAGATAACCTTAATTTAATATATTTATTCTCTCACATATTTTTCTATTTACATTTATTTCCTTTTGAGCAGTTATATTTACAGAAAAACTATATGAAAAATATATAATATAATGTCTTTGTTGGTAAATATATATTCTATGGTAACTAATATCACGTACTAATCATCTGTATTTGGCAACTCGTTCGTTCGTTGTGTGCGGGGGATATACTCATTAATCACAAAGTTTTATCAGTAGAAATAAATAGGACTCGGTGGAAACAATATTCCAATTTTCTGGGAAAATAATTAAAATTATATAAAAATGGTATCATAAGACGAAAACTTAATCATTCATTTACTTACAAACATTATCTTTGCACTTTTGGTAAGGTACCTACATATTATTATTAATCTCTCTTATTCAATAGGTACATATTTATAATATTTTTCATTATAATAATTTTATTTTCATTTAGTGACACAACAATTAAAGTTAATTAATAATTAGTGGGTAACGAAAGATGTCACGTAACAGACATACAATAAATTGTTAGTTTTTTGCATTTCTTGCCTTCTCTCTCGTACTAATAATTTATGATGTGCTGTCTTATTATGTAATGCAATATTTATTTAACAATATTGGAAAAATTAAATTCATTAGAAGTTTGACAAAATACACGTGAGTTATAAAAATTACAAATACTTGAAAATTTAAAAAATAAAACTAAAATCCCACGAAACAAATTACTTATTTCTCAAACAAGAATGTTATTCAAGTTTATAGTTTTCGTCTTGGAATACTATGGTGTTATTAAATCACGCATGAGCGCAGTGTGGCACCAGCTCAGGGTCTTCACAGGTGAGGTTCTGGTCGTCGAAGACCTGGCCTTCGCCGCAAGAGATGAGGCG
The DNA here is from genome assembly GCA_951216915.1 of Tetheella fluctuosa. Lineage (NCBI taxonomy): Eukaryota > Metazoa > Arthropoda > Insecta > Lepidoptera > Drepanidae > Tetheella > Tetheella fluctuosa. Next base: position 11,845,019 of record OX578216.1, on the reverse strand, counting down.
GGGCTGTCCTTCTACGCAGGTGATGAGTCTGTGGCAGTCTCCGGGCACGGGGAAACGAGGGAACGGCCAGAACTTGGCGGCTTGCGAGTTTGAGGGCACTTTAGCTGGGCATTTGAAGCCAACAACCGCTGTTTAATTAAAAAATATTATTAGTAACAAGACAATCTAAACGTGACAAATTATAGTACACTAGCTTCTGCCCCGCGGTTTCACCCGCGTTCCCGAGGGATCTTATGTTTTCCCGGGATAAAAAATACGTAAGTTATTTCATTATATGATCTATCTTTGTGCTAAATTTCATACAGATCCGTTCAGCCGTTATGGCGCGATTGCGTAACAAACAGCCATCCATCCATTATTAGTACGATTATCTTCAGACATCCAAGGGCGAGTCTTTTATGTAAACGCCACGCGCCATCTAGCCACATACATTTAAACTTTAATCAACAGCTCTGAAGTAAGGTAACAATTTCTACAGAGTATCCTAGAGATATATGTATATATCTCACGATATATGAACGCCATCTAGAAATTACCTTAAACTTATGGTTTGTCACTCAATCAAGCCACATGTACCCTGTTATGGTTAGTAATTGTACTCTACAGATCGCTCTGATTTAGATAATTATTGCCCGAAACATAATGTTTTCAAGCCCAGTTTCAGCGTGAATTTATCTTCGTGCAAACCGAACACCCGCATACAGTTTTCATATTAGATATTTATTTTATGAATAATTTTTTAACATATTTATTTATTTTTCATAAACATCATATTATTTATTAAAACCGCATTCAGCTTAAGTTATTTTAATCATTTAGTCTTTTGATGACCACTCAGACTCTTTCTCAGTCTTCCTTCCATTTTCCCACCTAACCAGATATCTGGGCAGAAAACAATTTACCTTCAGGGTTACAGAATGGCTGCAACAGATCAGGCCAGTTGCAGCCATGTGTACGCTCGTCGTATACGAGGCCTGGCGTGCACGGCTCTTGGTTGGGGATACCGTATGCGCACTTGATGTAGCTGGTTGAACATTCATTGCTGTCTGGGTAGATACCAAACTGGTATTCGCAGCCAGGAGTTGAGAGAGGGGTTACTGGAAGAAAATATGGTGAAATTGTTTTAGGTTTTTTATTTAGTGTTAAAGGAGTTCTATGTTGCAGTTGGAATAGAATAGAATACCTATTTCTTTTATATAAAAGCTATTAAAACATATTTAGTTATTATCAGGAGAGGCTTTTATATCCCTCAAACAAGTTTTTTTCACGCAAAATATTGTTTTCTTCATTCAGTTTGAGAATGATCACTCGATTAGTCAGAGACGAATACTCATTATTCTATTACAATATTCCCGTAAAATACCTGTATAAATGATCAATATATCTAATCTGACATTTTAGGGCCCAAGATTCACGTGTAAAAAATACAAATAACAACTAACCAAGTTATACTGTAATTTAGAAAATTGTAAAATATTAATTCATATTTATTTACAACAAGTATTTACAATCATTGTATAAAATACAAACTATAATATATACAAAACATCCTCAAAGCCCTCGCTGCTGTCGATAGCAAGATAAAAAAATATACAATATAATATTTATATTATTTTAAATTATATTATTTATATTATACACTTTGCTAGTCAAGAAATTTGCTTACATGATTTATATCACAGCAACAAACTATCAGGGCACGGGAAACTAAATATTGCCTCACTTATATATGTGGGCTTATCTCGCTTATTACCCCCATTTCCAACCCGGCGCAGACCGATCTGCGCCCTCAAAGGCACTCCCAATGGGCCCGCCTTAACTCTAATTCTCCTAAAGAGTACCCTCCTCTCCCAAGGGAAGCGTTTGCTCTCTCCGAGCAAACCACGACCCAGCCACCACCTCCTCCTCCCAAGGTTTCCGCTTGGCAGCCGAAACCCACCGCAGCGCCTTCAGCGCCCGCCCCGCCGTCACCGCCAACCCAAACCACCCGCCGCGCAAACCCGTCACCAAAACGGGACCAAAACCCTCCGTCGTGTGTGGATGCGGATTTCGCACTCGTGGAGCGCTTCATCGATTTCATAAACTTCGATGAAATTAGGGAGCTCGCCGATATTATTAAACAGAGCGAGGGCAACGGTCGTGCCCTTGCATCTGCAGCGCTGCGATTTAACAAAATCGCTTGCCAACTCGATCACTTTCGCGTAAATCCATAATGGATATTACACCCACGCGCGGTAGAATCAAACCCCGATCCCTCAAGTTAGGAACCTTCAATGCCAACGGCATTATAGGTAAACGAGATGAGATCGCAGAATTCCTGCGAGAGCATCAACTCGATATCCTTTTGGTACAGGAAACATTTCTTAAGCCCTTTCATAGGGACCCTAAAATTGCGAATTATCAGATAATTCGCAATGACAGACCCAACGCCGCAAAAGGCGGCACCCTCATATATTATAAAAGATCCCTTCACTGCTCCCCTATGGACGCACCATCCCTAGAGTACATTGAGGCTTCAATCTGTAGGCTCGGTATGACTGGACACTCATCCATTATACTAGTCTCGGCATATTGCTCCCATTCTCACAACCTACCCGACTTAGGAATGTCACTCAAACGTGACTTAGAATCCCTTTTCAATTTAGGTAGCTCAGTCATTCTGGCGGGCGACCTAAACGCGAAACACACCCTCTGGAATTGCGTCGCAAACAATACCAGAGGGCGTATTCTTGAATCCCTCCTCGGGCCACTCAACGTGGACCTGATCGCCCCATACGAACCGACTCACTTCCCGGACATAGTGACTCACAGACCCGACATACTCGACGTGGCGCTGCTGCGTAATGTAAACTTACGTTTGCATGACTTAGCAGTGCTACACGAGCTCCAATCGGACCACCGGCCTGTAATCCTAGAGTTTACACCGCGCGTAGGTCCCCCAGATTCAGGTCAACCCTCTCGCACCAAGGTCGTGACGGACTGGGACAAATTAGGCGAAAGCCTCAAGGCGACCTCGTCCGTCCATCTAGACCGTATCCCTGACAGCCTAGTCACCGCCGACGACGCTGTAGGCGCTATCGACTCACTCACAAGTCACGTGCAATCGTTAGTTAGCGATTGCTCTCGGACAGTACCAGCGGAGGATGACCGACGCTGGCACTTGCCCGACGACATACGTGACCTGCTGAGGGAGAAGAAAGCCGCCATTCGCGCCTACGATAGAGCTCCCTCAGAGCAAAATCGTGTCCAATTACGAGCTCTCAAACGTGCCGTCAAGGCACGCATCGCAGAGTTTCGCGAGAATCGCTGGGGCCAGACCCTCAGCGAAATCAAGCCCTCCCACCTAGCCTTTTGGCAACTGTCTCGTGCCCTCACAAAGGACACAGTAGTTCCAATGCCTCCCTTAAAGCGACCCAACCTTCCACCCGCCTTTGAAGACGTGGAAAAGACCGAATGCCTCGCCGAAAGTCTGGAGGCTCAATGTACGCCCAGTTCTCTCCCTATTGACCCGCGTCATTTGGAGAAAGTTACAGCCGAAGTAGAACGGAGGACCGCTCTTCCGTTACCTCCTCCCGCTCCCCCGACTGACGACGTCGCCAACGACGTCAACTCAAATGACGACCCACTTCCACCCGCGACCCATGACGAGGTGAAAGCGATCATCGGGAAGTTACACCCTCGTAAGGCCCCGGGCTCGGACAAGATCACCAACAGAGTGATCAAACTCTTCCCAGCCTCCCTTATCATGTTATTGACGGCCATCTTCAATGCCGCCCTCTCAAACAATATTTTCCCACACCAGTGGAAAGAAGCCCACGTGATTGGGATCCACAAGCCCGGCAAACCCAAGTCCGAGCCCTCCAGTTATCGTCCCATAAGTCTGCTCAACGTAATGGGCAAGATTTATGAGAGAATCATTTATGTCCGCCTTAAAGCATTTGCCGATGCTAACAAACTCCTCCCAGACGAGCAATTTGGGTTCCGACCCAAACACTCGTGTGTTCATCAAGTCCATAGAATTGTTGAACACATCTCCACAAGTTACCAGAGAGGTCACATGACAGGCGCCCTTTTCTTCGATGTCGCAAAGGCATTCGACAAGGTGTGGCACACAGGCTTGATCTACAAGCTTTACACCCTAGGTGTGCCACCGAGACTCGTGACCATCTTACGAGACTTTCTGTCGAATCGCCTCTTTCGATATCGGGTCGAAGGCGTCCTGTCCTCACCACACCCCATTAGTGCCGGTGTCCCGCAGGGCTCGGTACTATCTCCCTTGCTCTTCACGCTCTACACGAGCGACATCCCTAGAGTCAGGAATACGCAGTTCGCTCTCTTTGCAGACGACACTGCCGTATATTGCTCAGGCAAAAGCCCGCCCGCGATCTCCAAGAAACTCCAGACCGCAGCCAACGCCCTAGGCGCATGGTTCCGGAAATGGAGAATAGAGATCAACCCCTCCAAGAGTCAGGCGGTTCTCTTTTATAGAACCGACCGAAAAAGACGTCCCCCCATCCCCGATCCAGTCACACTATTCGGCGAGCCGATCCCTTGGGAGAGGCAAGCCAAATATCTCGGTGTGACCCTCGATGATCGCCTATCCTTCGCTGCACACATAAGGACGGTTCGCGCGCGCGCCGCCTTTGTGGCAGGACGACTCCACTTTATGATCAACGCCCGGTCTAAACTTGCCCTAAAAAGCAAGGTTAGACTCTATACCGCGTGTATCCGTCCAGTCATGACGTATGCGAGCACCGTGTTCGCTCACGCTGCTCCCACACATCTCCACACCCTTCAGGTGATTCAAAACCGTTTCATGCGCAAAGCCACGGGCGCCCCGTGGTACATGCGCAATGAAAACCTCCACCTTGACTTAGGTCTCCCTACAATCAAACAATTTATAAAACGCGCCTCGCGCCGATATTTTGATACCGCAGCGCACCACGCGAATCCCTTGATAGTCAACACTATCACATACACCCCGTCCCTTATTTCCCGCATCCGTAGGCCTAGGCACGCCCTCAGCGAGCCAGACGATGCCATTACCCTAGCGCAGATCGAGGCCGAAGAAGCCCGCAAACAAATACAGATGCGAAATCGTCAACCTAGATTTCGTCCTCGCCGGCGAGGACCGTCGCGACGTCCTTCCCAGTCTCGTCCCGATTAAGCGGCCCGAGCTGCATATTAGCAATCCGACCGATCCCCAAATAATATATTTGCATGCTAAGTCCTCCCTCATTCCCCAGGCAACGTCCTGAGCCGAGGTCGAGCCCCACAGGGGGCACCCTCAGGCTACCGTTGCCCTAAATTTATTTAGTTTTAAGTAGCGGTTGAGAGCCCTCAGCGCTCACCGCAAAAGTCCGCGTAACGGTGGAAGAAGGTCCCCTGGACCCACCACCTTCCTGTTCCAGTCACAAAAAAAAAAAAAAAATCGCTTATTACTTACTTATCGAGCCTACAAAATAAGGACAGTATAGGCGTTCAAGATTAACTTACACCAAAATGCCACGGACAATGTACTACACAGGATATTTTTTGAAAGTCATGTTTCTTTACGAATGTAAAACGAACACAAAATAAATTTACTAAACGGAAACTAAAGCCAAACCTATAAGAGAGGAAGTTAAATAATTAGGAATGGCACGTTAGTAATTTTGATTTAAGTGCTAAGGGAAGCGATCATTGAGTCTATAGTTTAATGATTTAATTTAATCAATTGTTTATAAGGCTGCCTGTTTCGGTTAGATTCAACATTTGCTATGTAAATAAACCATCATCATTATATTATCTTTGAATTCAGTGCAGCAATTATACAAATATTCTATACAGTAATTAAAGTACATCAATTTGACTTTATATCTCTTTGATTTGATACATATGACCAAAACCTCATCATAGTAAAATTTGTGTATTTTAAAATAGTAAACCAAGTTTTAATAAATAATAATAGCTGGCTCAAAAATACCTAGTTCTTGGTAGACTTTAAGATTAGTATAAAAAATATACAAGCGAACTACCATGCAAATTTGTTCTAGATTTTACGTGTTTATCATCAAAGGCCACATCTTCACAATATTACCCGGTTAAATGATGAAAAATAAAACAAGCTTTCCTATCGGTTACTTCATAATAGAATAATCATTAGGAACTAATACACTTAAATGGTTAAAAGTTATAAATTGTAAAATCTTACAGTCAGCCTTCCTTTCCCCACAATCGACAGCCCAGTGATAGTTGCAGTGGTTGTGAACAGCGCCCTTGCCGTCGAACAGCAGACCATTCTCACATGTCTCCACCGTCAGAGTACCATTGGTACATAGGAAAAATTGATCGCAGTACTCTGGGTGTGCGTACGCCTGGAAATAAGAGAATTTATTAGTTGTTTATTGTTTTTATGACAATAATCTATTTATTTTATACTAACTGTACCCAATGGATTAACCCACGTTCCTGAGAAAAAAAAAGTAGCCTATTTCCCTCTCCATACCATAGGCTATCTGCGCAAAAAAAATTATCGCGACTGGTTTAGCGGTTTAGGCGTGAAATAGGTAACTAACAAACTCAGATAGCTCTGTGGTAGTGACGTCGGATGCCATGGTGAAGGTCGTGGGTTCGAATCTTACAATGAGCTTGAGCTTTTGGTGAAGGAAAACATCGTGAGGAAACCATAGCATGGTGATAGGGTTCCTTGTAGTTACCCGCCTGGCTGGCTACCACCCTCATGTTGAAAATCTGTCGCCAAATACTTATTGATATGTTCCGGCAATTGCACTTGATGTTGACTTGGTTTTGTGTGATTTGGTTTTCAAAACTAAAGTAACGTATTCTGTAAATAGCATATCAGGAATTATAATAAAAAGTTGGTGTATACCTGAAGACCATAAGGCTCTGGACACGCTGGCGCATTCTCCAGGAGGATTCCCGCACTGGCTGTAAAGAATAATAAATTACTTTGTTAATTATATCATTAAATATGTTATTTATACCTAAGAATGTTGAAATAAATAAGAGGTTATTGGATGTTTTTGTAATCACTGTAATTGATTGAAACAATGATACCTATTGTTAATTATTACATACAAAGTTACTTTTTTGCTAAAGCTATTTGAGAAACTAGTTTGTTCAGTATCACCAATAGAATCAATTGCAATCGCTTTTACACTATGTAATATTTGGACTAGCTTTACCCCGCGGTTTCACGTACTTTCCTTATAGTTTATAGGCTATTTTTATCCCGGATTTAATTCTTAAGGTAAGGCTATCAAATGCAAAAATATTTTTTCAAGTCATTTGACACTCTATTGATAGTTTTGATGTGTAAAATTCTCCTCACTCATTAAACAATATAAAACTACCTATACCTACCAACTAATCATTTCAATTAAAGGGTTAGCAAGCTCCATTATTCGAGGTTACACTTTCGTTATAATAACACGTCGTAATCGCCGTGTGGACCGTGACGGTTGAGCAAACCACGCTGGTCCGACGAGGTCGATTGGACCTAATTAGCGCAGTCGCAAGCTAATTACTAGGTATATTGTCTGGCCGTATTGTAGACAGGCGAAAGGCTGATTGGAGTCAAATGTTTTTACTATACTAGCAATTTTAGCTGTACTAATATTCAAATATATAAAATTCTCGTGAAATAGTGTTTGTCTGCAAACTTCTCCGAAACGGCTCGACCGATTCTTATGAATTTTTTTGTGTATATTCGGTAGGTCTGAGAATCGGTCGTAGGCTATTTTTCATTTTTTTTTATACCGCTACTCGGGTGAAACCGCGGGAGACAGCTAGTATTTGTATAAGATTGTATGTGTCAATTTGAAATGGTGTCTAAGGAATAAAATAATAACCTTTTTACGGATATAATATTTTTAATGAATGAGCAAATTTTTATTGTGAATCGAAGCGCAAAGCTCTCTTTAATCCGCAGCTTCTCATTATTTGCATACTAGCTGTCTGTTCCCCGCGGTTTCAGCCGCGTTTTCGAGAAAAAAGTAGCCCATGTCTTTCTCCATACCATAGGCTATGTGCGTGGCATATTTCATCGCGATCGGTTCAGCGGCTTAGGCGTGAAATGGCAACAAACAAACAAACTCACATTCGCATTTATAATATTAGTTAGGGAGTTAGGATTTTTTTTAAATATTTGAGCTTAATTTGTCTCGTCGTTCGAAATCTGGTGAAAAAGACGGACAATAAATCAAATACAGTTTCGTAATCTTAGTTAAACGTCCACTTAACTGCTATTATATCAGTTAAGCAGTTCGCTTGCTAGTGAGGCAACGTCACGACATGGATGTCGGCCACAGTATCAACAACCTCGAATACTTTTACTTTTGCTCCAACAATGAACCGATGATTCTATGGAGAGTGCTCTTGATTGTTGTCGTGGAATGCGGCGTTTTGCACACATTATTAATGTTTTGCATAATGTATATTTTCAAAATATAATTAGTTGGTTTTTTTGAGAAGAAAAAATGCTTTACCATTTACTGCCTCGTCACAATTTCTAATTAAGAAATATTTTACAAAAACTTTTTGTCTGCAAAAAAAATGGTACAAAATAGCAAGTTTGCATTTTATGCAAAATAAGGTTTAGAGTTTATTAAATCTAAATCAATGCAGACAAGCATACATACATTTCCCAAAGTAATCAAAAACCTTTCTAAACGCTTCTAAGTTAAAATTTACATTATATTTAGTACGAATAAAATTAAATATTTAATCTTTATATTCTAATTATATTTATATTATCGTACATTTAATTTATAATATATCAATCAAATCAAATTAAATTATTTCCGTTTAGATAAATTAATCCTAGGTTAACCTTGTTATGTCAGACTATCGTTGACATGTTTTGAATATTTTATTTTAGAGCGGGTATCAAAAATACTAAGTATATTTAATTAATTGCATTCATTCAGTAATATAAAGTTATATTAAATTGATTTATTAAGTTTCCAAATCTAAAATTGACAAATTGTATGTGCTGGGAAATGTAATGAACTCCAGTACTCGTGAAATTTGCAATGTTATTAAATTGATAAAGGAATTTAATACCAATATAAAACTAAATGAAGTACAAAATGAAATGCAACATTTTAGAATATTTAAAATTTTGCGTTTCCTAAATGATTTTTTGTTACTTTAGCCACAGCTTTAACCTTAAATATTTTAAGGTACGTTAAAATTAAAGTACGATGATCTTTAACATTAACAATAGTTAGTAAAATTTATTTATTATATTATATCTTTGCACCTTATCTTAATAATAAACAGTTTATAGTGGAGGCAAAAACAAACATATTTAAGTAGGCTTCCATTAAGGCATTATTTTTTCTGTGAAGTAAGTAGCCAACAGTCACGTAATAAAAAATAATTGTTATATAGGTTGGAGTAATACTTTCCGCGACCTTGCGACACATAGCAAATGGTCACATTGAGTTGGTGCTAATGTATCGCTGGGCACCTAAAATGTATTAACTCTTCACATTTTAATATCATTAATTTCCAAACCGATATGTTTATTCATGATTTTTCAAGATAAATAAACATCGTATTCCTCACGTTCGGTCATCTGATCCCAAACTAAGCAGAGCTTGTACAACGGAAACCAGATAACTGATATACTACATATTATTATAATAATATGTACTGTTTTTTTCTTAATAAATACTTATATAGATACATCCAAACAACCTCAGGACCTGTAACGTGATAGGTAGAGTATCTGTCCAATCACGCCAACTGGCGCGTCTATTACATAATTCTTGTCTTGAGTGGACATTGAAGTCACGAACGTTTCCTTTTTATTTGTTATGTATCAGCTCTTATATTGAGATGCTCATTTTAAATATATTATTTTATTAGACTTGTTTTTTTATATACCACATTGTCGGCAAACAAGCATACGGCCCGCCTGATGTTAAGCGGTTACCGTAGCCTATGAACGCTTGCAACACCGGGGGTATCACTCGCGTGTTGCCGACCCTTCCCTCCCCGATGAGCTTTGGCGACCTTACTCACGCGCAGGAACACAACTATAAGTTATTTGGCTGCGGTATTCTGTAAGGTGGAGGTACTTCCCCAGACAAGCTGCTCTTTGAGCGACATATCGCTATGCTCTATCTCTCTTAAAAATTAGAAATTGATTTCTTTGTTAATTAGAAATAGGGTCTATATTTGGAATTTTGTATTCAAACACGTTTTACCAGTACTTTTATTAATTATTCTAGAAGTGTAATTATCAAAATCCATGCCCCTTAGTAAAATGCAGCAATTAGATTAATTAACAAACATGCAACGTTACACAATTTTGCGCTACTGAGTGAATACTTATTTGAATATTCAAACCATAAACCATTTTGATACATTTATATTGCCTAGGCGGGCAACATAAACGCTATGCGTTATTTTTTATGTTATGTGAAGATATTTCATACTGTATCTTGCACAAATTATTTCGATATTAGCATTGCGTATTTTATTATGACACTTTATTTTGTAAACAGGTGATAAACAATTTACAATATTTCTCAAGGATCATTAATCTTTATTACAATCAAAATATTAAAGTTAAAGTAGCATTTTAGCGGCCAATGTGGCTAACAAGCGAAAGTAGTTGCCAGTGGGTTGCCTTGATACATGCTCGGTATGAGCAGCAGTTACTTGATACGTATTCTAGATTAGATCAGAAGCTAACTATTATGTGAGAGAACGTAATAATTAGAGAACAAAGTATTTTAAATGCAATTAAAATTACGGAAATAGTTGGTTTATGAGCATATTAATTATTGCTTCAAAATTGAGATGTGCGAAATAATTTTATTTGATTAAAAAATTGGACATTGTTTCTCGGTTTGTTAACTTTTAAGAATTTTGTAATTGATGAGATTTTAACACAATTTACTTAAAGAAATGTTAAAATACTTTATAATTTAATTCTAATAAGTTAAGTAATATATTTACTGCTGCCAGCGAAGACAATTTTTACATGCTTGAGGTTTGTTGAATTCTGGTACCCAAAGTATGATTTCATTAATGCTTTTTACACTGGGTTATTTATATTTCACCAGCACTGCTTTAAGAGTGAAAGTACTCATCAACATGAACAACTTTTACTATGGGACCAAACCAAAAATCTTGAAAATAAAACTTTTCATACAAAAGATCAACCTTGCTCGATCAAAATATACATAATATCGCCTTTCAAAAACGCTTTTTAACTTATTAAGTAATAACAACATTTCTATCATAGACATACTTATTGATGTGACTTTTTAACTAATATTTAAGTTTAATAGATTTTATAAGTAAGTAAATTATAAATGAAAATTTGCATTTATCAAAAATATTTGTACACTAAATTCTCTGTAACATGAACATTAAATAATGATTACTAAATGGACCCTTATATACTTTATTTTAGTGCTGCATCAAACATAAGTAAGTAAGGTAAGCTAAATCGAAGATGTCAATTTCCGTAAATATATTATGTAAAGTTCAAGATGGCGTCGGACAGGTTTCACCGCACCTTCCGCGCTTTTGCAATCTTATTATCGAATGAATAGGAAATCACCTAATAAGACATTCATGACCATATAGGTATAATGAACAGATAATTTTCTCTGCATTTGCTAGACCTAACTTTTTCAAAGCAGACTATGATAAGATTATATATGAGTTGGACAACACTGACTGGCCTGACATTTTCACTACTTGTATTAATGTTAATGATATGGTCGAGCAGTTTTACGACATTCTACAGAATACAATCATTAAATTTGTACCAATGACCAAACCTAAAAATAGTAAATATCCTGTCTGGTTTTCTAAGAGTCTTATTAGAAGCCTACAGGAGAAAAATAGTGTTAGATTGCGCTTCAAAAAATATAAAAATCCTATGGACAAAGTCACCTTGCAAATCTTAAAACATCGTACTACGAAATTGATGCAACAATGCTTTCAAAACTACAGTGACCGTCTTGAATATAGTATAAGTCGCAATCCTAAATACTTTTGGACATTTATAAAGCAAAAGCGCCAACAAAGTAGCAATATACCCTCTAGCATGCAACTAGATAGCGAAACTGCGACAGACGCAACTAAAATAAGTAATTTATTTGCAAGAAATTTCTCATCTATCTACAATATTATAAGCCCTCACATCTCTGATCTGAGTAACAATGTTGTCTTATCTGCTTACCCTAATTCGCTCAATACTATAACTCTGTCAGAATCTGCAGTGCTCAATAAATTAGAAACACTTGATTTAGATAAGGGCCCTGGGCCAGACGGCTTTCCACCTATATTTTTAACTCGCTGTGCTAAACAAATGTCCTTACCTTTAACCTATATTTTTAATGAGTCCCTCCGCACTGGCCTCTTTCCTAGTCTTTGGAAAGAGGCTAAAATTGTCCCCATATACAAAGAAGGGAATAAAAGTAATATAAAAAATTATAGACCTATTTCTATTTTATCTATTTTTCCCAAGATTTTTGAAACTCTAGTTTACCCGTACCTTAATAGTTTAGTTAAAGCGCAACTTACAGAAAGACAACATGGCTTTATTCAGAATAGGTCTACTACTACCAACCTTGTGGCATTCACAAATTTAATATCAAACCATCTAGATCAACGCTCTCAAGTAGATGCCGTCTACACTGATTTCAGTAAGGCGTTCGACAAAGTCGATCATCGTATACTTTTATCACGACTAGAGGATTTTGGTGTTGGGCATTCCTTGTTGGATTGGTTTCATTCATATTTAACGAAGCGTAAATCTTATGTAGTTTTAAATGGAGCCCAATCTAATAACTTTATTGCGACTTCTGGCGTTCCACAAGGATCTCACTTAGGTCCCCTCTTATTCTTAATTTTTATTAACTCTGTTACTAAGTGCTTTCATAATACACAAGCTTACTTATTCGCTGATGATCTAAAAATTGTAATGCCTGTAAACTCTTTGGATGACTGTAAATTGATTCAGGATGATCTGAATAGGCTCAGCGACTGGTGTAAATTTAATAATATGATTTTAAATGCGGATAAGTGTCACCACATATCTTTTACTCGAAGTAAAAGCCCCGTAGAATCAAATTACACAATCTACAATAAGCAGCTTAAAAGAGTTGATTGCATACGTGACCTAGGAGTATTTATAGATTGCAAACTATCTTTTAATAAACATCTGGATAGCATTTTAAATAGAGCTTCTAAAATGAGTGGTTTCATCTCAAGAAATTCAAAAACATTTAATCACGCAAAAACTAGACTTCTTCTTTACAGCTCCCTAGTTCGTAGTATTCTTGAATATGGTTCCCAGGTTTGGTCTCCTTTTTACGAAGTCCATAAAAACAGGATTGAAAGAGTACAGAAACGATTCCTAAGTATTCTTGCGTATGATTTGAAGCTTTATCATTCATTGAAATCTTATTCGGACCGACTTAGGTTTTTCAAGATTCTTTCACTCAGTGATAGACGTAAGCTTCTGGATCTATCATTTCTTCACAAGCTTTATAACAACAAAATCGACTGTCCGGAACTTCTATCGAGTATAAACATATCGGTTCCAAATAGATTGCCACGTTTCAGTGTCAACAAACTGTTCAACGTCCGGCCATATAAAACTAATATAGGTCTTAATTCCCCGTTGACTAGAATGGTCAGATTATATAACGACCTTTCTCGGCCTTTAGACTATGATATTTTTTGTGATAGTTTACATATCTTACAAAGAAATGTCCATAATCATTTCCTTTCTAGGAAATGTTAGGCTATGTTTATATATATATTTTTTTTTATTTTTTTTCTATCTTATTTTTCACTTTCAATTTTTATTTTACTTGCCATAATATTGTTATAGTATGTTTATATTATAAGTACTCATTCTGTTAAGAACGCATGCTGTGATCTCCTGTAACTGAAAATGCACAGAGTCTGTAAACTATTTGTAATATTTTTAATAGTGTAATGTGTATTTTTGTTGGAGTTCCTAAATAAATAAATAAAAAAATAAATAAATAAATTTAAATGTGATGATAATTGATTCTCAAAGGAACACTATATCTTAAAAGAATACATTGAGAAACTTGTTTTTTTTTTATTAAGCATAGGTTTGTATTAACACTATGTCATCATAGTAAGTAATGATGTAACTATGGGTTGGGTAGTTAGCACATAAAACCTTTAAAGAAATTGGTTATTAAAATAATTAATTTAACATTGGTTATATAAATGTAGCTTCAGGAATGCACTGGCAAGTCAATTTGTGGTAGCTAGCCAGACGGTTACTACAGTCTCCTACCACAGTCTTTAAAACATTGAAAAGTTACAAACTAACTTATATTTGATAATTCAGTGATTAAAATAACAAAAAAAAAACAATGTAATGAAAATTGAAATTCCAATGGTAAAAAATATCTTCTGATTATAAATTCCTGATTAAAAAAATATAAAAGAAAAGAATATGCGTACTAGTCATAAACATAATTTATTTTAATTAATATTAAACAACCTTACAAAGTAGGTACATACGTAGATATAGTGACGAAGGATATCGCCAAAAACTTTCTATCATACATTCAGATCAATGGCTGACAATTGACATTCACCTTTATAAATACGTAATTACCTAATACGAACCGAGGTTAATTAATGAAAGAAAGCTATTCTTAACAAAGAGTAAATTTGTAGAGTAACGTAACGGACACAGATGAGCCATGCTGTTGTGAGTAGTTGCATAATGTCATTCACTGAGTTTGAAAGGAAACTTGAAGATAGGGTTGGCACTTTTGAGATTATCTATTTTTATAAAATGGGTTTTTCGAAAAAGAAATGTCTATATAGAGTTTTTCATGCTGAATAGCTTTTCCTATTAACCTTGTTCTATCAAAATGTATAGAGAGTTAATTTTTATATTAGTTCAGCATTCATGCTTTTCATCATAGAAAATTCCTAATTTTCTCCGAGTAACGACGACAAATGGTTTAAGTCACAGTTGATTAATGCAAGAACGTTTAAAAGGCTAAATTTAAGATTAAGTCTTCTCATAAATTATGAAACTTTTGTTTACATAAAATTATTGATTTCAATTTTAAGTTCAATAGTCAATAAAATTAAGACTGTGAACTTTAGCACAGTATTTTTTCCCAAAATTAAATATTATGCTTTATTCATACAGGTACAACTCAAGTAAAACACAAAGTGACAACCCTGCGAATAATTGAAACCGATATTACGAAGTTTTTACGCTGCAATGAACTGTGAAGGCTGTTTACTTGTCTATGCATGAATATTTGTGTATTTACTAAAAGATTTCGTACATATTTGTTCAAAAAAGTTGTATACATTATTATGTAAGATTTGACAAAAGCATTTTATGAAGATGATAACGGTTTTTGCTTACAATGCTTCTGGTTTACTTTTCTTGTTGGAAAGCTCGAAAAGTAGCCTGGGTCAGCATGCTACTTTAAATCGACTACAAAAACAGTATAACACCATATCTAAGAACAATCCCGATATTAACTCATTTTCTAACAAAGCACATACATTTAAACACGCAGTTTTAGTTTCTTTTGGACATTTCCCTCAAATTTAATATTAACCAGTATGGTCGCGTCTGTATCTTGCGTTTTCTATGTCTTGTTTCACATTATTTTTTCTTAAATTTAATATTATATCACCATTAATTTTATAGCTTAATGTAATATTAATTAACGTGTCTTTTCACCTTTAACCATGTTGTGATAGCCTATCATTAAAACTGCACATAGCTTTAAGAATATTTTGTTACTACTATATCGTTATCCTTAGTGTATGTTTTGTTGGCTGTCCTTATATAATAAATAAATAAATAAACAATAAATTTTATGTTCTTTTTTAAATTCATGTCTCTATTTTGTTAAATCCTGCCTTTATTCACACCAAACTATTCCATATCCTTATTTACATAGTCACCACATATATACCACTCGGTAGAATTCTAGCTCGTTATTTTGTTTTAAATATGTAACAATATTTAATTGTGTAATTCAAACGTCATATAACTGTTGTGTTTAACACTTACGGGTACCTTCAAATATTATATCAATATTAATATTAATCCAGCTAACATTATATTATAAATGATTAAACTAATGTAATTGACGCGTCTATTATTATTTATTAAAATAAATATAACACAAAATTATTCAATAAGTAAGACAGTAGAAATGAATTAAATTATTATTGGTTTTTAATTAACCAAATAACAACTTCATGGTAAAACAACCGTAAAATCAATTTTAAACTGCTAATAAAATATCATAAATGTTCTTGAGTCTTGATGACAAGGTTATCCAAAACTATTATACAACAAATATAACTTTAAAGCCTTCTCGCATCACTGGACCTTGTCCTTGAATGTAGAGAAGTTTGCCATTCATATATCAAATCTTCATAAAATAAATAGTTTAATTTGAGGCCACAATTACGCACAAAACTAACGAAGTCAGTTCTAATAATATTTATTTATTAAAATTTACGAAAACTAGCGGGCTCGCTAGATAAAGTCCACAATAGCAAGTTCACACTAAAAATGAAGATGAACATCAGTTGGTCTTCCACGTTCGTGCACATCACATTGGGAAAAATATTATTGTATCATGTTAACTGTTGAGTAAATACTTTCCAATTTATTCGATTGTAATGAATTGACCCAATGTGGCTTGGGTGGAGCCTGCACGTAATAAAAGTATTCAAGACACTGAACAACCTTTTTTTACTTTCATCATAAGTGATGATGTGGCCGAACGTGGTAAATACACAAAACCTAGAAGGAAATTAGTCTCAAGTGCAGCCGCCGAGACACACCGGTGTTCAACGATAAATCTTAACTTGAAGATGGTAGCCACCTCCTTCAAATCCACCTCCTTTCAAATTACCCGATATAATATGAAAAAATACCATGAAATTCGAATTAGTTGTATATGTTACAGGCAAAACTCATAACCGGTCAAAACCACTTTTGACTTGTCAAAACTGTTATAAGTTATAAGTTTTTTTTATGTACCAGGAAAGAATTTTGACTGAGATACCTAGTTTCATTTTGACTGAAACTAACTCAGTCAAAACCCTCATAGATTTTTTTATGTACCAGGAAAGAGTTTTGACTGAGATAGTTTCAGTCAAAAGTGATTTTGACTGATTTTCATCATCACTACCACTAATATCCTCTTAAAAACAATCATCGCCTTAAAAAAATTGTTTAATTATAGCATGACTTTTAAAAATATATATATGTTACAGTAAAAACTGTAACATATATATATTTTTTTATTGATACACATTTAGGTTTTACTGTAAATAAAATCTCGTTATTTAAGCCTAACCATTATAAATTCCTGCCTTACAAATTAAACGTTCTATTTATAAATAATTTATAAATCATTGCAATACTTATACCTTTTGTGCAATAGTTTATTTTGATAAGCTAAGGAATTTCTTAGCATTTTTAATGATTTAAGAAAAAGAATATTGAACATATCTGATGAAAAATCATGCTATAATTAAACATTTTTTTTAAGGCGATGATTGTTTTTAAGAGGATATTAGTGGTAGTGATGATGAATTTCGTGATAAAGGTCATGGTTTCTTCAAATCCTACAGTGAGCTTGAGCATTCGGTGAAGTTGAAAATCTGTCGCCAAACATCTGCCGGTGTGTTCCGGCAGCTGCCTTGTTTTGTCCACTTTTAGCCACATCATCAATTATCATGGTGAAATTGTGGTCAAATACAGCTAAAAAAAACCTATATCATTGGTAAAATAAATTATCAAACTATAGGTACAATTATATAACAAAAAATAAAGGGTCAATGATCTTATTTGCTAAAACCATAAAAATCGATTGATTTCATGAAATAATAATCGTGTAAACTATTTATATTTTGTTGAATATCAAAGAAGGAGTTTTAATAAATATCATAAAAGTTTATTTTTGAGTAAATAAAATAAATAATGTCATTTGTGTTTGTTTTATAACTCGTTACACGTCCCAATCGTCCGAAATGCCGAAGTGAATATGTACTTTATAGAGAATGTTCAAAATGTCAAGTGCAATGACTTTGCAATGAATTTTTCCTCTAACAAAAAAAAACTTTTCAATATTATGAGATATTCAATATAATCATGATAGTCTTAAGTACTAGTAGGTAATACATTAAATTATTGATTCATATTGTAGTAGGTTCGATTTGTACTTAGAACATACATTCATGAATATGTCTATTTGTTTTGAGTTTGGATATATACATATATCTATTATAGTAGATGTATATTAATATGTAGTATATCAGTTATCCTTTTTCCATAGTACAAGCATTATTTAGTATGAAATCAGAGAAAAACATATTTTGAAGATAAAAAGATAAGTATTTTCGGAGTACATCGCGCACCAACATCATGACACGGGAATTTTATACTTTAAGATAAATATATATTTACAATGAAGATAAAGATATCAAATACATAAATCATAACTATTTAGATACAATATGATACTAATACATAACTGGATTCCCTTTTTTGTATTTTATACCTTAACTATGTGCCATAGCATAGTATAGTATAAAATATATTAATCACTAAATAAACTATCTAATGTAGTCAATACAATTTTCAAAATGAGTAAATTGTGTATTTAAACATAAAAACTAACCACAAATAACTACCATGTACCAGAACCTTAAAGTAATACGAACAAAAACAAAATACTACAACATGTATTTTATTCTGTTATGGTTATTTTATGAATACTCCACTTCACCGCGACGGGTGTTTATGAGATAAGCATCAATACAATGAGTACATTACATAATGCGCTCGTTGCACTTTTGTATGAACAATGCTGTGGTTTTTATATCACCTTATTACGAAGATTACGTTTATTAAACCACTGTATTATACTTTATATAGCTTTTAATTGACACTGTATTATTCAAAATACAGTTTTAATACTATAGGCTTGGTCTATTTAAATGTTAAAGTTATATGAATGTATCGTTTAACTACCATAATGTTGTAAGCATTGGCAAATCTCATGGCTCATTTATTTACCTCTCTCTAACTATTTGTTCTAATTGGAATTAGAATAAATTAAATATATACGTTTGAATGGTATTGAATGCAATTAAACTATACAAATAATTTCATACTGAGAAAAAAAATGCTGAATTTTTAAAGGCCTTGATTGAGTTTCACGTAATTTTGTATAGGGTATTTTTTTGAGAGAGTCCTTTGTCCGTAGTGAACTGTAAGACGCTGATTTAGTAGGAGTTTCTTAATATGTGCGTCCAAGTGATCGACATTGGCAGCTAAAGAACGAATTCTATTTTATAAAATTACAATCGTTTCATCCATAGGAAGGACTTTTAAACATAAGACGCTCTCGGATTTAAATTTTGATATGGTAACACGGCCCTCTACAACACGTGATAAATGGACAATCTAAAATACTTTGACTGTAACTGAACCAACATTTTGTAAAACAATTTTTTTTTGTCACATTTATTTATATTTTTATAACAAACATACAATCTGTAATACATAGAAAATTCAAATCATAGCCTATTATTAGTCAAATATTTATTATAAAAATTCCAATTGATAAAAAGCTGGGTTTTTTGCGTTGTCTAGTGGAATTTTAGTTGACAGCAAATTGACTATACAATTGTGGTTACACAACAGCATAAATCACAGAGTGGACCGGCCCAAATCATACATTTTTTTAAATGTCGGACCACTAGCCATTCAGGTGTGAACCTTGAGTTTCGTACAAATGGTCTCGATTCCGACTCCCTTTCCAATCGGTTGAGTAACTACCGCTTAATGTATGAAGGAAACTATATTTGCAACAATTATAACATTAAGGCCGCACTTAATTCAACATTTTTAATGGATATTTAATTAAATCATTTAGTTTTACACTTTGTTAATAGGTTATGTTTGCCTTTAAGGTTCTAATGAAAAGTAACGAGGTTCATATTTCAGTTTTTTATTTTATTTCAATAGCAGCATGTACAAATTTTCATTTGACTTATTGATTTCAACCGTTTGTATATATTTTTTTTTTATATTATACTTACTATCTTGTAATATTATAAATCCAGAAAAGATTTTTTTTATTTATAAGGTCATAAAGAATGGCAAGAAACATAGGCTACTTATTATCGGAAATGTGAGTAAAACCATGTGGACAGTCCTATACAATAATGCATAATTATGCAAACATAGCATTTTGTTTATTAGTTTGCTTTAATCTCTAAACAAAAATTGACTGTCATATAAATAAACAATATCATTGGGTTATATGGAAATAGAGTTTAAGTTAAACTTTACACATAGTTTCATATTTCACTCCTTATATTATTTACACGTTCTTTAAAACGAAATTGCAATAACATAACATCTGGAATTTCGCAATACGCCTTTGGTTATAGGAGATAATTCCGCATACTATATTATAAAGCTTGTCCAACTCAAGGAAGCCGATTTGAATATAGATGCATTATATATAAAAGAAATTACAGGATTTGTTTGAAATCAGCTCTTATGATTACTTTAGTTGAATTCAGACACATTAATACAACCAATGGGTTCAAGATACAGCTCTATAAATAAAAGGTTTTAACCGGTCAGTTTTAACTAAATGTAGCCTATACTTTTAAAGGAATATGCTTGAAGTGTTCAACTATTTATAGGTACAGCAATCGCTTAATACGTCCCAGCAAATAACATGTTTCTTTTTTCAATTACTTTGACACAAACATAATTGTGTTGTAATTCCTTCTTGTATATTTGATTGAATAATAAAAATACTATGCTTTGGTTCAAAAGAATAGAAAGTTCTCATTGAATACTATTATAGTTAATTAGCTAAATAATTTGAAGTCTGGTCGTGAGTGCAAAGGTTCTAATGATAGGTGCGGATAGCCCTTCCAACTTTCCGCAGACATTCATTCTAAGAATCAATCCGGAAGGCCAGTAAGGGCTAGTTGTTACGATGGCTTTAACTATGGAACATACAATTATAAAGCTACAACTTCGCCGATGGGTTTTTTTTATTACTATTATCCCTAACTAACTATAAATGCAAATGAAAGCTTTCTACGTAACTGCTACTTAAACTACCTACTGAACTGATTACTATGAAGATTTACAGAGGGGTAGTTTGGGACCCAATCATTGACATAGATTGTTTGAAAAGAATGCGTATAAAATAAGTTATAGTTATTACTTGGAATGTTAAGTATCTAACGCTGTCATGTAATGTTACTAAAACATGTGTCTTGTTTATCCACATGTTACATATACCCAATTATTAATTCATGTTGAAGTCAAACGGGTATATCTAGTTTATTAAATAGAAGTTTGTTCGACCATAAAAGCAGATTGGTCAAACATGTTGCAGTCGTTTTTCGCAGACAGGTGTCAAATTTGAATAAAAATAATCGTGGCGATTTAAAAAAATACTTTAGGTATTTTGACCAAAGTGACACGCTGTTCATTGACCGCTATGGAACGTATATCACGTTTTATTGGAGTGAATTTAGGCGTCTATCTTATATCTCAGCTTAATCCTAGAATAATTTTTCTTCTAATATTTTGGGGTCTCACACATGCATAACTTAAAATTTACAACTTCATTAAGGACTTTCTTAATTTCAAAATCAAATTAATAAAAAAATCTTAAAAAATATAAAAATAAGATCTCACCATATGCGAAGCAAGCGACCAAACACGCGAACTGTGCACTATTCCTCATGTTTGTTGGTATGTTTTTTTGTGTATTGATGCGTTGCGACGTCTGGGCGTCGTAATCAGCCCGGCAGTACTGGCTGCGCGCACGCAGACAGCCTAGCGCCCGCCAGTTGCGGTTGCGTTCTCTCCAATCCATAGTCTTATCAAATAATTTATTTGATAATTAAAAATTTACAGCATGGTAGACCTACAGGGTTGAAAAATCTCTTCGCTATGAACAAATGTTAGTATGGGGTCATATTTAGTCTATAAAGTTGTTTATATTAACGAGTACTTTCACCTCTGCAAATTTGACTACTTCAAAACACCCTCTATTACTTATATGAAATCGATGACAGGAGATTTTCCCAAATTAGTAGTATATTTTAATTAATTGTTGTAATAAACAAATGAATGATGACGTAATGTTTATTGAAACCTGTTTTAAAATTACATAACAGACCATCATGTTCATTATTGATTTAAGATTTTTTATGAGAGACAAATTTTAAGGATTGTATTATACTATTCCTGTACAAATAAATTATCACATCTTATATCTAAATTGAAGCAAACTATTAATAAGATGTTTTTACAATATTTCTGAATTCCTATGCTGATTAAAATTATTGTCATACGTAATTAAAACTCACTTTAATTTATTCATTTTTATTTGAATACAATTAAAAGCCACAATATTTCTAAACCTTTTCATCACTTTCTATAGTATGATTTTATCAGTAACAGTATTTTATTAAATCTGAAATATAAATCATTCATACCAGCACTATGAATGAGGCATACGTCAGTTTCGAGTTCGAGTCACCTATTACGAAAACGGGCATATACCTCACGCGGCGTGCTTTGTGTGACAATTCGTAACGTAGACTCTACATGACTAGAAGAGACACAAATAATATAGTTTTTATTCAAATATTACGTAAAATATAATAAAACCTCTCCGGCAGAAATGAGAAAGTTTTCTAAAGACATGGAAATAAATATTTATGTAATTTATTAACTATTAGGTCCATTTGATTAATGGCAATATTTTGCATTTTTCTGATTATATTAATAGCAGTTATAGTTAATTCCAGAATAAATTATCTCCATGATATATCACTGAATGAATACTAGACAATTTAAAGATTGAATTGTTTTGAATATTAAGATATTTCAATTGTGTGGTCGTGCGTGATCCGTTTATTAAATATGTCTTATTTATCTGTAATCTCAGCTCAGTGTCAGTTAAGTCCGTATTAATAGTTCAATTTTGAGATTGCACTAGTGATAGAGTTATTCTTATGTTATATTTGCAATGTAAAATTATAAGCAAGAACATCTAAATTTTTGCACTTTCAGAGTTGTCCTCATAGTAAAAGTTGTTTGTATAAATGAGTACCTACTCAACCCTGAAAGTTAAACTACACAATAAAAAAAACTAACCCTAGATATCAAACTCATAAAATTGACACTTGAAAGTTTTTCATATATTCTTCTTTTTTTTGTTAATGGTTTATTTAATTGAACAAAAATTTAAGATTAAATGACTTAATACTAACATATGTACAACTTAAACGTAAAAAACTATATACTTTTATTATAAGTATTTACAACAATGGTATAAAATACAAACTATAATATATAGAAAATATCCTCAAAGCTCTCGCTGTTGTCGATAGGCAAGGTTCCCAAAGGTTTCCAACTAATGCATTGGCGGATAAAGCTTCCAGCCCGTCGGTCTTCCGAAGCCTCGATGAGCTTGGATGATAAAATCCGAGCAAGTCGGCGAGCCTCGAACCCCCACGGACCCAAGGTTTCTACCGCAAACGGCATGAACAAATAATTCGGACCAATACAAGCGTAAAGCTACTTTACAAGTCGCCAGTATGTGGGAAGGCGCAAGTGTATCAACACACGTAGCATCCCACACCAGTGGCTTGCTGACACTCCACGGGATCAAAGTCATACCATCCGGCCTCTTGCTGACATCACGCGCAATTCCGGCTGGTTCTAGTACAGAAGGCACGTTGGCGACAACAAGAGCCCTACGGTGACCGAGCTCGTTGACAAGGTCTCCGCAGTGTCAGTGATGAGGATGATTGTTCCTGGAACCAAGACGGAGGCAAATGGATATACTAAAAGTGATGCGGTCTAACAAAGTACCGATGTTTGTAGATGGAATGGCTTGCAATCAGAAACTTATATAAAATAATCTTAATTATAAAAGTCGCTATCAGAAGGCAACGTACCTAGAATGCTGGTGTTGATTCTCGGACCAAGGTATATGCCAGCATTCTGGTCACAAGTTTCTTCGACCAAGCGTTTCGATGTTTCAAAATATACATATTTATAACATAAATATAAACTCTTTAATCTATAAAATTGATTTAGCCGTTTCTTGTTAATTTTATTATAGTGATGTAATATTTCCAACTGCAAGTAGTTAGCCGGTAGTGCAATAATATCTCAATATTTGACTGACAGTGCACCATATTCATATACTGATATAGACTAGACTGGTCGATGGTGAAATATCCCGGAATTTATTCCAAAGTATCTAAGCGCAGTGTATTTAGTAATCAGAAATGCTAATTTTGTATTTGATACTATATGAACATTTTATAAGCATGTAAGGTTGTATTTTAAGGCAATGATAGCTCAGTGGTAGTGACGTCGGACGCCGCGGCGAAGGTCGTGGGTTCGAATCCTACAATGAGCTTGAGCTTTTGGTGAAGGAAAACATCGTGAGGAAACCATAGCACGGTGGAAGGGTACTTTGTAGTACCCGCCTGGCTGGCTACCACCCTCAAGTTGAAAATCTGTCACCAAACACCTATTGGTGTGTTCCGACAGCTGCACTTGAGAGCCAGTTCCTTCTAGGCTTTGTGTGCTTACCACCTTCGGCCACATCATCACTTACAATAGTGAGATTGTAGTCAAACACAAGCCTATATAAAGTAAAAAAAATAAGAAGCTCTTATGGAAATTAATGAGAATTTATCCATGAACCGACAATTAACCCGTCTAGTTACTATCCTCATGTTGAAAATCTGTCGTCAAGCAACTACTGGTGTATTTCAGTAACTGCACTTGAGCGCCAGTTCCTTCTAGGCTTTGTGTGCTTACCATATTCGGCCACGTCATGGTGAGATTATATGTCAAATATTTTATTTATTCTTATGAATATTGTTTTGTGTGAATGATGTCACGGTTTGAAGTAATGGTAAATGGTGTACAAAATATAAAAGAATACGCAAGGAAACTAAGTGAATAACTTTCAGAAACCGTTTACACAAATAAATCAGTGAAGTTGGTAAACAAGTTAACTTACTTTGAAAGGTTACATGCTTGCGGAAGATTGTCGAAGGCGTGGCGTAATGGTTTTCTTTATGATAATTTTATATTGTGGTATTTGCATATTATAAAACGTTTAAATATATTATGAAACTAGCCTAACACCCCGCAGTTTTACTTGTGATCCCGGGCTATTTTACCTTTTTAGGGTTTGTTTTTTGAAAAACTTATGGTGAATGCCTACGTTATAAAGCCTAAAGTGTCGGTAAAGCAGCAATGCAAGCAATTTATATACAAATAGGTATTCCCCGTTCCCGGGATATAAAAAAAGCTCATATAACTTTCCTCAAGAATTGGGCTCTCAAATGCAAAAAAAATCGGTCGTTCCAGAGATTAGTTCAAACAAACAAAAAAACTCTTAACTTCACAAAACACGTACTTATATCAAAAACCTTGAAGTAAGTTAATAAAACAGGTCATAACGACGAAGTTCCGTATTTGAATTGTTGAAAATATCTTTATTTCACATCCTTTGTTGTAAATTACCGATTCTTGTATCTCATTCAAAGCACGTAGTAAAGGATGTAAGCAGATTGGAACAACTTGTTCCTACTTTCACTTTCATTATCTTCTCATGAATAGTAGTTACAGATAATGTTCGTTGTCGTAAGTAGTTAGGAACTCCGATTACATTAGTATGCCATCTTTGATTTTGAAAATAAACACAGAAAATTTTTACTTAGTGATTTTAAGCGACCAGGGTAATTTTTCCAGATCAAACCTTCGTACGAAGGAAGAACGCGTCAGGGCAGTTACAAATCAGAAGTAAGTGGTAGTGCAGCTTCTTCTTGGTTTTAAGTTACGATTTGTTTCCCTTATCTACTACTATCGGATTACAATACGTTTTCTATCACTTAATTACTATAAAAAAAAAACAGAAATATTAAGTTGTCATCGGTAGCGAAAAAGTTATTGAGAATTATATCATAATCTTATATGAAACTAGCTTTTCCACGCGGTTTCACCCGCGTTCCCGAGGATCTTGTGTTTTCCTAGGATAAAAAGTAGCCTATAGACTTTTTCAATAAATGGGCTATCTAACACTGAAAGAATTTTTCAAATCGAACCAGTAGTTCCTGAGATTAGCGCGTTCAAACAAACATACAAACTCTTCAGCTTTATAATATTAGTATAGATTCCCGTGTAACGATGTTGGTTTGCGATGAAACGAAGCTCCGATACTACTTATCCCATTAAAAAATAGGTTTTTTTTTTCAAAATGCATGACTTGTTTCAACATAAAAATCCTCTCTTTTAAGTTGGAACGCGAGTGAAACCGCGGGGCACAACTAATATATAGTAATGAATGATTGGATTTTACCAAACATATTAATTAGTCAAAACGTATCATAAATTATAATTATTTACTCGTATAAAATATGTGTACATTTTTGAGGGACATAAATAATTCAAAAATAAGGTCGAAAAAAAAACAGATAAGATCAAAAGCCGCCGCTGCCGAATCGCGTGAACGTTGCGCGTACGCACAAATCGGTCACGACACGCGACAAAAAGCCAACGTTATCAGTTATCACAGTACATTTACTCGTAACTTGATGTTGTAAAACCACACCGGATTGAACATGGAGTAAAGAAAAATGGAGATCTTGGGTATCGTATTATAAAATTGTATATTGCTAGGTGAATACCACCCTCAAGTTGAAAGTCTATCGCCGACATCTTGACTTGAGAACAAGTTCCTTGAATTCCTTGCTTTAAGACTGCAACAATGTTTTTTTTTATAAATCTTGAATCAATTTTATATTTTCAATTTTATTTTTGAATGTATAATATGTAATATAAAATATACTCGTTTCTTTTGGTTTTCATTACTTTGTGTGTGTATTACAACCATGGAGAGACATGGTCAAACACAAGCTTATATTACAAAAGATAATTTTCTATTCAAGATTGTGTATGAATATTGTTAATTTTTCCTGTCAAAAGTTTATTCATTATTTTAGAAAATGTTATTCCTAGTTTTTGAGATTAAATTAAAATTAATATACCAAAGTGCGTTCGTTGAAGTCTTTTGTATCAACAATAGCACATTATTTCGAACCGATTTAATTTAGGTAAAATTAAATTATGTCGTGATGGATAACTGTATGCTTTTATAATTCGATACTCGCGTAATCATTATCAACTATCAAATAAATTTTAGCTAATCTATAATATAAAAATGAATCGCAAAATGTGTTGGTAAGCGCATAACTCAACAACGCCTGGACCAATTTGGCCAATTCTTCTTTTAAAATGTTCGTTTTTGTCAGGAGAAGGTTTGTATGAAAAAAAATTACACCGGGACCGTGGGTGAAACTGCGGGGAACAGCTAGTATACAATACATTGCGATCTCACCATTAACAATGCCAAAAAATTTAAAACGTCATTCATATCGATGTTATTTGAGTGACATGTGTCAAATGACAGTAGCTATTACATCCGTTTGATTATTCATTGTAATCTAATAAATACTAGTTATTCCGGCTTTCTTACATCAATGTGCGCCGTGGGCAACTGCGCTTGCGCAACCCGCTACAATTATTATCTGTAATTGGTCCGCAATCCGGTCTACAGTCGATCTTGTAAGACTTTACTTGCTCGAGTAGTTTTGTATAGAGTTATGACTGTATTTAATTGTTTCAATCAATTGATCAAATTAACTGAATCGATTTTGTAACATCGATAAATTTTAAATTAGGTATTATCA
Source organism: Tetheella fluctuosa (assembly GCA_951216915.1). Classification (NCBI taxonomy): domain Eukaryota; kingdom Metazoa; phylum Arthropoda; class Insecta; order Lepidoptera; family Drepanidae; genus Tetheella; species Tetheella fluctuosa. Next base: position 11,817,170 of record OX578216.1, on the reverse strand, counting down.
TTATTATTGGCACAGGTGAAAGATTGTAATTTGATTTTGGAACTCTTTTGATTTGGATCTATTTGTGCAACCAAAATTTGTATTATTTTTATCTTTTAGGTATATGTATTTTTAAATAAATAAATAATAAAACAAAATTTAAATTGTTTATTGATTTGTTGATCTATTATTATTTCACGCAGCAACAGAGTAATGAATTGAAATGATTTGTTTTTTAATAGACTACTTTTTACTCCAAAAACGCCGGTGAATCCGCTGGGCAAAGTTACTTGTACAATAAATAGTGTAAAAACCACGTTAATAATTTAATTTATAGCGTATATACAAATAAGATACAGATATTTATTTATCTTATATTTTTATCATAGCAATATTTTACATGGTTGAGTGTTGCAAAGAGCCTTTAAATATTTGGCAGTCGCATTCTTTTAACCTGTATCTAAGAACGATAAGTCTCAAATTAGCTGGCTACGACGGCAAATATTTAATTTAAATCCTTGGCTGCATCAAATTAAGAAGCCTCATGTCTTGTTAAGGGTTAACTTTTTTCCACTCTGCGGTTTCACTCGAATTCCCAATGGAACCGATGTTTTTCCATGATAAAAAAGTATCTTATGTATTAATTTTGTTTTAACTTAACGGGCCAGTTGGCGTGGTTGGTAAGCTACTCTATCTATCACGTTCCAGGTCGTGGGTTCGATTCCCACTCAGGACAAACATTTGTGTGGATTGTCAGGATGAACATGTCTGTTTGTCCTGAATCTGGGTGTAATTATCTATATATGTATGTATTTACAAAAGAAAAATAGTATATGTAGTAAATCAGTTATCTGGCTAAGTTCTGCTTTGTTTGGGGTCAGATGGCCGTGTGTGCGGAATAATGTTCCAGAATGATTATTTATATAAATTTCATCCAATTCCTATCAACCGTTACGGAGTTAAGTTTTAACAAACATACACAAATTTTCACATTATGATATTAGTAGGATTAGCAGGATGGGCTTGAGTTTAGAGATGAGTCCGATACCATGTCACATGTTAAAATCATCGATATTTTAAAATTATTTGGTCATGCAATGACAACGACAAAATCATCAATGATTTCATATCATTACCGAATGAAAAAATGATGGGCTTTGCGGGCGCTCTCTGTGACAGTGTGACTTGAGGTTGCGACTGCATAGTTGCGAGTGAGACAGACAGAGTGCAATGATTATGATACATCGCCCGGCGCTGAGCGCACGGAACGGCAACAATGCTTTCATTAAATGAAAGTCATTTCATACCAAAAGCGTATATATATATATATTCTATCGTATCTATATTATTTTTATGATTAATAAATGCCTTAGACTGCCATGAACATAGCAAGCTAAAATATTTCACAACACAACCCATGGCTTACTAAATAACTATAATGATCATTTCACAGCGACGACGTTCCGTGCCACGATAATTTCATCACTCGTTCATGAAGTGCCGTGATCATGAGGCCAAAAAAATCATTGATGATTTAGTCATTGTTCCTGTCATCGATATTATTTTGTCATTGTCATGCTGTCATTGATATTTAAAAATCATCACTCAGCCTATTTCTACTTGAGTTAGGCGATTGACCCGGCAATAAAGGGTGAAGATAAAGCCTGAGATGAAGCACGCTTGCCCAGAAGAAACCTATTCAATCTGGCCTTGAAAATTCATAGATTGAATTGCATGTGCAAGAAGCCTTATTTGACACACATAAATCGTGAGTTAAAATTCTATGATGAGCTGGACCCTTTATTATAAAAAAAATCATGAAAAAACCATATGTCGTAGGTAAATAATTGTGCATTGTAGTACCTACCTGGCTGGCTACAACCCGTGTTTAGGTTTAGGTATAAAATAATTTACTGTGTTCAGTCTATAAAGATATTTATAAATATAGTTATTACCTTCCTACAGGGGGAATATTATGCTGTTCGCACAGATATTAACTTTACAAGTTTTCGTATATGTATAGATACATACTATCTTATCTACAGTACTACCTAAAGCCTAATAAAGCCAAAGTCAAAGCTATTTATTCAATTTAGGCCCCAGGAAGTACATTATCTACTTTTAAATTGTTATTGTTCTCAAGTGGCTAGTGTTGTCTTTTTGAAAAGTAAATTTATTTAAACGTGGTCTCACATATACACATATATTTTATATACATATAAAATACTTTTTGTATTTTCATAAATACTATATCTACCCTTGCTTTTGGTTAAATTGCGATTGGTATAGATAAGGCAGGATTTGTAAAAAGCAAATTAGAAAACTTACATAACTAGAGACATTCAATATAATTTTATTAGCAATAAATATTATACTACGGTTGAAACGATCAAAAACTGTTATTTTAATATAGCAGTATACTGTAAATCTGGAATACTTATTAATATAAAATGGTATATTTTTTAACATACTTCTGGTAATGTAATCTCAGCATTCCCGAATACCCTCTATTTGTTTTTGGATAAATCATTTTTAAAAATTAAGTAAGTTGTGTAAACTTCACATTTTTAATACACAAAACAAAACAACAAGACTTACTATAAAATATTTATTTTAAAATAAAATACTAAGTTAAGTTAACAGGTATGACACGCTTCACGCCTTCTTCGGTAGTTTGTTCTTCTCGAGTGGTTGGCCCTCGTAATAGTTTTCACTGAAACAAATTAATGGATATTTAATTAATCGTTGTTACTGTAATTGGTTCTGTTAACGGATCATAATCATTATTTATAAACACGCAAAATTATGCTACTACTTCCTTTATATAACATTGTGATAATTATTTTATGAAAAGATATTCGGATTAGCACTGTATTTTATTGTTAACTTGCGACCCGCCCCGGCTTTGCACGGGAGAAATTTATATGCCCAAACCTTTGTGGTTTATTGTTCTTTCTATTAGTGAAAACCATATCAAAACTCTTTGCATGGTTTAGAAGAGGTAAGCGGAGAAACAGACAGAGGCTGATTGTGACTTCCTTTTATACTATTTAGTGATGCAATTGTTATTATAATAAAATATAATATAAATACAATCACGGAATGAAAATATAGCATGGTACATAACTTTAAAACCTATCATAGCATTGTATGGAGACAACAAACGGAATAATAATCTGACATCGCGTATCTAATTTAATGAAGTCAATCTTACCATCCCTGTACTTTCTCAGGCTCGTCGCACATAAAGGTATCTTCGTTGTAGACCTTTCCAGATGGACAGCTACCCTTCTGGGGCTGGACTCCGTTACGACAGATGTAGAACTTCTGGCAGTCTTCTGGGTGGGGGAATGTCGGATGGGGGAGGGCGCGGCCGTTGGGGCCCATTACTTCACCTTCAGGGCACGAGAAACCGTCATCGAGGACATCTGAAAAGTGGAAAATAAAATTAGTGTGTATAGTTATGAGGATTTACCATAATCAAATATTAAAATTATTCTGTAGGTTTATAGATTGACCTGTTATCGTATTAATTAGAATTCAATTATACATTTAAATTGTATTAGATACAAATAGTACGCTAGAACCATGGCCACCATAACCAACCAAGATACTCACTCACTCTAAAGAAATTTATCATATCCTTTTAGCGACAAAAATTTAATAAAAATTTAAATGTACCTTTTGTTATCTGGTCGCAAACTCTATTGACTGATTCAATCCAGTCACAGTTGGAAGTTTCATCGTCGAAGTAAAGGCCGGGCGGGCAGGGCAGCTCGTTGGGAACGCCGTCTGAGCAGTAGTAGAATTTGTCACACGCCTGCAATACATTTACACAGTAAAGTATAGTATAGTATAGTATAGTATAGTATAGTATAGTATAGTATAGTATAGTATAGTATAGTATAGTATAGTATAGTATAGTATAGTATAGTATAGTATAGTATAGTATAGTATAGTATAGTATAGTATAGTATAGTATAGTATAGTATAGTATAGTATAGTATAGTATAGTATAGTATAGTGTAGTACAGTACTAAATAATAAACTGTTACTGGTTGCCTCCTCCACGAAAGGAATCTCTATTAGGTACCTAGAACTTTCAAAATCATGCTAACTCAAGAGTTGTTTGTTAATAATGTAATTCAGTTTTTATATTAGTATATTTCCTTTTGTAGACGAAAATAGAAATATAACTTGTTTATTCTCGAATGCAAAAGAATTAAAGGTCAAATCCTTAATTACATACAAGATCATGTCTGGAAGTGCTATGCAACATATTTTACTAAAATAATAGATGTCTGTAATGAAACAGTTTATGAACAACCTTGAACAACTTAGATTTTAGAATGTGTCATTAAGTTATTAGTAATGTTTAAAGGTAAACTATGGTATCATTATTTTTTTGTTAATAGTTGTAGTGACAGGAAATTAATATTTGCTTTATTTTAATGAGATAAACGTATTTAATCAGCATAAAATCTACCTTAGATTACACCATGACGACTTAATTATTTATAAAATATTACTTTGCATCAGCAATGCATGTCTTGATAAAACTGGATGTTTTACTTAATTTTTAAAATTAATTGTTATATTAAATTTTAGCATCGTGAGATTATGGTCAAACACAATCCTATCCACAGAAAAATAATCCCAATACATATTCTATAATATTATTGGACTTAAATTAGTACATCAAATAATTTTCGCAGTTACCTGAGGATCAGGATGTTTGAAGTATCCGTTCTGACGCGGGCAGCCTTTAGTGGGTTTTGGCTCCTCTGTAAGAAAACATGACATTAAGATACAAGCATTTTTTAGTAACTTTAAAAGTTGCTGATGAAATTGTCAACGATTTCTTAAATATTAAAAAAGCAATACTTATATATTTTCAAGTAACTGGTTTTATTTGTTGGTTAAATTCAATAACTAAAAATTACTTACGAAGTTCTTTCCTGTCACCGCAGTCTACGTTAGAAGGTATGTCGCAGTGCTCTTTATGGGGATTTTCGTCTGAGAACACCAGTCCATCGGGACACAGTTTTGCTTCCGATATACCTGAACAATAGAAAATTTCACATTAATTTAATATAAATAAATATTTTGTAATAAGGAATAGATAACACATACATACTAAAGCAGTAAATGTCTCCTGCATCTAAATATATTATATCCGATGTTAGATCCTACGCGCTACGTCCCCTCATTATTGAGAAACTTACTAGCTTCTGCAACGCGAAATTATAATATTAGTAGAATAATTAGACAAAGGAATATATTTTCGCAAAGCATTTTGACGTGGGACCAAAAACCTACAGAATGCTATTATTGTAGAACATATTTTATTCCTTAACAAAAGTTCTGTGTGACTATTAAAATAATTGTAATGTCAAGACAAAGGGACATAAATACATAATACTGTGAACTAGATATATCATTGTTTAAGTATGTAGTGCAAAAATATACACTTCTTCATAATGTTTGATTTCTAGCTATTAAAAGAAACATAATGAGCAAACAGAAACATTGTATTGTTCTAGAATACTTTTAGAGCCTGATATTTATAAGTATGTATGTATGTTCCTTATAGACTCCGAAACCGCTGATCCGATCGCGATGAAATTTTCAGACAATCTTCATATTAGCCCCGCGGATAATCCTGTAAGGTTTGGTGGTGATCGGAGCACTCGGGACAGCGGGTGAAACCGCGGGGCGAAAGCTAGAGTAGTATAAAAATTAAATGCATAGTTCGGTGGTTGAGTATTATTTAGGGTACATAAATAATGCTATGGTTTCCTCATGATGTTTTCCTTTTACGAAAGCTCAAGCTCATTGTAGGATTCGAAAGCTTCGTTACCATATTCGACGTTACCTTTACTAAGCTATAATTAATCGACTACGTTTTTTTTTAAGATTATCGACTATTTCAGTCATTGCTGATTTTATGGCCGAGGCCTTAAAACAACAAAGTACAAAGATTTCTATTGGAAATAACAACCAAAGGAAATCCAACTTCCAAATGCCGACGTATGCATGTTCAAGATGCAAAAACAGTAAACCTGTCGGTAGTTTGGCTAAAAATACCAATAAACAGGATATAAACTGGTAATACCTACCTATCTACCAACTATTTTACTTTTACACCACCAAAATCGTTTTCGCCTTGAAACATCGAATGATGGTCCAATGAGATTATAATATTTTTATTGTTGCATATTATAGACTTAAAATTAAATCAACTTCTGTCTATTTGTGACTTAACTTTATAATTAATGTTAATGTGTTATAATTACTTTGTTATTCTTAGCATTATATTTTTATTTGGATTTCTTTTATAAAAAAAACAATGTATATCCTCATTACCAGACTAAAAGCGAGCATAAAAATAACAATTAAATTTTCTACATTAAAATTTTAATTGATTCCCGACTTTATCGTATGATTTGAACACCTATTTACACAGACCGATTGAACAACTTTTACTATGAGACCAAATATGAAATCACAAAAAAATACATGATCGACATTTCTCGATCAGCATGTATAAAAAAAAGTAAAAGTTGTTCAGTATGACGAACCTAACATAGGTTTCGAAAAACATCCACATAGTAGATTACACTGTAAATACATTAAAAAATATAGTAAAACAGAGGCTATGTAAGAAAGGGTACTATAAAGTTTCAGATTTTATAGATGACAAGAACGCATTTGAATGAATTGTTTGTTCCGCAGGCTATTGCTATAATATAAAATTTGTAAATAATACTTTATATTTAAAAATAAATAGGTACATACATTATATTGAAAGAAGTGATGGTTAAAATAATTGTAATGAATTCATTTAATAACTAAACTTTGATTAAATTTGTGGTATGTCATGTTCGTAAATATTTTTACCACATTACCATTGACCTTTCTCAAAACAGAACTATTTGCCTTTCACCTCAGTAAATAGTTACTGCATTTAATAACATGATTACAGCAAACATCCGTTAACTATATGCATTGTTTATGTAAACATCATCAAGCTAACAAATGTATTTAATATTCCATTACAAAACAAGAAGTGTTTTTTTTTTATTAAGGCTAAGTATTATTGCTATCACAATAATAGCAATAATCATCTTGAGGTCAAATTCCATGTAATTTTCCGAGCATTAACTTCTTTGACTTTTTAAATTATTTTTGTAAATGTAACTTCCTAGGTATTATACGGATTCTCAGTAATTTTATCTTGAACAATTTTTATTTTATATCACAATTCAACCAATAAAAATATACTAACCTATTTTTTTTATTTACCTTTGTAAGTTAAAAATTAAAGTTATATAACTTGATGAATAGAATTTTCTCATCTAGCAAAAAAGTTTTAAGAAAATGATACGTGTAGCAAAAAAATAAAAGATCAAGTTATTTCTTCTCACGTTTCGACTCCCTAATTATATACGACGTGTTTTGGTAATATTAGAAATCTGTACATTTTAAAGATATTACTACAAACAATTTGCGAAAAAAAAAATTGCGTAAACTTACAAGTTCTATTTGTAATCGTTTTAGGTACCTTGAACATTGTATGTACCTACTTACTTTAGAAGTCATAGTTAGGTATTATAACTTAAGCTAGCTAAATGGAATAAAAAATAATATTATATTAGGGACCATAAAGGTAAGGTAGGAAGTTATTATATATTTTATTTTTACCAATTCTTTTAACCACAAAACTTTACATAAAAAAATGCATTCTACGGAAGTATGAAGACATGATTATAATTTATTACAGAACGAGCTCTTGGCATTGTGTTGGAAAGCCTCCATTTCACGGAAATAGATATACATTCGTATCACGTAGCGTATGAACACTCACCTTTAAATAGATCTACAGCGTTGTTCGAGTAAAAGGTAAGCATTTATACATACATGTTGCTTTCTCAGAATGTTATTATTATAAGGTAGATTACTTTGAAGTACTTGCGTACCTAGCTACCACATGTATGGCAGGTTATGTGTTATAAAAAAATGAAATACTATTGGATGACTTGGGTTTATTTTTTTTAAAGAAATGATTTCATGAGTTTTGCAAGTACATATTATAATTTGATATAGTACATCTGTTATTATACTAAGCTATATTATAAGCTACACTATCCATTTGACAGTTATTTTAGAATTATATCATAGTTCCTACTTTAGGTTTTCAATAAAGCATGTACTAAATAAAGGGAAAGGCTTGTTAGTTTTTTTCTTATCAAGCCATGTGTATCAAATCGTACAGTATCATGGTAACTTTACAATGGCTTAATATTCGCTCGCTGTGGAAATGTTGGGGAATTTTTACACTCTATTTGTCGTAGTAACGACATCGGCCAAAAGTTAGAAAATACGCGCCGCTACGAAATTCCATTGAGTGAGTGATGTCATATTGTACTCAATTATGAAGCCTGAAATTTTTCATTGTATCCCACTAGAAATAGATCACAAATTCATTGTTAAATAATATTAATATACTCACTTTCTTTAGTTCTTAATTTTATTTTACTTTTTTTGTCTTTTGCTTTGACGTTTCTAATATGCGATCCTTTCAGTCTTTTGCCTTTTAATTTTACTTAAATCTACCCGTCTCTTTCACACTATTGTATCTCAAAGTTCACGACACTTAAGAAACTGGTTGCAATTAAACTCTAGACACGATGTCAATACAGCCTGACGACACTTTGTGGTATTCTTAGCACTATTTCATAACGGACAATCTTCCTGTAGCATTAAGCGTTATGTAAACCTACACTAATGCTCAAGAAGGCGACATTCTCAACACGCATTAACCTTTTCACTCACGATACTGACCTCTACTGCATTTGTAATAAAGGTCACACTGGTACGGGTCTGGGAAGAAGCCGCTCTTGTCTGGGCAGTCAAATTCTTGAGTTGAAACTGAAAGAAATACACTTTTATTAGTTTTGATGCTATAGTCAACATACGCCCATTTATAAATGTTTAACTAGTCTTTTTTATGATATCGGAGTTGGTCTGATATAGAAAGTTGTTTGTATTAATGAGTATTTTCAACCCTGAAAGTTCAGCTAAGCAATGAAGACTAACTGCATAAAAAATCTGTCTAACAAAGTAGTTGTTTCTTTGTGGATATTATAATATCATTAGTCCAAAAACGGCTATCACCTATGCTGTCAACGAATGTATTAAAATAGTTTATTTTATGTCAGAAGGCTGACAAACGCTTATGGACGACGTATGAATGCTTAACTAATATTATTACCTTTTGCACCAAAAATGGCACATGGTACAAATTTTTGTACTTGCTTCGCTTGATTTTTATGTTCTCAAAACAAAATCCAATATTAAATTATTGATAACTTGTTAGCATTGATAATACCCGAAATAGACCTACTATTTCATATTCATGAATGCAATACAAGAAAGTAACATTACACTAGAATCAAGGTTGTGAAGTCTTTGAACTAATTATAACAAGTACACAGTCGTATAAATTACTACTGAACTGTAACTTATTAAAAACTAGTTGTCCCCCACGGTTTTACTCGAAATCTCGAGAAATAAAGAGAAATCTATGTGTCTCTATGACAGCCTACATGCGTGCCATTTTTTTTATCACGATTGGTTATGCCGTTGAGGTGTCAAGATGTATCAAACAAACAATCTAACATTCCCATTTATTATATTAGTATGGTGATATACCTACACTAGTTTAGTCTCCCGATTTAACCCTGTTTCAGAAGAAACTACCCAATGATTAATTATTATTGAAAATGACTTTAATATTATGTCTGTACAGACATGATTTTTTCAATCAAATTTCATGACATTAAATGGAATAGTACACTAACAAACATTCCAAATTTTTCTATATTGGTAAAGGACACTTTGCAATTAGTCAGTGTCATATCATGTAAGTGAAGTATCATAATTATTTACTAAGAAAATAATTAGTTAATGCCATAATTAAGTTTGAGCCGCAGCTTTCACTGACTAATTACTGGCTATATCTCAAGACAGCATGTCTCATTACTGAATAATAATTGTAAAATTTTAAGAAAGCTACAATCTATATGTATGTTATAAAGGTCTTCCTGTTTAATTAAACAATAAAAATGTATTAATAGACCGGTAGACTGTGGTATTACAGTCAGAGTATTTAGCATTTACGCCAACCATAATAAAATTATTTAAAATACATTTTACCATTACTCAATATCTTAACATAAAGTTTTTAAACGTCTCAATGTCTTTTCGGTTTTATGAAAAAATATTAAGTTATCTTCGTTTCATATTATATCATCATTTCATCATCACAGGTCATGTTAATCGAAGTGCCCGCTGTATCCACGTATAAAATAACCAGCAAGTGCATGTGGTTCTTGCGCAATTAGTCTTCTGATTTATTCTGTCTAAGTACCTAGATAATGAAATTCTTATAAGTTTCCTCCAATCTACACCTTATAACCTACCTTACATTATACTAATATGTTAAAGCAGAAGAGTTTTTTGATTGTTTAAAGGCGCTAATCTCTGAAACTACCAGTCGGATTTGAAGTATTATTTTTACATTTAATAGTCTATTCTTGAGGAAGGCTATTTTTAATCCCGGGATTGCGGGTGAAACCGCGAGGAACAGCTAGTGTTCAAGATAAAAGTATTCAGCTTTTACTTTACAAAACTTTCGGAGAAACTTTCTCTTTAAATTCCCATTTTGTCTCCAATAACTTCAATCTAATCTACTTGCAATAGTCTCTTAAAACGCCTGAGATGCATCAAGGTTTATGAGTATTTTTACGGAACCCTAATTAAGGAGTAATGCAAGGAGTTATGCATTTTTTCAGCTATGAATATGTTAACAATGTTCCACAATGACCATAATAATGTACCTCGGATCCTTTAACTTTTTGATACAGTGTTGCAATGGATAAATTAAACTAACTAAAAAGCATGTAATTGATTTCACTTGAAGCTTAAAATATCAGTGTATGTAATTGCCAATTATATTACAGACACAGTTGCTGAATTTGATCTAATTTTTGAAACATAAATTCACGTTCTATCGAAACTAAATGGTATTCTGAAATTAGTAATAACTTTATGGTCTACATTTTAAGATTCAAATTAGTATAATGAAAATTGCAGCCATAACGATATACCTCTTAAGTCCATTCAAAGTGCACATTGTCTCAAATTGCTGATCTCATAAGACGAGTTTCGAAGAGGAAATAACAATCGAAATATCATTGTCACGATGCAAATCGAGTAAAATACTGATCTTGACCCTTATTTTATCGATTATTGCTGATTTTGGAGTAATTTGCGAAACAACACCCAGTCAATTGAAGGCTTTAATAGTGCAATAACATGTAACATGTATTTTTGGTATTGTTTCGACTAACACGATTTCCGTGACGGCGTTCACTAGACGTTTTGCCCTTGCAACACATGCATTAAGCAAATTTACTGGAGCACTAAACTATTGTTTAGGACGCGTGCGCGTGAGTGAAAGGAGGACGGGGTACGGGTGAATAGTTTGCACGATCGATTTGTTCGCTATTGAATTAATGATTTAATCCCTATTCTAGATCGAACTTTACAAAAACATTATTTTTTGGCTAAACATACTATCCTGCTGACTTTCCTTCAATGTAGGCGTAATTTATTTTTTAACATGTTATAATGTTGATAAACAGACGGACCAATTAATTTTAAGATAAAGTATTATTTTACAATTAGGTATCTATATAATTTGCAAAATGAGATATGAAACCGAATAAGGTACTGATTTACTTTATCAACGTATAAGAAGGTCGTGGAATGTTCTACACGACTTTTACAAATACGATGATTGTCACAGAAGTAAAAAATACTCAAGCTCAAGAAAGTTACAATTATGAAGTTAACTGAAAATTTCAATTGTCAGAAATAGAATTTCATGTATTTTTTTTTGATCATTTTTTATCACTCATATAACTAATTGTATAAATTAACACGTTGCACTCTTAAAGGACTAGTTCATTCGTTAATTTAATACAATTATAAATATAGCATAGGTATGATTTTATGAACATAGACATTTAAGAGTATCAATTTTGTGAATTTAAATTTACGTATTACAAATAATATCCTAAGTTCTCAGTAAAAGCCACTATAGATGCGTCAAAATTTCTACTCGGAGTCATTAAACTTACGTTTTAATTCAGAATTTGTATGCACAATGCATTGCATTACAATGAGTGGTCCCAACCACTGTCATTCCTGCGTTACCCCACTTATTCTCTAGAACGGTCTCAAATTTCAATATTAAATAAATATGAGTCACAAACAGCCTAGTTTTGATTAAAATTATAATATCTATTAATAAAATTATGACAAACTTACCTAGTCCGCATAACGCCAAACCAACAACAAAAAGTAAACTTTTCATTTTGAAAAAAAAATAATTCGAGGTAGTAATGTCTAGATACAAAATAACTGTCCGGGTATACGTGCGTTTCCTTTCGAAGGTTGCTCCGTATTGCCAGTACTTGCGCCTATTGTAGCCGGCGTATGCGCAGCTTTACTATATGACGCACGATCAACATGGCTGCGATGAATAAAGTAATTATTTAATGTCATTTTTTTGGGAATGAGTGTTCACTCATACTGAAAAAATATTTAATGCATTACATCAAAGAATTGAATCGTTCTAAGAAATAGCTAACAAATAGTAAACTTGTTGATTACCTCATATTGTAAGTAAAAGTAGTTAGGTACTTTTTTGTTTTAGTATAAATTTTATTCCAGGGTATGATCTAAATATGTTTCAAATTTCATCTAAATATGTTTAAAAATTATTTATATCAGAAAGAAAATAGTAAGTAATATATTAAAGATAAAATTGGAAAGAGTTAAAAATGAGAAAATAATGTGCCTAGCTAATTATTATTAGAATTCTTATCGCACAATTTTTTAGCGAACGTTTTTATAGTGAGTGTTAAAGTCGTCAAGAAAAAGTTGCATATATCTACTATAAGTATACACACGCATTAATTTCAATAGTCCTCAACCACGTTGCCGAGGTCCCAAAGACGATAGCCTCGTCGTATAGACTTCATGGTCAATTTCATGGCACAAGAGTCGTTCTTAATCGTAAATTGTATCCACATAAATTATTGCTTGTTTTTGCTAAAGAATTACTTATCGTGAAAATATTTATAATGGAATAATTATCTAGTTTTTTTTTGTAATCTTATTAACTACAATTAATGAATTCCGATTCAAGATAACTATATAATGGTATGCATGAGCTGACCGTGACGGTGACTGACGCGTGGTGATAACGACCAAACATTTCTATAGAACTCGTTTTAGACGTGACTGATGACGTGACTGCGGTGTGGAAATGCACCGAAATAGTGATTCACCATCATTATTGACATACATACTATCTTCCATAAGCTTCCAGATCCTTCTATTTGAGTATCCTTGAATTTTTATCTGAGTATCTAGTAAATCGATGAGACATAAAAAATAAAGAGGTAATTAAAATAAAATAGGTATAAGTCTTTACCTTCAAAGGCATCATGTTTTTCATGAGAAATATAATCATCCGATACCTACCTATTTAAAAATTCCACAGGATCTTATTGGCCTCGACCTTTATTATAAACTAGCTTCCGCCCCACGGTTTCACCCGCGGTCCCGAGTGCTCCGATCGCCACCAAACCTTACAGGAACACACACATTTCATAGCGATCGGTTCAGCAGTTTCGGAGTCTATAAAGGACATACAGACAAACATTCATTTTATATATATACATATATAGATGATGCAACGCTTAAAAACAAATAACGCCGCAAAATAAAGCCTTCTAAATATGCACACCAATATTAAAATTTCCAGTTATAATATTGCGAGGTTCCTTCTATGCTTTGAAAACTATCTACAGTAAAAAATAAGAATACTAGACTATTAGTACATTAGAAAGAACAAAATTTCTCAATAAGCGTGTCCGAATAAACGACGTGAATTTTTTTTAGTATTTCTAAGATTTTAAATGTTACTGAAACTGTACGTAGGCATATTTTTGTTTATTTTGAAATATTTTCATCATTATTTCACACACGACTCCTAGAAGACACCGGTAGAGACTGGATAGCTTAAATAGTTTGGTGATGGATTCAAGATACAAAGTAAGGAGCATCGCGGTCATTATGCTTGGAATCGCGGACGTCAGGTTTTTAAGCCCGATTAATGGCCAGACTGGCCTTATATAGGGTTGAATTTTTGTAGGAAGTGTACATTTATAGATTGGGATACAGTCTATTCTGACAAAAAGCAGCAGCAACATGTCTAACATGTGCGAACTCTCTCACTATAGGTTTCGTACATACGACTTTCGTTGAGCTATTGAATTAAATATCCTATTTCTTCAATAAATTATTTTCTTTTCAATAAATCCTTTATGTGACCTTATAGGTTAGAAAAGTTGTAAAAAATTAATAAGAAAGAGTTATTATTAGTTTTTGATACATAGCGCTTGATAAAGTCAAATTTAGCAACATTAGCACTACGGTTAAAGTTGAGTAACAAAATGCCTATCGCAAAACTGGTCTAGGTATAAACTAGGCTCAAAACCCGGCATTGCGTGTGCGCATTCACGATTTCACCCAGTTATACCCCGCGTTAGATATAAATAAATAGAACTATAACATGACTACTATTTGTAAAGCATTAACGTCTAAAATTGGTTATTTAACAGCTCTAGTTACTGACAAATACGTCATTGTGATTGATAGATCATGGATATATTGCATCATTGTCATGTTTGCTTAATTTTTTGAGTGTTGCGCATGCGCAATGCTATTATTTTGATTGATTGCTTCAAAGGAACATGCACATGTCCAACTGAAAGTATAATTCGTGGTCAATACACATAGACTTAACTAAATCTTCATTTCTTATTTTAGGTTATTTTTCACCACTGATTATTACATAAATGTCATAAGTTGGCTCTCAGTTCCCTTCTAGGCTTTATTTTGTTATTTTGTATTTGACCATAATTTGCTTTCTAAGCATTATAAAGGTAGGCAACACAATATGACAATGCCACTATTGGGGCTTAATGAGGTGATGGTAGCCACTTATCATCAGAATTGATGCATGTTGGTTTGTTTGTTTGTTACCTTTTCACGCTTAAACCGCTGAACGGATCGCAATGAAATTTGGTATGCACATAGCCTATGGTACGGAAAAGAACATAGGCTACTTTTTATCACGGGAAAACATAAGATCCCTGGGGAACGCGGGTGAAACCGCGGGGCGGAATCTAGTAATATTATAAATGCGAAAGTTTGTGAGTATGGATGTATGGATGTATGTTTGTTTGTTACTCTTTCACACAAAAACTACTGAACGGATTTGGATGAAATTTGGCAAAGAGATAGATTAAAGTCTGGAATAGCACATAGGTTAGTTTTTATCAAAGGGAAATCGAAAGATCCCTGGGGAACGCGAGTATGATATAAAATGATTTGTATTTATTTAACTAATCTACAGGCTAAAAAATTACAACCACAGCGTAAAAAACATACGGTGGTCTATAGCGTTTGAAGTCACGCGAAATTCCGCATTGTATAGGCATTCGTCATTGCTGCATTGTGTCCCAAGCTAGTGTATGGCAGCTTGGGTTCGCTACCGCCCCTCTCTCACCCCGCAAGCCCCGTACGATTGCTCTGTCTAGACGTGTCCGTTGGCTGACTGTAAGAGATAGACTGTGACTTAGCTATGTGATAGACAGAAGTATAACTCCACCTCTACCTACTGTTTAGTTATTCAGCTGATGCATCTCGACAGACATCCTTTCACTTACATAGGTCTACATGAGTTGGGTCATCGATAAAACTTTCATTACCGGTTTTATCATATTGATGATGAATTTATGTTAAGTGAGTAAATTTTTAATTGTATTTAATTACTGTGTCTAGGTTATTTTGGGGTACTGTGTCTTGTATTAATGACTATGAAATCCATTACAAAATGTAATTTTAAAAAAAGTAAGCACTATAAAGTTTGATAGTTTATTATAATGTATGGTTAGCGTATAACTGGTTGGCAGCCCTTAGTTAATAAATTAAATTAAAATAATTACGTATGTATTATTATTATTTAAATGTCTATTTTTTATATAAGTACTTAAATAAAAAATAACCTTTTTCTGTACTAGAACCAGTCGGAATTGCGCGTGACGATGGCAAGAGGCCGGATGGTATGACTTTGATCCCGTAGAGTGTTGGCAAGCCGCTGGTGTGGGATGCCACGTGTGTAGATACACTTGCGCCTTCCCACTTACTGGCGACTTGTAAAGTCGCTGGGGCGGCTGCGACCGGTGCTGAAAAATCCAAATTTAAAAAATACGCTTGTCTTGGTTCTAATTTTTCGTTCATGCCATTCGCAGTTGAAACCATGGGTCCATGGGGGTTCGAGGCTCGCCGATTTGCTCGGATTTTATCATCCAAGCTCATCGAGGCTTCGGGAGACCGACGGGCTGGGAGCTTTTTCCGCCAACGCATAAGCTTGGCCATCCAAAAAGGGAACGCTGCCAGCCTGTTGGGAACCTTGCCTATCGACAGCAGCGAGGGCTTTGAGGATGTTTTCTATATATCATAGTTTGTATTTTTTACTTTAATTGTAAATATGTAAATAAATGTCCATAGTACTTAAACCTAAATTACTAGTTTTAAGTTAAAACAAATAACACCTAAATTACTAGTTTATTAGTAGTTTAAGTTAAAATAGTAATTTAGGTGCTACACTATGTTGTTTCATATTTCCGAATAAATTTATTTATAAATTCAAAATTTTCAATTATGCCTGAAAATTAAAAAAATATGTTTTACTACACACGTAATGCTAACGTGGGATTTCAATTAATTAATGTCGGACTGTCAGGGACACCTGAATTATTATGCTAAAATAAAATTAAAAACTAAACTACTTATAAATTTAAAAAATGCTCCTAATCGTTAAAATTTTAATCTTAAATTATGTTACAACATCATTTCATCATCTAAGCTAATATTTTTTATAAAGATGTCTTATAACATAATTAATTTAAGAAAAAAAATACTAAACAAAGTGCAAAGAACCCATGAATCTCTCAATAATATCAATCTATCTTTCTTTATAATAAATGAGAGAAAAAGTGATGATATACTGGCCAACAATAAAACTTTCATCAGTTAATTAAGTAATTGTTAACAATTATTAAAACCTTTGTGATTTGAAACTTAATTATTGTAGTGAATGTAGTCATACAAACAAAATATATATTATACGCCAGTTGGCGTGGTTGATAAGATACCCTATCTATCACGCCACAGGCCATGGGTTCGATTCCCACTCAGGACAGACATTTGTGTGCAAGAATATGTCTGTTTGTCCTGTGTCTGGGTGTAATTATCTATATAAGAATATATTTACAAAATAAAAGTAGTATATGTAGTATATCAGTTATCTGGCTTCCATAGCACAAGCTCTGCTTAGTTTGAGGTTAAACGGCCGTGTGTAAGGAATAATGTCCCGGAATATTTCTTTATAATATATATAATAACTTATGCCGGGTCCAGAAAATATTTATAAGATAATCAGCTCAATAATTTGCTAATTATTCCATGAAATCGTCATTACAGCCACAGCATGTACCAAAATACTAATCGAGTTCTTATCATCAAAATCTCATCAAGACTGTACTCCTTTCTCGTTACAAATTATAAAAAGCAGTTCACATTACTCTAAGGTCTGCCAGTTTGCAAAGTGAATGCTTTTGTGGGCTAAAAAACTAAAAAAAAATACAGTTCTTTGTGATTAGGCTGAATGCAATGAATTTCGGAGGTCGACGAACTGAAAAAACCGCATAATGATCCAAATTTAGATTTGCAATACGCGAACATACTTTTTGGTTTTATTTAGATATTAAATTATGATGATACTCTTACATTTATATTTTTATCAAAAAGCTTTCTGGATCATTTCATTCTCATTAAAAAAAAATTTTACATAATGTAATTAAATGATTAAGAGGGTAATGACCTTTTTCATTTGGATTATGCTATAAAATTGTGCTACCTTGTATTTTTACCAATGTTTTTTTTTGCTTTAACAAGACATGAGTCAGTGTTTTTTTTAAATGAGTAAAGCTTCGTGGGTATCGATGTATTTTTTCTTACTGCTATGGAAAAAAAATACATGACATATTTTAGTCATTCGTCAAAAACGTCACAAATATAAAATGAAATAATATTCAGAAGTCAACATTACCTACGTATTTCATCAGTGGTAGTTATTTGAAAAGAGTAAGGTTTTATTTTCTGATAATTTATAAAGTAAAACCTATATGCACTATATCTCCATATTAATTTACTATATACAATTTTCGAAAGCAGTAACGAAGCTTGCAAAACCTTAAATAAAACTTGTAAAATTTATAATCAACTAAGAATTTCGTGTATGTAATTATATTTCTGAAATTCTGGTTCCTTACCCGTTCATGCAATAAAGGCTCAAGTTA
Organism: Tetheella fluctuosa; assembly: GCA_951216915.1. NCBI lineage: Eukaryota > Metazoa > Arthropoda > Insecta > Lepidoptera > Drepanidae > Tetheella > Tetheella fluctuosa. The sequence goes on along the minus strand of OX578216.1, from coordinate 11,798,625 downwards.
CGAGAGAAACGAGTAAGGTCCAAGGTCGTAAGTAATGGTGATCTTACTGGTGTATCAGAATCGTCCATAATTCATTAAACACTAGCATACCGGCAATTTTTATTGACTCCTTAAATAGGTATACAAAAATATGATAAATATTTATTATGTTTAATTGAATGGCTATGGTGCATTTAATATTTAACTTAAATAAAACTGGCCAAGAGTGAGCCGGGCTCACACAATTAGAATCCCGTATAGATATTAGGCAGTCAATAGATATATTATTTTTTGTAGGACCCACGACCTTCGCCGCAGGCGTCCGACGTCACTACCACTTAACTATAATCGCCTTAATATGTACGCCAACTTTCACGTCGTTTTATGTTAGTTTTCGCGATTTACCTATGTGATATACGTACGGATGGACACGAGAGTGACCTTATAAGGGATTCCTTTTTGTTTTTAAATTACAGCACTCTAAAGAAGAAGGTTCTCAATACTATTGCACAGATATTTTTCTAGCCGTATTCATAACCTCGTTTCTTTTCAAGGTTTTTTCAATGCACTATAATGTAGTGTAGTAATTTAAACTGTTTTAAAAGTATAAAACATATATTTATACATTTTTAATTTCAAAGAGAAGATTATGGTTACCACAAAATTAAATATCAAATAGACCCACAGAGTTTAACTATCATTATGACTATATGAAGTAACTCTTTAGCAACAATACTTAAGTAGATATGTCGCCGTCATCTGGTTGAATCTGCTATTTGATTGAATGACTAGCGCGTTCATTGAATGACAACATTTAATTGAATGACTAGGCCGAACGTTGATTGAATAAGCGTCACTCAACGTCCTACTATTTAGCGAATTGTAACATAACATAACATTTGAACAGAGCGGACGTAAAATCAGTCAGGTGATTGAAATAGTTTCGTCATACTTAGTTGAATATGAAGGGTTTTCGTGCAGTTAAAAAAAAATAACCACGAAGTCGTTGAATGGCGAATACTTTAGGTTCGCTCGCTGCGCTTCGCGATCGCCATACACTTCTAACCTAAAGTATCGGACATTCAACGACTATGCTAAATGACGTTCAGTCTAGCAGTCATGACGTTGAACGTTACATTAAACAACTTGACGAGTTGTCCTTTACTCATTCAATGAACGCGCTAGTCATTCAATCAAATAGCAGATTCAACCAGATGACTGCGATATATTCATATAAAATTATTTCGCATACTTAGAAATTAAATTATTTACCTATCATGGTACATGATCGCATTGACAGAGGTCGGGTAATGGTTTTATAAATGTCAACAGACATCCAAAATCTGAACGTTGACACTCCCTCTGCATAGGAAGAATGACTTTTGAGAGCTTATTGTCTTTGACATACTTACATGTTAATTAGACAGTACAACAGCTTCTATGAATCGTCCGTCTGTGTGTAGGTAATTTTAAATACAATCGGAGGTAGCAGTTCCATATTTTTTTTTAAATGCATTATGCGATTTCATAATAGGATTTTATATCAACAAAACTTGAGACAAACCAAACCATGAGAGTCAATTTAAGGCTGAATAGATAATTATTTTCGTTCACGTTAGGACACTAGAACAGAACAGGGCTTAGCGTACCGTATAATCATCTGTTGTTCTCAGTTTAAGTGTATTACAAACCGGTGGTTGAGTCAATTGTGCCTAATGTTCATAAGTGCCTTACTAAAGTTTAATTTGAATAAATGAGTTTTGAATTTGATTTCTATGTAGTAGTATAAAGTCAGGACAACAAGAAAACTGAATAGATTTTGATTTGTGCCAATTTTATTTGCCAGGCAGTGACTCATCATCTTTCAGAATTCTCTCTTTTGAAGCGTTCTATGACCAATTATCAATTTACACCAGACAGTATTAAAATTTCATCATGTTTTATTTTGTATAAACGACACTTTAATGCGTATAAAGCCTTAAATCTCTATGTCACGTTACTCCTGCCTTATTGTTTTGTTTTTCCTGTTACTTGATGGTTGTCTGGAAGAAATCGCTTTAGTGATGTGACCGCCTTATCAGACAGACATAAGTTATTACTTCTTCTTTGTATTGATAGCTACTTCTACTACGTTTCCCTGTTTGTGACGTGGTGTAGAAATAAAGTATATTTATCTTTATTCCAACTATTTTTAAAGGTGTATAATAGTTTAAGGCGATAATAACTCAAGTGGTAGTGACGTCAGATGCCGCGGCGAAGGTCGTGGGTTTGAAACCTACACTGAGCTTGAGCTTTCGGTGAAGGAAAACATCGTGAGGAAACCATAGCACAGTGGTAGGGTACTTTGTAGTACCCGCCTGGCTGGCTACCACCCTCAAGTTGAAAATCTGTCGCCTAACACCTACTGGTGTGTTCCGGCAGCTGCACTTGAGAGCCTAGCCTAGGTTTTGTGTGCTTACCACCTTTGGCCACATCATCACCTACCATAGTGAGATTGTGGTCAAACACAAGCATATGCAAAGTAAAAAAAAAAGATCCCAAATAATTAAAGAGGGCTCCCATAAAATAGACAGTAATCTTTTTCTGAAATTACAGAATGGATCGAGATGAAACTTTCACTATTAAATGAATTACAAATAACTTAAAATAGACATTATACTATGTATAGTAATATATTTGTCTCAATTTAAAAAAAGCTAGTTGTAAGTAGGTATTGGTATGTCATTAAAAACTGTATAAAAGGCGTTGAGGAAAACTGTGACAAATTGTCGAAAGAATTTTGCGTAATGGCTTTATGTAACTACCTTCAACTTTCTTGAATATATAGACAATTATTTTAAATAGACTTATGAGTAGTATCAATTGTGTAAAAAAAAAGTCTATATTACTTTGGAATTTGAATCATAAGAATGTTTTGATTAGTGTCATGCACAAAAACATTATTATAAGTCTTCAGTCTCTATTAAGGTCTCTATTCGAAGATACTATAATATTTTAAGGTCATGAGACAGCATTATACTATGAAAAGAGAAACAACGACCTACCTCTTACCTACCTACATTCCTTCTCTTTCGCTGGTGTAGCACTGTCTCATATATCTTAAGATAAAATATTATCGTGTCTTCGCCGTGTGTGACCCCCTTTATGCTTTCGGGTCCACGCGGTTTTACCTACGATCCCCCATTTTAACTCTTAAGGGGACGATATACGCAAATAACCTTGTCCCGCACTAAACTAACGGATGAGAGAGAGAAAAGGAACAAAGGCTATTTCCTAGTAAAAAAAAACGTATTAATTTTATTTAAAAAAAAACAGATAGATTTTTTGGAAAAGTAACAAAATAGTTTCCTTTGTATTAGATCTGAGAATGTCTGTTAATATTTAGTTATTTGGATCGGAGAATAGGAATAGAAAATATTTCCAATTTTAAAACGGCACATATTCTCGTTTTTATTCTGACGTTATCATAGAAAATTTTAAAGTATTAAAATAATTGTTCCCTGGCAAAAATCCTCTAGTTTATCATATACTTATTTTTTACAAATCTATTGCATTAAGGAATACAGAGTCTGTTACAGTATGAGTAATAAGTAACTAATCTCGGCTCTTGCGGCTGTGATGATGATGATGAACTAAACTGTCGCACTAATAATACTTTTTTATATATTTACTACCTCCCGCTTTTTATATCATCTATTAGGTACACTTCTAATTATTCAATAGGTATAGGTAAAAAATATTCATGACTTTTTGAGAAAAAATAAAAACATTTCGTCATGTCAATTATTTTTTAAATTCAGAAAATTTTAAAAATAATTCAATTCAATTCCTATTAAATTCCTATGTAATCCTGGTCGTATGTTACAATAAAATCAGTCTATGATTATAGGGTTGAAAATAAAAATCAGACACTTCATTTAACTTAAAATGTATTAACTTATTAAGTCTTAAAGTGTAACTATAATATCAGTATCACTAGGGAGGATTAAGACCTCGCTTTGGGTCCTGGGGCGGCGTCTTCTGAATCTTTGTACCAGTCCTCGCTGAAAAATAGAATTATTCATTAGTATTTTGAGCTTTTCACTTTTAATCATTCTGTTTTCGATAACATATACTTTTAATCATCAATTTTTGATATTGTACTTTAATACTGCATTTAAATCAATATGTAAGTTACTTTTCAATCCAATTTAAAGAAATGGCGTGTGAAGCACTTGAACTCGGCCTAAGTATAGTAGATCTACGTTGGAAGAGAAGACTATTCCCTGAGCAGTGGTGATAGTGTATTATAAATTTATGAAAATAAAGTCGCTATGATTTATCCCTTCTTTGAAAACTAAATTTAAAAATATTTAAAGAATATAAGGGTACTAACCATCCGCGCACGTTCTCAGGTGCGTCACATTTTTGTGTTTCCTCATTGTACACCTCTCCGACTTGGCAGCCGAGGTCACGGGGTTCAACTCCGTTCAGGCACACGTAGAACCTCTGGCAATCGGCGGGGTGGGCGAATTTAGGGTGGGCGACGATCTGGCCCAGGTTGTCCACTTTCTGTTCCTTGGGGCATTCGAAACCGTCCTTGGTTTTCTCTATAAAAATAAGTGATTTTGTTACAAGATAATTTTTTGATGAAGAAGTAGAATTTCTACTTTATTATATCTATTTGCCCCTATTTTGTCTATACAAACGGATGGATTTTTAGGTGATAAATGGCTTCTTGTGCCTTTCATAGAGATTATTTTGAATAAATAGATATTTACCCACTCAGGGATTGAAATTGAAAAACCTCCCAAATTTCAAATCCACCGGTTTAGGCAGAGCATTGCCTGTAAGTCACGGTACAGTTTTATAGGTATTTAAGATATGTTTTTTTTTTTATCTCTATATGTATGTATACTAGATTGTCCTAAGATCGAATATTATATCAAATGATGATATATAAAGATGATGATAGCTCAGTGGTAGTGACGTCGGACGCCGCGGCAAAGGTCGTGGGTTCGAATCCTACAATGAGCTTGAGCTTTCGGTGAAGGAAAAACATCGTGAGGAAACCATAGCACGGTGGTAGGGTACTTTGTAGTACCCGTCTGGCTGGCTACCACCCTCAAGTTGAAAATCTGTCGCCAAACGCCTATTGGTGTGTTCCGGCAGCTGCACTTGAGAGCCAGTTCCTTCTAGGCTTTGTGTGCTTACCACCTTCGGCCACATCATCACTTATCATAGTGAGATTGTGGTCAAACACAAGCCTATACAAAGTAAAAAAAAAAAAAACTCAGTTTAGGTCACTCACTGCACCTTAATTTTTATTCGGTGAGTAAATCACATAATAAAAGCAGATAAAAAGATAAATATATACTTACTTTCCTGGTTGATGCATCCCTCTCGGCCAGCGGAGTCGGGCCACACACAAGTTCCGGAGTACTCGTCAAAGTGGAGTCCAGCTGTGCACTTAGTCTCAGTAGGTTCACCCTCGATGCAGTTGAAGAAGATGTTGCAGACCGTGGCGTCGGGATGGGCGAAGAAACCGTTGCGGCGCGGGCACAGGCTGGTGGGCTTGGGGGGCTCTGTAGAAAGGAGACGGATATATTAAGTTACTTGGTCTAGCTGAATGGTTACTTCAATAATACTTACTACTAGCTAGTGTTACCTACTTAGTTTTAGTATATTTTTAATGTATGTAAGAGTTTTGAAACTTAGTAAGATTTTGTCTACCAGATAAAGTGGTTTGATAGATTTCCTATATAAAATGGTATGTCAAACCGCTATTATGTGAACGTGAGTTTTCTAAGTAAACGATAGTGTAGCAAGTTGTAAAAACAATATATATCGTATTTATAACAAATTAACAATTGATGATTAATAAAATTGATCAGTAAAGTTCAAGATTCATATATATTCAAGTATGCAAAATAACATGAATATTAAAGATGCATAACTTGCATATCAAATTAAAACAAGGAAGCTCATGACCTAAAACCACTGCACAAATCAGACGAGTCAATGAAAACCACCTTTTAAATAAATTATTGCACGCAATCTGTGCGGTATCTGGATTCCCTTCAATAAAAAACTTATCTTCAAATGGACTGTATACTATATTTATTTCACTTTGTATCTTGATCACTTATTTAATAACTCGTAAACTCGTGAACACTGGCCGACTAGATACAAAATTACTACTTTTCAACGTGAATTCTACTTTACTGTATTTATCTGAATTAATGAGTAAAAAGTCTAAAAATACTTAAATATCGATGTGTTACCTTATCGAGAGCCATACATAATTTTCCGATTCTGACTTTACTATGGATTAGATTTGGACTATGAATTTACATCATTTCACATTATTTATCTATGATCTACTATCTGTACCAAAGTGATTTTATCCTTAAACATTGCCTGTAACTAGGTCTTTCCAATGAATCTACGTTGTCAATACCAGCTTAATCTACCTTAAAGCTATAAAATGTTTTGTACACAAAATAGTCAAAACGACATAAAGTTTTCATCGGAAAACCCTATTTCTCCGATATCCCTATTCTATCGGGTTAGATGTATATACACTTACATAATACAAACAATTAGCTCAAATAAAAACATATTCTTACGTACTGTCAATTGTAGGAAATAACCCAAATACACAGAAAATAAACATATCATAAACCAAGTTAAAAGGAGAAAGTCGTCTTGTTTCCCTTTCACACTATCGTCTAATCTGTGATTGGTTAATGCCAAAATCGGTCATGACAGCCTCTAAGTGAGACCGATATATGATGTACTATATAAAGAATAGAACAATAGAAGGAGATAGCGATATCATATTTCTATTTTATACATTTTGAGCTAAGTTCGACTAATTTCATCATCCATCCGCAACATTCTCCCCTCGGCGCAGATCTTCGCAGCCTTCCTTACTAATTGGGAGGATGATGAGACGCCTAACTGGCCGTCGAAAAACTCCCCCTCGCGTACGCACATCTGTGCTTCGTACTACACCGTCAGGTCCCGTGTACACACGCTCAATTTGACCCCGTGGCCAAACATTACGAGGCAATAGTCCATCCGCGATTACCACGATATCACCCACCTCCACATTCCGCAAAGATCTTTGAGCGTCGCCACGTGGTGTCAATGTAGGCAGATACTCTTTAATCCATCGAGCCCAAAACATATTCGCTAGGGCTTGTGCAGCGCGCCATGTTCGTCTGTCGGCTACATCACACTCTCCGATGTATGGAAGTCCAGTCGCTGTTCCCAATAAAAAATGGTTGGGAGTTAGCGCCTCAGCATCATCTGGACTTACTGGTACATGTGTTAATGGGCGCGAGTTCACTGTATGTTCTACTTCCGACATTACAGTTGTTAGAATTTCATCTTTGGGTGCTCGTTCATTTAATGTTATGGCTAGAGCAGACTTTACACTCTTAATGAGTCTTTCCCATGCTCCTCCTTGGTTTGGTGCGCCAGGGTCAATGTATCTCCATTCCACCTGCTTAGTAAGCGTGTAGTTTTTTAAATCTGGAAGCCATTCCGTAAATGCCTTACCAATTTCTACGTCTGCGCCGTGAAAATTCGTCCCGTTGTCCGAGAGGATTTTCTGCGGCCAACCACGACGCGCCGCCATTCTCCGCATGGCCATGATAGCAGAGTCGGTACTTAGACTCGCTATTAATTCTACATGAATAGCCCTCGTTACCAAACAGGTGAATAGCATTCCCCAACGTTTTTCTTTACGTCGCCCTATGGTTACCCACATGGGGCCGAAACAATCTATCCCGCAATGTGAGAATGGTCTGGTGTACGCTCCCAGACGGACCTGTGGCAGATTGCCTTTAATAGGTATTGCTGGATTAGCTCTCCGTATCTTACACCAAGTACACTGCTGTAGAATAGCTCTAACTGCTGGACGTAATCGAAGCACCCAGTATTTCTGTCGTAGGTTGTTGACTATCTGTTCTCTACCTACGTGGTTATGATTCTTGTGTTCGTGTTGAATCATCAATCGGGTTAACGGGTGTGCTCCGTCCAGTATTGGTGGTTCCTTCATGCAGTCTGGAACCGTAGCTGCATTGATTCGACCGTTCAATCGGATTATTCCGTCTTCTCCGCACTTAGGGTCTAGCTTGTATAAGCGACTAGTGCGATCGATATTCTTCCCTTTTGTAATCCTTTGTAAGTCTTCAGGGAAACTGTCTAACTGGGCTTCTCTGATTAAAAAACGTTCAGCCTCCTCAATACGTGTTAAATCTGACTTGTCAGAGCGATGTCGCCATTTGTCTACGAATGCAAGTACGGTAGCGGTTGTTCGCACCAATCGATCGTATGAGGAAAACCTCTTTACGTCGATTAGTGGTTCCCCCGTACTCGTATGTGCCGTTATTACTTCGTCTTGATCCTGACACGTCACGATTTCTTTCGGCCAACGGTCTTCCAATTCATATAAAAAAGCTGGGCCTGTAAACCAGCGATCATGACTTTGCAATCGCGTGTTGCCTGGACGGGTTGCATCATCGGCTACATTGTGCGCCGTGGGTACCCATCTCCATTGCTCAACACATGTTAGTTCCGCAATTTCGCTTAGCCGGTGAGCCACGTACGGAGTATATCTTGTGGAATCATTCCTGATCCAATGTAACACGGTTTTAGAATCACTCCACAAGACAATTTTGGGTTTCGTTCTGCAATGATGCTGGTTTAGAATTTCAGTTGCTAGCCGTGCGCCTATTAAACTAGCCTGCAGCTCCATTCTTGGAATACTCTGCGTCTTCATAGGTGCAACCTTTGCCTTGCCGGCGACCAGCACAATGCTAACTTCACCGTTTGCACATTCGTAGCGCCAATACGCTACTGTAGAAAATGCCTGTTCACTTGCATCACAAAATACGTGTAATTGTGCCCGAATACTTTTGTCGTTACTATAACATCGGGGCAAGCGGAGGTTCTTTATGAACGTCAGGTCATCTAACCATTCATTGAACACAGTTTCTTCCTCCAGTGGTAACGGGTCGTCCCATTCCACTTTCTGCTTCCATAATTCTTGTAGCATAATTTTTGCGGTAATAGTGAACGGACTTAGTAAACCTAGTGGGTCAAAAATGGACATTACTGCTCCTAGAGCTTCCCTTTTTGTTGGTGCGCGCTTCCTACTTTTTATTTCTTCGGGAACACGGGGCATGGCGGTATTGAACGCAAGTTCATCCGTCTCGGGTATCCATAGGATTCCCAGCGTCTTTCCGTACACATGTACATTTGCACCGAGTTCTTTAGGGGCTTGCGCTCTGTTCTTATCCGGGATATGTTCTAACAATCTAGGGCAGTTTGAATTCCAACCCGCTAGTTCGAATCCTATCTTTTCGTGTACTTGTTGAACCTCTGCTATTGTCCGTGTGGCTGTTTCTTCTGAATCGAAGCTAGCCAACCAGTCGTCCATATAGTGGTTCTGCGTTATAGCGTGGTACGCGAGCGGATGCGAATCCTTGTGGTCTGTCGCGTTTCTATCTCTCACGCTATGCGCCATAAAAGGTGAACTGCGGGCACCAAATATCATAGATGTCATTACGTACGTCTGTGGTGTGCCGGAGCGATCGTCTCCTCGCCACAAGAAATGCTGTGCTACGCGGTCTTCGGGTTTGATCTTTATTTGTAGAAACATTTCCCGTATGTCCGCAGTCACAGCAAATGGCTTCTCTCTGAACCGAAACAAAACACCGTATAATGTCTGTAAAAGGTCCGGTCCATCGAGCAGCGCATCGTTAAGGCACGTTCCACTGGTACATGCGGCTGCATCGAAAACCATCCTAAATTTACCGGGTTTGTTTGGGTTGACTACTGCAAAGTGAGGCAGATACCACATGCGCTTATCTTCTGTGTGGTCTTGTTGACACTTTTCTGCGTATCCTTTTTCTAGTAGTCCACGTATTTGTGCTGTGTACGATTCTTTAAACTGCGGTGATCTGTCCATCTTTCTCTCAATCCCGCGTAGCCGGCTCATAGCCATGTCGTAACTCGGTGGTAATACTACCTCATCATCTTTCCAAGGTAATCCCACTTCGAAACGACCGTTCACTTGCTTGGCCGTGTTGTTGAAGATTTCCTTGGCGCGTTCATTCTTTGCGACAGGCTTTCTTTTCATGGAGACTCCTAGTGCATCGATATTAAAATGCTCTTTGACGAGTTCATTCAGTTCGTCATCTCGGCTATTTGTTACAAAGCTTTTCTGGATCTCCTGAGCTGTTCGTACGTGTAACACTGCTTCATCTTCATTTGTTACAACGCTTCTGGGTATAGATCCGTGTAGAACCCAACCCAATCGTGTAAATGACGCAGCTGGTTGATTTCCTTTTCCAGTCAACAATTTTCGTGTTACTATTAGCTGCCAGTTATCGGCTCCGATGAGTATACGTGGTCTGGCGTATTCATAACACACGGCCTCTGGTCGGAGCTTACGTAAATGCTTTTGTTTTAAAATGTCGGAATTTATCACCTGACTGACCAATGATAGATTTTTCACTGTCCGTGCTTTAATCGTATGAAAGTCAGTTTGGCCTTTACCACATAACTCGATGTTTACAATCCGACTATTCAACTCTCGTTGACTCGATGTGACTGCGTGGATATGTAACGCTCTGGTCGGGCCTTTCGCTCCGACCATCCCGGCAATTCCTTCATCGATCAGTGTTATAGTCGATGCCTCATCGAATAACGCGTAAGTATTTAATTCCTGGCCGTTCTGTGTCTTAATTATAATAGGACACACTTTCAATAGCACTTGGTTATCAGAGTTTACATGTGCCGAAACCGTATTTACAGAATGTTCGTTCTGTATTGTTTCGTTATCTTTCTGCACATGTAACAGCGCGTGATGTATTTGACGGCACTCGTCTACTCCGCATTTCTTTGCTTTACATACGGATCGTCTGTGTTTATTATTCATACACTGGAAGCAGACGTGTGCATCCTTAGCCCATTTCCATCGTTCTGAAATGGGCATAGCCGTAAGCTTAGCGCATTTAGTTGTGTCGTGTTCGGCTCCGCAACAGTAACATTCGTTCTTTTTTGGTAATGTTTCTGTTGTAGCATATACGGGAGCTTTGCGGTTACGATCTAATGCTCGATGTCGAGGTTCCTGTTTTGGGCCAGTACGTATTGGTTCCAACGTATCCTTGGACGCGTATGCATGTTTTATGGCGTGCTTCGCTTCCCGCATAAAGAATCGTGACAATGTAACAATTTCTGGTTCTAATTGAGATCCAGATTCCTCTGCGTAGTTGCACCAATTCGATTTGAGGTGTGGGCTCAGTTTATCTACTACTTGCTGCGCAAGCATAGGATTCTGTAGATATCCTTTTTTATCGACACAGCTTATCATTGTCACAATGTTCTGCAACTTGATCGCGAACCTGTTTAGTTCTTCAGATGTTCCACCTGGTCGCGGCAACTTCTTCAGCTCTTCAAACGCATGATTGATGATCATCTCTGGGCAACCAAAACATTGTTCTAATGTTTCCATGATTATCGTTGAATCGGTCGCTGTATACATTAATGCTAACACTGCTTCACGTGCATCTCCTCGTAAACATGTTCTCAATCTAGCAAGATTTTCTGCCGGTGTGAATCCGTAGAGGCTAGCAGACTCCTTCATGGCCGCTTTAAATGGTAGCCATTCTCCCTTGGCGCCGCTAAAGATAGGCAAATCTGGCGTACGCCTGGGTATCGGTCTACTTTTGGTCATTTGTCCTAAGATATCTGCTAGTCGATCAATCGCTCTGTCTCCTGATCGCGTCGGAGTTGGTGATCTAGTACGACGTGGTGTATCCATTGTGATATGATTCGACGCTGGCGGAGAAGGTGGATCTGCAGCCTTCTCTCGTAATTGTGAGTGGTACTTCGCATGGTTTTCCGTACCGATGCTCTTGAGCTCTTCGAGCTCCCCCCGTACAGCACAACGCTCTAGCCAGTCATTGACTGTACGTTCTGTATCCACTGTCTGTTCTGCGCATACGCTTCCCGATTCCTCGTGTATCGTAGCTACGTTGACGGCAAGTCTCTTTTCAACAAGCCTTATCTGAATCTCAGCTAGTCGTTCTTCAAGTTTTGCTTGGCGTTCTTCTGTGGCTTGTCTATCCTTTTCTGCGGCTTGTCTATCCTTTGCTTGGCGTTCTTCTGCGGCTTGTCTATCCTTTTCTGCGGCTTGTCTATCCTTTGCTTGGCGTTCTTCTGCGGCTTGTCTATCCTTTTCTGCGGCTTGTCTATCCTTCTCTTGGCGTTCTTCTGCGGCTTGTCTATCCTTTTCTGCGGCTTGTCTATCCTTTGCTTGGCGTTCTTCTGCGGCTTGGCTATCCTTTTCTGCGGCTTGTCTATCCTTTGCTTGGCGTTTTTCTGCAGCTTGTCTTTCCTTGATAAGATTTGTATGAATCTCGGCTAATCTTTCTTCTGCTTCAAGTTCAGCTAGCCTACGACGCGTTGTAGAGCTGGCGGAGGAGCGATGAGAATGTACGGGTGAAGCCCGTGACCTTTTATCGGTAGCGCGCAGCGTGGATAGTCGCGGTGGTATCGTGTCGATCACGGATGGTTCAGTCGCGGATAGTGCGGTCACGCCCGACTCACTAATCGAAGCGCGCCTGTGACTAAGCTGCGGATTTACAGGTGCGTTTAACGCAGACGAAGACGCGGGAGGTTTTTCAAGTAACCGTAGCCTCTCAGCCGCCTTACGAGTGCGGACGGGGCTTCTAGATGTTGACATATTTAGGCGCAGATGCCTATATATAGACTCTACCTAACGTGGTACACCCTCACAACACCACACTATTCTACACAATACTTAAAACCCGAGACACCGATCGTTTGGCACCGTTAGGTGACCGGCGTTCAAGGGCCGCGGATGAGCTGCGTTTTCGTTTGTCGCACCGTTGGGTGATGTTGCGTCGTCCTCTTCACTCGTTCTATGATATAGCGACGAACTCGTCACTCGTTCAGGATATCGAGACGAACTCGTCACCCGTTCCGAGATGTTAAGACGAATTCGTCACACGTTTGACTATGTACCTGTAGTCAAGACGAGCTCGTCACACGCTTAACGACGTTGGTAACAAACTCGCCACACTTTGTTCCTGTCGAGACGAACTCGTCGCACCGTTGGGTGATGTTGCGTCGTCCTTTTCGCACGTTCGAAATGTTGAGACGCACTCGTTGCACCGTTCGGTGTTTTTCTCACGACGAACTCTTCACTGGGCGCCTCGAGACTAATTCGTCGCACCGTTGGGTGATGTTGCGTCGTCCTTTTCTCGCGTTCGGCGATCTCGAGACGAACTTGTTGCACCGTTCGGTGTTCTTCGCTCGACGATGTGCCGACGATCTCGTCGCACCGTTCGGTGTTCTTCACTCGACGGTCTCGTCGCACCTATGCGGTGTTGGTCCTTAGATGACCTCGTCGCCCCAATTTACTGGCTCTGATCCAATGTGTCATTAGAAACTGATCCTGTCGCACCAAGTCATACGTTTAGATACGTTTATTGACTTGAGGATCTGATATACCTGCAGCCCCAATTCACTGATCATACCAATATGTGTCATTAGAAACTGATCCTATCACACCAAGCCATACGTTTAGATACGTTTATTGACTTGAGGATCTGATGTACCTGCAGCCCCAATTCACTGATCATACCAATATGTGTCACTAGAAACTCATCCAATGTGTCATTAGAAACTGATCCTATCACACCAAGTCATACGTTTAGATACGTTTATTGACTTGAGGATCTGATGTACCAGCAGCCCCAATTCACAATGTGTCACAGCAGCCACAATTCACTGATCATACCAATATGTGTCACTAGAAACTCATCCAATGTGTCATTAGAAACTGATCCTATCACACCAAGTCATACGTTTAGATACGTTTATTGACTTGAGGATCTGATGTACCTGCAGCCCCAATTCACTGATCATACCAATATGTGTCACTAGAAACTCATCCAATGTGTCATTAGAAACTGATCCTATCACACCAAGTCATACGTTTAGATACGTTTATTGACTTGAGGATCTGATGTACCAGCAGCCCCAATTCACAATGTGTCACAGCAACCACAATTCACTGATCTTGATCCGTCCTCGAAGTACCAAACTTGTGCGGTATCTGGATTCCCTTCAATAAAAAACTTATCTTCAAATGGACTGTATACTATATTTATTTCACTTTGTATCTTGATCACTTATTTAATAACTCGTAAACTCGTGAACACTGGCCGACTAGATACAAAATTACTACTTTTCAACGTGAATTCTACTTTACTGTATTTATCTGAATTAATGAGTAAAAAGTCTAAAAATACTTAAATATCGATGTGTTACCTTATCGAGAGCCATACATAATTTTCCGATTCTGACTTTACTATGGATTAGATTTGGACTATGAATTTACATCATTTCACATTATTTATCTATGATCTACTATCTGTACCAAAGTGATTTTATCCTTAAACATTGCCTGTAACTAGGTCTTTCCAATGAATCTACGTTGTCAATACCAGCTTAATCTACCTTAAAGCTATAAAATGTTTTGTACACAAAATAGTCAAAACGACATAAAGTTTTCATCGGAAAACCCTATTTCTCCGATATCCCTATTCTATCGGGTTAGATGTATATACACTTACATAATACAAACAATTAGCTCAAATAAAAACATATTCTTACGTACTGTCAATTGTAGGAAATAACCCAAATACACAGAAAATAAACATATCATAAACCAAGTTAAAAGGAGAAAGTCGTCTTGTTTCCCTTTCACACTATCGTCTAATCTGTGATTGGTTAATGCCAAAATCGGTCATGACAGCCTCTAAGTGAGACCGATATATGATGTACTATATAAAGAATAGAACAATAGAAGGAGATAGCGATATCATATTTCTATTTTATACATTTTGAGCTAAGTTCGACTAATTTCATCATCCATCCGCAACACAATCTTAATAAATCAACTTTTTAGAATAAAAGAAGTGTAAAATGCGGTTATTGATCGGCCTTGGGTTGCGACTGTGATGTCGTCTAAGGTCGTTTATTCTCGGAAACGACAATTACTATTGGATTGACAATTACCCTAGGCCGGAGCAGGAAGTCGATTTGACTCGGTTTATTTCACTTGACAAGTACGTGCATTTGTCGTCAATAGATTGAGTGGTTGTGTCTATTTACAATTACAGGTAATTCCCCTTGATTCCGGTGATATTTGAAGTATTTGATTGATTTTATCATAACACAATTAATAGAATTTGTGATGATCATCAACATTCCTGTCGCAAAGAGTCCAAAAAAATAGTACCTACTTTATAAAATTACATTGTTGGTTATCCTCTGTTTAAAATACAAGTCACGTGTAAGCTGTAAGCGAATTGATGCATTCCTTTCTACATATATAACAAGTATATATGGATTTAAAACTTTAATAGCTATTCCGAATGTAATTCTACCGTGAAAACTGAATCGTATTCTAATAAAAAATCACAATTAATAATTTAATACGTAGCGCATTGCAACAAAAAATAAAAGTATAACGTGTGCACATATATGACACCAGTTGGCCTAGAAAGTCAGCGGTGTGTCTCGACCTAGGCGGTCAAAGGCAGTCTGGATACCTTCACTTTATAGGAACAGTCAAAACGACCTTTAAGGAGCTTATTTACTCCAATTATTGTACTAGGTATTTACTTTCTATAATTATTAGTTGAGTTTCTAAATTTGCAAAGATATTTACCTACATAAAAAATTGTAATAAAAGAGCTCATCTTACTGAGAAAGGTAATGTAAAGATTGTGTCGTAAGTTCATAACATTAAAGTCAATAAATTCACCATAGTAATATAATGATCATGGGGCGAAAAGTATATTGCTTAGAAGGCAACTGGGACACATCTGTAAATACTTGGTGACAGATTGTCAACTCCAGTGTGGTAGCCAGCCTGTACCCATTTGATAATTTCTTGATAAAACTTAAACAAACATTCTTAGCTCGAAGTTTCGCTCCGTACGACAAGCGATTTTACATCTTTACTTACAACAAATACAGTTAAAAATATGTCATAGTGTAACTTACGGAGTTCAGTCCTGTCTCCGCAGTCAACGTTGAAGGGTTGGTCGCACTTGTTGATCTTCCTGATGAGGGGATCGAAGACTAAGCCATCGGGGCACAGCTTGGTGGTAGCCGCGCTATCCACGCACTCGTAGAACTTGTCGCACTGCCTATCGTCTGCATATTGGCCGTCTTTGTTCGGACATTTGAATTGGGCACCTGGGGAACAGGAAAATGATCATTATAAACATGGGTATGCAATATTTTTGTTGGTTGAGAATGAAGATTTATAATATTTATTTTTGATATTGATTTAAGGTTTCGAAAAGCTCTTAGTCATAAGACCCATAATGACTTGTCACTTTCAAGATTCAAAACATATCTGCAAAATAATTTTAGGTAATAAAGTTTTTTACTTATCCTTTTATGATAATGTTAAATTTACCACATAATTTCTATGTATTTTAACCCTTAAAGGATATAACTAACTGATTCAAAACATATCTGCAAAATATTTCGAGGTACCTAATAAAGTTTTTTATAATTTTACTTTTCCTTATATGATAATATTAAATTCACCACATAATTCCTATGTATTTTGACCCTTAATATAACTAACTGAATTAGAAAATTGAATAGAAATAGGTTAGCTATTAACAAACTATTGGACACGTGTAACAACGTACGCAAGTACCTTCGTAACATTTTTGTACCGACTCATTGTACAAAAACAAAGAACTGGTTAGATACAGTACAGCGAAAGTAGATTTTGTCAAACGTACTTGTTTTTGTATCTTTGTTTGTCCTTTTAGAAATAGTGTAGTATAAGTTACAATAGTTTGTTTATCGATACTTTTTTATTTTTCGGAAATTATCGACGGCTGTACACAGACCACAGTATGTTTATAAGTTTAAACCTAATTATGTTGTCTTTCGTATGTGTTTTATTTCAATAGTGATAGTTATTAAGAAGTATATGATTCTAATGTCAAAACCATTATATGTCAAAAACATATTATTATTCCATTTTCATTGTAAATTTTGATGTTGCTTCCATCTTTACATTATTATTTTCCGTTTCCAAATATCGGTAAACGTTCATCGATTTTATTTACTGACTACACTATAGTAGGTAATATTCAAACGAGGACTAAAGGTGAGATGATCGGGTTTTTTTTTATTACATAAGCACATACTGTTATATAATATAGTGGACGTGTTGGCACACTAAGTTGGCACATATATGCCAGTTTGCCAATGTTGAATGGCAACAACACGTTCCTAGTATTTTAGATGTGTGACATTTAGTCGGAATAGCGGAGTTTTTGAATTACAAATTAATTTAAGTGTCAAGGTTTATACATAATTAACATAATCACATTCGATGTTATTTGAATTTAAAATACGTTCACAGTAATATTACCTTCGTTTTTTTAAATAAAGTACAGTATGTTTATATCTAAAATACATTTAAATAATGATTTTTTGATAATTTTCATTTATATATAAATTATCAAAACCATTTAATTCACAACAGCGTTTATATATAGCAAAATAAAAATTACCACCCATCAAAATAAGTAAAAAATAATTACAAAGCAATTTCACGTGGGATCAAAATAAAATCTGTAATACATGATTATTGAGTGCTCTATCGCAACAGACGAGGCGCGGGCGCGACGATGACGCAACGTGCCAAGAAGTGAAAGTCAGCCAGCTTACGACATAGTGCATCGTGTACTGATGCATCAAGGGATCCACACTGACCCGATCATTTGACTATTGACTTGAAAATGACTTGTCATTACGCCAGAGGTCTGACGAGTTAGGTATGCAATATTTGTGATGATTGGTTTCCAGTTTTTTTTTTTTCTAAATGTTTAAATCTAGGAATAGTTACTTATCATTACAATAAATGAATATTTTGTGATAAATTTATTGAATAGAATAATTTTTATTACCTTCATCAATTTCTGCCTAATTAGCTGTCGTAACTGAAATTATTATAGCGGTATATTTTTCCAGAATAGAATCAAGTACCTACCCAAAACAAGTTTTCTATAATTCAGAGACTGAAGCTATTGTACAATTTTAAAGACTCCAGTAACAAAAAAAAAACAATGTATCATGAAATATTAAATCTACTCTACTATAACGTCAAAATAAGATCTATTTCAAATACCTACTCCAAAATTAAAGCTGAATTCTGTTTTATTTGTTATTCAAAAATATCATATGCGTTAGCGAAACGCTAACATAGCCTCTCCAAATCACGTTTTACTTCACGGATAGTGACAGGAATACGAAAATAACTCGTGATAAAGACATAAGGCATTTCCAACAAACTGGTTGTGTGACTTTATTTACTTGCCCGTTTTGCACCTAATTTCAATAAGCAAATTGAGTTTTCTTTGTCCTTTATGTTAATCTCAAAGTAAATTGATTTGCAGAAAAAAAAAGTAACTGCTAAAGTTACGTTAACGTTATTTTCTTTTACTTTTGAGTATTTTATCATTTTACCAAATTCAATAAATAGTACCTAATAATCAAATTTCAAAAATCGAAAATTATTATTATAAAAATATAATAAAATAAAATGTAGATTTTTGTTTTTTTTTGTCTTTGACATAATTCACTGAGTAAAATTTTATCCAGAGCAGATAAAACATGCATGTAACATTGAATCAGTGATTTCAGCAATGAAAGAGACAAAGATATAGGTATTTTTCTCCATAAAATGTATACATTTTACATTCGAATTCGAAATCTTAAACAATTTACATTCTAGTAACATTTTGATTGATAATATAAAATCTGTTATCTGTATTCATTCATAATTAATTGTATGTAATTAAGTTCCATGAACGCCTATGAATTTTTGAAATTAATAATGCAACTATTATAATGAACATAGTAATTAATTATCATAAGACATTATGATAATGTATTTGGAAATTCGCATTAGTTTGTCATGTGTCGTAATTAATTTTGAAATGGTTTTATTGAGTTATTTATGAATTAGCACGATTGCATAATATAACCTGATTTTTAAGTATTAACTATAATATAAAAATATGGTAGTCCAAATTATGCATATCTATCATGATTTGCAAGTTATTAGTTAGGTTTCACCCAAATTTAAGACACATTTTTTAAATTCCACGTCATTTTAACCGATATTGATAATAATAAAATTGCCCATAATAAACTAGAATCATTTTTTGCAAATATTATAAAATAAATTGCTTTAAACAAGCATATAAACAAATTCATTGCTAAATATGGACCTACTTTCAAAAAGGTTACACAAAGAAAGTATTTATTCCCATTCCAAGTACGCGGCTATTGCAAAAACATTACTTTGTTATTTGCGTAAATTTTTAATATAGCCAGCCAGTGTCGACACGAGTCGATGTTGATTATTTGTAGAAATTTCCAAGATTATAATATTTACAATAAAAAAATAAATAAATACGAGAGTGAATGTCAATGTCGTATTGCAATGAAATCACTCGAGGGTGATAACTATTATACTGTTGATTTGTACTTTATTTTATTTTCACAGTTTCAGTGAAATCAACTTTCTCCTATAGTTACTTGATGTTTAAAACTTGACAAGGAAATAAAAATATTCTAGTAGCAAAATACATGCGTTTGATTTCATATAGTCAAATAATTTAAATTACAATGTGTTTTTTTTGGGCTTCGTCAAAAAATACAATTGAAATGCATGCATTTATTAAATGCCTAAAAGCGGTACTTAGTCCGAAATTGTTCGTTATTGCAAAACGAATTGGGTAACTTTATAATTAGATTATTTTATATAGAGTTCATTAGCTGACATTTGTTTAGTTAAATTATTAAGTAAAGATTTATTATTGTTAATTTATGTAGTTATGCATGAATATAAAGGTAACCTAAATATTTAATAATTTGTTTAATTCGAAACTTTTTAACAGCTATTTATTATTGTAATAAACATGATGTTCTATATATATGTTCGATAAATTTACTGGCCCTAACCCTAGGTCTATAGTCGCTTCATTATAACAAACCCCCTATTAAACCCGTATTCATGTTTGTTAAAATTCCAATGAGATTTTCTCATGAACTAAAGCTTATAACTTTGACATCTATATCATAATAGTTGTTCGAAAACACTATGTCCGTTACGCCATAAATTAATCAATACTTTATTAGAAAATCCATAACAAATTTTGCTAAGTTACTATACATTTATGCTCACCTTTGCCTATTAAACAAAGGTTAAAATAACTACTTATTACACACAATTATATATAAATAGATAGTTAAATATACAAAACGCGTACCAATAGTATGTCAGACATTTAAAAGTTCAAATAGTGATTCTAAGTCACTGTTGGTATCAAATATATGTTGTGGATAGAATAAATAAATAGGCTTTAAATTGTAATGTAGGACTAAAAAGCACTCCGTGGCATTTTGAACTTTATAATATCAAGGTCAAGTGCTCAAATACTGTGCCATGGGGACCATTACGTGCATACCCAATTTTGGAATCGGTAGACTTCATATGGCACTACATTACTTCTTATGTAGGTTTTCTTTGGAAAATAAAGATACCTTCATAAATCTGCTATATATATAATAAATCTGTAAAACTGATCTGTACATTAAGTGGTTGATGTAGGAAGACTAAAATATTGAACAGAGTCGTTTTTTTTATTTGTGTCTGTCTATCTATCTGTTTGAACACGCTAATCCCCGAAACAATCGAATAAATTTTCATAGCCCTATTTTGGCACTTCGAGGTATTTTCGTCGAAATTGTTATAAAAATATAGCGAAAAGCTAGTTAAAAAGAATGTACCATTGCTTCAAATACCATTCTAACTAAAAATATGTAAAGCCTTCTCAATTTTCACATATAATAATATATTATCTTGCCATGTGATATGCGTGAGAAAAAGTGAGTTGCAGTTGAAATGAGTTCATAGCTCGTAGCACGTTATGCATCAATAGCAATTAGTCAGGTAGCTCGCTCTGACCAGTTATATAATATTTTCGTAACTTTTATGCTTCATGGCCTTATTAGATACCATTACAGGGATTTTTAGTAAGTAGGCCTATTGTTAATAGCACGTTATGTTGTTAGAATAATAAATAGAATATGTTTTTGAAATTTGTTGTAACCTCTCATAAAATTATAAAAAACTTACTTCGATTTATAACAAGTTTAATTAGGATTATTTAAATTATTAGCAATAAAATATTAATTATTTATATCGACATTAATATTTATTATTTTTAAAAATGTATATTAATTTACTATGTTAATTTTATTTGCGTAATAATAATTAATTTGAAAAAAAAAAGTGCGCCCGTTGAATTCTTTTGTATGGACAGTGCAAAATAAACTCGAGTTACTTACTTGAATATATTTGCAATACGTGTCTAGACAGAAGTGATTGGTTTTATTGACATAAATAAGCATTTGATTTAGTAAGTTATTTTTGTATATTTAAACTTTATGTTAGTGTGGTTAACTCGATTTTACAGGCTATGCAGACTATTTTTTTTTTTTAAATATTACTCTACAAGCATTGTTAGCGATATTCTTTAAAGATATTTAATATTTAATTCATAACTTTTATGAGCTAAATTACATATTTTTAGTAACGAAAGGTTAGACAATATTTTAAATTATACATAAGAATTTACTTAATAATGAACATTATAATATAACTAGATACTTACTCGCAAGAGCGGTGACTGCCGTCAAAACGATGAACACTTTCATGATGATCTTTTGATTACAAAATTACAAAAAAATATAATTATTATAAAAAGGTGAAATGACTAGATTGTGGTCCGACCCCTGAGACGACCCTGGTGCGACTGACGAACGTAGCCGCCGTGCGCGCCTTTTCTTCACCTGACCTGCGCCTGCGCAGCTGACGCATTGGAACCGGTAAGGCTTAGGCGTGATTTAACAAATTCTTCTATTAGTGAAACAATACTAATTTGCCAAGGCATTACGCGGTTGCGTACCTCTAATCAGCTGATGATGTTAAATCTAATCATAATGAGACATTCCTTAAGGTTAAACCTTTGTATTACAAATCTATCGAAATTTTATATAAAACTAGCTTCCACCCTGCGGTTTCACCCGCGTTTCCGAGGGATCTTGTGTTTTCTCGGGATATAACTAGCCTATAGCCTTCCTCGATAAATGGGCTATCCAACACTGATTTTTCAAAACGAACCAGTAGTTTCTGAGATTAGCGCGTTCAAACAAACAAACAGGCTTATAATATTAATATAGATTATAATATTAGTAAAGATATAGATTTTGACCCTAGTAACACAAACTTATTATTTTATCTCATGTCAAAAGTAAAGATTTACATACATTTCATGTTATGTAAATTATTATACATAACATGTTCACGTAATAGATATTCACCTTTGTTAATTTTTAATAGACTTGTCATTTTGGTTCACACTTTTGTTTTTAACATTTACAGAAGCTTGAGTAATTTGAGTATAGAATAAATCTGGTTGCAATAAAGCCTTTAGCATATGGGCTGGTTGACTCTTGACTTAATAAGACTTAAGTAAGACTTAAAGTCATCACCTCCTCTAAAAGGTGATCATGGTACAATTTTATTTAGAAAGGTCCAGTTTAAATTATGTCTAATAATATGGTCAAATTGCACTTGAGGGCCAGTTTTCTTACTTAGGCTTACTGGATTTCTCATTATTGTCTACCAACTTCGGCCACATCATCCATTACTTTGATGAGATTATGGTGCCTATCCAAAGTAAAAAAAAAAAAAACTTATTATAAAAAATCTTGGAACAATCAGCAGAAGGAAATGGCTCTCAAAAGCAACTGCTGGAACACACTGGTAGGTATTTGGCGGCAGATTTCTAACTTGAGGCTAATTGCTATCCAGGCGGGCATCCAAAAGCTCAAGCTTATTGTAGAATTTGAACCCATGACCTTCGTCGCGGTTTTCGACTTCACTACTACTGAACCATCATTGCCTTTCTTATGATATTCCTTTATATTTATTTATAACATTGAAATAATCATCATTATACAATGAGAAATCTTATAAAACACCATGTGTCACACGCACCATGCTTTATGAAATTAACTATAGTTGACATTTAGATAATGTGTAATCCGCATCCATAACATTTTTGTTGTCAGACTTAAAAATTAAAGAGAATTGATTGGACAATAATTAAGATACGGTAGATGAATTAATTGTACGACCTTTTACCTTAATTTTAAATAAGTTTTGTCTATCAACTTTATTTGAGACCAAACCTACCTATTAATATCCTATCCTACTTATACTTTATTTCTTGTACATATAAAAGGAAAAGGAGACTGACTGACTAATCTATCAACGCACAGCTCAAACCACAGGACGGATCGGGCTAAAATTTACCATACAGATAGCTATAATGATGTAAACATCCGTTAAGAAAGGACTTTTGAAAATTCCATCCCTAAGGGGGTAAAATAGGGGTTCGCGGGTGAAACCACGGGGCGGTAAGCTAGTAATATTATAAATGCGAAAGTTTGTGAGGATGGATGGATGTTTGTTACACTTTCACGCAAAAACTACTTAACGGATTTGGATGAAATTGGACGGAATAGAATATATTCTGGATAAACATATAAAATATTTTTCATAGGTGGTAAAACCGCGGGGCAGAAGCTAGTTTTACATGTATGTAGGTAGATATAATGGCTATTAACTTCCTTATGTTTCTAGTCTAGTTAACTGTGCGTTACCAAAATAATGCCATGAATGTACGATGTGCATTTTAATTATTATGTACCTGCTTCAGTTAAGGTTGCATTGTTCTCACGTAGCATACGTTCTCAATTTCAAGGAATTATAATCTATATATATATATAAATAAAAGTGTCTGTTTGTAGTGTCATAATAACAGCATTTTACTAAATGCTTATGATAGTAAATATATAACTGAATTTATAACAACAATTAATAATTTTTTGAAGTGAAATCTTCTTTAGGCGCGTTGAGCACTTTTTGGGTGAACAAAAATAATGGAACTCTCGTCATCGTCATCGGAAAAAGTGACCATGAGCTATATGTATAGGTACTGTGTATACCTATATGTGTACTTTTTGGGTGAACAAAAAGCGTGAAACTCGCGTCATCGTCACGCGTCACCGAACGCTTTCAAGGAATAAAGTTTAAATTGGTTAGTTTTCACTTCTATCGGCAGTCCCCAAAGACTGCCCCGCGTTATAAGGCGTAACTTAGGCTACTTTCATTGACGCAAATTTTGTAACGGGAACGAGGGTGAAACCGCGGGGCACAGCTAGTTTGTAATAAAATGTATAGTTTCGCATATGTTACTTATAAAGTATTAAAAGTATTGGTCTTTATTTTGTGACCATAGTCTCTAGTCTGTAGTAGTAATAGTGTAAGTAAAGCGGTATGCGGCGTCTTTAGTCAAACAATACTTATGAAGTATAATGAACTAGTTGTGCCCGCGGCTCCGCTTGCGTGGTCTCGTGTAGTAGGTACCCATCGAAATTAATGGCGGTCGGCCTGCGGCCCCTAGAACTCTGCGCCCAGGTGCACCACACCCCTTGAGCCCCCGGGACAGCCCTGCATTTTATATTTATTTATTTGCATTCCACAATGTACATTATGTATGGTATGTGATGATGTGGCCGAAGATGGTAAGCACACAAAGCCTAGAAGGAACTGGCTCTCAAGTGCAGCTGCCGGAACATGAGTGTGGTAGCCAGTTAATGCATACCTCCGAGGGGTGGGTACTTTTAGTAAGTTTGTCTCCTAACTAGTCTAAACAAAGTAAAACTTTCTGCTTTTGACCTTTCCATCTACACCCCCCTTTTGAGCACTCATTTTCCAGACTATTAAAAATACGTCCCAGGGTATTATTAGATCAATAAATATGTCTTAATTTACAATAAAAGGTATATAATATACATAAGGCGATGACAGCTCAGTGGTAGTGACGTTGGATGCCGCGGCGAAGGTCGTGGGTTCGAATCCTATTGAGCTTGTAATTGCGGTGAAGGAACACATCGTGAGGAAACCATAGTACGGTGGTAGGGTAGCTTGTAGTACCCACCTGGCTGGGTACCACCCTCAAGTTGAAAATCTTTCGCCAAACACTTATTGGTGTATTCCGCCAGCTGCACTTAAGAGTCAGTTCCTTCAAGGCTTTGTGTGCTTACAACCTTCGGCCACATCAGTTTTGTACTATAGTGAGATTGTGGTCAAACACAAGCCTATATAAAGAAAACAACAACAAAAATATAAGTAAGAGAAGAACATAGATTCACAAAATCCTGTGCAAGTAACGTATGACAGTTTAATTGTACATATATCTAGTGAAGAAACAAATTTACAGTTCGTTTTCCTTGTCCTTGTTAATAGTGTAGAATTAAGTGAAAGCAGCCCACTAATAAGAATTAAACTAATCCAATTACAAGTTGGTATACACTTGGGAAGCCAATATCATTAGGTTGTTTGACTGTCGAATAAACATTTATGTTAAACAAACGGACTTTACCCACACTAATGTTATCCAAGGCTTTGATTTCCTGATAAAATTACCTTATTAAAAGAAAGATACAATAACTTGAGTACAATGATATTGTACTCAAGTTATGTTACGTTTCTAGTAACCGACGTTTAAAATCTGATCTGCGTTTAGCTCGTCGCCCTGCCTGACGCGGACTAACTACAAAAGGTCCCAATTGAGTCTTCACTATGCGCGCTAGAAACATGTCTGCCTCTTTTTAGGGTTCCGTACCCAAAGGGTAAAAACGAGACCCTATTACTAAGACTTCTCTACTACTAAGACTTCGCTGTCTATCCGTCCGTCTGTCCATCCGTCTGTCTGTCTCCAGGCTGTATCTCAAGAACGACGATAGCTGAACAGTTGAAATTTTCACAAATTATGTATTTCTGTTGCCGTTATAACAACAAATACTAAAAACAAAATAAAATAAATATTTAAGGTGGGCTCCCCATACACACATAATACGCCAATTAATAAAGACCTCTGAGTTGTATGGGCGCTCATACAATTTAGAGGTCTAGCTTAATTGGCACAACCCTCAAATAAGGTAAATAAATAAAATTGTGCATTTCCCGTGATGGACGAACGATGGAAGTTTGTACGAAACCCTAGGTGCGCGAGTCCAACTCGCACTTGGCTGGTTTTTTTATTATAATATCATACCTAAAGAGGTTTTGCATGTATAAAATCATTACCTATTTCGACAAACATATATTATTTTTGTGAATTTTCTGAGTGCCCCACGTAAGGTAGTCGCTACTCAAGAGATTCCTATAAATGGATTTTAACAAATTAATGAAATATTAATAAAGTGATCGACCTCGCATTTCATTGAAATTATTCACCTACTATTTATAATAATAAAGCGTAAGTAAAGTAAGTGGCTTAACAAAATTGGTTTGCTTTACGACCGAAGAAATAAAGTCTAAAGAACATTACAAGTCCTCGAAGTAATTTGTTCTGAATTGGTTTCAGTAGTTTATATTATATATTTTTGAAAAAAATAATAGAAGTACCTGGAGTAATGAACATGAAATAAAATATCTTATCTATAACTCAATAGGTACTACATTATAATGTTCACAGGTTCCACAAAACCACGGACACTCTTGTGTAACGAGCTTCCCGTCGTCGTGGTTTTCCCAAAGGAATACAGCATGGGGTTCTTCAAGAAGGGTGTTAAGACATTATTCCTGGGTTGGCAAGGTGCGAGTGTTTCCTCTGGTGTTGCAAGCTCAATAGGCTACGGTAACCGATTACCATCAGGCAGGCTGTATGCTTGTTTGTAAAGTTAGTGGTATAAAAAAAGAAAAAGTAATGTTGTATGTAACTAGAATGGACAAACGTTTAGTGCTTAGAGTGTGGGTACAACTGTTATCTAAAAAGATTATAGATATAAGAATACAAACAATTTATTCGTCAATGATTACATTATGCTTATAATGAAATATTTGAATAAACATTTTAAAAAAATGCGTAGTGTTACACGTTGTAGGTATATTCCGACTAATAACTGCCTGTTTTAATTGCTATGACGGTGAAAGTATATTTAGGATCTTTAAGAAAGTATCTTAATAAATTACACTTCACCTTCAAAGCATTTAGGCGTAGAGCTTACTGGCTCATTTTGTTAGAAGGTTATAGTTATATCATAATGGATATATATAATATATAAATCATTAAAAATCCTGAAAGAACCTAGTCTTGTGGATATTAATCTTTCTACTAATATTAAAAATGCGAAAGTTTGTGAGGATGGATGGATGATGTTTGTTACTCTTTCACGCAAGAAATACAGAACGGATTTGAATGAAAGTTAGCACACAGATAATATATATTCTGGATTAACATAAAATATACTTTTTATCACGGAAAAACATTAGATATTAATGTATAAAGCTTTATCACATAGACAAATATAAATTATTACGTCCAGTTTTCGACACGTACAAAAGAACTATTCTATTACGTATATTACAAAATCAGACATTACAACGTTAAACATTTCTTATATCAATCGAAATTGTCTTACATCACCTATTCATTGTAGATACATGTAACAAACGTTTCCAATTTGCTTATTGAAGTTTCAATCTATAGTAGGTATGTATCTGTATAAAATCCAAAAGTCTGCATTAAAAACACATTCTCCTTTGCAAGTAGGTCCTAATTACGAAGGAGTGTGACCTCGGCATGGCTTGAGAATAAAATTCCAATATGTCGCGACTCGCGACGTCTTTTAAATTTTTCTTGCAAGTAATAATGTAGTTATTCAGACATTGTCAGGTCTACAACCTACAGTTTAATGACATTTATGCTAAGTAGGGAATCAAGGAAGCTGATACTACCTATAAACAAATAAATATTATTTACGAGAGTAGTTGACAATGAAGTTTGAACATGTTTCGACTATTATTTTAATTCTTTATTCGATCTAGTACATTAGATGTAGGAACTTAAGTGCTTTCGCTCTGCGGTTTCATACATGCTTCCCGAATAAAAGTAGCCTACGTCACTCTCCGGTCCATAAACTATCTCAAATAACTATGCAAAGAAATCACGTCGACCAGTTGCTGCGTGAAAAAAGGGCAAAACCAATAAAGCAACTGGCAAGCTTTCGTATTTGCTGATATAAGTAGATATGAATAAAAGCTATATTTTATAAATTCCTACAAAACACTCCATTATTGGCAAAGAAAAATCTACAAACACACTGGTTCTACAGATTTTTCAAATGTATTGATTATGTTTTTTTTTATTGTGTATTTTGCATTTTTCTTGTAAATCTTGTAAATACATTCATGATTCCCTATTAAGAATATGGATACAACATTATAATTATTGCTAACTAGTCCTTGCCAATAAATTATTTATAGTTAATCCCCCAGGAGGGGCCAAAGGCATCCTTTTATCAGTTCCAAGTCAAATTATCTAGGAGTTCTCTTTATTCTGGTCCTTCATTATCGTCAAAATCGTTTCAATTTTATCGTTGGTGTAAGTAAATGTTGGACGTAATAAAATAACCACTACCTACATACCTACTTACAGACAATTTGACAACTTACAATTTGGCTATGTCTAGTTATCTAACTTTATTATGTAGGAACTATAGGCTTAGTGTCATTCCTACAGAGATTAAACCGGACTCCTTATTACAACCATCAGTTGTAGTTCAATTTCATCACCTAGGAATATAATTTACATAAATGAAACCGGTCGTTCATAGATTGTGCAGATCGCAAGAAGACAATGCGTCACATACTTACAAAAGATACTTTCACCTAAGTATCGTGACGTATCACTCATAGAAACTTTATAGGCAAATTAATTGTTTGAGTCATTGCCTTAGCAGATAAACAATGCCGTTATGCACAGCAGCTGCCCACGCGAATGTCAAATCACAGTTATATGCATAATTACGTAAACATTATTAAATGTTCACATCAGTGAATGTGGGAGGAAATTGCACTGAGCCATATACATCAATACCGTAGGTATTCTTTTAATTTGCTGGATCTCAGCAATTATCCTGTAAAAATAGATGGAGTCTTATTTTACAAAAAATCATTCGCAGTAATATAATGTACCTCCCTATGTATGCCCTAGAGGAATTACGTGAGTAATTATAAAATGTAGGTAGGTATATAAGTATGCAAATCCTAATCCGTATGAGAAAAAAAAGGGTTTCTAATGTACCTTGGTTCAGCATTGAATTTGCGAGTAACGCCATAAGAGCGAGCGAGCGTGAGCAAAATAAAAGTAGAGTCGTGCCGCACGAGTGATGGGGTGGCGCGCATCAGGCTGGGTATCCACGAGAGCAGTATAATGTTACAGTAAAAATAAAACGCAAATTGTTTTTATTCGCTCATTTATTATAACTAGTGGTCGCCCGTGGTCAAAGCTCGACCATAATTTTACTAAACAAAAGAGTACCTATATATTAAGAATATAAAGAAAATCACTGCACTGATAAACGAACTTTTTTCTATAAGTCTGTCATTGCCGCGTTTCGACAATAGTAATAGTATAATAATGTAATAGAAACTTGGATGAAAAATTTGAATAGAAACGTTTCTATATTTAAAAATAACTACATTTCTTATAAATTAAAATGTACCTATGTTGTCGCGACGTATCGCGAATGTCATCTTGTAAATATTTGTATATAGCAACACCGAGAGTCTACCCGCCGTTTCCCGCTCAAACATCTTGTCAAGTTGTCTATGGTAAGTGAACCTTACTGTGAAACTTACTGTGAGAAAAGACGCGTGCGAGAAATACACTGGACGATAGCTAAGTATTTTCGTATCTTGTTGATCTAAGCGTACTCTAAGTATTTTCGTATCTTGTTGATCTAAGCGTACTCTAAGTATCTTCGTATCTTGTTGATCCTAAGTATACTCTAAGTATTTGTTGTGCTAAGTATCTGTGTGTCTGAATAACTACCCATCATATAACTAAGTATTGTATATATATATATTATACTGTATGTACCCTTTATATTCCCTAAGCAGTCCCATGTATCTGAAAGATGGCCCTCCGGAACTCATATCTATACTATCGATCAGAGCCGCGACGTAAGGCGTAGGCCTTGTCGCGACGTAAGGCGTATGCCTCCCTGCGCCCATGTATGTGGGTTTAAGAGCCATTGGGCTAGAGTATAGATATGTTAATATCCTCCCTCGGGAACTCATATCTATACTATCAATCAGTGCCGCGACGTAAGGCGTAGGCCTTGTCGCGACGTAAGGCGTATTGCCTCCCTGCGCCCATGTATGTGGGTTTAAGAGCCATTGGGCTAGAGCATAGATATGTTACTATCCTCCCTCCGGTACTCATATCTATACTGACAATCAGAGCCGCGACGTAAGGCGTAGGCCTTGTCGCGACGTAAGGCGTATGCCTCCCTGCGCCCATGTACGTGGGTTTAAGAGCCATTGGGCTAGAGTATAGATATGTTACTATCCAAGTCTTAAGCAATGTGGCACCTATAAATCAATCTGAACCTGAAACCCTTTAACTTTATTTATATATTATACATAATCTAATTCATGATGTTCTGGTTCTAGCAATCAAAGAGGTGACATAGTCACAGGGTGGGTCATGCTTTAGGCATGACCTATCCTTGCCCTAGGCACCGAGGCAGTCGGTGTCATTGGGCATTATAATCTACAGATGGTGCATGGCTCATTCAAACCGTGGAACCCACACATATAGCGAAGCAGATAATCTAGAGACATTGGAAGGAAGGTTGGAGGCAAAGAAGGCTTGAGGAGGCAATAAGAGAATAACAGGTATGAAGTCTTGTTGATTTTTATTTTTATTACAATCGCTGCGCCTGCCATATATGGAATGAGCCAACAAGTAATGCTATCAACAAGCCGTATACTATGATATATCTACTGTATATAGTATATGGGCAGGCCGCCGCGACATGGTGGAGATGCTGGGATATAGAAAAGATGCAGCATCTAAGAGAAATACCTAGAAAACATCAAAACTATGTTTTAAAAAGATGTCACTAGCGACATCTATGGAGCTATAATGGAAACATTTTTGTTGATTAAAAATGATTGTGAAGATTATTCGTCTCAACCTTCGTGCTTCAACCTTCCTTGTATATTTAATTATTGATATAATTACCGTCGTAATAATGAATGAGAAGTTGTACAATATTCCTGAGATAATTTATTTTGGGTACTGGATTTGATTATCGTATTGGAAATGTATCGGAAATACGAAAGCGCCATCTTTGTCCAATTGCGGATATGCATCGTGGATCGATGAAGTTACGTTGTCTGTAAACGAAGTCGAATTCAAGATTCTGATTCGTATAATTATGATAAATTAATTTATATGATATTGTAATTAAGATGTTCGAACAATTTTACGACGAATTTATAGAACCATAATTATAGGATTGATCTTAAGGTACGTCATTTGACTTAAAATGGAGGGTGACGCTCGACTTGAAACAAATACATGATAAAGTTTCTTTTGTTTAAAGATTACTTTTAAAGTACTATATATTTACGTAATTTGACATTAAAATCTATTTACGAATTTTAACTACAATAGAGCTTCTAATTATTGATTATTTATTGATATAGAATTGATAAAATGGTAAAGTGAATGACTGCATTCGTCTTTCTACCTACTGAATTCGTCTGACGTAGTGATGTCCAAGAGTGTAATACTATCGTAACACTAATATGGAATATATTAGTTTTGTGAAACTAGGTATCCGTATTGAGTAGTACCTATAATAGAAATAGAAACTTATACCGAAACAAACAATGTTCACAAGTAATAATAGTATTTAAAGGTTGTATGTATCTATTACGTGCACGATACGATACGATTCATTGATATTATATTATGTTGTACGATATTATTGGTTAGAACCTGCGAGGTGATAACAAATATCTGATGGTATCTGAGACCATTATACTTTTAGAAGTTAATACTGTCAACGTTGGTTTTACATTAGTTTCTGAATCGTTCTCTTATTTAACCATGAGAGATCCTATAATAAATTATTTAATGTATGAACCATAATGGTTATGTCGGTAGTCTCACTCGACACGACGACGATCTTTCAATTATAGCGATTAATGTCACGATACAGTGGTGACTGTATGGTACCCACTATTATCAATCTACCTACTTTTTGCGTTTTTGTGCTCACCATAATTATTGTCGGCCTATATCTACTATTAAGTAGCCCATTCTCAAAATAACCAATAATAATACGATATTTCGGATATAAAATATCGACCATACCTATTAAAAGAACATTAGTCACATCTCTAATTCGACGCGATAAATGGCGGCAAAAGAACTGTGCTGTGGGTAGGTATTGGCTGGAAACATAAGAATTTTGGAGTAATTTGGAGATTCATAACATTGTCCAAGTAAAAAGAGTATTGGAAAAGTGATTTATACTCAGGTGAGTTTGATTATTGTAGTCATATCGTAATGAACATGTGATTGTTTTCGTTCATATTCAATACCTAGATCAAACTTTTTGTCCATGTTCGAATTTTCAAAGGCGGTATATACCTAACCTACTACTGGAGAGCTAGAATAGTGTATAATGCAATGATATTCTAGATAATGTGTTATAAGATGAGGGCAAAGTGTCGAAACGAAAGTAATATAGGTAATTATTGCTTCTCTAAATAGTAAGTTCACACACACTGCAAGTGGCGAACCGGAAAGCGTCTATCTACCTGTTCGCTTCGCGAACATTCGATGCATGGCGGATTGTGCTCTGCTCCATCGATACAATTATTACCCGTGACTCTTGTGACTCGGACTAAGGTAAAGTTATCTTCTAGAATTTTACGTACTACGTACCTAAATGGTACTTACCTATCTGCTAAGTATATCCATCCCGTTGGTAACTATTTCATATGAAGTACATGGCGTCAACGCATGGGGTGTAGGTATGTGTTTGGTAAATATCGAGTGTACCTAGTACTATGATATTACAATTATCATTGGTGTAATGCAAATTACAATTAATAACTGAGTATATTATACCTACGTTTGGTTAGGTACCATTCTAATTAGTGGCTATTCTAGAAATTAGGTAATCTTATATATATCTTGGTTGAAGGGCTAAGTAAATAGATGTGTACTATGGTGTATACAATAGGTACCTACTATGGTGCACTTATTAAAGTAGAACAATTGAATAGTCTAAAAATTCTATTGAAGTATTTATATAACCCTTACTAGGGCAGTGGCTTCATAAATTTTTCAGTGGCTATAGAATGTAGGGTATTCTCCTACCTATTTCAATTACTCAAGGTTCAAATTATGATGCTGACTATTTTGCCACTACCTTATACCTACTTCATATAATAATGACATAATTATGTACTTAGTGTAACTACTAAAGATTAAATTTAAAATTAATTGAGATTTGAGTACTTAAAGTAAACACTCTTTACTTTATTAATTGGTATTAATTCCAATTATTACCTAGACACTTAATCTCTAATTACAGAATTCTTCTACATTTGTAAACATGATGGAACTCTTGCTTAAACGGTTATTGATGCTGGTAAATGAGATTAAAAGGAACTCTGATCTGACCTTGACCTTTTCCTTGGAAAATAATGAAGAAATGCATAATGCTGAAGTTGTGAAGTCAAAACTTAAAACACTTTTAGCAAGATTTAATGAAGATATAAACAATTACTTCCGATTAGTCAACCATCCTTCTGCTGATGATATAAGCCAGATGTCAGAAATTCAGTTGGAGGCTGAACAGAATTTAGTTGAGTTGGAAGTGAAAATGAAACTGGTAAATAAATCAAATGAACAGATTTGTACTGTTAAGGAAACTACAAGCAGTCGCTTACCTAAGCTTAATCTACCCGAGTTTGATGGAGATATTCTAAGCTGGCATCAGTTCTGGGACCAGTTCAGTTCTAATATAGATAATAGAAATATTTCTGAAGTTGATAAACTATTATACCTGATAGCTTCTGTGAAAGGAGAAGCTAAGAAAGCTATTGATGGTCTAGAAACAACTAACAAGAATTATCAAATTGCTCTGAATACTTTGAAGGAGAGATATGGAAATTCCTCACACCTGATAGATGCTCACTATGCAGCCTTGTCTAGAGTTAAGCCTGCGGGGAAAACAGTAAGTGCTTGCAGAGAGACACTTAATAATGTAGAAAGGCAATTGAGAGTGCTAGAGTCATTGAGAGA
Source organism: Tetheella fluctuosa (assembly GCA_951216915.1). Taxonomy (NCBI): domain Eukaryota; kingdom Metazoa; phylum Arthropoda; class Insecta; order Lepidoptera; family Drepanidae; genus Tetheella; species Tetheella fluctuosa. The sequence goes on along the minus strand of OX578216.1, from coordinate 11,764,255 downwards.
GGATGTGAATCATAATCACCTCCGTCATTTAATCTTTGAAAAATTTCCTGAAGACTTGATATATGAATTGAAATTGAAAACCTCTAGTAACTCGATTCATGACATAAGACAACATCTTGAAATGATAATTAGAGCACGAGAAGATGCGAGTAGAATTACAAATGAGAAAATTCCTAATACCGAGTATACAGTGGAAACACTACACACAACACAAGAAAATTTAAAGCAAACAAAACTAAACACAGGTAGCAGACCTACATATAATAGAAAAGGAAAATTTAATTATAATAATACTCACTCTAAACTTAACAAAGTTAACCCATTTAAGACTGCCAATTTTCAAAGACAATTTTTACACAAGAGAAAGTTCGATGGAAGAGAAATAAAGACACATAAAGGTGAGCTAACCGAAGGCATCACCAGAAAGAGAATGAAGCTCTCATGTATTTTCTGTAATAATGATCATTTTAATGATCAATGTCAGATATACAAAACAGTTAATGAAAGGAAATCTAAGTTGAACAATAGATGCTATGGATGCCTACGTGAGGGGCATGGCATCAAAACTTGCAGATCAAGACAGACATGTAGACATTGTAACGTTAATAGTCACAATAGAGCTTTATGTCCCGGCAAGTTTTCATCAAGAGGAAAACAAAGTTCACAATTGGAATAAATGACTCCTAAAACCAGCAGAGATGACAAAGCTATTGATAACTTCAACGAAACTACAAAGATTATTAACAAAAGGTATACAGTAAGTTGGCCTTGGAATGAATATCCACCACCTTTATCATCTAATTATGGTCAAGCATATGGACGGTTAGTCAATTTGCTTAAACGACTAGATGAAGAAACACTTCAGATGTATGATAAAACATTGCAAGATCAAATAAATAAGGGAATAATAGAAATAGTAAAAGAACCTTTAAAGATTGAAGACCACCCAGTACATTACTTACCACATCATTGTGTAACTCAAAAGGGGAAGTCTATGAGAATTGTATACGATGCATCTGCTAAAAGTAGCGAAAGTAAAAGCCTCAATCAATGTTTGTATTGCGGCCCATTGATGCTTGAAGATTTGACAGGTCTATTAATCCGATTTAGGTGCCATCAAGTCGCATTATCTGCAGACGTAGAAAAGGCATTTCTACAGATCGCGCTCCACGAAATAGACCGTGATGTGACCAGATTCATTTGGGTAAAAGATTCAAGAAAACCAGCGACCAAGGATAATCTCCAGTGTATGAGATTTTGTAGAGTCCCGTTTGGTATAATATCTAGTCCCTTCATCTTGAACGCAACTATCAAGCACCACCTAACAAGATCAAACCAATCACTAGTTAAGCAAATTGCTAATGATATTTATGTAGATAATTTAGTCACAGGTGCTTTGAATACAAAGGAAGCGTTAGAGTTATATAATAAATCCAAAGAAGCGTTCCAACAGATATCAATGAACCTAAGAGAATGGAGCTCTAATTCTGTAGAATTTATGGAACAAATACCAGATGCTAGTAAAGATAAAGTTGTTAAAATTTTAGGTCCAGATTGGAACTTAAAGGGAGATTCATTTGCATTGAGATTTGATACAGATTCTAATGTTAATACAAAACGTGGCGTTTTAAAGGTAATCGCATCTGTCTATGATCCTTGCTGATTTGCTGTACCGCATGTATTATCTGCAAAATTATTTTTACAAGAACTTTGGAAGTTAAAGATTAAGTGGGATGAAACCCTTCCAAAGAAGATGACTGATGATTGGTCGCAGATACGCAAAGAATTGGAAGAGATACCGAAAATATCAGTACCTAGATGTTATATGAAATTCGAGGGAAAATATCATCTGCACTGCTTCACAGATGCTTCTTTGAAAGCATACGCTGCAGCATTATACATAGTAAACGGTAATGAGCGACAATTCATCATGGGAAAGTCAAGACTGGTGCCCTTAAAGGACCAAGACAACCTAAAAATACCACGCCTGGAATTATTGGGTGTATTGACAGGCAGTAGGCTTATTAAATTTGTACTCAAGCAGCTAAAAACTAAAGTAACCAATCAAACATTATGGACAGACAGTAAAATTGTTATCGAATGGCATAAGTCAAATAAACTCTTACCACCATTTGTATCCAGACGCATGGAAGAGATAAAACAAAATAAAGAGTTGGTGATAAGATATGTCCCATCAGAATTAAATACAGCTGACATAGCAACCAGACCTTCAACTTCATTAGAGGACAGAGGAAAATGGCTGTTAGGTCCTGACTTCCTTACGAGAGAGCCTAAAATGTGGCCATCAGATTTCAGAGGGACGGCACTTTCTTCTCTGTCGATTGGGGAGGGTCTCCCGAATGGACAGGATTTAGAAGATACCGTCATGAATATAAATCACGAACCTCATGAAAAGATAGAACTAGAACAGAATAAAGATTCACAAGAGAAAGATACACTAATTAGTGCAAGCGAACAAATCAAAACATTACAGGCGGAATATTTCCCGCAAGAGGTTCAAGGAAAAGTCACTGATCTAAGTCGAAATTTAGGACTGTTTCAAGATGTGGATGGGATATTACGTTGCAAAGGTCGTATGAAGAACTCAGATTGGTCGTTTGATAAACGTTATCCTATTCTTATTCCAAAAGAGAGTGATTTCACTAATAAAGTGATAATGAAAATTCACAATGAAAACTATCATGTCGGTGTGAACCATACCTTGAGTATAATAAGAGAATTGTATTGGATTCCTCAAGGAAAGAGTAGAGTACAAAAACTTCTGAAGAAGTGCCCGAGGTGTGTTAAGCACGGCGGAGGACCTTTCAAGCTACCGCCGACACCGGCTCTTCCTGCAGTAAGAGTAAATTATAGTTCACCATTCACCTTTGTAGGAGTGGATTATATGGGTCCTCTTCTAGTCGATAACGGGAATGGTTCAGTGAAAAGATGGATCTGTCTTTTCACCTGTCTAGCCGTAAGAGCGGTGCATTTAGAAGTTGTTAAAGATCTTACCGCAGAAGAAGGTTTACTAGCCTTACGAAGAATGGTATCCACCAGAGGAGTACCTACACTTATAACTTCTGATAACGCACTTCATTTCAAACTAATGTCAGAAATATTATCGAGTCGGTATTGCATCAATGAAAAAATTCAATGGAAGTTCATACCTCAACTAGCACCATGGTTTGGAGGATTTTACGAAAGATTGATCGGAATACTTAAAAACTGTATGAAAAAGACTTTACAGAAACATTTGTTGAATGATTCACAATTAATTACTGTTGTTAAAGAAATAGAAGCTGTCATGAATACGCGCCCACTTACCTGTGTAGATTCAGAACTGGATCATGTCCTGAAACCATCAGATTTTCTTACAATAGGGAAATGTATATCAATGGAGATTTCCAATAGAGATTCTATCATAGAAGGAACTTTAACTAAAACAGAACTCGTAAAGGGTTGGAAAAGAACACTGGTTATGCTACAAGAATTTAAGGAAATGTTTCAGAATAGATACTTACCAAGTCTCCGAGAAAGATACTGGCATTCACTTAGAGAACCTAGAGTGACCTCAAAAATTGAACCAAACATAGGACAAATTGTCCAAATTAAAGGAGAAACAAAAAACAGGGAAGGATGGAAAGTCGGAAAAATAACTTCATTGGTCAAAGGAGTAGATGGTTTGTGCAGAGTAGCTAAAGTTAATGTAGGAAATAAAGAATTTATTCGATCAATAGCTCACTTATATCCTCTTGAAATTGAGGAAGAAAATGCAACCTGTTTTAGAGCCGATGAAACTAACAAATACCATCCTCCAGCACTTGAACTAGAATTAGAACCTGTAATTGAGAACGCAGAGACAGTTACGCTTGACAAGAATCTATTAGAAAAAACAAGTAGTAATGAAAACATTGAAAATAATGTTGAAGAGGAATGGTCAAGGGAAATACAGACAGAGGAATTAGAGACAGAAAATAATGATGATAACCATGAAGAATTACTCGAGCAAAGGGAAGAGACAAGACAAAGAAGAGGTGCCGCCACGAGAGCCCTAGAGAAAATTAGGGAGTGGACGCGCAACTTACTAACACTGCTCTAAGCCCTTCGGTCGGGAGTGTCGCGACGTATCGCGAATGTCATCTTGTAAATATTTGTATATAGCAACACCGAGAGTCTACCCGCCGTTTCCCGCTCAAACATCTTGTCAAGTTGTCTATGGTAAGTGAACCTTACTGTGAAACTTACTGTGAGAAAAGACGCGTGCGAGAAATACACTGGACGATAGCTAAGTATTTTCGTATCTTGTTGATCTAAGCGTACTCTAAGTATTTTCGTATCTTGTTGATCTAAGCGTACTCTAAGTATCTTCGTATCTTGTTGATCCTAAGTATACTCTAAGTATTTGTTGTGCTAAGTATCTGTGTGTCTGAATAACTACCCATCATATAACTAAGTATTGTATATATATATATTATACTGTATGTACCCTTTATATTCCCTAAGCAGTCCCATGTATCTGAAAGATGGCCCTCCGGAACTCATATCTATACTATCGATCAGAGCCGCGACGTAAGGCGTAGGCCTTGTCGCGACGTAAGGCGTATGCCTCCCTGCGCCCATGTATGTGGGTTTAAGAGCCATTGGGCTAGAGTATAGATATGTTAATATCCTCCCTCGGGAACTCATATCTATACTATCAATCAGTGCCGCGACGTAAGGCGTAGGCCTTGTCGCGACGTAAGGCGTATTGCCTCCCTGCGCCCATGTATGTGGGTTTAAGAGCCATTGGGCTAGAGCATAGATATGTTACTATCCTCCCTCCGGTACTCATATCTATACTGACAATCAGAGCCGCGACGTAAGGCGTAGGCCTTGTCGCGACGTAAGGCGTATGCCTCCCTGCGCCCATGTACGTGGGTTTAAGAGCCATTGGGCTAGAGTATAGATATGTTACTATCCAAGTCTTAAGCAATGTGGCACCTATAAATCAATCTGAACCTGAAACCCTTTAACTTTATTTATATATTATACATAATCTAATTCATGATGTTCTGGTTCTAGCAATCAAAGAGGTGACATAGTCACAGGGTGGGTCATGCTTTAGGCATGACCTATCCTTGCCCTAGGCACCGAGGCAGTCGGTGTCATTGGGCATTATAATCTACAGATGGTGCATGGCTCATTCAAACCGTGGAACCCACACATATAGCGAAGCAGATAATCTAGAGACATTGGAAGGAAGGTTGGAGGCAAAGAAGGCTTGAGGAGGCAATAAGAGAATAACAGGTATGAAGTCTTGTTGATTTTTATTTTTATTACAATCGCTGCGCCTGCCATATATGGAATGAGCCAACAAGTAATGCTATCAACAAGCCGTATACTATGATATATCTACTGTATATAGTATATGGGCAGGCCGCCGCGACATATGTCCCATATAACAATAGGTAAGAATTTAAATCACTACAGTCAATATAGAATTAATTCATAGGTCAATACCTACTCAATAGGTTTGAATTACAACAAAACTACGAACTACACATGGACCTAGAATTTTCTAGGTCCATGAACGTAGTGATTTCTCTTTGGGTCCATGGAACTACAGAACAATATCGGAAAGTCGTCTGACTGACTGACATTTTTATATAATTTGTCGCAGGATTTTCAACCAACAATATTGTTTGTAGCTTGGACGAATTAAAATACGTGATCCAAAGTTTGTAGTGTTTTTTCACCACTAATTTTCAGTTTCAGTTTAATAAAACGAAGAGCTATAAATATTTTTAAATGCTGTGAAAAATCTAAATAATTACCTACGCTCTGTCAGCCTCTATAGCTCAAATCATGATTCCAATTTTTAATAATAATAATACTTCGTATCGATGCTACGTAGAGTTCGAGCCGTCAATGAAGTCTCATGGAATAAATGAAAATCGATCTTATCTTATTTAAATAGAGGTGGACCTATGAGACTTCTTCGGTGGCGGGAACTCTATATTTTAGTTTCATAATAGAACCACAGCGTAAAAAACATACAGTGGTCTATCGCGTTCGAAATCACGCGAAATGCCGCTTTGTATAGGGCCTATAATATAGGCATTCGTCATTGCTGCATTGTTTCCCAAGCGAGTGTATGACAGCTTGGGTTCGCTACCGCCCCTCTCTTATTCCGCAAGCTCCGCACGATTGCGCTGTCTAGCTAGACGTATCCGTTGGCCGACTGTAAGAGTTACATAGACTGTGATAGAACTTTATATGTAAACTTAATTTGATTTGATTTTATGTGATTGCTTCAATAAATAATAATATTTACAGGATGATATGATAGTAGTCCGAGCTTCATAGAACCGAAATATGAGTAGCATCTCTATTAAAGTCCGCACCATCAAAGAACCACTATCCTAAAGAAATAAGATCGATTTATTAATTCCACGGGACTTTTTTCACCAAAAAAGTCCCGTGGAATTAATAACATACACATTAAAATCAAACAAAACAATTTATTTTGCATTTTCGTTTTATATTTATAAAAACGGTGTGTGTGGGTATTTTGTTGGTTTTTACCAGTGGTCAAAAGTCAACCTCTGTTTTTTATCCAATGTAGTTCAATCCAAGTACATTAGTGAAGTGAAATAAAATAAATGAGTAAATTGTGACTTTTCCGGTTGTTTCGTTTAAGTGCAAAATTTAGTAAAACGCTTACCATTTTACTAAAATCTGACTGATTTTTTTTAAATGAGACTTGGCTTTGGCCTTTGGGCGGTATTATTCTAATAAGATAAGGCTGTATGGATTAGATTTCTTGGACTAACCTAGAAAAGGGAAATAAAAAAAAGTTTAATGTCAAAGTAAGTTGTTTGTCTTGTAAAAACAAAAACAAGAAAACAAAAACATGTGAACATCATGGCATTGCCGGCCGCTGTTGTTGGAATTTTTAATTTGACTTGACAATACATTTCAAATCTCCTGTCCGCAATAACCGTGAATCATGATAATATCTATACAGACTTTGATTTTCTTTCGGGAATCTATACTGGCTGCATTAGATCGTCTTTTGAGACCTTATTATAGGAAGTTTTCTCTGACTTTTATTGCAAGTGGGAATGGATCTGATGATGAAGAAGCAGAAGAGCAGGTTTTCGCGGAGTATGACGATGAGAAAGGGGTGGTGTTCTACCCGCCGATGTACGCCCAACGGTATGCGGCGGTCAGCGACTGCTTGATGGACGAACGGTGGCGTGGGAAGCTGGAGAAGGTTAGCAAGTGTGCCAGGTTCTTTATTTGATGCTGGTTAAATGAATAATTGTAACTGTACACTGCTGTTTCAATCTGTTACTATGTGATGAGTAAGTAACCATTGTAAATGAATAGTAAAAATTGTAGTTAGGGGGTTCACTAACAGGAAAGTCAGGGAAGCTCAAGGTGAGGTCAGGAAAAGGCAGTAAGATCTGAGACTACTCTGACCAAATCAAAGAGTCACTTGTAAAGGGAATTATTTGTTTATTTTCCAAGAAAAGGGCAGTTTGTATTTGATCTATACACTTACCCAGTATTTGAAACATAAAGGGTAACATAATATTTATTTTCTAATACACTAGTGTCGAGTATTATGTTCCTTGGTCCAAAGTGGTGTATGTAGATTTCTATTCCTATAAGTACATATGTCAGCAAAACATAAATCGGAATGTGTGAGATATAAATACAAGAGTGAATCTGGCTTACATTAGTCATCATGAAAATTTTTGCATGGTTGGTCTGAGAAATTTTACAGAATGGTTAAGTTTGGTAAATAGATTAAAGGTTTATTGATATATTACTAGTTAAAGTTGGCAAGATAATAATCATTAATAGTTCTTAACTATTTTTCACATAATATAAATTTTGTTGCTGTTATTTTCTAAAGGAGCAATACAGTTTACAATCTTCTGTACTGTTTGTGTTGGTGCCATATTATTATAAGCTGCTAGTTGAAATAAATATATCTTCAACTAGCCTTCCCTCATGCTGCTATCTTTTACCCCATTAGTAAGGGTGGGTTGAATTTCAGAATAACTTTTCTTAGGGCCGATTTTTCAATTGCTTGATAAACCTTGGATAAGCTATTCCTCTGATAATTCCATACAATAACTGTTCTAAATTTAAATTAAGAGCTAGATACCATTTATCTGGCCATTGAAAAATCAGGCCTTAGTGCACCACTATGCTACAAAAGGAACATACCATCCATTTCATGTTTCTAGGACCAGCGGTTAAGGCTCTGCATTGATTATCACCTGTCAATCAGTCAGTCAGGACTTCTTCTTTTATAAATAGGTTACTTTCCCAGACAATAACTAAATCATGTTTTTCAGGTTGTAGATCTTGGCTATCATGACATGAGCTTCATAAAGTACCTGAAGGAGGTGCCTGGAATCAAGTGCATCTTAGGTGTGGACATTGAGAGCATTCCACTCCGCTGTTCCTCTGATCTTCTGGCCTGCTGCGACTATGCACCAAAGAGTGAAAATCCATTGCAAATTACTGTAAGTTTTGTTGGAATTTCCATCGACTTGCAACATATCCTACTAAATGTGAAAGTTTGTATGTTTGGTTATTTGGCTGTTTGTTACTAAATCTCGCATAAATGGTTGAATGGGTTTAGATGAAACTTGGTAGGCAGATAACCTATGGTGTGGAGAAGAACATAGGCTACTTTTTATCCTGGGAAAACATAAGATCCCTGGAGAATGCAGGTGAAACCGCGGGGTGGAAGCTAGTCCTACTAATATTATAAATGTGAATGTTTGGATGGATGGATGGATGGATGGATGGATGTTTGTTACTCTTACATGCAAAAACTACCCAACGGATTTTGATAAAAATTGGCACACAGATAGAATAAATTCTGGATTGAAACAGGATACTTTTTATCCCAGGAAAACATAAGATCCCCGGAAACACAAGTGAAACCGTGGGGTGGAAGCTAGTCTGTTAAATATTCTAGATGCACATAATTTTTGTTTAATTGTAGTATATTATTATATAGCAATTTCATACAAATTAATCAATGTAGCTTGTTAATTTGTTCATACTATTTATGTTCCAGCTATTCCAAGGTAATGCAGCTGACCCTGACTACAGACTCATTGGTTGTGATGCAGTGATAGGTATAGAGATGATAGAACACATGCTCCCGCACGATCTGGACAGACTTGTGCATACAGTGTTTGGGTTCATTAAACCTTGGATTGTTATCTTCACCACACCAAATGGTGATTTCAATGTACTCTTCAAATCACTTGAGAAGAATGGGCTGAGGCGATGGGATCATTTCTTTGAGTGGAGTAGAGAACAGTTTAATGATTGGTAAATAATACTTTCATAGATTTAATTTTAAAATTTATAGTATGAAGATTATGATCTATATTTATATGTACATAAAATCATGTTGATGCTTTGCTTTGTTAGTGAGTGTAAGAATATACCATTAAATACTCTTTTGCATTTATATTAGTAGTTATGAAAACTGGAGCAGTCTTAGGAGCAAACTCATTTCATAGCCACAATGCATTAGTGCTATTAAAGCTGTAGTCAAAGCGTATAGACCAAAGCCTAATGATAATTATATTATAAAGATACCAATCTCAATTTACAGGAGCAGCAACATAGTAAATAGGTACCCATCATACACAGTATCATGTCAGGGCATTGGTCCGGGACCACCCGGTACATTGCACATTGGCTGCTGTAGCCAGCTAGCACTCTTTGTTGCCAAAAACTATCATAAACACCAAGATCTGAGTCTTGACAGCTTGGCGTTGGTTGCAAGTAAGATCTTTATTTAGTAAACTGGCTTTGTAACTCCACAAAGTGTACATTTGTTTTATTATTAGTTACATTAAAATTATTCACGCTCTTAGACTAGTCATGGGATCTAAATATGGCGTTGCCCCTAATTAACCGACTTACCATGACCGACCGATATTCCATGGCGGCCAGAATGTTAGTCCGTAACCATTAATTTTGCCTCAAAATATTGACCGTGCAGCGAATTTTTTCACAATTTCACTGTGACAATTAACTTCCTTATGACAAACATTATGTATTTGTTTCTGTTATGTATATTAATTCATTATATTTCTTTCATTACTTTTTATTATTCGTAGTATTATTATTATTATTTTTACACTAGTATTCATGCATTCAGAACAGCACACCAATAAAAAGGATAATAGCTAATTTTTAATTAATAAAATTTTATAAGTCCAATTGAGACCAATATCAGCGCATTTATTTACTTACAAGAAACCAAATAACGTCATGACCGTATAGTAGCATGGCGTCCAGCGTTTTCATCAAACTACACGCTAAAATTGAAAATGTAAAATTTAAATGCATTTTTATGGCACTTATCGATTGAATACAATTTTTGTTTTTTTTTTTTTGGTGGCTTTTTAGCACCTTAGGAACTAATTGAGACACTTTTCAAAAATGGGTGTAATACCCTATTGAGCAGTTCTTTAAAAATTATACTGTCGCGTACTTTTTGAGTTGCTTTTTAATGTTATGATATACTATAATCATTCCATTTCTTTAGCTATCTATGCTCGCCTGGCACTACAATGCTTTCATAAAAGGCATAGCTTAAAAATATGCTATGCATATCTAGGTTTTGTAGAGAGGTTAACTTACAATTATTTATTATCAATATTTTTTGCAGAAGTACCGTCTCCAAATAAATTATGTGACGTTATTGGCAGCTGGGACAGCTTAGACTCGGTTGCTGAAAATAGCAAGCTTCCATCGTCAGACAAGTCAGTATATATTTATTACACATTAATCAATTTCTTCAAATCCATACCACGATCAACGATATAGAGATTGTAGTGGACCAACTTGGCTCTATTCACATAAGTGAAACAGTACATCTCACTTACAGGAACACATTTAACTCATTTTGAACCTTTTATATTAATTCGACTTTGATAGTGTTTATAAGTCTTTATGTCAGGAGTCAGGCAGGACCCATCTTAAAAACATCAGCTATGTAGCCAATGTATAGCTAATTTTAATATTTATCATGTTTACTTAAATCTTTAAATAAATGCTACTAATATTATAAAGTAAGTACATACTGGGTGATTTTGTTATCACTGGCAATACTTGCAAGGGTGGAAGTACTCATCAAAATGATCAACTTTTATAATGGGACTAACTGAAATCATGAAAAAATTATCAGCTGTTCCATACAAAAGTTCAATACCTACTCGACCAAAATGTATGAAGCAACCGTATTATTTTACGCGATATCAGAGTTAGCCCTTTAATAAAAGTTGTTCACATTGATGAGTACTTCCACCCCTGCAAGTATTGCCAGTGATAACAAAATCACCCTGTATAATAAAACGCAAAAACTAATGAACGAATTTGAATGAAATTTAGCGCACAGATAGAATATATATTGGATTAATAAATAGGAAACTTTTATCCCGGGAAAACATGATCCCTTGGTGAACCCGAGTGAAACCGCGGGGCGGAAGTTAGTTATATATAAGTCTCTACAAATGACTTGGTCAACTACTTTGGTCAAGTCCCTACAAATATACAGCTACCTTTAAAAATTTGGGGACTCATATGCTATAGTTAAGTATAGTATTGGTTAGAGAAAATACCCTTGAGTCCTTCCCATATTTCCTTAATCCTATTCCAGCTTTGACTGCTACCCAGACCTGCAATTCTCTGAGAAAGATTCTGGTGTATTCATTAATATCACTTCAGCTACGAATTCCCTTGATGCACTCCAGTATCGCGACGGTACATCACAGTGTAACCTTGACTCAGAGGCAGCTAAGGGTTTTCTTATGTTTGATGATGAACAAATGTGCTATGATATTCTGGTACCGAGGAGGAAGGTTGATCAGAAAGTGTATGACATTGAAGACGTTTCTAGCAGGTTTTATTTATTTATTTGTTTGATTAAATTTTAAGTTTATCAAACTGAACAAGGTCTTTTATACGTTCAATATTAGTTTACTAATCTTTTGTCAATCAGTCCCAGTTTTGTGTAGATGTAGATATGTAAAAGTATACCCTGCTGTTCATCTATGCAATATGGTTAACTTGTAAACTTCCGGGCTTTGTTGGCTTACCACCTTCGCATCATCACTTAACATAGTGAGATTGTGGTCAAACACAAGCCTATACAATGTAAAAATAAAAAAACGTCAATCCAATTACTCTAAACTTTTTTTAGTATAAATTCTGCCATGATATCTTACAGATTGAACTGCACAACACTCCAAGCTACGAAGTTTTCAAAGACTACTCAGAAGCTGATGGCAAAAAATAAAATAGACTCTATAGTTCATACCAGAGAGGTTGTGGACGAAATCCGGCACCTGGCCAAAATGCTAAACTTTAACAAGGACAGTCTGAACCAATCTGACGATGACCACACTTGGAGTAACATAAATTGGGGAGACAACGCTCCGTACTGGAACCAGTACTATAAAATTGTGAGGGAATACAACTATCCTTTTGAGGTATGTTTTGAAGATATTTTGAGACGATAATACATAGAGATATCGCTAATTTCTGAAAGGTCAATCAAAGTTAATCTATGATCAAAACTATTTCCGTCTTTATCATTATATACGTCATGGACAGGTATACTTTCAACAAGAGATTTAGGCGCATTGCCCACACGATCAAGAGTGGAGGCGGCGTCGAGGCACAGGCGCACAAGAGGCGCGCTGCATCAAGGTTTTCTATGAATAAATGGCAGTGCGGGCAGTGCGCTCACATACTAGAGTCGCGGCACGGGCGATGCGGGGGCGCTAAATGTGCCCGCGCCGCGACTCCTCCGCCATTTTATCATTTGGTTTCATTCGTAAGCTACGTTTAGAGAGAGAAGGAAGCATAGCCGTCCGCGCCTCGACCGTGTTGCGACGCCGCCGTGACGCCGCTTCGACTTGCCAGTGGGCGACGCGACTAACATTGATCAGGCTTCTAGAAACTGGGTGATAGTGAGTTAGTGACGTAGAACGTCGAATTTTCATTTACAAAAATTAAAAAGAAAGTTTAAGACCTCTTTTGAGAATTAATGTGTAAATCAGTTTAATTTTGAGTATTTGTATGATTTTTGTTAGTTTTCAACGAAATATAGAGCTACGGTACGGTTAAGGTACGTCTTGGTACGGGTGGTTTTTTTTTTCAATTAAACGCTTTTGAAGAAATTTCCTACTGCAAAGGTATTAAATGAAAATCTTTGTAGAAAGATTGATACATTGCATAATTATTTTTACAAGTTTGTGTTATTTTTAGAAGGCTACTAGGTATTTTTGTCAAATCCTAAATATGAATGGTAGTTTATGACATTTATTCCCAATACAAAATAGTTCTTTCTGTTATTAATTACAATTCTCCACCTGAAAATTATATATTTTTTTCTTTTTAGACTAAATCCGTGGATCGTCGCATCCTAGACTTATTATCGGACGAGATTAATAGACTGATAGACGCACAGTACGACGACGAGATATTTATAGATGGTAGTAAGTTAGAGATTCCGATACAACAGCTTATGGGGGTGGTGGCACATATCACTGATGACGTCGACAGTGTTAAGTAAGTATTAACTGACCATATTTTAGATCTTCAAGCCAAAGAAGTCCCATGGGATTAGTTAAAATCGATCTTATATTTTCTGAGATAGAGGTGGGCTTCCGAGACTTCTTTAGTGGTGCTGGTGCGGATTCTAGGCTTTATGCCACAATAGCTCAGTGGTAGTGACGTCGAATGGTTCGTGGTCGTGGGTTCGAACCCTACAGTGAGCTTGAGCTTTAAGTGAAGGAAAACATCGTTTACAAATAAAAGCCCGGTGGAGTACCTTACAGACGGGCCGGTTGGCGTGGTTGGTAAGATACCCTATCTATCACGCCGCAGGTCGTGGGTTCGATTCCCACTCAGAACAAACATTAGTGTGCATGAACATGTCTGTTTGTCCTATGTCTGGTTGTAATTATCTATATATGTATGTATTTACAAAAGAAAAGTAGTATATGTAGTATATCAGTTATATGGCTTCCATAGTACAAGCTCTGTTTAGTTTGGGGTCAGATGGCCGTGTGTGAGGCATAATGTCCCAGAATGTCCCAGAATATGTAATCCTTAGTAATACAGGATATGGTTTTGCTTTCCTGCATTTTTTACAAATGTTAATATAATATTACTTGAATAGAATACGCATCGATAAAAAAAAAACTAACGTGTGATTAGTTTTTATTGTTCGGTACCCACACTACTCAGAGTTTGGACGGGTATAGTTTGTTTTTATTTTACTTTTTTCACTAATTTGTAATTAAGGAATATCTCTCTATCTATCTAAATATATAAATAATTCCTCACACACGGCCATCTGACCCCAAACTAAGCAGAGCTTGTACTATGGAAGCCAGATAACTGATAAACTACTTATTATACTATTTTTCTTTTGTAAATACTATAGATAATTAGTAATATTATAGATAATTACACCCAGACAAACAGGCATGCTAATGCATACAAATGTTTGTCCTGAGTGGGAATCGAACACACGACCTGCGGCGTGATAGATAGGGTATCTTACCAACCACGCCAACCGTCCCGTCAAATTTTGCAGGAATTCAAAATCAGGAAACTTAGTTAATCCCGTTAGATAAAAAATATAATCGACATCAAAAATTGCCACACAAAATGAACGACCATAATTCGTTTATAATATTCACAGAGAACTCCTCGACTGGAACGGGTACGAGGTAGTCGACGATGTGGTGATACACTCGCGTATTGTCGACAACATGTCTGTCGCGACCCACGACGACGACTGGCAGGACAACGACACTTACTCTGACGTAAAGAAATGTGTTTAATGTTACATTAGTATCTCGGCTTCATCACATTTTATACTAAACGGAAAAATGTTCGCGCATTCTCGATTTATACTATTTATATATTGTATTTATACTATTAAAATAGAGCTGATTTATACGCTGCAAATGTTATGCAAAATATATATTTATTTTATATCTTTTGCATAACATTTGCAACTCTATTTGAAGACTATAAGGATGATTATTACTTAACGTGGAAATGCTCGAGCGTGTGCGAATAGTCTTCCGCTATGACTCCTAACATATCCTAACCATAGAGACTTAAATTAGATGTGATAAAAGATACTCAGTATGTGTGTAAGCAACATAAAAATCTCATACCAAACTCGTTAAGTACCAAATATTATGTTTGATTTTGAAAATAATATTAAGTCAAAATATGGTAGGCACAGACGAACTGCACGGCATGGTTGTAGATATTTTCGTGAGAAACCAAAATAAACGTAAAATTATCTATATAGTATTATAAAAAAATACCTTTTATTAATATCCGTGGAGCAGTATAATTTAAACTTTAATACCTTATAGTTTAAGTCTATTTTGATTTTGAACTAAGTAAACGATATTTTGCCATGCCGCGTTGTTTGTTTCGTAGTAGCCATTCATTTAAGATGTTTGCGTCAGACGCTTTTTGTGTAACCTATTGTTAAGCTTAATGTAACTTTTTTAAACAATTCATGATCTCTAAATATCGGTCTATTAGGGCCTTATTATAGAACTGTATACTGATTGTGTTAATCAAAAATAAACCTTTAGTTATATATCCAGGCTACAAATTCAAAATTGTTTAAATTTTAACTCAAAATTACTTATGTTATCTTACTTTCTATAATACGGACACTATGATTTGATAGATTGTAAGTTAATGTAATAAAAATTCCATTTGGATTTCACTCAGTTGTTTTGATTTCACATTACATAGATTGAATATAAGATATGAATGCCAGTATAATATCAGAAATGCTTTGTCTTTTTATAGTTTAAAATCATAAAAATAGTGCAAAATGTAAGTTTGCTAAATTAATATCCTGGTTTTGCAGTGGGACACCAACGATGTTCACTCAACTTCTATATCTGATGGGAGTATAATGATGCCGGATATGCATGGTTCGATTTGAATTATCATAACATTGTATAATAGAACCAAGAATATTACCTACATCACGTCTACTAAAGCCCGCCAAGAAAAATAAAACACCCCGCCATATTGCAGAATTTCACGGAACTAATGCGTGTACTGATTTTACTATGATGAGCTGTCAAAATATTTTCAAGTGGCGCCCTCACATAGGGTTTTTATTTTTCTGGTTAGGCTTTACAATTCCTTAGTCATAGTATTGGGCATTGTAAAGTTGATTGTGGTTTTTAAATCCATATATCATAATAATTACTTACTACAATGCAACGGTCAGCTTGTTCCAAAATTTCATCAATAAAAACTCAATAATTGACATTGGAAACAAAATTGTCGATATTTTTTGTATCTAAGGAGATATGATCTTAAACCATATCGAGTTTCCTTTCTTATGCTCCTCGCTGAGCACCTGTTAGTTACGCCCATTAGTAGGTAGTTGATGAATCACTGAAAAAGTAGTTAGTGACTCAAGTCTTGTCATTGTAACCAATTGCGCATTTTTTTTACTTTATAACACAGTGCCTCTAGCGGGAGA
The DNA here is from genome assembly GCA_951216915.1 of Tetheella fluctuosa. Taxonomy (NCBI): domain Eukaryota; kingdom Metazoa; phylum Arthropoda; class Insecta; order Lepidoptera; family Drepanidae; genus Tetheella; species Tetheella fluctuosa. The sequence goes on along the minus strand of OX578216.1, from coordinate 11,747,673 downwards.
AATTGGTACTAAAGTTCCCTATTGCTTCTAATATAGGTATCTAAGACGCACGCATGTTCCCAGGTCGACTCCGACGTGCCCTCGATCTCAAAGTCCGTAAGCTCCGTACAATGCTGACGGCCGACGAGGATATTTCTACGGAGTTGGACCGAGTGGTTTGTCGCCTTATGAAGCTAACTCTTCGGAGTAGCAAAGGACGACAAACACCACCGCCATCTCGGTGGATGCAGTGCAAACTGTTGGACATGTTGACGCTAACTGAGAAGGCTATAGAGCGAAGGCAACGGTACTTTATTGAAAATTATCCATTGAAGAAGCTTGATTACGGTAAGAATAATGCTCGTATCTGAATATACTATCCTGCTTAAAGTGATAATGTTTTTAATAAACAAAGATTATAATATTATAGATGAACATAAGCGGGTCGAGAATATTTTAGCGCTCGATAAGATTAAAGCAGATAACACAGCGTAAGCTTTATAATTTTGCTTTTTTTTTGTCCTGTACATATTATGTAAACAATAAATCTCAATAAATTTTGCTTTTCAGAAATGTTATTGTTGATAAATATCAGCATTTGGTTCAGCCGTCAGTAGGTAAGTCAATAAAAAAAAGCATTTTAGATGTCACGGGGCCTAATTTTGACACTTTGAGCAACATATTGACCGACTGATTAGCAGAAACGTATCCACTTAGATTTCAATGCGTTATAATCCCCCTTATTCAGATCTGCGTCTGTTTGTGGTCCCCATCGGGTAGACAAACCGAGTGACACTGAATAGGATGGCTCTTATTTTCTTATTTCAGACTTCTATTTGGAATGAGGCATTCGATCGGTACTCGATCGTGGCAAATAAATTCTATTCTATTCGACTACCGCAGCATCAGCCTAAATTTAACGAAATCAAAATCGTCCTTTCCGATCGGAATTGCAACCGAATGGGTCTGAATAAGAGGGATTGTCACAATCATTTAAACCATCATCCATCTTTTATCCTTCGAGCCAATCAGGTTGTTACCATATTTTTAGAAAACAAAAGCCGTGACTACATGGTTTTTGTTAGTTATCTTGATGATTTTTTTTTTGAGATAAACATACCTACAAAGATATAAAACTTACATATTGAAGAGTATCTACACTAAACTAAACACAGAAAAACTTGCTTAAATCATTTACACATTGAGCAGTATTGAACGAAACGCCATACAAAACTAATAATTAGATGATCCGTTCGGAGAAGTGGAAGTGTTACGTTATAGTCTCACGTAAAATTTTACCGAAATATGAAGCTGGCAAATTAGGACCCTATGGTGGGAGAAACTATGACTACCTAATTATTTTTTGATAAACTTTTAGATAAAGATACGGATAAATCATTAGCACATGATTTCGTTTACTTGGACTTGGATTTAGCAGATGTAAACAAAAGTACGGAGCTTCTAAAAGGTAATTAATGAATGTCATTAATATTAGAGTAGAACTAATCATGGGAATAAAATAAATCTACGAGTGGTCTATCTATGGTAGATCATTTAAAACAGTGATAAATTGATTAACTCTCTAAACAATACTTATTAAATTACGTAAGTTATTAATTATAATTCTCTTTTAAAATTTACATTTTTTTTAATTAAAACTAGTGGGTACTTTTTAAAAGTAGTGTAATTTTGGTTTAACTAAAATTACACTAGAATCTAATTCTACCCATTTATTAAAAGTCTTAAAATTTTCTATATCTATGGAGAACTAAAGTTACAGGGTAAATTTGGTTCGCTCATAATTAAGTCGCGATTTGAGGTACCACCCACCGCCAACGAGTACGCGACTGGCTATCAAAATGTTTTCTCGGTGAGGAAACGTACCTGCCATATAATTCTGTGTATCATAATTAAAGATGATAGTTGACTCTGTATTGCCAGAGAGAACTCTTGCTCCACTAGTTTGTCACAATCGTAAATGTAATCGTCAAGTGTCTTATGCTAGATTCCGCGTAAGCGAGCAATTCATACGTAGTATTGACCTATTGAGAAAGCTTTTCTGGAAAGAAATATATATAAAAGATATTTCAACAAACTTTTACCCGCGAGTACTTCGGACACTTTAATTTTTATATCACTTTACTTTTTTTAAGAGTTGAAATTCATAGACGTCATAAAGCAATCGCCTCCTCAAGTTATGGTTAAAGAGACAGCATATGAAGTAAATTTACTTGAAGATGGGAAAGGTACAAAACTAGAGAGAACGCAAGCTTGGGTTGAAGAAGACATTGAAGTAGTTCCATACCCTAATCACGACATTAAATATGAAAACAGTTCAGGAGACACAGATCACAGCACCTCTAATGCCATTAGGCATAAATATAAAAAAAATAGTAAGCGACAGAAGATCGTATCTACGTTGAAAAAATCTGACTCCAAACTACATAAACATTCTCAATACAAAATGCAATACGATAAATATGATAAAAATAAACCAGAAGAAAATAATAGAGACAAAGCAAAGACCAGTAAAACCAAGATAAATAAGAAAGAGTGTCGAAAGAAATCAAGTTACAACAACTTGTTTAGAAATAGTCAAAGAGTAGTTTCTGTTGAGTATGGATATGGAGTTAGAAATAGACGAACGAAAGAATATGTCAATGAAAAACCCACTGTTTCTAAACCGGTAAGTGATAAATGCAATGAAAGTCATAGCATAGTCAAGTTTTAAATTTGTAAAAAGTCATTTGCAATTTTAGATCCCTGAAACTCTTAAAGAACTCTGTCGCCCAGAATCAATTATCGAAAAGAATATTGAAAAATCTCCTTCTGTTCTGACGGAAGACATTGAAAATGATAGAATTATACCATCTTCAAACATAGCTACCACTGAAAAAAGTTTTTTAATTGATATTGTGACGGATGAATTGGAAGAAACCATTGCTATGCGTAGATCTATAGGGACTGATGCCGAAGACAGCACATTAGTTGGCGAGACGATTATAAGAAGCATTAGCGCTGTAAATGTATACAGTTGTTGTGGTAATCTTGAGATACCCTCAGACGAAAATATACGGTCTCAAACTATATTTTTATATGGTATATACTTTTTGTATTGATATGAAATAAACATACTTATTACTATTTGATTGATTTGGGTAATATAAAAATATTTTGTTTTAGATATTAATGAACCAACTACGTCTAAAGGTATTCGTCATACAAGCATGGATGTGCAATGTGGACCAGATGTAACAGTACCTACGTATTCTGTTCTCTCTGCAACAACATCCCAAACTAAAATACCCAAGATATTTACGACAGGCATAAAAATTGGAGACTCGTTTACCGATATAAGATTAAATCAATCAGAATTTGGAACATCCACAAATGATAGTGATACTTTTTATAAAACAATAAGTCCCAGAGTGAAATCAACTGGTATTCGTATTAAAGATTCAGATACCCATTTATCCTATAATGTCGCCTACTCGACTGTAACCACAACGATTTCTGCGTCACAAATGACTTCGTTCAACGTACAAGACTTTTCATCTGTCACTGAAACGGCATTACTCAAACCAGTATCAAGTTGCTTGAGGATAGAAGATTTAGGTTCAGAAACTTGTGAAGGCATCTTAAGTCTTTTGCATTTTGCCGATAATTCCAAAAATACAAGTGACATCCAAAGTATGAGAAATGAGGCGGCTATTGTGGAAAAAGTAACGGCGACCAAATATGGAACATCTAAATTAAGCTGTGGTGGTGTTCACGTCCACAGTTATAGAGATAAAGATATTTCTGAGGATATAGTTTATCAAGGAGAGTGGCAGCGATATAGGTCGAAAGCTCTTTTAAGGCGAAAACCATATATTCCGATGGTTATGAAGAAAGTTACAGTTGCAGAGTCTGTAAACAAAAAACTTCGAATACAGTCTATAAAAACATCAATACCAGAAAAAAATAGTTCGAAGAAGAAAGAAGTTTCTTCGAAATGTGGTCAGCAAAAAAAACCTATTGTATTAAGTAATAACAGGTTAATAAAAATAAAACAAGAAATTGGTTATAAATCGGATAAAAATATAAAACCAGAAGTTCCCAAAAAGTTGCTGCAGAGTACGGTAAAAATCAACAAACCTGCTAAAAATATTTCCAAGGTAACTAATATTTATAGAATACTAGCTTTCGCCCCGTGGTTTCACCCGCGTTCCCCAGCGATCTTATGTTTTCCGGGGATAAAAAGTAGCCTATGTCGTTCTCCATACCAAATATCATCGCAATCGGTTCAGCGGTTTAGGCGTGAAAAGGTAACAAACAAATAAACCAACAAACAAACAAACTCACTTTTGCATTTACAATATTAGTTAGGATTAGAATAAGATGTCTTGCAAATAGGACGCTACAATGTTATTTATACCTAGTTTAAATGTTACAGGTCGCTACAAAACTAACAATTAGGTTTGTAACTCTTCGGTTGTTTTTGTGAAAATTTTATTATCCTTTATATGAAATTAATTTAAATTGTAATATTTTCAGAACGTTAACTTCTAAAAATACAAATTCAACATTTTCTGCTAAGAAAACTCCAATATCAATTACTTCGAATAAAAACAACGATAAACTTGAACAACCGGAAAAGCATATTAGGAAAAACTATTTGCCACAGTATTTACGGAGGAATAAGTCTTTATCACCAATACGTATTAAGTATAATTTGAATCAAAATACTGTAAACCAAGAAAATAAGGAGAAACAGAGTCACAAACCTCTCCTCGAAAGATCTAAAACTGAAGAAATTAGCACTGATTTGCTCAAATTTCGTAAGGAGCTTGGAAAAACTGTTGATTATTTTGTGTTTCGTAATGAATTAGAGAACAAAAATAGTACTTCTGATGACGAGTCTCCAGGCAATAGAGATAATGCTATGGGGGCGAATAGTACATTAAAACCTCCATATAGTTTTCAGTCCCAAACCAGTTCGACGTGTTCGTCACCTAATAGTATAGCTACTGTCCGTGCTGTAACCACCCGGTCTAAGATATCATCAAATAAACGACATTCAGCACCAAATAAAAATAACTTAACCAGTGAATCTGAAAATAGTACACCAAACAGAAATAAGAAATTTTTTAAGAGGTGCCAAAACGCAAAGAGGTCTGATAAAAGTTTTGATAACAAAGAAAATATTCCTGAATCATCAGGAAAAGCAGGTAAAGGCGTATTTATGGGACGAAACAAAAGAATTTTTATGACTCAATTAGCAACAGATAGCTCTCCATTACAATCGGCAATAAACAGCGTATCAAAACATAAAACACATGTATCAAACAAATCAAATATCAAGATCCCGACATTTGATAGCAATGATCAGATAAAAATTACCAGTCCATCTATTTCAAAGCAAAGATCAAGGAAATCAAACCTTTCATCAACTGCTGATGATAGCAATTATGTAGAGTCAAAAAGTTTGACCAATAGTTTAAACAATTCGAATTTAGTTTTGGTAGTTGAACAACTTCAAGCTGAAATGGTTGTCGCGGAGAGACATAAAGAAAGTGTTATTCTTACCTCAGCAATAGAAAGCAGTTCTGCAGATGATAATAGTATTTTGGCACAATGGAGAGATGATAAGAATGTAAGCGATAATCAGACATCCAATATTTGGATATCAATGAGGCAATTGATTGAAGAAACACTGGAATTTATTGATGCGTCTGATAATTTCTCAATTAATCCTGAAACGTCAATACTTAGCCGCGAAGATATTAAAAGCGCTAGTCTTAATATAATATCCTCGCCCACTAGTTTCAAGACTGTAATTCCAAATGAAGAAGAATACAATTATATCGAATCAATCAACGAAATTGAAGCTTTGAATCGTACGTTTGATACTACCTCTGGTGATGAATCTATTTTCAGCTTTGCAGCGACGGAACCAAAACTTATTGCTAATGATTTGGATCAACTTTCATTTAAATCTTTAGCAACTGCATCGAAACTATCAGAGTATTTTTTAGCTGATAGCGAATTAAATAATTTTCAAGTTTTACCTCTTAGTTCTCGAAATCTAAGTCCTAAAACTACTTCAGTGAAGGATATATTTGAAAGAAAAGATCAATTTTTATCTCAGGTATTAATTTGAAATTGATTTGGTAAATATACTGATTTAAATTTAATTGTTAATTATATGATTGTTGTTCAGAATCCAGGAGGAACTTTTGCAAATCAGGCCTTCAGTGGGTTTTCAATTGACGGTGAGCCTGTGGCTGGTGATCAACTGGATCATGTCAATCTTATAGACTCTGAAACAGGCAGCATGGCAGTAGAAGTAACGAGACAAGCTGTTAGTATTGCGTTTTTACACACATGAGGGATATCAGGATATAGCTTTTCATTTATTATAGGCAAATATTTTTTTCAGACATCAGAAGAATTATTTGTATCAGGGCGATCATCTGGTAGTTTTGGATCTTGTACAATTGATGAAGATGCTGTGGTTCCATATTGGTTATTTCAAGTTATCAGTCAGCAACAATCTGTGAGAAATACATCTATTTTAAATTCTATAATAATAATCTTCTTGTAATATGAAGAAAAATTAATTTGATCGAAATCATGGATGTACATCCAAAAGAGTCCAAAAGAGCACAAGGATCCTTGGGTCCAACCGCAACTGAGGTCCATTGAGTATTTATAAGAGAATAGTTCTCCAGACTTTGGCCAATCATTTTAGTCTTTTTTTCTCCGCTCTAGTGATACCTAAATCGATGCTGCAAGCTGTTTTTTTTTACTTTGTATAAGCTTGTGTTTAACCACAATCTCACTATGGTATGTAATGATGTAGCCGAAGGTGGTAAACAAACAAAGCCTAGAAGGAACTGGCTCTCAAGTGCAGCTGCCGGAACACACCAATAGGTGTTTGACGACAGATTATCAACTTGAACGTGGTAACAAGCCAGGCGGGTACTACAAAGTACACTATCACCGTGCTATGGTTTCCTCAACCTCACTATCTTTTCCTTCACCGAAAGCTCAAGCGCACTGTAGGATTTAGAACCCGCGACCTTCGCCGCGGCGTCCGACGTCACTACCACTGACCTATCATCGCTTTATATATATATGTGCTATATTAACCAGGTTGACGAAGACCTAGTACCTTCTGAACTGGAAGGTCCCTTGCCAGTAGCGTTGGCTCTTCCAATGCCAATGGAGGAGCCAATGTTCGACGAGAATGGAAACATAATGGACGGCGTGGCAGTCGGCGCGGGCGCAGGTGACGGTCGCGGTATGCACAGTGACCACTCGCAGGATAGCTCGGGACGGGGCACTTCGCTCAGCTCCAGTGATATGTCTTCGGGGCCGCAGAGTGAGGTTAGATGTGTTTTATAATGCTGGGGCTGCATTGTAGAGCTTTAGCGAATATTTTTATAGAAATACTCTCGATATAGGTCAACGAATTTCAAATGAAAAGGTTAATTGTAGAAGATAACGAATACGACCGTGAATATCTCGAACAACGTCATCACAAAAAAATAGTTTTTAACAATATTACGCGCTATCTTAATATATATATTTCTTGTGTGCGTGTGTATGTGACTGAACTCCTCCTAAACGGCTGGACCGATTTGAATTAAATTTTGTGTGTATATATGAGTGGGTCCCTGGATGGTTTGAAAATACAATTGGACCCGGTAGATGGCGTCGTAATCGAGTTTGGACAGGACAACGTCTGTTGGGACAGCTAGTAACTTATATTTTTTTAGATTACTGTGATGCTTAGTGGCTGATTAGTTCATGTTAAGTAAATTTTACAATGAATATCGAAACAATTTCACTAAGAAAAATAATTTTCCAGGCAATTTTAATCGACCCATCAGCATTTGCGGCCCAGTTTGAATTGTTACGAGAACCTGGCGGTGGCAGTATGATAGTGCCAACCAATCCCGCTGACTTTCAATCACCAGGTAAGTTATTTAGATTCGTATCCGTTAAATAATCAAGTTTAGCACCGCGTTTTCCCCTGCGTTTCTGGGCCTAGGTTACTCTACGGCCCATCTCTATATTTACCTACATGGTGTAAATCCTCTTTAGATATACATTGTACCTATGTATCATCAAAGGAAATATGTATCTGTTTATTCAAGCATCATGCGGAAACTAGCTTATCTAATTTTAATGCGGATACTTTTTACTTTTAAAATGTACAGTGTACAAGTACCTGGATGACCGAGCAAAGCTCGATATTTTTTTTTTAAACGAAGTTTTTTTTGTTGCTGCGGAAAAAGGACTAACCTCTTTTCTTTTTTTTACTTTCTCCTTCGTATTTATAATAGAGATTAGGAATTTTAAGTATATTTTGCCTTACGAATTTCGCATTAGACGTCAATAACATAGAATCTCGGATATTAGATAGAGTCTGGCAAAGGAAAGCGTGACCTGGACTTTTTAAATTTGCGTAAATAAACGCTTAGTATCACCTTTGCGTTTACAAAAAAATTGTATGGAAGAAATTAGTTCCATGAGTATTCCGCGAGAGGCGCTGTGCCGATTCCTATAGAACGTGATAGTAAGCGTTATCTAACGTCAATTGTTTACACTTGGGGTACTGGTCAGAGTTGCTTAAGCCACTCGAAGGCTGACTTGACTAAACGACTATTATCTAGATTCTAGATGGTAACAACCGGGACCAACTTTTTACATGCCCTCCAAAGCACGGAGATACTTTGGTCAAATGCCACAAATTGTTGACCCATCTCTTACTGATCTTAACTGAGTTGCTTAACCTTCTGATCGATTACCGATCAGCGATTGCAACTGGCTATGCGCTTCGTAATTTTTGGAAAATTACATGTAGCGGTGGTTATGATAATCTTACTTGGTATTTAGCTACTTACTCTTTTTATGAGTAGTCCCTAAAATAACAACACTATAAAAATCAAAAACATAGAGTTAGGTGCACACTGCACAAGTTAGCAGTTCTTTTAATCGTAGGTGTAAGAAACGAACATGAAACTTTAAGTTCGAGTCGCGCGGAGCCTATAAGGAATCCACGACTGCTACGAGTTGCGGCTGCGAGTGACGCTGACATCAGTTCAACTGACACTGACGTACCTGACTCTTCAAGCAATTGAGCATCGACAATTCGATGAAAATATGTATGACACTGGTTTTATATTTCGAGAGGATGTTAAAAAATGCATGTTTTGTTAAAATTATAGTGAGTAATAAATACGTTGTAAATAAATTGAAGTTCCAAATAAATTATTGTAGACTATATTGACTGCCGTTTTATTTTTATTAAACATTTTATTGAAACAAAGCCATTCTTTGTAGGTAGTCAAAATTATTGAGTCTTTGGGGAAATTGCGACAAATTATGAAATTACTCTTGATTTTATATCGCTTTTTGGGGAAATGAATACAATATATCGAGGAAATGTCTTTTTTTTTGCATTTATTCATATTGTACAATCTTATAATATGATTCATTCTGCAAAATTTTACAGGCGAGCAAGAATTCATATATAAAACAGTAGCTCTTCCATATTGTACATAACCATTTTTACCAGTATAGTGAAAACATGCGTATAGTTTTTTTTTTAGTTTTAGGATTAATAAATTACTTAAATACTAATTTAAGTTTGGTTCTTTATTAATACAATATCGACAGGATTGCACTATCCTGTAAAGTTATTGGAACGTACCAAAAAAACATTCTATGGTGCTCTCTCGACGCCGATGAACTTCCTATGCTAATTATACAATAATAATAATAATTCATAACTTTTAAATATAAAATATGAACTTCATGAAGCGATTACACAGATACAAGGCAGGCATGACATTATTGGGCTCAGACTTTCTCATCTCACTTCAGTAGTTCAATTTATACTTGCCACAGATTATGAGAAACGAGCACACGAGCGTTTTGTTTTCTTCTAGAATTATGTTTATTACATAGTTATTTTATTGGTAAAAAATTAGGCGCGAAATTGTTTTGTCGCAACAGAAATCCCCAGAGTGGCTCGTCTGCAACGTCCTGAAAGTAGGAAGTGAGCTAAGAGAGTTACTGTCATAGTTATAAATTTATATAACAATATTATTACTTATTATCTTCTTAAACATTGCTGTTGTCGAGATTACTGAACAATCGTTACTTTCTATCATTATATTTAATTTGAATCAAAATAATGATGAATTAACGATAACTCAAACATGTATAAACTAAATATAACGTGACTGTCAATAAATACACAAAAACTGTTGTGATGTGATTTTCGAATGACAAAATATACATTAATCACAATTAACAATCGAAAATGCCACTTATCGGTAGTAGTTAAGGTAACTATTACTTCGAATCCCATTATTATTTAAGGCAGTGAAACACCCAACATAAATTCAAGGACAGTTGGGGACGAGATTACCTAGCTAACATTAACTAGTAACATATCACTAGACATTTTTCACATGCGACCTCTACACAACGGTCGCTTTATATTTTACAATATTTACAACATCTTAAACACGTATGTCAGTGAATCATCGTCGTAACGGGTTACGATACGACGTATCACAAACACTAAAGCGGGACGCACTCTTGTAACTCTATACAGTCATCGAAAGTCCATCGGCCGTTTGTATCATCCGAACACCCCGATTACAAATGACAGAACGAAAATACCCATACGCCTATACAAGAACAATACAAATATTTATCATGAGTAAATCTTGTTAAATAATAAAACTACGTAGAAGAAATATAACACTCTGAGATCAAGGGCGACAAGTTTCAATATTTTTTTCATGGGACACCCATTCCTTCGCGAACTTCTCAAATTATTATCTTTGGTTTAAATTACAAATAGATTGTTGTTTCTTTTAATGTTGTTCATAATATTTTGTTCGAAAATGAAGGTGTATTTTAAAGAATAATTACAAAATATGGACTATAATGCATGGATGAAGCGCGTCGCACTCCATACGTTAGAAATTTTGTACTATAAACTATAACAAAGGTAACATATAAAAGATATACAATTCACACCTGCCCTTCGCGACAAACAACAACAATCAAAATGAGGAGTAATATCCAAGTTGACAATAACTACTAATTTAATGCGTCACGTATTTGAGAACTAAATAAATCTTTAATTTTGGACATTAATAGTCAATTATTTTTTTAAATCTAGCGTACCTAGTTCAAAAATCTTTTTAAGTTTGACAAGCATACAATTAATGATTTTGTTGTTTAAAAACAGATATTTAGGTCATTATTATAGTTTCAGACGCGTGTAGATACTATTTTCTTATAATGTCTTGTTTGAATCACAATTTCACATAGTAAATTAAACTTTAAAACAAAAAGAACAATAGTTTGTTATTTTTGATTTTCAATAGATGAGATTGAAACGGGATGGAGGTAAGATATGGCGCATAAAATTAGGTTTTGTTTATGTAACTCATAAGATATTTAATTTCAAATACGCATCGCATCACAAAGAGATAAAATGAACAACTTCCCTAGGCAATCACACAGTTCTAATAATATCGATACTCATTTTTCCACATGTTATCACAGAAAATCATGTATTTACAATTTTGTCGTACTAAAGTGAAGTACGTAACCTACATCATGCATTGCAACTTTATGTTACTGATGGTATTTAACGATTTACCGTATTGTGACGACTGCAATAGAATTTATTTAATTTTTTTTCACTTATTTCAATATCACAAAAAATAGTAATCGTAAAACGTATCTAAGGCTATACGTAAAATTGTAAATGTATTGGAAGGACTTTGAATGCATTGCTTTCCTTTAAATTGGTGTTAATAACTAATGTTACACTTTTCTTTTGCTTTGAAAATACATTTCCAGAACCTGCTGGAAGAAGCTGGATACCTTGTTTCAAATATTACCTACTGTTAGTTTTCTTATTAATAAACATCTATGGCGAAACTAGTGACTTAGTTTTAATTGAAATCTGTCATTTATTTCACTACAATCTCAGTCTAATATGGTAGAAATGTGGATTCCAAGTTATTGCGTTTTCAGTAAATTAACGTTTACCAATAATAAAGAACCTGCTTTATAATTTTAATTGTATACTTATTAATAAAATTAACAACTTCTGTATATCAGTATACTACGAAGTATGATGTACCTAATGAAATGAGAAAGAGAAAACTTTATTGCAGTAGTCAAAATGGTGGTAACAACTATCAGATGACTAATTGTGACAATGGCATACAGTATCGAATGGAACTAGGACGATTATCGGACCTATTTGTTGAGGTACAGTCGCCGCCAGAATTGGTTACGTCATTATCATTAACTTGTACAAATTACTTGACAAATACAATAATATTATTTTGAACAATGTTTTCGTTGGTGTACCAATTTTAGCGTAGAATGTAACGACATAATAATAACTTAGATTTTGTGCCCGGTGATCGCTTTACAATTTAAATTGCTTTTTATATTCTACGAATATTATACTTGCATATTACGTAAACACCCATGAAAGACGATTATTGTCTTATAAATATCTTTTTGCAAAATATTTTTTTGCACTAAGTATTTGAAATATTGCCATACTTATTAAAATTAAATAATATAATTCTTTCTAGTTATTGATTTAATAAATTATAAAAATAAAGGAATAATTAAACTATTAGAATATAATACAATAACTGATATATATTTCCTATAAATAAGGGTGTTTACCTATTATGTCGATGAGTCTACAATGCATTGTTATTTTCGAGTGGGAGTATTCTGCTCCTACTTATTGTTATAATTAATTTAATTAAGTAACGAAATTTTGGCTTTATTATACATTCTAAATGTTACTTTGAGGTATATTTTCGAAAGTTATTCGCAATGAAACAGAATGTTCCCACTTATAAATATACATAGGCTCTAAGGTTTATGATTACAAATAATGAGTTATCTTATCACGCTTCACAAACCAGGCGACAAAATCTTTAAACAATATTCAGTACACGATATAACAATTTGGATAATCATTTAATGCACAAATATTTTTTCAAAGTTTACATACAATTCATCTTTATTTAGTTTAATCGTATTTAAATTTAAATAACGTAGGTATAAAGCACTTGGGGGAAGGACAGCAAATTCAATAAAAAATGTTTAATTATTTATTTAGTATATATTAAACTAAGTAAAAATTATTTGCTATGTAAATATTTTATACAATTCTAGTATTAATTTGCCTGACGATGAATTGCTAGTGTTTTCCCAACGTCTAACTTGAATATGAAAAGATGCAGAGCGGGATCCAGCCGCGGCCGGCCGACACCCGAGCCGTGGAGAGCGGGCGGCGGCGCGGGGCGGCGGCGGACCCCGCCCGGCTCCTCTCAGTAGGCGATATAACGTAGACTTTATGTAGTGCAAATTTAATATAGAAAGTTTACTTTTACAATACAGACTAATAATTTCATTTTATGTAAAAATCCTAGCGCAAACGAGTCGTCTTGCACCGTTTCATACTTCGATTACCTTAACCGTAATATAAATCAAAGAGTAAAATTTTAGCGAATTAAAAATTAAATTTTCCAAAACTTTGTAAATACTAGAATTCGGACGCGGCTCGCGGGGGGCCGACGGCGGCGGAGGCCGAGCCGGGAGAGACGTCCAAAATCCTGAGCAACGTTAGTCGTCTATGTACACACGTTTGCCGAGTATAAAACGAGATCGTTCGAGCGCGTCGCGTGCGTGGACGCGGGCGCATCGGGCGCGGGGGGCGGCGGCGAGGGCGGGAGCCGGGCGCGGCGCGTCAGAAGGTGTGCGCGTGGAGCGGCCGCGGAGGCGCGGCGGGCGCGCGCACGTCCCGCTGGGAGCGCGCGCGGCGGCGCCGCTAGCACCAGTCGTCCTCGTCCGAGTCCGAGTGCCGCGCGCGAGGCTTGTACCCGTTGGGTAGCCGCGGCGCTGGCGCCGGCGAAGGCAGCGCTCGCGCACCCCCGCCCCGCCCAAGGGCCAACGCCGCTTCGTAGCTCAGCGGCGCCTCGTAGCCCCGCGCGCCCCGCTCCGACTCGAACCCTCTGCCGCGTCTGCGAAACCACCGACCTCGTTGCCGATAACCCCACTTATAGTGCGATGATGGTGATGACTGATGAGGATGATACCTACGGGACTTAGGTCGGTGACATTTTTTTATAAAAAGAGGATGATGCAGTCTGATACATGGACTGCTAATAATACGAATTTAAACAGAAATACAAACAAACAAACAAAATTAAGCTAACTGAAGCAATATTTTTCCCTTCAGGGTTTAAAGTTATTTATGTCAAAATGAATATAATATGAATACAACTTCGAATCTGGCTCAAAGGACCAAACAACCAAAAATAATCTTCTTTATCCAAACAATATTCAACTCACCTTTCTCTAGATCTATAGTCTCGGTGTATCAGTCTTTCAACTTCCCGGCCATACTCGTACTCGTCGTGTAAAGGCTCTACAGGTTCTCGAACCGTATGCCTCAACGATAACTGAAAATAGTTTAGAATAAAACCATCAATGTTTATTTTGACTTGCGCTTGGACCGATACGTTTCTTTCAATACCGAGATTTATTTGGTGGGTACTCACGTGCGAGGGGCTGTGGCTGATCCTGGTGAACGGTGGCTGCTGCTTGACCTGTAGCGTGGACGGCTTCGTGGGCGTGGGAGGCAGCTGCCGGCCGCGGCCTCGCCTGGCGCCCTCCCGCTCCCACGATCGATCGCGCCACTCCCGCCACTCGCGGTCTCGCTCGCGATCTCGGTCACCACCTATCGGTGCCCAAACTGAACTTTGAATTACTTTGTTGTTCCACTTTCCGATCGATGATATTGTAATGATATGAGATTCCTGTATGATGATTCCTGTATTTAAATAAACCGAAACATTTCACGATGATACAAGTAAATAAATGAACATAACGTGGGTCATAATCAAAACATACAATAGGATTGACAATAAACAGATGTGCAAACAATTTTCTTATAGATATATCGTTATTCTCTCTGTCTGCGTTTGCACCGTTTTCACACGTCTACATACATGCAAAGCCGGAATCGCATCAACAAAGAGTATCTAATGCTTTAGACACAGTGCTGTAACATCAGCAAAGGGTCTCATGGGTTTCAGTGATTTTGGAAATATAATTTTCTCTGTCAATTGTTGTTTTTATTCAGACCCTTTGCTTTACAAATTTAAATATCAGAGCAATAGAATCCTCATTTAAATATTATGATTATGATTAACATAAATTAGAGTTGATGCCATGTTATTCTTTCAGATGTTTTATTTTGCTAAAATAATTATATTCACCTGCGTAAGAACTGAATTTATCGAATAATGTCCACTGAATACCTGTAGCGTAGTCCATAATCGATTTTATGATCATTTTGAATAAATTCAGTACTTAATCTCGAGTCTTAGTGGTAGCTGAGTAGGTGGTCTACTCTGTTGTATGTTATAATATGGTGTTGTGCGGCCGGTGTGTATGGTGAGTGGATCTCACCGTAGGTGTGGTGTGGCGGGCTGGGAGACCGCGAGGGCTGGCTCAGGCTGGTTGTGGGGTGCGGCGCCCTCCACTCCTTCCCTGCTGTCAGGAATACCTTCATGTATCTTCCACCACGCTTTACCCTAAGCCCGTCGGACTACCGAACTTATTTTCTTACTCACAAAGGTGACTCTAAAAGTTTTGGGTGTCTGTTCAAACGTTATTTGAAATGTATGGGTATATGGACGGGTTAGGTTCGCTAAGGAAGGGTTTAGTTCAGAATCGATTGTGTGTCCGTAATTGTGACTAACATTATGTTTTATCGAAAATAAAATGATACAATTTTATACTAGCAGTAAATTGTCAAATTATGATAAAATTTAATTTTCAAGTTTTAGCGAACATAAAATTAAACAATTAAAATACAAACTCATTAAGCTTTTGCATGCTGCATGATAGTGAGATCATCGAAGTGCATGCAATTCAGGCACCTTAGTAAGGTGAGGATCCCATGAGTAAAGCATTTAAAATATGTGCAAATAAGAACAGAATCGATTTGGGCACCAATATTGACATGCAGCAAGCAAATTAATTCGTTTATTAATTGTAAATTCATGTAGTCAATGTAAACATAAAGGCCAATTTCGTATAAATTACACATTTTGTATTTTTGGGCACGTATTTGAATATCAATTTATAATGCACTTATATCTAAAAATACGTGGCCTGATATTCAATATAATAATGATAATTACTAACAATAATGAGCATAATGAATGAGCTGTTTTAAAATCATAGGTAAAACATCTACAGTATAATGTTTACAAGACTAGCTTTATAAAAATGTTCAATTTATAGCTAGAATTAACAATCTAAATAACTAAATTCATGATTTATTATTCGCAGCACAATTGCTTTGCTCTCTGAATATCTTACATCTACAACTACGAAACATGAATATCTACAACTACTTTTAAGCTAGACTTCCCATCTTCTCATAAAACTTTCAGAGTACCTTCATGAGAAGAAAAATGTTTGCAAAACTGTTTTTGAATTTATTGAAGTTATATAAAACAGTTTGTTTACTGACGGTAATGTTTAGGGTAAAAATAATTAATACTACATAATAAAAAGAAAACATAATAAAGTTGAAGGCATACAACTCGTTAAAAGGTTAGGAAATTCGTAATAATGATGTGATAACACTCACGGCTACCGCAGTTTTATTCTATCTATTATAATAGCATCAAGCCGTGATTATTTGTAGCAAAACTGCTGATACACTATTAATAAACTAAAAATATACAAAACCATAATCTAAGATGTATTTATCTACATTGGTCTAATAGTGGATCCATCCACGGGTTATCGACAGATCCACTTTGTTGATCTTTCATCGTTTTTTTTTATTTAATAGAAACATAAGTATTAATATTAATTTTATTTGTCTAATTAGGAATATAAAAGTCCCTACCGTGTGGGTGGTAATGGTGTGGAGCTCGGTGCGTTCGCCCATGTCTTTGGTGTTCGTGTTTTACGATCTCGACGACATTACTGACGGTGTCGGAAAATCCGATGTCGTGATGGTATCCTCCATAGTGACCTCTTCGTCTTGGACTGGGTGTTCTTCTGTAAAACCCAGGAAATGAACTAAAAATTAAGCTAATTCAATATTATATTCACCATGCATGTTACCATCCATGCGACATTAAGGATAGACATTTCAAGGAAAATAGGATACGATTAATCCTAGTTTGAAAATAAATGTTATGTGGTTAGTATAGAATGAGAGATTACCACGTACATCATGAACATACCATTTCTGATTACGATAACTTTGAGATCATTCTCTTCTTCGATGACACTATGAAACAAAAAGTAAATAACACAAACTAACTGATACATAACACAAACAAAATATTGTTATAATAAGTGTAGAATTAAATAATGTTTACCTTAAACTAGATGATCTCCCATGGTGGCCATTTTGGTATGAGTGTGGAGCTTGTAACCTCCCATCGTCCAGAGACTCCATGGAGGCATGTTGTGATCCATGTAGTTCCAACTCCTAAAATATTTATAGAAATTAATAAATACTCTTTGAGAAAAACATTGAAATTACCTCATTTGCTATCGTAGCTGATAAACCTTGATGTCCCATATTTACAAAATGTTCATATTAGTTCATAAAAATATCATGCACACAATTAAAGTGTTCCATTTATTTGCAATGCATGCAACAAATCGTGCTTGTGTTTCTATTTGCTTTGTACTTACTATTAAAAGCTGGTAAAGTAATTTAATAACAGTATGCGACACACCATGCTTTAGAGTCTCTCAAAGAAAACATGCAATATCTATACATATACAAGATATAACATTTGTTCCGGTGTCATGTTAGATATTATGACTGTAGGTTATGTATTATGTTTATGTATTGATTGTGATAGTGCTATGTCTAAGTTTACGTAAATTTAAGACGATCAATTTGAATAATGAAAAGAATATTAAAAAAACATTCCCTAATTATCTCGAGATAATAGACATATTGACACATATTCTACGAGATCAAAAAAAAAACAATCATCTATTATGGAAAATGTTTACCTAAACATCAACAACCATCTGTAAACTTAAAAACGTTTACGATAAATATTGTATAATAAACGGTACGGCACAATTATTAAACAGTAACTAAGTATGAGCCTAAGGCATTACTTCCTTTACCTAAGATAACGACTGTTGGTAACTAAATAAATATATACAACAAATATTATTTATAATCACCTATGTTTTATGTTAGTAAACACCCAAACAAAGCTCTTACAACATTGACTATCTATTACGACTGTAAATGCATCGATATAGTCGATAACTAAAGGGAGACACCCATTTAGCGGTTACACAAGAACATATTTTCAACCAACATAACTATCACATGGTCGCTAAAAAATATTTTTAAATTTTGTATCATTACTAAAATAACTTAAAAAGATCGCCAATTGGTTTTGATTAGTTGCGGAATTATATTGGTGGTAACATTGATTACACTAGACAATAGCTATCATGGGGCCCTTTTGATCGGGTCAGACAACAGTAATGATCGGATAAATATGATCACCATTTCACGAAAGGTATTCACCTTTTTGCTGTTCCTGTAACAAAAGAAAAGTAATATTAACAAAATGTATTTGTTTTATCTGAACGCTTAAAATTAAATGTGTGATTTTTCATAATAAAAAGATTATCGAGGTCAAAAAAAATACCTTCTAAATTACTCAGTAAACTGAATATATCAGTGATATGGAATTCACATTCTACATTATTATAATCATAAAAAATTCTATATGAACTTGAGAAACGTTAAATAAAAAAATATAGTTCCCTTTAATACCTACCAATTATTTAAATGATTACAAAAATTTTAAACAATATTTCAATAATACTCACTTGAGAGACCTTCTGGTATTTCTACGTGCGAGGTTGGCTAATGTATGGTGATCATTCGGATGGCCATCAGCAGTAGAGACCGCTGGTCCCTCGTGGCTGAGCGAGCCGGCCCGCGAGCCGGGGCCTAGGCCCGCAGCCACGTCCAGCAAGCAGTTAAAGATGGACGCCTTCTGCACCACGCACCCCAAGTCACGCCACCCATACGCACACTTGTTCAGCGCATGCTCATGTCACACAACGTCCATATTGGACTCAATGGTAACTAACGGCTAAAGCCTACATGAGTTTGCGCGATCCCATACATCATGTCCATGCTGGAGTTCTTTATCACGTGGACATCATCGTGTATTTAGAATTGTGTGTGTTTGTGTGTCATGTGTCAAATCCACGTATGGACATAGTAAAGTAATAAAATAGGTACCTATCAGAATTGTTTGTGAACATGAATGCAGCTACAGGTATCTGAGAAAAATACTATTAGCTACACGTTAATTGTGACATGTTGGAGTGAAGATAATTGTAAGTAAGTAAAATGTCACAGATGTAGAATCATATATTGTAAAATATAAATGAGCTGTAAATTACAAAGCATATTTATTTAAATATAAGTGCTATATAAAATCATGTGCATAAGACTGAAGCCAGAGGCATACAATATTTAACCGGCGGCGGGTGTTAGATTCTTCATCAAACACCTCATAAGATAAATTTTTACATATTTTATTCTCCAGCATGCTCAGACTTGAGAATAATGATTTTTGTTTTCAAACATTTTATGCTATAAAATATTTAAAAAAATATAAGTAGTAGGAGGCAAATAAGAGCGTAGGTAGCAGTAAGCATTTCAACCTGACTTTGTAATCACGAGGCTTCTAAAAATATAGGTAATAGTAATTGAGCCAAAATGTAATTGAAATAAATATGAACTATTATGTATCATAGTCTGAAAAGCCAAAGAAGAAATAAAATGTTTCTGGTTTCGTTATAAAAATCATGCACAATCGTATGAAGAGTTTGAAAATGCCAAACAGATAAAAGGAAGACATTAAGTAAAAAGTAAATATCACAGATAGTAACAAGATAGTAGCGAGCGGAAAAGGGAAAATCGATACGACACAAATTTGGAAGACAAACAAATCTACATAGGGATTTAAAACTAGTTAGGTACTACGAGACAAAATCACCAACCAATTGTTTCAACACACTCGTTTACTACTTATTTTGCAACTATAGGACAGGTCACTATGATGTGGTTTACAAAGCCCCGACTGACAGACACTTGATCGACAAACATGTGCAGACACGCACCAGTTTGCCACTAAATGTAGTCAAGTGCGTCACTAAACTATAACTAACTATTGCTTGTATTTATTCATTTCACTAAACTACATTATTTTAAACTGATCAATTTAAGATAGTTTCTTTAATTGACAAATCTGTTATTGGTTATCACGCTTTATTTAATGTTTGCTTTAAAAATAAGTCATGAGTTAAACACGATGCGAGAAGAAATTCATGATAAACCAAAATATCTAGAACAGTGCAAGAAAAAAAGAAGTCAAAGTTCGTTCCGTAAAATATTTTAATACTACCGGCTGAATGGCCGTAGGGCTATTCTCGTTGAATGCCTGAAAAGTAAACCACCAATGTAGTCGACTCGTCAGAGTCGATTTCAACTAAAGTGACTCTGTATTGTTGTTTTGTTTATTGCTTGAGCAAATAATCACAGGGAGCTAATTACAGATTATGGAAGACGTTTTTGAAAAAGGTACACGTGATATAGTCCAAATAGATCATCAATGTACACAACAATACATCCACAGGTAGACAACACAACCAACTCTATAGAACTAACTATAATGTTTCAAATTTTAATCTAATATGGGGAATTATAGGGGGCCATCAACAAACACTACTTGTAAACGTGTAGTATCCTAACCACTTAAAATTTACATTTGGCTCAAAGTAACAGAAGTAAGTACATATATACATAAAATATGCGAAAGCCATACGGAATTGCTCTGGCTCCATTTGAATCAACCTACATTAAAAGTTTTTGAGATATGCTTTCATAAATAAAGATATATCATATAAAATGTGCTTGGAATAAAAAATGTGCAAAGTATAACATACCGAGACGCCCTGCGGTGCACTTGGGTTAAACCTAGTCGCTCTCCAACTCTCTAAAATTAGAAGGCCTGCATAGATTTTCCCTACGGTCTGTTTCCCTGTGTTGAGGACGTCGCGTCGAGGCACCAGCAAGTCAAGCATCTTCTTTGCTTGTAACGGCCATATGTGAGTAATCGTTTCTCTTAGTTCCATGTCTGCTTGGTCCATTTCCCCGGCTGAAATAAATATAGCTACTTAGTATTTTTACTTTTAAGTCTAGTAAATCATTTGTAACAAATTTAGTAATAAATTACCGGATCTCATCTTGATGTTCAGGTTTTCCCGAATTAAGGCAAAAAGTGTTGTTGTAAAATTAACTTTATTTTCGTCGTCTAGTGGCATATTCATTCTAATAAGCTTCTTATATGCTAGTCTATTTGGACACTTATTACCAAACCCCAGTGGAGGATCCATATTCTTCAACATATCATACATCTCTGTATAAAGGATCTTTCCCCTAGAAAAATGAAATATGTACATAATTAAACAATATACGAAAAGTCAGTAATGGTATCTCCATTTATAAAACTTACGTGGCGTTTGGATCATATTCTGCCCATATTCTAACAAATTCATCAAGATGATGAGCGCCGAGGATGGACGAATCTCTCGTCAAGTAGTCGAAATTGTCCATAATTACGGCAACGAATAAATTTAACATCTGTAAACAATCCTTCGTGAAACAAACACGCATAAGATTATTAAAAATTAAATATGGCAAAACAGAATAATACTCACAAGAAAGGAACAAAAAAATATAAACGACACAAAGTAGGCGTATGCAAGAGTGCTCCCGCACACCTCATTTGGGGGCTTCCCGGCTTCTTTCTCGCACTTGGCTGGCTTGAGGCAGGCCAACATGATGTTGGGCCATGATTCGCCCGTTGCGCATCTAAACATAAAGTGGCTCACAATGTCTGATTTCATATTCATTTAAATATAGCACAAAAAATTATCATAAGTTTGATCGAAACTAAGCATTTTATTAAAAGATCGATATACGAGTAAATTATTATCCAGGATTAAATTTTAGATAGGTTACAGTTACCTTCAATTGTATGTTTGCAAATAAACAAAAATGCTAAATAACTATACGTAGATATAGGTATTCCGCAATTTCAACTATGCATCTATTCTACAACACATAATACTTGGCATAACTTTAAGTACATAGCTTATTTATTGTGCAAAAATTATAACACTATACGCTTATAATAACTTAACGCGGTGTTACCAGTGTTACTGCATAAATACTAAATCCCTTACCTGAACAATAGCATGAGTGCTTGAATGAAGCTTCCGAAATTGTTGTGTCTGTTCATATCTGATTCGGGTGTTAACTCTATATTGCCAAACACCTGTGTCCAAGCAGATATAACAGAGATAGTCAGCTTTGTGTGCAAATCATACAGTGTAACCTAAACATCCTATGCACAGTACCCCGGTGATAATGTCAACTCTATAGCATCGACCTTATTGATATCGATTTATAAAAGCAAGGAACATGATGTGGGTAAACATAATGCGTCTCCAAGGGTTATTTAGGCTTCTAAAGGTCGACTAAAACTACCTACTGATGATTGGAACTGCATGTTTGGTGATGTGATAAAGTAGTCAATGCATCGCGGCTTCTAAAGACAGATTTTCGGTAAAGGCCGCAAGAATGAGCTGAGTAACAAGATGCAACTGACGAAGTATCATGTGCCATGCAACTCGCTCCCTATACATCCTGTGGCTACGCCAACAACCACATGTGATTGACTACAGTTTTCTTGACTCTCACCGAAATAGTAGTAAAAGTGCCCCCACGAAAGATCTGTAGTTGTTATGTCTGTTGATGGCACTGTCTGGATCGTATTGCATATTTCCAAAAACCTGTCATTGGAAATTTAGTGCCAATATTTAAATGAATATATATTCCAATTATTATATTTTAGTTACTGTTCGTATTTAATTTTTGTTTGATTTGGTTAAGGAATTGATCTAAATAGCTGGACAAGAAAACCTGAATTTAAAAAGTAAACTATCTGGATTATTATGATTATGGACCTAAGAGCATTTAAGTAAGTATGATGAATCTCAAAAATGCGAATTATGGTTAGTGTACTTTATTGTTAGGTTTAAACCTAGCATTTAAGGTTTTCACAAACAAGGAATCAGGTTATATTAATTCTCCCCAAATCACTAATATAAAACAACAATTGCATTTTTTTTATCAATATTAGTAAACGTGACTGTTTAATGAAATAGGAAACACACCTGCATCCCGATGATGGCATAGATGAAGAATAGCATCGCGATGAGAAGGCACACGTAGGGTAAGGCTTTGAAACTCTGCACGAATGTCCAGAGCAGTATCCGAATAGTGTAACCCTGTCTGAGCAGCTTGATCAGTCGCGCGGCTCGGAACAGGCGGAGAAAACCGACGTTGAACGTGTTCTCCTGAAAATTTACAACCATCATCTCACAGTAAAGTCGTTTGAACAAAAAAATATTCGGAGAATACAAATTATAATATTGATAAAATATTATCAACAATCTAGCATACGATTAAACTAATTATAGTTATGAAAAATCTAATCATTAAACACGAAATTATAAAGTGAATAAAACTCATCAATTGATAAAATAAACCAAAATTACTTTTAGTACTTCAATATAATTATTTTGTTATATTTTAAATTTACTACTCTATCTAGAATTTTAGTATTATTATTATATTGTTATAGGTAATGATAATAACAATAAGTAATGTGGAAATCTAGCGATTTGTACGAGACAAATATAATGTTTCTAGTAATATCAGAATAAAACAACAAATCAATAATTTTTCACACCAAAAATCATTATTCCTAGCGTACAAATTGTACCTACGTAAAATAGTTAGCTACTAAACTGTTATACATCCTAGATTTACTAATATTATCCATTTCTACAGATATTTTAAATTCTTCCAGAATGTAGACATACTGTACATATTTAATCTAAACCAATTATTAATAAGTTACAAAAAATCTAAGATTCCTAGCAATCAAATAGTTAGTTCGTTACCTGCTGACAGGAAATGTCAGCACAGTTTTCAGCAAGGTCAGTCTGTAATCAGGATATTCCTTTATTCACATTTGTTATTTGTTATTGAATATAATATCGTCGGCAGCAAAGGAGGTTTTGACGATTTTAGTGCAGAGATAAAATCAGTAATAATAGATTTTATATTAGAAGCTGAGAAAAATAAGAATGATAATTATTATAATGAGAAAATATATGATACTTACGCCAAACTCCATGATGAGGGCATCAATAATACTTCCAATGACCGTTATGAAATCAAATGTATTCCACGGATCTTTGAAAAAATTCTGTAAACACGATACAAAAGTTACTGCAAATGCTCATGTATTATTTGTAATTAAGAAACGCTCAAATAAAATTTCATGAAGTTAATAATTGATTTTTTAATACAAATGTACACTTTCTATTTAAAATTTTGCTCATTGTTGCAATTAGGGGATAATGAATTAGGAAAGGAATCATGGATACAAATCTCTCATAAATTCTTTGATCTATACACATTTTCAAAACATTTGGATTTGAAATCTAAAAAACAATGCCATCAAAAACTATATTATGAAACCTATTAATAATCTTGATATCAAAATAAGCGTTATGTATAAACTTCATATCAAATCATTTCTAGATGTTAATATATTCAAGTCAATATTGAATATTAATGGCTAATCTAAAAAAATCCAAAAAATATATAATAAGTCTGCATGCATTCAGTTTAAAGATCACGTAATATATATAAATAACTGTCGTAGTAATATAAGAGACTTAAAAAACGTATTAATCTTTATCTTAAATGCACACACAATTATGCAAGATAGATAAATAAATAAATAATAATATTAATGCTGCCATAACATTAGTAGATTTATATAAAAAAAAATATTATGAACTGAACTCACTGTAATTCAAAAAAATACAAAACGTGTCTTTATACTTACCGTACAACCGAAGGCAATCAGCTTCAAAAAAGTCTCGACAAGGAAGCATAGCGTAAAGATGAGGTTCATGAGTGTTACCGTGTCCATAAGTACTGGTGGAGCGTCGTGAAACTACCACAAAATCAATACCAAAATTGTTTTATGTTTTACTCGAGTAATCAAACTTTCAAAAAATTTCAAAAGCCAAATGCAAGACTGCTGTTACATGTACATATACATATATAAATGTATGTAACTAGTTATAATAAAATAACAGCTGTATCAATTCTAGCATTTAACTTTAATAATCTAAAAATAATTATTCTCTATTAAATTTTAGTTATATCTATGAAAACAATGTTTTCTTTAATTAATATGTTACAAGTGAGTGTACCGGTATGTGTATGTGTGTATTTAGATTGTGATTAGTGATTGCGTTAATTAGGAGCTGATAACAGATTGTGTTGTAATTATTGTTGTTTTGTAAAATATAGTGCACGTGCTTACATGCATAACCAAATGTACACATACATGCACATAAACGATCAGTGCGAACACACGACCATTTATTATAGCTAATTTTTAGAACATCAATTAATAGTAACATTGATTTAATACTAACCTTTTACCCACGTACTTTGCTGCATTGACTCGCACTGTTTACCAAAACCACTTACTTCGCGGCCTCGGCCAGAGCATAGAAGACTCAGGAATTCTTAACATTAAAAACTTATTAAAATAACAACACGTGAATGCGTGTTTAAACATACAAGTGCTTCATGCAGCAGGATAGTAAGCCATGCTGGACAATTATTTGCAAATAAACTTTCATATTATTTTCATCATTTATATTAGAGAGACTCTATGTAGATTTGGATATGTGGGAAGGGATGATATTTACTCCGCTGGATCTATTCCCATACAGTCATGTAAATAGATAAAACAACCTTGTTAATAACAGAAAGAGTACATTTGTACCTGTGTTGCGTTGTAGCAACTATTAGAAAGAAGTATTCCGTGAGTCGCTTCAAACTTCGTTTGTGTACTTACTTTGACACCATAAGCGATGATTTTCAACACCGTTTCCACAGAAAACATTCCAGTAAACCCCATATTCGAATACTTGAGGACATCCGCGTAGATGTCATTTTGATTATAGTACTGCCATTTTGTGATGAAGTGCCAGGCGAATTGGATAAACCCATGGCAAGAAATACATATTTGTTACTACATACATAATATAATGAAAACAAAATAGTTATACTATAGGTATAGATTTAATGTCGATGAATAGAATAATATATTTCTATTTGCAATACTGATGTAGGTAAGTCTTGAAATAGGGTAGATGATACAGTAACTGATTGTAATAAATTATTATGGTATAACTGGTAGGATCATTCATAATGCAAGTTAGATATAAAAACTTCAATACATATCTGATAACATAAATTAGATTAAATGCACGTATATGAGTTATAAAACAGTAAGATATTCAACTTATGAGCCTTCCATACATCTGCTATTCCATACAAACAAAGGTTACAGTTTATTTGGAAATCGCTGGTCGCTTTAAATGAAATTTTGTAAATATAATTTTATGATAGTATCTAGGCCAATAGATCTGCCCTATGTTGGACAGCGTTTTCGGAGGTATTGATTGACTGCATACCTTTTAACACTATGAACTACCATTTTCTAGTCCTTGAGATATAGCAGAATAAAGTCAGTCACTAATAATAATCACTAATCGATTTTTTTACCTCAATTGGTATTTTATCTGGCTCCACATTTCCACCCTTCATACTGTAATTTATACCTACTGTCATACTTACGTCCATACTCATGTTTTTCCTAGCTAGACTTTTATTAATATGTGAATTATTTACAACTTCACTCCACACGTTCTTCTTGTTCATAAAATTTATAAGGTCATTTACATCCATTTCTTTCACGTTTTTATCCTTCGTTAATACTTGCCCAAACATCATTCACAATTTTTACTTTCGTTTTGAACCCATGCACTATTTCTCTTATTTAAAAAAAGTTTAATTGATTAATCAACAACTTCTATCTTAATTTCAGCGTTTTCTTTTTCTCACATACAAATTGTCGTCAAAACATATTATTCCCATTCACACTATATATCACTTTTTTGTAGCGTTTTATTCAAGCTAGCCTTGCGATTCTATGGAGTTTACTTCTTATGTTAATTTTTGTGGCCAACAAAGTTTTAGGTTGACTTATTAAATGAAATTTATATAATGAAAATTGCTTTAGAACATTACATGATGCAAAGTCCTAAACGGGCTTCAATTGGCAGGCTTTTTAAAAAAATAAATAATAAAGGGATTTGACTAATTTTCAGCATTAATTTATTGTTAAATCTTATATCTGTTTGGTTTTACTGTATCATCTAACCTAGCTCGTCATATTATTCAATATGAGGATGAGACAATAGAAGGATTGTGATTTCTAATAAGAAAGGATGTGCCAAAATTGTTCAAATTAATCATCAATGGGGAACATAAAGAGACTGTGTCACAATGGATATAAGCTCTAAATTGTAAAAACCACTAAATGTTCGTGTTTCAAAGAAATATAGTTGGGTTTAATTTTTCACGTAATAGTTTAAGCTTTGTCAATAATTTTGACTTGACTAAATTTTAGTTATTTAGACTAATTGATTCAAATAGTTTTTATCCAATTACCTATCTATAAATATAAAGCAGCCCATAGCCACGAAAATCACGTCTGGCCATTCCACCAATCATGCACAATGTTCACATCAAATTAATTAGGAATATATTATGTCTTAAATAAGATCATGCAACACGAACGACATATATGGCTCATGCCACGTCCTGATTTTGGAGAACATGTGCATTAACAAGCACGAATAAATAACGGTATATATTTTTTGTGTAACGTGTGCCACAAAATGTGCAGGAAGGATAGATATACCGTGCACCTAAACACTTACACATACATATATACTGAATAGCAAGCAAGGAGTTCACGTAAGGATTTAATTCAACTAAATATGGGTAGGTAGTAGAAATAAATTAAATTATTATTTTTGGCGGTTCTGACGGGATAGGCTGTTATAAATTTTGAATACGGCGCATTCCAATGCAGTGTATACTGACGCCGAATATTGTGATCAAATTATTTTGTTTGGAGGTTTATGTGAATGTGTGTATGTATGTGTACTTATTATATTATTAACATACGTTCATCTTTTAGGCAGTACTAAGATTTGTGTGCCAATGTTAATGTCATATAACATCGTCAATATAAACAAATTTATTTTACAGACTGACAAGTGTGTGGTATTGTACATTATTACAAAGTAGCGATTTGGTCAACTATACAGGAATATTGGGTGCTTACATAAGACGGATATACGACAACGATTGATAACTGATTTAAAATTATATTGTTTATAACATTTACCATACCAGAGAGCTAAAATAAGTCTTATTCCGTGTGGCAATTACTCTCTAGTACGGTAAAGTGCAGGCGTTAGTGAAACAAAGGTTTTGGTTTCTAATCTAATTCATCTTGACTGTGATTTGTGAATTCGGCTATTTGGTCTCAGCATCTACCATAATACGTGATCATTGTCTACATTCCACATTTATGGTGCTTAATTTGTTTTATGTCAGTTTCTTGTATGATCACTTTTGTGTTTGTTTCTTAATGTTAAAACTTATTATTGCTCAAAAATAGCTTAAATGATATTATTATTTTATTCAAAGACACGTTTATACATACCTTCATCATAAGCAACAATGTGTTGCATACAATAAGGGCCATTATTAAGTACTCGAAGGGCGTAGAGACTACCAGTCTCCATACTTTGTACTTAAAACTCGCCCTTTTACTTGGCATATACCTCTCGAGAGGTCGTGCTTCTATCGTGAAGTCTATACATGATTTCTGTAAATAGAAATAACGTTATATTTACCATCCCATATGACAACTATATTGAGTTAAAAAAAATATTGCTATATCTTATATTACCTGATTCTTATCAATTTCACCGTCTTGCAATTCAGCTTCACCTTGCTCTTGAAATGTGATAATAATCAGAGCTACGAATATATTAACAAAGAAGAAAGGAAACACCACGAAGTAAACGATATAAAATATGGACATTTCTATTCGAAAATTTTGTATGGGTCCCCTGTCTTCATAAGTGGCGGCCATAGAATTTTGTAATACTCTGCAAAGAAATTTAGGCTGTCAGATTGGAATATAGAAATTTATAGAAGTTCGGAGTTCTCCAAATTATGAAGGGTTAATAGTATTTATATTTCAAACTTACTGTGGCCACCCCTCTCCTGTTTGTACTGCAAATAACGTGAGCATAGCTGAAGCGACGTTATCGTAATGGAAGGATTGCGTCGTCCATTGCCGCTTGCTCACGCGTGGCAATAGGCTGTTTGACTCGTAAACAAAATACGACCCTCTGAAAATAAATATTGGAGTTATAATATATAATAGTAATAAGTAGCAGTAGGTTCAGTTAAATCAATCTTCTAAATTGAGTGGGAAAAGACAGTTATCGATTTTAGAAACATCAAAAATATAGAAACTGAACTTTCGATTCTTGTTTATTTAAAAAATGGGAGTCTATTTTAAAATGTTATTAATAAGGTAAAGTTTGAGCATTTGCACAAAAAGGATAGTGATGATATCTGTAATAAAAACAATTGTTAATTAATGTAAAAGAAAACATTACTTACTGGCAGTCTTCATAAGTATTCTTACTGATATCGTTGCAGTGAAAAAATTTACCATTAAATAGTTGAACAGCAATTACAGCAAATATGAATTGAAACAATATATACACAATGAGAATGTTTATGACGTTTTTCAAAGAGTTCACAACACAGTCAAACACTGCTTTTAGCTTCGGAACACGTTTTATAGTTTTTAACGGTCTGAGCACTCGCAACACTCTTAACGATTTAATTGTGGACAAGTTTTGTCCCGCCCCTTTTTTCACACCTCTATAACAAAAAAAATATAACTTTATTAGACATTATTAATATCCAAGAAACAATTGCCTTACATTAATTAGTATGCACTCCCAACAGTATCCTGAATACCAATATCAAACCAAATTGTCCAATACTAAGGCACTGTGAATCAGCGCCCATATTGAGAGGGTATCTTGATTAGTTTATATTGTTGTTACTAACATACTTTTTACGTTTTTAACTAACAAAATATTGGATATATCTGTATGTAAATAGTTTTTTTTAAAAAAATCATTTTGATTATTATTTTTTTTTGGTGACTGTACTTTTTGTTGACTGTACTTGCATTGCCTTCCAAAATACAATGTATACCAAATATCAAGTCAATCCAACCACTGGAAGTGGGTGAAATTTGACTTGCAAGATTCACCCGGACAGACAAACATACATACATTGCAAGTTAAATAAAAGCTTGTAAAATAAATATTAATAAATTATTTATAACAATAAAAATACATAAAAACTCACCCGATCTCAAAACCGAAGCTGACTAGGGCGCATATAACGACCGCAGCGTCCATAATATTCCACAGGTCGCGTAGGTACGCCCCCGGATGGAACAGTATGCCCAAATCGACGATCTTCAAGGCCATTTCCAAGGTGAACACGCCCGTGAAAGCGTAGTCAAAGTAGTTTAAGACTTTGTTCCTGATGAATGACAATATAATTAAGAAGGGTTTTCCTAGCTAGTTTCCGCCTCGCGGTTTCACCCGTGTTTCTGAGGGATCTCATGATTACCCGGATGAAGAAGTATCCTATGTGTTATTCCAGGAAATGTGTTTATTTATGACTCTAGTTTCATCCAATCCGTTTAGTTGTTATGAAGTTGATAACAAACATACACACAAACATTCGCATAGTGTAGGACAGTGATATATTACTTGGAGAAATACTTGATCAATTAAAAAGTTAATCAATTAACTTGTATACAGCTACCATTTGTATTATAAAAAAAACGTCATATAATCAAAAAAAACTTTTTGTTCTTCTGTGAATAATCTTAAAATTAGAGCAATAATAATACATAATAAAATTCAAATTACCTAGGGCTTTCTTCATTGACGGGATCTTCAGCTGCTAAAGCCGCGGAACTCAAACATATAACTAACATAATAATAAAATCAAAATACTTTAAATTTACAACCCAGTGTGCGAATTTTCTTATTCTGAAATATGAAATAAAATCAATATTAAATATTTGAATGCCTTATATTGCGAAAGTCAAAGCTAAAAGTAAATAATAAAACTTACGGATTAGTAGGTGATAAAATAAACAAGGCCGAATATGGCAGCATTGGTTTTGGTCCATCTGTTGTCTCCTCTTCTTCTTTTTTGGCCTCTTCTTTCTTTTTGTTCTGAAATTTTGTTATTCAATTTGTTTCATTTGAAGGTATGGTTGACGTTTTCATATATTCTTTTTAATCTGACCTTTTCTACTTCGGAAATCTTATATCGAATTTAGAAACGAGGCAGCTTTCGAGTTATAGAAGCATTGATTACATTATACAATGATCATAATCATAACAATCATTGTCTATTGCTAATGTTTTTTTTTGTTGTCTACTGTTAAATTTTTTGTTTATTATTTAGCCACACTCAATGAATGATTTACAATAACATGTAGATTTCAAAAATACAAAAACAGGTTCTACTCAATAATAAATCTAGTGTAAAATCATGCATACATACGGAAATATAATAAAAAAATTGCAGTAACTTTTAAAAATGAAGTTACCATAAAATTAAATAAAAGAAGCTTACTGATGGTATACAAGATATGAATGATCGTATTCCCAATGTAATTTATCATTGCCACCTAGTTAAAATGAAATAAATTCGAATAGATTCCACTCTAAAAACATTTAGCCATCTATAAATAAAAACGAAGTTGGTAAAATTCTGTAAAAACACCTAATGGTCACATTCGGCCCACAAAAGCGACATTGATCCATTGACGCTGGCACTTAAAATATTGTTGATATTGAATTGTAAGGTAATATAATATATATAGATCGGAAATATATAAAAACTATAAATAACCAAAAAAGGAAAATAACACCAGCAAGCATTCCAAAGCATGCAATATGTAAGTTTGCTAAATAAAATGATAATATGATGGAAATTAAAAAATGTGATTAAGATACATATCAACAATATTTAAGTGGCCGACACCAATGCACACGATGAAGCATAGCTTAGCACCACCGCCGAGCTCATGTTTACCTTCCTAATCGTGCACGTTGAGGGACTAAGGTCTAGTTGAGGTAGCGACCCGTCCACCGCGTGTAACGCACCCATCTCTTTCTCCATTTCCTAATTAGCCGGAAAAGAGTTTGCGGTATGAAATACAAATTTCGACTCAAATCACCTATTAATAAAGTCCAATCCTTACAGCAACCGCTCGTAAGATAATATTTAGGTCAGTGGAAAAGTGGTTGAACATGCTATGACATTAAATTTCGTGATACTATCTAACTCCAAAGCACCAGAAGATGATAACAATCTAATTATAACAGCGTGATGAACGAAAGAAGCTCAATACTTACTTGTAGCTGCTTCTCTTTGTCTTCTTCGACTTGTTCTTCTTCAGCCGCTGTCAACTCCTGAAAATACAGAAATGCAACATTTACACGACAAGCCGGGTCAAATTTACAAGTGAGCATTAACGTTTACACACAACATTATATCAGACGATATCGCATATTCATCTGTTCAACATCAACAGCATAATTTATGATTTGCGTCAGTTGGCCCATTGTTTAAATTTAACAAAATTCATGCGTGTGCGTGATTAAGTTGGGGTCAACTAAGGCAAATTCCAGACAAACGTACCTGGGCATTAGCCAAATTGTCGACAGCGATGGCAAGGAACACATTCAGCAGGGTGTAGTTGCCAAATAGCACCAGAATGACGAAATACAACGAGTAGATCATGCCTCTCTGTATGCCACCCTGAGACTGAATGCCGTCATACATCACTTCATTCCAATCTTCACCTGTAAGAATCTGAAAAAAAAAATCGTATTTAAAAATTTTCGGTCTAAAGACATTAACATTTGGGCCATTAGAAGACAATTTTATTTTTGAAGCATAAAAAAT
Organism: Tetheella fluctuosa; assembly: GCA_951216915.1. Classification (NCBI taxonomy): domain Eukaryota; kingdom Metazoa; phylum Arthropoda; class Insecta; order Lepidoptera; family Drepanidae; genus Tetheella; species Tetheella fluctuosa. The sequence continues at coordinate 11,714,429 of OX578216.1, read as the reverse complement.
TGTTTAAACAATGCAATTTTCATTATACCAAAGAAAAAGTGGTTCAAAAAAGTAGTTACCTGGAAGACAGTAAGCAACGCAATAGGAAAGGTGTTGAAATTGGTAGGCGGCGTGCCTTCCTCGAAGTTGAACTGGCCTCCGAAGAGCTGCATGCCGAGTAGAGCGAAGATGAGGATGAACAAGAATAGAAGGAACAGCAGAGAGATGATGGATCTCATCGAGTTGAGGAGTGATATCACCAGGTTCCGTAGTGATGACCAGTATTTTGTGACCTGAAATTAAGATAGTTTATGCGTTATTATTAAATGAATACATTCTTTAATTGACCGATATGTCTCTTACAAAACTAATTATTCATACATACTTTTTTTTTTCCTTTGTATAGGCTTGTGTTTGACCACAATCTCACTATAGTAGGTGATGATGTGGCCGAAGGTGGTAAGCACACAAAGCCTAGAAGGATCTGGCTCTCAAGTGCAGCTGCCGGAACACACCAATAGGTGTTTGGCGACAGATTTTCAACTTGAGGGTAGTAGCCAGCCAGACGGGTACTACAAAGTACCCTACCACCGTGCTATGGTTTCCTCACAATGTTTTCCTTCACCGAAAGCTCAAGCTCATTGTAGGATTCGAACCCACGACCTTCGCCGCGGCGTCCGACGTCACTACCACTGAGCTATCATCGCCTTGAAATCAGAAAGTTTAATAGGAATAGAGTAAAATTAACTATAGATTAACGATGAATCAACTATGATATCATTTTACTATTTACATGAGTCGTAACCTGTTGTAAATATTAGGAGAATGTATATACTTAAATTCGTTACAACTAAGAGCAATGGTTAATTCTTACCTTGAATATCCTCAACAGTCTTAGAGCTCTCAGGACAGATAGACCAAAAGAACCGCCCTTGACCTCCGACCACACCACTTCGAATATGGAGCCGGAGATGACGACACAGTCGAAGCGGTTGAACGAAGACTCGAAGTAGATGCGGGGTCCTAACGCGTACATTTTCACCCACATCTCCATCATAAACAACCCCAGGAACACAAATTCGGCACAGTCTGAAAGTCAAACATTTTAGTATAAATGAATCAAAAATAATAATAATTTAAATAATGCACAATAACGACTTATTTTAGCCGCATAATATTAGTCAGAGTATGGTAGATTACTAAAGAGGGTTCATATTTTTTTAATTTGTTAACGGTATGTATGTATACAGTAATTCATTTTTTTACTTACATAAAAACGAAGTGAGCCACTTCGGTTGTCTATAGTGTTCCACAGCGACGCATATCGTGTTAAAGAACACCAAGACAATGACGAACCAATAAAACCACTGGGTCTTCACCGTATGTCTGATCCAAAAGCGAAACCTCTTCTCTGCTCGCCAAAAATTTGCACATTTACCAGCCGAGCGCGATTTGCTTTTCAGAAAACCTGTTGCAACCAATCACAAATTGAAACATCTGTTTGAATCAAAATTATATCATCGATCTTGCAATATTCATAGCGTTTACTCATTGCAAGATTAATGATATGGTCTTTATCGTTAGCTAAAGGTTTGGGTCATTACTGTCAGCTATTTATGTAACACATCTAGCACTTATACGGACAACTGGCCTAATTGGCGATATAGATATTCTTGTAGATAGCAAATCTCATAACTCTCTGTAATTGGACGTTATTTTTCATACGGCATCGAAATCCAATTGGAGATGTAATACGACACATGGCTCATATAAATCTCCATCAACTCTCTTCTAGGATAACTGTTAAGTTAATTTCAAAATTATAAAAGTAACTTTTAAGGTTGTATTTTCACGCGTTTCAAGCTTTAAAAAGTAGGGAACGGATAAGGTGGACCTCACTAATTAGCATAGGATAATAGAAAAGGTTATGTGGACGTTTGTACGTTTAAATATGTAAATTACTGTTTTAAACAATAAAATCTAAAATTTGAAAATATTTCAAGGATTATAATTAAAAAGTTAATTAATTATACGTACATACGTTTGATAGTGTTGGAGTAGAAAAGGGGTAACTATGCCTATATCTATGACTATACTATTTTGACTACATAGAAGATGAAAAGGAATATTCTACCAGAATCACGCTTGATCCCATACCTTGCTTTTTCTTTGGAACTGTAAACAACCAACACACAAATAGAGTACGAATACGCAATGAAATGAATGAGAACGAGTGTAAAGATTGTATCGACGTTGATCATGCACATTCATAGATTTACCTACTTTTGAAGAATAAGATGAATTCTGCATATTTATACGGGAAGTGACTACCAATATTATCACAATAACGGAATAAAGTGTTCTCGCAATACTTATGATGTTACTTATTATAACACAAAAGGTAAAGTTCAAAAGAATACAGTAACTCAAAATTATCGCATGCTTCTAAAATAAACGACACACCCGAACAAATAGTTATATTTTCTTTACTGAATTAAAAGGAAAAATATTTTTGCAAATGTAAATTGGAACTCGTTTAATATTTAGTTTAAATATATACAACACAACACATACATAATACACAAAACATTCAATAATCTACGAATCAATATTGTACTGACCGTCATCCCCACAGTCTTCGTCTTGTTCCTCTTCCTCTGTGTCTGTGCTTTTACTCTTGCCAAGGTTTTTTAACTTCTTTTTTGCTGCTGCTCTTCTTCGTGCTAATGAATAAATAATTATTAACATGTTTATTTAACCTAGAGATGCTTGACGACAACTTTACGGTATTTATGAATGCTTATAAAAGTCCACATCCATCTATATTGATCCACATCACTAAAGGTAATCACACGTTTCGCTTGTTTAAACTTTGGTTGTGAAATAACATATTTATATCATAGTTATGTATACTATCATACAGAACCGTTTTGAAGTTATAGCCGGGTCCAGTATTAATTCTATCAATTTATAAAAGCGTTTCATCACATACCTTCTATTATGTGCATTTTTTCTTCTTCTGTTGTTCTTTCTTCTGCTAATATTACTTCTTCTGCAAAAATAAATATCATTTTATGTATTGCTGTACTAACACAGTAGGTACAGTTGATTCATTGCTACCGAGCTGTTTCTTACCTGCTTTACATATCCACTCAACGTAACCATTGAGTTCTTTCTCGAGTTGCTGCTGTCTTCTTAACTTAAGGAATTCTTGTCTATTTTCTACTTTCTCTCTTTCTTTAGCGAATTCACTGTAAATATAGCATAGTAGAGGACAATCTAGCATTAGGAAACTCAAGTTTAAATGCAATACAAATGTTATATGTTATTTTCTAGCATTAATTAGTGCATATTTATGCGTTTATGAAGATTCTGTAGATTTTAGTTACAAAATGAATGTATGAAAACAATCAACAAAGAAAAGAGTATTTTTAGTAGGCTTCTAGCGTAAGTACCAAATACCCACACACGATCACAAATCAGACCTGCTTCTGTAATCCAGTTGAGATACGCTGTGAAATCTTGATTGAACATGTGTCTAGCTCTTTCCTTCTGGAATTGAGCTCGTCTCTCTACGCGCCCTCTTTCATTAGAAAACTCTCTGGGTTCCAAATAATGATAACAAAACAAAAAAATAAATAAAAGAAAATTAGTAATATCATGTTTATGTGGAGAGATAATGATCACTTACCCGCTAAGGACACCGAGAACTAAATTGAGCATAAAGAATGAACCCAATACTATAAGAGGCACAAAGTAAATCCAGTTGAACGCACTACCTAGCGCGTCGTTTGTCTGTAACAAAATATTGACATTTATGACCAATGTATGTTTAACATCAAAGTATTTCAACGACATCTAAGATAAAATTGAGATTTTTTTTCAAAAAAATACACAAGATTACGAGCAAAAATTAAGCATACAGTGATATAGAAGAATGATACAAGAACATGGGTAGGTACATACCCAATAGAGGATGGCAGTCCAGCCCTCCATGGTGATACACTGGAAGACAGTGAGCATAGCGAAGCCGATGTTATCGAACGAAGTAATCCCACGGTTCGGTCCTTCCCACTTCTCTAAGCACGTACTCCTGTCATACCCGCAGACGTAAGCTCCATACGGAGCTAAAGTTATGTTGTCTGCATTACACGGCGTGGGACTCTCGCCGTCATTAACTATTTCACCTGCGTAGTGAGCAAGTTTCGTTAATTTCATATAATAGGGTATTACACCCATTTTTGAAAAGTGTCTTAATTCGTTCCTAAGGTGCTAAAAAGCCACCAAAAAAACACAAAAATTTTATTCAATCGAGAAGTGCCATAAAAATGCATTTACATTTTCAATTTTCGCGCGTAGTTTGATGAAAACGCTGGACGCCATGTTACTCTACGGTCATGAGTCTCTTCTAAGTAAATAAATGCGCTGATATTGGTCTCAAACTTATAAAATGTTATAAATTAAAAATGAGCTATTATCCTTTTTATTAGTGTACTGTTCCTGAATGCATAAAGAGTGTAAAAATAATAATAATACTTCAGTTGACACTTTTTAGTATACATACAGTACCGTATGACGTCATTATAATGGCGGCTACTGGTTCGATTGTTTAGAAACAGATAAAAAAAACTGAAAACTTTGAAATTAATTTTAAAATTAATTAAGTTATTTTATGAACTAAAACCAACATTTTCCGACTACTTATTGCCTAAGCTATCTAAATTGTACATTTTTAGATTTTTTCTCATACAGAGTAAAATACCCTATTATAGCCTTGGAGTTTATGGGTCACGGGACAGGCAAGCATATACCTTTGACAGAATCTTCTGTACCTGAACCTAGTGTTCCCTAAATGGTTAAAGATATTTATGATTTAATTCCTTGTTAAATCGAGAAGTGTACCTTTATCAAGCACAATCAATCAGTTTTATGAGACTATACGACACGCGCCTCTAGATTTTGACTTGTTGCGTAATATTTTTTTCATGAACCCTGTTTTTTTTTTACATTTGCTAAAATTATTACGATTACTTCAGCCTGTTATATTAACCCCGCAGTGGCTTGAGTCTTAAAAGTAGACATAGATAATTATTTGCCTTTTAAATTATTATAATGAGAATGTCGACAAAATCCTCAGTTATTTTAAGTTATTGTCTTATACAATAATAATAGAATCAAGTAAAAAATAGCTTTATCATTATATTTAAATATATGTAACTGAAATTATGAGATCATAAAAATGGAAGCTTTTTATAACTTCTGCGTCTGCTATTGATATCTCGGTTTGAGCAAAACCCCATACAGAGTACACAATACATGTTACATTGTCAATATTATAATAGTTTAAGGCAATGGAACAATCAAACCTAAAAAAAAACAATTATTTCAGTGGTCATGAAGATTTTGTTTGCAAGGATACCGATTTTTCTCAAGAATGACTAAAGCGAACGAAATTAAATTTATATTATGTATTTGACTTTATTTTGTCCATTGCAAAACACGATTGGTTAACACAAAATAATTAATCAAAAATACCTCTTTAAAATAAGAGATTCCAATTTTCCCGACACTGAGGATCGATTTGAGGTTCCAAAATTTCTATATATATGAATTAAATCTGATACTATAATTTGTACATAGGTTTTATGAAATATATTTGTAGTTTTTAAATTAAACAATATAAACCATTTTGTCGCATACGCCCTTTCTGTTTACGCGGGTTTTCTATGAGAGGTCGCTATAGTAGGGAGCGGGACGCAGCACGTTGAATTTCAGATTTTTAAGCTTAATGCGGTTCAGCGACACAACTTGAAAATTAAATATTTGAAAAATAAATGTCTGCAAGGAACTTGCCAATACTTGTTTCTTCCATGATTTTTAGGGTACATTAACAAAACTTACCAATAAGTAAACAACGATTTAATTATTTGGTGGAACAGGTTTTAATTAAAGTTTGCATAAAAATCAAGCCTTCAGCTTAAATAACACTACTTTTAAAAAATAAGTAATAAAGAACTACTTTAATTACTTATTTGTAAGTCTGTAGTTTATTACATGCCTGTAAGCAATTATTAACTGCAATAATTACTTTTTTCCTACAAACATAAAAATAGCAGTAGGTAATTATTAGTTTTCATATATTAATTATTTGACTATGCATGTGCATTGTGCATACAGTCGTAACTAGGACAGAAGTTTGGTTTGAGTACTGAAACTAGGCCAATATTGTTTTTGTTATATTGTATAGATTCTTAGGGGAGGCCTGTGTCCAGCAGTGGACGTCTTGCGGCTGAGATGATGATGATGATCTAGGTTTTATAGGGATAAGAACTTCAATACCTAGGTTATATCAGGCACCTTTCTTTTTGTTTTTTTTTTTATGCAACATAGTCGGCAAACTCGCATTCGGCTCGCCTGATGGTAAGCGGTTACCGTAGCCTATGAATGCTTGCAATACCAGGGGTATCACTCACGCGTTACCGACCCATCCCCCCTCCCCGATGAGCTCTGGCGACCTTAATCACGCGCAAGAACACAACTATAAGTTATTTGGCTGCGGTATTCTGTAACGTGGAGGTACTTCCCCAGTCGAGCTGCTCTTTGAGTGACATATCGCTATGCTCTACCTCTCTCACATACCTTAATTAAGTATTGTCACTCATAAAGATAAATAATAATAATAAATATCTTGGGACATTCCTCACGCAATCCCAAACTAAGCAGAGTTTATACCATACAAACCAGATAAGTGATATACTACTAATTTCTAAATATATACGTATAGATAATTACATGAAGACTAAGGACAAACAAACATATTCATGCATACAAATGTACGTCCTGGATGCGAATCGTACCCACGACCTGTGGCGTGATTAATAGGGTATCTTACCATTTATTTAATATTATATTTATAGAAGTAAAGGCTTTTTATCATGGCTTATATAAATTTGGGTCCAATTATAACTTATTTGATTTATATTTTCTGGTTAAATATGGACAAAAAAACCTTAAATGATTAAGTATATACCTTACAAAAAATACTTACTAATATCTTCTAAACTATAACAAGTCTTATGTAGCGCCCCTGAGTAGAACTCGAGGCCTATGATGGCGAAGATCACGATTGCGAAAAGCACCAAGAGCCCGATCTGCAGCAATGGGGCCATCGCCTTGATGATGGACTTCAGTACCACTTGCAGACCTACACGGGAAATTGGTATTTATTAACATAGTATTAGGGATGTATGTGTGATTACTCCTTTACTTGTAAACGTTGGGGCAATTGTATGGGAACGACAGCACGCCAGCCTGATAAGTAACTTGAGTAACGTAATAAAAAACTTAGGACTAAATGATTACGCAGAGTAAAATAAAGTAGAGAATTTATTTCATATACCTATTTGAATTTAGTACAAGTTATAAAAAAAAAGTACCAATTTATGTCAATATATTCTGAAGCAAAGGTACCTACAGTAAAATCTATATAAATAAAAATGAATAGCAGAAATGTATGTACCTACGCGCATAACTTCCAAACGGCTACACCTAATTATTTTTTGTTGTGTTTGTGTAAAATTCTGTACCGGATTATCTACAATTTGTAAATGAGTTTATATACTGTAAAATAAAAGTTAGTTAGCTGTCGGTAGGTAGGTACCTACTGTTTTCACTCGATTTTTTTTCAAGATTTTGAAACATTTAAAAATCTTGCTTTGCCGAAATGGTATATCTGTCATCGTGTTTCAATTTTAAATTAACAGTTGCAAGATAGTGGGTCAAAATGAGCCAAATATTGATGAAATCTGGGCCTTTAGTGGAAGCTTTGACATTATTTACTCTAGCTTGATACGTCACCATTGCTAGTAGTCACCTTTAATTATGCGCCCACTCAATTCTCTGAACATCGGTCATTGTCAAACTTACTTGAAAAGTAATTTAAGTATATAAATAGGTGCAGATACAGCAAAAAAAAGTTGCAAAAGTATTGATTAATTGACCGAAGTTCATATTGAGTGGTCGAAGAATCTCAATCAGAGAGAGACATTTATTTTAGTTGCTTACAAGTAAAGGAGCAAAAAACTTTCTTTCACACAGTAAAATTATTTTGAAAAATAAAAATGATATCAGAATTAATGGTTCAGTCTGAAGGTATTTAATTAATAAAATAAAATAAAGGTAATCAATGCGAAATGAGTTCATTCAAATTTTATAGTTTAAAAGTTCATAGGTCTCATTCATGTTTGCTAGAATAGAGAAAATAATACAAAATTTGGTACCTTATTTTATAATAGGTTTCCAAATATTAGTAGAAAATATTCATATTGAACTAAATGCCATATTATAAGATGGAAATATCACTCATCGCTACAAAAGACATGATTACAGTGAAAATAAAACAAAACAATTTGACATCGTGCACAAAAAATGATAAAGCTGTTGCATATTTTTTACAATTTAGAAAAAACTGAATGTTTACAAACAAAAGAACGTAGTTTTTTTTGTCGAAATCACGTATTATGCGGCAGCTTTATTTGAATTTGGATTTCAAAAATGTGTTGGCAGTTGTAAATAACTTATTTGTTATGTATACTTTTTATTGCCGGCCAGTGTTTGGTAGTATTCATTTTGAATTAAGAAAAAATATGCAACAGCCAGTGCTAGTGATGCTACAGTTAACTAAGCTAAGAATGTTCTAGAACTCACTAGGAACGCCCGATACTAATTTAAGGGGCCTCAGCACCCTAATGGCACGCAAGGTCCTGAAGTCGACGTCGGGCGCGACCGGCAGCTGCGTGATGATACTGCCAAACACATATCACTCGATACTATAGCTTGAACTAGCAGCTAACTTAGTAATAAAATATCTACGAAGGACTGTGCTTGATGTGTACCAAATAAAAGGGTAATAGATGCCGAATGAAAATACGTTTAAGAAATGTTTGTTTTTTCAAATTAATCATTAATTACATGTTGTACATAGCACAGTCCCGATTCCAAAAAATATAAAATGAATTTACTACTGTCTAAATATCGTGTATCTAATAAGTCACATTTATTTTATCATCTAAACATTACTGTTTACCAATTTAATCTAAATACACCATATTTATTCACACCTAAAATCATTTTTTTAACTAAATTCTTACGTATTAGCACTTTTATATTTTGTAATAATACCTACACAATACACAAAAATGTATAGCAAATATTTACTATTATGCAACACGTAGCCGTAATTAAAATATCATTTATAATAATCACAATTATAATTAAAATCACACATTTTCTATTACGAAACTTCTCAGTAAAACATATTGAGAATACAATGCTACAATTAATATTTTTTTCTAAAAATAAATTTAAAAAGTTCTATTTGACATAACTAGCGGTATTCTAAAGAGAGTTCAAAATTCGAAACTAGCGAGAACGTTCTATTTAACAAATAAGGTAGGTATTATGTGAACTTTTCGCCAATTACTGTGAATTACTTGGTATCCGCGAGACGAGCTTCAGCGGTCGGAGCACTCTGAACGAGCGCAGCATCCGCAGGTCAACGTCCACGTTGTATTCGGCGAATATCGTCATGGACCTAATTGTCGTTATCGTATATTCAATAGTGTACAGAATAATCCTCTTTCTGACTAACAAAAAAAACCTGTACCTAGAATTATTTTTGGAAGTGTCAACCAATCGTCTGACCTATTCTATTGAAACATTTAAATCCGTAGCTGCTTTTAAACTTTTGCAACTGCATTAAAAGTTTATGTTCATATAAATGTTGGAGTAATTGAAGCAGTCTATGAAAACATTTTCAAAAAGTCCAATGATTACGTAGAATCAATTGAAATTAATTATTTTATGATTTTCATAGTCATTGAACTTTTGTTCATAATGTAAAGTCTACGTATTATGATAAATTTGTGAAAAGTATCACTTACCCAGTTACTACTACGAAAAAATCCATGATGTTCCAAATATTCCTAAGATACGATCCCCTGTGTAAAACAAAACCTAATGCTAAGATTTTTAACGAGGCTTCTACACAAAATATTCCTAAAAAGTACGCCTCGGTCTTTTCCTGTAACAAAGAGAAATAATGTGCTTAGTATTAAATAATATATGAATTTATAAATCGTTAAGAAAAGATCAGTATTGAAAAGACTTTTTCAGGTAATATAATTCGCAATTAAAAAGTACCATCTCCATCAACTACCATCGTGCAATATTCTACCACAAATATAATTCAAATAAATATAATTTATACCAAAGATTGAATAAAATTAATCAGGTTTTATTTGCGGTAAAAATGATGTTCCTATATTTCTAGGTAAACAACCAGTTATTTTTATCCAATTCTTACTTAATATAGTAATTCAAAACAGTGTTTGTTGGTTTGGCTTCTTTTACGCTGTAAGCAAGCAACGGATTGATGCGTTTTTTTTTGCATATACTTGTAGATTTTTAATGGGCCGGAAAGTAATATAGGAAGTAACAATATAAAAAGCCATAAAATGACTCAAAGCCCCTTACAAAAATAATAAAAGAAAATTCTCACCAAATTCTGTGCTAAGATGGTCTTATCGCCGTTGGGCAAATGCTCCTCCAGCGCCAGCACCACGCAGTTGGCGATGATGGTAAGTAGCACCGCGTACTCGAAGGGCGGCCACTCGATGATGAACTTTGTATACCTGGAAATAGAGATCATTTTATGAATTAAACCGATAAGACACTATCGATATATATATATTATATGGTCAATGATTCAGCTCAGGGCAAGTGTTTGGGAGATTTATTGAATTATTTAAAACAGTAAACAGTAAGTATATTAATTTTGATAATTTATAAGCTTGAAGTGGAAAATTTCGGAAATGAGCAAGCTTTAACTGATTCGTGGATTTATTTGATGATTTTCGTAGAGGGTCTACGAGAATTCGTAGATGTATTAATGCTGGAAATTTCCCGAATAATTATTAAAATAAAGGTAATTATGAATTAAAATATAGTGTAACATACTGTAACTGTAACAAACTGAAATTTTATACATAAATACTCGACGTAAACTCAAAATTCTTTTTAAAAAGATTTATTCCCGTCCTTATAAAAAGAAATATCAAAATTAAAAACATTTTAAAATTTTCCGCAGCATAAACCATATTCATTGTCTATTAAAATACACAATGCAAGTTTCTCACGATGGAAAGTAGAAGACTATCAACAATGTGGAAGGTATAATGCACTTAGTGACGAACTGTAAACAGCCTGTGACGTAAATGCATTTAAATCATGTGTATAAAGCTATTATGTGTCTATTAAACAGGATATGAAGCAGTAAACAACTTTTGTTCGGATAATGTACGTTGATATAATGTGGAGGAAAATTTCTACCTTGTTGAAGTCGATAAACTTCTAATAATGTAAATAATAGTAGAGTCAGCAAGCTCAAATGGTAATGAGCTGCCAAAGTGTCCACATCACTCGAAGAACGTATAACTGATGGGGTAGTACAAAGTGGCGAGCGGGACGGTCTCCCACCAGGTGGACTGATGACCTCAGAGTTGCTGGGAGTTGCTGGATGCAAGCGGCCTAAAACCACTCATTGTGGAAATCAATGGGGGAGGCCTTTGTTCAGCAGTGATCATCCTTAGGCTGAATATGATGATGATGATGAATGTAAATAATACGATCTAAAATACACCAATATCACACTTAATTAATCATTTATGCGTGTTGCGGTTGACACCATCCGTGACCTTACAACTGACTCAAGGTCTCAGTGATTTACTCGATTTTATCATCAAATCTCATCGAAGCTTTGGGAGGCGAGGAGATTTTTCCGCAAACGCAGCTTGGATATCCAAAGAGGAAATGTTGCCAGCCTGCTGGTAACCTTACCTATTGGCAGCGGGGGTAATATATTCGTATATATTGCATTTTTGTAGTAGATTTAATTTTTTATTTCTTACATACCTATCATTACATTTTTGAATGCTTTTAAATATGTCAAAATCTGGGGAACGAGCTGAACGTAAGTATATGGGTTTTGTCTACCTTAAGGGTACAGAGACTTCAATTCATATTAGTAAATCTAATGTAGTCTTATAAAGTTTTTTTTCTTACAAAGTTGTTCAAGTGTCGCATTGAGATGGCAATAAAACTTATAGAAATCCTTTCAATTTCATAAGATAGGTAGAAGGTAAAAACCTAAGAAACTAAATCCTGAAAATGCTTTAATGAAAGTTATTTTTTCTGTGTATGACTAACATTGAGAATAAACCTACTGCATTTGAAGTATGTACGGTCATCAACGTAAGTAGTGAAATAGATTCAAATTAACAAAATACCAGTACAATATAAATATCTATATCTTCTGTATATTTAAAGACGAGACTGACAGACTGATATCAACACACAGTACAAACCAAAGGTCAATGGTTAAAGGTCTAGAAACCTTAAATTTAGCATACAGGTTCCTTATATAAATTAATGTAGGTATCCACAAAGAAAGGTTTTCGAAATTCTACCCTTAAGGGGGTAAAACCGCGGCGCAGAACCTTTATGTAGAAAGATAAAGTATTTTGTTTATGGGTAACTACAAAACCGACATACTATGAATTTCTACATCATTAATCATTTTAGAGTACAGATATACTATACATATGCATCTATTCAGCTACTTATGTTGCTGACTGTACATTCGATCATTTAAAAACTCGATTGGTTTTCTATTCGAATATATTTTCTAGTGCTTGACGTTAAAGATTTCACTACGAATTCCTGTTAACCGACATTTGCTCGACAGTTCGACGCTCCGTTATAGACGTGTAAAAACTTTAGCAGCTCTAAAAGATTTCCTGAAACATTACATTTCCACGTTCGTACAGTTACAGGTAAGCCTTCAATGCAGTTCTTCGGTTAACAATATTCTCCTGACCCGTCCTATATACATAATTTAAAGGTAACGTTACGAATTTCTTCCGTGACGACACGAAAATATTTCAATTGCGATCGCTTTTCGAAATTAAATGCTGACAGGTTGTATTCGAACCTCCTTGGAATTAATTAATTAGTTTTTTTTGTCTTGCATTCGTTTGTATTTATTTTGGTTGATTGACCTGAGTGAGCCTGCTTTGCATGTACTTATACAAGTATAAATAGGATTGGTCAATAAGCACAGCTACCCTTAGAGTTAAAGAAAATAAATTTTAAGATATCATCTATATTTTTGTAGTTATTGTTGTATGAAGTATATAGGTAATTTAAAAAAAAGGACAGTCACCGAGAAAAATACTCTTTTCAAAATTATTTTTTATCCCAATCCATTCTATTCCTATGAAGATCTTAAAAACTCCAAAAGACCTAATGAGGTTTATTAGAAACACCAAATATCTCAAACTCTTTACTCATACATTTACCTATATAAGGAGGATGGGTAAAAATGTATGAAGCCTGTCCTAATTGACTTTGAGTATATTAGTTTTCCAAAGTCTAATCAAATTTGGCACCGGGTGTAAAAGATATAAAATATTGAAGAATTATTGAAAATAAATCAAGGTGATTTCACTTAAATCCATGAAAATTTATAACTGAATTATAAACCAAATCATCTGCATTACCTTGCCGTGCCGCATCCCCCTATACCACTAGTCCTACTCCTACCATATACGGTCGGTATAGATATATTATTTTGTTATGAATTAATCCGAAGCAGCGTTGAAAGCGGTCGAGAATTATTACTGTTCATGCAAAACTGGTCAAAAAACATTGAGCTATGGTGTCCATGTAATATTTATTCTATGGTACTTGGTTTTTGTCGGATATTGAGATGATATTCATAGATCTGCTCTTCATTGTTGATATTTAAATAGTAATAACAAATACAAATGTGAAAAAGACCTAATTTTACTGCTTTATTATTTTGTATCTAATTCTGTTTCATTTATTTTATTTGGATAGGCTTGTATTTGAACACAATCTCATGTGAGTAATTATGCGAAGATGGTAAGCATACAAAACATAAAGGATCTGGCTCTCAAGTGCAGTTGCTGGGACGCATCGTTAAATTATAGTATCACCAAATCTACATAATATATTTTATTTACAACCCTGGCTGTTATAACATTAAAAGGTTTTCCTATCATTGAACTACAACACAATTAAAAGACAATGAAGTTAACATCCCCACAAACCCACCAGCAAATTCTTTACCAAGCCATACAATTTGTTCAAATTATGTACATAACTAAGGTGTAGGCTAAGAACATTCTCTTGCTTACAAAATGCATAAGGGGGCAAACGAGGCGCTCCTTTAATATTTATAAGAAGAGGCAATAGTGAGCTCTGCTCAAATGACTTGCTCGGAGGTTGCCGTGTTAATCTCTGTCCAAATGTTGCTCTCGGAATTAAGCGTGGAGTGATATGAATGGGGCTTTGTTGAGTTTTGTGTCGTATAATTAGGTTTGTTGGAAAACACAAAACTAGATACACGTTATAGTATATGTCTTACAGAAAATTAAAATTCGTATTCAAAAGAATATCATATAGGTTAGGTTAGTTTTTAAAATAGCTTCTTTAACACAATGGGTGTGTTCACTGTCGACCAGAATTATTAAGGAATATTTCATTAATTAGTTAGTATAAAATCAATACTAACCTCCGAATAGGATTTTCGTTGGCAAATATAAAGAGCGAGCTGGGCCCTGGAGTAGCGGGCTGGTGCGCGCCGCCCATGGTATCAGCTGGCGCCGCGCGAGCCTGCGCGCCCGCCGCCTCCTGCGCTGCCGCCAACCTGGAATTTACAGATGGCAACCATTAGTAAATAAAATTTCTGGAATAGTTGGAGTAGTGATGTCTTGAAAAATAACGAGATTATTCGTCATTTCCGTGCCAAAACAACTACAAATGTTTGACAGAAAATTCTGTTATAAATCAACTCTGACGACCTATGATAAAGTTTCGCTTGCATCAAATGAGGATACAAGTGATTCGTTCATAAGTCGAAATTTTTGGGTTCAAATTATGAATGAAATGAAATTGCAAGTAAATGCAGCTATTTAGTACCTAATCTGTTCATGGATGTCAAAATCAAGTTTTTAAAAAACCATAGGCGACTAGTAAACCATAACAATATTATTTCTATTTCAAAGTTATTGAAATCTTATAATTGAATAAAAAAGCTTACCACCGATGTGAAAGTGTACCAAAATATTCCTATTAAATATATTTAAATCCGCCTTTAGGCTCCTAGCGTGCCATAATAACATTTAAACGAGTTGTGTGCATGACTGTAGGAAAACTTGAACTGTTAATAATATCATTAACAATTAACCGTTAATGTTTCTGTTAACTATCTAAAACTATGTCCAATATAAATTGCTGAAGTTAAACGATGTTAGTAAACTAGTGATGCGAGTTGGTGAGGCGTCGGATTTAGTCGAGTAGCCCTTTCAAAAATATTTGTTCGAATTTGAGGAGTGAACTAAGTAGTTGCTGAGTTAGCGAGTATAAAAAAAATCCTTGAATTATTATTTTTGTATTAATTGTTCAATGAATACTTATAAGAAACCGATAACTTTCAAAAGGTATTGAAGTGGTAATGTTATTGGGTGTTTATTTAAGTCGATTCACTTTTACAAATTGAGTCACTAATTCGTATATAATGTCTTGAATACATCACTATTTATGCAAGCGTGTCGTTAATAGGAATCATCGTCTGAAAGGTAATTTGTGAAGTTTAATTACTTAGTTCAATTAATTTTTATTTTAGTAAGTATGCGGATATAAATTATATATATATAACAATATTATAATATGCGAAGATGGTAGGTAGCTGTATTTTTATTGTCATCGATTAGATGCGTAGTAATAAATAAACGATACATTCGTTCTCATACTCTCCTCACAGACCTCAATAAACCTGTGGAGCACAAGATCAAAACGCATAATAATAGTAGAATATATTTTTTTTTTTTAGCTCTAAGAGCAAGGAACACATCGTAAACAATAGCATTTTAGGTTTCTAGTGAAATCAAACTAAACAAGTTTGACTCATGGGTACCAATTTTATTTATTTATTAATTAATATTCCCACAATGGTAAAAGCAAGAAACCTATCTAAAAAATAATAATGATGCATCTGGTTATAATTTTAATGTTTTTGATATTTTTTTTACCATAAATGATGTTCTTACTTAAATTAATAGAAAAAAGGTTCTTATCTATGTAATCTTTGGCTATAAAATTAAATTCATTTCAACTATAGGTTTTATAACAATGAATCAAAATGTAGCTTAGTTAGTAGTTACACCAAAATTCTAAAAAACTATTAAAAGAAAGCTTTATGAATCCAGTGAACCTTTGTGAATTCAGCTTAACAAATTGTTTGGACAGTACGGCTCGAGTACGGCAATTTGGCTGGATTCGTTAGTGTATTGGCGATTTTACAACGAACTTTCAAAGCGTTGTGTCAAAACTGACACTACCGGATGGAAACGTCAGATAGTATAAAAAGAAAACATAAACAAGTTGTGAAAGGTTTAGTATTGTTGTTTACTTTCGTTTAAATTTTTCATTAGATGCTTAGTAAGTTAAACATTAGCACCTATACTAATAAAACTAAATCAGCTTTGACTAGAACCTTGTACATACATATTTATCGATCACCTTCCTGTCGTTGTCAAACAATGTGACGATATTTATGTGACCATACAAACAGTAATTTTCTTTAAATAGCGTTTTAAGAGTAAGACAGTTGTTGTTTTGTAAAATATCAACTGTTTTACACGATTCATTTATTACATTAATTTTTAAATTGTCTGTAATATTACATACTTTCCCGCATAGATTATTTATTATAATAGTTAATATTTAGGCCAATGTTCATCAACATTAGTCATGCTTAAACAGCTGTTAGTTTGAAATTGTCATACATTTAAACGACACACTTAGAATTTTAATATTAGAAACACCGGCCTTAGTTTAATCTCGACGTTTTGATCAATATGTATTGACTGTATTGTTTGTATATAGACTCGACATAAAAGAAAATATTCTCTATGTTTGAAACAGGTTTTTGATGAAATGCTGAACAACGTCAATATACATGCTGTTTTGACGGGCCGGTTGGCGTGGTTGGTAAGATACCCTATCTATCACGCCACAGGTCGTGGGTTTGATTCCCACTCAGGACAAACATTTGTGTGCATGAACATGTCTGTTTGTCCTGTGTCTGGTTGTAATTATCTATATATGTATGTATTTACAAAAGAAAGGTAGTATATGTAGTATATCAGTTATCTGGCTTCCATAGTACAAGCTCTATTTAGTTTCGGGTCAGATGGCCGTGTATGAGGAATAATGTCCCAAAATATTTAAATTTAAATATATGACCGATAAACAATTCACTCTCAAGTCGAGTGCAGGTTGATAAAAAAAGACTAGGTCGTTGAATATCTATCGCCATTCGCCGTCGATTGTAAAGGTAGCCTTGTTACATGAAAAAACTTTATACATAGTATAATTAAACTGAATAGACAAGCGAAATGTAGGTCAGTACCTCGGCCCAACACGTGAATGTAGACAAAGTGAAGCGAAAGGGGGAGCCACGGAGCGGATGCATTAGATTAATTAATACAGACTTTTGTATACAGGCTGTGTGTGAACTCGTCCGTAATAGGTTGATAACTATATCTACGTTACATTTTGCGATTTGCATCGCAATTCACATTTTTGATAAAAAAAAAAATATTAAGCTATCAAAGTTAATCCTTAATTGAACTATTTTAATTAAGATTTAATTATATTTCGAAAATTAATTTTTAACTTAATTAACATAGTCAGAAACGTTAGAATATTTATGTTGAAAAATCTCGACATCCCATTTTGATTACTACCTATTAGGTAGACGATTACAATATCTTTTCTAATAAACACAGTATAATGAAGCAAATATATAGGTATGTATAACAAAATGATTTTACTCGGAATAATGATTACGTGGTTAATTAAAAACCGTATAAAAATAAATACATTACATACACAAAGGTCGTGAGAATACCGGTATTTTTACTGCGACGTCTCCAGGGATTGAGGATGGAGCGCTTTGCCGATGAGCTTGTTATTATGGAAATGCTTTTAACTAAGTAACGTATAAAAAATATCCGAACATACAAAATAAACTGGATTAGCTGTAGTTACGTCATTTTGGTACATAAGGAGGGATAAAAAAAATATATATATATTCTGGGACACGGCCATCTGACCCCAAACTAAGCAGAGCTTGTACTATGGAAGCCAGATAACTGATATACTACATATACTACTTTTCTTTTGTAGATACATACATATATAGATAATTACACCCAGACACAGGACAAACAGACATGTTCATGCACACAAATGTTTGTCCTGAATGGGGATGTATCTACATACTTTGACGTACCAGTATAAATGTTAACACAAATACCGCGTTGTATCACTAATTGTCAGTTCTTTATTTTCTCATTATGTGATGTAAGAACGCATAGTGATTAGCAGATGTTAAATACTGTAAGTCATTGTTAAATTATCTACCGTGGTGCGGCCTCCGAGAGAATGCGTTTGTAGCAACAATTTAGATTAATCACGGAAAAGTCCCATCAAAATTGGATTAGCAGTTTCAGTGGTTAACAAGTGTCAAAAACTCGCATTCTCTCGACAGCCGCACTATAACGTGTGTATATTTATTAACACATATTCGAAGCAAAGTTGATTTCTGAACGTCGAACTATTTTCCCCCTATTCGTGCCTACTGAAAAACAATCATCCAAAAACCTAGTGGTGCGTTCACATCAATATATTCCCGAATCGGGAGTGTCCCGCCAACCGCACGATGTAACTGACCCCTACACTTTTATAGATGTAGGTCAAACGAGTAGCATATACCGGGAGTAGGTAACTTGGCAATTTTGCTTAGGGGTTGTGAGTCGATCATTTGTGAGATAGGCATCTGTTTATTTGTATCAAATATTTAATTATAAAATAAAATGTATTTTAAATTTATATAACTACAAGCAAGGAAGTTGAGTAAATATTGGTTTTATAAATTACAAAAACAATGCACATTGTTCTATATTATCTAATTATATATTATTAAATTTTACATCCCAAAATTAGTTTTTAAAAGCTGAATTACCTAACATTCAACGCAATAGGTACCTACAAGTCATAACCTGAATCACCTACATAAAGCCATTACTATTTAAGACCTCAGGAAATTCCTCCTCAGCGTAAATTAGAGTGCGCTACGAGTGAGTGAGGATCACTGATCTTTATACACTGGATTGGCTTTAGTAATGTAACGTCCAAATTAGTATTTTTTTTAACTCTTAAATAGGCTTGACCACAATCTCACCATTCAGCCATATGCGATTTTAGTAAAAGCAAATAGGTGAATGTATCAGAATAACACAAATGTATCAGATAGTGGATTAGGAATAGTTGGCAAGTGTTGTGTTGTGCTGTATTATTTTTGACATTTGCATTTCTTACTATGACTGAAAAATTTCCAAAAGATTTAAGGAAAAAAAAATATATATGGACTAAAAACACCATAAAACAATAAAATTCAGTATAAACTATTTTCGGGTTTGTTTGTGGTTGCTAAGATTATAGCATATTTATTGTTAGTCTTACGGGATTTTTACTGCATTATTGGTGTTGTTAAATGTTCAGATTATCATTTTTTTTTATTCAACTCAGATATGAGGCATGTGTTAGGGTACCTACGCACTATGCGGTTAACCGGAATACGGCCAGCCGGTTGACTACTTGTACGAAAAAATTGTACACACATTGCGTATAGAAACTACCCTTCCTACATATTGTTGGTTGCGGCCAGCCGGGCGGTTAATCGCATTCCGGTTAACCGCATGGTGCGCATGTAGCCTAAGGAGGCTGCAGTTATAGCAGAATTGGTTCGTGGCCTGTTTTATCAAGTATAATTATAATTGGCTATTTATTATATTCAATTACTATATTCCTAATAATGTTTATGAGTTATGAATAATAACTATTTTACATATAAAATGTATAGTACCAGATAAACCCGGTGGCGGCGCTTCAAATAACCACAATATAAGCTGTCATTTGTAACATGTAGCCCATCCAGTGTTACATGGAGATCATTGATGACAATGGAGTGAGAAGAAATGGGGGTTAGGTCGAGTGATTGGCCGAGGCTAAGGACATCAGCGCATCTTGCCCTTCGGCGACTCATTAGCTACATCACTTGAGTTATTGAGTTATTGTCTACGGGTCATGAGAATAGCGGGTGAATGTTATTTTTGGATGAAGAATTTATGTGATATTTGTTATCTGCACTTTTTGTTTTATAGGTGCATTTGAAAAGTACAGTAAAAAAGAAAATTAAATTTTTGTTCATAACAGTTAAGTAATATTTAAAAGCGAAAAAATACGAAGTTGTGAATGGAAAAATGAGACTGAGGCCACAGAGGTTAGTGGTTTAGTTATCGCCAGTGGTTTATTTATTATGAATACAAACGTAAATAAAAAAATATAAGTAGGTACCAAGTAAAGTACCTACCTAATTAGAGAGTTCCCACACAACTCATTGAGAAAAAAACTGAGCCATGATGTGTTAGATTTTGTGATATATTTATGTATTTATATTTTTTAGTATCAGGGAAATTACGTAATAATTCATTATTAATCTAAATCACCAATGTTTACATACATGCTACCAATTATCTGAATTGACACTTGAGGTCTTCATACAAGTCTAGCGATGTAAACGTAGCCTTTGAAAACAAGTAGGCTATCTCTGAGAGAAATAAGGGTCATAATTGGTCGACAAAATCTTCATATCAAAAAATGATAGAAAATACATATTTTGTATAAATTTTAGTGGTAACACAAATTAGAAATTAAAAGATAAAATCTAGATTATATATAATAAATATAATTTTATATCGTGTTCACAATAACATTTATGGAAATAACCCTAATATTCACTATGTCACAAAGAATAAATAAGTACTTACTTATATGATTAACAGTGTACAGATTTACTATTTGCATCTAATAGCAAAACAATAAAATCTTTATAAAAACAATCTTATTTTGATTAAACTTCACGATAATTCACTGTATACTGTATGATTAAAAAAAATCACAATCCACAATATAGGTATTTTAAAAAAGAATATCGATTGTAATAAAATGAAATATAACAAAACAAAAATTACATACGTTTTGATCTCCATTCTACGGTCATTTGCTGACTACTGTATTAATTGAATACTTTCTCACGAGTTATTACTTATCTTTTGTTTACGTTTAATTAACGTTATGTACTAATATTTATGCTCTGATATTGTGACATGTGACATTTGCATTTAATAAGCAATTATCTATCTACCCTCATATCATATTGATAAACATTCAAGAATGATAATAAATGTTAACGTCACCAATAACTAAAATCGTACCTAATTGACTATTTGACGGGCCGGTTGGCGTGGTTGGTAAGATACTTTATCTATCAGGCCGCAGGTCGTGGGTTCGATTCCCACTCAGGACAAACATTTGTGTGCATGAAAATGTCTGTTTGTACTGAGTCTGGGTGTAATTATCTATACTGGCTGATTTTTTAGTCACTGGCAATACTTGCAGGGGTGGAAGTACTCATCAAAATGAACAACTATTACTATGGGATTAACTGTGAAATCATGAAAAAATTATCATCTGTTCCATACAAAATTTCAATTACTACTCGACCAAAATGTATAAAGCAACCTTTTTATTTTACGAGATATCAGACTTAGCCCCATAGTAAAAGTTGTTCACATTGATGAGTACTTACACCCCTGCAAGTATTGCCAGTGATAAAAAAATCACCCTGTATATGTATGTATTTACAAAAGAAAAGTAGTATATGTAGTATATCAGTTATCTGGCTTCCATAGTACAAGCTCTGCTTAGTTTGGGGTCAAATGACCGTGTGTGAGGAATAATGTCCCAGAATGTCCCAGACCCAGAATATTCATATCCTACTATCCTACTAATATTAAAAATGCGAAGGTTTGTGTGTACATTTGTTACCACTCAACTCCGTAACATCTGAACGGTTTTCATTACATTTTTTATATTGTTACTTCAAGTCCTGGAAAAGGACAGGGTATTTTTATCCCAGAAAAACATCAGATCCCTCGGGAAAGGTCATGATTTCTAGGGACAGAAACTAATAATGTTATGATATGGGAAAGTATGTTTGTTTGTCACTTCTTGAGGTCTCAAGGGCACAATCAATCGCGATGAAATTAGGCACGTGGGTAGCATATGGCACACAAAGAGACAGACTACTTTTTATAACGGCAACGCGAGTGAAACTACGGGAGACGGTTAGCGGTAGCTAGTAGCGGGTAGACAGGAGATAAAACTCAAAGCTTTTAGATGGCACCTCTCAGAAAAGCAAAACAATGTCATTACATATTTTGGAAATTTTAAAAAATACGTACTCGTTATTTTCAAAGCTTCTTCTTTTTTTTACTATGTATAGACATGTGTTTGACCATCATCAATCATAGTACAATGAAGCCGAAGGTGGTAAGCACACAAAGCCTAGAAGGAGCTGACTCTCAAATGCAGCTACCGGAACACACCGATTTTCAACTTGAGGGTGGTAGCCAGCCAGGCAAGTACAACTAAGTACCCTACCACAGTGCTATGGTTTCCACATGTTGTTTTCCTTCATCAAAAACTCTAGCTGATTATAGGAGTCGAACCTACGACCTTCGTCACTACTACTAAACTATCATTGACTTTATTATCTTCAGTATTTTTATGGTAATATCATGACATCTATTGGTCATTTAAAATATTAAAGTATTTAAGTACCTATTTAAGTGCATCTACTAGTGGCGCCCCTAGTGGTGAAGCATAGGCAATTTTATCTCCCAAAATCACATACATAATAGATTTGCTGTATTTATCACAACATAAAACCTTACTTTATTTGTCAAAACATAATGTAATATTAGCAAAAATAATTCGGTCATGGC
Organism: Tetheella fluctuosa; assembly: GCA_951216915.1. Classification (NCBI taxonomy): domain Eukaryota; kingdom Metazoa; phylum Arthropoda; class Insecta; order Lepidoptera; family Drepanidae; genus Tetheella; species Tetheella fluctuosa. The sequence goes on along the minus strand of OX578216.1, from coordinate 11,691,393 downwards.
ACACAACACGATCACGATTTCGCATTTCATTATATTCACAGATTTACCACGAGCTATTTTTGGCCACTTTCCACTTTGTCAAATATTGCTTAAGATATGAGACTGGCGTATGAGGGTCAGTTCATGAGACAGAATTATTTATGTGTATCTGCATTGGAAGACATTAATAACATTCAGTGAACAACTTACGTACCTACATATCTACTAAAATAAAAACATACTTTATAGGTATATTATTCGATTTAAATGTTCGTAGTTTGAAATGAGTTATGTCAGATAGACTGTAAACGTAAAGACAACTCAATTTAAGTCATCGATAAATTGAAAGTTAGGTATATTTTAATACAAAAAAAAAACTTTAAAACCAAGTTATTTTTTTGTTAAACTAACTTTAGCCTATGTTGTGTTCCTATTCAATGTAAAATCATAATATATGAGTTAAATATTGATGGAAGGCTTCCTTCTAGGCTTTGTGTGCTTTTCACTTTCGGTTATATCATCACATGTTGAAATTGTGGTCAAACAAACGCAAAAAAATATTGATGGAAAATCAAATAAAAAATTAATATAATGTTTCCAAATTAAACAAAAATGCGTAGATTAAAAACATACATATTTACTTACACAGTTTTATAAATTACTGTTTGTCTCGTAAAAGTTATCGTGTTCTACGTGGAAGCAATCAATCTTTTAGCAAAATTTGGTCGAGTTCATTGAACTGTGCTTTACTGTGATTGCTCATCGAACTATGTTACTGTAAACAATGTTAGTACAAACTATTTAGTTAGTACCTATGACGATAGAGTACAGGAGGTAAGAAAACACATGGCATTTTTTAACTTACCACACAAGCTAAGAAGGGAACTGGGTCTCAGGTTTTGATGGTAGATGCTACAAAATATTTGTAAATGCATTTTAACTTCAGTAGTTAATTAAGTTATCAACCCTTCATGGAGCCGATTATGCTGTGACACTATACTTTTATTATAAATTATGTACCATTCTAAAAACTTATTAAGTGTTTAGGTATACTAAGCATATTTTTTTATGCCAGATGGCTGATAAGCATGCAAGCGATCTACTTGATGGAGAGAGTCCACCGTCGTCTATAAATATTAGAAATTCCAGGGGATTACCAGCATTCAATACAGATATTAAGTTATTATAAAAATTATGCTGTATTTATCTAAAATACAAGATGTTTTCTAGTATCATAATGTAGTTGATAATTACTAAAATAAGATTTTAATTAAACCAAATTAGTCAAAGTCAAAGCCTATTACATATTAGCCATATTTATTCAGTTTAGGCCCCAGAAGGGAACTTATGAACGCTACTGAAGCTACCACCGATTCGGAAGGATTTTTTTGTTTGCTTTTTTCCATTAAATGTTTAACAATTTCTTATTATTCTTTATTTTAAAATAATTAAAAAATAATAACCTGAACAAGATCAAAACTAATTTATGAAGTCTTCAGACATTAAAGGTAGATAGTCTGCATTAGAGGTAAGAGGTAAATTTTCTGTTGCTCTTTATAATTATTGTGACTACCATTTGGTGAGAAACCGTGTCAAAAACTAGTAAAGCAAAAAACAAAAATAAACTAAATTCAAAAATAAACAAAATCAGCAAAAACTCTCGCGAGCCCCAAAAAGATGACCTATCACATCGCGACACTGACAAATTATAAAAGTACCTAAACCATAGGGTTTCCCCGCCAATGTGCCATTAACATAACAGCCGGATCGACCTCGACTGCCTACATCAATAGGCAAAAAATAAACTCTGGGCGCGTTCCAAGGCGCCCGGTTATCTGGGAGTTTTTTGGGAGCTGGATAGACAAGACGGCGCCGCTCGGCTCGACTTACTGGCGCCGAAGTAGATAATAGGGCAACACCACCGTGGCTGTGACTATTCTGTTGAGATTCTTTTGTTTTGTATTCGTACTATCTGTTATTTTGCATGGTTCAGTGATGAGAAAGTGAAAACCACGATAACTTTACATAAATTATGGATTATTTATTTTAAAGGGAAACTACTTACTTAGTTACTACTATATTTACAGTTTTTGTATCAGGGTAAGCTCATTTCCAGGTCTAAAAAGTGTCTGTAATAATAATATATTTAGATACTTTTATTGACCTATCAAATATATCCCAATGGATATAATAATAAGGTAAGAATGTACATCAAGCGCTTCAATATAGCAAAAAATATTATTAATGAAGAAACTTATTAATTTTTATATTATAAGTAACTGGTATTAAATAATGTAAATATTAAAAGTTTGATATTGTTTTATTAATATCATTCACAGCCGCATCTACGTCACGATCTATCCAAGAAACTTAACGAACGACACGAGCCCATTTAGTCCAAATTGGCTAGTGTTCTGACGCACCCTGACCCGGGGCGCGATGGGAGCGTGGGCGTTTCGTAGAACCCGAATGCCGCATCGCTCCATTGAGATGTTAAAGTTATGGTATAGATGTTTTTATGGGAGCATAATATAACTAGATATGAATATGAATCATTTGATATTTGTTTTATATCAATAAGTAGGTAGTATAAGGTACTTACCTATGTGTGTTATCTTAAATCAAGTTAAATAGTTAGTATATTCAGGATTGATGTTTGAGTGATGTCTTTTTTGTATTCATTAACAATGAAATTGTTATTTTAATAAGTTTATTTATATATATGGAAATGGTAAATTCAGATGAAGATTTATGATCGGAAGCTATTACATACGTTTCTTTTGCTCGAGCATTAACTCGTCGTAACATTGAAGGAGATGCGTACTTCAGTATGGTCAAATTAGTTTTAACTATTTGTCTAATAAGGAAAGGATAAAATATCCATATTTTTCATATCATTCCAGTAATACAATGAAATATATAATGCCAGGTTATGTCGTTTTCTACAATGTATTTGAGCATTGAATGAGGAAAAATATCATGAGAAAACTTTACTAGAGTGGTAAACTTTGTAATACACTTCTGGTTGGCTTCAAGTTAAAAATATCTACTTATAGATTCTGGCAGCTGCACTTGAGAGCATGTTCCTTTCTAAATTTAGTTTGATTACCCACAACATAAACATAAGCCTTTGAAAGTCTATGAAAAGAAAAAAAACATCCCTAAGCCAACTTTCTTTAGCAACTTAACAATAAACTACATATTTACAGACAACTGACACTCTAATCAAATCTCGAGAATCGAAATCATTTTCTCCCACGCTCGAGACTAGACAAACTTGTTAATGAACGTATCTCTCGAATGTTACGTAACAGATCTGCAGCGAAGTTGGCTGGAGTGTCGCCAGAACCGAATGTCCTTCGTCCTTGCTGAGATAACGCGGACGCGACGGCGCGGCGCCTTCCCCGCTCACAAAACAACCAAACCATAGAGTTATGACTACTTCGAGGTCAACGCGGGCAATCCTCGGATTAATACCACATTCTGGCTAAAATTAGCTTTACTTAACAATTATGTATTATTCTATGTAAACAGCATAATTTTGTATCTCTTTTATAATGATTCTTATGTTATAGGATGAAGTTACAATGAAAAAGACAAATTACGTAATACTCTCATAAGCTTATCATCTATATGTTGAAACTGCATTGAAGCTGTTTGGTATCTCTATTGAACCCATTGTGATATTCAAATCTCGTAGTCATCGTAGCAATTTCTACGAAACCGTAGCACTTCAATTTGCTGTGAGTTACTACTACTACTATGTACGTGCAATTACTTTTGATACTTGTAGATATAATAATTATATGGATCCCAAACGACGTACACTTACATACTAAATGAACGGAATGTGCGTGTCATGCTATGCATCGTCTGTCATTCTCGCCGCCTTTTTGTGTGTGGCTGAGTCAGATTTTTGTCTCAGAGATATTTTGTACGTCGCTTGTCTTATTTTAGATCATAACTAGTTTTTTGCACCGCGGTTTGACCCGAGATCATATGATTTCTCGGGATAAAAAGTATCCTATATGTTAATGCACAATATATTCTATATGTGTGCCAAATCCTTGGCCGTTACGGAATTGAGTGTTAACAAACATCTTAACATACAAACTTTCTTAGGATGTAATTTTGTATTTCATTTCATATTCAAAATATCAGCTGATGAAATGTAAGTCTTAGGCTTAAGACTAAGGGCTGATTTTTCAATGGCCAGATAAACGGTATCTGGCTGTTAATTTGAATTTAGAACAGTTTTTGTATGGACTTATCAGAGGAATAGCTTATCCAAGGTTTATCGAGCAATTGAAAAATTGCCCCTAAATTAAGTTATCCTAACTAATATTATAAGTTTGTTTGTTTGTTACCTTTTCACGCCTAAACCGATCGTGATGAAATGTGGTACGCAGATAGCTTATGGTATGGAAAAAGACATGGGCTACTTTTTTCTCAAGAACGCGGGTGTAACTGCAAGGGATAGCTAGCTACAAATAAGAATAAGAGCTTAAAAATAAATTCATTGTGAATATAGAAATATATCATTTATAAGAATGCAAACGATGAAAGTTGGAGTAGTTAAAAGTTATTGTGTTGCAACCCTCAGCGCCTTTTCTCAGACATATATCACACAAAATACAACAACAGGTGATTCTGAATTAAAATATAATAGTCTAGCTTCCGCCCCGCGGTTTCACTCGCGTTCCAGAGGGATCTTGTGTTTTTCCGGGATAAAAAGTTGCCTAGTAGTAGTATAGCCTTCCTCGGTAAATGGGCTATCCAACACTGAAAGATTTTTTCAAATCAAACCAATCTAGTTCCTAAGATTAGTGCGATCTAACAAACAAACTCTTCAGTTTTATAATATTATTATTATAGTATTGATTAAAAAAGTAAAAAATATTTTGGTGGGGAATTATGTATGTGAGAAATTAAGTGTGCAAGTAAATTTGTGTATCTGTGTGTAAATGTTATGTACTGTTTCTAAAAAAAAACCTTGCTCAATCAAAATGTATGAAAAGTTTGAATTTTTTTTCACAATTTCAGGGTTGGTTCCATAGTAAAAGTTGTTAATATTGATGAGTACTTCCACCCCCTAAAGCACTGCCGGTGTTTTAAAAATAAACCTGTATATACCGTACAGCAAATAAACTATGATTATTGTTATAATATAAGTTATATTATTGGTTATAAACAAATATTAAAATAATTGACGCAACCAATAATATTACCTTCATAATAATAAACTTAATAATTAGACTCAAAAGCCGACTCAAAAACACAACATTTGCTGTGAAAGCACGTTATTATAATTAAAACCGGCATGACAGTAAGGAGTGGAGCACACGATCGACATTATGCGAATAAAAGCACATACTCATTCACGGCAACTGCCAACTGACTTCTCCGAAAAATAGCTCACATTACATCACCCAACTGAATGAGTGTTCGTTTAATGAGCAATTTCATTGCGCTCCCGACTCTAATAACTCATTTCAAGAGCTGCAAATGTTGAATGGTGATTTAGGTCACTGCAGTTTGTGTGCACGTTACTATAAATGTAAATATACTTAGAAATAATTTAGGGAATATTGTACAGTTTTGTTTAAATTGGTCTTCAAATTGTCAAGTTTTCTATAATTATAAAAATTCACCATAAAAAAGTAATCTCTCAGATAAATAAAATTTTATTTTGTTTCAATTGCAATGTGAAAGTAATAAGTATATTACATAAGTCAGTCCTTTAGTTGAGCTCCAAAATATATGATAAAATAAATCCGACAGGCGCAGTTTAAAACAACCCTATAACAACAATATAAAACGAAATAATGTTGACAGAATGTGCATCGAGTTTTACACCATCATCCATTCGCAGTGCTGAAGCTTTAGCCAGCGTGGCGTAAGTAAACGAGTTACCATGCCTAACCGGGTTTGTACGCTTATTTATAACAACGAGGGAAAGTATGGCCCTTTATTCTTTTATAATTAACTCAGTGATATTGTTACGGGATGGTGGTAATTTGTTAACGATAAAGCGTGTTTTAAAGGTTTTTAAATTTGGGTAGTTGGCAGTTCTGTGCGTTTTTTTGTTGACTATCTATTGGATGAATTTGTTTGCTTTGGGTTACTTGAAATGTCCAATGAATGACTGATGATGATTATGTTTTAGGTGATAAAGTTCCTAACGGCTTAACAAATACTGGCTATCTCCGTGGTTTATGTAACCTATGTCCTTTTCCATGCCAGAGGTTACTTTGTGCCAAATTTCATCACGATTGGTTATGCTGTTGAGGCGTCAAGAGGTTAAAAACAAACCCACATTCGCATTTATAATATTAGTAAATAAATATAAAATAAATATTCTGGGACATTATTCCTCACACACGGCCATCTGACCCCAAACTAAGCAGAGCTTGTACTATGGAAGCCAGATAACTGATATACTACATATACTACTTTTCTTTTGTAAATACATACATATATAGATAATTACACCCAGACAAGATAAGGCAGTATAGTAGTAGTAAGGCAAGATAGTTAAGATTAAAGGATATTGTAAGAGTATTTAAGACGAGAAAAATATTTATGTCGGTATACAAAGTAAACCTTTCCGACTTCCCTGTAAGACTTTACATTAACATCGTTTAGTATATTAAATTTTCCCGGAAGCGGTGCTTTTATCGCAAATATTGCACTTAAATAGCTTTTTAGTTCAAATATGCCTTTGGGATTATGGTTAGGATTGTACTTGTGTTATTTTACGTTCCTATAAATGTATGAATGCTCGGTTATATTAGTTGTTATTTAGAGAAAGATGGAGGACTCTTATTTCTAACGATAATGGAAATTATACAACGTGTTTCTTTTGATATCCAACCATGTCAAGTATCAATTGGCATAAGATTTTTTATACAAAATAATTCGACTAAATCACGATTATTTATGTAAAACATTCTTACGTCAACTATGACAACGTTGCATTTTCTTAGCTTTAAATATGAATTATTGGTTCGAATGAAAATAATTTACTCTTACTTATCAATGAAAGTTAGATACATACATCGAGAGTCTTGATTGATGTTATCTTCGAAACTATATATTTTTGGAATACTTGCTCTAGGACTTTTTGTATTATTTTCACTTATAGCCTAGAGTTATGGGTCATCAAAAAGAACACATTGTATAGTCGAATAGCAACATTTTATATTTACTTTTTTATGGTTCTTACACTTGTTTTATACTTCAAAATGATGTTAAAAAATAACATGCAATTCATAAATATGTAGGTCAACCAAAAATACAATTAACTCTTTACCTAGTAAAAGTAAACAATTAAAAAACCTTGATTATAAAAATTCAGGAAAAGAGAAGCATGTTTAAATACACGAATAATAACAAGAAATCCTCATGAAAAATGTTAAGTTACTGCATATACGTAAAGGCTCATAGTGTTACAAAAACAGTAAAATCCAATAAAATTAGCATGAGCAGTTACATTTTTAAGGAAATTGACGTTTAACGAGTTTATTTAATTGGCGTGCGTGCTAACGCTTTAAAGTGGGTCAGAAAAATATATCTACCAATTTTCACTTACCGTTTCCGTCGGTATCCCAGAGGGAAATACCCAATACTTCCCATTATTAAATAATTTATTTTATCTAAAAAACTATTTGAGACCTACATTATACTGGTGACTTTTTTAGTCACTGGCAATACTTGTAGCGGTGGAAGTACTCATCAATGTGAACAACTTTTACTATGGGGCTAACTCTGATATCGTGTAAAATAAAATGGTTGCTTCATACATTTTGGTCGGGTAAGTATTGAACTTTCGTATGGATCAGCTAATAATTTTTTCATGATTTCACAGTTAGTTCCATAATAAAAGTTGTTCATATTGGTGAGTACTTCCACCCCTGCAAGTATTGCCAGTGACTAAAAAAGTCACCAGTATAATGTAGGTCTCTTAAGATAGAATTTTCCGAAATCAAAAGGTTTGCGGGTGAAATTGCGGATAGAAAGCTAGTTTAATATATTTTTACGCTGAATTTGTTTGATTAATTAAATTTAGTAAGAAAATGTTAGGGTTTTTTTCTAGACAAAAAACATGACTAGACTACAATTACACTTTGTATTGTAAACAATATTTTTAATTATATTAGGTCCTAATAAATGAAGTACGGTCCTTTTGAGGGATGGTAGTATAGGTCATAAGTATTCCAAAAATGATAAAATAAATAAAAAGAAAAAAAATACTATTAAAAAAAAACCTGAAATTGTACTTCATAAATAAAAGTAATAAATCAATAAAATAAAAGTAGGTAATGTATTTTTAAATTCCTTTTTATTTTTTAATAATAAATTTTACACCTGATTATGCTGTTAATGGTTTTAATTAATGCTTAGTAGTGATGAAGTACAATTACAAGTTTTTTTTTTTCATTAAAATTACGATCGAGTATTTTTATTTCATCATTTTCGGAATACATATAACCTATACTATCATCCCTCAAAAGGACCGTACTTGATATATTAGGACCTAATATTGTGAAAACAAAATGCATTAAATCCCACTTATATCAGCTACGAAATAGTCTACGAGTAATGGCTACGAAGTTACGAGAGCTACGGGAATAACATTCACACTACTATAAAAAGCATCAATGGAAAATGCGTGATTGAGATCCGTCTCGCGTTCGACTGCAGGTTGATCGACAAAAACGAATCGCGGCGAGGTATCAGCCGTGATCGGATATAGAGCAATTTCCCGCCAAAAATGACCGCCGCAGAGCTGACAGCGATACCGTCAGAGCAATGTCAAAATGGAATGGATCCAATGAATGTGGAAAACGCATGTATGATCAAGCTAGAATAGCTTACACTTTGTTTAGGAAAAGTTCTTTTTACATCGTTTTTCAATATTTTGATGCAGTTGACTTGAACACGCTATAGTCATTTGTGGGAGTTTTATTCTGACGTATTTGTATACGTTTACGATTATTGCATACAATCTAATAGCAGTGCCGCATTCTGTTTCAAAACGAATACAACAAAATTGATATTTACAATACTATTCCTCGTAATTTATTGAGCAGTTATATAACGTTATATATATAACACGATAACATTCTGTAACAATTTCTATAAATATGCAACTTTTGGTGATCCCACAAAGCACCATAATGCTATATAACAAATACAATTTAATACAATACAATATTTACAACTTCTTTTTTACTTTGTAAAGGCTTGTTATTGACAATATCTACTCAACCAAAATGTGTGGTATAATGTATAGTAATAATATAATAATAATAATTACAGCCTATATCTGCCCACTGCTGAGCACAGGCCTCCTTTCACGAATAAGGGTGAAAGGGGAATGGGCAAATACTCCACCACGCGTGCCCACTGCGGGTTGGTGGAGGCAGGCTAGTGGTCAACCTACTGTTGGAGTTGTCAAGCCACCTAGGAGGTCTCCAACAAGCTTAACGACCATCACAATTAAGTGATAACCGGGACCAACGGCTTAACGTGCCTTCCGAAGCACGGAAACGCTCAAGTTGAAATACCACTAGGCGGTCATACACCCAGGTACCGGCCAGACTGGACGTTGCTTAACTCTGTCGATCGGTTAAGAACGGCTAATCAGGCTACGCCACGAGCGCTTCATGTATAGTGTAACTGTATAAATGCTTTGTCGGAATACTTTTACTTATAAAACGCTATCTATAACTAAAAAAAACACATGTACCTATTTCATCGGCTAATGTATTTTTTTATGAAAATCAAACACAAAATGTCTGCGAGACAAAAACTAACCGCCATGCAAAAATATCATCCATTTTTGTGCATTTGAGCCAATAAAAAATTCGCATACGTCAGTTGCGGAACGTTTTGCAAGTCACGCGTATATTTTATACGCTGCAGACAAAGTGTACGTCATTTAATGTAAGCTTTATGAGTATGTATATCCTCTCATTTGTTTATAAACTGCACCGACTATTAACCGCTGTGGATTATATTGCAAGGCCGTCGTCGGCTATTCGTCAGCTATTCCGTAAATTTGTTGCAATCAATTTCAGTTACAAACCGGTTCAATATAGTAGATTCCTGATTACATTTTTACCTTCTGATGTCTGCATTTGCAAACAGTGCTTCATTGCAAATGGAATCGAATACGAAATTCACAACAATGTAATATTTCTATCGACTTCAAATTGAAACTGATTGCAACAATGCTATGTAATCTACGTACTGGTACGTTGGAATATATGAGTGACAGTAGAGGTACAAATTGGATTAAGTTATCGTGTCTGTTCGTCGGCTTACGTCATACTTGTAAACGGTTTTACTGACTAACACCTTTTGTCGTTTAATCGATTCATAGTCAATGATTATGTAGGCAATAAATATTACAATGGACAAAGCAAATGAATCTGTAACATTTCACAAAATTACGATTATTATTTGCTTTTATTTGAGGTATAATGATTACTAGCCATTTTAGTAACCTATAGCTATAATAATAATATATAAAACCAATCATTTGCAAACATATGCTTATTACTCCGTAAATTATTTTATTATTCCTGTGGTTCCTACTGTAAAACAGCGTCGAACAACATATATGATCTCTTCTTAGGTAAAAGTAATGGAACTAAATTAATAAACTTTATTTGTACTTCATATAACATTAAAAATAAAATAAAAACAAACAGTATCTAGCTAATATAATGTAGTAATATTTCAGTTAATTGGCATGACTTTTTTTACAGCAAATAAGCCTTTGTTTGACCGACATCCCTTCATGTGGCCGAAGGTGGTACGCACACAAAACCTATAAGGGACTCCTAAATGTTGCTTTTGGAATTCATAGGTAGGCATTAGGTGGGTATTAGAAGGTAATCTACCAGATTTACAATATTTATTACCTAAATTCGAAAATCAGCTTATGTTTTAAAGAATTCGTGACTTGCTGTGTGACGTCAGTAGACATCAAGGTCAATAGCCTTACATTTTAAATGAAAATAGCATGCAGGGATTTAAAGTCTAAAATGAACTTCAATATCATTCTGAGAATCAGAAATAATAACAGATTTATCGACCGGTTTTCAACAAAGCAATTATAAAAGGATTTAATTTTTCAGTAATAGATTTTGGGTACATAAAAGTAACGATACTAGTACATTGAAATAATAACCGGAACCACTTTGATGTTTATTAATTATTAATTTGATGTTAATTAGAACTCAGTCGATTCTTTCCACTCTCAATCTAAATGCACATTTTACTGAAAATATCAAAGTAAATATTTTTAATCAAGGGTTAAAATAATTTTAGACTAAGATAATAAGCATAGGTACCTAATTATTTTTAAAGAAATACTACTCTTATTTTGTTAATAAAATGCTGGCCTAAACCTTAAATACAATTAATTCCCAAAGCGTGATACCGAACCTGTCTAACTCAAACATTATACCTTCATTGCAAATATTATCACCACTGGGATATGACAAGGACAAAATGTTCCTAAAATAAATACAATAACTAATACCTACGAATATCGAGGTTTTTTTTCCGGATAGTGACATTTTTATAAACAAAGGTTCATAAAAAACTAACTTTGATTCCGCAGGCTTATTCTCATTCCAAAAGAAACTAATGATATATTGATTTATAATATTAGAAAAATTGTGTATATATTTTATTTTTGTTTATAACTTATTTCATGTTAGTAAGTTGATAAGCAGACAGACGGTCCACCTGATAGTAAGTGGTCACCACCTATTGACATTTGCAATATCAAGCAAATTGCCGATATGTTGCCGACCTTGACAAGTTTTTTACGCCCTTTTTAAAGAAACAGGCACTATTATTTATTATTGGTATTTGCGTAATAACCATAGATAGTATAGTCTACATTCAGAATAGTTTGATTGTCCAGCCAGTACAATAGGATTCTATCGAAGAAACTCTTATGTGCCGGTATATACAAAAGATTCCATTTGACTTTTTCTTTTCTCTTTTAACCTCTTTTTACAATATTTATTTTGTTCATACTAAGAAATTATGCCAGTTGCGTAGTTAAGTGGGGAAATAGGGCGATAACTTCATCGCGTTAATACAATTATTTTCACGTAACCGTTGCGTAGAGTCGGACTCAATATATTTATGTGTAACTATCACTTTTAAAAGTAAATTAATTCAAGTACCTAGTCATTTTCTAACTAATATCATAAATAGAAAGCTTTTGATTTTTTGTATATTTGTTCGTAAAAGTTAAACTCAAAAACTGCTTAACCGATTTAAAAAAATATTTTACTTATGGAAAGCTTTATTATCAGCGAGTAACAAAGACAAGAGACGTCATGACGGTGCGTAATTTCACGGATGCACATGCCCATTTTATAAACAAATTTACAGTATATTGCACCATAAAAACCTAAATTGAAGGTCCACACGAGTTTACCAAATCAAACAAGACTTACGTTCTCCTATTTAGATCTTTATGATAATTAGAATACGATGTATATTCAAATGTGAATAGGTGTGTGCATTTGTGAAACCACGCATTGAAGAAATCTACTCATGACGGTTATAAAGGATATAAACCAGAAAGTATTAAGTTAGTAAATGGCTATCGTATATTTTTTAATGTAATCTTTAAATATTTGTACACCGTTCTTAGCGGTATATTTATGCTGATGCTCTGTTATAATATTTTTACTACCATATATGACGCATAATTGTCACAAATAAATTAATTTTCATTTTCATTTTCATTTTTCTAAAGACCCGAATATTATCTAATATTTGATTGAAACCCTAAAACTGTTTTTTTTTTTATATCTTATAAATTACTATGCCAGTATAACGTATGTATTTATGTAGAAAAGTGTAGATTTTTTCGCTTAGCGACGTACGTAACTAACCGAAATGTCAGCGGTCGGATATTTTAAATTTAGAAAAAAATATTTTATCATACCTTTATTTCATTTCAATAGGTGACCTTTAATGCCTTTTAGGGTATTAAAAAAGTAAATGATTAAAATACCCGTGGTGAGTTAGTATGATTAACTTTTATTATGTGTTTCTCTAAATACCGTTTTCGTATTCATTTGATCAATTGCTTACATTTATCAATATATCTGATGACATTCTTGGTCTCTGTGATCATCAATATTTGTTTGGTAAATATTTTATAGTATAATATTATTTTTTGTTCATATTATGTTATTATATAATTTAAAGTTCATATCTATAGAATAGTCGCTAAGGGGTTAGCTTACTAAGTCTTAATACCATCAATAAAATGCAGAGTACCCATAAGAAAGTTGTTCAGGAACCTTGTCCGAGCTCTCCCCCCGTCACCACGTGTTCGAGCCCAGGCGGTTGCGTTAAAATAAATATTAGTAGCGTATTTCAGAACGAAGCTTTTCACTGAACCAGCGGAGCTGTACGTGTGAGCGAGATGGCAACAGATGAAACACCGAGCGGGAAAGAGATGTGACGAGTTTATCCGATCGATAGCCGCAGCCGCAGAGTGCCGCTCGTGTGACGTCACGAGCCTGTCTCGTCATCTTTGACTCTGTTCAAGGAATTGTCACTTTATTTTTGTATGGAGTATAAAACTGGTATTTTGATCTATGTGAAGTTTTATGTGTTGGTCAACATGCAAAATTATAAACGATTTATTGGAAGACAAGTACGTTAATGCGTGGTAATGAATTTTACTTAGTGATGGTATTACATAATTTCAAAATTGAATGAGTAATCCCATATTTTTTTTAAATCAAAGAACAAAAGCATGTGAATGATTAATACAATCGCATTTAAAAATGAGATGACTTTATGTAAAAAAATGGCAATGCTCGTAGTAGACAGAAACGCTGCATAACTAGAGCTATATTTACGCTACAAATTTTCGTAGCACGGCTACGGAACTACGAGCTACGGCGTAGCGCAGCGCACTACATGGAGTTTTTAATCATAGAGGAATGAAGTTAATTGCAAGTATGTGGGTACTAATTGCACGTAGCCATGGTTTGTATTTTTTATGAAAAATAAATGACTGTATTATGTAAAACATGAAGGTATAAATCTTATAGAATATGAAACAACAAGTATGCATAGATGATTTTGAGGGTAATACTTATTTATTCTCGATCCTAAGCGCGGAGCCCTCTCAACTTTTATGGTACACACCTATAATAGAGATTGTGTTGTATCTTAAATTTTTAAACACGTCCGGTCCGGGTGCGCGTTGTAAAATCCCTTAAAATTCGATAGGGGGCGCTCGCACGCATTTTAATTGGTCCATGTTAATATTACACGCGGTGTAATTCTTATAATTTCACAATGCGTGAGTAAACATAAATGTACAATGTACCGATTGCTCGCGCAAACACATTGGTCACTGTTTTGTTTACATTATGGTTTGCATTCGTGTTTCAAGCCATGTGATGTAGTTTGTACACTCCTGCAAGTATTGCCAGTGAAAAAAAAATCATCCTGTATATGTAAGTAGTATATGTATATTATATCAGCTATCTGGTTTCTATATAGGTTTTATTTCATAGTTGCAATAATAATTTCACGAGAAAATCACATTCTATTTTACTAAGTGCTATACTTATGCTCGTGACTGTACAAGATGGCCGTGTGTAAAGAATGTCCCTGGATATTATTATACATCATTAAGCGACATTTTGTTTTAAATTTTAACTAATATATAACCCACGTGACGTACAAAATGTCTGTGAGATAAAAATATCGGTGAGAATGATAGACGCTGCATATTTGTGGAGTGAGGCGATGAAATAACAGCCACCCAGTGACTAAACATATCTACACGGCATTCGACATTCGTCATCACTTTTACATGCAAAATATTGGAAGATAAAATGGTAAGTTTATTCTTCCATTTCATTGTAGAAACTTGTGAAGGAGATGTATATTTAGCAATTAGCGTTAGTGGATGGAATATGATGTTTATTGATCTATAACATAATAATAAATGAAAATAAAGAAAACATATAAATGCAGTAATACTAGGGGCTTGTTTAGATAACGGATACTTTATCAGCTGACATCTTGTATGTAAAAATGTTACGCATAAATTTATATGAATTAATCCAAACGTGCTGGGCCTTATGGGAAAAATAAATGAAAATTTCACAATGAGATAATTATTCTCATAAAGCTTCATTCAATAAAATTTAAGATGTATGTAGAAAAATATTGCACTGTTCAATTGTCTCGATATGAGTATAATATAGTTGTATCTACTAAGAAAAGATTTTCCAAAATTCAACCCCTAAGGATTGTTTTCATTGCCGAATTGATTTTGATGAATTTGAGGCAGAGGGGTGGTTAAGATCAGGGTAAAAAACACAGGGCACTTCTTGTCCCAGATACGTGGGTGGCGGGGAACAGCTTGTTTATTATAAAAATAATGGCTGCCGATAACCCGGTAGTTATAGTTTTGTTTAAACATAGATCTCTTCATTTATGTGAATAAATGAACGCACACGCAATCGCATGACGGAAGGTTACTTCATTTTTAGGCATGAAAATATCCCCGATAAGCAAGAAGTTAAATGTTTTGTGTCAGGTGTAATACCAACTAAATTAACCAGTTTTTGAAAGCCCAATTAATGTTAATCTATGATTAAAACTATGGTAATTTTTAAATGAATTCAAAAAACGGAGGTTCTCTATTCGCGATTCTTGATATTTGATACGCCATTGATAGCAATAAGTCCACATTGAACATTGAACAAGTCCACATTGTATTGTAAAATATTTAAATATTCTCGTCTGTCAAATGCTTAAGTTTTGTTCTCACATTTCACTTAATTGTCAATTGTTTGTGTATATTGCTGACTGTGACATTGAGATTCATCCTTTCTTGTTTTTCTTTTCGCGTCCACATATATGTACCTACGTTGTCTATTATATCTGTAAATATTCTTAATTTCATGTGAGTCACAAATATGAAGTAGGGAGATGTATCATAATATAATGAGTGTTGCAAGAACAATGTACATTGAGAAATCTAAAATAAATATCCTGACACATTCCTCACACATGGCCATCTGACCCCAAAATAAGCAAGCTAGTAATATGGAAGCCAGATGACTGATATATTACATATACTACAGATAATATCCTAATCCCAACTAATATTATAAATGCGAAAGTTAGTTTGTTTGTTTATTTGCTTCTCTGTTTGTTACTTTTTCACGGTTAAACCGCTGAATCGATTGAAAATGGCTTATAGTATAGTATGTCTACCTATGTCAGCGGTTTAGGCGTGAAAAGGTAACAAACAAACAAACTCACTTTCGCATTTATAATATTAAGTTAGGATTAGGATTAAGAAATTAGGATTTTAGTCAATAGATATTTGACTCACAAAATAATAAGATGACACAACCAAACACTCTCTATAATCAATAAATTATGGTGTCGTATTTTTTTTTATTGTATCATTATTTTTATCGGAACATAAAATCAATTAGCGTGACATTATTTATTGGCTTTGTCTACGCAATTAATCAATTATATAGTCAGTCATGTCACGTCATAGGCGTAGGCAGCTGATAACGAGCTGTGTGTCGTAAAGAACATCGAGTACCTACATGGTAATTTATGTACAAACATCACGTACTTGACAGTCAGTCTAATGATACTGAAAAAAAACTCTCGTGACGCAGTTATAAAGTTGTTCCATTGTAAATTTAATAAGTAAAATATCAATTAAAAATGGTAAATTAAATTCAGTCATTACCATGGCTTCGTGGACGTAACAAGAAATAGTATAGTGTAATAAGGTAAGGTGTAAAATCATTTAATTTCGCAAAATCTTTCCTTAAACGTAACAGCTGATGGAGAATATGACGTCATCAGTCTTCTACATACTTTTAATCGGTGTCCTCGATTTTATTCAATGACGCAAATATATCTATGCATTTGCGTCCATTCTATCGGTGACGTAGGATATTGCAACTATTTTTATCTATAATTGTTGCGATTAACCTTCCATACGTCACAAAAAGATAGTAAATAATTTTGCGTCGGAATATTAATTATGAAATATTATTTTTTCGTATTGATATGATTCTAGAATATTGTAAAATGTCTTAACAGACATATTATAACAACAAAAGTAAATACCTTAATATAGATTTTATTGGTTTCGTAGAGACTTATCCTCACTTCCTGGAAGTCTAATCAATGTTAATCTTCAATTCAAAGTATACCTTTCACTATCAATGACGTATGTAATAATTTTAACCTAAGATTAATCTTGATTTCAGGAACTAGTGGTTGGTCCTGCAGTACTGTAAATACTGCATAGCAAAAACACCAAACGAAGCTTGTAAACATAAACAATCCGTGAGTTACAACCGTTGCATCTGATCACGAGAAACTATTGTGCCCTCCTTGAAATACATTGCATGCACACATTCGCTTTTACACACGATCTTTGGTAGTAATCGATGTAGGTATGATCTATCTGTGTGTGTGAAAGGTTTTGGTCGTTTATATGATGTTCCCTGTGATACCTATCTGTTTCGAAAGTCATAGCATGTATCTTAAAGTTTTTCACATCTTGACTTTGTTTGATATTAGTAATTACGTACAACGAAATACTTACCCACTTATAATGAGCATAATTATATAGCTAACAAACAAACGTGAACATGTAACAAAACTTTCTTTAAATACTCAAACCTTCTTACAATAACACAAAACAAAGGCAATTTGAACGCGTTATCTACGAGTAACTGCAGAACACGAACGCATACAAAACGTGTGAAGTGGATCGTTAGCTTTAATTACTTGAAAGCAATTAAGATGTTGTCAGCGCTCGCCACGCCTGCGCTGCGCTCCTTGTCGCTCCTATTAGCAAATTGAATCATAATAATACGTAGACACGGGTACTAGGTTGAACAGTACAGTACTAGGTATAAAAGTGTAAGTAAAGGTGTCTTTCAAATATTTATGATTATCGAGTTAACTAGGCTACGCTTCGCTGTGGCTTTTTCATATTTTTTTATTGATAAGCTAGTCAATAGCCACTAAACAAAAAATTGAATAGAAATTGGTACCAAACTATATTGTCTTTACCTTTTTTTATATAAGACTGTATCCCACTATAGGACTGTGTCCCTCTATACTAATCTACATAGCTTTATGCATTGTGTAGTCATAGTTTCATCACTAGGTACTAGTTTAGAGTCTATTAGAAATAATGTGAGATATCTGAGAAGAATTACTTGTTTCGAATAAAACATTAAAGTTTATACACAATGTCAAAAGTCTACACAGTTCGGTCTCCATGTGAATGACGTATGTACCTGTGTTAATGTATTGAGTTAGTACTAATAAATACCTAGAGGTCATTTATTTAAAATTATTGTGGTTTAAAACTCATTGGTCATAATAAGAATTTCGATAGTCAAAGAACTTAAAAATAAAAAAAACTCTTGATAATTTTTAAAATAGTTGTTAAAATCTCTACCGTTAAAAATAAGAACACAAGAATAGCATTTTGTCAGGCATAAATCTAAATACATAACAACCCTGTATGCATACCAACAAAAAAATGCATGTGCAATGAATGTCTAAAAATTATTCAATATAATAAAAAGGAATCTTTCCACATCCTATTACAAAGAAATGTCTCACTCTGTATCAATTTAAGTGGTTGTCAATTCAAAATAATGACCGGAGGACACGTGTCGAGGATCCTCATTTGACACTCGCATTTTAAAACTTGTTGCATGAATTTAAGTCGTGAACATACTCTAGTCTTGTCTCTATTGCGTTAGTAATTTTATTATAGACCTATACATGAGACTATAGTATTCCAAATTATTGAACCATGTAGGTTAGTCATATATACATATTATTATGGCGGGCGGGCAGTATTTTAATTTTTTATACTACTAAGGTGGCAAACAAGCATACGGCCCGCCTGATGGT
This sequence comes from Tetheella fluctuosa, assembly GCA_951216915.1. NCBI lineage: Eukaryota > Metazoa > Arthropoda > Insecta > Lepidoptera > Drepanidae > Tetheella > Tetheella fluctuosa. Next base: position 11,672,421 of record OX578216.1, on the reverse strand, counting down.
AGTTGTGCCATTGAATGGGCACTTTTTGCGCAAGAGTATATGTGTTGGTATATAGAGACAGTGAATTCGATAGTCATTTATTTGTATCTACTTTCTTTAAAATATGGTGTTAAAATATCTGAAATACAATAGAAGATTCATTATGTTTTTATATATAGATAGGTAGATAAAGTGATAATTATGAACTTAATTATCACACAGAAACCGATTCTAGAGTTATAATTGTCTATGCATCAGAATAATTTTAGGATCTAAGTTTAATTGAAAGCGCAACATATGCAAATAGACTCGTCGCTAACTTCATATTCTCGAGAGCTATGTACCATAATCCCGGGTATCGTCCGATAATTGCACGACAATTCGATTAGTCGGCTGCCATCTGCCGCTGTGTGCTGTTGTATTTGTTCGGAGACCATTATGATGATCATACTATATTATTGAGGATTATAGTTTTTATAAAATAAATAACTTGATTTTAGTAAGAACCTACTTGCCTCTAGTTTGAGGATGTAGTCAATGCAAGAGCAATCTCAAAGGTACCTTGAAATTATTGTTTAATTTATTATATTAAGTATACAAGAAGTTAAATTCTATAACATCACAATGCATAAGTTCTTAATACATATATATAACGTAAAGATGCATAAATTAAAAAACATTTAAATATGTTCAATTTATTGAAATTCAAATGGAATATAAATCAAAATATATACCATGGATCTAGAAAAAAAGGCGGACAGATGGCCGCTAAGAAACTATTGAAGCACCAAAATGGTAGCGACGTAACTGTGTGTGTATGTGTGATTCGGAACGTAATGGCGGGCGGCCGGCTTAGTGTGGTGTGAATGTGTGCGTGCCGGACGTGTATGCATTTAAGCGAGCTGGCTTACTGTGGGTGCTTCAGTAATTGTTTTATGAGGTGGCGTCCGCCATTTTTTCTAGGTCCATGATATATACTTATATTTTCAATCTTTCAGCATAAAAAGATTATGACACATTATTGTGAAACATTATTTTCGGTATTTAATATGTATACGCATTTTAACTATAGATTTTATGAATTCTGATGTATCTTCGACTACTACTATTCGATTTATAATTCTTTGGTATGAGTGAGTAAATACAGTGATAGAAAACCCACGTGGTACATTAGTTTATACGAGATATTTTATTAAGATTTGTTCGATTACACAACATTTATCTCTAACTATAAAACAATACCGTGACTAACTGACAGATGACAACCTGTACCGGTGAACCTAGAGATTTGAAATTTGGTATTAGTAGATACACCTAACCATGGAAGCATTTTTGAAAATTCCATCTAAGGGAAGCTAGTAGGTAGCAAATAAAAGTATGAACATAATAAAATAAAAATTACTAGATACAAGTAAAATAGCTTATAGTTTCCAGATTTTTTCAATAGTATAGTCATAGTCAAGTTTTTAATAAGCAACGATGTGTGAAGAACAACATGGGCACAAAAACTAAATGTCTATACCTTGTAAACGTAATTGGTCATCAGGGCCGGTCTTAAATAAATGATATGACATGCGTGAAACTGCTGAATTTCGGTTTGTAAATCAGTATTAGTTAGAACTCTATGAAAAACGAACATAAATTTCTAGTCGGGTCATTGCTCTAGTGCCTCTAGTCAATTTAAACGTGCGGGGTTTCAAACAGCCTAGCCTTTGAAGTGCTGCTTAGCAAATATTTTTGGTGGTTTGGTCTGTTTATGGTGCCCCCCGAGACGTGATGCCCTAAGCAATTGCTTAATTTGCTTATGGGATAATCCAGGACTATTGGTCATAAATCGATAGTTCGGTTACTAATGTTCTGGATCGGCCATTACGCCCGGTTTATGTACCGGTATATCGGCAAATTGATCACAACGCTGTACATATGAATCCTCTGATGATGCCATGAAATTTACCATTGTTGAACTACTTCTTGGACTTAGGTAAAGCCACTGATTGAAAGCTTCGTGATCGGTGCTTCATTACCGAAGTTTCACATAAAGGAATGAAATAAGTAGAATATAAAACTTTTTGCATAATTTATTGTGTACTATTTCTGCATGACCAATAAAAATATTCCCTCACATTTACGATAAGAAAAAACTAGTAGATTTACAGAAACATCAAATAAAAAAACATTTCAATTGAGAGAACTAAGGCCATGTCAAGTAAAGAAGAGCGTACTTATAAACTAGTTATCGAGGTAGGTACTCGTATGTTATTCGATGGGCCATTTGGTGTGGGGGTAAGATACCCTAACTGCCACAGGTCATGGGTTCGATTCTCATCCAAGATAATCATTTGTGTTCAGAAACATGACTGTTTGTTCTGTGTCTGGGTATAAATATGTTTGTTGATTTACTTGTATATCAGTTATCTGGTTTTCAAAGCACAAGCTCTGCTTATTTATTTATCATTAATAAATGTTAAATAATATGGATGCGTTACGTATTTTTGCTCTGCAGACAATATACTGGTCTAACGCAAATATCCAGTTAGTTAAGAACATAAAACGATGTTACGTTGCATTCATACACAAATCTTTTATGTAACTGTTACGTAGAAACGAAATGTGAACTCTAGGAATCGGTAAACAACATGGCGTCAGTCTACTTCAAACAAAATCTTTTAATGTATTAGGAAATTCAATAATATTTGTAATTCGTTTTTACGTAGCTAAAGTCCATTACTTCTAAACGAATTCAAAGAATTGCATTGAATACATTTCATCGTTAAAGTTAATTGGTATTGATTAATTAACCTTATTCTAATGGAGTTACGTTTAGAAATTCAATATTTTTGTAATAAACCTGCGCAGAAATCTATGATATTCTCTAATAGAGGTCTGATTATAAAATTATGGTTATATTTTACGATAGGTGGCACTGCAACTGTCTTCGCTTTAATGGTGACCAATTTAGGGTAAAGCCAAATACCATACCATACTGTATGATATGGTATGTAAGGCGCAACACTATTTAAAAATATATATTTAGCCGAATCTATAATACATTTTATGACAGTGGAAAGTTTGTTCATGTTTATTCTTCCATTGTATAAGATCTGCTTAGTTTAAGATCAGATTTCCATGTATACGAGGATTATTATAATTAAACATGATCGTACTCCTAAAACCTTACAAGGTACTTTGTAATACCCTCCTGGCTGGCTACCACCCTCAACACACCTACCGGTGTATTACGGCAGCTGCACGAGAACCAGTTCCTTCAAGGCTTAGTGTTCCTTCGGCTAAATCATCACTTACAATGATGAGATTATTGTGGTCAAACATATGCCTTTACAGGTCAATATAAGATAACATAAACTGGAGTGACTAACAGTGATGTAAGTGTAAGTACAAATGAACGTACCGGTCACTAACCCGGTTGACCAGCAAGGTGATTACAAACAGTGCTTCCTAATGGATTGTGCCACTAACACGTATTGGGAAACGACTATATCCATCAGGGAACGTTTAAAGGTAATGAATAGATATGTCATCAATATACTGATAGTCTTAAGTATTTATCCTATCTACAAAGACCTCTTTTTGTTTTGAAGTAATTTGGAGATAGTTAATAAGGTGGGTTCTTTAGATAAGGTGAACATGGTCACCATTGACTCTTAAATAATTGAGGAGTACTCCTTTATATATGCTTTATAGTTAATTATTTGTGCTCCAGATTAAAGTGGTATGAACATTATAAACACGATGATTGAAATTGATGTAATGATACAAATAATGAAAGTAGGTATTATTGTGTTTTCAAGCTTTAATAATTTTCTTGTATTGAATTTATTCTAGGTCAAATTGCACCGAAAAGTGAATAATAAAATATTTTTTGTAACATTTTTGTACAAAAGACGATACTTATACTTTTTTGTGTTTAGAATGCGTGGTTTTGTCATTTGTGAGGGTTTGTTTATTTCTGTAGAAAATGGTTATCACATTACGTAACATCCAAACTGTTTATCAGTAAATAAGTCAGTTTCTAGAATTTCAAATTGAATGGATTGTCCATGCAGTGAATTCATGCGTCAAATTAAATCTGACACAAACAGAAGCAGATTAATTACGATTTCTATCGTGACCATCAAAAGGAAAACAAAACATAGAGCCATTTTCTTTTTGACATAAAAAGGCATAGTAAAAAAAACGTTTTTAATCAACCTTAATGATAAAGTTTTAGTTGCGTTGCGTTCTACCAGTCAAATGTAGGAAGTAATTAAAATCAAAACTTAGTCAGCTGAATATTAAAAGCAGCGCAACGTTAAATAAAATATAATGAAAGGGGAAGTTTCCCATGAACTCTCAAAGTTATTACGAAACGTACCTTAATGTACACATAACAGTGCACAATTTTCTTTGTAATTTTACGTCACGTGTTAAAGTGAAGGATGTTTATTAGAAGGCAACATGTCGTGCTTTGAAAATGTTGACACTCACGTCAAAATATTTAATGATAGGGTATACTTCAATGTGTAGATTAAAACTATCAAGTAAAGATAAACTTTAGTTTTTAAAACGGTGTTGCTATGAAATCAATAACAAAAGCAAGGAACAACGTCAAAACTCCAAGCGTCACACAAGGTTCTGTACTTGGTCCGTTTTTGTTCTTAATTTATGAATTCGGTATAAAATATATTATGTAGTGATCATTGAAAGCTACAATAATGTCACGTTTGTGCTCTACACATATATTTTTGTATGCGTAATTATTATTGTATAACATATACCACGGTAATAGTAACCGCACGTGATTATGCAGTTAAAGACTACAAAGACACCGACGGGTTCACAAGTTATCACCTAAACAGTAATTGAAACCAATTGGCTCTATCCTGCTATTATCCCACTTGTGCAACACTTAGGTCAACAAGTCAACGTAGCATATTTTATTTGTGAGCTATTATTTTATCATTTCGAAAGATAATTTTTTATCGAAGCAAAGTGATCTCTTATTTGTTAAAATAGAATAAGCATGTGTAAATAGATTAAAATTAGTTTATCCCAAATGGAAGTTAATAATTAATTTCAATAAAAAATATCTGATTTTTTAATATTGTAATAAAGATATTGTAAACATTCAGAATAACAATTGTAATATTTACTATGATGTACTTAGTTATGTATGCATCCTTTTCATTATGAAATACTGTTACTTCCTATTATTTTTGTAAGAAATTCCTAAATAGCCATTTTCTTGTCACAGACAATATATCACTCGGCTGACCTAATTTCAAAAGGTTGCATCTTGTCCTAATTCCATTGTGGCCTAAAATTTTAGTTCAGCCAGCTGCCAATTCAAAGATATCTAAATATCATCAATAATTGTATGAATAATTCTATCAATCAGAACATCGTTGATATCAAAAATATCTTGTATAGTATTTTGACTGTACCTTAGAGACAGCCAACGAAAGGACTGAAACAAAAGCAAACCAACGAGAAAACTCAACTGACGGCTGCAGGATGTAAAATGACAACAGGGTAACAACCCAATAAAATATTAATGTTACATTTTTTCATGTAAAGTATTCTAAACATGCAACAAAGTAGTATTAAGTAGATAATAGTAGAGAGAAAGCATACACCTATAGACTGATGTTTTCCAATCACTCACTAATAACATTCAGGCTTCATTATACTAGATGGAAAACATACTGCTTTCGGTTCTTATAAAGGTTGTTTTCATGCAGTAGTGAACCGTAGGGATCAACTTATGAGGAATTGATAAAGAGGAACAAATATTGATTGCAGGTAGGTAAAGTAGAATTTTCTGCCATCGTTTTAATATGACAGAAAAATTAAATGCCTTCTTTAGTATTTTGTAAGTGCAGAAGTATGAGATGAGGTATTTAGTATCATAACCATCCTTTTTGCTTTGCCGTAGTCGGGTAAATAATAAGCATGGTAGGTACAGTCAGCCCTAAAAGTTTAATACCCTGTCATAATATTCTATTGACATTCCCTTGACACTTTGCATGAAAACTGTGAATTTCATAATGTGACACGGTACTAAAGTTATCATCTACTTACTAATATTCTCATTAATTGCTTTATGGAAAAATATATGTTATTAATTACGTCAAACAACACTTAGACACAACTTCTGATAATCTACAAGGTTTATTATTATAATCAATAGAGCAATTCCTACCTTAATTTATTTATTACTAGCTTCCGCCTCGCGGTTTCATTCGCATTCCCGTGGGATCTGATGTTTTCCCGGTATAATAAGTAATGTATGTGCTATACCAGACTATAATCTATCTCTCTGCCAAATTTCATCCAAATCCGTTGAGTAGTTTTTGCGTGAAAGAGTAACATGTATGTTACATTCATACTCACAAACTTTCGCGTTTATAATATTAAGTAGGATTTGTTTAAAGTATTTTCACATTCCTAGTTTTGGTATTTCGTAATGACCGTAGATCATAGAAGTTGGAATTTATGACATTTTTGCTAACTCAAAACGGGACGTTTTTATGTAAATAAACCAACTACTCCTAATCTCCTGGTTCTTCTGTTAGATTGCGTAATTCTTTGAGATACTATCAATTTGAGAAGCCAAAACTATCAAAGACGTGTTGACACTCAGTAAGAAACTATTTCTAACGAACATACCATATTATATAGGTAATAAAGTTACTACTTTCTTACCTATATAATATGGTGTACTACTGTCTATGCTTGACGTATAGCGACATAAGTACGTATGTTCTTCATTAAGCACAGGTACCTACGCTATGTTCAACATAAATTTAATATTTTAGTCACATTGTATAGTATATTCTATGTAATTAGCTATTAGAGCTGAGTATGGAGCAAGGTTCTACGAGGAGGATCAATATCATTGTATGTTTTGAATGTTTTTATTTTATTTATTTGTTGTTATGGCTTTATTTAATACTCCAATAATAATACCCATTTGGTTTTTAAGAGCTCTACGATCAAAATGATCATGCAATTTTCATTGTTTATAAGTCTTTTAGTTTAGAGCATTTAGAGATTACAATAACGCAAATAAAAAATACTTAGAAATAAGAAATAAGTTATTTATTACGTAATTCTTCCATAAACGTCCATGTACTAAGCTTCATCGAATTAATTTGTACATAGGATCGATTGCTATAGAACATGGTTGATGTTATTGTTTCTTAAAAATCATTTTTATAATTACAATAATTGATAAAACCTGAAAAATAAATACATAGATACAATCGAGCGTTACTGGCAAATACACGATGTTTTTCTTGTTCGAAATGTATGCCTCTACCACCAGTCAACAAGAGTGTTAATGTACATAACTAACCTAGTTCTGTATGAAAACATTAAAGTTATTGGCTTAAGGAGATAGAATACACCTACGCGGAGTTTCTCGTGAAAATGGCACGCTACGAAGCCTTACAATCTACCACTCACCAGACTTAAGGGCATGGGCGCGGCGCGTCGCTCACCACCGCACTCCTTTAACTAAATGAATCCACGACTATACGAGTATACTGCTCCTATTCTCGACATTTTTTTAAAATAAAACCACCAAATATTTAATTAAAGGCTCAAGAAGATGGTCGCCTTCGTCGCTACCGTTGTTGCTATGTGCAGATCAATCGCAAACCCTTGTAGGTTACATGAATGAAACCTACACATTTTCTGTGCGTCATAGCGTCTGTCACCGCGTTGAAATCTTTTCAATACGATTCCGTTAAAGCTATCCAAATGTTTTGAAAAATGACTTAAAAATTCAGTCTAGTTAAAGGTAGCTCTGGTTTTGCAATGGATTTGGCACGTAAGAGGGGCGGAGGGTTAGTGTGGGACTTGACGTGTCAGTATCGTATGTCGGGTGACTCGTAGACGGCGGTGGCGGAAGGTCGGGGAAGCCGGGCAGGCTCCGGCGCGAGCCCGGGCTCCGCTGACGTCAGCGACGGCTCGGCGCCGAGCGGCGGTGCTCACCACCGGCCTGCCAATTATTATTTTATGTACACGAACGGCGCGAAACAAAAGGCGGTGACGGCGACGGCGGGGCGCGGGCGGAGAGCGCTCGCCGCAGGAGCGACTACCGGCGCCATCTAGCGGGGCGCGCGGCGACCACTCGCGCCTACTCCTTTCAGTCTGCGGACGATCGAATCGAGACGAAACCTTTTCGCTGACTGACCCTCACTGGCTGAACGGACGATGGTACACTATCACTGATCGGAGCAGCGCTCAGGGTATAAGCGGTCGGAAGTCGCGGTGGGGCGATGCGTGGTGTGATATCGGTTCGCAGGTGACATTCACTATGATGCGTACCGTCGTCAGAGCGTGGCTGCGTGTGATGGTGGCGGTCGGGTAGGCCATGCTGTCAGGCGGCGCGGGAGAGGCGCGGGCCGGGCATGGCGGGCTCCTGCTCGACACTGCGGTGCGGGCGTCCGCGGCGCGCGCTGCACGCCACTGACCCGCGCACCGCCCGCGCCCGCGCCCGCCACCGCCGCCGCCGCTGCGCGCGCAAACCCGCACCGCCGCGCCGTCAGGCCGCACCGCGCCTTTGAGGCTTCGGCCTCCGGCCTGCAGCCGCGTGCACCGGCACCACACAGCACACCGCCCACGCAACACAACACACGCAATCTATCGATTGTGGACTTTGATTCTGCACCTTCCGAAAGGTCGACAATATGCACTTAAGTAATTGAAAACAACTGGAACGTGTCATGTTTTGGAAAGTTTCAGTCGCAAAGTTTCCTTGTTGTATAATGGTCACGAACGATCATCATGAAAGAAATGTTGTAGGTAATCTTAGTTTGTAATACTGAAATCTTGTCATGGTATTTATTTGTCTTGGTGTCAATATTATTAGTATTTTTAGACAGGTACGACTATGTAAGAGAAGAAGTATCCCCGATATTGATCAAGATATTTAAAAATATATACCTACTTAACCTAGTTACGAACTATGCTTGCACTAACGCAAGCAAAGTGAGCTTTGCAAATTCAATAGCCAAAAGTTTACGAGCTTCACCCAGTTATGAACCTGTTTATCACCGATGACTGTTGTAAGTAGTACCACAACTGTGTAAAAAATCCGAAATATTCTAAATATATATATATCGGTACTCAGTTTTACTTGTTACATCTGGTTCGTGTTAACTGCTAAGCTAACACCAATGAACTGTTTCAATTTTCCGAGCACGTGGATACCGAATCGACATGCACTAGACCGGTTTTTAACCTCGTTTATCTGAATCGTTACTATGCCAGTAGTGCTATATGTAATGAATCAATAGAATACATGATAGTCGATAAAAAAAAACACTAACTAACTTTCAATAAATTGAAAGTTACATGACTCAAGATAAAAGTTATAAATAGAATGTATTTTTTTTCCGAAGATGGAGTACCTATGCTTGCCCATAAAAAGCTTACTCACTCTCGTCCTGAAGGTTCCTAGTCTGTCAGGAAACAGAAGCCGAAAGTCTTTGCTGTCTGCATTCTGAATGAGGATTCAAAACTGTAGGATGAATGAAGGATGTATGACTTTCACTGGACATTCACTTGTTGTGCGGTGTATAAATGGGGATGGTGGAATCAGGTTGAATAACTCTTTCGCACACTCTCCGAAATATAGTACAGAAACTTTAGTTTAGAAAACAGATAGGCAAACAACCTATCGTCAATGGTCAAGTCTCGTGAGCTTCGCCTTAGTCCCGATTTACATATTCATCACTTTAGTTGTAAGTTAAGTCCTCTCAAGGTGTCTGCGACTCATTTCTGATCCCCGGCGGTTTCACCCGCGTTCCTGAGAAAAAAAGTAATCTTTGTCCTTCTCCATACCATAGGCTATCTGTGTACCAAATTTCATGGCGATCGGTTCAGCGGTTTAGGCGACAAAAGGTTACAAACAAACAAACTCACATTCGCATTTATAATATTATAGTTAGGATAGGATAGGATAGTAGGATATGCAGTATTTAGAGCTAGCTAAGGGTGATATAATAGCATCGATAAAAAAAATTATATTCATTCACCCGTCGCAGTCCTATAGTTGTTCGGAATATTAAGGAGTTTGAAATTAAATTCAGCTTGCGTGGCCTTTGTTTACAATTTTGATGTATGAACACCTACCTATCTAAGTTAAAATCTTAGACATAGTCTTTGCCTATATATTATGTAGTATAACAAAACAAATGCATATATCAAAGAGTATTGTTGAAGGACTAAAATGAACGAGGATGAATTTATTGGCAATAACTCCTTAACAAAGCCTCAATAGCTCAATAGTCAGCTGACTCTATATTCAGAGGATGCAGGTAACGTGACACTATTGTTGGAAAACCACATGAAAATATAAATAGCAACCCACAACATAAATATGTTTAGTGTTATATTGCATAAGTTTCAAGTTAATGATAAAAATGCATGTTAACATCGCTACTACTGTGGCCAGTTTACATGCTATAATTAATATTTGAATATTAAAAATATCATTAAATGTTAGGGAATCTTCCTCCCAATTTATCCCGCGAGAGGCGCCACTGTGTCAGATGGTAAACAAATAATGCGATTGGTTGTCACATATATTGGATAATATCACATGATCATGACACTCCATTGGACAAATTCTCTTTGTATTTCAGAGGCGCCATCTACGATTGAGTAAGCAACCCTATTAGACATGTTTCAAATAACTCATTGATGTTAGGCAGCAGTCTAGTGTGTGGGTAATTCTAGAATTGCATTCATCAACCTTGACTAAAATACATTAAAAAACGCAGACATGATGAAAAGTACCGACAGATATCATAACTTTGACCTGATAATTACATATTGTTCCATTTCAAATGTTTTTTCTTTCTTTCTTTCTTTATATTGATGCGATAATATCATATTAAAACTAAAGCCAATGGTCGCGTCTATCAAAAGTCTAGTGTTTAATTTACTTATACATCATTCTATACTCACCGTACATGAAGGACATTTTATTTTTATTTATGTCGCATAGTAAAGTGCACTAATTTGTCGCATCTTAGCAAAAAGTTATGTAACATTCTTTGAATGTGTGAAACTTTTTACTTAATCATAAAGATAAAACGATATCTATTGTTACATAAAGGCACTTTTAATGGAATTATTTATTGAAAACACAACTAGCGGATTCGAGTTGTGTTTAAAAAAAGCAATTTTATAGCAATGCATTGCCAAAGAAAATACAAACAGAAGTAAAAAAATTGCATGAGTTAGTCATAAAGCTGATTACTGCGCTATTTACACGGCTTTCTGCTATAAAATAATTATTACAAATCCTGTACTCTCTTTTTTACACAACACGGATTATTATTAATAATTTTCATAATAAAGTTACAAAAATATTTTTATAATGAGTTTTATGCACCAATGCGTCAGGTTTTTTTAAATAGTTATATTCGTTTTGACCAAATATTGAAAGGCTAAGTCAAATTTAGAGCGTCTTAAATATTTAAAGACCCCATCTAAACAGATCCAGAAAAATATTCTATATACCTAATATCACTGTCAAATTTCAACTTAATCACAATATAAATGTGAGTAGTGATTTGTCTTCCTAATTCATGATTGCGTGCTACCTACATAAAAATGTTTATATTCCATGCAAATTACAAAGATCCACATTTTGAAAACATCATCCTTTTACATTTCCCTTTGTCATAATATTGAATATAACATGAACTAACCGTACTTTATAAACGTTAGGGAACTCCACAATTATTCTTTTCATCTTTAACAAAAACCTACTTACAGGTGCATGAAAAAGACAATATTTGCGAAGCCCGGGGGTCAGGAGCTAGCAATTTACGACCATTATGCTTCCCACTGGCAAAGAATGGCAAGTCTTCGCGACCCAGTTGTTTTCATGCATAAAACATAAATAAGGTTATACATTTTATATGTTTTAAAGTCATAATATAATAAACAAAGTCACACTTGTGACTAGTTATACCCCAAAAGGAATTACCAAGGATAGGTTTATGTTTTGAAGAAATCCAAGAACTATCTGTACATAGATTTAAGAAGATAGTAAAACAGAAGCTATCTAAGAAAGGGTACTATAAAGTTTTTGATTTTATAGATGACAAGAACGCATTTGAATGAATTGTTCGCTCCGCAGGCTATTGTTAACGTGGCAATGCTGCCAGCCTTTTAGGCATTTTTCCTGTTGACAGTGAAGCGGATGATTTTTTTGATGCCCTGTAAGCCCCCCCCCCCCCCCCCTTTTTGTCTTTTCTTTTACTGTAAATAATAGTTAAGTTATCATATTATATACTATGAGTGTGTAAATAAATATATTTATATACTAGCTGCCCCCCACGGTTTCACCCACGTAACGGTATGAAAAATGGATTAAGACCGATTTTCAGACCTACCGAATATACATATAAAATGTCATAAGAATCGATCAAGCCGTTTCGGAGGAGTTCGCAGACAAACACTGTGACACGAGAATTTTATATATTAGATATCAATTAGAATTTAATAAGTATGGCAATAAAGTAAATTGGAAACTAATGGTATCCTGATATCATAAAAAGATTTCGATGTTTATTTTAAGGATAAAAAAAAAACTTGCCTGAACTAATATAATGAGCATAAAACGTAATTAGGTCACTATATACATTTTTATTGTCATTTTTTTTTATGGAATTAGCCGGAACTAAATGTTTTACATGTATATAAGCTATTATAGCTCCCTTTGAAGCATTATAATATTTTTTTCTTTTTATGTTAAATGAGCTTACGTTTGGCCATCGACTGAACCCAGGAGGAGTCAAGACGAGGCCGAGGATGTAGCACGCTTGCCCAGAAAAAGCCTATTCACTCTGGCCTTGAAGACATCTAGGTTATAGGAGTCAGGAAACACAGACTTCGGAAGTGAGTTCAACTCCTTCGCTGTCCGCATAAGGAACAATGAAGCAAACATATCATAGTAACATACCAACTAAGCCGTTGGTGGTAGATAGGTGACACAGATAGGCTGGAACAAAGCAGAACAAATAGCAGTGCCCGTTAGTCGCAGGCCCCGTTGGCACAATTAGAAAGCATCGTCTAAGTTTACACAACATGAAGGTACAACTGATTTTGGTACATATTATTTTGTTATAAATTTCATAATAATAAAGCCTCACAATACATCTATATTCTGTTCTTTTTCGTCGCAAAAACTCAAACTTTAAAGGACTCTGGCAGTATCATTCGTTAAGCTACTCAATAATGTCATAATAAAGTTAATGTGATTACTATGTACTACGTTACTACTATTAGTATTTTAAACTAATAGAATCACATAATATTTGCTATCATTAGTAATTGTCTACGTAATATTTCAAAAGCCATATTATTCAAGGCGTACATCCCTGTTCACGAATATTGCACTTTTCAACGAACTCTTTGTCCGTAGGCCTGCTATCGGGCTGTTTCTTTCATTTTTCTCCTCTTTTTCCACTTTCCTGCAGTCCCGTCTTCACATAAACTATTTGAATGTACAGCTGGAACGCTGCAAGCTTTGCAAGTTTTCTTTTTATTAACCCAGTTCATATAGCGCCTAATGTAGTGTGGAAAATAACCAGGGAGAATTGTTTGCCTTTCTACAGAACAAATTTCATTGAACCGTTGTTCTAACAAAGGTATGTCCATGTTTGAGCCCCTATAGGTAGTGAACATACACATAACTAATGTAGTTTTAGATCGAGGTCTGCAATGACTTTTAGTAATGCATTTTCTGTGTTGACTTACTATTATTGTAAATGTAGTTTGTATGCAATTTTATTGCTCTCAGTTCGGAAATACGGGAAATACTAATGGAAAATTGTTCGGCAATTTTTTATGTGAACAATAAAAATGGAAAATACTGAAACCAATTTACAACCAATCAACCATGTTGATATATCAATTATTAAGAATCAAATGTAATTGGGATAACAACAGTAAATAAAAAGTTATATTATGATGACTAGCAAAAAAGATTAAATTTTATTTACAAAATAGATACGTTTTAAAAACATTTCAATCAATTTGCAGTATTATTAGAGCGAACTGATCAAACTGTAAATAACGCAATCCTATACTATTGAAATTTTCCTGCTACTACCAAAGCTGTATAAATCAATTGCAACCTATTAAATCTAGCGTCAGATTCCTGCAAAATCGAATGCATGCGTACAATTACATTTACAATTACAAAGTTCAAGTGTATGTGAGTGAGGCTGTGGAGTGCAGTACGAAGCACGAGCTGCGGCGACGCGGCCGGCGGCGACCTACTGACCGGGGTGAGAGGTCGATGCACCGCCTTACCCCACCGGTGCAATTGACCCATGGACCTAGAAATTAACGGACGTGCCAAAGAGATGAATGTTATTTTTATTATGAAAGAAAATACGTATTAAAAAGAGATAAGTGATATATAACATTTAAGTTGAGATAGAAACTTGAAAAATATACATATGCTTGTTACATTAAAATATGTAGCCGAAGCTGTTAGATCTAATAAACGTATCTAATTTACTTGACATATTATTGTCTGATGGAAAAAGAAGTGCAATTGACTTGAGGTCTTAGAAATAGACGTAAACTCAAGTACCTACGTTTCAAAAATGCTTAGTGACAATAAGTATTACATATTAGATACGATCTTAAATTGAGTAGATAGACACACTTATGGAACTTATTGATATGTGAGATAGTATTATAGGTGTCTGATATTATCTTAGATAAGTAAATTATATGTTACCCTGGTTGTCACAGATAGCGAGTAAGGAAAATCTGCATCGATTGATTGAGCTTACCTACTATGGCAATAATAATTAAGCACTATTGAATACTTTATGAATGAAAATTTTAATGGTTATTAATTATTCGTATTGAGCTAAAATATTGCCTACAAGTAAAGTGCCTTAGAGAGAAGCTTAATTTACTTAGAGCGTCTCTTCTAGAGCAGTTTGGTACATAATAATATGCAAAGACTTTTTAGGTATAGAGTTCATCTTGTATTCATACTGACTGTATAATTAAAAGTAATGAAATTATCTTATTTTCTTGTTTTTATTTTTTCAGTGAGATTGTGTTCAAATACAGGTCTCTACACAGTAAAAAAAACGAATGATTCATTTATTTATTTGTTTAAAGACGTAGCTGACATATCTATGTCAGTGTTAAAAGTCATTACACACTTCAAAGTTCTCTTTTGAAGTTTTTTGGTCCTTATTTAATTGTCTAAATCATTTATAAATAAGTTAATTGAAGCAAATACCATTCTATCAGGTAATCGGTTCCAATTCTGTACCACCACCACGACTGAGGAAGTGGAGTGGAGTGTTTGTATTAGATAATGGAAAATTAATGAATTTTATAATAATACCCACGAGGATTTAATGCGCTCATTAATTACAAATATAAAATGTAAGTTATAATTTCTCGTGGAGATTTTATAGGTCTCAATGAGGTTTTAACTAAGGTATGGTTTGCTACGTTATGTTTAGTTACCGTAGATTTAATTTAATTTATTTTATGTAATTATACACTTGTGTAGGCTGTTGGATAATTAGATCTCGTCTATTTTACATTAAATTTTAATATTACACTATTGGTTTTGGCATTCTTAAAAACAAAGTTTATATGGATACTAATTTAAATCACCTATAAAGTCCTATACCTATAAAGAAATAATTTAAAAGCCCTACCTTTACCAAATTAACGTTATATAATACGATATACCTCGATAGCATTCTTAACTTAAAAATGTAACTGTTCTGGGAGAGCAGCATTATGTTTTAATTTTATTTGTCTGAAAATAAATGTCAAAAAAGTAGTAGGTATTATTAGTTGTATTGGGTTTTACATTCTCTCGTTTTTCATGAAATGTTAATAAAATTAATTCGTGTGGATGTCGTTTTTACGAAACCAATGAGCTAATCAACGATTACTATGAGATCATTTCTAAAAAAAGAGGTTTATCGAATGAAAACATTGTTCTTCATGACTAACCTAATATAGGATTTGAAAAAATGGCATCTGAAATTATGCAATCGGAACATTATTTTTCAGAAGCAAGAGTAAACGCTTAAGTTTAGGATTGACGCATATTTGAAGTTATTGCAGGATAATTATTCCTGTGGTAACGATTAATTATAATCATAAATTAACCAATTTCTTAAACTTCTTTAAAAAAACATGAAAAACATCAAGCAAAATTACTATGAAGTTAAATGACATAGTAATCCCAACATGTGACACGGCGTAGTGTGCATCACTATAACTATAACTAGGGAACTGTTGAAGAGCACATTTGCACTCCGCACTGTGCCGACAGTCGCAGTGGGGTATTGTGTGGCACAAAGCAAAAACTTGATGGCCTACAAAACAAGTAACAACGGCAGTGTTACGCACGTTTCAGTTATTTTAAACTCATTTTTCAAATCGTTGTGAAAATGTTTCAATAACAAAATTTAATTCAAAGTCAAAGCCATTTATTCAGTTTAGACCCTAGGATACTTATGAAGGTTGAATTTACTGAAGTTACCACCGATTTGGAAGTCGCCTTCAACTGAGAAGAACCGGCAAGAAACTCAGCAAGGTACCATTTTTTATATATATATTTTTTATAATGTGACTGGCTATTGGCTATATTTTTTCTTTTTTTCGGGATAAACTTTTTGCAACATTTGCAGGTGTCTTTTCGTTCAGCTGTTTAATAAAATAAAAGAGAAATGTGTCTTGTAAATGCTTGATGATAAATATAAGTAGTTTGTTTCGGCAGCTGAGCTTGACTGCCGATTCTTTTGTAGATTTTTAGATAAATGCTTTGCATTTTTGGCTACATTATCAGTTAGTACGGTTACCCTAGTGGTCAAATATAAGTTTACATAAGTCAAGTAATAAAATAAATAAATAAAAACACAACAATTCATGTACATTCATTCTTTATAATAATTTCCGATAATCAATAGAAAGTAAGAGTTTCTACGTATATTGATGAGTGGTTTTCCAATAATGTTATGTACCTATTTTTCATGGAATATTTTTCCATTCATAAAATTGAACATCTATTTTGAAATACGTTAATTTGTGTAAATAAACAAACGTGAAGGTAGGATTATAATAAATTAAAGCTATATAATGTTTATCACATGATTTTATCTGTTCATCCTACTAATAGTATGAATGTGGAAGTTTGGATGGATGGATGGATGTTCGTTACTCAATCACAGCAGAACAGGAGAACAGATTTGGATGAAATTTGGCACAGGGATAGATTTTAGTCTAGAATAGCACACAGATTACTTTTTATCCCGGGAAAATATAAAACCCCTCGGGAACGCGGGTGAAACCGCGGGGCGGAAGCTAGTTTCCTATAAAATTAAATAGTAATCATTATTATTGTTTAAATTTGCTTCGTTAGAACGCATAAAATCTTATGAGGACCGTGCAAATAGTAGGTACAGTGGCTAAAATTTGAACTTGTTTAGTATATCATTAATATTTAGTATTTAGCAAGAGTTCAATAAACCACAACAAGGAGTAAAAAGAAAACAAAAAATAAAATATTTCGATTTTCAAAATCGACAATTACGAAATCATGTCGCAATAAAATATGTATCTAGTTAACGCGAAAACTGTAAAAACCATTCGTAAAGTTAGTCTAAGACAAAGAGCAGTTAACGTTTACACATTAAGCACTCAAGTTACAGTAGTGCCGGGTTTACACGCGTTACTTAACCAGAGCAGTCCTTTTTGACCCAGATAGCCGCACCACGATTGCAGGCGTAGACATGTCGTCGCCGTCTGAACTACAGATGCTTGACCTTCGAGCTGAAGATGTGCCAGGAGCTTAATCGATAGAGTGATGTGCTATTTTTGTCCTACATTGAGAATAATACAATGGAAACAGATTTTTTGGAGAGTGTTTCAAATATTTATAAATTACAGTACATTTAATAGATACCAAAAAAGTTATTATTGTTCTTTCAAAGTAACATTTAAGAATATAGTTTGATGGCAGGAAAAGTATAAAGTGAAGTAAACAAAAATGATCATTCAAATCATTAGGAAGGTGATTCGTTTCGCCTGCTAAATTCCAATTACTTATTACGGCTTTCGCAAATTATAACAATTTAACACATTGTGTATGAATTTTCACAGAAATAGACAAAAAATGTCTATCCTTAAATGTACTTATTTTATCAAGGAATGATGCCTAAAAAACTGCATTGAACACATTGTCAAAAATTCTTAAAGACGTGTAGACTTTAGACTTTATAACTCTGGTCTCTGAACTTTCTCTACGTTTTATAATAAAACATGCATAAAGTAATTAATATAATTAGGTCAAAAACATAAACAAAATTATGCAAAAAGTAATATATTATATGAAAAATTCCATCCATTCGTGTAATATCTATCAAAATTAAGGAGATCCAATTAGTGGCGGTGTTAAGCCAACGTATTTATTTGCTTAAGCCAAGCACTGTGGCGTTTCGCTGCAGATGTTATACCTTCCCACTGAATCGCTCTTAATCCTTTGATTTACAATTCACTACTATATAATTGTAATACATTGTTTATCTAGAATTGTAAAATGGTGAAGAAAATTTGTGTTAAATTATGAAAAAACTAACGAAAATACAATATATTGATATGTTTTGTGACTTTAATTAAAAATGTGTATAATCACTCTATTTTCAATTATATTATATGTTATTTTTAAGTACAGGTTTTACATAGCAGATATACTTACTGCTTTTTAATTTAAGATGTTGTAAGTAAACTCGGGAAACGGACTCAGTAATTTGAACCCATAATAAGTTATTTTGTCGTTAATATTGGTTGTTTAGTTTGTAAGAAGATAATAATGATGGTGAAAGGTGAATTATATTATATACTAGCTGTCCCGACAGACGTTGTCCTGTCCAACTCATACACAAAATTTCATCCAAATCGGTCCAGCCGTTTATCCTATCTCTCAAGTTGGACCAGACTGCTCACGGTGTGCCAATTTAGTTTAAAATCGGTTAAGTAGTTTAGGAATCCATCGCGGACAAACATCGTGACAGGAGATTTATATGTATACAGGGTGATTTTGTTATCACTGGCAATACTTGCAGGGGTGGAAGTACTCATCAATGTGAACAACTTTTATTATAGGGCTAACTCTGATATCGCGTAAAATAATACGGTTGCTTCATACATTTTGGTCGAGTAGGTATTGAACTTTTGTGTGGAACAGCTGATAATTTTTTCATGATTTCACAGTTAGTCTCATTATAAAAGTTGTTCATTTTGATGAGTACTTCCACCCTTGCAAGTATTGCCAGTGATAACAAAATCACCCAGTATATTAAGATTATTATACTACTAAGTAATTTCGTAAATCATGATTCATGTATATTATCTATGAATAATAAAAATATGTTTGTCTATGGATTATAATGGTTGTATTAAATATTGACTGTTTTTTTATATATATTTTTTACTTTATATCTAAAAGGTCATTTAAACGGCTCCTCCCATTTAATAAGAACTTGTCTAACGTTACCATATATAATATGTAATATTAAATATGGTAATAGCTTTTCCTTGCGGTTTCGCCCGCGTCTCCGGCATAAAAAATAACCTATAAGCTTCCTCAAGAATTGGACTATCAAATGCAAAAAGATTTTTTCAAATCCGACTGGTAGTTCCAGATATTAACGCGCTCAAATAAACAGAAAAACTCTTCAGCTTTATTATATTAGTACCTATAGATATATACTAACTAATTAACTTAATTAAAAAGTTTAAATAATTTGTCATTTTTAATTGTTCCAATTTCTGAATTTTATATTTTGTCAGTGTAATACTCCGCTACGAAAAAGGTTTCAGTAACTTTCAATGTTTAACGATACCAACAAACGATCCAAAACAAATATACATAATTAAAGTAAAACTACCAGTTAGATTACATCGCGCTAACCGAACTATTCACCTGATTACTTAGGCTGTATTAATATAGGGAA
Organism: Tetheella fluctuosa; assembly: GCA_951216915.1. Lineage (NCBI taxonomy): Eukaryota > Metazoa > Arthropoda > Insecta > Lepidoptera > Drepanidae > Tetheella > Tetheella fluctuosa. The sequence continues at coordinate 11,652,406 of OX578216.1, read as the reverse complement.
AGCAGCATAAAAATAGGTCATATATTGGCGAATGAACGGGACGGAAAATAGTGCAACAAATTGTGGTATAGCATCTTCTCGCTCCCGCGCCGGAAATCAATAATGGCATCTCGCCACGTGGAGGCAGGAAGCAAAGCCCGATCCATTTACACTAGCCAAACGTCGCAAACGGTCGACTTTGACAACTCTCCATTATTAGAAAATTGAATCCGATCGTCTTGGTTTCTGTTTTACTAAGGTACTCAGTATACTGAATATTCCAAGGCGTGATTGGATTTGGGTGAATGGGAGCGGTTCGAATGCGAAGCGAATGATTTATTTTGACGTCAATGACGAAATGAAACATTGGGCACGAAACTTTGATTAGGATTCTGTAATTGTTTACCTACAAATATGCTATCAATAGTATAATGAATATTTTTATCTATTCTCAAAGATTTACAAAAGAAAAAAGTAAATATTATATTAATCTTCCGAGTAATGAACCCCTTAGACTCAAAAACAGTTTCTGTAAATTGTGGTATTTTATGAATACGGTGATCTTAAAATAAATGAACACTACAGAATTTTTAAGCCAGTAGCGACATCTCTTGTTATAGGACGCTGAAAAGCGCAATGTAAACTACATGGCTTAGTTGTTTAGTTAAGTACCAAAAAGAGCTTTCAACTACAAGAACCACGTATATGAACCAAACTGGGCAGAAAGCTTATCAAACTATTCCACTGAAATTAATAGAGGGCGGTAGCATCGAAATATTGTTTTAGTTTCAGTGTTTTCCGTAGATGTCGCCACGAGCGTCGACTGGCGGGAAATTGAAGAAACTCTATGGTTCACAGCTGAAAATCAGTTATGTCGCATGGTATCTACTTCAAAATACAGATGGAGCTAAAGTAGATGTTTTAGTTTATTCATTTTGTTCTTAGATAAATCTACCACATGCATATTTTGTAGTGATATGTATCTCATATTTTGCACTACTGGCAAAATAATAAATCGTGAAAAATCACATTCAGTAGGAGTACCAATGGCGCTATATGAAATCTGGTATAAGTGCACAGGCATTGGTACTCTAGTTCGCGGCACCAAAGAAGTCCCCAAAAAGTACAATTATTGTAGGTATATGTGAGAGTCCCGAAAGCGAAGCTCTAGTAAGTAGATTATAAACTAGAGTTCGCGCCACCAAAGAAGTTCAACCTCTTTTGATGAGAATATATAAAATAAAATATTTTTATTCATTCAAATAGGCCTTCACATGCACTCTAATACGTCGCGAGTTGGTTCGTTGTCAACACGCTTCGGATGGTTGCCTTTGCTGAAAAAAGTCAGTTCTTCTCAAAACATAATTTAGATGTGTCCTACAAGAGCTAACGCTATACCCCCGAGTATTGTACCAGACAGTCGATCATCAACGGTTCTAATACGTTCGTTTAATCGTTATAACGGCAAAAATAAAAGTACAAGTCATAGAAGCGTGTACTCAGTCTTAAAAAATAAATGCGCACTGTGTGACTTTAACAGAGCTAAAAGACAAATATTTTAATATACTAATGATATTTTTCCATAAATATAGTACGACGGAACAGTTTGTACTTTAAATGTATCAGTTTATTGGAACAAGAAATTAGATACTCTACAGTTGACGTTCAGGGATACTAAATAACAAATAGCGTCTGAATATAGTTTAACAGCGATATAAGCGATTCTTAAGCCCCACGTATGCGTCGTGGGATTCAGTATACAGTTATAACTGTCATTTCTTTTTTGTTATCTTATAAAATTAAGATTTTCCCTGTCCACAATATGAATTTTTATGTTGTTACCTATTATTGCAATTACTTACTACTTAAACTCATAAAACTATAGCTTGCAAATGAACTCACATAATATCCCCCAGCTTAAGCCTCGTGTGTATAAGTGCACATGTCTTGTGGTCGGAGGCGGCGAGGGCGGCGCGTCGGCGGCGCACCGGGCGTGGCGACGCCGGCGGAGAGTCTGCGCCCGCGCCGCCGCCCGCGGCGATGATCCGCCGTACGCCCGGCGAGCTGCCACGCCGCCGCACCGACGCATGCCGCCCTCCCACGCCGCCCAGCATCCTGCCGATAATAGATAGAGCATGTTAAAGTGTTATGTTGGAAAATTGGGGAATAACTGAAAGTATGGGATTTTTGTATGAACTTAAAGACACCGATATTTTTGCGTTCGATAACCAGTTTATTCAGTAAGGTTATAGGCTACTTTTTATCTTGAGAACGCAGATGAAACCACGGGGGACAGCTAATAAATAAATAAGATATACCTTCACTCCCAATAACCTGAAAGATGTATAATTTAAATTAAATCGACATATTTTAAATTACAACAAGAAGAGTGACGAGCATAGTGAACGCCTCTCAAGCATTTCACCCATCTCAGGCATTATCTTTTTCATTTCTAAACAACGAAACGTCACATGCACCATTTCAACCTGGGAATCGAACCCCAGGACTATGAGTTTTATAAATTAATTTTGTGCATATATACAGATTAAACACAAAAAAGGAAGTGGTTTGCATTAAGTTCCTTGGAACTCGTTTGAATTGTGACACGAGAATTTTATATATAAGATAATATAACAAAATCCTTTTACAGTTTAAATTAAAACTGAAAGTACCTCACCAATATCTGAAATGTGAAACCTGTTGGAAAATTTAAATTGGAATTATTTTAGAAGAATTTAGCTTAAATTGTTTGTTATTTCGCCTTAGATCGGATAAAGTTTAATTTCAAATTAAAATAACCGCAACCAATGGGCAATTTTAAAATAGCCTGACTTGCCTTTTGAGATCCCCAAGTACTCAACCGTGCTTACTCGCTTAGCACTTAATATTTTAAGCATCCCTATTTACCCTCCTCAGTTTCGTTAGCCTTTAAACTATAATCATCATCACCATCATCTCAGCCGCAAGACGTCCACTGCTGGACATAGGCCTCCTCTAAGGATCTCCAATGATAAAAACTTATTGTACATTTACATTTGACTAACAGAACCATGAATTTGAAACGTATTTTAACAATATACAAAAGTTTATAACAGGATGAGTTCGAAGTTTGAAAATTGTTTTCGAAATTCAATCAAAACAATTACCTGCTTTCTGTTATGTTTCATAGCAAATAATTCACTACATAAATTAAATATTTAATATAATGTTTTGTACAATATTCATTGTTTATTTATAAAGCTTTATTATAATCGATAACTGAGTTAACTAGACGTCATGAATTTAATTAAAATGGCGTCCGTTCCATGACACTGAAATCTGTCACTTAAAGCTTAGCCGAGGTACGAGAGAGAAACTTATAAAAAATAATTTGAAGAACAGAAAACTTAATATTTTCTTATTCGTTTCAATTTTAAAAACATATGGAACGTATCCCCCCTTTGATAAACAAGGTTAAGATAACATTTTGTTAGTTTGTTTACACATTTGACAGCCAGTTGTCATACCTTACTAGTGAAGGCCCACTTCATTTTAATTGTTTTTATAATAAGGGGAATAACATTTTGTTTAGTTCTTATTTGGGGTAATTTTATAAAAAAATATTATAATTTAAATAAAATAATATAAAAATGTAATATTTTACAAGTAGACCCTGACACGATAATGAAATTGTAGATAATAAGTAACTTTGTAAGGAGATGGGTAATAAGGTTTACCAACCTACACCAGGTTCAATGTTCTATAAGTTTTAGTCCAATTTCTAAAATTTTCCCATAAATCCATTCAAGTAAACGATGCGTCGCCGGTGTAATTTAAGATAAAAACAACACTTACAGCACTTTTATTTTTTATACACCACCTGTACCTAAACATCGACTCGGATTTACCATCAGATTTAATTTTATTACTTTTTTCGTAAAACATGCATTCAATTTCATATTCGATCAATCAAATATAATTTGAATACTTTTCTAACCATAGATATATTATAACAAAAAAGTAAAATAAAAGCAAGATATAGATTTATTTATTTATTGTTATATATATGTCTATGAATTATTTAGTACCTACTTTACTTTAATCAACGTAACTTAAACACGTATCATGGTTGAGTAAATACTATAATATACATTACCATTTTGGCGATGCCTACGCGCTCAAAGATCAACAGGTAGATGAATATGAGAGTATTTGATGAAATTTGGAGTTCAATGCCAGACCTATACGTAAAGTAATAAATATAAAGGTTAGATTATTGTTCTATGTATTTCATTTAACTTTTTTTACTCAATTTTTTTCTCAATTTGTGTCAAATGTGCTCATATTATTTGCCTATTTTCAATATGTGCCACTGAGACATGCATTATGTAAGATATCTCATTAAAATTATTTTAGTTGATTATTATGATTATTGTTATGTTTATTATGGTTTCGTTAACATGTTTTTATAAATACTAGTTTAAAATAAAAATAACTTATTTATAATAACTTCACACGTTATATTAAAGCCGAAGATTTCTCTGTACATCTATAATATTTCTAAGATTGAAAGTTGGGTCCCTAATACTGAGTCAACAGAGTAAAGATCCCGGCATTGTATTGAGGATAATGTCAGCTTCGTGCGGTAGCTGGTGTCGAACGATAGCCATTCTTGTTACGTAGTCCTAATAAAATTGGATTTGCTGTTTTGTTTTAGGATTTTGTTGCATTTATTTTTAAACGACCAGTAAAAAATGGATTTTAAATATATTTATACCCTGTATTTTTAGTTAAATATGTTTGTAGGTAAGGTTATTTAAGGCGATCAAAATATAGAACACGACTAAATGCAAAAAGCGTATATTTAGGCAAACATGATAACATATTTTGCTATACTCGTAGCACATCCTAGAAGTTTCGTAGCCGTAGCAAACTTTCCTCTACGTCAATTCTGTAGAATGACGTAATTTTATGGCCCACGTGAAGTGAAAAATATTTCTAACGAAAAAATGGTTTGAATTACAGACATCATGCATTTTTGAGGTTCAATTGAATCGATGAAAATTCGGACAAATATATTTTTTTATACAGGTACTACTTAGGTTTTACTTACGACATGCATACAGCTATTTATGTGCAAAACAACGTTTGTAGTTCGTAGCAAATCATAGCTGGCGGTGTTCGAAGCATCGTAGCTGCACGAAGCGTCTAAGTTTTAAGGCATGTATTTCATAGAACAAAGTTTTGAAAGTACGTAATAAATGTTAAAAAAATACGTGCATCCCAGATTTTGTATAAAGATGTAGGTTAAATCAAGGCTTTCACCCTTCAAAAGAATCTTTTATTTTCCCAGAGTAAAACTTATGATATAATTGAATCTAAAATATTATTTAATATATATGCCTAGTTTTAACAAATCCGTGAAGTAGAACGATGTGTATCAGTTGCAAGCATACCTGCACACTTAAATTTATTTGTTAGTGGGAAATGTGTACATTTTTTATGACCATATATTATATATCATTACAGATTTTACGACCCAACATATTATAGTAGGTGGCATATCACCCTATTATCTAAAGGCCTTGACCAAAATCCTTACATACTGTCAGAACTCATCAACACTGCACACTTAAATTATAGAGTGTTTGCTTACCACGCGAATCTCTAATCAGAATATCACAAACTTTGCCACACGAATCTAAACTTTATGGGCAACTTAATATCTAAATCAAAGGGTGGATCGCCCTTAATTTGATGATACGGGATATAAGCTGTTAAGTTAGTTGCCGTCGTATGGGCTTTGGGCAATGAGATTGTATCGGTTCACATTAATAGGTAAATGGCTTTCGTTAAAGAAATTGTATTTTGATAGTTATATTTTAAATTAAGAAGTTGAAAATCTGCCGCCAACAACCTACTGTGTTTCATCAGCTGCATTTGAGTGACAGTTTCTTGTAGGCTTTGTGTGCTTGCCACCTTCGGCCACGTCATCACTTATCATGTAGTAATATTTTATTTTATTGTACATTTACTTATTATAAAATTTAGATGTTTATAATATTCAAATAATTATTAAAATTACCTTGTACCTATATTTCAAATTATGACAAAGCTTTATTGAACAAACACAAAAAAATTATCCATTACCTCATATTTGTGCCTCTTACACAAATGCGCCTATGTAAAAGCTTTTCGTTCGTAAAAATAATATCCAGACTTCAACATAGCCGTAAGTCATCAAGAAATTAAGGTCATAAACCATAATTGAACGTTTATTGCTTAATAAGAAAAGTAATATGCCTGTAAAAAATGTCTAGTTACCTATAGCTATACCCATCTAGTTATCTATAATACTAATCTCATAGAAGCAATCAAGGAGCGTTGGCTGTGACAAAGTTGGACTTTTCAAATTTAAATGGGGTGGTAGACAGATGGAAACTCAGAATTCAATTTCGGGGAGAATTTCCGCATCGTTCAGTGGGGTGCAATAATAGGTAGGATGGGGATTTTTGTCGCTTATTTTCTCAACCTGTAGAAGATTTGATTGGGGTCAATGACCATGGATTGTAACAATCCTTAGTGGTAGTACACGGTAAGAGAAACATGTTTATAAAGTAGTTTATGCTTTTAGATAAATAACAAATATCTTCAATCATTCATTCAAAAAAGTTTGACATTTAAAACTTAAAGCTAAATACACTACATACAGGATGTTTGAATTTTATTTAATATATTTTATTTTAACTTTATCTGGGACAGCAACCAGTCTTAAACTAGAAATTCATACATGGTTCACTTTTATTAAATTTTATGCATATATTATGAAATAATATAAAGTTCAAGATGCAGCTTTATTTTTAGAAGCTTTATTTAAAATATGAGAGAAAATTGTGAGTTTAAAGAAAATAATATTCTTTTTGGAGGTAATTCTCAGTTTATTAGAGTAAAGCAAAGATATGACCCATAAAGTTTATACTCTTAACATGATGGCACTAAAAACTGTCATACGTGAGTTCACTATTTTTATTTATGTCAGTTCTATAAATGTAAATCCACCCCTTTTCATACACCTCTCTAGCTTTTTTACAAATATAAATAAAGTAACCAAAACCCACATTCCTTGTCGAATCCACTTAATAATTCGTATCACACGACTTCGATTTATAGCGAGGGTACAAAAATAAAGATGTTCCTAATTCTTTGACTTCCCCTTTTCTACGGAAAATTGCTTCTTTATGGCTACCCGAGGTATCAATAGTGTAATAAAGTGTGGGTTTTGGCAACAGTAGCTTTAATGTGTTTGAAGATGATAAAAAAAGGATAATTTGGCACTCATGGCGATAATCTTCGCTATTCAAAGTTCATTCAAGGGGCAATGTATACGTTTCTATAACAAAGTACCCAAAGAAATTCAAGAACTATCTGTGTATAGATTTAAAAAGCTAATTAAACAAAAGTTATGTAAGAAAGGGTACTATAAAGTTTATCTTATCTTAAATTATATTAATTAAAAAAAACTATAAAAATATGCCTTGATGAGTTTCTTGCCGGAGTCTTCTCAGTCCAAGTGTATTCCGAACCAGTGGTAGAATCATTTTTATTGTACCGTAACGTTCATAAGTGCCTTATAAGGGCATAAACTGAATAAATGAGTTTGTAGTTGAAGTTGAAGTATTGTTGTGAAATTACGCTTAAAAACGCTCAGCGTTAGTGCATAAACTTGTATTAAAAAGCCATGAGATATATTTTCAGCCGACAGATAAAATATAAAATTACATTTCAATTATAAAAAATATGAAAGGTCTCAAAAGATAAATACCTTCGTACATTTATTCGATTTCACATTTTCGTTCAACAAATGATTTTATATCGTACCTGGGGGACGCGTTTGCAATATGTGAATTAAAAGAGAAACCAATCCACTCTAGATGAATCAAATGAATTTTAGTAAAAAAAAATTTTAGGTACCTATGTTTAATAAGAGTATTTCAATATACTCCAACCTTCATTCTTAGCGTATTGAAGACCTATAACTAACCTTATAAAAACCTTAAAATTTCTTAATATTTTATTAATGACGAAAGTGGCTACGATTTTGATTATTAATTAATATTGCTCATCAATTTCATGGAATAATAGGGATATAGTGTAACGTTACAAACTAAAATAATAATTATGAGTTAGTATGGAAAATTTGGGGAACACTGGAATTTGGACTGCGCCGACATGTCCCAGAGATTCTTTAGCGGATATAAACTGTCGACTAGAAAATATTGAGTCGTCTTGTTTTTCTTACTACGGAGGAAATAAACATTTATTTACAAACAAAATATTATAGATCAAGATTTAGAAGAATCTGTTTTAAGAAGAGTATTAATGTGAAACCTTCATGAATACGCTGAAATATTTATAGGCTTTTGCCCCGCGATTTCACTATAAAAAAGGGAAATTTAAACCTTCGAATAAAAGATGCTGAAAAGCAAAAAATAAAAATAACCTTTAAGCCCTACAGTAATGTATACTACCTAGATAATGTCGAGTCGGCGCCAAGCAAACAAGCACGTATTTGGCTTTCGTATATTTATTATATGTAAATTATATATATGTTAATATAAATTATAAAATTGTGTAAACACATTAAATTTAGAGTTATTATTCAACCTTAAGAAAGATATGGCTTTAGTAGATATTAATTATATTACCTTATGTAGATATTATGTCTTTGGCAAAACGCTAAATCACTAAAATATATGAAGTAAGTAAATGTAACCAATATTATATACCTTATATTTAAAAAATGGTCATAAAAAGAATGTAAACTCGCTGGGTTAAAGCTATGTATTTGCTCAGATTAACGCATCATAATTTTTTCATGGTTTTACTTTAAATATGGTTGTTAAATTATGTACATTGTAAAGAAAAAGCTTCACGTAATGTAAATCTGGAACTGTCTATGCAACGTGAGCTCTACTCGTACATATACAAGTTACATATTTTTTTATCCATTTGGAACGTGAATTGTTTTTTCTCATCTACGAATAGGTACATACGTTGAATGCACTCGACGGGCCTTTAAATTTTATTGAAGGCTTTTTCATATCCCAACGTTATGGAACTTGGAAACTCGAAAAGAGTACTTTATTGTTAATGACTTGTGATGGTATGTGGTGTGGTGTGTGAAGTGATAATGTGGCCGAAGGTGGTAAGTATACATAGCCTATAAAGAGCCAGTTCTTTAGTTCTCAAGTGAAGCTGCCGGAACATACCGGTGTGTGGCGACAGATTTTCAACATGAGGTACTATAAAGTATCCTACCACCGTGCTATGGTTCCCTCACGATGTTTTCCTTTACCGAAAGCTCAAACTCGTTGTAGGTTTCCACGACCTTTGTCACGGGATTTGACGTCACTACCACTGAGTTATCTATTGCTTTTAAAAAATAGTTTTTTTACTTTTATCTGTGCTTTCTTGCTGACTCCAAAATAAATGCCTTATTTTTTTATAATTCTAAAACATTAATATAAAGTTAATCAATGCATTTTTCCAATAGTTGTAAATTCTACCTCTTTCCAACGTAGTATAGAAAACAATTTACATTATACAATCTAACAGTTTCCATGATAAAACAAACACTCACCTATCTTTGACGTAACAAACAAATAAGTGCGAGTAATACCTTGGAGACAGGTTTGAGGATGGCCTGCCGCTGTGATAGATACGGGTGACTGGTTTGACAAGGGTCAAACTACGTGCCATTATGAATTCAGTCGAAGAGTTAGGGTACAGGGTCAATTTGCATCAATTTCAAATGTCAGTAATTGATTTTATAGTCGTGTTATTAAGGTCAGATTGTAAGTTGATCTTTTATACGTTTATAACTTGCAATTTATAATTCTACTAGCATAGCAAAGTGCCTCGAGCTCGAATGGATAATAAAGTAAACCATTTATAACGTCTTTTAATTACAGAATTAAGGCTTACTGTACCTATCCTAACTATAATAATATTATAAATGCGAAAGTGAGTTTGTTTGCTTGTTACCTTTTCACGCTTAAACCGCTGAGCCAATAGCAATGAAATTTGGTATGCATATAGCCTATGGTATGGAGAAGAACATAGGCTACTTTTGATCCCGGGAAAACATAAGGTCCCTGGGAAACGCGGGTGAAACCGTGGGGCGGAATCTAGTTAAAGAATATTATATGGATACTAAATGTTGAGTAGACTTTTAATTGCCCATCTAAAATATGGAATGCAAGTTACTCAACAAATCTTCGTGCTAGTGATATTAATGTACCATCTTGATAAATTGTGAATGCATGACAACAAATATACTCAAATATTACAAAGCACTTTTTGCCCCGACGATACATATCTATTCGAAACCAACTCTCATATTATTAGAAGTCACACTTCTCGGCACAACTTATCTTGTTATAGAGGTCGTCTCCACAAACCGCAACATTTCCGACATTTGATCGCACAAGGCGCACAGCTCTCCGCTCCCACATAACTTTGCAATAAATGGGTATGAATGTTTTTTATACGCTATGGTTTTGATGCATGAAGATTTTCGACTATGTTTCATATTAAGTACCTAATAGGGAAGATGCCTGTATTCAAAATAAATTATCAAACACTGTCCAACGTATAAAACATCTAAAAAAGGGGTGAAACCACGATTATTTTATAAAATTTATTCTTTTTATGATTTTTAATCACCATTTTCTTTCACTCTACACTCACTCGTCACTCCTACAATTAAAACGAGTCTAACGACACCTCATGATAAAATCCATCAAGCTGTTTAGAGGACAGGGCGTGCCAAAGAAATTGACATACATAGATATCTACTTACATATATCTTTACATACATACTGCACTCAAAAAACATAATCCTCCTTCTGTAGCATTCCGGTAATAAAAAATAAAATACTTTTTATCCTGGAAAAATATTAAATCTCTCGCGAACGCGGTGCGGCAACTAGTACCTCAGTAAATATTATTTGAATGAAAGTGAGTATTAGGGATAGAGATTTTGGATAAGAGAGATACGACAATTCTTTAATGATTTATAGATACGAATTATAAAAAAATGTAGCTTATAATATGCAACTTATATAGTTCATAGTAAGTAGTTTGTTGGCAACAATGAATTACAGGTCAGGAAATTACTAAGTTACTTATAAAATTCAATCACATTATACAAAAATAATCATAAAAAATAACAACCTCCCAGCATGTTAAGTATAAATAAATATAAACGTGAAATCGTCGCGCAGAGGTACGTGTAGGCTTTTAATGTTTCGCCCCTTTGAGACTGCGATATTAAAGCACGATGGAACTGTAACTCAAAAACATACACAAATATTTTTACTTTTACACCTTTATATGGTTAGCTCTAATAATAAAGGGGATGGAGTGTAAATGGAGATACTCAGAGATCATAAAAGTCTGTTCCCACCCAAAATCCTGCTAATATTATAAATGTGAATATTTGGATGTTTGTTACCACTCAACTCCTTAACGGCTGAACGAATTAAGACGAAAATTTGTACACAGATAGAATATATTCTAGATCTAGAAAAATATAAGACCCCTCGGGAACACGGGTGATATCGCGGGGCGTGTTATAAAAGTTTTGTGATTCGGTACCTAAATTTAAATCTAAGAAAACGAATTCTATATATTTTTAAACATTTACCTTCACTTCACAGACGATATATATCATTCCTAAAAGGACATTACCTGGAAGGTTCAATTTACGTGAGTACTTAGACTTCTTTATTGGCTCATTATAATTTTATGCTACAATAAACTGTTCCATAGCTCACGATCAAAAGAAAAGGTGGATATAACTTTTAGTTTAATAATATTAACTCATTTTTATAAACACATATCACCATTCTATACCTAATTCTTTTTAACGTAATTTAACATTTTTCTAGTATTTTATTAACAGTTAATAAGCTACTTATGTGTTCCAGCAGCTACACTTGAGAGTCAGTTATCCTTCACGGTGTTTAAGTATCTACACGTCTAAAACATTTTTTAATGCGATTTTTTTGTTAATCAAAATTCAGCGTCATGTTTTACAATATCTTTAAAACCTAGGCGAGTAAGTTTATTGATTAACAAACCGTCAGACTATTTGTAAAATATAAAGTGAACTTACAAAATGCTGACATTTTCTAACTACTTAAACCTACGATTATGCTTAAATTTAAAAGGCGATCAAAATGCTGACAGCAGTCAGCACTCATCAACTAAACAACTAGAAAATAATAGATTGTTCCATAAAATATTATTTATGTAACGAACCTAATACTACAAGCCTACGGAGAATTCAGACTTTTCAAAACCCTTAAGGCTTGTTTGTTGTTTATAGTTCGCATCATGATATTGCTGAAACATTTCAATTTGGCCATGTCTAACTAGGGTCCAGTACGTCTACAAAATAGCTTTGTATCGGTGTGTATTGGTCAAAATGAGAGAGAGAGATAAAATCTTAAAACCAACCCCACTCTATGCAAGCAATGTTAATTATATTACACGTATTTGTAACCATTTCATATAAAAAGTAAAATGGTTGCCAAAAATTTACTTTTAACAAAAAGTAAAACCGACTTCAAAAAGGATTTTCACTAAAAAAGTATAAAATAATGATGTTAGAACTCGTTTTGAAGTCAGCGAAAGGGATGTACGTGTTCCAGAATCTCAAATTCATTCGCTGACTTCAGATTTGCTACCCTCGAGAGTATACCTACCCTTTCAAATAAGAAATAAATTTTCAAAACCGGTTCGCAGTTGACGGAGAAATCGCGATGAACATACCTACATATAAAATATATATATACAGTTAAACATATAACCTCCTCCTTTTTTGGAGTCGGTTAAAAAATGGCTATTTAATCATGTTTATGAGACCATGTAGCCATAATAGCCATGGAAGCACGCAGTGACGATGTAGCAAAACTTCATAGTTTTTAATTAACTCCACATAAAAGTAGTCTTTAAAAAACCTAATGAAAAATTCCACTTAGGTGAGTGGAATTTTGACCATTTCGAAACCCTGAACGAGGGATCAATGGCTCTTTAGAAATATGTATTTATGTGGCTATTATACCCTCAATCTTCATTCTCATATTCGGTAAATGGAGAGAGGAGCAGTGAGGCAACCATGCATATTCTGGAAATATTAACCATGGGAACAATAATTTAGAACGCTTGATTAACGTCGATTTATGTTGGTAACCATGCTTGAAAGGGTTCATACATAATTTGCAAAATTAGTGAAGATTACTCGTGTATTTAATTTTATTCATGTTATGATGTAGGTGGTGAAAAATAAGTTTATCTTATGCGGTACACGCGACAAATATTTATCGCTATTCACAGGTATAGCGAATAATAATAATTATAGGTTTTATTACATTTTGGTAGAAGGTAGTAACTTAGTTTCGGTAATTGAAACAAAATCTAGTTATTACTTATTCTTTACTTACTTGTGTGGAGTTGTAAATCGACACAATTCAACGAAAAACATTAATTTCTACAATCATTTTATATTACCATCATCGTATTCCACGTGTTAGACGTCAAGGAGACCCTTTTGGTATAAATAAAGAACCTTTTATTCAAATAAAATTTAAATAAATCCCTTATCCCCAACCTCACATCAAAGCAAATCCATGGTAAATTTAAGGTAAGTGTTTACCACATAACAAATTGCTTTCTTGCGCGAGGTAGCATTTAGGGTGTACGAAACGGACCTTTATAAGCTTTTTTCAATAACCTTTGGGAAAATAATTATTTTTCTCATATGATAATGTTAATGTATTTTTTTTTTTTTATAACTTCTATGTTATTTATTCTGTGTATGAAACGCAAGTCTGCCCTTTTTTTAAATTTACGATGTGCAATCAACTTTTTAGTATTACTGTTTTCTATAAAAATATATTTGAAAACTGTAACGGAGGTTATATGTATATGCGTTTATAATATCAGGAGCAATTACAGTTTCAGGTAAGCAGAAAAGTTACTTATTGTAGTAAAATAAATTCTATTTCGGTTTCAATGTGAAAACCAATAGTAGATTACCACACCTTCAAAATTCAGAACCACTAAAACATAAAGGCCTTCAAAAATACTAAATTTGTAGGTACTAACTTCACTCACACGATTTCACCCGCGTCCGAAAATAGCGACTTTTCAAGATAAAAGGTCCACTCCATTTCCATTAATTGTCCATTCAGGCACTTTATATAAAAGCCTGGCATTTAACCAATCAGACACTTACGAATTTAAAATAAAACTAAAGATATTTCGTTATAACTTGGTGGAGTAGAAACTCATCTAAGTTGCAAGCGAGCTCATTTAAACACTGGTCTTTGCAAATCTTTATGAATGGAGTGGCCCACTTTTGAGCCGGCAAGGGGATGAGATGGGCTAGGAATCACCGTGAAGGAACAGTAGTAAGGTAGTAAAGTGGTGTTTTGCTAAATATGTAATTTATTTAAAAAATGTGAACAAAATAATGATTCTGAATTTATTGTAGATACTACCAGTATTTAATATGATTTTCAGAGAAGGAATACGTCATGGTGAAACTAAAGCACCGTTTTAGGGTATTTAGAAGTACCCATCTGACAGAAATATCATCCCTTATAATATGAGGTCATGTTTTGTAGTATTGTATTATTGTATAGGTATACTGGGTGATTTTTTAGTCACTGGCAATACTTGCAGGGGTGGAAGTACTCATCAATATGAATAACTTTTATTATGGGACTAATCATGAAAAAATTATCAGCTATTCCATACTAAAGTTCAATACCTACTCGACCAAAATGTATGAAGCAACCATTTTATTTTACACGATATCAGAGTTAGCCCCATAATAAAAGTTGTTCACATTGATGAGTACTTCCACCCCTGCAAGTATTGCCAGTGATAAAGAAATCAACCTGTATTAATTTCTGATATCTTTTTATATAGCTGAGCTTGAAACCTGGTATGCTAACAACATTCGACCTTATAGTTAACTAAACATGGTTACAAATAAAATTTTGCCAATAAAAAAAAACAGGTATATGACGTTGTTATATAGATTAACATCGAGTTTCACAGCCTGTGAATTAGGTATCACAGCGAATGTAGCTTTCACTAAGTGACTTTAGCATGCATTTTGTATGTTGTATATATGTTTGGTATCCAACTCAGCATTTACGTTGTATTGCTAAATAAAATAGGGTACACGTGCAATTTGCACGTGTACCTACCTATCCCATTTTGCTTGTGGAGTAAGCAATACTATAAATTTACTTTTACACATTACACATTATTTACACATTAGAAGCTGAAAAGCACGTTTAGATTATATATATTTTTTACATTGTATAGGCTTGTGTTTGACCACAATCTCACTATGGTAGGTGATGATGTGGCCGAAGGTGGTAAGCACACAAAGCCTAGAAGGATCTGGAACTCAAGAGCAGCTGCCGGAACACACCAATAGGTGTTTGGCGACAGATTTTCAACTTGAGGGTGGTAGCCAGCCAGGCGGGTACTACAAAGTACCCTACCACCATGCTATGGTTTCATCACGATGTTTTCCTTCACCGAAAGCTTAAGCTCATTGTAGGATTCGAACCCACGACCTTCGCCACGGCATCGGCATTAGCAATTTTGTTATCTTAAGTTATCTGAACTAACTATATTTTATTGATAAAGAAAGTGCTAAAATAAACCTTAAACTAACGCAATAAAAAAGCACATTTCAAGTTATCGTTTGACATGATTCAGATTATCATATTTTGCCATCAAGGTCACGGGGCCGCGAACGAAAATAATGAATTTCTGAAGAAATCATGGCCCGTGAAATTTATCACGATCTACTTCGAATTTTATGAAACATAGCTGTCATGTAATAATTCAATTTAATAACAAATGGTGTTTTTATGCTAGCTTAAATCGCTTCTAATATTCTAAAAATATATTATTCTTTATTTTATTTCACTTATACTTCACCATTTGACTGTAAATAATGTCATATGCAGAGAAACGTGAATACGGAATAGTGTGGAATTAATATTAATTTACTATATTATTATACTACTCTTACTAAAAAAAAAAAAAGTTTGTGTGTAGGTATGCGTGTGTGTGTATATTAGGGCTGATTTTCATAAAGAAAGGTACTTTAGGGGCTGGAATAAAACATATAATACTTTTTATCATGGGAACACGGCTGAAACCGCGGACTAGAACAAAGTAAAAACAATATGTCATATATAAAAGTAGAAAGTGACTGTTTGACAGATCAACTCAAACAAGGTATTTAAACTTTTTTTCCATACTATTTGCATACAGGTTTCTCATACAAACACTAAGGAAGGGTTTTTCAAAATTCAACCTCTAGCCTAGGCAGGTAAAATCACGGGGCGTAACTATAAACATGATAGTAAAATGTTCTATTAAAACTAATTATTCCAAACACATAATAATTTTCCAACTAGTCTTGAATTCCAGGAATACAAGAACGGTCGCTTGTACTTCTACATAACTCAAAAACTGCATTCACTGGAATGCATTGTGGAGTGAAAAGTTCGTGAAAGTCTCACAAACATCACCACACATCCCCAACTACGTAGTTTCCAGAAAATCATTATCAGGGGCCTTTTCACTCAACTTTCTTTGAGTTGAAAACGACGGGGTTTTCGCTCCAACAATATTTCACTGCAAATGCATTAATAATATTGCGTCTGCTCGGGTGGTTTCCGAGTGTTTTCACGGATGATTTTTTGTGAATAATATAGTATATGTTCACATTAGGTGTATACTGATTCATTATAAATGATTTCAAGCAGTTTCTATGTAAAAAAAATTACTAGGTACCTATTTTGTAAATTTGTGTAATGACCTTTAAATAAGTAAACCGACCAATATTTTTTACTTTAGTTTACCGCAGTTTTACTTTTATTCTAGTTTAAAATTGTGCAATGGGACGTGTCCCTTAAATTAAGGAATTATTTATTTTTAAAATGTTACATAGAAACATCGAAAAGTTTTCCTATTTCCAAACATAAGACAAAATATAAGAATACACCTACAAAATACCACGCCTAAGTAATTCAACGCCCAGGGGTCTAATTCGAGGGCCCACATAACACAATTTGCGGGGCTGGAACGCCGACGGGAGTAAGATCACCGACAACCAGAAATGCCAATATGAATGCATCCAGCTATTATGGGACACTAGACGTTCGGCTTATACTTCACCTTTACAAAATAATAGTATTGCAACTTTATTATATTTGATCGATATTCGTATAATTGACTTAATTTGTTGATAATCATTAAACTTATATTACGTTAAGAAAAAAAACAATTAATTTATATTTTTATCAAAATGTACCATCATTCCATCATAAAAATATATCTGCAGTTTCGGTTAACAATTTTTAACAGTATCTAATTTTACAGTATGGAAATTTTCTATATGCTTTAAACTTTACCCGTAAACTTTTTATGCATGAAAGTTTTACAGGAAATAGTGTAGCGAACTGTTAAAACTAGTACGTGGAATGAATATTAACAGCACAATTATTTTATACCACTTATGCAACTCTGTAGGTGAATGGCTATTGATATACCTATAATATTTATGTAAATAGATAAATAATTATTCATTGGAAAATAAACCACAGAGAAAAAAATACATAATTACTTATACATAATTTTTGTACTATATAAAGGATATCATAGAAAGAATGTATAATCCTGTAATAGCCTATGTTAGGGCTATTGGGGACTCAAAATATAAAATAAAAAACAATATTTCCCAGGTAGTACCCAAATTACGTATTATTAAAAAAAAACAATCCAGCGGATCTTTGGTGTTATAATATTCTACATGAACTATACCAATGAATATGCAGTAAATAATATGAGTAGCCGTGTCATTTTTTATAAAAAGAAATCTGAACTTAAATTTTAGTCATAAAATTTAGTATATTTTCATTACGTTAAAGTTTAAGCGCACTTGGTGAAAAAAAAAAATATTTTGCGTCCCCAATTTACAGGATTATCCATTCTTTCTGGGACATCCTGTATAGGCCTGTGTTGGACCACGATTTCACCATGGTAAGTGATGATGTGGTAAGGTGGTAAGCACACAAAACCTAGAAGGAACTGCGTACTAAAACTGACACTGAAAGCTGAAAGCAAGATCAGTGTAGGGTTCGAATCTACAATTTTAGCTGCGTTGCCTGCGTTTTCCACCGTCATTACCAACTTAGCTATGGTTACCTTAAGAGGTATCGTGGTTTCTATAGAAAATAATTTCCAAGACATTTGCTGTCGCAATATTAGTTGCGGACAAAGGCAACCGATGACAAAGAACCTTTTGATTTCAAGACTTCTTTTGCTGTGCATTTTTATTCATTCTTTTACAATAAATACCATAATATTTATTTACTCTTCTACTCATTTTCTAATATAATTTAGTCTTTATTATATTTTTGTAGTGGGTATTTTTATATAAAAACACCAATAGTTAATACTTCCTGACAAAAATATGAACCGTTTTTATTAAACGAGTTTTTAATTCCTTATGGGCAGTTTTAGCAATTATTTACTTTAAAGGTTACGAATGAATGAATATCATGATTAATTAATAAAGGTATTTTGTAAATCAAAGAGTGACTTTATATTTACTAAATACAATATTACTAAGATTAAAATCAAAATTATAAACACCGCCAGATTTTTTTTTAAAATAAATTATATAATTTATTGCAGATAATCACTTCTTAAGTCAATATCAAAGCTATTTTTGAGAGGTTTACTTACAAAAGTAAATATTATACTACTGAAATTACAACTCTGGCAAATAAAAATTATTGCACGAATTCTGTAGATATATCATGTACTTACTGCATAGTGATCGGTTAAATTTTCTGTTTTTTATTTTATAATTGTCACTACTTAATGTACTTGTTGAAATGCATTGAAAAATAAAATGCTACATTATAACACCACCGCGTTAATTACGTCGCTGTTCAACCGCCCTATCCTTATTCTGTCAAGACAGATTAATTCTGCGGCGTGGGCCCTGTGTAATACAAGCTTTTTTCAAAAACCTACATTAGGCACCAGTTCTCGCAAAGCTGGTTTGTTTAGTTACCTTTTGTGAGATAAATATAGTATGACACACAAAATTTTAAAAAAAATACTGTTTCCCCTAGTGGAAGAATTGCTATTTTTTCTTCGCTCTGGTACGCCACAATGACGGTCTTTTTGAGCAAGAGGAGTGAAAAACAATTTATTATTTAAAAAAATGGCAAGTATATATGACATAGTGTTGTCGCGAACCAGGAGCATCACTTTGATATATGACTTCATTTGTATCACTTTATTACGAGCCACAAAGTGGATACGGAGATAGCGACAGTCATTTGATATCGGAGGTTTGTCAATCATAGTCTTACTCAATATGTCGTCATATTTTTACATATGTTTTCATTTATAGGACTAGTTATCACCACGCGCTAAAACCTTGTTTTTCCGGGATAAATATTATTCTATGTTTTATTCTAAGATGTGATGTGTTTAGCATTATTTAAACCTATTTGGCAATTACAGCGTAATTGAGTAAAGAACATCTACTCAAACATTCATATATAAATACTAGCGAACCGCCCCGGTTTCGCACGGGTAGCAAGAAGAGCATATTACGCAATTTTTTTTTAATAAGCATAAATAAATTATATAACTATAGCTTCCACCCCGCGGTTTCACCCGCGTTCCCCAGGGATCTTATGTTTTCCCGGGATAAAAGCCTATGTTCTTCTCCATACCATAGGCTATAGCGCCATCTATTGAATACTTACTCAATCCAGTCAACAGATATCGCAATCTGTTAGAATCGTTTGGAGCTAACAGACAATTGTGACTGTCAAATAATAGACAAATAATTTGCAATAAAATAATATGGGAACTAAAAATTGAGATGTAAGCTATCCTATCTTTCAATTTGGATCAAATTGAACACGGTGTGCAAATCAAATTTAAAATCGGTTCAGTAGTTTAGGAGTCCATCGCGGACAAACAACTTTTATATATAAAGAAGATTAGCAGGATTTAACTAGTTGAAGAAAAAAAAGCAAATTAGTGTTATTCCGTAGAACAATAATTAAAAAATAAAATGCACGGTGCGGTTTCAAAGGAGCTTCCTACTGCGGATACTCAGGTTGTGGAACGAGCTCGCCGCAGTGGATTTCTCAAGGGGTACTCCCTTGCATAGGGTTTCTCAAGAAGAGAATTTAGCAGGGTCAGTAACGCGTGAATGATAGCCCTGGCGTTGCAAGCGTCTATGACTACAGTAACCGCATACCATTAGTTAGGCCGTATGCTTGTTTGCCATCTTAGTGATATATAAAAAATAATCGGTAAGGTCAAAATTCTGTAAAGGATATTTTAATTGTAATCTGAAAATCTATTATACAACTAAATCTGTACAAGTTTGGATGTTTGTTACCACTCTGCTTCATAACGGCTGTTCGGATTTGGATGAAATTTGCCTGTATTAACATATAAGATACTTTTTACGGGAAAACATAAGATCCATCGGGGATGCGTGTGAAGCCGCGGGGCAGAAGCTAGTAGGTATAAAAGAAGATAACAGATCTATCAATCTGCAACGCATTCAACACAATCCACTCCACTTCACTTCACTTCACTCCATCTCTTATGAATAGCCTCTTACACATACATAAGTAAGTGAGAGCAAACATAACCAATCGTATCACAAACATGACAATCAGGCGAGAGAACGCGGCTTACAATGTTTACAAGACACTACAACGGGCTTTGTTCATGTTATCATTGGAAAAGCGTACATATATTTTGTAGACCACAGATCATAAAACTTTGAGTAGAATTTGTTTGTAATTCGCTCCTTGAATACAAATCAATATCCATTAATTTTACAGGAGGGCCAAAACAAATTTTGAAAAGTATTTTTTTGAAGTATTTTATCTATTATTATAATTATGTTATATTTCACCAAGTTTGTGGGAGGGAGGCTATTGCCACCGCATTGTAGTGAGACTGTATATATGTTTGATGATAGTATAATATAACTTATCTTATTTCAATATGACTTAATCATAAATCCAAATATTATGGTATAACAAAGAGCCATCCATAATCATGAACTGTATCTTACGCTCTTAATTATTTATTTATTACCGACATACACCTACGCTGTAGGATAATATTATTTTAGTATTCTGAACTTAGGGTGTTATGTGTGGGTGTACCACACGATTGACGTCGATTCTATAACTTGATTAATCTCGAACGCGTAGGAGCGATAGCTCAGGTTGATCAATTATTATGGCTTGTAAAACGTATTGATCAACCTACTGTTTTTTTTCATCATATATATAAATCATTAATCAATACAATACCGCAACATGGTAGATCAAATAGACGATAAACGTTTATAATCTACGCTAATCAATACCATTGATCATTCCGATCGTGTGTGAACGAATCACTTTTAGATATATCCTTAATTTTATAATCAGTGGTAAATAATGTAAGCTATAAAGTAAGCTTTGAGTGTTGAGTTGCTTCTAGCGACACTGTATGTTGCTAAGTTTGGATTTATGTTTTTTTCCGTTTTATTGGAGCAGTTTCATTTTTAATTATGTTGAATGAAGAAGCATGATTTCATTTTAAATGATTCAATTAATATTGACCGGTCCTATTGGAGATCCTTAGGGAAAGCCTATGTCCAGCAGTGGACGTCTTGCGGCTGAGATGATGATGAATTAATATTTATTTTAATTTTTATATAATATCTGATTGTTTTAATATAGAGCTATAGTAATTGTGTTAATTTATTTATATGTAAAGATTAATCAAAAAAAATTAAGCTATTGTATAGCTTAAATAAAAAATAAATAGATAATTATAATGGCATAAGTTGATAAAAATGCTATCTACATATATATATTTAATATTGGTTACCGGTAATAATAGATCACGATACGAATGGATCTCGAATCGATTAAGTATTCTAAAGTTTAGATCTCAAAATGAGTAAGTAAATTGGGCAATATATTAATTTACTTTGCTCGCACTATAACTAGATGGCGTAACGTCTTGCTTCTATTTTTTTTAACCTTCGTATACTCGCGTGCAAAAGCATTACAAATCTTCTCGCGCACGGTGTCAAAGACCGAAAGTTGATCTCGTCTGTATTGTGTATATTATATATTATTTAAGAATTATTGGCTTTTATTTTAAACAAGAGATTATAATTGACTAGATAACATTATTAATTACACCAAGTCAATAGATGCTTTTATGCTACGACGTGTCTACGATGTGCTACGACTTAGAAAAGATATGCTACGAAAATTCAATGATATGCTACGACATGTCTACGATGTGCTACAATTTCCGAACGATATACTACGAAACTATACTAAGTTTCAAGCCTTATAGCTGGCACAATGGTCAAAGTTTTGATTTCTACAAATATTTCGTGTAGTAGTACGGTGATTAGACATTTGACTATTTCTACACCTATCCCTTTTTATGGCTATTTTATAAATAAAGATTGAGACATTTTAATCAGTCATTAAATTCTAATTGACGTCTCTAAGTTTAACTGATTTTATTCACATAAAATGATCAACTTTTTAAATTCAGTATATTTTTATTGAGTTTAATAATTAAAAACTATAAACAGTTGATTTTTTCTTACTAAAAATATAGATTGTGTTTGACCATTATCTCACCATGAGATGATGATAAGTAAGAGATGATCCAGCAGCTGCACGTGAGACACACGTGCAGCTGCTGGAACAAACGGCAGGTAATTAGCTAGGCAAATAAAGTACATAGCCTGCCATCGTGCTATATTTTGTTCCGACAACCAGTATCGTTTTTAGTGCAATTGAACATGTTTTTTAGAACTGTGCCGAGGCAAATTTGACAGTTTCATAATTTAAGTATCAATTTTCATCGTTCTATGTTAATGTTAACTTTTACATGCGTCAATCAAATGTCAGAATACGGTAGAGTTGATACAAACGAACAATATACTTATGATCTTTTCAAGCCATAGATAGAAACATTCTTAAATTATAAAGATATACATACTGTTATCCCACTAATATTATAAATGTGAAAGTTTGTACGTTTGTGAATCAATCATGCATAAACTGCTGAATGGGTTTGGATGAAAATAGCACACAGATAGATGTGGAATAACATATAGGGTACTTATTAACCCGGGAAACCATAATAACCTTCTTGAACGCGGGTGAAACTGCGGGGCGGAAACCAGTGATGATATCATTTTAGTTAGTACCTACATTGTTAGAAGACAACACCGTTATAAAGTAAAGTAAGATTGACAGTCACAAAGTAGGAACTTCACCAATATAAATGTAAATCGTCTCACACGACCAATACCTGTGTATAAATAAAACATGCATTCAAACTCACAGGAGAGCACATGTGAAAACAAAGGAGTCTACAATTCATACCTCACTTTAATATTCTAGCGCCTCGTCGAAGTTTTATTTGGAGCACGATCCAATAGATGTTAAGTTACTAAGTTGGCTTCATTATGTATTGTATGGTTATATAATGATGATTTAAAAAATATATTCTAGATTTGACGGGCCGGTTGGATTGATAAGATACCTTATCTATCACGCCCCAGGTCGTATCTATATAAGTATAAAAGAAAAGTAGTATTACCTATATCAGTTATCTGGCTTCCATAGTACAAGTTCTGCTTAGTTTGGGGTCAGATGGCCGTGTGTGAGGAATAATGTCCCAGAATATTTATTTATTTGTTTTTCATAGACATTACTTTGAAATGTACCTAATAACATTATAATGGGTAGTATTAGGTACATTTCAATACAGTTTTGTCTTTCATTACAGTTTCATCCGCAAATCTAGAGGGAACTTACATTTATATTAGGCATAGAATTTTAGGCATTATGTTTTGTTATGAATGTCATCAACATCATCTCAGCCGCAAGACGTCCACTGCTGGACATAGGCCTCCGATAAGGATCTCCAATAGGCAGGTCTTGGGCGGCCTGCATCCAGCGTTTTTCGACAACCTTTACAAGATCGTCGGCGCTTGCCGGTCCGTGGTCTCCACTACAGAACTCTTTGGCCCCATAGGCCAATCCGCTGGGCTATCTCGGTGACCCTAGTTCATCTACGAATATGACTCGTTGAGTGACATTGAGCTGCTTTATTGGCATAAGCTTTCTCAAATTTAAGTGTGTTTTGGAAACTGCACTTGAGACCCAATTTTTTTATAGACCTTATGCTTTTCACATTCAGCCACATCATCACTTCCCAAGGTGAGACAGTGGCCAAAACAACTACATAATAAAGGACAAGAATTTTTATAGAGTCTATGAATTAATGAATGAATGAAATTCAAAAGAAAAAGGACGCAACACTCAGATAGTCCAATGCGAACACGATAATATATAGGATGATGTCACGTGGTATCCCCGACCCGATTCACGTTCCGAACGAACCACCTACGCTTTTTTTCAGTACGGGAATTGGATTTCCTTGCTTTTTTACTGTGACTGCCGAGTCCGGAACACGCATCCATTAGTGCAGGGGGTGAAATGCAAAACCTGAACTCAATTTTATCAGCTAGACGAGAAATTGATTGGATTTAATCTCTGCCAGTGTATAGTTAAAGCCTGACAACGTACAATACCTATAGTTTTCATCTACGGTTGTTTGATAATGTAGCCTTTGACGTATTTATGTTATCTAATCTAACATTGATCCTCAAGTTGATAAATTGTCGCCAAGCATCTAATGATGACGACAGATGACATTTGATATAAAGAAAAAATATATTTGTATAATAAAAAAAAATACAAAAAAAATCATAATATTTTACATTTATAGTATAATTTTACTTACCAAAAACACCAAATATTAAATACAATTACAATATCATCACGCTTAATGAAATAATTTTGCAGGTATAATGTGTTTTACAAGGAAGCCCAATTTGAAATTCCATTACACAAGAGGCTTTATAATAAATTCATTTGTGTGTCGCGCCCTTACTGATCACTTTTGCTGCGAGTTTCCATTGTTCGTAGTAATCCGATAAATCCTACCGCTTAAATACACAAGGGTTTAAGCTGTTAGTCATTGAAAGCCTTGGTCCTTGTGGCTTTATAAAGAAAGAAGAATAATTGGTTTGTACAGATTGTGCTGTTGTCTTATTAAATACTATCTGTCCCACGCGGTTTTACCCGCGTTCCCGAGAAAAAAGTAACCCATGTCCTTCTCCATACTATAGGCTATCTGCGTACCAAATTTCATCGCGATCGGCTCAGCCGTTTAGGCGTGAAACAAACTCACATTAGCATATAATATTACTAGCTTCCGCCCCGCGGTTTCACCCGCGTTCCCCAGGGATCTTGTGTTTTCCCGGGATAAAAAGTAGCCTATGTTCTTCACCGTACCATACTATCTTGTATCAAAAAATTTCAAATCCAAATTTCATCGCGATCGGTTCAGTTGCTTAAGCGTGAAAAGGTAACAAACAAACTCACTTTCGCATTTATAATATTATAGTTAGTATAGTTAGGATAAGATTTACACACTGATTTATTCTAAAATAATAATTTTACAATGTGAAAACATAATGAATTCCACAGATTAAGTGGGCTATTGAGTTAACGTTGGAAAGCAAAGAAAAAAATGTTCTTAATAATATGAAAATTCTACACCAGTGAAAACAACTACCTATATTGTTCTTATCATTACAATTATATGATATATTCTCAGCCTCTACTCATATCTATATTTAATAGATTTTCTTACATAGTTAATTCCAGTTGAAGCTAATAAAAGAATGTTAATAAAACAAAATCGGGTTAATTACACCATTTATAACTCAAGAACGGCTGGACTGATTTTTATGACATTTGATTTGATGGGTTTGTCTCCGCCCCGAATAGGTGAATTACTATTAAAACATTGTTTTTTTATACTGCGGACGCGGATGAAACCGCGATGAACAGCTAGTATATAAATAAAACCAACCCACAAATATTTCAACAACAATAAAACCCACCTAACACACCTTGCCAACCTACACAACTGAACAAATTATAACTACTCCAAAGAAGTAGCTACTTCACCCATAAGCATTTCTATCGATATTTGTGCAAACATCTTGTAGCTATATTTTATTTACAAACGTTTTCGTTAAACGTACCTTAATAAATATAACAGGTTAATCTCTAATTGCTTGCGCTCGGGGCAGTTCTCGGGTAACTTTACCAACAACGTTCGTCGGAAACTAATTGAACTGAATAATTGGTACATAATAAATATCAGTAAGCAACGGATTTGAACATACTCCGGCGTTTATATCTCTGTTTTGAAGTTGTATGACAGAATAAAGCCTAAAAAGCGTAGAAGTACCTAGTAAGATGATCAATAAAATGTTCTTTATAAAACAACATAAATGCTACGAGGAATTGGTTGTAGAAGCTCCAAATTCACCTAGTTTTTTTATTGTCGTAAGTAGAAAATCAGTATAGTAACAAATAGTATTTTTGGGATATTAACCTGTTTTATATCCATAAATTGTTTAATTTAATTTAACCTAAATTTGAGCGTAGTCAGTGATTATGTCGCTGATGGTGGCTATCACACAAAGGGTAGAAAGAAACTAGCTCTCAAATTGCCACATATTTGAAATTTGGGGGTGGTACCACGCGGTGGTATTATAAAGTTCCGTATAACGTATTTTTTAACCTTTGGTTCACGGTGTTTTCAGTCACCCAAATCTTACACTTATCCTAGGGTTAGAACCAACGTACTTACCACGGGATTTAACATCACTATTACTGAGCTATTATATTATTATAAAACATTTGGCAAGCTCGGAGCTACAAAATGCAAATTGAATAATAAAAATCACAACTAACCTTATGTAGTCATGAGTAAAAACAATTTAATTACATTATTTAGTGATAAGGCCGCCCACTCAATGTAAGTTAATTTTCTTATTACAACTCCAATCATATGTGGTGTAACAATAAAATTTTATCTATCCATCTATCTATATGTTTATGAGTTTATAGTTAGTAATATATGAGTAATATAAATATATGGTTTTATCTAAAACTTGTTCGCAATAAATACTGGAAACATTACATGCTCAATATTTATTTTATTATTTCGTCTACCTGTTGCGTCCTTGCGGGAGTATTTGAAGCAACAGTTATCAACCTAAAAGCGCCTTTTACACTCATGTAATACAGCAGAAAATTTATTTGACAAGGTTAAATGTTAAAAAACCCGAGCTTGATGAAACATTTGGGGTAAACTCAATTTCAGGATGCGTCAATGATATTACCCACAATATCATAGCGGCAAAACTTGCTTGCTTGACTTTTGTATAACACATACTCATGACGGGTTTATATGAAATACATATAAGTAACAATTGAAGACGTATGACTAAAGACTTGAGTTACCATATCAATATTCGCATAATAAGACTAGCATTTTTACATGCGCTTCAAAGTAGACTCTACCAAATTTTATGAATATTATTTAATGTGTTTTTTTTACGATTTATGTATTTTATCAGACGCAGATCGCGACTTGACGGTGAAGAAAAATATCGTATGGAAATTGAACTCGTTGCACTTTTGCATAAATTTCCCTCCTGAGAGGAAAAAGCCGTACTCCAGCAGCATTGTGCATCCTTATTATACATTGCTGACTCGGAAGAAAGATTGCTTCAAGGATCAAGAAAGTCTTATAAAATGGTACTGGAACTTATGACCTCCTTAAACTATCAGTTCGTGAGTTTCACTATTGAATATCACTACAAATTTTATATGGACAAATAAGTTACGATATGTTTTATGTAGATAGCAAGACGAAGCATATTTTTATAACTTTTATTACCCTTTTATTACTCATACGCTGTTTTTGTTTGGCACGATAAAAAGGTATCTTCTGGCCAACTAGCGTAATAAAAGAGTATGTAGTCTATTTATTTTATTGTATTTTACCGTCAATGCAGATTTTATTGTTTGTATAACCTAGATTTTTTCCTATATATTTTTTTTAATGGATAAAAGGATAGGTACCCTTGTTATTTTGATCGGCGTTTGTATGTGTTCTATTTACTTCAAAAATCCCTTGTAATCTCATCATGGTAAGTAATGATGTGGCCGAAGGTTGTAAGCACACAAAGCCTAGAAGGGAACTGTATGTCAGCTGCAGCTACCGGAATATATCGGTAGGTTCATAGGCGACAAAGTTTCAATTTGATGATATTCAGCCAGGTGGGTACTATAAAGTACCTAAACACCGTCTTTAGGATTTCTCAAGTTCATCGTAGTATTCCCACGACATTTAACGTTACTATCACCGAGTTATCATCGCCTAAAGGTGACGCCGCGTTAAGCTTAAAAATCTGAAATTCAACGTGCTGCGTCCCGTTCCCTACTATAGCGACCTCTCATAGAAAACCCGCGTAAACGGAACGGGCGCATGCGACAAAATGGTTTTTATTATTTAATTTAAAAACTACAAATATATTTCATAAAACCTAAGTACAATTTATAGTATCAGTTTCAATTAATATATGTAGACATTTTGGAACCTCAAATCGATCCTCAATGCCGGTAAAATTGGAATCTCTTATTAAAAAGAGGTCTTTTTGATTAATTATTTTGTGTTATAAAAGTTTACCAATCGTGTTATGCAACGTACAAAATAAAGTCAAAGACATGGTGAATTCTTACAATAAATTTCAGTTCGTTCGCTTCAGTCATTGTTGAGAAAAATCGGAATCCTTGCAACCAAAATCTTCAAGGCGTCGCCTTAAGAGATTCGCCATGGTTTTATTGTTGTTAAAATTTTCATTTTATTTCTTCTTGTTTTATTTACTGGATTATCAAATAACAAAAATATCAAATGTTTCACCAAAATCAATATAAATGTAATCCTTCAGAGTTGTACTACCTATTGGTATTAAACATGAGTATACAGCAGCGAGAAAGGCCATCAATGTGTACTCTGAAACTGGTCAACTTTATTACTTTTCAGTATAAAGCCGCAGGCTAGTGAAATGCAGCTCTCTAACAGTTACCTATATCGAAAGTACGAGCGTGTTTGTTTATTTATTCTTATATGTATGTACAAACATATATAATATATTCAGTCCCGCGACTTAAACAAACAAAATTTAATCCTTAATTATTAATAATATAGTTTGAGGATGTATGTAAGTATGTGTGTCTATGATATAAGATTTCAAAATATAGTCATCATTTCATAAGGTAAGAAAACATTAGAATCTTTATAACTCGGGTGAAACCATGAAGCAAAAGCAAGTAACAAAATAAATACCTACAGTCCGACGTTTCAATCACATATATAAAAGCTATCTTCAATAACCAGCAGAGGTAGAGGGGTGAAAAATGAAGTATACGGTTTGTATTGAACCGGCCATCGCCATGACAACCACATGAACAGGAAAGCGAAGCAGTTTACGAGCACCCTATATTGTTCAAAGTGTTAGAAAGCCCGTAAATGTCCCGTGTGACGTTTGTCAAGTGTTTAT
Source organism: Tetheella fluctuosa (assembly GCA_951216915.1). Classification (NCBI taxonomy): domain Eukaryota; kingdom Metazoa; phylum Arthropoda; class Insecta; order Lepidoptera; family Drepanidae; genus Tetheella; species Tetheella fluctuosa. Next base: position 11,622,768 of record OX578216.1, on the reverse strand, counting down.
GTGCTTGTAAAACCTAAAGTAATTAGAGTAATGCTTAAAAGGTATGTTGGGACTCCATGTTTCGATTAGAGAGATCAGATGTAAGAACCCTTGTTTGTAATTAATAGTTTTATAATTATATAAATGGCTTTCTAAAACATTACCTAGTTGTCGTTTTTATTTGTTAAAGTAGCTTACGCTCCGCGGTTTCACTCGCGTTCCTGGGCTAAAAAGTAGCCTTTGTCAGTCTCTAATTCATAAACTGTCTTTATACAAAAAATCATGTTGATCTTTATAATCTAAAGCAGGACAAACTTACGAACACACGTGAATTTTTATTATAATTAAAAAAATACGCTTGTCTTGGTTCTAATATTTTGTTCATGCCATTCGCAGTAGAAACCATGGGTCCGTGGGGGTTCGAGGCTCGCCGATTTGCTTAGATTTTATCATCCAAGCTCATCGAGGCTTCGGGAGACCGACGGGCTGGGAGCTTTTTCCGCCAACGTATAAGCTTGGCCATACAAAAAGGGAACGCTGCCAGCGTGTTGGGAACCTTGCCTATCGACAGCAGCGAGGGCTTTGAGGATGTTTTCTATATATCATAGTTTGTATTTATTTAAAAAGTTATATTAAATAATAAGGATTACAAATGAGTTTACTTTTGGCCATCAACTCACTCCGTAAGGAGCTATGACAAGGCGGAGGATTTAGCACGAGTGACCAAAAAATGGTTATTCACTCTAGCCCTAAATGTCTCTAGGTCTATATAAAATAAGTCAGCTCTTAAATTAATCGTCCACCATTCTATTTAAATTGAAATCCATTGTCAATAGACTCCAAAATTTTCAAATCAATATTCAAATATAGAGGATTGCTTTCAGTTCTAGCACTCTAATTATTTTGCAAACCATTTCTTTTTATTTTGAATGGTCAAATATATTTGAGTTCTATTGAATTTCAATTGATACTCCATAATGAAAAATATTGACTAACACATAGTGAACTTCAAATCGAGAAACAATATAGGTATTTGCTTTAATAAACAACTTTTTTTAACCTTTACTCTGTTGCATGAATGCAATTAACTGCAAATACATATATATCACACATGTATATCCAAGTTACTAAGCCCCAACTATTCAATAATTCATTAAGATTCGTGATTAAGGGATTACGCAAGTGATCCGTCATTTAAGAGGCTCGTACCTCGATTATCTTGAGCAAACACCCCCAACCTTGTTCAAATCGACTTAGTCTTGGGGATTAAAAAACGAAACGCTCTTGTTAGCTGTAATTTCATTAAAAAGATCAGCGTGAATCCCATTTGGGAGGATCTGAGTGTTCTCAGTATTTTAGAATTAAAAGGTGCGTCGTTTGAAGTGTGTTTATGTCAACTGAAAATTATATTATATTTTTTTAGGAAAACAACACGTTGAGTATGCTATTTAAATTTGTATAAATGATGATTTTGTAACCAACCCAATTAAAACTTTTGTTACATTTACAATACTGATGAAGTAATCAAACCCTACCATATTGATATTTTTTTTATTATTTAATAGAAGCCGCTTGTTCTAATACAATAAAAAGATTTACATACAAACCACTAGGTACTTAATTTTTATAAGTATCACAGTTAAATCTACGAGAAGGCAACTATACTCAAAACAATAGAACTCGAGTTGAATGCCCCGTCGACACAAAACTACTTCAGAAAGCTGTAAGTGGTTTTCTCTAAGCCATTACATGTAACACGTAGGTATACGTGTGAGCAGGTAGATTGTAACGACTCACTAGAGATTCTCGGACTGGTGTGGGCGTCCCGAGAACCCGTCTACAGGGTCCATTAGACCGCCGTGACCGGAAATTCCTCGTCAGTACAATCGATTGCAATACAAGTGAATCAATCGATTGTAAAATTGGCATACTTAATGTGTTTTTGTTAGCTACCATTGTGTGAAGCTTTAGCAATATTAGACGCATTTTGAAACTCCTCAATAAATTGTACTACTTAGCAATGACAATATGACATAATTAACTAATGAGGCAATGATTCAAGTCACTTCGCTATTCTACTAAATGAAAAACATCTACCCTTAGCACAAAAAAAAACTAAAGTTGGGTTGTATCCCAGATTCCAAACACCCGCAAATTGTGGAGTGACTCGTAAACCGGAACGTTGAGAGGCCGCAAAACCAATTCGTAGTGTTTACGAGGCCGCCATCTTTATTATGACCTAATGACTATGCTTGGGGTGGAAACACGTCACTTCGCTAAAATATCTTTCATTGAATTTCGTTGACAGAAAACGGTCCACCTTTTTACATTTGCTAATTACATGCTTAAGATATTTTTTTGAAATAGGTACTGAATAGAATTTCCCAGAACATGTTTTAGCCTTCCAAAGCACACATATGCCACAGGCTTAAAAAATGCTTATAAACTTGGTTTTGGGCAAACGTGAAAAAGAAAAGTAACTTATGTTCATTTAAAATGATGAAATGTCAAATGTCACTTTAATATAGTTTTCAGGTAACTGTAGAAACCTGTAGAATCGGTTGATCATTTCAACGGGATATTGAAAGTGAATTTTACTTTGTACCTATATATTATATTTTAAATTTATATTTATTCATAATAAAACTATAGAACCATCGTGCCGGTACATTTTTACTAAACATTATAAAAGCAAATGTGAATTTGTCTGTTTTTTTTGCGTTTTCGAATCGTTATCGAAATCTGCTCACAGGAAAAAGGATATATAATAAGTTAGATTTTTTGTTTATATTGTGCGAGCGAAGCCGCAGGCATTGAACTAGTCACTTCTATAACTTTATTATTAGTTACTTTAACTTCGATTTTTTAAAGGTAAAAACAAAAGAATAAACAAATAAATATAATACCTATATACAACGTTATACCGTCTCTCGATCCCATAAAGCACTCAACTGTGCATTTATCGAGTCTAGTGGAGTAAACAGCCAATAAACTCACTGATGGATCAAATAACCCTCCAAGAAATAAGATTATTAGTTGATAAGGATGAGCAAATTGAATTGTTTACGACGTTGTCATCGGAAAATCTTGAACAATATCTTATAGTAATGATAAAATTGGTATTGAGTAAGACTACAAAAATATTAAACTAGATTTTAGCCATTCGCAATTTCAAATAGCACTAAAATAAAAATTAATGTTGAATTAACACTAGTAAATAATTAATTTATTAATTAATCCTGATAAAATTCAATATAATGCTCATAACATAATAATATGCTCATGCTATAGCTATGAGCATATTGTTACTATCACAAAGGCAATGTCATTTGCAGCTAAATATAATATAGGATTATTTATCACAATAAACAGATATTATTTCTGCAGCTACCTACACTTGTACAGTTTCTCAACTTCCTCGTGCTTTGATCAACCAATTAAAAAAGTAATAAACGGATAATAATTTTTTACTGTTTTTCGTAAACCAAATTTGAATGCTACTGCAACAAGTATGTGTACAATACTCGCACAGTACCTAAATCACTTTGATTTGTTCCCAACAAACATTTCAAATTCGTATCCTTCGGTTATTTGCTATCCCTGATTGTCTTTAAATAAGTTCGATGAGCCCATGTTGAATGTAAATAGAGATCTGATCGATGTTTTGGGATTTCTACTTTAGAAACTTATTTGTTTAATATGAATTAAAGAAAAATTATGTTGCAAAATGGTTTTTTTGTATGAATTGCTTATTAAACACAAAACGCGACCGTTTTGAAAGAAATTCCATTAAAATTTTCATCCGCGCTTTTCTTTTTGTTTAGATAAGTTTATGCTTGGCCCCAAACTCATGGTGAAAAATGACCATAGTTGGTAAATACGCAAAACCTAGAAGAGACTCGCAACATTAGCATCGCAACCAGTTGTAGGTTGCCATATTTATGTAATACAACACATACGCATCAACAGGTCTTCACATCACCATAGTTACCGTCGTCTCCTTTGAAGCACATCTAAATTATCTCGTTTCTACACACTTATTGGGCTTTTCCTTTTTATCTCGTAAAATAAGATTTATGATTTCATTAAAAAGATACGGTTTTTTGAATGCTAATGCTAACATATATTAAATTTACAATATGTATTTCACCTTTGTTGAAAAAACAAATACGATTGAGACGCTTGAAGTGGAAATTTGCTTTATAAAATATAATATTCCCCAATCCATTATTAATCTATTGATGGATTTGTTTTAACTTTAATCTGTTATCAAAAGAGTTTGTAATTTTAATTTAACAATAATAACGTAGAAAATATTTATGCAAAGCTATAATGTATGGTAATAATATTCAAGAGTAATTGTTGATCTTGAGACAATAATAGATAACCCGTGAATCGTTCAGATGTGAATTTATAAGTACACAATAATATAATGTTTTATAATATATCAAGTTAATAATACCAATAAAAACAGATAAAAAAAAGAAAATAATATCTTATATAGCGTTAGGAAGTTAGCACAATGTTCTTCTTGGAATCACTTTGTGTGACTACTGTGTTGCGAAGAATGATATCAAAGAGATCATATATCGAAAGTTGGAGACTTTATTTTTGTGTCAACCACACACTTCACCTAATGGTAAGTGGTCACCACCATAAAAGAAGGCTAGTAATTTTTTTTTTCATAAATAGAAACTTGTAAATAGTTTTTATGTTTTGGTTGATAAAGCAATATCGACTGCTACTTTTTTCTAAAAACACAATGGCACGAATCATTTGACTTATCATCTATGGTATAAAATAATATCTTTCATGTCAGTATGTTAAGTATGATAAAAAGAAATGATAAAAACCTAGTAATACGAATAATAAGGCTTCTGGCCGCATGGCCACAACAGAGAACCAGGGTTGAGGCACAGACATGTACTGCTGTGATGCTTAGTCCCTTATTAGACCCTTGTTGGACAAATTAATTTTTTTCTTTCTTTCAGCAAAAGTGTGGATAATATTTGGTGAAAATTAATATAAAATCTTGAAAATATAAGCTTATTTTGAAGAGAAGATGTTTGAAGATGTAATTTCACTAATTTCATGTTTTTACTAGTGTTTACTCCTTATCCCATAAATAAATAATAAAATAAATGTAATCATTTCACGAAATATAAACCAAAAGAATCGTTAAATCAGCGTTAAACAAAGTTAGACCGGCCTTTTAAAATACAGCCCCCATTAGAGATTCGGCAAACGAAGATAATTGAATATACCCAGAAGCCACATTTATTTTGAGTTATAAAACGAATTTCAGCTGTGTTATAACACTGAAATCATGGAAAATATTTTGCCATATTCTAGACATTATATTTTATTGTCATCATCATCATCTCAGTCGCAAGACGTCCACTGCTGGACTTAGGCCTCCCCTAAGGATCTCCAATAGGACCGGTCTTGGGCGGCCTGCATCCAGCGGTTTCCGACGACCTTTACAAGGTCGTCTGTCCACCTTGTAAGCGGACGTCCTACGCTGCGCTTGCCGGTCCGTGGTCTCCACTCCAGAACTGTTCGGCCCCATCGGCCATTCGTTCTGCGCACTATGTGGCCTGCCCATTGTCACTTCAACTTGCCAATCCACTGGGCTATGTCGGTGACCCTAGTTCGTCTACGGATCTCCTCATTCCTGATTTGATCGCGTAGAGAAACCCTGAACATAGCCCTCTCCATGGCTCGTTGAGCGACTTTGAGCTGCTTTATGAGGCCCATAGTGAGAGGCCACGTCTCTATGCCATATGTCATCACTGGTAACACACACTGGTTGTAGACTTTCATGTGATATTTTATTGTGTATGCTATTAAACTTGTCTGTACATTTTATATTATTACATTTTTAAGGCAATAGTTGTTTAGTGGCAAGACATGTTCTTCATGGAGGTCATAGGTTCCAATTTTACTATGAGTTTGAGCATTCGATGAAGGAAACATCGTAAGGAAAGCATAGGTAGTAAGCGAGGTGGTAGGGAACTCAATAATACCCACCTGGCTGGCTATCATCCTCAAATTGAGAATCTATCGCCGAATACCTACGGGTGTGGTCCAGTAGCTGCACTTGATAGCCATCTTTCTTCTAGGTTTAGTGCGCTTAACCTCCTCCGGCCACGTCATCATAGAAAACTACAGTGAGTTCATCAGTCCCGCGATTCTACTTGCTATTCAAAAAACTATGTAGGTAACATAATTTTAATTATTGAATTTGAAGAAGCATGAAATTAGAGAGTTTTTCTAGGTACAAACTTTATCACACGTAATTCAACCTTGAAAAATAGATCTAAGGCTCTATCCGAGTCTTATTTTCTTATCTAATATTAAATCTAGACATAAATTTACTCCGAAATTTTATCTCAGACAAATGATAAATAACTTAGGTACAAGCCGAAATAGTTTGCTAGGAGTATATATATTCAACACACATATTATACATTCTACATATTTTTTGTGAGACTATATGTACGAGGTATATGTTTATAGCTATATATTATTTAATAAAATAATAGAAGGAGCCAGAAACTATAGAGATCTAACCGTATTTTATTTATTAGTAAAGGATTTATTTTTGTTCTGTTTTGTAGAATAGGCCGGCAACAAGTCGCCTGTCAGCTGTCAAAATATACAAAGCCTTTTCATAGTTAGCCGATGAAATCCAAATTCTTTTATCGTACCAACATTGTGATCGTGACTGAAATTAATGTTTTCTAATGTACACATTTTATGATTGATTCACTTGCGAATCGCAAGTTGCGATAGAAGTAGGGAAATATCGACAACTTATTAATGATCTATTGCTAAGTCAAATCTGAACGCTTCCGCTTCTTACATCTATCACTAAAAGTTCTTTGAAAGACTAATAAGTTTATGTGGGTTTTGATTGGCCGGTAAGCGTGGTTGTTAAGATACCCTATCTATCACGCCAAAAGTCATGGGTTCGATTCCCACTCAGGATAGACATTTGTGTTCATGAACATGTCTGTTTATCCTGAGTCTGGGTGTAATTATCTATATAATTAGGTATATATTTACCATAGAAAAGTAGTAAGGATATGTAGTATATCAGTTATCTGACTTCCATAGCACAAGCACGGTGGTAGGGTACCCGCCTGGCTGGCTACCACCCTCAGGTTGAAAATCTGTCGCCAAACACCTATTGGTGTGTTCCGGCAGCTGCACTTGAGATCCAGATCCTTCTAGGTTTTGTGTGCTTACCACCTTCGGCCACATCATCACCTACCATAGTGAGATTGTGGTCAAACACAAGCCTATACAATGTAAAAAAAAAAAAGCACTGCTTAGTTTGGGCACTGGTTTGGGGTCAGATGGCCGTGTGTGAGGAATAATGTCCCAGAATATTTATTTATGTTTATTTATCATTCAACTTCTGGTTTATTTAGTAACTTATACAAAATAGACGTTATAGAGTCAAATCTATTTTTAAAATTAGAATTGTTTCTGAAAGCAACAAAAATGAATTACATGGATAAAATTGTTGAAGAATTTATAAAACTGCATTTGAAGTGCACTATACATTTATAGCCCGTATCGTACTCTGAGGTTACGAGCAACGTAAAAAGTTCCACGGTCAAGTTTAATTAGTTGTAGGTTGTTTGCGTCGTCAAACGAATTGAATCAAAGCGAAAACCTCTCTAATTTCTTTCATTCAACTCCTACAGAACTAAAGGATAGTCACTTGAATAAACGAATAATATTATTATTATTATTAAAAAACAATTACGAAAGTACGCTTAAAATGAGTACGAATCATATAAAGATATGAAGTAAAGACTGTAGCTTTTAAATATCTTTATGCACAAATTTATAAATGTAGTATGTATAACATTGTCAGTTGGACGTTTCTATTGCACTCTATTAGTATGTGGAGTGAGCTCCCCGTAACGGTTTTCCCGTAAAAAGGTTGGTAACATATTGGCGAACCTACTGGTATTACAAATTTTAATGATGTAGGTATTTTTATTATTAGGTGGACTGTCTGTCTGCTTATCAAACTATTGAGACAAAAAATCTTAGCGTCCAGAATCACGCGCCGCAATCTGATCGCAAACAAGCAAAACTTGTATTAAGGAAACCGGATAACTGATAAAAGAAAAAGAAATGTAATATTTTTTTTATAATTTGAAAAATAAAACTTATTTAGGTACTTAAATAAATATAAAAGATACCACGATGCTTTGAAACTGATCTAACGACATATAAAAAAATCAAGATTTCGGTGTGTACTTGATAAATATATTTAGATAAGTAACATATTTTCTAAAATCAGATAAAATTCATCATACTGTATAACATTTACTTAATATAGAAATTGAGAAAATAATAATTATACATTTTGATCGATCAACGTTGAATGAAAAGATTTTATTTCGCAATTACAGAGTTGGTTCCATTGTAAAAGTTGTTCACCATTGATGAGCCCGACATAGGTTGGTCCATCCTATGTAGCTGCAAGCTACTATAAATGTTTTCTGGTTTCAGGTATTACTTTATATATAAATAGAGAGTAGTACTAATAGACAATCATAGAGTTGTGTATAAAATGTAATAACTAAAAGTAATATAAACAAGGTACGTGATATTTGATGTCGCTGCACCTGCAACTTGCAATAAAGTAGTCTTCGATATTCCATCTTTTTAAATCTTTTCGAAAATGTTTATTAAAATATTTTCTATTGAAACACTAAGGTATAATAAAATAATATCCCTTGATATTAATACACCAATATAGCTTAACTATATAGCTTTGAGAGATCATATTGGGGGCATACAGTGGGGAAATACGCTGCAATATTTACAAAAAAATATATATTGCGTATATAACTAGTTATAGTTGCTAAGTAATAAAGAGTGTACGCCATTAAATAGGACTGGTAACAGCAACCTATTATTTAACGAAAGTCTAGTTAGAAATGCCGGTTTTGTACAGGGTTATCTGCTAACTGGTTAGTCGGAGAGTAATTATCCTTCTCTGTAGGTACGTCAGCTACTGGGCCGGAGAAATCCAGCTCCCTCCCTTGACTCAGTTTCTGTTACCGAAGAACTAAACCGCACCTTCTGGCCGCTACGGGTCCAAATCAAGGATAGTCATAAGTGACTCATTGTAGCCCTCGATCGAACGAGCAATGTGTAATAAATATTAATAGTGAGTAAACTTCTTTGTGACATAAATGAGAGTACCGGCGCGCAAGTCGTGCCGAGCTGGTCTACCGCAGATGTCGCGGGCAGAGAGTATAAGCTCTCCTTTATACCGCACCCTTTCGTTACTCTGTTAGGCGGCGGAGTTGACCCACTATACTATTTATTACATATGGTAATAGTAACAATTCAATAATATCACAAAAAGAATATTCGCAGTTAAACATAATACTTTTTGAGAGAGCAACGACTAGTTCCAAGAAATGCTGTAACTTTTCTAGTAACTCATAAAAAAATATCGAATTAAGAACATTAATTTGACAGATTGAACAATTTTACAGAATAGTCGTTTGTATTTGGCTTCCAGTTCCACTATATTATTATATTACTCAAAGTTATTGGATTTTGACTGATGACTTTAAGTATTCTCGTGCGGACGTTGATTAATATAATAGATGATTAATTATAATGTTAGAACATCTGGTGCAAGATTAATAGATAAAAAAATAATGAAAACAAGCAATTTTCTTCCCTACAAATTTCTAATTGATTAACAATATTCCGATAGAAATCGCGGTTTTGTTGACTCTCGTATTAAGGATGTTCTACAGTAGTAATTGAGTGTAAGCATCGTTGGGTGCACCCTTTAAAAACGTTTCTGATCCGTGGGTTCAAACATTTTTTTTGTGTACAATGTCCATCTTCCGGTCCAGACTCGATTCTTATAAATTATCTTTAGTTTAAGGTAGATTTCTGGACTAAGAGTGTAAAATTACTTATTTACATGACTTGTTTAATCAATTCGTTGCCATTTCTTCACACACCGCCATCAAATTCCAAAAATAAGCAGAGCTTGTTACTATGGTAAGCAGATAGCTGATATACTATAAATACACTTTTTAAAATATATACTTAGGTATATTATTACACACCCAGACTCAGAACAAACAGCACATTCATGCACACAAAAGTTTGCCCTGTGTGAAACGAACCCACGCCCAGCCTGCGGCGTCTGGATATCTAACCGTCGTAAAACAGCTATGTTATTTTCATTGAAATTCAATTGTTTACTAGATTTTCTATTTTAATCCCCTACAGAGAGTATAAACTTTATAAACCAGCGAATGTTTAAAATAATATTATTACAGATAGTCCCATGATTTAATTACATAATTTTAACTAGTAGAAAATATACCTCTAATAGGCTGCTGCACTGCATAAGGTTTATTTTTGCATGTTTCTCGGCGCTAGCGACATTGGAGGCTGCGGTGAATATCATGGGCTTAAATCCTTCGATAGACTCGAGTTTTGATGATGGAAACATCGAGAGCCCCAGCTTACCAGCTTTAAAAAGCAATAGTTGTAAATCTGTTATCGTATACTTTATCTACGCGGTGTGTTCGAGCAGCTGCACTTGAGGGTTCCCTTCTAGGCTTTGTGTGTTTACCACTCTCGGCCACATTATTACTTTCTACGCTAGAGCCTAATTACAGTAATTAGTATCTTACTGAAAAGAATAATAAATAATGCTTCAGACTATGCATTGGGAGTAATTACCTGCATGTACCTCTTCTAATGTGTCTCACAAAGATTAATATTTCCTGTCTAGGTGTGGAATGAAAAAAAATACATATTTATTTAGTTTCTATATACTAAAAGAATATAAAGAAATAATATTCACAATATTTGTAAAGAAACATTCAAGTTCTACTTATAAAAAGTTCCCCATACGTCTTCACTATAAGTATTTGCTTTAAGACCTCTTTGAGAAACCTTTGCAACGCACCGTAAAGCTCTTTAGAATATTCTATTAAATAGTAACATTTCTAATGTACCGCCTTTCATAGTGACACACACAATCTCATGGCAACTAACTAATAACTCGTTTAGGAACTAACTGTACCGGAGTTTCTACTAAAGCATCTGTGCAGTTACGCCAACTTACAAGACTTAATCCATATTAGTCCCAGCTCACAGACAGCAAACGAACGGTACTACATCCCTAGGGTGTGCCGAGGGGGAAGAAAAAAGGGGGATGGAGGGGGAGGATCTAGGCAACAGGTTCCTGAAACGTTGACAAGCATTCCACCTTCCATTTAAACCAACATCCTTAGCAGACTAGGTATTCCGCTATACACGACTACATCAAACTGTGATATCGAAGATTTATTTCTGCACTTTATAGACATCGGGCAATGGATAGGATCTTTACGATTCCAACGTATTTCATTTATTCCATTATTGTAATGAAAGCTTTAGTTACTGAGCGGTAAATTAACAAATATTGTGTTTAATCATTAATGCAACTGTTTTAAATGATGTTTACGTTTCAGTTATTTTAATATTGGTATTCCATTTTTGTTTATTTATTTAAGGACAGCCAACAAAACACACACTTACACAAGAAATAATACAATTAATCACAAATAGTACTTGAAGCTAAGTGCTGTTTCAATTACAGGCTATCACGACATGGTTTAAAGACTAAAAAAAAAGAACATGTAAATTTGGAAATTAAGAAAAAAAAAAATGTAAACAACAAGATTTAGTACTACCATATATAGACATGATCATCCGGCTAAGGTTTGGTTTGAGGAGAAGGCCCAAAAGAGGCTAAAACTGCATGTTTAAATTTATGTTGTTTGTTTGAGAAGATGTCAATGTCATAGTTATTCTTATACAGGATGACTTTGAAGTCTATTTAAAGTGGCATGCTGACCCAGGTTAGTCTTAGAATATTTTACCAGGAATGGAGTAGGTATATGTGCTAGGACGAGGTAATTTGTTACGTAATAACACTGATTAAATTGTCGATAAACTCATTACTATAGACTTTATTGGATCGATGTTGTTGTTAGTTAGTTATTATTTATCTATTATTTCTTGTTTGATCTCGTAGTCTAATACGTGGCAATTAAATCGGCGATGGTTCGACATTTTGACAGTGCGATGAAGTTAAATCAGTGTGAGAAGACTTATTAACATAGGCTTAAAGCTGTCATTGTTTGATCATGCTCCTCTTTACTCTATATTTAATGTCCATTCTATTTGCCAAATGTTTTCCCTTCATCATTAAATTACTGAAATAAATATTTAATAAATTGATGCGTTCTCACTCTCGGTATCATTTTTGTCTAACTAAATGATGCGTTTTGAGAAATGTTTATACTTATGAAAAACTGGCCAAATGTCAGACCAGTGTGTAGGGTGTTCCATAGCATGTACAAAGTAGCAATGGATTAAAGAAGAACAATTTTGGAGACTGAGTGGAGTAAGCATAATGTAGCATATAATTTTAGGTTCATAGAATGATTAAATGTGATTTTATTAACTTTAAACATAAACTTTGGCTCTAATACTATGTATAATAGCAATGTATTCTTGGTTCAAATAGTGAACTATAAGCTCCGGCTTAATTTCTCCTGGTTTAATATCCCTGCGGAAATTTTATGATTTCCCGGGACATAATGAACTTACTTTGAAATGAAAAAGACCTTGTCTTGAGTTTTCTCGTGCTGAGATATTATTTTCTTTATTTTTGCTGTGATATGTAACTATAAAATAACGAGTAATAGTAATACTTAAATGGAACACGAAAGTATGTTTTAATGATATTAAACGGAGGAAGGGACGGTTAATAAAGATATTTATAAATAGCTATTTATTTATTTATCTATTAAACTACTTCAAATGAACATGACGTTGATGACCGATATGGATGTCTGACAGTGTATACATACAGTCTAATAAAAGCTGTATGGAGTAGATATATCTTAGGCGTCGTTTAGGCGGAGTAAGTATAGGCTTTATTGTTATCCAAATCTACAATCTTAATCGGAATCACGGCTATCAATTGCTAAGGGTTGACAGTATACAGGTACCCCAAAATATACAGCTATTTAGCTATCGAGAGCCAACTCATTAGCTACAATTAAGCGAAAAGGGTTGAACTAAGCAATCAAAGTGGAATTTGACAGGGCCGCCGGCGCTGTGATTGATTACTGCTTGGAACGTACAACGTTACCCTCTACCTATATATAAAATATATTATGTTTGTTGTTAGGAATTCACTTGAGCTACCTCGAGCGGAAATCTTATATATGTAAGTGCACTAGCCTTTACTGAATTTGAGAGAACAGACCTGATGTTTTACTGAAAACATGAATCTTTGGATAACATGACCTATTTATCCACTTATATATAGTAATACGTACATACTTTATAAATGCTTTGTGTTCTTTTATTGACAAATGTTTAAACAATATCAACCAATTATAGAAAAAAAAATCATAGGTAACTGATAGAATAAAATAATGATATTAAAATGACTATTTATGTTTATTATTTATTTATATATGTATTTATTTATGTATATTATTATTATGTATATTTATTCAACTTTTTTTTTCTAGTGTGGGCTTTCTAGCTCAAAATAGTATTAATCTATATAAACTTGTTGTCGCCCAGTGGTCAAAATTCTATCTTAACTAAACAAATATGTTATTATATATTAAGAATATAAAGAAAATCACTTCACTCATATATGAACTCGTTTATCTTTGCCGCGTTATCGACAAAGCATAGTGATGCCCCGACCAACTGACAGTGGTGACATGCGTGTATATGTCAAATGCATGGTAGTGTGTGTACCTAATGTTTTTTTTTATTAACTTAATTTATTTCTAATACATCTATACTTAATATTATAAAGCTGAAGAGATTGTTTGTTTTTTGAACGCGCTAATCTCAGGAACTACTGGTTCCTGGGAAAATACAAGATCCCTCGGGAACGCGGAAAGCTAGTATTATATAAAAATATTAGCTTTCTGCACTCCTTCTCCATATAAACTTTAACTGTGCCAAATTTCATACTCCTCCGTCCGCGTAATTTTCGTAAAAAATGGATATAAAGTTTTTGCTTCACGTATTAATATTATGATAGACTGGTCATAATAAGTAATGGTCACCGCAATCAATACCGTATTTTAAATGCAAAAAGGTTGTGAATACAGAATGCAAATCGCAAAAATATATGGCACGTTCGCACCTGAACAAACGTTGGGTAATGCCTGAAAACGGTTACATATTTAACGTAGATGAGTACCAGACTCATACAATGTCACAGCTAGTGATCGGTTAAAGTGAATTAGAGACTGGCATGACAGTGCAAGTACAATGACAAGTTTTTAGGGTTAGCACGGATTATACTTACAGCTCCTTTCAGCTAAAAAAACAAGTCGGGTGCTCTTTTAAAACCTCTTTCGTCAAATAATTTTTTTTAAAGTAGAAGTTTAAATAAATAAATAAACTTTTGCTTATAATATTTATTTGAGGTTGTATTGTACAGCCCTAATTTCATAAGTGACATGTTAAATTCGTAGTACAATATTATCCTAGTTCAAAAACTCAGTTACTATAGCCTGTTTCTCCTTTGAACCTATTAAGTAATGCAATATTTATAACGAACCTTTCTTTAGGGGTGGAATTTTCAAAAATTCTTTCTTAGCGGATGCCCACATCATAATAGCTATCTGTATGCCAAATTTTTTCCCAATCCGTCCAGAGTGGTTTGAGCTGTGCGTTGACAGATCAGTCAGTCAGTCGCTCAGTCAAGTTTTCCTTAGATTTATAATAGAGAAATATACTTATTTTACTTGAAAATTATAATATTTCACACAAAAGAACTTTACACGTACATTTTCTGGAAGCGAGTAACCCTATAGATGATCCTTCATTGTGTTAGGTAGGTAAGTGCAGGCTTTGCACAGAGTGCATTATAATCCATCTAGCTGGAAGCATTACCCTGCTATAATTATTATGTCACCAACATCGCGCTGGTTGTTCGTGTATTACGGCTTGTTAATAACACTTTGTTATATATTTAAATTAATATCTATTTATGAGAATAACTAAACATGGTTAAATATAGTAGGTAGGTAGATATAGTACCTACTATATTAGTAGGTACTGTCAAAGTATTAACTTTGACTAAGGTTATTTCCACTGTACGTTTCCTCGTGTCGGTTTTCAATATAAGTGCTAAGATTTAATGGATTTCAATTATTTTATCTAAAAAATATTTAAAAAAACAAAGTCATTATCTGCCTGAGTCTGTTACCCACGCAACAGATTTTGATATAGTCTACAGTTGGGTCACTAGTATTTAATATATTATTGTTCTTGAAATTTTGATCGGGACATTAATTAGTCGAAGCTAATATTTACCTCATCAAATTATTATATATGTGCAAAAGTACTATTTACAAATTATTTTATATACCTACTCATTGGATATAAACAGAAATGAGTCATCAAAATAAATTCCTAAATAAATTATTTAATGGAAAGTTGTCGGAAAGTCAACGCAACGCAAAGCATTAATGTATTTACTCTGTAAACATTTTTCGATAGGTAAAATATTGAAGTAGTTACGTCACTTGTCTAAATTATTTTATCATTTTTTGTTTAAGTTATTAGAAGAAGACAAAAAGCAATTTATATTAACCAAAGTTATGGACGTCCTCCATTCTAATTCCGACACCAATTTATTAAGTACGCGGTTAATTTAATACGTGATTCTCAAAGTTCAATCAATTTTATGTATCAGCTAGTAGTTACCTACAAAAATATAAACCCTTCAAAAATAGTAAAAACAAACCCCTAATATATAATGCATGTGTTGAATGCTAATTCAGTTCGATAGGACACAAATTGCCTAACATTTAAAGGTCAGGAGGCACTAAAGGCAATGTTATATTTATCCACAACCCTTAGTACCTAAGCCTATTGGTAAGTAGACATGGTGAACAATAACGGAAGCAATTAAACATGTTGCTAATCATTCGTTTATAAATAGACTTGGAAAATAGACGTCTTTTATAAATGAAAAAAATCGGGATAAATACTATACTATCTTTTAAGTTGGAATAGATCACACATTTTGAAAATACGTTAAGATCGGATAAGAAGTTTCGCAGTTCATCACGGATCGTGGCACGTGATCCATCCATTGTAATATTCTTTACACCTTCAGTTTCGAAGGCTCATTAAATCTGACTGATTGATAACGATAGATCAACGCCGAGCCTAAATCACTGATCATAGAATCATGAAATTTAGAGGGTTGTCTCCTTTTATAGCGTACACCCGTATATTAACTATTTTTCAAAATTCAACCCCTAAGGGGATAAAATAGGAGAATGTCGGTGAAACCACGGGGTGGAAAGCTGTAAGCCAATAAATAAAGATACTGGACGACACTTAAAAGTAATAAAAGTAATTTATATTCAATAGCCTACCTATATTTTTTTACTTCATATTTTACCTAAAAATAAAATGTTTAAAGGCAATAAATCCACATAAATGTCAACATCGTCATCATCATCATCATCGAACCCACTTCTGTGTGAGTGGGTATGGTTTCCGCATTTAGTCCTTGGATTGGACCATTGTACGTGTCTCCATGGGGGTTTTTTATTCCAGCCATCCCAACTCTCTCCAGAAGCAGATTAGTCTTCCCGTAGGTACTTAGTGTGCCCGCTAGAGATCTTGGTGATCCCATGGTTCCTTCTCTTATGTTGGTGACACCTGTGCATTCAAGTAGCACGTGGGTCACCGTTTCTTCTGCCGCTATGCACGCCCTGCATAGGGGGCTATATCTGTAATGCATATTGTGTGAAAATATTTGTTGAGTGAGTAGTGTCCAGTGATGATTCCCGACACCAGGCGCAGATATCTTCAGCTCAGACGCAAGAGGCACCGGGTGAGTTTCATGTCCAAAGATGGCATTGCTTCTTTGGATTGCCTGCAACCTGGTGCCGAGTGCCATCTGCTTTCAACCTGTGTGTGTTGTTCTGTAGCCATCTGCGTAGCTGACTGAAGGGCATCGGCGCAATTGGTTCAGGTCCACATCGTGGTAGAACTAGCAATTTGTACCGAATAGATAATAACATATACTATTGCCATCTTATATTGACAAGCCCTTAACTTATGAAGGTATCAAAACCTTCATAATAATATGAGTGTGAGCTCAAATCTCGAGGTGTCGAGTGTACGAGAACAAAGTTATTACACGAGCGTTGGCGTCATGCGTAAAAAATGTGACCACTCATGTGAACTGAGGTTTACCTTATGAATGAAACAAAATGCTTGTCTTTATTTATGGTTTATATACCTATTATATCTACAGTTATTTGATATATATTTTTTTTTTTACATTAAACAAGTCGTTTGGTCACAGATTTGCCCATTAAAGA
Organism: Tetheella fluctuosa; assembly: GCA_951216915.1. NCBI lineage: Eukaryota > Metazoa > Arthropoda > Insecta > Lepidoptera > Drepanidae > Tetheella > Tetheella fluctuosa. The sequence continues at coordinate 11,605,342 of OX578216.1, read as the reverse complement.
CAGTAACTACGCCAATGATAGAGCACGGTTATATAGAAGAAACTTATTCAAAAGTAAAATATACAGGTAAAATAGACATCGCAAGTTCCAAATGTTTGGTGTTTTCATAAAAATTGAGGATAAAGGACAAATTCCATGTAATCAATCAATAAAATTGCATAATATTAAGGACGCCTATATTTTTTTAGATTTACCAATATTACCAATAAAGATAGGTAACTCAAGGTATTTAACTTACTATATAACTCGTAATACCTTTCCACTCAAACCTTAAAGAATAAATTACAAAGTAGGGGTATGAGATTCAACTGTTGTTAAATTTAATTCCAGAAGATTAGGCGTTCTTAAATATTGTAAAACCAAAACGGTACGCTTAAATTACTAATTAATCATTAAAAATACATCAAACAATATCTTAAGAACTTAGCATCATGTTTAGTGAGCGTTTCTTTTCATGCGGTGAACAGAAGAGCCAGTTTTGAGATGATTCCAATTGTTTAAATTAATTATCAAATACTAGTTGCCACCCAGCAGTTTCACTCATGTTCCCGGAGTATCTTATGTTGTCCCAGGATAAAAAGTATTTTATATGTTAATTCAGAATATATTCTATCTGTGTGCCAAATTTCATTCAAATCCGTTCAGCTAACGGCTGACATACAAACTTTCACATTTATAATATCTATATATATATAAATAAAAATCAATTTCACAAATTTCACAATTCACTTCAGAACGGCTGCACCTATTTGTCTCATTATTTTTTTGTTGTGTATGTAATTGACAGGACAATGTTTGACGGAAAAAAACTAAGAAGGCGGGTGAAACCGTGGGGAACAGCTAGTATTAAATAAATGATGACTAGTTAAATTATAAATTTGACGTCTCGTCACTCTAGATTCAAAGGCATTTTTATTCATGAAGTTAATTCAGACTGTTTAATTCGACGCCACGTCGCTGGCCATTGATTTGATTCCCTTAAAGGACAAACATTTATGTACATGAACATATTGTGAGTCTGGTGTAATAATTATATCAGTTATCTTTCACCATAGTTCACACTCAGCTTAGTTTGGGATCGGACAGAATGTGTGAAGAAATGACCGAGGATTGCATTATTTTACTGTTAGGTACTAAAATCCTGCTAAGTTCATACTAGGCACCATAAAGGTTAACCTCAAAATAGGAACACGATATTTTATTTATATGACGTCACTAATTTTGTATTTACTTCAACATATGTATATCAAAGGAGTGTGAAGTTCAGACCAAGGATTCTTTTTGACTGGATTCACTTTATTTTGTACACAAATAAAATTTTATTGTATAGTTTTTCCGCAAATTCTTTCACAATATAGGGTACAATGACGAGCAAGGCTTTATGTTCATTTTGAACGACACAATATCATAGCTTCGCACGTTTTCAAGGGTTATCCATTGTACAGGGCGATGTTTATCGGAGCATACACAGCTATTTTCACCTTTCGAGGTATTTTTTCGGAGTAATTCCATGAGAATGTTTTTTCGAAGACAAAAGTATTTATTCGTTGATTTTAACATAACTCTAAATACATATTGTGTTTGTTTGACTTTCACTCCATATCTATACAACGCTCTACATTAAACCTAAGTCTTATAAACCTGATTGGGATATTTATTAATGCCTAGAAAATCATTAATTTCTAAAATAAGGGGGAAATCACGCATCAAAAGCTCGTTTAAAATATTTCCAGTATATTATAGTCTTTATTTATAATTAAATAAAAAATTCAATCAAAAAGTATGTAAGTCCCCAACCATGTCAAAGTCTAATAAATGATGTAGATTAGTCATATATATGTATAATGATCTAGCCGTTCCCCGCGCGTAGCCCACGTCCATCTCCATACCGATGCGGTCGGTTCAGCGGTTTAGGCGTGAAAAGGTAACAAACAAACAAACTCACTTTCGCATTTATAATATTAGTTAGGATTAGGATAGCGTAGATAAGAATTCTTTAGCCAGAAGTATAGGTAGGTGTAGTATAGGTACAATTAAAAAATATAAAATATATAAAGTAAATAAAAAAGTCGACCAAGTGCTAGACGGACTCGCGCACGAAGGGATCCGTACCATTATCTATAAAAACGGCAAAAAAATCATATGTGTTGTATGGGAGCCCCCTTAAATATTTATTTTATTCTGTTTTTTAGTATTTTTTGTTATAGCGGCAACAAAAATACATCATCTGTGAAAGTTTCAAATGCTTAACTATCACGGTTCATAAGATACAGCCTGGTGACAGACGGACAGACAGACAGACGAACGGATAGCAGAGTCATAGTAATAGGGTCCCGTTTTACCCTTTGGGTACGGAACCCTAAAAAACGGTATATTATATTGTGTATTATATTAGTGGGTAGTTCCACCTACTTATTTAATTTGTCGCTCACAGTCAAACCCCAGCTTTGTTCAATGCCGGCTTATGTAGGTATTACAATCTTAATACTTAAATCATATTACGCTGTCTATTAGCTTCCATAATAAACAATAAATACATATAATATAGGTATATAAATCCCTGTTTCCATCGACAATGGATACATGCCATCATGGTGCCGTATCACAGAATCCACAAACTAAATAGATGGTTGGTTGAATTAGTTTTAAAGAAGGGTGAATATGTAGAGTTTCAATAAAATTATGTTCTAAATGAATACCGTGAAGTCTTTTTTCCTTCTCTTATTGCGTATGGAAAGAAATAGTATACTCATATGTAAATTTTCTATAATATTTTTAGATCGATAGATAGCACTTATTGTGCACCAAAAAGCAGTTTACTAAAAAGTAAATAAATAAATAAATATTCTGGGACATTCCTCACACACGGCCATCTGACCCCAAACTAAGCAGAGCTTGTACTATGGATGCCAGATAACTGATATAGTACATATACTACTTTTCTTTTGTAAATATTATACATATTATATAATATATAATTACACCCAGACTCAGAACAAACAGACATGTTCACGCACACAAATATCTGTCCTGAGTGGGAATCAAACCCTCGACCTGTGGCGTGATAGATAGGGTATCTTACCAACCACGCCAACCGGCCCGTCAATAATAAGAATAAATGTACTCTCCAGACCATCTTTGTATGGAGAGGATTTTAAACACAAGATGGTGTATGTAACTTTAATAAAATATATAAAAATAAATAATAAAATAATGTAGGTAGGCTACTTTTAAAGACGTGTTCCAATACATCGGTCACCACTCCGGCACGTCACCAATCGATCAAACTGTGTATGTGCCACCGTGAAATGCTTTAGTTAGAGGTATGTAATGTGTATGTAATGCGTGTGTATGGCACCCAAAATCTTCTATATAACTATTTTTTACTGACCGTTGACGTGACGGGGACGTGCCGGAGACGAGACGTGTTGATATGTTTAAATAGAAATAAATTTTAATCAAAAGAACTTTTTGTATTAAACGTATATAACTTTTCATACAAAAGATCAACCTTGGTCAATCAAAGTGTGTGAAAAGTTTGATTTTTTTTTCACGATTTCAGGGTTGGCCCCATAGTAAAAGTTGTTCATATTGATGAGTACTTCCACCCCCTAAAACACTGTCGGTGAATTACAAATAACCCTGTAGGTAAATGTATTTTTTTAATGCAACCTATTTTTTCATCTATAAACAACCGAAATAAAGACTCAAGATAATGTTTAATAGGGATGATGCTTGTATTCAAAATAAATTATCAAACACTAATTAATGTATAAAACATTTTAAAAAAAGGGGGAAGCCACGATTATTTTATTAAATTTATCCTTTTTATGATTTTTAATGACCAATCTCACTATAACAAGTAAAACTTTTGATGTTGTATAATTGTGACGTCACTACTAAGTACATATAAACCTATCGTTTTGACATTTCATAAAAAGTAGCTGATTTGATATGTCAGTCATCATCCCAATAGCTTGTTTTCTCTCGATTTACACTTTAAGAATCAGAAATTACTTTATAAAAAATAATAAATATACAAGTGTGTCCGAGACGATACAACTGTAATAATACTTTTTATTCTCAAAATACTTTAGAAATAAAGGATCAAAGCATTAGTTTCGTTGACATTGGTCAATAAAGCGCTCTTTTATAATAATACATTTAACTATCAAAGATAATGAAAAAAGAACATATTTTACGAGGAAAATCATAACTTTTCAGAAGTTACGACCACCTTTGAAAAATAATTTCATATAGAGGCTGTAAATAGGCACGTACTGCGGCTAATTAAGCTCAATTTACTGCTGACAGGCTGCGCGGCCAAGATAATGAGTCGACGACATCGAAATTTTAATATAGATCATAGTGATTGTCAGCCTAAATTAAATTTCCGGTTTGGATTTACATTATAAAGTCACTGACAAAAAATATTACACGACTCAAACTGTGTCAATATAACCGCAATGTCTAATTGCGCCATATTTGGTGATTCATATTTCCATAATAACTGAATTAGTACTTAGAAAATATATTTTCAATTTTACCGACTCCATGAATAGGATGCTTCACACCACCCGTTGAGGCATTGTCGTATTGTAGGAGCCAAATTTAATGCCCACAAAACTTGACCTTTATGACTTTGTGGACACGGTGACTCAGGGGATTATGGACACGCGTGTTTCAATTTCAAGATCTCTAGAATGTATGTGCATGGAATTTAAGTGGGTTTTGATTAAAATAGTACTGTATACGTGTATGTATATTATTATGAGATATGAAAGACAAGGTAATGCTGATTAATAGCAATATAAAATAGGGAAATATACGGAGTATTTTTGGTACCAGATACCTATTTGTAGGAGTTAATTTTAAATACACAGTTGACTGGAAAATCGTACGGGAAAATTACAGGAAAAAATTGTTTTTATCCGGAGATGAGACCTCGCTTGATCAATTTATTTTCCCAAATGAAAGCTTGTAAAAGTCAAATGGTTTTCTTAAACTCTTAGATGATTTTTATAAGGGTTTTTTGTGAACAAGCAAAATAAAAAAAACCCTGTTAATAAACTCGATCAGTGACAAAAATCACTTTTAAAGTTCTTCTCTCCTCTAAATAGATATTCATACTGAGGTATTGTTAACATTTAAGCAAGAATACTAAAGCCTAGTTTGCGAACTCGGCAAATAGTATATGAGTATTTCATCATTGCTACCTACATTTTCTATCTGTGTATTTACATACGCAACGAAAAATCAAATAATCATATTTCGAACGATATTTCCTTTACCTTATACAAACTTTTTCGAACTCGAACCCTAAACTACAGCTTAAAATACGTGAAATTTTGCCCTTTGATCTAAATATACTGGTATATTTTTACCCTGCATATTTTGACGCCTTAGTTTACCCGCATATGGGTTATTGAACAACTCTGAAAGCCACAAGAGCCGAATGCGGAATCTGCGGAGCTTGAACTAAGGGCCCGTGGGACCACATGAGTGGAGTCTCTACGCCAATGATTGTCAAACTTCGAACCAATGACATTTATCGTAAATCATTATATCACACGTTAGGTGACGCCTTGTAGTTTCATTTATATTCGTGAGGGAGCTTAATATTTTTCTGCAATACAATTAGTAACATAGGACTGATAAAATGATAATGTGGCCGAAGGTGGTGAACACGCTATTTACCACCGATAAATGTTTTTTCTCTTTTTTTATGTTCATGATTGGAAACCGACAGTCTACAAGCTTTTATGCTATATAGTCGTGTGCTATAATTTGATGAATAGTTGAACCTTGTGTTTAACTAATTTAAAATTAACATGAAAGACTTATTCTCCCTTATACGCTCTAATTACATAAGATGGTTTAAAATAAGTCTAGTTAAACTCAGGTTTTAAATATATATCTTACAATCTTGGGTTTTACTTGCTTTAAACCATATCATGTAATTAGAGCGTATAAGTTTAAGATTCAACATTTTCACACCTTCCCTATGGAGCACCTTACATCTAAATTATGCCGTGAAAGTAACATTATTTAATAGGATTAAATCACATATGTACTCGTAATATTATTAGGGGTTTACTTACTCTATGAAATAGCTTTCGACGTCGTAGCACTAAAGGCAAAGGTTTTACGGAGAATTCAAACTCAATTTCTGTAGTGAACTTTGATAAAATATTATTTGCGATTCTGCTTCAAGAGAATCTACTAATACCGCAAACGTTATTTATTCTCTAGGAAAAATAATTCCTCTATATTTTTAGAACTAGAACATGTTCATAAATTTGATTATACATTCAGTTGTAGGTACTCGGTTATATTTAAGTGCTGTTTTTTTCTATGAAATAAAAAGAAGGAAAATTTCATGTGAATCTGTAGCGGCATCTATCAAGACCTCCGCCATCCGTGGATAGATGGCGCAACAAGATTCTATATCGTGCTAACAGAGTTCTCTGTATACTTAGCATATAATATACAAGATTCCAACATCTATAATTGGACCGCGGTCCCCAGACACGATGACCCTGCCTGGCGGAAGAGATTTCCTTTTCAATGGAGAAGTCTACGACCTTGCTCCTCCATAAATCTTTTTTTTTAGTAAAAAGTCTTGACTAAAATTAAAACATACATGAGAAAGATACTATATTATTATGTCAGAATATACAAAACCAAGAACTACATTAAATTATAATCATTCAACAATTTGTAGAAATTAAAATACGTTAGAGTATTTGATTTCTAGATTTAATGATTATGAATCATTAAATCTAGATGAATGTACTAGCCTTTGCACGTGGCTCCACCTGGGTGGAAGGGATTTCTCTTAATCATTTTACTCAAACGGACACAGTTCAGTCCCTTTTTGTCACAGTGAAATGATACATACCCTAAACCCTCAGTCGAGGTTAACCACACAAGTCACAAGCAGTACAAATGGATAGAGAGACAGAGAGAAATTGAATTTTCTAATTTATGTAAGGATTCAGATCATCCATTGTTATTAAGATACGTCCCCAAAACACGTCACGTCAGCATCAGGCGGTGTATGGAAATGCTCATGGACAGTGAATGACGTATGGAATAACATCCTACAATTTCCTACATAACTAAACAACTACTTAGCTACATATTCCCGAAATAGATTAATTTATACACATAGATACAGACACGTCTACCACAATATCATAATTGTTCTGGTACAGTATTTAGCCACATGAAAGCGTAGTTTGCAACTAATTTGATATGTCAGTCAATATTGAGAAAATAGCACATGCTCGATAATATACTGCTTTTAGATAAGTATTAAGGCTCCAGTCTCCCTAAAATCAGTGTTCTTGCGGAATTTATCAGAAAAGAAATATTGTTTTTTAGTCATCAGAAAAGCAATAAATGAAATATATTTTACGTTATTTTAAAGTGTGAGATTTGAAGTTTCCAATAAATTTACCGAGACTAAACATATAACACAACGAACGCTGTCAATTCCCAGCGAAATTGAATGGAATTTTTATGCATTTTATGTTTTATTTGTTTAGTTTCGGTAAATTTAGTTCAAATGATTTTTTGAATGCATATATTTTTTATTCGACAGATAAGTAGTTGCTTTCGGAGTGGTTAAAGTGTGATTTCTCTAAACCATTACTTTGTAATAGAAAAAAATATATGTTGCAAGGGTCAAATTCAGAAATTTATAACTTTTTAAAGCAATTTAAATAAGAAATTGAGACAATTTGGAAAAAAAGTAACTAGATAAGATTATTGTAAAGGATTTGCCGACAAATGTAATCTGAATACATTTCTTGTTTTTGTTATATTTTTTTCGTAGCGTGTGCATGAATGAGACCCTCTACGCGTGGAACGTAAATAGAGGTATGTTTAAAGCCTCACAAAGCTAATAAAAGTGGCGTCAAATTGAAAAATAAAATATGTATTGGAAACTTCAAATCTCACACTTTAAAATAACGTAAAATATATTTCATTTATTGCTTTCTGATGACTAAAAAACAATATTTATTTTCTGATAAATTCCGCAAGAACACTGATTTTAGGGAGACTGGAGCCTTAAGTTTCCAATTGTGTAATCATGAGCTTTGAGCTTATTAGTATGACGTAATAACATAGATTTTAATAAGGTATAGAATATATATTGTAGTATGAATAAGATAAGTAGGTATAACAAATTCAAACAATTATTGTAAAAAAAAAAAACATGATTATATTGTATTTGCGCGACAATATAGATGTTGTAAGATAACCAATAACAATAATATAATAATATAACTTAATCTAAAAAGAGTACGGACCACGAGTCTGTAGAATGTAGATTACTTTAAATAAAATAAAAAAAATAGTATGACGTCATCTTAACAGCTGATGATAAAAGTAGGTAAGGTTCACAAATATTGCAAAAACAATATTAATTTCTTGACAAAAAAATCGAACAAAAACGAATGTATTTTTTGCAACGAGACGGTGCATCTAATGATAAGTGGTGTTATCAACGATTATTTGCAAGACCAACCTTGTAGACCTCTTTTTGAAGTAGGCTACCTATGTCCTAACGCCAAGGGAAAACCAAAATGCGGCGCTCATTTCACATCCTAATGTTCCGCAATAGGAACGTGTTCAATGAATATTTGAACTAAGTAAGCATATTACTTTAGAATCTCCAACCACAAACACAGATGGAGAAATTTAAGCGGACATTATATAAACAGGTTTATACCGCAACAATTTTGTACGTGTGTTATATGCAACACAGAATAGTAAACTATATAATTAAAAATGCAATTGATATTGCGCTCGGATGTCCGAACCGGGGACCGGAGTTGAATATTTCAATATTCGATGAAACCTTTCATGTAAATAACGACAAGCAAATGACAAATATGGAATACTAGCTTCCGCCCCGCGGTTTCACCCGCGTTCCCGTGGGATCTTATGTTTTCCAGGGATAAAAAGTAGCCTTTATGCTATTCCAGATTATAATCTATCTCACTGTCAAATTTCATCCAAATCGGTTCAGTAGTATTTGCATCAAAGAGTAACAAACAACCATCCATCCATCCAAACTTTCACATTTATAATATTATAGCTTCCGCCCCGCGGTTTCACCCGCGATCCCCCAGGGATCTTATGTTTTCCAGTGGTAAAATGTAGTCTATGTTCTTCTCCATATCATAGGCTATTATAATATTAGTTAGGATTAGGATAAAAGTTAGGATTAGGGTTAGTAGGATACCGATAGAATTATCCAGTCAAATAATTACTAATGTTTAATATTACAAATAAATTGGAAAGCACGCAATCGTTATGAAATTAATAGCTATCATCACACTCAAAACACAAATAAGGACTAAGAAATGATAGAGTTTATCTCATATTAGAGTTTATCGTTTATTTATAGAAAGAGTTTATCGCGGAATCATGGATTTTTTCTAAATAAAAAGTTCTCCAAGTCTCAGGCTACACATTTTCTCTTGCAAAGAGTAATGGAGAGAGTAATTGCTAATGTGTTTTTGACCTAGAAAGTCTAGAAGGCTAATACAACTAATGCCGAAACACACTATTAAGTAGCTCATTTGTTGATGAAAATACTTCGTTGTCTGACGATTAATACTGATATTAATGGCTTCCATAATATACGCTAAGGAATATATAAACTAACATTTTCTTATGGCGTAAGGGTGTAACTAAGAAAAGATTATCCAAAATTGAAATTCTAATAAGGGTGTAAAATAGGAGATTGCGCGTGAAATCGCGGGATGAAAACCTAGTATTAACATAATAATATAAGTAAAACGTATGGACTGTTTTGCATACGGTTTTCGAAACAAAGTTTGCTTAACTTTAGAGTATTCCGTAACTCACGTTTTGGGTGAAATTTTACCGTGTTTTAAGTCATGCTTCCCTTTCAAAATCATTAAGTTAAAATTGTATTTCAAAGCTTCGCTGAAAGTTAAAATGAATTCGTAACCCATGTGATGTGTGATGTTTGAGTGGTCTGTGCTCACTTACAGTTTGTATTTTATAATTAAAGTAGTTGTAGTAGGAGTCAAAGAGAAAACGTTGCCAGCCTGCTGGGAACCTCGCTCATCGGCAGCGGCGGTAGCTCCGAGTAAATAATTATATATTGTATTTTATATTTTTGTCGTAAATATAACTGTATATTATTTTATTACAAAAAGGTATATCTCACTAGGACATTAGTCATATGGTTTACAAAGAAAATAAGTGTAATGATCATAATTATATCGTTTCAAATCAATAAAAAGTTACAAAGTTATGATGCATCAAAGTTCAGGAGTGGGGGCTTGTGACGTCACTTGTATGTAAAAATTGTACAATACCGTGACGTCACGCGAAATTTCAACGCACTGTATCGTCGTCATTTTTTGTATTCGGAACCAAAAAAAAAAATACGTGTCCAACATTTTTTGGTAATGTAACTCACGGACTAAATAGATTTTTTAGTCAATATCCCTATTAATTTAATTATTAGTACCTACCTACAATTTAAGTTATATGAGAAGTTTTGGAGATTAGCCGGAATAAACAGACAAATTAAAAATTGTCTTTTGTTATTTACCGTTTATTAATACCGTATATACTTCCATATGCAATAAAGAGTTAGTAAAGAGATTATTACAATAAATGAGTTGTAAGTAAAATATTGTTTAGCGAAATTTGGTAAAAGATTATCTTCAGGATTTTAGATATAAAATAAACTTTACCTAACAATTAAGACAAACAAAATCGGATACAATATTGTTACAGAATTCCCCAAATTAATTTATACCAACAAATGACATTGATACACGTGTATTGATTAACAGAGACATCACTTTAGACAACCTTTACCTACGTAGACATATTATGTGTCGTGTCACGTTGTTGGTCCACGATGAACTCCGAAACAACTTATTTTTTCAAAATGTGTAATTTGTTCCAACTTAAATATAGGATAGTTTTTATACCGATTATTTCCTTTTTCTTATAATGGTAAAAATGCGGGTGAAACCACGGGTAACAGTTATGTACTCTAAACACGTACCTACATTTTGTCTACAATACATCGGCAACAATTTGAGGCTGATTTTTCGGCAGTTCAATGTACCTACTATAATTTATATATCTGACATTTTTCTTGCGCGGCTGCGTAATTTTTTTGTCCATTTTGTAAATCAATATCATATTATCCGTATAAATTTATATGAAATTTTCACAAACAATATGGCAGTCGATTAAATGTGCCCCGTTTGTTAGGCCTAAGACATATGTATGGCTAAATAGCGATAACAGTGCCTTTGTGCCCGCCGGCCTTCATGGCATATTAAACACATTGTTGTAGAACCTAAGGTTATAATAGGATAGGACATATAAACTTGATTATAATCAGATTGCCGCAGAATACGTATTCAATTATTGGGCGCTACGTGTAAAGAAACAATTAAGATAATTTGCATATTCATTTTATTATAATTACAGTATAGTTTTTGGTACTTAAATTAGAAAATAAGAGATATGATTTGTATGCTTATTGTAAATTTTGTTGTTCTCATAGAAATAAGTAGTTTATATGGGTATCTTATTTACCGTATTATTTTCCGTTTGAAAACCAAAAAAATATAATATTATGGTTTCAACTTTTTATTTTTTTCAAAAAATATTATTAAAATTTTACATTAGGTATGTACTAAAAAGATCTACCCACCACTATAATGCACGACGATGAGCAAAAGTAACGAGTGTTGGCGCTCACTTGATCTCTTTTATCATTTATAAACACGTCATATATGCTTCTAGACAATTACTATATACATCATGTCCGCCATCACAAAGATACTGCACATTTTATCTGTCTCATTATTAATATAATATAATGTTAGTTATAACATAATCGTTATCTAGGATTATAGTTATGAAGCCGGTCTACGATTATTGCTACGGCATAACAACGTCTACACGCTACGAGCTACGCTTCGTAGCACAGCTACGAACACACGCGTCAATATCTACACGAAATGGAAGTTTTATTTCATTTCGATCACTAATGGAAATTTCCGTGATACTTAAACAATTAACAGCTTTCAACATTTACGAGTGGCTATAAAATACAGTATACTAGATTTATTGCTGTTCCCTAGGCATGTGCTTGATGTCCCACATTTGTCTTATAAAAGTGGAACAAGAAATATAAGTTTTTATTTCAAAACATGAATAAAATATAAGATGCATTATTGAATACACCACACACCAACACCCCTATTAGTCAGTAAGTACTTATTATCGAATCTAATGATTTATCAGTATCTTTAATATTTATATTTTATTCACCATGAACACGGTGGACCGATGTACTTGTAGGCGTCACTCAATGCTACCATTAATCCTGCAACCACCAAAAATATAAAGTATTTTAGTAACTAACCTGTATGTTTTGGTTTTGTCCAAATTACCTATAAGTACTATTACATCTTGCAAATTAAGAGACAAGTTATAATGATGACGATAGCGCGGCCCGTCACCGTCGTCAATTAAACGGCATGCTGTGGTTGCTGCGGTCCATTCGCTGTCACTGTGGCACCTGACAGTATTCCAAAATCCCAATACATTTACAGTCGTTGTGACTCACCTGTCGTACTATTGTTGTCGCGGCGTGAGGCGCGGCCGGCCGCCGTCGTCAACTTAGCGGCATGACTGCGCCCGCGGCGGCCAGCGACGCTAAACCCACTCGCTGTCACTGCGACCGCGTCACAACACTACACTGCACTCACTCACTCACTTACACATATTTATTGGCCACACCAGGTGATGCTCACATTTAATTTGCACTGCACTTTATATCTGTAACAAAGGAAAACCAACTGTATATTATTTTTATTTAAATTCCTGATAATGTATCACGTCTATCAAATGCCTGTTTGTTCTAGTTTCAATAGTCTTCAGGTTATGTTAGAAAATAAAGATTTCACAGATTTTACGTTAACAATACTTTATGAATGTCTTTTAATAAGTTTAATAAAATGTTGAATTGGTAAGTATCTATGTAAATAATAAACTTAACACTTACACTGACTAAAATACTGTATTGAGAATAATATTCAGAATAATGGGTTTATATAATGTGAGTACTAAATCGAATTAGAGATACTAAAAGCAATAATTTTGTCTACGTACGTCTCCATAAAAGCTTATTTACCGAGCAAACCGTAACTCACAATATGACAGTCATAAATGCTTCGTAATCGTAAAACACTGGAGAATAGAAACGTACTAACCAAAAACATGTTTGAAAAGTGCTTAAATATTATAAATTAAGTAAATTAATTCACCGTCGCAAATATTTAAACTGACTTTATGCAAACAGATTCTAACTCTTACTGCAATACATTAAGACTAACTTGCCATAATCTAGTTGCTGAAAAACTTATAAAAGATTTAAAACATTATCGCTCCATAGATACGATTTCTATAACAATAATTGTTGCAATTTAACACGAATGGCTGCTCGTGAATACAGTCTGGATCTAAGGCAGAGGTACTGATAGATTTACTAGCTTAAGGGTACGATACCGATAGTAATCTCATTTCACATACCTCTATGAGTGACTGTATAAGAAAATATAATAAGTATATACCCACGTTACTCACACAAGTTTGAATTGAACGCTGGCGGAGAAAAATAAAGTTAAAATCTTAGTTGCATTCAAAAATACTAAATTAACCTACAAAATATCCCACAACTATGCTACATGGAGAGAAAATTCGTAAAATATTGAAGATTTTAGATACGATCTTCGTTTACTAAAAGAATACTTCTTTAATTTTTTTTTTATTTTGTTAGGGAAATGTAATTATTTCATGGTTTTCTTTAATTTAACATTCGATGTTGTTATTTAAAAGAAACTGACCTTCACCCACTCCAGGCTATATAATTAAAATACAGCATGTATTTTTATTTTATTCTCAGTTCAGGCAGGTGGTTTTTCAACAATCCAAAAAAAAACAGTTGTAGTTATTTTTAAAAAAGAAATTATTTTTTTCTATTTCTAATTTCAATATTAAAAGTAAAGCATAGCCTGGAACGCATTGTATAATTAATAATCTAAGCACCTACCAGCGTGTTCTGCTTTTCTAGTCTTTCTATATATACCACTTCTGGCCACATTATAATATACCCTACCCGTAAAATTGTGATGAACACACCTGACATATTTTTTTTCCACATGATGTTTTAGGCCCATTTCAAAAAACTCTATTGGTACAGATGGTAAGAAAAGTTTGAAACTAGAAATAAAATATTGTATCTCAGTAACCCATTAGTTCCATGTAAAACAAGGGTTAAACTCCAGATTGAATGTTCCACTTTACAAATAGGGTGGTATCACGATTTTTTATTGTTATGTTTAGTAGATTATGGGAGTGGGACAACCTGGAACATCTGTCTACTTGTCAACCTGTCTGACATAAAAATTAATGCAACTCAAACAGTGTTGATAAAATAAATAGAAAACTAATCACGAACAAGGCGGGGGGCAGCTTTATGTTATGTATACTAATCAACGAACCAATTTATGCCAATAGAACAAAAGCTAACCAATTGATGTGGTTAGTAGTTGATTGGTGTTAATAAGTGGGGAAATTATTTATTGCTATGTCAAAAATATTGAAAAAATACTACTGTACTACCGTTTTACCCTAAACTCCCTTAACTTTCTGGTATAAACGGACTTATTAATTTCTTTTGAGAAAATATCGAACCTATATACTACTTCTTTATAGTGGCATAAACTTTGATGATTGTAATTATCTTCTTCCAAAAAGAGAAAGCAAAAGCCAGGAAAAGAAAACGCAGTTGAATGTAACGATTCTAAACAAGGAGGTCTAGAAGCTAGCATTAAAAAGCAACGATTCTCCGATGCGACGACTATAACAAGGTGCGAATTTTCTAGAAAAATTCACTACTATCTCAGAACACATAAAATATAAAGAGACACAACATATAAAGTAGATAGTGTAGCCAGTTTTGTTAACGTATATGTGTACCTCCATGGTGATGCTAGCTCTGTGGTAGCGATATTGTAAAGTTGAAGATTAGAATCCTATAATGGGCTTAAATTTTCAGTGAAGGAAAACATTGTAAATGAACCATAGCATGGAAGTAAGGTACTTCACAGTACCACTCTCAAGCTGAATCCCTGAAGCCCAGCAGCTGGTTATTTGTGTTCTGGCGTCTGCACATGAGAGCCAGTTCTTTTCTAGGCTTTATATGCCTACCACCTTTGCCCATCATAGCTACCTTTGTAGTCAAACAAAAACAAAAAGAACCCTTTCAATGTACCAAGATTAAATAATTAAGATCACTTTAGTAAGATATTTCCATTCTAATACTTAGTAACGATTAAAAAGCTGGCAACACTGTGTTATTTGTGTTGCTATATCTTTACTTTTCTAAGCCCACACAACATAATAATGCAGTACAGCACCCACTCGATAGATTAACTTATCAGAGATTTATAACATTAGATAAGCCATGTTTCAACCACGGTTTATTAATGTACTCTTGCGTCAGCGTAACTGATTTTAGTGACTGCTTTAGTTATACACATAATTACGCATATTTATCATAAATAACAGCGCTTCTATGTAATTTTGCAGGGTTTTACCTAAGCTATTATATTTGGGTAGATTATATGTATACTCAGGTCTTGGTGATGAAGTGATTTTTGCTACATATAGATAATGCTGATTAATGAGGTTTTGGAAGAGTTAATAAAACAATGATCATTCATCGCGCTGAACACAATGATAGCTTAATAATAATAGTGAAAAAGAAATAAGATTAATACGAATGAAAACGATACGATAACTGTATGTACATATTTTAAAAGAAAATTAACATAACTTTGACATAGATATACAACAAAATATAGACAACCCGACAAATGCATCGTAAGGCTACACCTCTAGTCTAGGTAGCAAAGATACTGTAGAACGTACCTCAGCTCAGACAAAGGACATACAAGACGCATTAGCGTGAGCTTCGTATCTATGTACGAGTATGAGGATTTCTCTCAACCGTCTCTTCGTTGCTATTTGATCCCATGTAGGCTGTTGTACGTTGTGTGAGGGCTTTGTTATTTTATATTCGATAGACGTTTGTATCTATTCACGTTTGTGCATGTTAAGAAGTGCAGTATAAATATTGTGAGATATTTCACACACGGAAATCTGATCCCAAACTAAGCAGAACTTATACCTCCTTTATTAAACAGATAACCGATGTAGTACTAGATATTATTTTAGGATTTGTGTCTACGCGTGGCTAGGCATGCTTGCGATAGATTTTCAACTTGAGGGCGGTTGCCAGCCAGGCGAGTACTACGAAGTACCCTATCACCGTGCTATAGTTTCCTCACGAAAGCTCAAGTTCATTATAGGATTCGAACTCACGACCTTTGCCACAGCACCAGACAAAACTACCACATAGATATCATATTAAGATTAAGATTTAGATTTAGTGTACCTACTGTGATGTAATCTACGTCTATGTCTCGTCTAAAAATTATTTAGGCTAGTACCCGTACCTACTCATAAAACGTAAAAAAAATAACTAAACTCATATCTACAGGATGATTTTTTTATCACTGACAATACTTGCACTTGACGTGGAATTACTCATCAATGTGAACATCTTTTATTATGGGGCTAACTCTGATATAGCGTAAAATAAAACGGTTGCTTCATACATTTTGGTCGAGTAGGTATTTAATTTCTTTTCGATGAGTAATTCCACTCGTGCAAGTATTGCCAGTGACTAAAAAATCATCCAGTAGGTATAAAATATCATCATATAATTGTCAAATAACGTGCAGACGTTATTTATGTGATCATACAATATTTCAGGTTTCATGAAATATATAACAACCTAAAATATTGAAATATAATGAAAGAAAACATTTAAGTGAAACTAACCTCAACTGTTTCAATGGAAGGTAATTAGTGACAAGTCAGCATTTAACAATAGATTCGAAAACGGTATAATTTCAAAATTTGCAATTAACTTCCAACTTAAATTTGCCAACCTCAATAATTACCAAATTCGCAAAGCAGTTTCATAATATTGAAGTTAAGCAAACTATTATTTTGAATTTTAATTCTGTCTGTGAAGGACTTGGCTGATTTGCAGTGCACTTTTCATTGTGGACTCAACGTAACGCGGTCTCTATTTGAGATCCAGAAATAATGAATAGCTATTTTGTAGACACTTTAAAATAGAATATCAGTAAAATGAATACTTATTTTTTTGCTTTGTCATCGTGCACACCACGACGAATAGCAAAACAAAAGTATTAAAAATTTAGTTAAATAAATAAATAATTATTCTGGGACATTATTCCTCACACACGGCCATCTGACCCCAAACTAAGCAGAGCTTGTGCTATGGAAGCCAGATAACTGATATACTACGTATACTACTTTTTTGTAAATACATACTTATAGATAATTACACCCAGACTCAAGACAAACAGACATATTCATGCACACAAATGTCTGCCGTGAGTGGAAATCGAACCCACGACCTGCGGCATGATAAATAGGGTATCTTACCAACAGCGCCAACCGGCCCGTTAAAAATTGGATTGTAGATCTAGTTTAAAACAAAAAAAAATGCTTATAGGTAGGTAATAATCCAAATTTAAAAAATACGCTTGTCTTGGTTCTAATTTTTCGTTCATGCTATTCGCAGTTGAAACCATGGGTCCATGGGGGTTCGAGGCTCGCCGATTTGCTCGGATTTTATCATCCAAGCTCATCGAGGCTTCGGGAGACTGACGGGCTGGGAGCTTTTTCCGCCAACGCATAAGCTTGGCCATCCAAAAAGGGAACGCTGCCAGCCTGTTGAGAACCTTGCCTATCGACAGCAGCGAGGGCTTTGAGGATGTTTTCTATATATCATAGTTTGTATTTTTTACTTTAATTGTAAATATGTAAATAAAAAGGTAATAAATAATTAATGTTTTAATTATAAAAGGACCATTTTCCGATGATTTTATTACTATTTGTTCTATCTAACATTACACAACTACTGTTGAATTTTTTTTATGAAGTATATATCAATCTGTACTTGACGCGAGCGAGCTGATAAAATTTTCCAAAAATCCTGTGTTAAAATTTACTACACTGCTTCTTCTATTTTTACACGTAGCTTTAGCGACAATTTCAACGTGGTAGTGATGTGATCGAAGATGGTATGGAAATTGGCTCTCAAGTGTAGCCGTCGGTATATACGGCTTGTTGCTTGGCGATGGATTTTTAGCCTGAATAGCCCTGCCCCAAACCTTTATTTTATAAAATGTGACAAAAAACGCTGACACTTCGCTTCTGTACGCATCATAAAACGATACGGTCGGTGGTACATTTTATGTTGTCACCAAATGACCTATTGTTTCGGAACGTAAGTGCTCCATAAATTCGTTACGTATAAAATCGACTCTGAAATCAGTATAAAAGTTTATGTGCACAAAATAATAGTACATCAATAAAAAATAAGAGGCTTAATGTAAAGCTTTTATATTTTCAATATTGTATTGCAAATAAAAATCCATAACGAATAACCATAAACAATACATACACTATAGATTTTCATCCAATGAACAGCACTTCACCACAAAGCTGCACCGTCTGTACTGACCACTGCACTTATGGAAACAAAGAGAAAACTCTCAAATGCTACTTAATTCAAATGTCCCGCCTTTGGAACGCGTGGCAACATAAACGTAACGCATCTGCCAACCTTACTTCAACAGGTCGCATCCCACACTGCTGTCTAGCCCGGCCCGATCTATCGTCCCGTTCGCGCTCGCGCCAAAAATAATACTCCTAGAAGGACATTGGAGGATTCCAATGACCCTGTTGCTATTGGAAAATGGCTTTCCCTGATACTCCATTGTTGGCTGTCATCTCGATGGTTATTATTTCATGCCTGTGTCGAAAAGATGATTCATTGTGGGGGTTGATAAAAACGATTTATATTAATATCTTCTACCAAAATAAATAGACAAGTTGTCTACTTTCGTATATTTTTAATTAAAAAAAAATCATAATAAACTCACTGAAGTAAGAACAAATTATAATCCTTTGATTGATTAAAAACTAAGTGGAATAATGAGTTTAAAAGCTACTATATTTCAGAGGATCGTTATTAAAACTCAACAAGTCCAATTAGGGAGGCGAGTCGAATCTCTATCTAGCTTAACTGCATTGTATCTGATAGCTGGCCAAGCTATTAGATACAATGCAGTTTAAATCCAATCAATCTGTGCAGTGTACCTATGCTGGATATCGCATTTGAAACTAAAGTATGCTCTGTCGTAGAACAAACGCAATTAATTACTATGTATGAAAAGAATAACTCGATATTGTCCCTACCTATACATTATTTTAATGTCATCAATATTAACGAAAGCTTACTTTAGCTTTACTTTAGAGTTGGTGGTTCGTCTTTTTGTTACCTTTGTGAATAATTTACTTAACATTAAGAACAAAATCGCTGAGAAATATTAGCATTTCTTTTATTTGGGTAGCCATGTTTAACCAATGTTTGAACATTTAATCAATGTTTTTTCAACACAGGCTATGTAAATAAAAGAATCTTGAAACAAATTTTTTTTCGCTCTGTGGCAACACTCGGATAAGTTGTCAAAATAAGTTTTCGTATTTTAATTTAATTTAAAACTTTAATTAACCCATATTTAAATGCCTATTACCGATTCATCACTAAATAAGAGTCATTAATATAAAGTGTACTATTAATTTCCATGTAAATATTGTTATTTATGGACACACAAAAGTGAGTGAGTCACACCAACTGTTTCGGTGATTTTGAATTTTTCATCTCCAATTCAGGCGAGTATTTACATTAATTCATAATTAAATTCAACTTTCCGTTAATAATAATCCTATATAACGGCCTAAATAGTTAACTTTGCCTTGTTAGTAGTTGTACACACATTCCATTCCATTGCTTACACCTTTGATTGCTAAGTTTTTTTATTAACTTCTAAATATGATTGTAACACGTAAGGCTTCTGCCCGTCAGACAGAAGACAAGCTCCAGATTACGTTGTTGGAATTAAAGACCTCTAAGGCTATGTGTGAACGACTATTATCAGAAAATGAGGATAGTGAGAAGGAAGTGTTAGAAATTATCAATAGAAATAAACAACTAAAGTCTGAGATGGCAGAAATTCATGCACGGAACTTAGAAGTAATGGAACAGCGAGACCGGCTTCAGCGAGTAGTTGATGGGTTCGACCAGTGCAGCCATGAGTTTGATGATGCTCTCAGGCGCATTACTGCATTGGAATTGGAACTATGTGACGCTAGGAAATACATTACACACCTAGAAAATTCAAACCAAAACGCCATAGAATCAAATAACCAGTCACTGTTTGATGAATTGATTGGGTCAGCTCCGGGCATGATTTCTGGTTCCTCAGACACAAATATAGTTCCTACTGTCACTATAGACTTAACTTGTAGTGATTCAATTATATCTAACAGTGCAGTACGGCTTGTTAATTGTAGTAAAAATAAATTAAAGAAATATATAAAAATTAAAAATTACATAAAGAAAACCCAAAACCTAATTAAAAAAAATAAAATAATTTGTAATAATATTAAGTTAAGAAAGGAACGATTAAACTTATTAAGTGAAGTTCATATGAGTCATGTAGATTTAGAAAAATGTATTTTAAAGTATGAATCTGACACATATCAACTTCAGTGTGAAATTGAACATTTAAATACTAAGTTAAACTCCATTTCATGTAAATATGAAAACTCTCAAAAACAAATGAATTCATATATTCTGGCAATGAATGAACTTGTAGAGGTCTCAAAGTCAAATGCTGAGAAATTAGAGTCTTTAAATTTAAACCATCAATGTGAATGTTATAAGAGTTCCCTAAATTATTCTTCTCAGCTTGACTTTTCTGAAAAATCAACTTCAAAAGAATTAATAAACACTTCCTTCAATAAAAATAAAAATAAATATAAACCTAATATTGTTATGTTTAGTGATGAAATGGGAAGAGGCATGGGTTTACAACTTAGCCAATGTTTAGGTCAGGCTATAACAAATACTTGTATGCCCGGTGCATCATATTCTCAGATTTTAGAGAAAATTATTACTAGCAATTTTGCAGAAAATACTATGTTGATCATATTAATTGGAAGAAGGGGAAATGTAAACAAAAATTCTCTGATAAGGTACTTTACCTCATTATCATTAATAAATGTTAATCAAATTGTAATGTATGCATTTCCCTATATAAATAGTGTGCCACAGACGGAAAATACTTTAAGACACAATTTAAATATTACCATGCATACTTTGACATGTCGTCATAATGACAAATTTCATTTTATTGATATTAATAATTATTTGAGTAAAAGCTTTTATTTGACTAAAGATAGCTTTCATCTTTTAAAATATCATAAGAGACAGATAGCAGAATCGCTATCATTTTATATACTTAACTTGACCAAATGCTTGGCCACACAGACGGCTGCTTCTATTGAGCAGCATAATATTTTACAATCATTGGAAGTTATTCCAAATAGTTTGAATACATTGGAAAATATTCCAAATAATTTAAATTAGAACATGTGACAATAGAGGCAACCTCTAGCATAATTTGTAATAATGTATTTAAAAGTTTTTCCTGCCCAATATCTGAAATTAAGAATAAAAATAATAATCATAAATGTAAAAATAATAAAATTAACTTGGTGCATCAAAACATACAAGGAATAAAGGGCAAGGAATTAGAGCTGGAGTTATTCATGAACTGTAGTAAAATTGATATTTTATGCATTACTGAACACTGGCTAAAGGCCCATCAGTTCATGTTCAACTTCAGTAATCACCAAGTTGCTGGTTCGTTCAGTAGAGAAAATTCAATACATGGTGGCTCACTAATAATAATACATAATAGTTTGAAATTTAAGGAACGAAAGGATATTCAGAGCCTGTCTATTGAGCGAACTATTGAAATAGCTTGTGTTGAGCTTGAACAATTCATTGTTATGAGCGTATATAGACCCCCTTTGGCAGTATTTAACTTGTTTGAAAAACATATGGATGAAGCATTGTGTAAACTTAATAATGTTAATAAAAATATAATAATTTGTGGAGATTTTAATATAAATTTATTAGAGGATAATGTATTATCTAATAGAATAAAATCCCTTTTCTTGTGCTATAATCTTGTAAATCTTTTTTTAGAACCAACTAGGATAACTTCTAGTTCAGCAACTTGCATAGATAATATATATACTAATCTGCAACCAGTTACTAAGTCAGTCTTTAGTCAATTAAGCTCGGATCATTGTGGTCAGATGGTCTCCTTTAATATACCTAGAAAAAAGGTAATAAAAAAAGATATTAAGTGTGTTCCTATGAGTGACAGTCGCCTTGAAAAGTTTAGAAACAATATTGTCAGTAAATTACCATACCTACCTTATAATGATAATGCAAATCAACTTTATAACTCCATTTTCAATCTTACCAAAAATGAGTATAGTTCCATATTTACCTCTAAAAATGTTAAACGAAAAACTGGTATGGTTTTCAATGATTGGGCGACGGTCGGTATTCATAGAAGCAGGAAAAGACTGTACGAACTATATAGTGAAAAACCGTATAATCATAATGCTGTTTTTCTGAATTATGTGCGTAATTACTCTAAAATATTTAAACGCGTTTGTGCCGCGGCTAAATCAATACATATAAGAAATAAAATAGAAAGTAGCCAAGATAAGATCAAGATGACTTGGAAAATTATAAACAGTGAAACTGGAAAGGTCAAAGTACATAATCATGAGTTTCGACTAATGATTAATGATAAATTAATTGAATCTGACCGAGATGTTGCTGACGCGTTTGAGTTATTTTTCACCGATATTCCAGTTTCGACTACCAAATCTCTTGATTCTTCTCCTACCCTCGCTCTATCATTACTAAGAGAAAATGTAACAGAATGTGCAGTCGATTTTCAATTTTCCCCTGTGAACTCTAGTGACATAATTAAAACTTTTAAATCCATAGATTTGAAAAATACTGTTGATCTATGGGGACTTTCCGTTAAACTTGTTAATTCTATAATCGATTGTATTGCGCCACATTTGGCTGTCACTTTTAATAAATGCATAGATTGTGGCGTATTTCCTGATCTGATGAAACATAGTAAAGTAGTGCCTTTATTTAAAACCGGTAGTACATCTGACCCCACTAATTTTAGACCGATTTCTGTACTACCGACATTTAGTAAAATTTTCGAAAAAATTATACTTAATCAACTATTGGTACATTTCAATAGTAATAGACTGCTTCACAGTAAACAATTTGGTTTTACCAGGGGTCGCTCAACAACCGATGCTGGTGTTGAGCTTGTTCAGAATATTTTTGGCGCCTGGGAGGAGTCACGTGATACCATCGGTGTCTTTTGTGACTTATCCAAGGCATTTGATTGTGTACACCATGAATTACTGATCAGGAAATTACACCACTATGGTATTAGAGACATTGCACTCAGTCTTTTGAATTCATACTTGAGTGATAGAATTCAAAGGGTTGATGTAAATGGTAAAGTTTCCTCTGGGTCTTCGGTAACGATGGGCGTCCCACAAGGTTCTATCCTGGGACCTTTTCTTTTTCTGATTTACATCAACGACTTGCCTTACCTTGTAGAAAAAAAACATGAGATAGTATTGTTTGCTGATGACACTTCACTTCTTTACAAAGTGAATAGACATGATTTTAATTCTTCTGACGACGTAAACAATGCTCTTTCAGTAGTCGTTGATTGGTTTACTATTAATAATTTATTGCTCAATGAGAAAAAAACCAAATGTATCAGATTCAGTCAACCCAATGTAAGACATTTGAACACAGACATTGTTATTAAAGGCGAAAAACTGGATCTTGATGAAACAACCGTATTTTTAGGTATCACTTTAGATGATAAGCTACAATGGAGCCCACATATTTGTAATTTAGTGAATAGACTTAGTTCTGCAGCTTATGCAGTGAGGAAAATTCGTTCTCTCACTGACGAATCTACGGCAAGATTAGTTTATTTCAGTTATTTTCACAGCTTGATGTCTTACGGCATCCTCCTTTGGGGCAGTGGTGCCGACATCAATAGAATTTTTATTCTGCAGAAGAGGGCTATTCGCGCAATTTATAAATTATGTCCTAGAGATTCTCTTAAAGATAAATTCAAATCCATAAATATTATGACTGTGTCGTCACAGTACATTTATGAAAATTTAATTTATGTTCGGAAAAATATACAAAATTTTCCTAAGAACAGCGATACTCATAGCTTGAACACTAGAAATAAGCACAAACTCGCTGTACCTGTAACTCGGCTCAGCAAAGTGAGGGACTCATTTAAGGGGCAATGTATACGTTTCTATAACAAAGTACCCAAAGAAATTCAAGAACTATCTGTGTATAGATTTAAAAAATTAGTTAAACAAAAGTTATGTAAGAAAGGGTATTATAAAGTTTCTGATTTTATAGAAGACAAGAATGCATTTAAATGAAATGTTCGCTACACAAGCTATTTCATTAAAGTTTTATAAACTTTGTTATTAGTAATTAAATTTTTACATAAATAAAAAGAACAAAGATCTATAAAAAATGTCCCTTGCTGAGTTTCTTGCCGGAGTCTTCTCAGTCCAAGTGTATTCCGAACCGGTGGTAGAATCATTTGTAACGTTCATAAGTGCCTTATTAGGGCCTAAACTGAATAAATGATTTTTGAATTTGAATTTGAATTTGAATTAATAATTTTACTAAACGATTTAGAAGATACACGAGTTTTCGAAATGTATGAATAAAATAAGCATAATTAACAAACTCTTATTTATTTTCAAGAAGGAAACGATAACAACTTTCGTCATTACGTAGGTAAGTTACAAACGCTATTAATTAGATAAGTTATGATATCAATGTAAAGTTAAAATAAGTATTATTTTGATTTCGTTTCATTCATCTCGTACACTTTATGAAATTCTTTCTCGTTATATTTTCGTAACCCAAAATTGTCTTTTTTGCAAAAGGTATCTATCTACCTAAGTAAGCAAGCTAGTAAAAGGTTTCATAAACTCTGTTTTTCGATGTCTCTATCGACCTTGAGGTTGTAATGTAAACCTTCAAATTCATCCAGGTCCGCTACTTATGAAACATACTGGCCCTCTAAAAAGGGCCCTCAAGCAATATTGCTAATGCAATTCTTTTTCCGAATCCTCAGCAGATTCGGTATTGATGAATCTGCCGTAAATTTGGAAAAATGAATTACATTTGGATATTACTCGAGCTTCCTTTTTAGCTCCCCTGATCTAAACTGCCATTTCAAGACTGTATTTTCGTAAGTTAAAGTTGATAATATTTTTTCATAAAATGATCTGAACAGTATCACATATCTCAAACGTAATGTAATGAAACATATTTAACTAAACCTTCATGAAATTCATTTTAGTACCAAATTCATTATTCACTCTATGGTTAACTTACATAAAACAAGCATCCACTGACACCAATCAGATTGTTCCAAATAGCGAAGTTTGGCCACTTCCACTTCCACTTTCACTTTTACTTCCGCCAGCCGCAGTGATTCAGCGTCTCTTGATTGATTGCCTTTCTGCACGTTATTGTTATAATGGTCGGTTGTATAAAACGGCCCTTTTGAATTCTGTTATGTGTTGAAAGTTGATTGTGAGAGGGCAACGTAAGCAAGCTGTACTTAGTTTAAATATACATTGAAAACACAGGCTCGGCCTAGTTTAGATACTAGAAATTAAAATAGACTGTTGTGTACACTTACTTATGTTACTTTATTTAAGGAACTTAAAGAATTTGTATTAAAAAAAATCGCAGCTTTAGTGGTCGAACTCAACTATACGTAGTTGAGTTTGTTATTTATTATTGACCGCAAACATTTTATTCTACCCTCTAAATTTATGTTTATGTTCTTATATGTGTCTGTATTATTATGTATTATGGTTGGTTATCAATAAATGATTATTATTAATTTAATTAGTTGTTCCCCGCGGTTTTCCCCGCCGACACGGCCCGTCTGATGGTAATCGATTAACCGTAGCTTATTGATACCAGAGGTATCACTCGCACATTGCTAACCCTGCAAAAATCTCTTCACACATTTCTTGAAAAACTCCATGCTGTAAGTACTTCTTTAGGAAAATCACGGCGGGGTGCTCGTTCCATAAACTGAGCGGCCGCAGTAGGAAATTCCTTTGAAGCCGCACCATGCGAGACCAGTTTGGTTCCAATGTGCGAGGATGACATCCCTGTCTATGGCGAAGGTGCGATCGTAAAAAGTAATCGTGTTAAGTATATATATATATATAAGGAGGCAAAGTCTCTTCTTAGAGTATCTTTTCTTAAATAATAAAAATATTTTAAGCCAGATTCCTCACAGTACCTACAAGTTTATTTATTTTTTATTTTGGAAGGAAAATCAACAACTTCTAATATTATACATACTGTCAAAGAATATAAATATGAGAACTAGAGACATATTTCTTAGAATGATGTTTACAGAAAGCTTTTTAATACGTCTGTGATTTTTTTCTTCTTCTTCAAAGTATTTTAGTCTTATTCTGAATCAGAACTTAATACAAAAAGATAAGTTATCTATCTTAATAACGCGAAAAGAAAAACGTCTAAATTACTGCGGAATATTGTGACGTCACATTTCCACATAAGGTTTACCCGTGTCTTTCATTACTCGTGCACTTACAAAGAAACAGATGTTTAGTTGAAATTATTACATGTAAGTCGCAATTTGAATATCATTAAAATTAAGAGGCTCGTCGAGGCGTCGATTATTAACTGACTGAGGAAGGAGGGTAAAGTTTAATTACTCTAAATGTCGCGTTGGTTGTTTTTAATTAATTTGTTATTAAAATGCGTTTAATATACATTATTACAGTTCTTTGTTTATATTCAAGGTTCGATTCATGTAGGTCGCTAAATATTCATGAGTTTTTGCATATTACAGCTCTATATGAATATATTGATCACTATATTATCTATATATGTAATAAAAACCCTGTCCGATCCATGCAGGTGTTTTTAGGTATCGAGATTTAGTTCTATTTATGTAATCCTTTTCAGATAATAAGTTAAAAAAAATACCCTGATTAAAATTGAATTAAAATATTATATTATTTTTTTACTTACATGGCAACACTTACAAACAAAGCGGCGCGTTTATTAACCCTGGGAATAAATTGTGTTTATAACGCAGATAGAGAAGGTTTACTAATAATAATGTTTTTAAAGTGAGCTACAGAATGAATATCCTTCATTATCACGATCAAATAAATTATTTCTGAAAACCATATTTTCCTTATAAAGAAATAAAACGAGCAACTAGCATTTAGAAATGTCAGTGTGATATGTCATTTTTGATCTGTTGAAATGGATTCTGATACTATTTTGATTTTATGCAAATTATTGTGTTTGAATAGGTAGTTAATTTGAGTTGATTGTGTTTGTGTTTTGTAATTCATATCATGTGTTTCTTCCAATAATCAAGACGTTCATACCTAACTTAAAGGTTGTGTGTGGTTGATGATAAAACTCATGATTTTCGTACCCACTACTGTTTGTTTACCAAATGAGACAAGTAAGGAAAAAACTGAATTTTGATGAATCCTATGCAAGGTAGGTAGGTATTGTCGCTTTACACGTGCCGGTGCGGCGGTGCTTTTGACCGAGCGCGGCGGTGTTTCTGACAGGGGCCGAGGGTACGGCGCTATGTTATTGTTTGCCCAGCATTGTCAAAGATGCAGACAGAGGTATCGCCACACGATTAACATACCGCCGCCGATGACAGTGTTTCTTACACTTCAAAAATATGCCAGATTTCAGGTAAATTGAGGTAATTCGGGTGCATTATAAATTACAATAACATGTTTATTTTAATGAATAATCTAATTTCCTTATTTTTTTTTGTAATGGGCATATATATGCCCATTTCGGATCGGACAGAGTTTTTTTACATATTGTATATATAAAAATGAATGTTTGTCTGTATGTCCTTTATAGACTTCGAAACCGCTGAACCGATCGCGATGAAATTTTCAGACAATCTTCACATTAGCCCCGCGAGTGTTCCTATAAGGTTTGGCGGCGATCGAAGCACTCGGGACCGCGGTTGAAACCGCGGGGCGGGGGTTATGTATAAAACAATGTCCCACGCCGCGGCTATCTGTATGTATGTTCGCGATAGTCTCAAAAACTACTGAATGGATTTTCATACGGTTTTCACCAATGAGCAGAGTAATTCATGAGAAAGGTATTAGTATATAATTCACTAAGGTTTTGTGTAATTTGGCTGAAATATAAAGATGATTATCGAAGATGTCCGAAAAAACATGCCGACTGGGAGCTTTATTGGCGTGCGCCACGTAAACCAATAGAATTATACATAAAATGCTTATTAAAAAAAATAGACGTATATGTTCTGCTGCCCGTGCAAAGGCGGGGCGGGTCGCTAGTATAAAATGAAAAAAAATATCAAGGAACCTTTTTAAATCCCCAAAGAACGTAAAAATAATCTCCCACGGGTAAATAAATAATGCAATACTACCGCATCATTTTCCTGTGTTTATTAAATGAGATTCATAACTCTGTGTAAATCGATCAGCTAGGTATTCAAAACCAGTCGACCTAAAAATATCTATCGGTCAATTACCTGCATTTACCTATTATCCACATATTTTTTTGACAATTTGACACTTTAAGGTAAAATATATTAAATTATTCAAACACACTAGAGGAATAAAGATCTGTTATGAGAATGATATTTTCTTCTCTGTGGTTGACGAATGTTGAATCTATGGTTGACATATTCTTTGAAATAAACAAAATCAGTAAATTAAAACGTAAAGTATAATCTGGCTTTCAAGTGCAGCTAATGGATTTTTAGGTGCTGGATGATAAAAAATATTTTTTCTTGAGGGTGCATGGTAGTCAATCAGACGGGTACTACAAAGTATGTACCGTATTACCGTGTTATGGTTTTGTAGGATTAGATCACGATCTTCGCTACAGCATTCGATATCACTACTTCTACATCACACTTTACTAGCTTACCCCGCGGTTTCACCCGCGAACGCCTACTTTACCCTCTTAGGGGTGGAATTTTCAAAAATCCTTTCTTAGCGGATGCCTACATCATAATAACTATCTGTATGCCAAATTTTAGCCCGACCCGTCCAATTTTTCAAAACAAAAAGAAGAAGATAAAAACTTAAGTACTTATTACCTATAGTATATACTTAGGTCCTGTAGATACAAATAGTAATATTTATCAAAATATACACAATCTTACCGTTACCAATAGCTGCAACCCTATGCAACCCAAGAAATATCCATTTATTACACGTCACTGAAATAAGGCGAGATCGATTTTGAAGAATGTCCTCTCTCACTTCCATCAACGATTGATTGAAAAAGTCTCCGCCATACATTACAGTCTTCACTTTAGGTGATTTAAAATGGGCTCGTCGAATAACAAATGAGGGTTGTTCATATTCCGAGGGGTCTTACACGAAAAAATACCATTTGCCGGGTTTCAGTACTTGAACCAATAATAAAATAACTTATATGTAGATGTTATAATGTACGATCGACCCATTTTGTTTATCTAGTTAAAGTCGTTGGTAAAATACCTTTTTTTCACATTTAAGTATTCATTCTAAAGCTCCGCCCAAGGTTTTATTCCTGGGTACGGTCTATATATGCGCCAAACCTCATCCAAAGGCATTTATCAACAACATCTACACAGACAGACACACAAACTTTCGTATTTATTATAGTAATAGGATTACTTGGCTTCGGGAAGAACATTTGAATCGCTACAATTTTTTTCGTTTTATACTAGTACCTAATACAATGCTCTGAGAATTTTAATCTATACTAATATAATAATATAATCAAGCTCAAAAGTTTCTTTGTTTGTTTGAAGGTGCTAATCTCTGCTGAAACTACCAGTTGGATATGAATTCTGCATTTGATAGCCCAATTCTTGAGGAAGGTTATAGACTATTTCTTTTTCCGGGAATGCGGGTAAACCGCAGGGAAAATTTTGTGTTGTAATAGAGTATCTACCAGTACTAAGTCCGTAAACTTCCTTTATTTCCTATAAAATTATTTAGAAATTATACTATTTCTAAAGTATTATAACAGTACAAGTTCAATAATAACAATCAGCTTATTATAAGTCAACTGAAATAATTTCACACAAACACGAGTGGAAACGTCTAATTTCGTATCCAAAATGAAATAGGTGTGTTCAATCTTCAATATTATTGCATGATATACAGTCGCGGTGGAAATAAAACAGCCCTATTCTAAAAACAAAGGGATTATGAGATTTTTCCTATGGATAGAGTTTCACTATCTTTACTAGAAAAATGCGACGGACTACTACGGCAACATCATCACTTCCTTACGGTGATTATGCACAAACTATGTTATAGAATAACATAGTAGACGGTGTCACCCTTAGACGTCAGCTGAAAATGATGAAAAGCTGATGTTTGTGTTTGTCAAATAAATGGTTTCCTTCTTTCTTTCTTTTTTTTATACAACATAGTCGGCAAAGAAGCATACGGCCATGGTAAGCGGTTACTGCAGCCTATGAACGCTTGCAACACCAGGGGTATAATTTGCGCGTTGCCAACCGGAAGGGTTGGCAACGCGCAAATCCCCTATCCCCTCCCCGATGAGCTCTGGCAACCTTACTCACGCGCAGGAACACAACTATAAGTTATTTGGCTGCGGTATTCTGTAAGGTGGAGGTATTTCCCCAGTCGAGCTGCTCTTTGAGCGACATATCGCTATGCTTTACCTCTCTTTTCTTTCATTCCTTATATCGTTTTAAACCAGTTGTTGTCCATATAAGGGTGTTAAAGCCATCTGAAGCAAACACACTGTATAGTCCATACAAAAAGCAATAAACTATTAAAGGGTTACGCAGCTTCACTCGCTTTCGCTCAACTTTGTGTTTAGCTAGGTGGAAATAATTTGATTTTGCGTTGTAAATTATAACAAAGTTTACGTCTAGTGCATGTTGGCAGGTATTGTACTTTCTGACCTGCATTATGCAACTGTATTAACTTGTACAATTTAGTTAGAAATCTATTGTTATTATTTTATTATATGCATAGAAAAAAGAAAAAAGAAGAATATAAGATGATAGCTCAGTGGTAGTGACGTCGGACGCCGCGGCGAAGGTCGTGGCTTCGAATCCTACAATGAGCTTGAGCTTTCGGTGAAGGAAAACATTGTGAGGAAACCATAGCGCGGTGGTAGGGTACTTTGTAGTACCCGTCTGGCTGGCTACCACCCTCAAGTTGAAAATCTGTCGCCAAACACCTATTGGTGTGTTCCGGCAGTTGCACTTGAGAGCCAGTTCCTTCTAGGCTTTGCGTGCTTACCACCTTCAGCCTCCTCATCACTTACCATAGTGAGGTTGTGGTCAAACACAAGTCTATACAAAGTAAAATATATATATATATATATATATAAAATTAATTCAAATTGGCGTAAAAGTTTCACATTGTTAAACACTTCCCAATAAGGAAAATTGGGTTTGGTAATTTTCCTCAAGAGAAATTTGAAAGATCTTTTTTCTAATTTTTTACCTATTTACCCATACCTATTCTATAAAATCTTTAAATACTCTTCATCTGATAATAATAAATATTAATACCTATAGCCCACTGGTAAATAACAAGCTCAAATAATAACAAATAAGTACATCATTCAACATCGATATCGCAGCTGCGTCACTGAAGCTTCCCAGAATAAGCATGGTTGTAGCAAAGGTGAAAGCCAGCTATCGGCCCTATCGGGCGGAAATTGCGCCCCCCAAGAAAGGGGCGATCTAATCTAACCGTTGCGTGTACCGCGCCGCAATCATTAGCGCTATCCACTGATAGTTTCACCTTTCTTTACTTTCTCTCACTTCACCTCGGAGCACCTCAACGCGCCTCACCTTGATTTACATTTGTAAAGCCTATCTGTACGGCGGCGAGTGCTTTTGTTCACGTTTTTGTGCTATCTTCATTTGTTTCCTTTAAAAACAAGGTTGGTTCGGTGAGTAAGGAAGTTGTAGAAGCGGCAAAGGATATTTTTTGTATGAAAAATTGTTAACTCTGTTTAACTAGCCTAGTGCTTATCAAACTTTTACAAGTTAAGTGGGATTATGCCCCCGAAGCCCTATTGAATTTCTCACAAGACTGTATAAACTTTTAAAAAAGAATATTAACAAAACTGGCTGTTAGTAATAATTTTCATAAAAGGGTATTACACCAATTTTTGAAAAATGTCTCATTTCGTTTCTAAGGTGCTAATATGCCCACAAAAAAAACACAAAAAAATTATTCAATCGATAAGTGCCATAAAAATGCATTTCAATTTTACATTTTCAAATGTCGGGAGTAGTTTGATGAAAACGCTGGACGTCATGTAACTCTACGGCCATGACGTTATTTGGTCTCTTGTAAGTAAATAAATGCGCTGATATTGGTCTCAATTGGACTTATAAAATTTTATAAATTAAAAATGAGCTATTATCCTTTTTATTAGTGTACTGTTCCTGAATGCATAAAGAGTGTAAAAATAATAATAATAATAATACTTCAGTTGACACTTTTTAGTATACATACAGTACCGTATGACTTCATTATAATGGCAGCTACTGTTTCGCTTGTTTAGAAACAGATAAAAAAAACTGAAAACTTTGAAATGAATTCTAAAATTAATTAAGTTATTTTATGAACTAAAACCATCATTTTCCGACTGCTTATTGCCTAAGCTATCTAAATTGTACATTTTTCTCATATAGAGTAAGATACCCTTTTATAAAGTGCAGACAAAAATAAATATGTTTAAATTTTCACAATTTTAGGAGCAAGTCAGCCACCATAATGTTAATCTTGCTCCATAGCCCCTACGATCAACTGTACCCCTAGAGTACGCGTACCAACTTTGAGAAACCTTTGTTCAAGCTATTCATGAAAATACGTCGTTAAAAACAAGATTGGTCTCTTTATTAAAGTAAGGAAAATGGATTTCCCTCTTAAGGCATATGATGGTGAATTTTACAGGTAAGTATATAGGAAATTAAATTTGAAATGTTGAAGGTGGAAACAGAGAACTAGCTCTCAAGTGCAGGAATACATCAGGTGCTTGGCGATAGATTTGACACCTGAGGGTGATAGTCAGCCAGAAGTTTACATAAATAAAAAGAACAAAGATCTATAAAAAATGTCCCTTGCTGAGTTTCTTGCCGGAGTCTTCTCAGTCCAAGTGTATTCCGAACCGGTGGTAGAATCATTTGTAACGTTCATAAGTGCCTTATTAGGGCCTAAACTGAATAAATGATTTTTGAATTTGAATTTGAATTTGAATTTGAATTTGAAGTAACTTATCTTGAAGACTGACATTAAAGAATCATGTTTTGGTTCCTGATGTTTGAATTTGTAACTATATTATCTAGCCTAGATCAGTGCAGCTCTAATCTAGTTACATTCCAAGAATTTAAGGCAAAAGGTTCTCTGTTTGCAAGTTCTAAATATATATATGTACACCTGGTTGACTACAGTGTTACTGTACCTATATTCCTTTTTCTCCTTTAACTATTGATTTTCTCTTGAAATATCCCAGCGTCGAGTCATTTCAGTTTTCAATATGTATTTATTTCTTTTGTTTTCTTTTCTTTTCTGCCTGTCACGTACTTTTTCCTTTCAATTTCCTGATTTATAGACGTTGATAAAGTTAAAATACAGATCATTGTAGTGATAACTCAAGTTGTGAAGACATGGCTCAGATATGAGGCCAATGGTATCATAACTAAGGATGCAAAATCTGGCAAAGTAGAGAAAGCCACGCTAGATAAAAAAAAATGTGATTTATAGAGAAAATAAATAGAAAGATTTTCCTCGAAAAAAAATCCTGTTTGGATGATATAAAAAAAAATAAGGAATACACCGCAACCAAATAAAAGAGATTTTTGAGGTTATTTTATCTATTCAATTAATACAATATATTCGGTAATGTACATAAAAAGAAAACATACATTTTTATACACACACATTCATACAGTATTATATATACTAATATACCTTGTATTTTTTTATTCTAACAGGCTTGCGTTTTGCTAATCATTTACTTAGAAAGCTTTCAGGAAAATAAGTCAGGTGAAGCTAATTTTCTGGTTAAATTGTATAAAGTAAGAAAAACAATATATTTATTTGCCACACATTTTAAATTTAACAAAAGTCGGTTAATGATATGGGAATAAAAAAAGAAGAGAGCATTTGTTTGTCGACAAATTGGCCTTAAATAATAGGTTACAAAAATAAGGTTAGACTCCGATACCGCTTTTATATTACTTACTGATATCAAAATACCGAAGCGATGGACTAAAATGTATCCTTTCAAACTTTACTGTCACTAATTGACGAGGTAGACCATAAACAACAACAAAGCGATGGCGGTAAAAGCACTGAACCACTCGCAACTACGTGTATCTAGGATAATGTAATTTTTGTTACAGCGGATACGAGCTAATGGGACATAGGTACCTAATTAATTTTCCATGTTCCAAACTTTATTGTACTTAAGTAGCTTTTACCCTGTGGTTTTATCCACTTAGTAGTAAAATTAGCTCTGTCTATGTATAGGCGAAAATTTTAAAAAAATCTCGGAGTTGTTTTTTTCCCGTCGCTTATTCGTAGTAAAACAAAAGCTCTACTAAGATACTACTTGAGCTACTTTGCCTTAAATTCTGTGATAAAAAATAACTATGTAAAAAAATATGAAGCTTTCAAACTGCAATTGTAACAAAACAAATAGAAGCTCGATGCAATTTCACTGTGCCTTTGACAAAATAAATTCTCTCGTTACTCAATTCTGTGTCAACCTTAAAAGTAATTTATTTTATTCCAACCCAATCGATTTTATCCACTATAGTATGAAATTACAGTTTTCCGACATTTTGTGGTCGCGTGAATAAACCTCTCATTAGGCCCTTACTCGAACTAATTCAAGCTTAGAAATACTAAAGAAAGTGAAATGAAATATTGCCTACTAGTTGTTTGACGGTAAATTAGCTTACATTAATATACATTAAGATTGAGTGGTTCATGTGAAACAATTTGGATTTTATTACTAAAGGTGTGAGTATATGTTCAAAGACTATATAAAAACGTTTTTTTTTTATTTAGAACACAAAGTCATACACAAAAATAGGCAAAACTGCAGGTTCATTAAATATTTAGCTAGATAAGTACATATAGAAATATATAAATACTAAAATACATAATAAGTAACACACACATTATTAGATAGAGAGTTTAGTTTGCTCGGAAACATAAATAAAATATGACTAGCTTCCACTCAGTGGTTTTACTCATTATAATGAAAATGAAAATATTTTTTATTCAAATATGCCTTCATAAACACTTATGAATAGTCTGACTCTAACGCACGGTTCGGAAGGTTGCTTTTTCTGAGAAGGGCGGGCAAGAAACTCAGCAATTAGGTATACTCTCAAAACCAACTCAGATTTAACACATAAAATATACTAGCCTCACTAACAATATATGACAATAAGGTAAAAAAGAACAGCCGTCATTACAGTGTGATTGAATAACAAACGCACATACAAATATACGCAAAAACTTTCGTATCTGTAATATAATAGAATAGTAAGACTCGAAGGATTGTAAGGGCTTCGTAATTGTAAACCTCGTAGTAGGTACTATGAAAAAAATCTAATGTTGTGAGACTAAAGCTGACAGTAGATTTACTACGAACCGATCAATTTTTACATCCATAAAGACCTTACTAAAGCTTTATTTTAATAAATGAGTTTATAATCAAAAAAAATATGTGTAAGGATTCAAACAGTTCATAAAATAATATAATCTTGCTCTATAATTTTCACTGAAATAGCAATATTCATTTATTTCGTCGCTAGGGTGCCGGCATCGCATTTATTAAATTCTAATTTAAAATATTCAAGGAGAGGAAGCCTCTTTGACTATCTATGTTTTGCTGCGGCAAGCTTAAAATGTATTATGCAGGTTTAATTAATAACTGTTATTTATTTACAACAATTATTTACAATCATTGTATAAAATACAAACTATATTAGGTATATAGAAAACATCGTCAAAGCCCTCGCTGCTGTCGATAGGCAAGGTTCCCAACAGGCTGGCAGCGTTCCCTTTTTGATTGGTCAAGCTTATGCTTTGATGTTTATTTTACAAACTCATAAATTATTAGAAAGTATTTTCGGGAATGTCAGATGGCAACCATTAATTTCAGTAACTAAAGTTTTGAGGTTGGTATTTTAATTCAAATTTAGAGAAAAGAAAGAAACAATTATTATTAAAAAATGATATTAGAAACCTCAATATCATTTTTGAAGACCAATCCATAAATACCACACACTTATGGGTTTGATGAAAAAAAATAATGAGTTTCAGTTCTAAGTATGGGGAACCCCCAAAATTTATTGTTTTTTTTCTATTTTTGTGTGAAAATCTTAATGCGGTTCACAGAATACATCTACTTACCAAGTTTCAACAGTATAGTTCTTACAGTTTCAGAAAAAAGTGTCTGTGACATACGGACGGACAGACAGACAGACGGACAGACATGACGAATCTATAAGGGCTCCGTTTTTTGCCATTTGGCTACGGAACCCTAAAAATGTTAATCTCCTTTTTGAGCGTTCAAGTTATCCTGCATGAAAGAACTATTAATCCCTGTTTTACAAATATCACATGAAATCCCTACCACATATGCGTTAAAACTCACCGATGTAAAAACCAACCCTCTGTTGAAATTATATCCCGGATTTTTTTCGTTTTTCAAAAGTTATTCTACAAAGCTTATTATAACGATTTATTATACAAGTACATATTATTTAATAATCATCATCACTTACCATAGTGATATTGTTGTCAAACACAAGCCTATACAAAGTGTTTTACAACTGTTAGCCTAAACAAACTGGTAATTATTATTACCACGTTGTAAGTACACCCGGATTGATTAACGTTTCATTTTCTATGTAATCAATCTCTCTACTCTTGGAGGTATTTAGCACCGATGATTTATTTGCGCTAAAATCTTAATTAATTACAAATACCTTCGTTTTTTAGATATACCTAATTAACGTTAGACTTTTTTACTTAGTTTGACCACAACCTCATGATAAGTGATACAATACAATACAAATATACTTTATTGTTGATACTACATTACAACACAGAAGTCACAAGTTATAAAGAAATGAAAGTGAAAACATTTAAGACGGCCTTATCGCTGAAGCGATTTCTTCCAGGCAACCTATAGGGCAATAGGATGTACCTAATTTATGATTTCAAAGTGATGTTGAGGTTTAAGGTATAGGCATACAAAGACTATAAAGGAAATTACCTAGGCTGTCTAGTGTAGCTGCCGGAACACACCGTAAGGTTCATCGAGACATATTTTCTACTTGAATGGTAGCTAACCAAGTAAAGTATTAATACCGTACTATGGTTTCCCCACTATGTTTTTCTTCACCAAAAGCTCAAGCTCATTGTAGGATTAGAACCCACAATCTTCACCGCGGTATTCGACGACACTACCACCGAGCTAAACTTATTTACTTAATTATTTTTATTTATTCATTATTTCCTTTGTATAGGCTTGTGGTTGACCACAATCTCACTATGGTAAGTGATGATGTGGCCAAAGGTGGTAAGTAGAAGGAACTGGCTCTCAAGTACCGCTGCCGGAACACACCGTAAGTATTTAGCTACAGATTTTCAACTTGAAGATTGTTGCCAGCCAGTATTTTTAAGGTTACTTTGATTTTATGATAGTATTACTCTAAAAAAAACTATATTAATATTAAATCAATATAGTCATGTATGAGGAATATTCCTGGATATTTATTTATTATTTATCATATAAATTGCTAACCTTTATATTATTATTAATAAGTACATTAAATTTAGGTAAACTCTATAAAGATTTAAAGTAAGTAAGTACATAAGTACATATAAAAGCTTTAAACTCATTAGCGCTAATAAAGAACCGCGAAGTAAGTTCATTCGTGACCGGTAATACAAAAACTGAATATTCTTCTGAAACGTCTAGAATCTTCGATAGACGCTTATTAAATTATATTTGATCTTTGCAAAATGTTCTTTTTTACATATTTGTATTTGTGTAAGGTTTGACTCACATAGGTTTTGGATTTGTCCGTCTCACCTATCACAATTAGATAAAATACGCTTACGAGTCTAGTTTTACAGCGATTATTTTCCATAGTACAAAAACAAATATTAAAGCCAAGTTTATATACCAATAATTATGAGTAAATAATTATATAATAAATTTAAATAGCATTTTGCCTGATTTGTGGAAGTTAATAGAATCATGGTATCCTACTAATATTATAAATGTGAAAGTTTGGGTGGATGGATGGATGAATGGATGGATGTTTGTTACTCAATCACGGCAGAACGGGTGAACGGATTTGTATGAAATTTTGCACAGAGATAGATTATAGTCTGGAATAGTACATAGGCTACTATTTATCGGGAAAATATAAGAACCTTCGGGACCATGAGTGAAACCGCGGGGCGGAAGCTAGTATTCTATATTATATATAATGCTACTGAAAACCGCACGGAAAATTCTGAATTATATATTTTTGTAGATATTCCCGAATATCGTAGACAAAACCTTAAAACAAAATATTACCCTTTCCTGCTGTCTCTGACATATGTGTAACGTTTTTATAAGACGATAGAAATACAGTCTAAAAAGAAATAACATTATAACATCAACTCTTGGGTACACTATACTTATTCAGCTCCATAAATTATTATTAGATAACATTTATTTAGTTATTTTATTTATTTAAATACCTAGTTTAATCAAAGGAAATTCTAAAGCTTTTAAACTTATATTTACATAATATTTACGTTGTAAATTTTCCAAATATAGTGTTACGGTTCATTGACTGTTATACAAAATTAAATGAAATTTAATGTTCAAAGAAATAAAATAAAACAGAAAGAACATAAATATTAAACAAACATGATATAAGGGGTGATTTTTTAGTCACTGGCAATACTTGCAGGGGTGGAAGTACTCATCAAAATGAACAACTGTTATTATGGGACTAACTGTGAAATCATGAAAAAATTATCAGCTGTTCCATACAAAAGTTCAATACCTACTCGACCAAAATGTATGAAGCAACCGTTTTATTTTACGCGATATCAGAGTAAGCCCCATACTAAAAGTTGTTCACATTGATGAGTACTTCCACCCCTGCAAGTATTGCCAGTGATAAAAAAATCACCCCGTGTAGGTAAGTGTAATGCATAGACGAATTTAAAAACATTACCTTAAAGGCTTAATTCAGGTTATTAATATATTCATATTCAAGTCCCAGGCTTAATCAAAGCCAATTAAGGTGATGAATTTGGATTTGTAACTCAAAGTATCGCGAAATCAATCTTGACTCGAACATCAAAGACATATTTGACAAGGAGTTATAATGTTATTTAAGTTAAATATTTGTTAACTAATTTTATATACAATACTAGCTATCCCCCGCGGTTTTACTCGCGTTCCCGAGAAAATAAAGTAGCCTATGTCTCTCGCTATATCATAGTCTATACCGACTTTTATCACGATCGATTCAGCGGCTAAGACGGGAAAAGGTAACAGACAGAGTTACATTGACATTTATAATATTAAGTACTAGCTGTCCCCAGCGGTTCCACCCGCGATCCCGAGAAAAAAAAGAAACCTATGTCCCTCTCCATACCATAGGCTATCTGCGTACCATTCATCGCGATCGGTTCAGCAGTTTAGGCGTGAAAAGGTAACAAACAAACTCACATCCGCATTTATAAAATTTACTAGCTTCCGCCCCGTGGTTTCACCCGCATTCCCCAGGGATCTTATGTTTTCCCGGAATAAAAAGTAGCCTACGTCCTTCTCGATGCCATAGGCTATCTGCATACCAAATTTCATCGCGATCGTTTCAGCGGTTTAAGCGTGAAAAGGTAACAAACAAAGAAACCAACAAATCAACAAACAAACAAACTCACTTTCGCATTTATAATATTAAGTTAGGATAATGTTAGGATTAGGATTTATATTTATTCACTTTTTATTAGTTAGGATGGATTATATAGGTACAATAGGTAGTAGGAAGTGCCGAAGTAGGTGAAATACAGCGGTTAATTTGTATTAGATATACCTACACAAAATTATGTATGTACCTATAAACCTTTCAATAATTGTATAGCAAGGTTTACTAATGTTACACCAAACTACGTTTCTTTTGTCTCAATCAACATCTCATACTGCAAATTAGATTCAGGTTATAGGAACAGGTTTGGAATGTACCTCGTAAAAACTTTAATACATTAAACAAAGTTAGTTTGTATTTTACCGAGTTATTACCACTGAATTATGTTTGTTTTTATTTTAATTACAGACGTTCGTCAACCGCACAGGCTCTCTCGCTTGACTCGTGTAAGTATTTTTAACATAACTTTCATAGAAAATTGCGGGGCTTCGCAGGGGTATCTCCATTACAGGGACTGCGCCTCCGTGTTACATTTTACACGAATTTCGATTTTGAAATATGTATTATCATTTCATAAAGCTTTATTTAGTAACTATCGAAAAACCAAACAAAGTACCTATGTATTTTAAAAAAATGTTACTCTGTAAAATAATGAAATAATGATCAATGCAATGGCCAAACATTTTTTGAACAACCGTTGGTTCGGAAATTGATTCACCTATCAAGAATAAGTATTCAAAATGTGTCGTTACCAAAGCTTCATGCTAAAAGACATTGTAGCAATGTATGTTTTGATATATTGGTCGAACAAAGGGCAATTTTAATACGTCTACTCATTTATTTAAACATACCTTTTATAATTGTTGATTTTATGAATTCTAAAATTAGATGACCGATAATATTTTGCTGATAGATTTAGTAAAGATTGAACAGAAACGCACTTTCAAACTACGTTATAATTAAATAAAGTATCTGTCTATCCCCTTTTCTTGATCTTTAGTAGGACGCTTGTCCCATCCTGCCTGGCTCATGCAGGCCTCGTGTAGACAATACTCGTTTAAGCAAATTTAAAAAAAATGTTTTAACGAGAGTAGGTACTCTAGTTCTTTCTTTTTTGCAAAGGGTAGCCCTTGATCTTTAGCAAATTTTAACTATTTTCACATGTTTATTTCGAATTCTTGGATTATTTGTTCTGTCTTGTCATTAAAACCATTTTTATGAAAAGTCGTTACCCTGCAAAAACAATTGACTTCTGTCCTCGTATATATAAAATATTAATACGTGTCTAATATAGGAACCATTGACACACACCAAGATAAGATAATAGCTTCACGTAGTACTCGTATATTATTTACTCTAAGTTGCTACAGTTTCGACTTGCCTGTCCTACAAAATTACCCATTATCCTTCTATTAAATCTAGATAAAATTTCATACTAAAGTTACTATGTTACTAATTTAATTTAAAAAAATAAAATAATTATTGTATAAAAAGTATGAGAGGTAGAGCATAGCGATATGTCGCTCAAAGAGCAGCTCGACTGGGGAAGTACCTCCACCTTACAGAATACCGCAGCCAAATAACTTATAGTTGTGTTCCTGCGCGTGAGTAAGGTCGCCAGAGCTCATCGGAGAGGGGGGAAGGGTCGGCAACGCGCGAGTGATACGTCTGGTGTTGCAAGCGTTCATAGGCTACGGTAACCGCTTACCATCAGGCGGGCCGTATGCTTGTTTGATGACAATGTGGTATAAAAAAAATTAAAAAAAAAAATCGTTACAAAGAATTTTGTTCAATAAACTCATCTACTGCTCTCACTCGCACTCGAATACATCAATTTAAATGCCCGCTCGCACTCACAGCGAACCTTTCACCAAAGAATACTAACTATTATTATTAGGCCGCGCTCACTTTAGACACGTTTTCGTACGAATTTAACTCGTGCGAACACATACGTACACGCACGAACAATACTAACCTTCCATGTTCTATGGGAGCGCGCAGACTATATATAGGTAGTGCTCACGAATAATAATTGGATACGAATTTGTTGGGATTTTAATGCAGTTTCGTGAGTTGAACTATAGATGTAGAAAAGAAATACCTATTTGACGGAGAAAAACGTAATCAGTGTGCGCACTCAATTCGTACGATATTCATACGTTTACGTACCTACGATACAAATTCGCATCCAAAGTGAGCGCGGCCTTAGGTAGGTACTTACTACTTATGTGGTAATTATTTGAGTCTTCCTTAAATGAT
The DNA here is from genome assembly GCA_951216915.1 of Tetheella fluctuosa. Taxonomy (NCBI): domain Eukaryota; kingdom Metazoa; phylum Arthropoda; class Insecta; order Lepidoptera; family Drepanidae; genus Tetheella; species Tetheella fluctuosa. The sequence goes on along the minus strand of OX578216.1, from coordinate 11,562,836 downwards.
GAAATTCACCAAATTCACGTATTTTTAAATAAATTTCACGCACCCATTCGGTTCTGCGACAGCAAAGGCGCCGCCGCAGTCTCCAAGTTATAACAGAACTATCTTGAAGATACTGATTATTCATCGCGCTCCAACCAAAGATGATTTCACGAATGCGATATCACCCGAACACTACCAATGTGACGGAGAAAAACGTATCTACAAATTCGCCTCCAAAGTGAGCGCGACCTTAGGTAATTACTTTATCGTGTCTGGGGGCATGATAGACCCTTCGGATCGGTCTGGTCTTACTCAGAAGATAGTGGCACTGATCATTTATCAATTATTTTATTTAAGCTAGTAGGTACTCATGGTAAGCGTCTGGCAGTAGTAATTGTAGGTCTAAGACATATTAAAAAATAATGCTTTGATTCCTTAACTTAACTTGACATAGCTAGCTAATAATCATACGAGTAACTCGTAGTTACGACACACCTATAGAAAAATGTTAGGCTAGATACTAAACTATATCTTGGGTTACTGGGATCTTGGTCCGACACTATCATGTAGTAATAACTATTGATTCGTCTTCACAATTACACATACCTCACTTATAAATATAAATTAGTTGTTGTAGGACGTTGTTTGAAATGTACTAAACGAGAGTCAGTTTATTTCAAACCACGAATAGTTTGGATGCATGATTTTTGTGCTCTAAATGCATGTATCCCATAAATAGAGGGGTTTAAGTAACTCGTCCCAAATTCATTGTCCTAGACTAGTTTTGACTTTTTGCATGGGGTAACTCGTCTCACTGTCAAATTGAACAAAAAAACTAGTGTTTTTTATAGTTTTGGTATTGATAATTAGAAAAGTGAAAGTAATCCCCCAAAATAGGATACCATATCTCAAAATAAATGCGACGTAGCCATGGTATACTGTTATCAACACCATTTCATTTGTTAATTTACGAGTGAACTCAATATGTGAACATGCAGTCAGTATATCTAGTCTACAGTTAATTTAATTAGCTGTAAAAAGTTATTGACCCTACAACCGAGTTCAGGAGATGCCATTTTTCCTCGTACATAATAATATTTTTAATAACAAGTGTAAATTTTATGAAAAGGAAAATAATAGTAGGAGGTTTTATTCTGATTCCAGCAGAATTAAAGGAATAAATTAAATAAGAAGTTAAAGGAAAACTTGAAAGTATTTATACAACTGTAATTTTGTGTCAACATTTTGTTCTCTCAAGGCAGCAAATCAAGAGATTTGTTCTTAGAACTTATCTTCTTAATCCCAAATAAAATAAGTCCTAAGTAATATTCCATATCTATACTAATATAATAAAGGAGAAGAGTTTTTTTGTTTGTTTGTTTATTTGTTTTTTAGGCGTTTGTTTAAATCTCTGGAACTACCAGTCGGATTTGAAAAATTCTTTGTGCATTTGATAGCCCAATTCTTGAGGAATGTTATAGGGTAGGTACTTTTTATCCTGGGAATGCGGGTGAAACCGCGGGGAACAGCTAGTATTTATTAAAATAGCATGATTTTAATGTTTTTGGTAGCTATATAAACCAGTAAGTAATAATAATAATATTTATTATTGATATCCAATAAGTAGGTATAGAAATGTTAGGTAAAAATATAGGTTAGGAATTATAGGCTTAATTTGGTGCTATGTTAGATGAGGTTAATTGTGACTATCTAATTATAATACTCACAGCCAAAATATTGCGCGCTCGATTACTTACGTTATTAGCTAACTGAGCGAAAGATAGAACTACTTACACTTAATTTAAGTGTAACACTAATCTACTTATCTGTAGATTGTCGAAGACACCTTACCTAAATCAGGCCTATATACGCCCAAAAGAGTTTCCTGAAACATAAATAATATTTCCAAAACTACATATAATTTTTTTTAGGGTTCCGAAGTCAATTACAAGAGTTCTTCCTTACAGTTTTGTCATGTCTATCTGTCCGTCTGTCTGTCATGGTAATTTTACTCGGAGACTACTAGTGATATCAATCTGAAATCTTGCATATTTACGACGGAAGGGACCAACTCTGATATCGCGTAAAATAAAACGGTTGCTTCATACATTTTGGTCGAGGAGGTATTGAACTTTTGTATGGAACAGCTGATATTTTTTTCGTTATTTCACAGTTAGTCTCATTATAATTTTGTTCATATTGATGAGTACTTCAGTATCCCTGCAAGTATTGCCAGTGACTAAAAAATCACCCATTATAAGTTTCGTTAGGATTCTGTAAATGATAGTGTACCGATATTCGCCCAAGGGTTATTGAATTGTTTATGTTACAATCGAAATAACAACAGCGTAGAAACAAATAATTCCTGAAATTGAAAACGTTATAGATTGAACTAATTAATTAAATGCTCGATTTTAAATTGCAAATTGTTGCAATTCAAATTTGAAACCATGCTATTATTAATTGTAACTTTCATGATTCTGTAACAAATTTCAAACTTTTATTAATTTGACCTTTTTAGAATTCTTATTATTATACTAATATGATATACATTGCCATGGCCGTTAGTCCGACTATCTGTATGATGTTAATCAGTTTTTGAAATATCCGTTAGTTGACTATATTTTGAGTTTTTAAACGTGCATCCATACCCTGTGTGTAGTCCAACACACAATACATCGGTATTATCGGCTGCAGGTCGTGGGTTCGATTCCCACTCAGGACAAACATTTGTGTGCATGAACTTGTCTGTTTGTCATGTATTTACAAAAGAAAACTAGTATATGTAGTATATCAGTTATCTGGCTTCCATAGTACAAGCTCTGCTTAGTTTGGGGTCAGATGGCCGTGTGTGAGGAATAATGTACTAGTATATTTATTTTTATTTATTTATTATAAGTATAATTCAGTTCTTCCTTAGTTAAATTACTTTTTATTAATTTTAGCTTAATTGTATAAGTACACATTATATCAATTTCAGATAAAGGCAACATTTGACAGGACGATTTTAGATTTAAAAAAAGTAACGTTCGTGTTCTTTTGTTTTATTCATCAATACTTATGAACAAAAGTCCTGACTCACTCACTAACTGACTCTTCAACGCCCATTTTAAAGCTCTTGGACCTAAGAAGCTGAAAATTGCTGAAGAGAGGTAGAGCATAGCGATATGTCGCTTAAAGAGCAGCTCGACTGGGGAAGTACCTCCACCTTACAGAATACCGCAGCCAAATTGTTCCTGCGCGTGAGTAAGGTCGCCAGAGCTCATCGGGGAGGGGGAAGGGTGGGCAACGCATGAGTGATACCCCTGGTGTTGCAAGCATTCATAGGCTACGGTAACCGCTTACCATCAGGCGGGCCGTATGCTTGTTTGCCGACAATGTGGTATAAAAAATAAAATAGCAAAGATTTTCATAACTTCAAACCCCTTTAATAAATGCGATCAATATAGACCTAAATACCAGAAATAAATTGTGTGTAACTAATTATTGAAGTCTCCTACTGCTACTACACTGTATATAAGTAAATATAGGGAGTTTAGTATTTACTGTTATATTAACAAATAGCAATAGATAAATAACTAAGCTATTTCCGATAAGGTATTAACCAGAAATAACGAGGCAGCTGGCCACCTGTAACTTGATAGCTATTTACTAACTTTGTTAATTTAATGTACTAGCTAGATACTTTCTGTTGGCTTAATGAAAATGTTCTTCATTACGATTATTTATGTAAACGGTCTTTCAAACAAAAAAATGTAATGACAAATTCAGACTTATTTTATTTGACATGTTTTTTTTATTATTTTATGGTTTGACTCATAGTTCTTCTAGATAGAAAAATTGCCTAATTGCCGTAAATTTTCTATCATTAAGAGTAATATGGTGATTGTGGTAAAGAAATAGGCTCCAAAATCCATATTTTAGAAAGATAATAAATACTTATCAAGACTAAAAACAAATTGTTTCGAAAGCGAATGCTCGCTGTGAGGACGATGAATTAGCCTCATATAAATCCATATTATATTAATAGGTACATTCTGTAACAAACATAACTCTGTCATAACTCCAAAACCACTTATACCTACATTATCCGATTCGGGAATAAGCCGTTATGTGCGGAATAAAGAAAGCATTATGATAATTGCTCCGTCAGGTTGGCGCTTTGTTTTCTTCTTCCCGTTTTGATGACGTTGAACATTTTTAATGGATTTGCATATATGGTTGTATTTGAATAATATATAACTTTGAGGTCAACAAACCTTTTAGGTTTATTTATGATTTATGTCCTTTTAAAATATGCTGAAATAACTTATAACTTAATCGATTTCTTACCTACTTGTGTTAAGCTATAAAACAGTTTCTTAGATATGATTTAACAAACTGTTCGTATCATGCAACTATATAAATTTGAGTTGTATGATTAAATATATAATTATCGTTATTTACTTAATAATATTAAAATAAAACTAACTAAGAATAGAAAATTTGTACCAAATCGCTGATACACGGAAACGTGTCAAGAAGACCGACAGAAAAATCGTTAATACTAAATAATAAGTATATGTATACAAACTATATTATTATATAAATTAAACTCTCGTATTAATACACTAATTCAAGCAATCTAATAAAACTAGTATATACAGTAAATAAAGCTTCTAGTACTATATTTACACATCACGTATATAGCCAGCTTTACCAAATCAACATAAATTTATTTACCATACTTATTATAAATACAATTTTTAGTGCCGTTCGCTCGTTCTGTGAATCCCTTATTCCAAAATGTTGCAAAGAATAAAAACGTTGAGGAGACAAAACAAAGAGCCTGATAATAGGAAGCTAATGGATTTTCCTGAATGCTTACGTGAGTGTCAGATAGTCTGAAATAAATATTTTGTTGATGCAGTATCACAAGAAAACAATTAGATAAATAGTAATGTATAGAGAGATAATTAAGTTAGGGTTGAACATTCTTTGTTTTTTAGCTGTCCCCGCGGTTTCACCCGCATTCCCTAGAAAAATAAAGAAGCCCATGTACTTCTCCATGCCACAGATTAGTAAATAGTTACTTGTCCATGCTATAGATAGGCTATCTGCATACCAAATTTCATCGCGATGTGTTCAGCTGTTTAGGCGTGAAAATGTAGCAATCAAACAAACAAACAAAAAATCAAATTCACCTTCACATTCATAATATTAGTTGGCAGGATTCAAAAATTCAGTATTCACGATCCAATTACACAATTGATTAAGAAAATAATTCATTTATGTTTCAGACACTCATTTTTTTCAGTTTTTTTCAACAAACCTTTAACAATAGAAAAGAACTAGGTAAGTACTTAAACAACTCAAATATTGACATAAGTATTTTTTTTATCTCACTCATAAGTAAACATGTTCATTAACCACATTTTTGTAGATCCATCAACGCCTTCGAAGGTAAACCAACACCAGCTTATCACTCGATATCATCATTATGGCTTGTTCGAATCCCAACGCACCCAGATAAGGTTTAAATAATCCGCGTGTCGCGTCTGCGGAAGTAATTTCCAACCCCAAAGTGATTTGGAAGAAGGAAAATCGGAAGAAGACGTGAAAAAATGAATAATGTTACCTCTCTCGAGACTTTTTTAATATTAGAAAGGTTTTTGACAAACTCACAGAGGTTAGCGACGGTGTGAGCGAAGGCTGATAACTTAAGGTGACGCCGCGTTAAGCTTAAAAATCTGAAATTCCATGTGCTGCGTCCCGCTCCCGACTATAGCGACCTCTCATAGAAAACCCGCGTAAACGAAAAGGGCGTATGCGACAAAATGGTTTTTATTGTTTAATTTAAAACGAAGTGTCTAGTCGTCCGGTCAAAACTGAAACTGTCTCAGTCAAAACTCTTATAGGTTATAGGTTTTTTTTTTATCAGATACCATTATTTAAGGAATATCAATTTAAAAGTACTTAACTAATATTTTTTTTTTCAATTATGGAAGGATTTTATTAATTCAACTCCCCCATCCGTTTAGCGGACGACTAATTTATTTTTTATTCATCCGTTTACCGGACGACTAGCAACAGCCAATTTAAAAACTGCAAATTTATTTCATAAAACCTATGCAAAAATTATAGTATCAGTTTCAATTAATATATGTGGAAATTTTGAAACCTCAAATCGATCCTGGATGTCGGTAAAATTGGAATCTCTTATTTTAAAGAGGTCTTTTTGATTAATTATTTTGTGTTATAAAAGTTAACCAATCGTGTTATGCAATGGACAAAATAAAGTCAAACACATCATAAATTTAGTCATTTTTGAGAAAAATCGGTTTCCTTGCAACCAAAATCTTCAAGGCGTTGCCTTAATTATTTCTAGTTGTAACTAACAATCTTCTGCGCAATAGAATTAGTAGCCTTTTCTCTGACCCTTTAGAGTATTTTTCCGTATTACAATGTCTTATTAGTTAGTAAGTAGATACCTTCTACTACTGATTTTCAGAAATACATCATTTCGATAAAAGAACACCAAAATATATAAATAAAACTAATACGAAAGAAACCTCCAAGAAAATAATCTAGATTTTATAAGGAATTATTAACATACTTACTTAATTCTCTATGAATCCTTCCATGTATGTACGTTCCATCTTCCTACGATAAATTATTATTAAAAGGTAAAGTTAGGATTAAAAATTAATATACCTAATGTTTACACCAATATTTTTTTAACTAAAATCGAACTGGACGACCATTGATAAAGATGTCCTGAAAATGTAGGTAAGTAAGCGCGTCGTACTCTGGTTATCTGAGAACTGTTAGAGTTACCTACCTGATTGACTGACTACCTACCTTGAAGTAAAACTATATAGTTTAATTTCATCCCAGCAGTGGTCCAGTTTACGATTCGGCCATTTTCTAAGCTAACTATATGACACCAACATAGCTATATCTGGAAGACATATTGAATAGTAGTACTAACCACGCCTATAAAATTGATATGCGGGTAACCAATGTTCTGATTAGGTTCTAGGGAAGAATAATAATAATAAATAATATGCGTTCATCAAGAATATTTTACGAACGAGGTTGGGGGCGCTTAGTCAGTTTATATAATCCTGCATTAGAAATCAGAATTAATTTAATTAGTAAGAAAATGGTTGACATTGGCTAATTGCGTCCTAGCGCCAAAAAACTATGGCACTATCTGGAAGTTATAAATAAATTTAGTTAAAGTAGTCAAAAACCTTATATTATTGCTATCCATTAAGTTTGTCATTTATGGAATTAAGGTTTCTTGGTTTTCCAAATCCAAATAATCCAATCGAAAAAACACACTTTTATTGTCTTGATAATGTTCCACATACAAAACTTACAGTAAAGAGCCGCGGAGAAAGTTACAGAACATCAATTTACGGTTTCAGACGGTAGAATCTGTGGTATTTCTGTCTCAAAAGGATGGAAACATTTTAAAAGTTAGTATTTTTTGTCAAATCTGGAGCAAGTTTTTCCCGTCGGCTTCTTTGATTTTTATTTGATATTTATAACTTAGCCCGCACAAATATATTTGCATTTCAAAAGTAATTTTTAAACAAGATTTGTACAGGATTTGATGATATTTGTAGAAGAATTAACAAAAAACATATTTTTCTAGACTAATCACTTGTAAAAAAAAAAGGTTTTTCCGACGCGACTGATGATGTGTTAAATAGGTTTTGTAAAATCACAAAAATAATCAACATTATTATTATACTCACTTGCGCACACTCACTCAATCCATCAATATCAATGCATTAAAATCCTAGAGAATCACTAACTAGAAAAACAAACACAAGACACTGAATCAGAGTCACCAGTGACAACTAAACACTCATTATAAAAACTACCTACCTACTCAAAATTGGAACGAAGAAAATATGACGTTACATTTTTTTTAAATTTCGCGGGTTGACTAGGCACAAACCTGCCCGTCAGGCGTCCTTACATTCATAAATCGCGTCGCTCACTGGAGTTCCCGGAGCACGCGCGCAGTTTTCACGCAATACGAGGCTCTTCACAGTGATATACAAGTAAGTACTAAGCGTGCCTCAACTGTTGCTTTTGCACTTGAGGATTTGAATAAAGCCTTTTCTTTTTAGAGCGAAAATAAGAAAAAAGGAGTTTGTGTATTTTTCTTCAGGCTGATGACTTTTAGTAAAGGCTTTCAGTCGATTTCTTATTGAAAAAGGTCGATTTTACTTTGAAATTGTTTTCTTTTTTCGTACTGTGACAAAGTTAATGCTATGAAATAAATATACTTGTACAATCAATTGCAGCAAGGCAATAGAGTATCGCCGTAAATAAAGATATTTCCACTTATATGTTTATTGCCGTTTTTTTTTAACATCGTAAAATTAGCAAACGCATCCAGTTGGAACTCAGTTCTAAGCAGGTACCCGATGATATGGCCCCTAAAAGAAATATTACCTACTTATTTCAAATGTCTTGAAATCTATAAATAGCCATTATAAGAAACAATTAAATACCTATTATGAAACGAAATTAAATATTTTATTCATTCAAATAGGCTTTCACTGGCACTTATGAATAGTCTAGTCGCACGGTTCGGAAGGTTGCTTTTGCTGAGAAGAGCCGGCAATAAACTCAGCAATTACTCTTTTCACAACAAACAGGATTTTTTACAAATGATGTATCTCTGCCAGAGCGAGCGCTACGCTGAAGCATAAGTATATTTTTTATGTAGACAGACTAACAAACAATACCAGTGTTGTCCTAATTTTAGAACAGAAGAGTAATAGATAAAAGAATCTAGTAGTTATTTTATGTATCTACTAGGTTGCACTCCCACGTTTCACTCACGGTGCGTTACTTTGTAGTACACGCCTACCTCTACCACACTCAAATTTTAAATCAGTCGCCAAACACCGCCGCTCCAGGAAGTTCCTGTCAGGAACTCACCGGTAAGCACCACCTTCCGCCACATAATCACTTACCATAATGGGATTGTCGTCAAACACAGACAAACATACAAAAAAAAACTCGTACGTAATTACGAAGAGTACAATCATCGTTTGTAAATTAATATTTTTATACTAAATGAACACTTATAATGATTTGGTCAGTTTTGTCACAAAGAAAACATTCTGAAAAAATAACCCTATCCATATATAGCTTAAGCCGTTTAGATTTTAAGAACATGAAAAACTGAGACACTTCCTACCTAAATATTAATATAAAGTAACAAGAGAAACTAAACTTAATATTACTAAGAAGTAAGAAAAAAACTAAGTTTCTTTACTCCTTTTCTGCGCAAGTTCTGCGGTGGTTAGTTTCTTACTTTCTTTTTATGATGCTAGGTTTATTTTTTAACCTCGAGCATCTTACACCGAGGCACGATCGTGATTTGAATTTGAAATCGGATAAGGAACGATAGAGACCTACTTTGAGTGTTGCTATTAATAAAATGAGTTCTTACAAATATTTAATTTTATTTCAATTACAAACAATGGAATTATAGCATGTAATTCATCAAGATAAAGTCGTCACTGCTAATGCATGGATCTTCTTTTTTTTAATCGAAAAAATACTACACTTAAATAATATAACATTGTTTAACGCAGGCGGTAATACACGCAGAGCCTAAACTGCTGATCCTAAAAACAAGAAAATTTAGAGAGTATATTACAGGTCTGTGAGATAACTATTAAAAAATTGGAAAAATTCACGAAAAAAAATCGCGAGTGAAACCGCGGGGCGAAAAGCTAGTAATTCAATATTAAATAATCTTTCATAATATCTTCCATAAATCGTCTTCTTACCGCTATAATATTTAATAGAATAACAAAGTTTTCCTAACTCCGTCCAGTCGTAAGGACTGCACTGTATAAACCACGATCGGTTTCACAGCAAATTGAACTTCACTCTACCGTTCCGGAAACTCATACGATACACACAAACGCAGGAAAAGTAAAGCTAGAGATGAATGTGGCTTGTTTTCATTTTTCCTTAATAAATGTTTCTTAGGTCCGTTTCTAGAACATGTATGTATGTATTTGATTTTCAAGAATGTATTTTTTATCGAATTTTCAGTTGAAATTGAAACAATTGAATTTATATCCTGGATCTTCTTACGTAAGTTATATTTTTGATAAACACATATAATTATATATATAATTGACACAGTTTTGTTTCTCATTTTATAGGTATCCATCGGCCGAACTGAGTGCTCAGACCAACCCGTCTCAAATTATGGAATTTCGTAATAACAAACGTGTTATTCCATAGTTTCATAATATATAAAAATTAGAGCAAAATTATGATCCAAAACAAGTATCCTACATAGGTATGTATCCATAGTAAAAAAAACAGGTAACATTTAATTCTTCCTTTCTTCGTAACAAATCTAGCCAGTTGTTCATTCCCCTGTGGTGTCGTGAAGATAGACGAAGTCTTCAGCCAAAGTTAAATTATGTTTTGTTTCCGTCCATCAATGTCACACTGAAGCAGAATCATATCCGTCAAAACCGAATAATTTGCTTACGAATAATGTAAACCTATATAACAATACTGCTCGTAGACGAGAAACAAATTACAAAGGACGCTGTTTTGTTACTTACTTATCTTTTCAGAAGTGAATAATATAGATGTCCTTGTTCTTTATAGAGCTAAACAAGGGTTACGAAAGTCCTCGAAAATACACAAACATATACCTACCTAGTCTTAATAGAACATCGCTAACTACCTATGGGTCTGTAATATGTGGTGACCATGTCTCCAGCTGGTAAAAAATCTTTGTTATAGATTAGGTCGACAGTCAACTTTTACATGATCAAACATAAAACACATTCATAAACAAAATCACGGCGACTAAAAAGGATTGAAGGTGTTTTAATTTATGAGAGTATCTCTCGAATTCATGTAGCTATTCTGAAAGTCTTCCAGATATCATGCAATAAAAAAGTTTAAATGTATCGTGATTGTAAAATACACCATTAATAAACAATCACCTCGTGTCCTTAACTAATTAAAGGGCAGTTTTTAATTGATTAAACAGCTTTATTAAAATTTACGGTGGTGGGAGTAATTCAAGGTGTAATCCCATGGGATGGACCATTTTGCAGAAAAGTTCAAACCTCGCGAGGAGTGACTTGGGACGATATGTGAAAACACTACAAACAAACCTTTTAATTTTAAGGGAAAGGGTTGTTAACTTCAGACTTGAATGTATAATTATGATGTCATTCGTTACCTGCTTACCGAATCGACTTTCTTTAAGTAATTTTTGTAACCTCGTTTCGTAGCCCAATGTTTATAAATCCTTAAAATCTCCAATAGGTCTTTAAGAATAAGCGCGCATCCGCTACCCTTTCAAAGAACCATGCGCCTGCTGTCAATCAATCAATAGTTTATGGATCCCAGAATCGTTTCAATTTTCGTTTACAAAAATAATAACTGTTATGCGTCAAAGAAAGCTTAAACTTCAAAAACGAAACATTATTCCTCTTTAGTCATACCTAAACAATCCAACTGAATTCTGAAGTCAATTATGATTGAGAAACTGTGTAACTCGGCCCGGCTACAGCGACTGTCTGACTGTCCGGAATGCCCCTTAATAAATTGAGGGTAGATATATTTCCAATTATATTAGGTAGGTAGTATAAAGTTCCAGTTGCAAAGACAAAGGTCCTACATCTTGTCTGTGTTTATACTTATTATGTCAATGGATTTTGGTTGCCCTGTTCGTGAAGTGGTTAGATACCTGATGGGAACGATCTGGGGGGCTAAAAAGGAAGCTCGAGCAATATTGCTAATGCAATTCATTTTTCCGAATTTACGGCAGATTCATCAATACCAAATCTTTTAATGAATTAAATTGAACATACATATGTTACTAATTGTAGTGACTATTTTACATAAAACACATTTAAATAAGTAAGTAGGATTGCATTAGCAATATTGATTGAGCGGCCTTTTTAGAGGGCCAGGTTGTAGGAATAATTCCCATTTGAGAAAAAAAATTAAGGACATGAGCAACTGACCGTTTGGGGGACGCGTCCCCCTGTAGCCAAACTATAATGATAGATACTTACCTGGAATTTTTAAATCCATGGTCCATGAAAAGAATGTTATCCCCCTTGAGTCCATCTCAATTGTGTCTATACGGATTGAAGTCGGGTATTACGCGATTCTCTTTTCTTTCATGTTACTTTCCAATATATTGGATCACAAATGATGGTGAACAAAGCCTTAGTTATTTTGTTTGAGCGTAGCTAGGTAGTCGAGCAGATTTCTTTAATATTGAAAATGATCGAATCATGAATAAAGATATTTTCTGTCAATCTTTCTTTATTTAATCAGAAAATGTTTAATATTAAATAAAGTTATATTTACAAAAAAATACTTAAATACAATCTATAGAAAATTATCCCGAATTCGATGCCTATGGGCAGTGGCGTGATTATACCGTCTGAGGCCCGTGGCAAATTCTTTAAAAATCGTCACGTAAGTAGTAATTTAATTAACACACTTTTATTTTAAGAAATCACTGAAGTAGTTATCAACATTATTACTAATATTGTGTGCATTTTAGTTAAATATCTAATAAATTTACTTCACTTTCGGAGCACAGTTCACTCCTGTTTTTTCATCAATAAAGTCATCTCATTTCTTAAAGCACTGACAAATAGGTAACTTTTTCAGACTCACTCTTTCTCTTTCGATTTTCGCTCCCACTCGGATATTTTTTGGAACATTTAACATAACAACAACAAGAACATTTAACTTTGCAGGTCTATTTGCAGGTTCAATAAAACAAAAACTACGAAAAATCAAAGACACAAATCCGATTTTCATAACAATCAAACGAAGAATCATGCGAGGTACAGCCGTCGTACTTAAAAAATACAAATCTGGGATTCCCTTAACACCTTGCGTCGCTATCCTGCTAGAGCACCACGAAAAAAGTACTTTCTGGGTTAATAAAATCTGGGAATTCCACGAGCGTCACTACCGCGACAAAAAATGAAGCAACCAATGGATGATAAACCATTTAAATCTTAATCATTTATTTGAATTAGTATATGATCATGAGTTGTGTTTAATTTTAATTGATTTAAAGTACTTATATAAAATTTGTAATTTTTACTAAATTTTGTTAAAAATTAGGATAGGTTACTTTGAGCTCGCGGTCCCTCGGGCCGGGGGGCCCCATCGGGCCGGGGGCCCGTGGCATTTCGCCAGCCCTGCCACCCTATAGATACGCCACTGCCTATGGGCAATATTCCCAGCAGGCTGGCAGCGTTTCCTCTTTGGATAGCCAAGCTAATGCGTTGAAAAGAAATATAAAGCATTTCTAGTATCTAGTAAAACATTTTTCTCTCCGGGTTATAAGTGTAGGATAGCTTAATTAAAGACAAAAAGTAACTACCTACCTAGGTACCTAACTAACCAAAGTAGGTACGTAGGCTGACATTAAATATAATTTGAAATTGTTAGGTATGATATCTTGCAAAACATACAAATTGATCCTCAAAAAAAGGCGAAATTCGGGTGAAATCAAAGTCAAAGTCAAAGCCATTTATTCAGTTTAGGCCCAAGGAGGGCACTTATGAACGTTCGAACTACTGAAGTTACTACCGATTCGAAAGTCGCCTTGATAAATGAAACTACATACGCAGATGAAACTTCAGGTGCAGGTAGATATTTTGACGTCGAATGCTTCGGCGTTCAGTCCAAATCCTACAATGAGGTTGACCTTTCGTTGTAGGAGGTCATCATAAAGACAAAATCATCAAGGACCTAAAGAGTCACCTCGACGGTCAACCTGATGATAGTGGCTACCATCACCTATGTACCTTAGCATTGCCAATGTGCTGCAGACCTTTGCAAAGCCTAGAAGGACTGGCTGACAAATACAGATGCCGGAATACACCAGTAGGTATAGCAACAGATGTGGTAGCCAGCCAGGCGGGTACTATAATGTACTCTACCACTGTGCTATGGTTTCCTCACGATGTATACGTTCACTGAAATCTCAAGCTCATTGTACGATTCAAACCCACTATCTTCGTCTCGGTATTCGACGTCACTACCACTGAGCTAAAATATTTCCACGAATTCGATAGCTATTCGTGGAAATAGATACCTACTCAAATTTTACAAAATGTAGGTAACGATTCCGAAATGGACGAACTCTATTGTGAATTTGTGACCGAAGGAAATAGGATTAATATTGCGTGTAAGTACAAAGTATGTAAAGACTCGTCCTGTACCTACCTATGATCAAGCATTTCTATAGAGTATGAGTTTCTCTTAAGTTTGACGTTGTTTATACTCGAACTGTCATCATCATTAGGTATGGAATATCAATGATGGACCCTTTTTATTTAACAGTAGCTTAGCATTTTGCATTTTAAATAAATGACTACTTACTTAAAAATTTATTGTACCTACGTTTATGTATTTATGTTTAGTATTTTAATTTTATGTATTTTACCTTTTCTCACTATCTTGTCCGTTCTTTGCTCCGTTTTGTTATTTTTCTTATTTTGTGCTGTCAATAATCTATAAACCATTATATTATATTAATTTTAAAGGATACCTAATATATACACGATAGATACAAAATACTTAGATATGGGGCATAGGCAAAGTAAGTCTCTTTTTTTTAGGTCGGTTAAAATAAAAACCACCAGCATGAGCTTCTGCAATGGAAAATAATGTTAGGAAAACGGTGGTCAACTCATATTAAAAATTTGTCGCAGTGCACACCAGTAGGCAGTAGGTGTTCCGACATCGGCACTTGAAAACTAAATGCCTTCTTGGTATTGGTATTATACCTACATAGGCGACGGTATACACTTACCATCATACCGCCTGTCTTCTGACATAAATAAGGTACTACCTAAAATTATAAAGACGAAATAATCTAAGGACATAAAAAAATAAGGACATGAGCAACTGACCTGGAGTTTTTAAATCCATGGTCCAGATACACGGAGATAACACCGAAAGTAAGGAATAAATTCAGTGCTTTACTTATTTAACTAAAGAATAAACTTTAATTCTACAATACTCACTCAATATTAGTATAAATAACATAACTAATAGAAATTACACGGTTTTTGAACAATCTATCTGCCAACACACCAGCGGGTGCCTCAAGACCAAAAAAATAAAAGAACATCGATCCTTACGCGGCTAAGCTTCCCAATGAAATGGGATTTGATGGATGTATTCGAGAAACATTGCGTAAAGCGAGCAACGAGTTATTTATCGATTATTGTGTCAGAAATAGAATTGTGATTTTTATTATCTATCTTTATTCTTGACGTTTTTTTAATAGGTTATTTTGATTCGGAGCCTTTTATGATACTTTAGGGTTCTTTACTTTTAGTTAAAAATAAAAAACCGTAGGTACCTATCAATTGCAAATTTTTTGTAAGTAGGTACTTTAAAATTATTTTGGGGTGGCACAGCACTTGAGAGCGTGATCTTGAAGAAGTATGTAGGTTTGATTCCTGGGCCCTAATAATGATCGTGATAAATTCGTACACCCACGAAAAGTACTTAGTAGGTAGATAAGGGTCCCATTTTCGCATTGTAATAAATTCCTACCCCCTGTTAAGGCTCCAGTCTCCCTAAAATCAGTGTTCTTGCGGAATTTATCAGAAAAGAAATATTGTTTTTTAGTCATCAGAAAAGCAATAAATGAAATATATTTTACGTTATTTTAAAGTGTGAGATTTGAGGTTTCCAATACATATTTTATTTTTTAATTTGACGCCACTTTTATTAGCTTTGTGAGGCTTTAAACATACCTCTATTTACGTTCCACGAGTAGAGGGTCTCATTCATGCACACACTACGAAAAAAATATAACAAAAACAAGAAATGTATTCAGATTACATTTGTCGGCAAATCCTCTACAATAATCTTATCTAGTTACTTTCTTTCCAAATTGTCTCAATTTCTTATTTAAATTGCTTTAAAAAGTTATAAATTTCTGAATTTGACCCTTGCAACATATATTTTTTTCTATTACAAAGTAATGGTTTAGAGAAATCACACTTTAACCACTCCGAAAGCAACTACTTATCTGTCGAATAAAAAATATATGCATTCAAAAAATCATTTGAAATAAATTTACCGAGACTAAACATATAACACAACGAACGCTGTCAATTCCCAGCGAAATTGAATGGAATTTTGATGCATTTTATGTTTTATTTGTTTAGTTTCGGTAAATTTAGTTCAAATGATTTTTTGAATGCATATATTTTTTATTCGACAGATAAGTAGTTGTTTTCGGAGTGGTTAAAGTGTGATTTCTCTAAACCATTACTTTGTAATAGAAAAAAATATATGTTGCAAGGGTCAAATTCAGAAATTTATAACTTTTTAAAGCAATTTAAATAAGAAATTGAGACAATTTGGAAAGAAAGTAACTAGATAAGATTATTGTAGAGGATTTGCCGACAAATGTAATCTGAATACATTTCTTGTTTTTGTTATATTTTTTTCGTAGCGTGTGCATGAATGAGACCCTCTACGCGTGGAACGTAAATAGAGGTATGTTTAAAGCCTCACAAAGCTAATAAAAGTGGCGTCAAATTAAAAAATAAAATATGTATTGGAAACTTCAAATCTCACACATTAAAATAACGTAAAATATATTTCATTTATTGCTTTTCTGATGACTAAAAAACAATATTTCTTTTCTGATAAATTCCGCAAGAACACTGATTTTAGGGAGACTGGAGCCTTAATAAACCGGAAATCACAGGTTCGATTTCCAGAGACACTATGGTTTCTCCTTACTCTAAGGGTAGTAGAACCCCATATAGATACCTATCCAAAAAACGCATAAAATAAATTTTGATGATATATAATACTAACTGTCCCCCGCGGTTTCACTCGCGCAGCGGTTTAAAAAATAGATGATGGCCGATTCTCAGGCCTACCCGATATGCACACAAAAATTCATAAAAATCGGTCGAGGCGTTTCGGAGGAGTATGGTAACTAACATTGTGACACGAGAATTTTATATATTAGATTATATTACAAATCATTTAATTAATAATGACGTTAATAGAGCTAAGGAATGAATGAAGGAAAAATAATAATGAGCGATTTTACTTTATTTTAATTTACAGATTATCTACGTAACTTTGACTGAAGTCAGCGAAAGAATCTAAGATTTGCTACTACGTGATACTTTGTCCCTGCCTGACTCCAAAACAGTACCTACCTAAATTACGCAATCAGATTAGAGTAACCTCTACAACGTTATTTTATACTTTTTAGGGCATAACTTTAGTCGGTTTTATTTTTGTTATTAAAAGTGAATTTGATTCCAATCGCGATATTCATGCTCTTTTCCGTTGAGGAATTCCATCATATCTCAGACTTTATGGTCTGTCAGATCATAATATAATTTACATGGGTCCACCTCGGAATCTAATTCAATAGAATAAATTTCCGAGATATTCGTGAAAATACATAAAAATAAGTGTCGAACACGTGTGAGACACGATCGATAGTTCAAATTAGCTCTTAAAAAAAGTGGAGGGATGTTTTGTAATTGGAATGTTTGTATTTTTACTTATAAATAATCATGTTTTCTAAATAAATTAAACTGGCCAGTGTCACATACATAAAAACTTTTTTTCTCAAAACTTTCTGAGTGCCCTGGTATATCTAATGTGACACCGGCCAGACGGATGCTACTACAAACAAAGTAAGCCTATCGCCGAGCTAAGGTTTCCTCACAATGTTTTCCTTCATCGAAAACTCATTGTAGGATTCAAACCCACGACATAGAGGTGTTCGACGTCACTACCACTGAGCTATGATCGCCTTCTCAACGAATAATTTCTTAAATCCATAAATTCGGTTTAATTTAGCCACATTTGCTGCGTCGTCTAAATTTAATTCGTATTTTTTTTCTAAGAATTTATATTACAACTGTTTGTACCAGTGGCAGTAGAACGTTTTATTAATGCAACTATGGAGCATATATTAACCTGCAAATGAGACGAAATTAAGACCCCAGAGTTCTATAAGTATCAATTCTGTACCAATATCCCCCAAGGTGTTAGGTGACCTAATTGTTAAAAAAATAATGCTAACAGTAATGAGTTCTGTAATATGTTGCAGCATTTTTATTTAAACCCACAGTGTGTCAACGATACTTCGCAAGTGATAATAAACAATGTATTTTTTTTTTATGGAATGGGCTTGCGTTTGTCTTCTGACCCGTCGAATGACGAAGACGAAGCCAAAGATGGAGCACGCTTACCCAGAAGAAACCTACTCACTCTGGCCTTGAAAGTCCCTAGATTGTAGGAGTCAGGAAACAAAGACGCCGGGAGCAAGTTCACTCCTCTGCTGTTCGCATTATAAATGAGGATGCAAAACGTTGAGTCCGTATGTTTGGGATGTCTACAACGTACAGGTGGAAATTTTCCCGGCGTCTAGTGGTTCGGTGTAGAAATGGGGATGGTGGAATAAGGTTGAATTATTCCTGCGCGCGTACACTCTCCAAAATATATCCTATAGAAAACCATAATTAGCGACTAGTCTCCTAACAGGGCGGTCTATTGAATCAAGGGCGACAAGTTGGTGCTTGGCAGATCCATCCCACAGGTGGCAGCAGTATCCATGCACGCACGACCGGACTTGCGCTTTATAAAATAACAGCAACTGTAAAAAGTACTCTATGGTCTGTTCATCCCTAAGGGACTAGTTATAGCAGGCATGTAGAGTTTGTTGTGCTGCACTTGAATTCTCAATACTGGGTTAGGTACTTAAATACTTCCACATACCTAGAATTCTACCTAACTACAGAAAAAATCCCATTACAAGCCCGGCCCGCAAGCCGCCCGTTGTTATTCTAAAATTTCTATTATTTTAATGAGTCGGTAGGTATAACAGGTTGAGTTGTAGGAGCGTAACTTTGTTTCACTGCAGAACATTATCTATACTTATATTATAAAGAAAAAAGGTTTGTATGTTTGTAAGTATATGTTTGTAACGAATAAACTCAAAAACTACTGGACAGATTTCAAAAATTCTTTCACCATTAGAATGCTACATTATCCCTGAGTAACATAGGCTATATTTTATCACGGGAACGCGGGTGAAACCGCGCAGAAAAGCTAGTTACATATAAAACGTGCGTTGCAATAACTCTTTTTAGGGTTCCGGAATGAAACAAGGAACCCTTATTACGAGTAGTGTTTTTTTACTTACCACATCGTGTATCGTAAAAAGTTCTTTTAAAAATATTTTCTGATGACAGTATAACTAATAAGTAATGCGCCGCTTATCGTTTTTTGTCCTGTCTTAGGTTTTAGACTCCACATCATACTGTCTTCGGAACCCTATCCTGCGCGTTCTAACAGGCATTTGGCCGGTTTTTATATTTTATTTCAGGAACCTTCGCATTCATTTTATTGCCATTTTAAAATTATTTACCAGACATTCTTATAAGAATACTATCCTTATTAAATCCAATTTCTATGATAATTCTGAAGTCAATTGGTGATTGGACCTTACTCCACTAATAATAAGACAGATAAAATAAAAACACAATTTATACAACTACTAAATTTTTAATTGCATCCAACAAGTTTATTCTTAAGCGGAATTCTTAACTCAAAATCTTAAAATAAAACATAATGGCTAAAACATTTCATACGTTTCTCATTTGCATGTCAGATACAAAAATATTTATATCTATAACAAAAATGCACACATACCGTGTTATACTAAATGAATAGAAATGAAATAACGTAATATGCACGGCATTCAATGTTCAAGGTACCATGTCGGGTATCTTATATAAAAATGTATTCACAAGCCAGTGGCGCCTCGGCTTTCAATATGAAGCCGCCTTGTACAGATCACGGTCTGCTTGGGAGCCTGCAACAAATTTAGTGTTGTGATAATATTTCTAGAAATTAATTATGATTGACTAAATGTGTATGGGGTAAAGGTAAGCATTTATCGTTAACCATGACCAAGTACAATTCGAAAGACAAGTGTAACGCGGTGGAATATAACCTCAAGGTGCATTCTCACAGTCACAACTGTCTTGTCACTGTCACGTCTTGAGAGACTAGGGGATGAGTCTAGCAATAATTACAAGTAGTAGAACTCTTAGTGCAGAATTCGCCCGGGGAAGTACTACCACCATATCTAATTCCGCCGTGAAATAGTAGTGCACTTGTATTACTGTGTTTCGGTTAGGAGGGTATGGGAGCCGGTGAAATTACAGGCACAGGAGACTTAACAACTTCATGTCTCAAGGTTGGCAACGCGTGAGTGATACCCCTGGCAGGAAAAAATATAATATTGTATTTTCTTTTTTTGGTTTTGAAAATAGTAATCGCCAAGTTCACTGCCGGCTCTTCTCAGCAAAAGCAACCTTCCCAACGTGCGTTAGTAAGACTATTCGGTGCGTGTGAATGCTTATTTTAATTAAAAAAATACTATCATTTCATTTCAGAGACACACCTACACAAATCAACTAATTCTATGTAAATTTGTCAGTTTGTCATGCGTTAAAAGTCCCATAATAAGTTAGTGAAAACTGGTATTAATGCATTTCTTTATGAAAAACTGCACAAGTGTTAAAATACTCACAAATATATAATTAAATCAATTAAGTATCACTCTTCCAAAGCTTGATAGTCTTGTCGTTCTCTAACGCTGCGGACGCGATGATATTCTCTGTGGGATGACACGCGGTACAGAGCACTGTGTCCGTGTGACCAGAGAGCCGCTGAACTATCTCCTTGGACTGGAGATTCCATATGTACACCAGGTTGTCTTCTGACCCTGATACTATCCACTGTAGACAATAATTTAATGGTTAATAATTGGACTGGTTTTTGTGGAGTGATTCCATAAGATAAATGCAGAAACTCAAGCTTAAATATGCTCTCTCAAGTATCTCAATATAACTCAAACCATTTTGAATGCAAGCTTATAGGCTATTTAGTATACTAAATAATCTGTATAATATAAAAGGCGAAACTGACTGACATAGCAATGCACATTTCAAACCGTAGGGTCTAAAGCATCGTTTCTCAACCTTTTTAGAGTAGCGACCCCCCCAAATAGCCAAAAATTAAGTTTCGACCCCTCACTATCTATAAACATAAATAGTATTTTGACATAAGTAGGTATATCACAATACGATAGCTTTACTAAATAATTGATTGTAATTTACAATAACAATATTTAAAGGATTTATTTTATACAGTACTCATTTCGTACATGTATCGTAGACGGGTGTTATTTTCTGAAGAGATTGCGATCGGGGTCGCGACCCACAGTTTGAGAAACGATGGTCTAAAGACTTGAAATTTTGCACAGAGATTCCTCATATAAAGTAGGTATCCACTAAGGGTTTCTCAATGTCAAATCCATTTATTCAGTGTAGGTCCTTGGTGGGCACTTATGAACGTCGAAGCTAATGAAGCTATATCCGGTTCAGAAATCAGCCTTCAACTGAGAAGATAAAACGTCGGCGGCCGGATGACTGGCATTAAACTCAACATGGTTACATTATTTAAATATTTTTTAACTATGTTGGCTATTTTTTAATTCAAACGTCTAATCATTTTTAAACAATATAATATTAAGCTTATTAATTCAGAAAATTCAATGCTTGAGTGAGTTTGAAGGTTGAAAAGGGTATTGCGGGTGAATCCGCGATAAAGGCGTAAAACTAGTACTAAATTAACAAAAAACAATATAGAAACAAAATTACCTTTCCACCTGTAACACTGAAATTGGCAAAGATGCAGTACTTTTCATTCTTATGTCCCGTGTAAGTCTTGAGGCACTTGCCTCGGCTGTAGTCCCACAGTTTGAGCGTGTTGTCTAACGTCGCGGCCAGTATGTACTTGCCGTTCGGCGAAAACTTCACGAAAGAAACTGGTGGGTTGTCATCGTCTATGAGTGTCTTTAAACATTGTCCTGATGCTGTGTCCCAGATTCGACTGTCAAAATAAATGTTGAATAAGTATTTAAGTTTAACTAGATACTTAGATGGACATTTGCAATACTAGGATGTTTGCCGAAGTGTTACCGACCTTGAAGAACTCTTTTTACGCCTTTTTTGAACCCCGTGTCGTAGTGCTGAGGGAAAAACGTAATGGGAAGCCCATTCGACATGCTAATGTTATAATTTGTTGCAATGGGAACTTCTGACAGAATCCTTGTGTAGACGATCAAGGCGGCTCGAGAATATGAGGTCCACATCGCTGGCGAGCGGTGCGACGCGCGACGGTAGAATGTCAAAAAGATCTTCATCCCATTTCTACCAATAATTATTATTTTTCTTCTTTAATATTATGGGGTAGGATTGTGTTTAACCACAATCTCACTAAGGTAAGTGATGATGTAACCAAGGTGGTAATCACATAAAGCATAGAAGGGAACTGATTCTGAAATGCAGCTGCCGGAACACACGATAGATTTTCAATGTGAGGGTGGTTGCCACGCAAGTGGGTAATTCAAAGTACCCCAGTACTATTCTATGATTTCCATCGAATGTTTAACTTCACCGAAAACTCAAATTCATTGTAATATTCGAACCTTCATTCTTCAACCTTCAGAACTTTCACTGAGTCTTTTTGTTTTTTTTTCCAAAATAACAAAATTCCAATATTTATTATTCCCGTAAATTTGGTGGTAGAAAATACTTACCATAGTCCGTCATAACTTGAAGATACAATAAGGCTTCCATCTCTATTAAAATGCACTGCTGAAACTGGATCCGAATGTGCAGGTAATGTTTTCAAACATTTACCTGAAACCATTATAAATTATAGTACAATACAAGTTAAGCTTTACCAGTTCAGACATAAAGATTAATTTAACAAGGTCGAAGGTGTTTATGGTTGGATGTGAATGTGGTTTTAACATTTTAGAGATGGAAAAATTGCGAATACTTTTCTAGTAACAAAAATAGATTTTTACCGTCGCGAATAGCATTCAAAACGTTAATAGTATTTTTACAAGGTTGACAACGCATCAGTGCCGGTACTTGGCCAAGGCCGTGGTTATGGTGGCAAACTGCATGACATAATTTATGTAATATTTATATTGAACTCTCTCATACTGAAATACACGTGTTATATGCACCTTTATTACAGACGGGCAAAAACATTAGGGAATAGGTGCTCAATTCTTTCCTGACATGTAGGTACAATATCGGCGCGGCATTTGATTGCTCGATACCTTAATTGCTCAATACCACGTCGCGTCGCCTTCACCTACACATTTGTTAGAATACTAAAAAACTAATCACATGAATATCTCTCTCATCCGCCAGTTTGTTGCATCGATTTCATGACACTCTTGCCGAGCAGTCACTGAATACCGAAAAACAACATACTGAAACAGTCCTATTCCGCTGCCCGATATGCTACTTCAGTCAGGAAGCGGCCCTACAACTGAGTATACCGACCATACCGATGCTGAGCCCATGTCGTAAAGTCAGCGTCATAAGTAGATTGGCACTTTAGTACCCTTTCATAATAATCTATTGGCATTTTCTTGACAGTTTGTATGAAAATTATTGACGCTGACTGTACCGACTAGTCAGTAAAGTTTATCTTATCCTAACATTCTAATCCTAAATATAATATTATAAATGCTGATGTGAGTTTGTTTGTTGGTTTGTTTGTTTTTTGTTACCTTTTCACGCCAAAACCACTGAACAAATTGCAATGAAATTTGGTATGCAGATAGCCTATGGTATGGAGAAGGACATAGGCTACTTTTTTCCCGGAAACGCGAGAAAAACCGCGGGGTACAGCTAGTAACTAATAAAACCATTTGACAAATTTACACATTGTAATTGAGTGAGAAGTATATTTATTTACCTGTTCTAACGTCCCATATCCTTACACTTTCGTCAAAGCTGCCGGAAACTATAAGGTTGCTTTGTGGATTGAAATTACAGCAAAATACGTAATTACTGTGTCCCTTTAGTGTCTTCAAACATTTGCCCGAACTCAGTTCCCATACCTGAAACAAAATATTGTATTGTGAGTACTAGATGACAAGAAAGCAAGAAATTGCCTTGATATGCCAGCTTAGTAATAATTAAGCACACCTAGTAGGCATACCTCTTGCCTAAACAATTGGTGGCAAAAATCTTAGCTTATAAATTCATCAAGACTATTATTAAACCTATTAAAATACAGTAGCTCCAGGAATGCAATAGGCTTATGTAATGAGTAACATTGTGTAGACATAAGTTATAAGTAGGTATCTAGTTCAGTAAAAGTTGTCTTAGATAGTAACAAGTCAACCTAAATAAACAATATTATCAGTATGAACAGAAACATGATAAAGTTCAATCACTGTGTGAAACATCTATGGGTATTCAAATTTTTTACACTTCTCTAATAAGCTTTTATAAAGTTTATGAAAAAGTTACCCAAAATAATCCAAAATCTTTTAAAAAAAAATTCTAAGACAGTTACATATTTTTATTAACCAATAAATGTAATTTTGTGATTTCACATATATTTTTTTATTCTTCTTATGAAGTAGAGGATTGTATACTTACAAATTATTTTCTACTCAAATTTATTATTAATTATTTACTTGCCTTTAATTGTTAATGCATGTTAAAGTGTCAATACATCGCCACTTCATGAGCAAAACATCATAATCATCTCACTACAAGGCATAAAAACTATCAAAAATATCAGTTATGTGATCAAATTACATACAAACATACCTTCTAAGGTTCCTTCCTACCCTCATTTTAACCTCTCTAAAAATAGCAATACCTATTATGTACATACCTTTAAAGTCTTATCATCACTGGCACTGACTATCAGCCTGCTATCTGAGGACCAGGCCACGTCACTGATGCCCATCTTGTGTCCTGATATTGTCTTTTCAAATTTGCCATCATAAGCACCCCACACCTTGATAAGTTTGTCAGCAGCTGAAACAAACATTAATTGACTCAATCTGATTTATATAAGTTATATTTGCTATTGCTAACATCTCTACCCGCATAGTTATTTTGTCTTTAACTCTTATTAAACTACAACAGTCTCGGCCCAATGAAACAGCTTAAAATCTTCCCAAGGATCTTCCCCAGGTAACTGTTAGAGCTGCATCAAAATCTATGCAATTGTTCTCAAGTTATAAGCAGACTAAACTTATCCTCAACCTAATACTTAGTACTGAGACTTACACCTGTCCATGGAAGTATGTATATATTTTATTTCCAGTTTTCACACTAAAATAATATAAGAATATTTTTTGAGAGTATTTATGACATTACATTCATCACTCAAAAAAGGCACCTTGCATGATTTCATCAACCTATTTTATAAATAGGTTCATTCATTTTTATTTGTATTGAATTTCATTGTATGTATTATCAAAACTTTGGTAGCTTTTTATTCTGAGCATTCTAGGTAAATTGTGTAACTTTCTATCAATACACAATGTTACACAATAATATGTTACCTTCATACCATAGAACTATGCATAGTAATGCAAATGAAAAGATTTAACCTTTTGGACACCTGCCACACTATGGTAAGAGTTACTGAGCACAAAGTTTATTTTTAGAACAAATAATATTTTTGGTGATTGTTGGGAAATAAGTTGCTAATAATATTTTTCATTTTATTGTTTCAATTAGATATAACATTTTAACCGTATCTGATACCAGAAGGAAAACTTGAATCTGGAGAAAAGAGGTCAATTGGTTCCCTTGAATTACCAGCATAAGTAGCCAAAAACAAAGGTTACAGATAACAAAAATCTATGCTATGCAGGAAAAAATGCTCAATCTGGAACATGGATGACATTTAGTTTGGATAGCGCTAAATATAACACACCAAGCATTGCACAATGTTTCAACATGTAACAATGGTACACTGACCTTTGCTTTATTTAATTTTTTTTTATACTCTGTTGCTATGTAAACACTACACACATGCCCTAAATAGAAACAGGTTTTTATTGCATAAACTTTATCTGGGACAGTTAAATTTAGAAAAAAATACATTTCTAAGCTTTTGTCACATTAACACTTTAAAAAATTGTTCATAATACTTTTTCACTTTGAAAAACTTTGAATTCAATTCAGGGTACAAACCAATTATTAGGACATGTGGGCCACACTAATAGATTATATTTATTTACATGGTATCTTTTAATAACTTGCTTGTTAGTATGTTTTACTAAATAGTTAGCACCAACATTATTGAGAAAATCAACAGGAACTGAAGAATGCACAGTAATGTTGCTGATAAAGCATGTTAGCAATACATTGTAGCAATACAAGGAAGCAAAAAAGTTTGAGTTTGATATATTTGTAAGTAAATTCAAGGCCAAAGTTTTTGTCCAACATTTGGTGATACAATATAGTGCCAAGGACTTGAAGTTATAAAATACAGTTGACCCAGTCCCAGTCTCTAGGTATGTAGATTGAGTATAATAATGTTGGTATATCTAAGTAGGCCGCATGAAGTGCACGTAAATAAATAATTAATGCATCGGATTATTGACATGGAATACTCACAGGAGCTAGCCAGCCATTCTCCATTTGGGCTGAATTTAACTGACGACACGGCCTTCGTGTGTCCGGCGAGGGTGAATTTGAGCGTGTAATTCGGCTTCTGAAAACCGATATATTGAAATTAGCGCCAAATCGCACGTGCTCGCTCACACGAAAGTTGAAGTTACATAAACATGTGCCGCCCGCCACTGACGCAAACGAGAAAAATACCAGTAAAGGGACTCCAACTTACCGCCACTGAAGACTTGTTCGATTGTGGAGCGGATTGTGATAGCGAATTTGGGCCGGAAAGATTGGTGGAGGGCCCACCGTGTGTTTGATGTGCAGCAGGATGGCCTGGCCCGGGACCTAGCGGCACCATGTTTCAACTTTCGACGCACTACGTTCTTCTTTGTTCGTCACCCAACACAGTCACAAATACACAATAGATCACAACTTAGGTAACACTTCTGATTCGGTATATCACGTAACTCTACTCTCACTATACTTTTTTCATAAATTTCAACGTAGATTTTCAAAGAACATTCTAAATCCGGGCGTCTCAATGCGTGCATATTTCGCGAAGAGCGATCAATGGTACCAACATAGGCAACATAACGTATCGAAAATTCCCTCCCGCGACCTCTTGCTTTCCTTCGTCTATGGTCACTAATAGGGCCAGCTATAGAGATAGGTCTAAAAATAATAAGCTGCAAAATTAACACTGCTAAATTTTTTTTGTGTCAACACTTGTAAAATTAATTCTGAGATAGTTGTTAAATTTAACAGTCACAAAGTCACAACTCACTCGGTACGTAGAGTTATTTATACCCCGCGCATTGCGCACCACACACGGACGGATATATATTTGTCTCGCTTTATCTCACTACTGCAGGCCGCAGACGAAAAAAAGAAATGATGTCAGGAATTTGGAGGATGTTCGATTTAACAGACACATTGTTATTTAATTGATCCGATTTTATTCACTGCTAATTTTAATAAATGCTAAATTTAACTAGAGTTAAATATAGACTGATCTTCGCTAAGAAGTAATTTATTTACGTGTTTGTCGTTTGATAATTATGACAACATTTATCAGTCGTATATCCTGTCCATTCATTTATTTTCTTTTTGACGTTTATGAATGCCAAATGAAAATAAACCTTATTGCTGTAATATAAGGTTCATTAGTCAACTAACCATTGATTTATGAGATAAACCTTATCACAAATGAATAAAGTTCATTTTTCGTTGTCATTTTAAACGTCAAAATGAAAATAAACGAATGGACAGGGTATAGCTTGTGTGAATATTAGAAAAATATCGTTGAAAATACAGAACGACGATTATAAAAAATAAAAAAATATATGAAAAATAAAAAACAAAATAAAAAAAAAGAAATCGTAAATAAATTGATTCTCATTTTAAATACGCCAACAGAAAAAGTTGTCAGTCCTTAGCCTGTGAAAAGTATGAAAGAAATGTGATTAATTATGTTAACAATCTGTCTGCGTTGAAATTTAATAGTTGCTAAATATAGCTGTTATTTTTAAGTGATAATAATTATTAACATTAACATTTAGCAGTGTTGTTATTTTTTAACGTTTAAGCCCATCTCTAGCCAGCTAGATCGGGGCTTGGTACGTGAAACCTATAGGTTTTCAAACTATTTATTTTAATAACTATGTATTTTAGTTACCAAGCACCAAATTCGCTTTTAATAACCAACAAGAAGTGGACCTTTTGTGCTGTACTCTGCGAAATATTGAAACCTTTTGATGACGCCACTAGTTCCTTAAGTGGGCAAAACTATATGACGGCAAGTTCCATCATAGTGACGCCGCGTTGCCTTGTGTCGAGATGCGACAAGCTTTCAGCAGAAGGTTTCTGTGAGGCTTCTCAAAACATAATATTTCAGCTGCGATCAGGTTTAATAACCAGGTTTACCAACGTAGAAAGGAGCGGCACGTTCTCAGACTGCACATTTCTAGATCCAAGGTATAAAATCTCAGACAAAAATATGTCTCCAAACCCAAATATATGTCAAATTTTCCCCCTGGACAGTTTTACAGGACCTTATTAGCCAGCAACAGAGCGTGGGCACCCTTCTATCTAAAGCCATAAAAGAGATAAATACCTACCTCAACGAGGATATACTGCCGGTATTTCATGACAATGGGTCGTGGAGTTTTCCCATGGAATGGTGGTGTACCCACAAATACACGTATCCAAATTTGTCAAAACTTGCGAAAAAAAAATTGTAACATTATGGCCACCTCAGTGTGAACGGGTTTTTAGTAAAACTGGGATAGTAATTAGTGACCACCGCACACGACTCACGAGTTCAAAAGTGGAACAAATCACATTTTTAAATATAAATTTACCCAGTAATACATATAATTAAATATCAATTAGTAAAAAATATAAAATGTGTAAATAATAACCACTGTAAATAATGTAGATACCTACTTACATATATTACTAGCTGTCCTCCACGGTTTCACCAGCGTAGCGGTATAAATACCGAATATACACAAAAAAATCATGATAATCGGTCGAGCCGTTTCGGAGGAGTTTGCAGACAAACACTACGACACGAGAATTTTATATATTAGATGAAGGAAAGTTCCAATTTTATTTGGAAATGGGTCCCTAAGGTATAATAGTATATAGTTTGAGATTATTTACTTGTTTCTTGCATATCAGTGTTTATTAAATTATTTTTGAATGTTTTTTTCGTACTGTAGTTGGATTTTTTTAGTTTTTTTTTATATATCAATTCTGCATCGTGCATGTAAGATCCTTTGGCTGGGAATACACGTCAGATTTTTTCATCCGCGAACATTCAATACAATTCCATTCGACTATTGAATCGGCGTGCATAATTGTATGTTCAAACAAAGTAATGGCTCTAACGCCCTTCCGATAGTCTGATCAGACTATCGGATCCGAGACTATCGGATGAAAACAATTCCCAGCCTTAAGATCAATAACATAATATGCTTTATGGCAATACTGGAAGGAATAGGTCTTATTATTTTTATTGGCGAGCTTATTTGACCTCTTTGACATATGCAAGGTTAAATTTGACATTGCGTGATTAACTCGCCGATAAAAAACGGAAAAGTACTCAAAAAGTTGCAAAGAATCAATAATAAAGTAACAAAAATGGCCCTAAATAAACTAAGTATTGATGCCCTCAATTTGGGTGGAAAGCGAGTTCTAATGAGGTAAGTAACTGACAATAGTAGACTCTAGTTTATGTTAAAAGGTCGAAGCAAATTAGGTTGCAATTTTTATTTTATTTTATAGAGTGGATTTCAATGTGCCTTTGAAAGAAGGTGTTATTACAAACAACCAGCGTATTGTAGCTGCGTTGGATTCGGTCAAATATGCCCTGGAAAAGGGTGCGAAGTCAGTTGTTCTTATGTCACACTTGGGAAGGCCTGACGGTAATGCCAACTTGAAATACACCTTAAAGCCGGTTGCCGAAGAGCTCAAAAAACTTCTGAGCAGGTACGTACAGAATTCAGTATATTTTAATAAGAGAATTCTGTGTGGGGCTTTTTTATTACTTTTATCACAATTTTTTTACTTACACTAATTCGGTATCTGATTATTAAAAATTTCAACAGACATGAAAAAAGAACAAATTGTTTACTTATATAAAATTCTCTAATTTATTGGAATAAGAATTTACCATACATATTTTTTCTTACAGGGATATCACTTTCCTACCCGACTGTGTAGGCCCAGAAGTAGAGGGTGCCTGTGCTGATCCACCAGTTGGCTCTGTTATTTTGCTGGAAAACCTTAGATTCCATGTTGAGGAAGAAGGCAAGGGAGTTGATGCTTCTGGTGCTAAGGTCAAGGCTGACCCAGAGAAAGTAAAAGCATTCAGAGCCAGCTTGAGAAAGTTGGGTGATGTTTATATTAATGATGCTTTTGGTAAGTTAAATAAAACAGCCAAAGTACCTTACCACCATACTAACTAATCATCTTTATAAGTATAAATTTACAAAATAAAAGTAGTATATCAGTTACCTGATGTCCATAGCACAAGCTTTGCTTAGTTTGTGGTCAGTTGGCCGTGTGTGAGGAATAATATCCCAGAATATTTATTTATTTCCACAGGCACAGCACACAGAGCCCACAGCTCAATGATGGGAGAAGGCTTTGAACAGAGAGCCAGTGGCTTCTTACTCAAGAAGGAGCTGCAATACTTTGCCAAGGCACTTCATGAACCAGAAAGGTATGTGTCTGAACTTACATTCAGAAACTATGTACCATTGATTTCATTCCAATACACCCTTTACTTGGTGGATGTTTTTTAAAAAAAACTTGAAATTTTAGGTATTCACTTCTAATCTTAATAATTAAGGACTTCTTTGTTATTCATTATTCTATCTTTTGTGTTGGTTCCAAAAATAAAATGCTTCCCAATTTGGTAATGAGCTATTTATAATGGGGGAACCTGAAAACTGAACTCAATATAGAAAATGTTATGCATCCTTCAAGATTAATGTAAAGAAAATGAAAAAAAAATGACAACAGAGAAAAATACAGAGATATTAGAAACAAATAATTCAGACACAATGGACTCCACAAAGATATATTTTATTAATTTGTAGGCCATTCCTCGCCATCCTTGGCGGTGCAAAAGTAGCTGATAAGATCCTACTGATTGAGAATTTACTGGACAAGGTTAATGAGATGATCATTGGTGGTGGTATGGCATACACTTTCCTTAAGGAAACCAAGGGCATGACTGTAAGTATCATGTTTTTAAATCCTATACATTTAATCCCATCAAAGACATAACATTTCAAAAAAGGCACAAGTCTCGCAAAACAGTGCCGTAAAAAGATGTTAAATGGAATGTAAACCTAGTTGGCTAATTAAATACCTACCTATCTATGGGAGCAGCTATCCAACCACTTTTTCATAAATTGTTACCTTGTTCGTTAGCTAACAACATTTTATTATAGTAACAATAATATCAATATATATATTTTTTTATTTCTGTAGTAAATAGAGTGACTTGGCAAACGCACACAATTAATTGTTAAACTACTTGTTCTTTAAAGTAATTTAGAAATATATCTAGCTATGTAATGCCCTCTTGTAAGGCTATAAATTGTTTAAGTAATCATTGTCTTTATCCTAATCAAATAGTATGCAGGTCAATTATCAAGACGATTATAAATACTCATACATGTGAGCACATTGTTCTTTTAAATATTTGGAGCTTATATTTGTTTTCCTTGTTGTAGATTGGCAACTCCTTGTATGACGCTGAGGGAGCGAAAATTGTTGGTAAGCTATTGGAAAAGGCAGCCAAAAACAATGTCAAAGTTCACCTTCCCGTTGATTTTACCACAGCTGACAAATTCGATGAAAATGCTCAGGTAAATTAGTAAAAATCTTACTAATATTATAAATTGTGGAAGTTTGCAGATGTTTGTTACTCAGTCATACTGTAATGGTTGAAAGAATTTTCACGAAACATGGTAAAAGCTAAAGCATGCACACACCTTGTATCTTAAACATTAAATACCTTGGGAATCACGGGTAAAACTGCAGGGTTGAAGCTAGTTTAAAATAATTCCAAGTGACAACAAAATATCAATTATATTTTTTCCATTACAATATTCTCCTATATTTATTTGACTAATAATTGATTCATTGATAAATTATTATTATATCTTAAAATTCAATTTAAATTCTTCCAGGTTGGTACAGCTACGGTAGAATCAGGTATTCCTGATGGCTGGATGGGTCTCGATGTTGGCCCTAAGTCTAGGGAACTTTTTGCAGACCCCATCGCCAGAGCTAAGGTCATTGTATGGAATGGGTATGTACTATGTACCTTATTTATTATATTTAAAAGTATGTTGAGATAATGCTCATAGACTTAGTTTGTTTTTTGTTTACCAGACCTGCTGGTGTGTTCGAATTTGAGAAGTTCGCGGGAGGAACCAGGGCCTTGATGGATGGTGTTGTGAAAGCCACTACTAATGGAACTATTACTATTATTGGTAAGAAAAAGTAGATCTATAAATTTGAGCCCAATCCGTCCAATGGCTTAAGCTGTGCGTTGATAAATCAGTCTGTCAGTCACGTTTTTCTTTTATTTAGAAAAAAAAGAAGAAGATGATATATACAGATGAGACTAGAACATAAGCAATATGTAATCTAAGTTGTTTTGAAGAGAATAATTGCTGAGTTTATTGTAGCTTTTCAGCAAAAGCAACCTTCTGAACCAGTGTTAGAATCGAAAGTGGCTATACCTATTTGAATGTATTTTTTTAATATCTTTCTCTTTCCAAGGTGGTGGTGACACGGCGACGTGCTGCGCTAAATGGGGAACGGAAGACAAAGTGTCTCACGTATCAACTGGCGGTGGCGCTTCCTTAGAACTGCTTGAGGGTATGTTACCAACTATTATTACGTCATTCGGAATCTTTATTCCCTATTAAAACGACT
Source organism: Tetheella fluctuosa (assembly GCA_951216915.1). NCBI lineage: Eukaryota > Metazoa > Arthropoda > Insecta > Lepidoptera > Drepanidae > Tetheella > Tetheella fluctuosa. Next base: position 11,529,831 of record OX578216.1, on the reverse strand, counting down.
TCAAAAAAGGAGGAGGTTCGTAACCTTTTTTTTTTGTCACGATATACAGTTAGCGTTATAGTAAAAATATCGTTCTCGAGAAATTAGCGTTCAAAAAATTTAGTTCCTTCATTATATGAAGAGAAAAAGGACATATCGATTGAGTACCTTTTCATATAATTTACGTATAATTGTCGCTTTCACTTGTCTCAGTTCTTATATATAAGTAGAATATAGTAGGTATGACGTTATTATAACTAAATAATTCGTGGCATATTTGTATTAAAAAAATAGACTTGATGAAGTTGGAATGAGTACTAGTAATCGTTGATGTCTAAGGAATAACTTGGGACTATATTTTAGGTGATGATAGTTCAGTGGTAGTCACGTTGTATGCCGCGGCGAAGGTTGTGGGTTCGAACCCTACAATAAGCTTGAGCTTTAGGTGAAGGAAAACATCGTGAGGAACCATAGCACGATGGTGAAACCCTCAAGTGGAAAAGCTGTCGCTAAACACCTGCTGGTGTGTTCCGGCAGTTGCCTAATAATGAGGAGTTTAAAAATATTTCATGTATTAATATGTTGTAAGTAATTGGAACATTGGAAGATATTCAAAAGCCTGGGATTTTTTTATACAAATCAATGTCGTTACGATTCTTCGGCGATCAGTACTTTGTAGAGTTACTAGTAATATTAACTTAGCAACAGTAAAGCTAAAAACCAACTTTCCCAACATTAAAAATCAAATTAAAAATACGTAAACTTTTCTTTATAATGTTATATCATTCACAACAGCTATCTGGAGGTAGTTGAAATGAAGACTTCTTTCTGAAGTAAAATTCTTTGCATAAAGTAAATAGTTCAACGTTCCGTATTCAGTATGGGTGTATTTCAGAAATAAACGTAACTATCTATACTGTAATAAAACAGTAGAGTCCGGTGTGTCTGTACATTGAAGAAATGTAATAAAAATAGAAAGGGGGTAACTAAAGAAGGGAAATAGAACAAAAACCAGTGATTTTTAGAATTCTTTTCTTTCTGTCTGTACTGTTTCTGTCTGTCTGTACAGACAGACACTGTACAGACAGTTTATTTCCGGAGATCTCCGGATCTCCTCTTTTTTTAACTGCACGGAAGCTCTTCATATTGAGAAATGTTTCACCATTGTTTTCACCATTTTCTTATTATCCGTGTTTTCGCAATATTCCTAGGATTTTCGCGAAAATTCGAATTATCAAATCATCCTACGACATAATAGAATTTCAATAAAAGCCAAAGATTCTATGCCGCTTAAATTCAACGTTTTTTCATAAAGTTAAAAAAACGAACATATTTTTTCTTCATATTTTGTATGCATTGCTTGAACAAGTAGCTTTGGCTGATTTTACTCTAGATTTGTAATCTACTGAGTGAGGTGTCCAGTGACACTTTCATCATTTATTGGGTGATCTCTAATCTGGCTTTTATTAAATTTATTAAACAGAACATAAATCAGCGATTTTTATAATTATTTTCTGTCTGTCTGTTGGTTCACGCACATTTCCGAAACCACTGAACGTTTTTCGTGTAGATTTCACAGGTAGACAGAACCAAATTAATTTGGGGTAGAATATAGGTAGTCATTGTTTCATTAAAATCGGATATTGCAAAAAAGTTATCGTTATTTAAAGATTTTTGGAATTTACTTTTATAAGTACCAATGTTCGTTTCATCAAAATTGGCTAACGGGAAAAAAGTTATAGAAATTCTATAAAGTCTGCGCGAGCGAAGCCGCGGGCAAGCAGCTAGTACTGAATATGAGCCGTTTATAAAATCAGTTTCATTACAAAAAATGTTTTACAACAGTTTTAATTAATTAGCCCTGATTTTTTTTTCCAGGTAAGGTACTCCCTGGAGTGGCGGCTCTCTCAAATGCATAAATAAGTATCGTTTAAACCAAACTGCCATAATAATCAATCAGTATGTTTAGAAATTTCATCACGAACTAGGTAGAGTAATGGATAATCTCTAAAATTACAAAAAAGTGAGATATGTTTGTTATGTATATAGCTACATAATTTATGTATAATTTATTAGTCAAGTGTGTATCGAATATAATTTATTTGCTATAATTGAAAATAAATGTTGATCAATGAAACTATTTTCTTATTTTTATACGTACTTTGTTAATTTTAAGTAATAATATTAAACTAAAGAAGAAAATTATAATAAATTTCTGGCATAATTTTGTTTGACCACAAGTTTACAACATCGCTTAGCGATGAATTGATCAATTGATGTATAATTTCCAAGAATCATATTTTTTAAATCCTATGTCTTATTCGGTACAGTAAGCGAAATAAACTGAACATACCTAAGTAGGTACACACTACACTACATGGAGGATCGTATAACTGAATTTTGTACCAAGTAAAGTGAGTTATGAACCTTCGTAACTCAATTGCAAAGCTATAAAGCTCGTGTTCTCATATTAATATCATAAATATGGACATAAGACTAGCTGTAAGACACTTATATGTACACATGCTTCATTCTAACTAATATTATAAATGCGAATTTTATTTGCGTAAACCGCTGAACCTACGCAGATAGGGATATAGGCTACTTTTTTCTTGGAACGTGGGTGAAACTGCGGGGAGAGCTAGTATTTTATATTGGGATTAGTGATGATTTTAACTATAACCTGTGATGACGTTAAAAAAGAAAAAATGTGCAAATACCATGGAATACAAACATACGGGGGAAACAAAGTATTAACTTCAATGAAATATGTTTTTGTTGGGAAAGGATTGAGTTTGATCACAATCTCACTGGTAAGTGAAGATGTACCTGAAGGTACTAAGCACGCAACACCTAGAAGGTATCTGGCTCTCAAGTACAACTGCCGGAACACACCAGTAGGTACCTTAATATATTTTGCAGCACAGCCTAAAATATAGGTACCTACTTTACAAACTTATATACATACCTACCCATGTTTGAACAATCAAAATTCTTCTAAGGCCTGATTTTTCAATAGCCAAATAACCGGGCCGGTAACTGACTGTTAATTTTAAATTAGAAGTTTATCTTTAGACTTCAACTGAATATATAACTATCAAATGAATAACTTATCCGTGGTTTATCCAGTGATAGAAAAACTGGCCGGTGATTTTTTTGTCGCTAGCAATACTTGCAGGGGTGGAAGTACTCATCAATATGAACAACTTTCTCTATGGGACCAACTCTGATATTGCATAAAAAAAAACAGTTGCTTCATACATTTTGGTCGAGCAGGTATAGAACTTATGTATGGAACAGCTGTTTTTTTTTTAGTGATTTCACAGTTGGTCCTGTAGTAAAAGTTGTTCATATTGATGAGTTCTTCCACCCCTGCAAGTATTGCCAGCGACAAAAAAATCATCCTGTATAAATAAAACATGGTTAGAAAGCTTTTCAGCTTGGAAAATATGCTGGTATCAGAGTTAAGGGACATGTTTAAAGTCAACATAAAAAATTAAAATGACTATCTACCGTGTACCTAAGTATTTACTCTGTCTTGTAATAGACGAGTTGAAAAGAGAGACCCTTTCATTCCAGTCCATTACCCGCTCTGCCATTAGGCCTTTGAATTAATTTTCTTATTCAAATATTAAAATTTTATACAAGTTGCCTTTCATCTCGCTTTCATTTACCCACGGTCGTGAGAAAAGGTTATTTTAATTTGACACTTTGAAGGTAAAAATTACGCAGAAATACTAGGTTGGTACTGAATTCTAATGCCGGAATATGCAGTTAGAATAGCAATTTTTTTTATAGTACTTATTAATTTTCACACTAATGATTTTAATTTTATTGTGTTCTACTGTGTCTCTATCTAGCTATGTTCGTGTATTTGTACTGATGCTATGCAAATCCAAATTAAATGTATTTACTTTTTCTTTATTCCAAATAAACATCTAGCAACAAAAATATGATTATCGTAATATGAACATTTGCGGGCCACTAAATGGGCGTTATTATTTTAAGGGGCGCATAAGTGTTATGAATCCTTTTTTCTTCTCAAAAATAACTACATTAGGCTTTTTTTCTTTACCTAGGTAAGAATCAACTGTGAAGAAGTACCGATTGGATGAATGTGTTTATTATTGAAGCTTTGAACACTGTTATTAACCCTTAAATGGTAGGTCTTATAATGAAAACGTAGTCGAAGTCATAATCAGTTTCCCCTGTGGGTAAATACTTATACCATTAACTTTTATACCAAAGGGCAAAACCAATTTGAACTTTATTGACATTTAACTACAAAGTAAACAATTTGTTTTACTTTAGTGAACCACTATCCTGCAATAAGCCTGATTTCACTGCAATTTGCACCGTAATATTATGAAGCGAAGTTTACTTTTATACTAAAAGTAATAGTTTGTACGAAGCTACAGGTATAGGAAAAGTACGGTAGATATCGATCGACTATCCGCGCAAGCGTCATCGCAAATTATTCCCTGTTAGCTTAGAACATTTTCCAAAATGCTGTAACTTAAGTTGCTGCAATTTGTATGATACATTTCTTAATTATACAGAAAATACATTTATTCTGGTTATAATATAATAATATATTCCTTGATTATTACGCTCTAATGTATTTCAGAAATAAAAGACAGCTGTTCAACCTAGTGCATCGACAATCTATGCTGGCCCTTTTCAATACGTGAACTGTGGTCCAATTGGCGAGGGTTCGCGCATGCCCATTGGAAATTCTTAGGTGTAATATCAAAAATAATAATTCCAGTAAAGTGTCAGTGATGTAAAGACCGTTCTACGTCGCCGGTATCCCGGCTGGCGCTATAAAATGATACTTTTAAATTTTATCTACTTAATTCTAATTGCTAAGACTTAAACAAACGCTTAGTCACGGTTTCATGTCAATTGTTGTTGTGTAATATCGATTGTACGTAGAGAAACATCGTTGTTTTTAGATTTAGGCAGGTGAGTGAAAACCTTTGCTTTTGTTTTTATTTGTGATACACACTGAATACGACTTAATATTTGATTATTTTGATTGTATATTATCGTTGAACCATACTAATCATGAATTTAATTTAACTAATCGAAATGAATGCTTTGTTTATTTGAGTAATTAATTGATTAATTTAATAATCATTGCAACTGGGTACATAACCAAATGACATTCATTACAATATTTTTACCTTTAATTACAATATTTTGACCCGTGCGTTATACGTAGGCAGGGACCTATGCAACGTTCTTACAGGTGCCTTATCAAGTAAGCTTGCAGTTTTTCTCTATCTGTAATTTATTTACTGCAAAACTCAATTAAGATCTATTGTTTGATGAAAATTGATCAGTAGTAGGTAGTAACTTATACAATATCACGAATCGTTAAAAAAGTATAATCATTAAGTACCTATAATTATGTAAACTACATAGAGTTTTTACACGTTAGAGCCAGGTTTGCATGTGGCACGATTGAAGGATATTCAGAAATAATTTGAATGTCACAGGTTTTTTTTTTTATAAACATTTGAAGTGATTTTTTTAGTAGAAAATCATCATAAAAAAAATTCTCTTAAAATTATTATACACTTGTTAACAAAATGGAAGATATCGATCTATTTGACAAGAACAGATTTGTTTTTTTTTAATCGGTGCTCATACAACATCAGACTGAAACGGTGTCGTTTTTCATAGAATTAAAGATTCACAATATGTATAGTTAAGTAACATTTATCGGAGTTCGCAATCTAAAGACCGGATATTGCAACCGACCTGCGCTTCAGATTGCCGGCAATTTATATAGGAAATTAATCCGATGCATGCTTTGAGTGGCTTTATACTCAAAGGATGCATGCGATTACAATGATGTGTGTTTAGAAGCAAAAAAGGTTATTTGAAAAGAGTTTTCAGTGGTGTTTACACTTTCGCAGTAGATACGTGAGGGGAATGCGTGGGTGACCCTGATTTGCGCGAGCATTTACCGGTCTTTGTTTTGCATTTAGCTAGGATATAAACGGTTTGAACTTGTTTAGAACTTTTTTATTTCGATGTTATATAGCGTGACTTTACACATTATACACACTTATTATACAGGGTTATTTGTAACTAGCTACCGCCCGCGGTTTCACCCGCGTTCGAGGGATCTTATGTTTTCCCGAGATAAAAAGTAGCCTATAGCCGTCCTCGATAAATGGGCTATCCAACACTAAAAGATTTTTTCAATTCGAAGCTGTAGTTCTTAAGATTAGCGCGTTCAACCAAACAAACAAACTCTTCAGCTATATAATATTAGTATACTGAATTAGTATATATTCAACTAAAGTGTATTCAGATGTCAAGAAAATAACTTATCGTACAAAATATCAACCTAGTTCAATAAACATGGATGAATGTTTTTTCACAATTATTAAGATACTTAAATAAATAAATAAATATAAATATTCTGGGAAATTATTCCTCACACACGGCCATCTGACCCCAAACTAAGCAGAGCTTGTACTATGGAAGCCAGATAACTGATATACTACATATACTACTTTTCTTTTGTAAATACATACATATATAGATAATTACACCCAGACACAGGACAAACAGACATGTTCATGCACACAAATGTTTGTCCTGAGTGGGAATCGAACCCACGACCTGCGGCGTGATTTGGATTCAACATGAATGATTCGAACCTATTATAACAAACGATACTTTGTATGTACTAGCTTTATAACTGTTTGAATATGAACATTATAATAGGTATTTGGTAGAGAGAAGCCTACAAGTAAGCCCCCACATTACATTTCGCTTTACGTTACGTGATGGCCATTACGTAGGATTATGTATAACGAATTTGTTGACAATGTGTATTAACAAGCGGTTGACAGAGGATCTAACGATCTACATTGTTTCCTTATTCAGCCTTTGTAGAACTAACTGTTGTTAACTAGAATATCCATGCTAATCCATACTTATAATCCTAACTAATATTATAAATGCGAATATAAGTTTGTTTGTTTGTTACCTTTTCACGCCTAAACCGCTGAACCGATCGCGATGACATTTGGTACGCAAATATCCTATGGATGGAGAGGGACTTAGGTCACTTTCTTTTCTCGGGAACGCGGGTGAAACCACGGGGGACAGCTAGTACTAAATAAATGTTTTCTTAGGGTCAGGTGGTGACCGGTCAGTCGGACAGTACTTATGGTCCTTCACTGACTTCAGCTCCAGTGAAACCAAGGTTTAGTATCAAGTACTGGGTGGAAATCGCGGTGGTAATAGGGTACTTTGTAGTAAACACCCACCGGTAGTTGCATTTTAAGCTTGTAAAGGTCGGCAACACGTTGACAATCCTGTAGGTTTTGCTTGTGTCTATAGGCGATGCGACGGTAGCCACTTACCATCAGTTGGATCGCCGGCCTGTTTATCAGCCCTCTGACATTAAAAAAAATGTAATACCAAACATTTCATTTTCACAACTTGTAATCACTCAGTTTTGGTACTCACCTTACATCTGCAAGTAATAAATTTTCAGCTAAATGCTCCGTAGTTCGTTGGTCCATAGGGACCATGCGACTATGACTATAGAGACATTAACAGTACGGAAACTTTTATTAGGTACTTTGGCCTGTGACCTCTATATAGGTAAAAACCGAAGTGGAATTTTCTATTATTTCCTTCTCTATAATATTTTCGACGTATAATATATAATACAGGGTAGTAACAACCTTCAATTATTTATTAGTCTTTTCAACAACTTCAAAGTAAGCAAACAACTTGTTAGTTTATTTTTTGTCAAACATCATTGTGTTTTCACAGGATTCTCTTTATTTTACTGAAGTTGTTCGAATTTCATTATTTTTTGTTTGGTAGAAAAATAAATGTGGCTTCATATTTTCTCAGATTTGATCTCTGTAGGTAAGGTAAAGTTACCCGTATAGTGTGTACCTTATTATAACTAGGTACTGTTTGTTGAAGCAGGGTTGAGAAACTAAACGAAACATCAAACTGATATTAAATTAAATAGTAACATTTTAGGTTTATATCGAAATTGATTTGATTAATTTACGGTTGATTTCCTGTAATAAATAAACATGATAAAGATGTTTACCGATTTATAGGCCATTACCAATTTACTTATTTACCAATAGTATCCTTGAGCTTGTAGTTAATACTTATAAATACTACTTATATATAAAGTAGGTATATATGCCCTAAAGCCCAGTTAATAACTACCTTGTAAGAAATGTCAAACAATGGAAAAATGCTCGACGGTAATTAAAAATGGACCCATTTTCAAACAGGCTACTTACTCTAATGGTACCGGTGTATGGCAAGCTCTATGCAAACACGAGTGAAGTAGCATGCATTGTGCACCTTGCCAAGTAATAAGCCAGATGAAACTTGGAACGCGGGTCACGGACGAAAATAGGGGAAGGGGCATCAACCCACGCTAACCAGGTGCAATTGTGCCTTCAGGGTGGTATTATTGGGATTTAGAAAGTTCTAACTTGATTTAGTTTAACTTGTACGATACGACGACGTCAAGTGATAAACTATGTCTTATGCACTTTGTGTGCTTTGAACTTGTTCTAACTGTAGGAACAATATAGTTGTTGCTCTATTTCGTAACAAAAAATCAGCTTCAATTAAAATAAACGACGGTGCAACTAAGATTTTAGATGTCATCGTAAATTAAAACAACGTAATAAGTATTATGTAATCAGCTGTCAAAAGCCTGCCGCGATAACGGTTTCCATTCGCGTTTGAACAGTCACAGGTTTATCAATAAATGAATGAAGTATTCAGAATGTATTGACTGCACTTTTTCGTGACACTGACACTGGAAGTTTACAAGGTTCAAGTGTTTTAGGTTTAAGCTTACTTTTCTTTGATAATACAGGTTTCATTTTATTAACTGCTAAAAATAGCAACGCTGTTAATTTTCATGTAGTTATAGGGAATAATTGTTCTAATCATCTGTTTTATTTAACGGTACATGAAACAGATCGACTATCATACCCTAATTATGAGTAGTACGATACTAACTTTTAAATAAAAAAGTCTCGAATTGAGAATGTCTTCGGTAATTAGTCAAGTAATTTTATATGAAAGTATTTTTCAACAAGTGGGTCGTGGGGGCTAGCATGTGGCCGGTAACAAGTCATAAGTCATCCAATGGGAGTAAGGACCGCTTCGATAATAAGAGCTGAAGATTGCTGAAGCTAATATGAAATGATGTATATTACGCGTTCAATACGGCATCGTGACTCGCAAAGGCATCAGGCATAATGGCTGCAAAATAATTGCATGTACGAGAGTTACGGATTCACGAAAAGGTTGCGTATATTGAAGGCATGCGATACATTTTAGGGTTGACTAACATTAACCAATTTTTATAGGTATTTTAGATTATCTAAAATTAAAAAGTCATTTCATGGAAATAGTGACCGCTTTTATAATAAAATATCTACCACTCTCGGTTATGAAGAAGACTGATTTTTAATTCAAATCTTACATTAAAATGTTTTGAAAGAAAGAGCCTATTAGAGCCTTCCGAACTGGTGGTAACTTCAGTAGGTACCTATATAATAAATGCACAAATCTTATAATGCACAAACACGCACACACACACCTCACATACATAACAACATCTCTCTCACGCGACGCGACCCTTAGTTACCATTTTTATCTTACTAACTTATTCATTTGTATTTTTTTTTACATCACCTAGCTATACCACTCTCTAAGTAACAATGCAATTAAGTTTGGATTATATAATGTGATTATTTTTGGCTGTAATGCTGTGAATCTTGTAAAATTAAATAAATAAATAAATATACCTTTGTAAGTTTCCTTCTTGTATTTGATCGTTTTTGTGATGACGCAATATGGTTCATTATTTTTTGACATTCTAAACTTCAAAAAGTATATGGATAGACGTGCGCTACATACAACATAATTATTGTATTCAGATATTCATAAGTTTCTTAAAAATGTATAGAGAAATGTTTTCACCATTGTCTAATTATCCGTGTTTTCGCAGATTTCCGATTATCAAATCATCCTACGACGTAGATAAAAGTACGCACTCTCATTTAAATCTATCCGTCCCCAGTAAATAACGTAATACGTCATGCCGGACTGGACGTGGCTGCTGATGGCGGCACTATTCGGAGCAGTTTCCGCTCTGAGCATACCGCTGATTTTTCTATTGTACTTCTTGAGATATTTTGAGAAAACACCACTAATGGAAGAGGACTACACGATACCAGTAACGCTACCACCTGTAAGTCGCTGTTCTTCTTTTTGAAAATTTTATTTGTTACAATTAAGTGAGTATACAAAAGAGTAGGTATATACCTAATGCTGCTCAACTTCAATATTTTTCAGTAAACGATGAAGATGTAAAAAACTAAATATATCATATATGCTATATAACATCTTAATTACTTATTACAATTTAAAGTTCAAACGAGTACCTATGTTATGGTTGAAAATTTCACAATAAATAGAGCAACTTACATAAACTATGATTCATAGAAGAATCTTATTGATGTAACACATTCTTTGTTGTTTCTCAACATCAACGAAATACGTTTTATTTTCACTCAACGTCGGTCATTACGGTTGTTGGGCCCGACCTCAATAAAGCCCTTTAATAACCCACGTTTTACCCCAATTTCCTGCCAACAAATAATTAAATACAACCGACAGGAACAATTGTCGCTTGATGAGGTGTCGAATAACGTAATATGAAATTCCTTTTTGATCATTTTTTATGAATATCCTAGATTCAATTAAGAGTTAAGAACTGAATTTGTTCGACTGATTTTATGTTGGAGTGAATGAATAGGTATACGATTTATAATTATTACCTATCAAAGCCCTAGAGAGAAAATTCCTCACGATGAGTGCCGGCTCCAAGAACACTGCTTCTGAATCTGGCCTTAGATCCAGCAGCTTGACGCGAGCCTCTTATTTAATTTAAGCTGATTGACAATATCTATGATAAATTTATGAACCATGTATAGATAATAACAATATAATTTGTTTGTACGATTAGCTAACAAAGTATGCGTTTTTTGTAATTGTAGGAGATTGGTTTGCCTAATTTTCGCTTAAGTTTTTGACTAGCAAATGAGCATTAAAAATAAAGTTGCGATAGTCATATGAATTCTGCTGCTGGTTTTAAGTACGTTTGTGTGTAGGTGCTATTATTATTCTGTGTAATTGGCCTCCTCTTTCGTGCCAGTCTTTCCGGCTTGTGCAATGTTAGCCTCATCCATTGCTTACTCACTTTATCCGGTGTTATCTGCCCGTTAGTAAATTGACGTCATTCTTCATTCAACTCAACACTCAATCACTCGTCACTCAACAAAGCAAATATCTACTCTCTGAATTCCAGTAGCTGTAAAAAAAATCCTTATGGATACATTGAAAAGCATGTCCTACGAAGATACAGAGAAGTTACTATCTGTGTTAAAATAAAATGTTATTACCAAAAGTATCCGTTTTACATTAATTAGTTTTTCTTATAAAAGTAATATTTATTTATTGTTTTTCATTATACTGCTGTTTACCAACTACACATTAATTTGAATTATGCACTGTAATATAATTATAACGTTTAAGATTTGATTATTTAAGACAAGCAAGCTCTTCTCGCCTGAAACACAGGTTTTCCTAGTTCAGGCATGTGTTATAGAGATTATACCATAAGAAAATTTTGTACCAATTTATTTTATTATGTTAGCTTATTAAGATATTTTTGAATAAATTTATTATTTATTAAAAAAAAAAAACTCTATGCTTTCTTTAACAATAGGAGATACTCAACGAAGTAACCCGAGGTGCTGGAAGCACACCAGAAGGCGCTTTGAACGCAATGTTGCAGTTCATCTTTCAACAAAGCACTGCTGACACGCGGTGGCTGCGCCGGCGCATGGCCACTGAACTTGCCGAGTTGCTCGCAAAAACATCATCAGGGAAGATCTTTGAGTCGTTAACGGTGAGTTAATTTATTTATGATACCATTAGTATAGTATATATCGATTACAATACAATCTTGAAACGTAACTTGAAAAATATCTACATTCTTCAAATGGGACTATTAGGTAAACTCGGGGCCTTACCGTAAATTTATCTTAAAGCTGAAAATTTACTATACATATACATTTAGCCTAGCCGTAAATTGACCAACTCTATACACGCAACTTGCTAACAGTCGCATTAATTCCTAGCTAATATTTTACTAGCCTTCCACCCCGGTTTCACCCGCGTACCCCTATTTTACCCCCTTAGGGGTTGAATTTCCGAAGATCCTTCCTTAGTGGACGCCTACACTGTATAAGGTATCTATGTGTAAAATTTCGTTGTTATATCACCCATATATTATACAGATTACATTTAGCATACAAGATGATCCCAATGTTGATTGAATTAAAGGGTGTGAATAATCACTTTTCAACAACAAACAGACCGCGTATTCAAATACGGACTAGAGAATTACACGCCTGAAGTAACATATCATAATTAGAAATCTAACGTTTATCGCTTGGATACATTTTAAGCTAACAAATTTAAAGCCCTCAGTCTCACTAGAGTATGTATTTATTCGCCATTTAATGGATAACCTCAGAGCATGCTTCAGCGGTCACAAGAGTTTGCGGTTTTAATCAGCGTCTAACCTAATTCAAATCCGACCATGTGAAAATACCTAGCTACCTCAGACGTACTTATTACGACTGACTTAATCTGAAACTTTCTCTAAACCTAGGCAGAATCTCGTACATTTTGCGAATTATTCAATCATGAAAAGTGTTTCGGTATTATTATAGAATTTAATATCATTTTGCTGAAATTATACATTGGATTTTGGGATTTAGATTTGCGAATAACTTTATTCATGGCTCATACATCTATTTGCTATAAAGTCTTTGAATATTGGTCTTATCTACTGCCTATGCAGTAACTAAATTGTATTCGAAAACCTCTTGAATAACTCCTACAGAGACCCTATTTTACACCAAAAGCTGTAAATAGACGTGAGACTTTCGGTCCTCCACTTTCCTCACTGTCCTCAGTTGAGAATTGCTTGCAGAGTTGTCAAGAAGCCATAGAAATAAATACTTCACTGGAGTACCAATGATAATCTACACGGGAAATCTATTTCTTGAAGACTCTAATAATCCAGAAACTGAATATGTTTTATACTTCATATTATTATTCACACTTACAGCTTCGCTCTCTAGAAGTGGGCAGTGAATTCCCCACCATTACAAACATGCGTCTGCTAAGCGGTGAACTTGAAGAGGATGGCGCCCGACTTCGTTCTCTTGATCTGAAATTCGACTTGGCTTACGACGGTAACTTCAGAATCGATGTCGATGCTGTAATGTTGCTTGGGAAGATCGCTAATATATCTATTACAGGTTGGTTTTTCATTTATAAATAGGTAGAAGGAACTACTGTTGGTTGATTTATTTACCAACAATGTGTAAATCCAAATAAATGAAAAATTTAAGAATACTTTGAATATAGAGTCACATGTGGATCAAAAAAAAACAGAATTATTCTGTAGCAAAAAATACTAAGCTACGCGGTGATCGGAGCGGTGAGCGACAAAATCAACTGGAACTTGCAACAATATCTTGCTATGTCTATCGGATTCCATAATTTTGAGATGTCAGACCGGCCATCATTATGTGAGCATCACTTGCTGGGATCGAATCCAAATTACCTGACCTTAGTAACCGTTAGCCTAAAATAAAGAAATATAATAAACCACTGATTCTAATAAATAATTTTGCAGTGGAAAGCTTAAGCGGCAACGTAAGAGTGATGTTCAGGCGAACACCCTACACTCATTGGGCGTTAGCTTTCGAGTCACCACCAAAGCTAGAGCTTCGTGTACGTGGACGCTTCCAAGGCAGGCAGCTCAAGCCAAGACTGGCGTCGTTAGTCGCTGCTCATATCAGAAGGGCTGTTGCCCAGAGACATACACTTCCTAATTATAAAATACGGTGAGTTTTTAATTTTATAATTTTTGAAGTATTTTCGAGATTTTTCTAATTCTTTTTTTGCTACGATACATCATGTTTGTCATAAACATGTTTTTATTTATATGAAAATTCACTCAAGTAATCGTCGAATTTAGACATTTCTTTAAAATTAGATCTACTATTTTTTGGGTTCCGTACCTTCAAAGTAGAAACGGAACAATTGTAAGATCTCTCTCATGTCTGTCCGTCTGACTGTCACAAAGTTTTTTTTTATCTTGCACACACAGTTCCATCCTTTTAATCTGCTGAAATCTGGTCGATAAAGTGGCGCCAATGTCTAGCTTACAGAGCGCTTAGCTCTGCGACCAATTAACTTAATGTATCTTATCATCATCAAAAAGAAAATACAATTTCAGTAACATTAAATTTCTTTGATATTCTCCCAAGTCCAGTACCTAACCTCCCAATTTATTCTCAGCTACAAACCATTCTTCCCCAAATCGGAGCCAGGCAGTGCGGAAGGTGAGGACGGTCCAACGCCACAGGGCCGGCTCACAGTACGGCTGGTGGAAGTTACCAGGCTGCAGTGGTCCGGTGGGAACGGCACTGTGCGGGCTGCTTTAGCTGTCGATTCACATGCTTGGGTGAGCTATTATCTGTGCTAGACCTGTTACAAGTTGCCCAACACATATGCTATGAATGTCCTTAGGAGAAGCTTGTGGGCAAAATAAGGAGTAAGAAAAAGACTTCTCTTACACTTACATCATTGCTCAGGGACATATTCATAAAAAAAAATTGTTTAGTCCCACAATACGTTAGACAACATGTGAGGGGTCTCACGAATTCTTGGCCTTTGCGAAAAAGACGTCATGTATCTTTAACATAAACAAATTTTCAAAGGATTGTCCCAATGGATCATCCAGGAGTAGTGGAAGAGGGAGGGGGAGTTTTTGTCTCACAGAAAGATACTTTAATCATACTAAACTCGGGCATCCAGAAAAGACTGAAAAAGTGTTGTTCTCTGACCTATTAAAGGTTATCCATTTTTCCCAGGTATCTCTCTGCCGCGGCGTCTTAGTCCTAGACGTAGTACTGCCAGCAGTGTGTGGTCCCATAGGCTTAGTCTGCTGCCAAGGGGTTGGCGTAGTGTTGGTCGATACAGTGGTCCCAATGTCGCCAGCTTACAGAGCCGACTTGAGACGAGATGACGTCGTGCTCGCCATTGATAATAAGCCCATTAATAATGTTGCACAGGTAGGTACTTAATTCATTTATAAACATAGGCCTATAATAATGGGTTTAAATGTCTTTGAAATAAAAAAAATATGAATAGAAGTAGGTATCCTGATACATAGTTTAAAGGGACTGTTGTGTGTAGATAAGTTGGTCCTCGAGCTCGGCATGATTGATCGGGTTAAATCATATTAGTAGGTGAAACTATGCAATTCCATTTAGTGTTTGTTGCTAAGTACACCCGCATGATAACACTTATCATTTGTTCATATATTATTTTAATAACATCACATACATACACTTGCACTACATAGATGGTGCAAGAGTGGAAGATCATATGTTTAATCTTTTATTTTAACAAATAGGATTCTGCTATCAGTAACAATTGTCACAATCTCACTGAAGCTCATTTATTATATGTATCATGAACTAAATATAGCTCTGAAATCCAACAGGTAGCTAAACTTCTTCGCTCAGTAGAACGTCGTGCGGTCACCGTGCGCGTGCGCCGGGGCGGAGGCTGCGGTCAATCGCGTCGAGACGAAGGATTGGCGGAACCGAAGCGAATGAAGACAAACTTCTCCTTCCGAAGGGTTTCTGAAGTCATGGAGGGCGTTCGATTACAGGGAATGAGGGCGGCCGCCTCTAGGAGTAATTTACAAGTGAGTTGAGTACTTCTAAAGACAAATTATATTGTTGTCGTCCTCTGTCTATCATTTAAATAAGGAATCGACATGTTTCAAGTAATTTTGAATATAAATTTGGCCCTGTAATAAATGCTCAGTCCTCATTCCTTTGTAACGTCATACAACCACTGACTTTGGTTTTATCAACTTATCTATACAGGATGATTTTTTAATCACTGGCAATACTTGCAGGGCTGGAAGTACTCATCAATATGAACAACTTTTATTATGGGACCAACTCAGATATTGCGTAAAATAAAATGGTTGCATTTTGGTCGAGTTGGTATTGAACTTTTGTATGGAACAGCTGATAATTCTTTCGCGATTTCACAGTTAGTCCCATAATAAAAGTTGTTCATATTGATTGATGAGTACTTCCGCCCCTGCAAGTATTGCCAGTGATTAAAAAATCACCCTGTATTTGTGTCAATTCAGGCAATTCAGGTACAATATATTAGTATTAGTATAAGTATAATAATAATAATAATGAAATTATTATTTCCCAGGAATCAGAATCTCCAGCCAAAACTGTAGAACCACAAAATGAGACTGAAGCACAAACACAAACGAAACAAAAAACTGAATCGGCGCGGCAAACACCTAAAACTTCAGACCAACCGTGTCCAAGTGGTAATTATGGGCTGCGCAAGCGCCGATGCTCCGTAGAGAATAAGTCTTCTGATAGTTCTGCTGGCAGTACCCCTCCTGCTTCGGGCGCTAGCACACCTCTTAAACAGGCCACTATTATACACAAAACAGTGAAACACACCGATATACCCACAATAAAAACTGACTCCTCAGAATGCAAAATCTCTGAAAAAGATACCGTATTGGATGAAGAAGAACAAATATTTGAAACGGGGGGACCAAGGCAGTGTGAACATGTTGAAATTTGCCAAATGTTTTGGACCAAGAGCATCCAGTTAAAGCCAATTATACCTTTTGATGAAGAAACAGAGTTCAAATTAAATGAGAATCACAAATATTTGAACATAAATGTTTGGGCTACTGTGCCAGGAGAGAAAGAAGAGGTTTTGTTAGGATATTTGAATATACCGTTAGCGACTCTGCTTGTTGAGTGTCAGGATTCGACGGTGCCGCATCATATGAAGAGATACCAGTTCTTGCCGCCTGATGTGGACATTAAGTTTAGGTGAGGAACAATTCTGATTTTCAACTTAATTTTTACGACTTCTGTCTTTTACTCAACTTTGATCATATTATTTTTTAATATTTCCCTCATTATATTAAATAGCCCGAAATAAAGATAATCTGCTTATACCATCAAATCACTACTTAACTTCTACATAATTATTAAGAATCTACAATTGATATTTTGTTAGCTTAACGAGCTACGCTCACCAATCGGATACATTGCTTACTATAGTGAGATTGTAGTCACAAGTAGTATGTCTAACATATAGACTTTAGATAATTGTTCGAAATTTATTCTAGGAGTATCAGTTCAATTGATGGCATGAATTTTCCGGTCTTACAGCAAAAGCCACAAGTTATCGTCTCACGCGGGCTTCGAGCCGTGCCTCTGTTTCGGCGACGCGCTAGTTTGGTGGGAGTGGGAGGGGGTGTCGTCGTGTCGCGGCCCGCGGCCCGCGCGCGATCCTGCGACCTCGCGACCGCCGAAGCCGACCCGAGCGGCGCATGACTTTGTACGAACGCACTTCCACAGATCAACGCAGTGCGATTTCTGTAATAAGAAGGTAAAACCATAAAATAAATTAATAACTCTTTAAAGTAAAATAGACACTCCCTCTTGAGAACAAGGGCAGATCCAGCCTTCTGGTCAGGGGAGTTACTTTTTTTTAAATAACATGAGCTTGTGTTTGGCTTCAGACTCACTCTGGGATGAGCAAAATCAAAACCGAAGATGTTTCACTACTCACTTATATGGAGCCTGGACAGGTTCCAAAAGTATACAGTACTAATACTACTACTGTACCTCACGGTTTCACCCACGTAGCCTATGCCACTCGAGAATTATGTAACTTTGTACTAACGAAAGATTATTCAACCAGACCAGTCGTTCTAGAGATTACCTCCTACAAACACACAAACAAACAAACAAATATTTTTAACTCTTTGTAACTATAATTAGAATATAGTTTGAAAAAATACACGTGGTTACTAATTAAATTGCTATACACGTTATTAATATTATTATTTTCACGCTCACGGGGGTCATAGCCCCCATTACCTAGTATCCTCACTTGCTTAAGAGTAATTTTTATCATAGGCTTTGTATGCTAACACCACCACCTACGGCCACAAAACTACTTATCATGGTGACATTGTGGTCAAACGTAAGCTTATTCAAAGTAAATAAAACCATAACGAAGGAAAGTTTATGCTATAGAAACTGTTAGACAACCCTGTTACATAAACATAGACCTCTGAAAGTAATCTAACGATTAAAATGCCTGTATTTCATTGGTGGTTACAACACCAATGAAATACAGGCCTTGATGCTTAACGTTTAGATTTAAAATACTTCAACTACAAGAGACTAGTGTTAACTCCCTCGCAACATGTGTGCACTGTTTGGCAATCAATAGAGGTTGAAATAGTTTCGCGCCTACCAAAAACATGATATCTGCGCAGGTACATCTTTGTATCTTATAAAAGTGGTAGCAGTGTATGTTGAATTTGTGTATGATGTCAATAATAAGATTATGTTCAATTGTATTTTGTTTTTATGAATAGAATAAAATATACAATGTGTCCCTGACAGTTCGACATTAATTGAAATCCTACGTAGTAATGATAATTCTTAAGAGTGTAGTAAAACATAAATTACAAATAAAACAAATTATGTTTTACTACACTTGGATTTCAATTAATGACGAACTGTCAGGGACACATTGTATAGAATAGAATAGATTTTTTTTTGTCATACAGCCTTGTTAAATCGAATGATAAATTGTGAACAATCATAGGTATTTTTCTTTTTGATTCTTTAGATTTGGCTTAAAGATGCGATGCAATGCCGCAACTGTGGATTATGCTGCCATAAGAAATGCGTTACTAAATGCCAAGAATCTTCGCCGTGTATATCGAAGCAGGATCGAGGTAAACTATTCTATCGTTTGTTTTTTAAGTGTAAACTTCTATTAGCGCGGTACGCATATTTTTAGATGAGGTAAAACCTCTGGACTCGCGACACCGTTATGATGAGACGCAGTTTGACGTTTAGTTTCTTTTTAGATGAGGTAAAACCTCTGGACTCGCGACACCGTTACGAGCGACACGTAGTTTGACATTTAGTTTAAGTTTATGTTTCTCAATCTCAATCTTTTTTTTGTTTTCACTTCTGTCGGCACTCCCGGAGTGCAATATTTTTTTATTTATATAGTGTTTGCCCTCAATCTCACCATGGTATGTGATGATGTGGCCCCATGTGGTAAACACACAGAGCCTAGAAGGAACTGGCCCTCAAGTGCAGCCAGAACAACGTGCTTGGCGACAGATTTTCTACTTGAGGGTGGTAGCCAGCCAGGCCAGACTACCGTGCTATGGTGTCTTCACGATGTTGTCTTTCGCCGAAAGATCAAGCTCATTGTAGTATACGAACCCGCAACCGTCGACTTTAAAATATGAGAAAGAGTATAAATGACTCGGTCGGTCTGTTGTTTGGCTGACTTCATTTCACCTGAAATACCTAAACGAAAAGCCTATTATGTTTCAAGGTCAGAGCGATTAGCCATTTTCTGGGCAAGCGTGCTACAAGGTTGACCTCATTAATTATGTAATTAGAAAATTATGGCTGAATGTAAGACTTTTTAAAAAACTACAGATTAGACTGTTAGACAAGTAGATTGGAAAAACAGATGAAACTACTACACATAGCTAGTTTTTTTCCTATTTGTTTCCCGCATGAAATAATGGCCATTTTTTTTTTACTCCTTCAAAATTCTGTCATTTTTAAATATGCATTAGTCGTTAGGTTTTCGATGTATATGATGACGTGATCGCCTTAAGTTTTTACCTAGCTTAGTCTTCTTTTTTATAGTCCTTGCCAGATGTGCCAAACGATGTTTATAACCTATATTTCATTGCATTTCCTGAAACTGTTGGATTTGTCGTGTGACCTCAGTGGGCGGCCATGTGTTATTGTCCAGTCATCTTAATAAATAAATCCTGACCTTTATGTACAAATGTAGTGGATTTATAATAACATGAATCATACTGCATTTTATGGGAACAGTTGATGCGGAAGATTGCAAATATCTATACAGAGTGATTTTTTAGTCGTTGGCAATACTTTCAGGGGTTACTTTCAGCCCCATTATAAAAGTTGTTCACATTGATAAGTACTTCCACCCCTTCAAGTCAAAATCACCGAGTAGGTACGTTCCTACTAGTACATTTAACCTTAAGGAAAACTACTACGTTTTCCTTATAATCAAAGGCTAAATTTACACTCGCTCTTCCAAGTTTTTAGGTCGATGGATGCTTTCTCTACCTACATTTGAATATTGCGTATCGTTAAATTTAAAGTGTTTTACGTGCGACTGAGAAGCGACACATAAAATAAAAGTGACAAATGAAAATAATTTTGAAAATCAACGAACAGGGTTATCACGATTAATTTTATCAAAACCGATGCGAGATTGCAGATAAATAAAAAATGCATAAATCTTTATAAAGCTTAACATCAGTTTAAGCTCACTAACAAATGGATTATTATGCTACCGCTAAACTGGAGAATTATCCAAAATACTCTTTTCCCTAAATCAATTAAGGCCTTCGCATGCCAACCCTGCTAGTGACAAACACACAAAAGCAACAAAGTAACTCTTTCATCGCTATAAAAATCTCAAAGACATATATTTTTAAAACACTCCGAATTCCACACGGACATTTAAACTGTATATAGCCTTTATACAGCAAAAAAGGAATTAAATTAACTAATATGTACCCTCAATCCGTTTGAAATCGTGCCAAATGGTTTTCGTCAGAACTGAAAGGTGTTAATGACCAGAGAGGTCGGTGACCTTCCCAGATTTCAGTGTTTATGTTTCATCAAATTTTCAACGCTGAATCAGGTGTTTTGTTTCGCATTCATTTTGTTGCAATCTCATTACTAATGTACTAAAATGGATGAATTTCCAGAAATTATCTTGAGTTCTACTTTAAGCACTAGCTATCCGCCCCGCGGTTTCACCCGTGATCCTCTATTTTACTCCCTCCAGATTTAAATTTTGGAAAAGCAGGTACACTTTGTTTGTATACAGCTAGGAAGCTAGGAAGCTAGTATTTCATAGAGAACACTGTGCGTTGATATGTCAGTTAACCTACTGACTGATTTCTGATCAAGCCTTTGAATTTTATATAAACAATACCTATGAGCCATGTTCAAACTATTCTCTTCAAATGTTAAAATTCTAATTTTAAAATAATAAATAAGTACGTATGTTTATGCCTTAGTACTATTTAAGTAAGTAACATTTAATAGTAGAAGTGTTAGTATTATCTATCTTCAAGGAAACCGCGACAGGATTAATAAAAAAACTAGACTAAACAACTCGCCATTTACAGCAACTATATTTCTCAAGCCTAATAAATATAATACACAATGAGCATTCCAACAGTAATCCAAGACAGTATAAAATTTAGAGGTTGTTGCGTGAACATTGCGAACTAACGTCGACGCGGAAGAGTATGGTATGCTCCACTTAACTATAACGGATTACCACGAGTAGGTAATCAAGTCATAAGTAACTCACTTTATGAGATGTTAAGTGATGTAATAAGTTATATTTTTGAAATTAAGATCGTAAAGATGGACGTAAAAGAAGTAAATACATGTTACTGAAGTTTCTTATGAACTCATTTTGAGTTACCTCAGAAATATAGGAACCTACTAATACTGCTGTGTTAATAGATGGGTAATCATGGGTATTAGGTTACGTTGGACCATTTCTTAGGAACAGGATTATACTTATGAGTATAACAGTTTAAAACACTGTTTTTAAATACAAATTGAGAATTCGGAGATCAATTTTTCCGAAATTACAGCAGATGTATCAATACCAAATCTTTTAATGAATAAAATTTATATATGTGACTATTTGTAGGGACTATTTTACATAAAACATATTGAAATATAATAAGATTTGCCGAGAATTCGAAAAATGAATTGCATTAGCAATATTGATTGAGCAGCCTTTTTGGTCTCCCACAAATTGAATCTAAGATAAAAATTGCAGGTTTCGAGTTTATATGTACACACTATATAAACGTTAGAGTTTCCCGCGACTGAGGGTTTTTTCCATAGCTATTCAACACTTAAATAATCCGTGAAAATGGTTTAATAAATCGCTGACATGCAACTATTACTTGAACACGCTTTTGCCTTTCCACTACTACCTAATATTTGATTTTGTAATTACTTCCATGAAAGTGACACTTGAATTTTTTTAACGCAATAATTGCTACAATTATACTACTGTTTCATTACGAATTACAAAGTAGACGTTGCACATTGGGCAATGAAGCAAGGTGAAGGTACTTGTTAAATTCAGAAATGTACAGTCAATTTAGGTTTCAATGAAGATCAAAAGATGTGTCTCTGTACTTTTTTGTGCTAATTAATTTGAGCTATCAATCTCCCTCGACCTAGATGAACCTAAATAATCTCCAGAATTTCTTGACTTTTACAGATGTAGTTTATATACTATTAACGTCAACAATCAAATTTTCACAGACCCATCGTCAACTTTGAACTGTCCACCTCCCGAGCTGATCATGACCGAAGCAGATTCTATCGCTGACCCTGATTCTGATGAAGAACTTGAGAGAAAAGATTCCCTTGATGTCCACGACGAAGGTAAAATAAACAACATATTTTAGAAATATGTTGTTTCGAACTTTGCGTTGCGGAAATCAAAATTGGAATACAAAATAATAAAGACGTAATTTGGAGAGTAACTTTTATACCCAAACAAAAATACGATATAGACTTTGATGCGCTACAAATTTCTACAAAAATATCTCTTCGGCCTTGTAAAACAGACGACATCTCGCGAAAACATTTTCTTAATTTGTTTTGTATTTTTTTCTGTTTTTATGCGCAGACGAATTATTCGAATGCTGACATACAGGGAGATTAATGCATTTGTAACACATCCGGACTCAACCGACACGTACCTACACAAATACGTTCAGGTTTATCATTCTATATTTTATGTGTAAAGACCTTGTGAGACCTTCCCGGGAAATTTCCTTTGTTTTGAGAGATTGGTCATTAAAGCGGAGAATTAATAGGGGAATTAACCTCGCTGTAGTCAAGATCATTTATTAAAAACTTCTCTTACTACAAATATAATACCGCGTAAAGTTTTAAAAGCACTAATAAGTAAGCGATCATTTTTACACTCCGCTTTGATGATTCCTCTCAGGCGTTTGTTATCTTCTAGGTATGTCATTTGTTTGTCCCTTTAGTTTATAGCTAATAGGTCCTTGTACAATGTTTTATTTTAATAACTTATTTTCCTACTCTCATATACCGAAAATCAATTTTAGGTCTTTAAAATAACTTATCTATATCTGACACTTAATGTTAAGAAAGATTTAAGCTAATTAATAGTTCGTATTTTCCATTTCCTTATGAGTTAAGAAATGTTAGCGTTTGTCCTTTAACGCTCTGTTTAACATTACATCCAAGGATTCCAGCTATGTAATATTTGAGCGATGCAATACATCTCATTACACATTCCTATGTTTAGATTTTCTTAATTAAGTGTTTAATTAATGTGTTACTTTTGCAATTTAATACCTTTATAAATTATTAAGTCGCAAATGATTTCTACATCTATCTGCTTACCCGACTTTATTCGACACGAATAATAAGCTTATCATTTAATTGAGATGGTAGGTGCGGTAGCTATAACTAATAATGCGGGAAAGAATCGTATTATCTTGCGTCTATACAACTACATCACTGACGCATTTCGTACTACCGTAGACACCATCTTCGTTAAATTGTTTGTACCTCCCTAGATTATCGAAATAAAGTCTAATAAAAAATAAATAAAGTCGAAATAAAATTGCACTTCCATTGACCAGTGATGGCTCCATATGCTTGTAAACTTTGATAAATTGTAGAAAGAAATTTGTTGAGTTTTAGGTTGCCATCTTTCGGTTTATTGTAGCCTTTGCGGATCACCTTTATGACTTAAAGCATAAAGTTCAATTTAAAACCAGGTGGTGGAGCAATGAGTGCGCTCGTGGCAGGATTGCGACGCGCCGGCTCCGCTCACTCCCTTTCAGCTCCAAAAACCTGTGCTTCGTCGAGATCCTTACCACCTTCGCCAAGTCATACACCCAGGTATACTGTTCCACTGATACATACACTAGTTATTAATATATTTTAAGTCTCAGTGGCAGTCATTTAGAAAGGGTGCAGCTCCCGCTTATAATAAATAATAATTTGGAAATTTTGATTAGGTATACCAAGTTGGCTCAATCATTAATCTGGTACGGCAAAACAGCTGATGATAACAAATTAAAAGATGTAATAATTTTAGAAAGGGTAAATTGGAATACCACAGACAAAGCAGTTCCCGGAACTTCTAAATAAGGATGTTGCATGTTTTTTTTTTTAAATGGGCATCAGTGTTTATCATATTCTAAAAGAGAGATCATGAAGCTTTTAAGAATATTAACTGCCTTATTATAAAATACAAGCTTTCCGCCACGCGGTTTCACCTGCGACCCTGCTACTACTACCCTATTATACTCCCTAAGGGGAAAATTCTTTTCTACCCCTACGCAAGCCAAATTTCATAATTCTATAACCAATGGTTTAGACAAAAGGCTGACAAACATGCTCTCGACCTTAGTAAGTGGCTACCGACGCCTATGTACCTACACTGAAGCAATACCAGGTACCAGAGGTTTCCAGGATGCAGGTGTCTTGGTACCACGGTACCACCATGATATGGTTTCCTCACGATGTTTTCCTTCACCTTAAAGCTCAAGCTCTATCTCAGCACCATTTATAATTTTTTTATTTAATTATTTAGAACACATCTTTACGTTATACATCACATAGAATAAATAAATAAATAAATATAATGTAGATTTGGTGCTGAGATATAAAATGTTCATCATGTGCTGGCTGGCACACTAAAAAATATTCGTATAAGTAACTTTATTTTATTGCAATACTAACTGTCCCCCGCGGTTTTACCGAAAAAAAGGTATGTTACTCGTCATACCATTAACTACCTGCGTGCCAAATTTTATCACGATTGGTTGTGGCGTTGAGGTGTCAAGAGGTGCCAAACAAACTCACATTCATATTTGTAATATTATTGCGATTGTCTATTTACCTTTATGGAAGCTTACTCACCCGAAAGTTCTGAAGTGGTAAAACCGAAACATGTGTAGAATACGTAATAATTTGTTGACAAGAGAAGATCAAAATAGCTATTGAATATCTACGAGTTGGAAAAAGACATAGGTACCTACCCGTGTTTGTTTACTTTACCATGAAATGATTGTGGGCCATCCATTGTTATTGAGATAACCATTGTCACACGCTGTCACCTGTTCTTATTTGATCCTAATCAGACCATGTCATCATTATTTTATTTTTTACTATTTTTTATTTTAATCGGAATGCCATCAACATAAAACTTATAATTAATTATAAATTATACATATAGTTATATGATAGTACATCAATACGCGAGAAAAAAAACAATAAACAGAGCTACAGCCATTTAATACTAGTAATTTAGCATTAGGTATACACATTTAAAACATTATGTCCACTGCTGGTCTTAAGCCTCTCCTATAGCACTTGGTTGCTGAGTGACCATCCTGCTTTCTTCTTTGCGCTAACTAAAATCATTGATATGTAGCAAAGAGGCGGTAACATTTTTCACTATCAGCCTTTGTAACGTAAAGGAAGCAGTCACTCGAAGCGGTGGGCAACCCGTTCGGCGCTTGCGGCGCGACGTGGTTGCAGAAGGGCGGCGTGGCCGCGATGTTGGGCCCAGCGTTGCGGAGCGCTTTGCCTCCGGACGCGCTGCTGGCGGCCGCTCGGGACTCCGCGCCTGAGTTGGCTGCCAGGCTGTCCGCGCAGCAGATACATGAAATGGTTTGTAATGCTTTTGTCATTTCTTTCAGTAGTTAAACGTAAGGTTAACTATGTGTATAATTGCTTCGTTTTGACTATAATCTCCCTGTGGTAAGTGATATGTGGTTAAAGAGGGGTAAAACAAGGTAACATAGCGCTGTGCCATGGTTTCCACACACCATTTTTCTTCACCTAAACTTCACTGTAATATTTGTTTATTTTGTTAAGACTTCTTCCTAGTTCTGAGTCTACTTGGGGCCTATTTTTAGTTTGATTGTCTAATCCTCTCTATCTCTTTCTACTTAGCTACAAGCAGTCCGCGAAGAGTTATCAGCAGAAGATGCGAGTGGTGCGGGCGATGGCGCCGCGGGCGAGGGCCGCGCGTACGCACTGACTGCGCTCATGCTGCACTGCTGCGCCGCCGCACAACTAGCCCAGCAACGTGCCGATGCAGCACCCACTTGATATTATTAAACTATTATTCATTGGCACTTTTGTTTCTTTTCTACCTGAAGCAATGTCCAATAAACATGTTAATAATTTATCTGAAGTATTTGTAAGGGAGGTCATGACTTCGAAGTGAGCGAAAGAATTTGAGACTGGACACGTGCTACTCTTTCCATGACTTCAAAATCAATCAATAAGCCTTTTATTCAGAACTTTTAAGATAATTGTCTAAAAATATTATAATGCTTTACAGAATGTCTTTCAGTTCAGTGTGCCTCTTGGCATAAAGCTTCCTCTAACATCTTCCATTGTTTTCTATCCCTAGCCAAGCCACTCTTCTCCAGTTGGGACCGGCTGTTCATTTTTCACTTCTAAATAGTACCTAATTAATTACAGTTAGATTAGAGTTTCTCTACATTGTTATTTTATTATCATTGTATACTTTTTAGTAGGTAGTATTGTCAGTTCTATCACAGTTTATGTAACTCTTACAGTCGGCCAACGGACACGTCTAGACAGAGCAATCGTGGGGGGTTTGCGGGGTGAGAGAGGGGCGGTAGCGAGCCCAAGCTGCCATACACTCGCTTCGGACACAATTACGAATGACTATACAAAGCGGCATTTCGCGTGACTTCAAATGCGATAGACCACTGTATGTTATTACGCTGTGGTTCTATGATTAGATCATAATAAAAGTAATATGGGATCACCTTGGGATCCACCTTAATAGAATATGGGTAATTTCTGAGAAATCGGTGAACATAAAATACATAGGTACGTGAACATAGAACCTCCTCCTTTTTTGAAGTCGGTTGAAGATGAGAGTTAATGTCAGTATATAAACAACAATCAAAAACGTGAAAAATTAATAACAAACATTTCGTCTGATAAACTCATTCCTAAATATTATTTCAACCTAAATAAATATGACGCACTTCATCTCTAGCTATTTCAATAAGAATTACTTACGTAAACTTACAGACTGAACCAAATATAATTTATGAAATAGGTAAACAATTTGAGAAAGCGTCACAAAACCTTAGCATTGAAATAAAACGTAAATAACTAATTTAGGTCTACCCATTTAATAGCATTATTCCCATCTACATTTTGTCTATAAACAAAGAAAATTCGTACACGTAATACGAAACAGTTATAATAGCTTACATATTACATGTAAATATCATTCTTATTTCAAAGGGATAAGAGCTAGTTTCTTGTACAAGGATGCACGTAACAGTGCGTATGTTGAACTGCGATGAACATCCGTCGAGAGAGGGAGCTGGCTTGAGTCCAGGTTTTCCTGAAATAGCACAAAGGATCGACCTCAGCTTTCGCGATGAAAAAAACTTCTGCGAAATGTCAGCGGTCGCGCTGTCGGAAAATTTGGTGCGTCATACCGCGTGCGCGTGCGCCGTGGGCTCGAAGTTCACGATGATTTGCAATGACCGACTTGACTAAGGTCTAACTTTTAAAAGGTTGATTCAAAAAAAGGATATTGGAATTAGGTACTATATATTTGCCTTATTATTATTATACCTGGTATTCTTCCATTTGCTATAACTACTTTGTGTCATAGCTATCTTTTGACTTTTACACAAATAAATGATACTTCAGGAAATATATCGCTTTTCCAAAACAAACTTAAAAGATAATCGTGGCCTACGTGACTTATATCATAAATCTGAAAGCTTTTGTTCTTGTGTCAAACATGAGTCACAAAGACAAAATCCCCGAAAAAACACGCATCTTGATTACTCAAGTCCAATGAAATAGGGTATTTGCCTGTATTCAAAATAAATTATCCAGCACTAACCAATGTATAAAACATCTAAAAAAAGGGGGAAACCACGATTATTTTATTAAATTTATCCTTATTATGATTTTTAATGATCAATCTAACCATAAAGAGTATGCTATATATAATTATGACGTCACATGCTTGTATTTCATACAAAACTCCATATAAACCTATCGTTTTGACATTTCATAAAAAGTTGCTGATTTGAATGTCAGTCAAATACCCTATTGTATAGATATATAGCGATGAAAAAATATTTGTTATTCGACAATGTAAGGTGCCAGAATTTTTCATTCCACATTTATTGTGATTATAAATTTCTCAATAAATAAAACGCAGATGTTCCTAAAAGCAGGTCACGAGAGTAGGAAGTCTTCTCGCACACACAAGGTCGCCGTAGTAATATTTGTCACTAAGTGTAATGTGGATTATAGTGTTAAAGTGCCAGGGCGACAATATACTTACTTACCGGATAGAAAAGGGCAAGACGAAACTGACATTGGCCCAAAAAGCCAGATTTGAAACAAAGAATAAAATTGTGCTTTCTCAGTGTTTGATCATGAATATAAAAAATACGATAATTTTCATCGCCTTTCGACTTGGTAGCCCAAAATGGTAAACTCATAAAGCCTTAGAAGAAAGGAACTGCCTCTCAAGTGTAGCTGACAGATTTATTAATAGCTGTAGATACGGGCTTGGCAACTGGCTATTAATTTAATATTGGTTGTTACCTAAAAAACGACCAACAAGTAGGTATAATAAATAATGTAGGTAGTCCATTATCACACTTTAACAATAATATTTAGGTACAATAATACCTTAGTTCATCTGATTTTTAATTACAGCCCAATATTTAGGTTATGAACGAAATAGAACATCAAAACATGCAAAAAAAGGTTTATTGCGTATAATTTCAATGTTTCTTGTTTATTTTCTCAAAACAAATAGTTTAGTACAAATATTAATCTGAGCACGGGCCGAAATTATAGATTCTGGCACACATTCAAGGTTAGACCTGATGAAAATTTGCGTCTCCGTTTGGCCAAAACATCAAACACTACGTTCAACGCACGACAAATGAACGTCAACTTATAATTTGACGCAATTCATTATGTAAAAACATGTATCTATTACCTATGTATTGATGTTACTCTATTATGTAATTTAGGTATCAATTAAAATAGATGAAAAGTCAAAAGTGTAGATAAACTTTAATATAAGACTGATTTAACTGATTTGAAGAGAGTCGATTTGTAATTTCTAAATTAAAAGTAGACACTTAAGTACTATAAAATAAAAATAAAGGTGTGTTATACTTTTTAGTGAAAACCCATTTTGAAGTTGGTTTTACTTTTTCGTTAAATGTTAATTTTATTTTTACATTTTTAGTTTGTTATGTGTACCTATTGAATACCTATTAAGATTTAGAATATGCCTATCAATAATAATTGTCGATAATATTGAATAAGATATTTCAATCGCGATATTCGTGCTCCTTTTCGTTGAGGAATTCAGTCATATCTTCAAAGTCCATGATCAGATCATAATAAAAATTATATGGGACTATTTCTCAAGTATGACCTACCAAATGAAAAAAGAATCATCAAAATCGATTCATAATTGGCGGAGTAATCGCGTAACAAACATACAAAAAAAACATACAGTCGAATTGAGAACCTCCTCTTTTGATTGAATTCGGTTAAAAAGGACACTTACTCTGATGTCATTTTATTTACCATAAATGTATGTAATATACATACTTACTTATTATTTTGATGACTCAGCCAGTTTAGAGATCTATGATTATCTTGTACTATCAATTCTACTAAACATTATGACTAACTAGTTATCAGCTCGTCAAGTTGAATGAAAACTTTTACGAAATACCTTGAGTAAGCTAAAGCGTGAATAGTTAATACATTTTTATACTCTTTCTTGAGTTTCTCGGTGATTTCTATAATCACGAACACGGTTCATAAATTATCTCAAGGTTATTATGAAATAGTTAATTATGATACGGTTACAGATTTTTAAACCAGACACTTATCTATAAACAGGTTAGTATCTCACCTACTCAAATGATTGAATCAATTGGATTAATAGTAGATAAAACCACTGTTATTGTTTTAGGTGATTATTGCTTGTTTACCGGCCATTTATCATTCGTATAGAAAGTAGGCAGGTATGTATGTGAAATGGAAACGTTTTTAATTTATCGTAATCGAGTTTGCGCATCAACCAAGTCCGTAAAAAAATTGCAACATGTAATGATGGCACGATGTGAATTAGGCTGGAAAATCAACGACCGCGGCCCAACCTTTCACATTCACGTTGATCAACAATCATACATTCAACGGTCATTTATTCTGATGCAAACAAAGGACAGCGGATAAAGGATTTCAGTGATCATAATGGATGCACCATTCAATCGGTAACAATACTGTGAACTGAAAATGAAACTGAAGGGTTGTTTATTCAAGCGAGATGTAATGATTCCTTTGTGACAGGATCCGTGACGAGTGTTGATCCCGCTTATATTTTCCGCGAGCCGCGAGCGGCCAACGTGCGTGCGTCAACTGCGCAGCAGACAGTGCGAAAGAGATAGGCGTTTGTTGTTGTTGCTATCTTTGTTCCGCACCATGCTTCTTTGTTTTGGCAACGATATAAAGGCTGGCTGCGAACGCGGCGCACGAATTTTAGCAGAGTACTGCCGTTGAACCAGGCGCGTTGCGTTTCGCTGCGGTGGTAGATGATACGCGATTCTTTCAGCAAGTGAAAGACTTTCATTGACGTGACCTGACAGTTGTGACCTTTCGGATTAAGGAGTAGTGTAGTGACTGTTGATAAACAAGTGCAGTGATGAGGCCTCCGACGGAATATGACGGTGGTGCGCGGATGCCGGCCGAGGCTGAGGAAGGCGACACTCGGGCCCCGGCGATGATGATATGTGCGAGGCTGGCGGGACGAGCCATCATTCGAGTTGTGGGCCGTTGTGAAGATGCACAGGAAAACAGTCAATTGGGTATGTACCTACTTTTGAATATATTATACATGAGTAAATTAGGTGCAATGTTCAAAAAATCGTAATCTGCTGATAATTCCAGCAGAGAATATAGGGTAAACTTAAATAATGACGGTAACTAACAGTTTACCTACCTACGTCACAAAGGCTGTCCCATTAAACTATGAACGAAAACTCATTTGTATGCAATGCATACAGGTATTAACTTGCAAAAAATAAATAAACGATGAGTTCATCGAACTTTAACCGTAAAACCTAAATTTATCCCAGTTCTTCAACTCCTGCGCAGTGTAGTGCATAAATAAACCGATGAATGATCTTATCAATAATTGCGTAGTAGGTAGGTACGATAAAGTAGACAGTAGGCTAATCCGAAATAAGTAGAACAAATCTAAGTACCTAACTAACTAATTAAAATTCAATTAAATCATAGGTATATTTACATATGAGTGAGTGGTTTGACAATGAACCAAATAAATTGACCATGACCCGTAACCTAGAAATTAACGATTAATTTTTTAAAATTAGAACTTCGATTAATTCAAAATGGGGATTATCCTATAATATCGAATGTATGCACAAAAGAACTCGTTATTTAATTTAAATTAGAAACATTATGACGGACTCTGCTCAATGTATGGAGAGTGCCAAATAGGCGCTCATCCAGGATATTAATAATAATAATATAGTGAGTTCATGGTATGCCTTTATACCACGTTACGTTATGCGCGACTTCTGTACAGTTCAAGGCTCTGGAATCTGTCGCCATGCCATGCCTCTATCTCAGTATTTCAGCAGCCGCACTTGAGAGCCAGTTTCTTCTAGGCTTTGTTTATTACAACCTTTGGCATCATCACTTTCACCATGGTGGGATTATAATTGCCCTATCTATAAAAATAAAGTTTTTATCGTAAATGTGACTTCCCGAAATGAAAACATAAAATAATTCTATTGTTTATTCAGGAAATTCCTATTCTAACAATCAAAAACAATTTTAGCAGTTTAGTTCATATATTTTTTCAATTAAAATGCAATAACGCGTTATTACAATAACAATATCAATAAACAATGACTCTTTTGTTTAAGATAATCGTTATCGCAAATGTACATTACCTTCAATTTATGTCCAGATGATGCCATTGATAACATGCAATAAAGCGATATACTATTACAATATTGTTTATAAATATTCTGATATTTTTTGTGTAGGCGTCTCCATGTATTTCTTTAGGATTGGGATAGCCGTAGCTGCCGTAGTCCCGTAGAGGGACGCATATAATTCGTAGCTGTAGCACCCCGTAGCTGTAGCAACATAGAGGGATGCACTGCATCCTTTGAGTAGTTCTAGATACTCAAAGACTGCATCCATTCGTAGCAATTCGTCAACATTTTTAGGGTTCCGTAGCCAAATGGCAAAAATCGGAACCCTTATAGATTTGTCATGTCTGTCTGTCTGTCTGGCCGTCCGTATGTCACAGTCACTTTTTTCCGAAACTATAAGAGCTATACTGTCGAAACTTGGTAAGTAGATTGGTATTCTGTGAACCGCATCAAGATTTTTACACAAAAATAGAAAAAAAACAATAAATTTTGGGGGTTCCCCATACTTAGAACTGAAACTCAAAATTTTTTTTTCGTCAAACCCATAAGTGTGGCGTATCTATGGATAGGTCTTCAAAAATGATATTAAGGTTTCTAATATATTTTTTTTCTAAACTGAATAGTTTGCGCGAGAGACACTTCCAAAGTGGTATAATGCTGATGATAAAACTAAAAAAAATATATGATGTACATTACCATGCAAACTTCCACCGAAAATTGGTTTGAACGAGATCTAGGAAGTAGTTTTTTTTTAAAACGTCATAAATCGTAAACCGCAATTTACCTTTCATTTAATCAACTCAAATATAAAAAAATGCCAAAAAGCAAGGTCTTACAGCACAAATAAAGGAAAAATTTTAAAAAATAAAAAATGTTGAAAATTGTCCCCATACATACATAGTTACGCCAATTAATAAAGACCTTTGAGTTGTATGGGCGCTCATACAATTTAGAGGTCTAGCTTGGCACCAACCTCAAATACAGTAAATAAATTATATTGTGCATTTCCCGTGATGGACGAACGATGGACGAAGTTTGTACGGAACCCTCGGTGCGCGAGTCCGACTCGCACCTGTCCGGTTTTTGGTTATTGTTAGAAACTGGAGTTATTAAAGATGTGTATTACTTATTATTTTTCGGTAGCCACTACATTATGATACACACAATGACTAAACCTTGTTTAATTTAAAACTCGTTTTCGATCTTTATCATCTACAATCCTAAATATGCAACTCTTTTAAAAATCAGTAATTTATATTACATCCTCGTTCAGCAGCTTTGTTAAACGACCTTGGTTCATGGATGGTTTAACACTAGGTATTGTAATTGTATACTTGAATGATGTAATTTTAATTAGAGACAACTAAAATAATTTTCTGTTTTGCCACTTTGCCACCATAAAACGAAAACAAGAGTTGAATCAAATATTTTATGTTATATAGATACTTCTTATACTTATATAAGTATCAAATCAATAGTGTTCTTTATTATCAACGTAATCATAATATATCCAGTAGTCATTAGGTACCGATTTCATCATTGCTAAAGATCTGTGTTATGTAAATTATATATTCCGCGATTTCCTCACGCATATGGAGAGAGCAGCCCATCAGTAAATATTATATAAACGAGTTAGGTACCAACGACAAAGTCATAGGTCCAACATGTCGATCAAGACTCTTAATATCATCATACTTGTACAGTAATTTGTAGTACCCGCCTGGCTGGCTACCACTCTCAAGTTGACAATCTATCGCCAAAGCACCTATCAATGATAGGTCAGTGGAATTGAAGTCGAATGCCGAAACAAAGATCGTGGAATCCTACAATGAACTTGAGCTTTCGGTGAAGAAAAACATCGTGAGGAAACCATAGCACAGTAGTAGTGTACTTTGTAGTAGGTCGCCTGGTTGTCAACTATCGTCAAGTTGAAATCTATCGCAAAGACTATATATTGGCTTTATAAAGGTTTTCAGTAATACCCCTGGTGGTTCATAGGCGGAGGTAGACACGACACGGACTGCGTGATTGTCAGCCTTCTTAAAAAAAACATTCCAACAATATCACAAATATTCTACTACTGGATCTTTTTGTCACGTTACCACTTACCACACTGTTACGCCTATCTTGTCGCCACTCGAGAACATTAATGAAGAACCGCAAGAAGCCACGACACTTCAAACCGTCCAACTATTCCATAACTAAATTAAACCTTAACTCATTTGAAATAGCGTGACTAATCGCGTGTGGTATCTCCAGCGAATAATTATAAGAAATATGCCGCTCCGCTTGCGCAACAGTGAGCTAGGTAACTTAAATGAGTGTTGTCTTGTCTTGCATTCGACTTTCGTAAACGAAGATATCGTGTAAAAATTGTGAAACTATCCGAGGCCAGGTTGGCCTGGAACGGTCTTACTGGCCTTTGTTACGCGGATTTCATGTGTTTAATTAATTCCTCATGATATACAATCGTTATTTGCAATAAAATAAACCTTATGAGAGCAATGACTCTACTTATTGCATTATGTTATAACTACAACTTAAGACTTTACGTTCAATAACATCTTATTGGTCTATGTAGCTATGAGTACCTACTTCTAACAACATAATTTACTCTGTAATACTTACCTAGATATTCTCTATAGTAAGTGACTTAAGTAATTACCTACAAGCATAGCCGTAGGTATGATCTATTATAGGACAGTAGTTGTTTTAGAAAAGTGAAATCTTCTGCGCAGGAGCCGGGTCCACGAATTGTACTAACTAAATATGCATAATACTTTACTATTTGCGTGTTCATAATTTGGTAGGTACTTACCTATATATGATACCAGTGATTAAAACTATTCATATATCTAACCTCCTACAACCGCCACAAAATTAATAGCGTAAGATAATGATTTCCTTTGTTATAACACGATATAGGTAAAGATTGTTCCAAGAACCACGAATGTATAGGTGAATCATAAAGTGATTATAACCCTGTACCTACGTAGTGCAATTGAAATAAGTAGATATTATCTGCTTACAAAAAATAGCTTCAAATCATATAGACCCTGAAATAAATATTGTCATATCATACAAAACACTATTATATCCATAATTGTCATTCATTATTAAAGCTATTCCGTTTGGGAGGTATTCAGTTTGGGCCTTAGAAGGGCACTTAATATGAACGATGAAGCTACTAATGTTACCACCGTTTCGGAATTGATTCTTCAACTAAGAAGAACTGGTAAGAAACTCAGCAAGGTTACATTTTCTGAACATAATTTTGTACTATCTTATGTTGCTTCCTTTCAAATGTTTAACTATTTCAAAACAAAACCAAAGCAAAAACATATAAAAAGAAAAATAATAAAACTACAAAATACCTTATGATTATCACATCTTACTATCGAGAGCACATTCATTTCATTATCCTTTTTACTCGACGACCCTAGTCAAGGTATTGAAAATTATGTATATTACTATTATTAAAATTAATTATTCTACTACTTCCTTTATTTTTTAACGTAGGAAGGAATTGCATAAAGAATAAAAGATAAATCTCCGTTTTCCCGACTCTACATATTCACTTTACAATATATTTTTTTCAAATTTGAAAATGGAACAATCACATGTTTTTTGTTTTAAAATGAAGAGAATAGTGTTCAATCTATCTAATAACATAAAGGTTTTATACTAAATCTATTATTATGTCAAGAAATTAAATACGATAAGTTTTTTTTTTTTTTTTTTTTCCTATTTTGTAACTCTTATCTTGAGAGACACATTTCTCAGTATTTTAGTATGGAATAAAATAAAACCAAGTATACATTTTCAATAATTATTTATTCATTTACTTGAATAATAATGCTTTTGCTCGAAATAACAACATATTTAGCAATACATATTCAAAATACATATGATGGTCACCTTTTATGCTAATGGCGTAGTTTCCAATAAGATCGTGGTCCGCTCTTATTAGTTTTTGATAAGTGATAATAAGATTCCAATTGGAAATTTATCTAAGATTCTGACGGTATTTTTATTTTTCGGAATGGATCTGTAGTTTTGGAGATAAACACGAAATCTCAAAGTCGGCACGCGCGATCTTTTGATCTGCCGCCATTCCGCGAGTAAGGAGGTATTTTGATAGTCCATGGCCGCGAGTTTACAGGTTAAACAACAAATACTGCCGTATTTTTTTTTATACGACTTAGGTGGCAAACAAGCTTACGGCCCACCTGATGGTAAGCGGTTACCGTAGCCTATAGACGCTCATAGCACCACGGGCAAAGAAAATACAAAATTATATTATAACTAGATTACATAATATTAATTTAATAATTAACTTAATCTTTTTCATCCATAGCCCCCATTCTAAACTACATCCATATCGGCTCCCGGAAGGCAAGAATAAGTACAATGAATGTTCACATGCGGAAGACATGCACACGCACGCACAAGGCTCTAATTGCGTGCCACAATATAAGCATAGCGTGCCGATTGGCGCAGGATCGATTTAGAACATCTCTTACAATATGCTCGCGCGCAATGATTTACAAACTATAACTTGCACGACCACCGTTGTACGACATGTTGGCCTTAGTAAAGCCAATTTATTCCATATACAGCGAAACTACTAGAGAGGTCACTGTTCGTTATATACACTTCCTTGTAGGATAGCAGTATTATTCATCATTACAGATTTCATTTAAAAAAGTTGTTGATACAGAACAACATTATGAACTAATAAAATTTGCACAATTATTATACCACTATCACCTAGCGAAAGCCACAGCTAGGCGCTTTCACCTGTTTTCCCGAGGGAATTGTTTTATTGGGTAAAAAAATTATAATAAAAAAATCTACTTATGAGCCAAATTTTAATACATTCTTCAATCCATTGAGTAACAAACATCCACAGTAATTTATGCTTGCAAACTTTCTTCAATGATAACTGATATTATGTAGATCTAGCTGTTCGTCCGCAGCTTCGCTCGGGCAGACTTTATAATTTTTTTATAACTTTTTTCCCGTTAGCCAATTTCGATGAAACGAACAGTGGTACCTACTTATTATAAAAGTAAATTCCAAAAATCTTTAAATGACGATAACTTTTTTGCAATATCCGATTTTAATGAAACAAAGACTACCTACCTATATTCTGTCCCAAATAAATCTCTGTGTACCTGTGAAAACTAAATCCGAAATCCGTTCAGTATTTCCGGAGATGTGCGTGAACAAACAGACAGACAGACAGAAAAGAATTCTAAAAATCACTGGTTTTTGTTCTATTGCCCTTCTATGGATACCCCCTTTCTATTTTTATTACTTTTCTTTAATGTACAGACATACCGGACACTAGGTACTGTTTTATTATAGTAAAAATATATGGTGGGTGATAGATTACTTAGATAGAGCTTGAATTAAGTGCGTAGTACCTAATCATAGGTACAACGTACTAGTACTATTTATTAGATCTATATTTAGATAAATTAATTTATATGCGAAAATGTACTGCTGAAGTGGCCGAGCGCGTACCTACTTACTGGTTTGTACCTGCGCTTCCGTGCGATGAATTATTACGCACGAAACTTCCCGACCCTCAAAGTGCTACGAGAGCTAGCAGCAAAGAGTAAAATAATAGGGCTAGCAGGCGACGCTGACTAGGTATAAAATTATTCGTTGGGAATATTTTGGGTATGCAAGTATTCGTATATGTATACAACGGACAAAGCAGTAGGTATGTGGTGCACGCATGCATATACGGTATGTAGGTACCTATTACGCATGCAAGATTTTTTACCTATATATTTTTATAGGTATGTGTAGTTTTAGTAAAGTTAATGAGAATATTTTGTCAAAATAGTATAGTTTAATTAACTTTAGTTCATGAAAGTTAAAAACGTACTACGTAAAGAATTACCTGAATGACGGACTCCTGCTAAAATAAGGCCTGCTACGCCACAGATGACTGTATATAGTCCAAGGAACATAATACTCTCTACCGAGAGATATAGTCGGAGATGCTACGCTACCATAGTGATTAGTGTTGAGTAGGACATACAAGAGGCGGTACATTTGTCCCGGACATGACAAAATAATGTAAGAGCGGTACGAGATTTTGACATGTACTACTTCAAATTTAATGTCGCGGTACTCTTTACTGTTTCATATGACGTGAACTGTGAGTGAGAGACAGAGAAGCATTACATGCTTCATTTCAATACGAGTCTTTTTATTCAACGACGGACATTTACGCGACCGTCCGAGCGAGAGCAACAACATGACGCGTCCAGTTGGCGCCACCAAAGAAGTCCCGTGGAATTAAAGAAAACCGATCTTATTTCTTATGCAATAGAGGTGGACTTTCAGGACTTTTTTTAACTCTATTATATTTTTGTATGTATTGCATTAGTGACTCGCACAGGTGACTAGTGTGTGTGTTATTGCCGAGTTTATTTGCCAAACGGTTTGATTGAAGTAATAAACGAACTTATTAGGTAAGTCATTGTACCTAATAACTTTGCAATTAGGCTTCATTTCATTAATGTCTCTTATTATATATAAATAAACTACTTAAGTAAGTCATTGTAGATAGGAGGAACAGGCTCAGTGGCAAAAAAGTGTCACGGATTTTATTATTAAATTTTAATTTGTAGTCACGTCATAAAATCGTACAGTTTCTATTATCATTCACTTCTTATTACTTTGAGATAAGTATTACGTCAATCACAATAACACTTTGTAAGGTACGGCATTGGGCAGTACAAATACAAAGACAGCAACACTAAATGTCATACATACTCTTTACTTCAAATGTACTACAAAGCTTCACGACACCTCGCCTCATTTGAAGTGGGACATTGTACTGGTTCAGTACAAAAAAGAGGCTACTCTTACAAACTCATTTTAAAACCGTGTCCTACTCAACACTAATAGTGATTTGCCTGCTAGCTGCTAGTGCTACTGAAAACTACAGTATTACTAGCAAAATTCTGAAAATCCGTTAAAATAATTTAGCGGTAAATTCATTATGTTGGCAACACTGATAGATAAATAGCTCATAAATAGTTTGACGAACGAAATTATTCGTAAAATTTAAAATTAAATATTTATCAGTACATATTTTATTTCTTTACTTCAAAGATTTACAATCATTGTTTAAAATACAAACTATAATTATAATAAACATTATGCTAGATTTTGTTTGTTATGATACCTAATTGGCTCCATCCATGTGTGGACGGTTGTAGAAAGTCGTGATAATGATGTTTCCTTGCATCTCAATTAATATTTTGTAAAATATAGCAAAAATTTAATACGAATGCCATGTAAAGTGCAGTGCCGCTGGTACAACCAAAGAGTATATAATCACTACCATAGATAATATACTAATATAGGAAAATCACTACGTTCTAGGTACAACATTAGAAAATCACAGCTGATTTTTCCTGTCACTGTCACATGTTAAAAACCCATCGTGCGTGATGATGAAGGAACATAGATAGAACTACGGATAGAAAGAACAAAATGAAAATGGAAAGTTGAAATGAAATTTTGAAAAAAAAACCTCCAGCTTACCAATGTTGAGATGCAAATAGAAACGATTTCATTGAATATGACATTTTTATTACGTGTAGAAACATACGGCACAGAAACTTACCGTCATAATAAAATTGCGTAGGAAATTATAAATAGTTCACGGAAGAGTAATTTTATAATTAATTATAGCTTTACAGCACAGACGCACTGTGTTGTTACTCGTGGCTTCATACGTATTGGCTTTCGCTAGGAAAAGTGTGATTTATCTGAAATAATGGCTTTAGCTGTGACACGAGTTATTCAAAGGTGCGAAGAGGCCCAAGAAACTCAAGTATTAGGTATGGTTAACAAATACTCATCTAAATATGAAAGTATGTTCCAGAATTGTTACGTAACTGTAACACGATATATTTGGCAGTTTTTCGCAGTAATTAACTTGTTTGTTGTAATAGTATGACTCATTAGCTTAGAATATTCGTAAAACTATAATTTAGTATCTCTCTCTACTATAATTCTACTCTCTGACTATGATGTATACATAATTGATGTGATAGTACACTGGTATTTCATAATAGAAAGAAAAAGTCGTTATATAGAATGAAAAAAAGAAACCCTATTTATTGACTGACAAAGTTGCAACACTATTCATATTTCAAATAGGAATTCCATTATATACATACTTACCTTACAAACTTTTCATTGACACGCGGCTAATAGTGCAGTGTTATTGGCCTACTATGGTATAAAACTAAGATTATCTTAAATACACTCATAATTATTCTAACTTGTTACCTTGCACCTATTACAAATTATCCAAGACATACTTAACGACTCGATTAAATCAAAACCTTAATTGCTGTAAGTCATACTAAAAGAGGAATCACTGACTCTGATAGTACAGGATCTCCTAGTTTCAAAGTCAGAGAGCCTAACCTAACGTGTCTCCTTTCATCAGCCCAAGATCTAACATACAATGTACGTAGTCTTAAGTCATGTGTTATGTTTGTACATTATTTATTGTTACCTAACTGTACGTATTTACTTGAAAGGGTTATGAATAAATTATTATTATTATTGATAGTTGGGGTGCAGATATTCAGATGTTAAAACAGCTCTCCTCCCTCACCCTAAAGCTAAGAGCATCCCAAATTAAGAAAAGCATTACCATTACATAATTTAGAATAAGGCTAGTATCTGAACCTGAGTTTCTGAGTTCTGGAAAATACCTACCATTCTACTAGTCAAATTTTATTAGTTTGTCCTCTGGACTTTTTTTAGGTTAATGCAGTCAAATTCACTTTGTTCAATTATTAAATCTTGTATTTCTTTACTTCCAGACCTGTCGGAATGCCAGCTCATGCAAGTACCTGATGCTGTGTACCACCTTATGCGACACACAGAGCTCAAGAGTTGTGACCTCAGCGGGAATGTTATCACCAAGATACCACCTAAGTTTGCTGTCAAGTTTAGTTTAATTACAGGTATGTTATTTATAAAACACTAGATTCCGCCCCATGGTTTTACCCGCGTTCCTGAGGGAATTTATGTTTTCCCGGGATAAAAAGTTGCCTATGTGCTATTCCAAACTATAATCGAACTCTGTGCCAAATTTCATCCAGATCCGTTCACCCATTCTGGCGTGAAAGAGTAACAAACATCTATCCATCCATCCAAACTTTCACATTTATAATATTAGTAAGATAGTAGGATTAAGTAAGAATTATTATTTGAAGACTTACCTACTGGAGACCCCAATTAAACCACAAAGTAATATTTGCCTTAATTATATTAGCTAAAACTGTTTGAAGTATACAATGTTATACAATCTTTTGTATTTCATTTCTTTAGATTAAATTTTAGCACTAAGTCCTTACTAGCTGTGTAACAGGGAATATCTTTTAGTTATGACTTAATAGTAATGAATAATATGTATCTATTTTACAGATTTAAACCTGTCCAATAATCAAATGGCTAAGCTGCCTGATGAGATGGGCACGCTGGCATGCCTGCAGCGGCTCGACATCTCACACAACACATTTGTGGCATTGCCACATGTCGCGTTCCAGTGCCCCAGCTTGCACGCACTCCTTGCACACCACAATCAGATTATTGGTACATGATTTAACTTATTAATTATTTTGAGAAAGGTAATTATTTTTGCTATTACTTATATGGCAAAATAATTTGTAGGACATGGTTGATAAGAATGTAATCCTACTTGTCTTTCACAATAGACTTGCATTTATTCACAATTTCTCCAAGAGTGCCACCAGTCCAGAGTGTAATATGCCACCGGCAAGGCACTACTAAGTATGCTACAACAATACTGTATATTCCACACTTTTTTTAATCTTAAGGCGATGATAGCTCATTGGTAGTGACGTTGGACGCCGCGGCGAAGGTCGTGGGTTCGAATCCTGCAATGAGCTTGAGCTTTCGATGAAGAAAAACATCGTGAGGAAACCATAGCACGGTGGTAGGGTTTTGTCACTTTGTAGTACTTGCCTGTCTGGCAACCACCCTCAAGCTGAAAATTTGTCGCCAAACACCTATGGTATCTTCCGGCAGCTGCACTTGAGAGCAGTTCCCTCTAGGCTTTGTGTGCTTACCATCCTCGGCCACATCATCACTTACCATAGTGAGATTGTGGTCAAACACAAGCCTAAACAAAGAAAAAAAAAATTAAACTCAATTGTGGTACCCATGACCTGTGCTGCAGCGTCAGATGTCACAACCCTAACTATAAAAGAAGATTTTGTAATAAAGAAGTTAATATTGTTTTTCTCATATTTACAGAAGTGGATGTTGACAGATTAGCCAGATCGCGCGCCCTTGAATACGTAGACCTCAGTGACAATCCAATTCCTCCACGGACATATGATGAGCTGAAGCAGATCTCACGACCCTCAATTTCAATGTCCGAAAGAGAAAAGGAAGATTGGGAGGAAGATCTCATAATGTAGGACAATGTGTTAAAAGACTTTTGCATTCAGGGCCAGATGGAAGCCTTAGGGGTATAGTGCAATAATGTGATAGCATTAAAACTGGTCCTAATTAAGCTGTGATCTTACTCTGTGAAGAGGACAATTATCAACATGAATTATGTAGTGAATGTAATGTTTTTTATAGAATAATTGGAGATGATTATTGTCAAAGATTTGTCTGTGAGGCAAAACAGTATCTATGGGGTGCCACTTAATTTTTTTTTAATGCTAAGAGATATTGCAGTAAATTTCATTATTTGATGTTTTGAAATAGCTTTTTGTTAGTCTAGAATTTTTTGAGTACTATGTATGTAGTGGCAGCCCTGTTTTGACTCGCTCAAACGTTTACGTACTTAATCAAAACAAAAGTATTTTGCATTAGATTATTTTGTAATCAACAACTAGAAAATCATAAGAATCATAACTTTGATATAGTCTGTTGTATATATTTTTGATACGTAAAATGTTTGGATGGTGTTGTGTTAATGTATCTCATTGTATTGAATACTAGTCCATCATTTATTAATTAAGAGAATTGCTTTTAAATTCCAGTAGGAATGAAAACATTTTTGATACTTATCTTTTAAGAAATTGTAGAATCTAAGTACATTAAATGTAATTAACATTGTATTTGTCATTTACTAATGAATTTAATTTTATTAGAAAACAAGAGATTATTGTCAATTAAATTAAAATTATCGTCATATTAAATAAAATTATATTAACCTACAAACACTTGTCATGACCTTGTCAAATTTATAAAATTCCATGACATTAATGTGTTCACCTTTGT
This sequence comes from Tetheella fluctuosa, assembly GCA_951216915.1. Classification (NCBI taxonomy): domain Eukaryota; kingdom Metazoa; phylum Arthropoda; class Insecta; order Lepidoptera; family Drepanidae; genus Tetheella; species Tetheella fluctuosa. The sequence continues at coordinate 11,486,159 of OX578216.1, read as the reverse complement.
GTTCTCTCATTTCTGTATAATGTTCCCCAAAGACACAAAAGTGACTGACGTATTGTTATGAAATATAGACTACTGTTGTGAAAAAGTAACTATGCTATGTCCTTGTGGTGTGTTTATAAGGAAAAACATTAAAAATAAATAAATAAAATATTTGCAAATTAAAACAATATTTTTTTTAATATTCAGTATTAGTTCTTAAACTAGGATGATTCCATCCATACCCAGTGGCGTAACTATACCATCTGAGGCCCGTGGTAAATTCATGGGATGGGGGGGGGGCCCAGTAAAAATCGTCACGTTGTAATTTAATTTTAATATATCACCCAAATACTAATATTGTCTGCATTTTACTTAAATATATATCTATACTAATATTATAAAGCTGAAGAGTTTGATTGTTTGTTTAAACGCGCTAATCTCAGGAACTACTGGTTCGATTTGAAAAATTCTTTCAGTGTTGGATAGTTCATTCGAGGAAGGCTATAGGCTAAAAAAAAATTTATCCCGGCTATTCAGTCTCTATTCATTCTATTCATTCTCCTTGCAGTTAACGGCATTTACTTTTTTGGCAACCGATGACAACTCTTGTCAACTGAACATGCGTACATAATAGTTTTTTGGAAAAAATCAAATAAATTACTTTCCTACCTACATACCTAATATAATTTGGAATGGCTGGCCACGGTGTTGATGATGATCCAAATTTAAAAGGAATCAGCCGTTATTTTAACAGCCAAACAACTAGAGGCCGTGCCAATGTGAGTTTGAATATACATGTACAATCTGAATCTAGTTTGAATCTAAAGATTCGTATCTAATTGATGATGTGGCTGAAGGTGGTAATCACACGAAGCCTGAAAGAAAACAGCACCTCAAGTGTAGTGCAACTGATAGATGCTGTGGCACTTGCCCCTGTAGCTAAATCCGCCCTTGTTAGTAGTTAAGTCTCGAGATGAAAGTTGCAATGTGGGGTTTTACGGGGGCGAAAAATCGATCTAGGTCTCATATCTGAGAAAATTAGTTTTCTCTATTTTCACCTTAGCAGAGCTCAGTCACCTAGGTACCTATAATTATTAAATATTTTTATAATATTATCGATACCGCCTTCGCGTTCGTAGTTTATATAAATAATGAAATATAATTAAGGTACAATTTAGGCGTATTTTGCAATAAAATTTCAGCTTCATTCTTATATTATTACTCCAAATTTTACCTAAGTTACTTATTTATATTGCATTCAGATTGAATTTGTAACAAACGTTACGAAACGTCACGACATCAATGGAATGTGGCAGTTGCCGTGTCGTTGTATAGTATATTAAATATTCGTCGAAAAACATTCAGTACATCCACCACACAATACATACGTAAAGATATAAAAGCAAAGCGTTGTGTTCACTAAGCTATGGATGGAATGCTCTTGAATTCAAGCGTGTTGCCTGCACTAGAAACATTAACATATATTGCCTGTTACACAATATAAGGAAGTGTGGCACTTGCCCCTATAGCTAAATCCGCCCTTGTTAGTAGTTAAGTCTCGAGATGAAAGTTGCAATGTGGGGTTTTACGGGGGCGAAAAATCGATCTAGGTCTCATATCTGAGAAAATTAGTTTTCTCTATTTTCACCTTAGCAGAGCTCAGTCACCTAGGTACCTATAATTAGTACCTACTATTTTATTAACTGTTTTACATATTTTATTTGCAGACGACAAAAGTTACTATGGCTTTTATTGCAATATATTACGTTTATTATAAATTGTTCAAACCCAAAAAGAAAAAATAAAAATATAACTATGGAGTGCTTTGGTAAGTATCTAACTTGTGTTTGTTATTATTACTAAGTCATACACCTTATTACCTACATGTTTCTCCTACATCTCATCATGTTAAGTGGCGATGAGGCCGAAGATGGTAAGCACATTAGCCTAGAAGGAACTGGCTCTCAAGTGCAGCTGCCGGAACACACCAACAGGTGTTTGACAACAGATTGTGGTAGCCAGCCAAGTGGTTAGGCACTACAAAGTACCCTACCACCGCGCAAATTCACACGGTATCACGATATATTATTAAATTATGTATAATTAGGACGGGTATTATTAATAATATTCATATTATGATAATAATGTGAATTCTGCCGATAACCCTTTAATATTATGGATTTGCTGGATTTGGTATAGCCAAACGTTTTCTGCTCATCTTGTCTGTTAATTTATAGGGTACTGTTTTTTTGTTCTTCGGTTTTGTTCTATGGCGGCTTTGTAGCATGGTAACATCTTTCAGCATTACTCTTTGGTTGTCCTTGTCATACTCAATAAAACTGTATCATACTGTCCTGTTGTCAAAAAGTTATCACAACATTTTTTTAAATGGGCTTTCTTTCTATTCCGTTCCGTCTGACCTCAGATTAAAAAACTACCTAGATAGATCAGATTAAGTTGAATATAGTAGCCTATCTTGTATTCAACACTTTCAATGGAAACATCTCATGTGACAAAAAGAGAAAGCGATAGCATTTCCGACCGTCTTGAAACACCGCGCGCCACCAGCCAAGAATCGCCATTTTGATTGTTACACAGCTGGTTAACACATTCGTGTTCGAATTTCGCCAAAAATAATTTCATAGTGTGAATATTATTGTGTTTGAGTGCAGTTTTCGTTTAGTTCATGAACAATGGCGTGTACTGTGCCCGGTTGTTCTAGCAGAGTTGCTGTTTAGAAAGAAAATAATGCAAAAGTCTCGTTTCATCGGTAAGTCAACCCAATCATAACTAATTATAAAAAGCATTTTAAGCTGGAAGTATCAATTAAATTAGTTCTCCATATATAAATAGAAAGATTCAACTGCTTCTACAATATGTGTCAGTTTCCAATTCAGAAATAAAGATAAAAATAAAAATTTATTGATACGTTTTGACATATTATGTACTTCATAGGGATGTGCATTCTTAGATGTTATATCGATAGAGTAAAAGTATAATCAAATACACATTCTAGGGCGCTTATATACATATAATTAAATAATAACTTTGTAATTGGTCTGATTTTAAAAATCGATGTGATTTAACAAATTTTTCGTATTGGGCCATGCCGAACCTGGAAATTGGACTCTGCTTTGGTCTCAAATAATATGGCATACCAAAAGAGGGAATTTACGAAAAATCCCACAATCAAACCTACAAATCAATATTGCATTATTTGTCAGTGAACTTTTACTTTTAAATTTATTATAATATGTATTGTTTATTTACAGGTTTCCTGCTGATATTGAATTTAAAAAATAAATGGATAAAAAATGGGAAAAAAGACGACACTTGGAGACCTACACAGTATACGCGGATATGTTCTGAACACTTTGAAAAATCTTGTTTTCGTGAAGTTGCTTGCATTATGCATTTTTTATTGTAAGATGATGTCTATCTGTTCCTAAGTTTACTTATTTACTCCGATGTACCCATTTGTTTTAATTTGATCAAATATTAAATACGTTAGATAACATGATTAAGATTTCTCTGGCTAAAATCCTAAATTGTTGTTTTAATGAAAACAAAGTGTGGTCTCAGGCCACCCTTCCCGTGTGTGTGGCTTTGGGAGACCGACGGGTTGGGAGCTTTTTCCGCCAACGCATTAGCTTGGCCATCCAAAGAGGGAACGCTGCCAGCCTGATCGGGAACCTTGCCTATTGTAAAACTTACTATTTGCTTAGTGATTGTTAGAAACTAGTTGCCCGGCAGACATTCTACCCGTTTGCAGCGCCACCTATCTGGTTCAATTGTACATCTATTCCGTCAAGAAACCCATTGATTGAATTTCCCTAGTTCCATTGTTTTTACTATGGATGGCTCAGATCATATTATAAATAATAGTCATATCTGATTTATTTTGCATCTATAATTTTTTCACCTTACGCCCATGTGTGTGAGTGATGGACGATATTTTGACTAAGGTGTAGAGTTTGTGAAGTTAAGGCTTGTAAAGTTAGAAGCTTGGCTCTAAATGAGATCTGATAACTTATTGACAATGCGAGCCATATGCAAATGTTTTTGTGGTTATTATTACCAATTATTAATACATAATTTAATGTAACATTTAAACATTTGCAAAATGTTATTTTTTACGTCCATAGAACGCATTTTATAAATGGGCTATCCAATACTGAAAGAATTTTTCGAATCGAACCAGTAGTTCCTGAGATTAGCGCGTTCAAACCAACAAACAAACAAACTCTTCAGCTTTATAATATTAGTATTGATAAATAACCTGCCTATAACAATATTTTTTTAGTTTATTACACACAAACACAAGAGACTTCACGAGACAGAAAAAATAAAGTTAACATAAAGACGGTCAAAAACACATGAAAAGCAATTTATTACCAATCCTATTATAATGAAATTACAGAACTTAAGGTATTTCAATATGAAATACATTTTTTTTGGTGTTTATTATGATGGCTTGACTCACTTGACGAATTTTTATCGATAATCGGCAAAAAAATACACATCACACTACATCACTAAGAAGTAATATATCAATAGGTAGAATTGTATAGTCAAACTGGCGACATTCGATAGTTTTCGACCCACTACAGACACTATACCTGTCTCTTTCAATCTGATGACACTTTGCTTTTGTAAAAAGGAGAAGGAACGTGTTCGCAAGTTTCGGTTAAATATCATCTATCTAGGTAGTTTTTTAATCTGAGCGTCTGACTGTTGACAGATCTGACAGATAAACTATTAATTTGCTTCGCTCAGTTCGCTCATTCATTTGTGGAACGGAACTCTTTCGTATTTTATATTACGTAAGGCTAAAATAATTTATCCAGGTAATTTATAAAATGTGTTTTCCAAATATATAATTGTTCAATGGAAATTGCATTTAGCTTAGTAAGCAGGAAGACATTTCTATCGATGTATTTATAAGTGTTTTCTCTTGAAATTTCAAGGATGGCCGGAGACGCCTCTGTTGACGAATCCCAGCTCAAGGGACTGTCCAAATACTTCAACAGCCAGACAAACAGAGGCAGAGCTAACGTAAGTCACATCAAGCAACTTTGATCTTGATCTATATTACATAAATTACTTCATGGGTACAAGCACAAGTAAATTTTTAGGTTACCAAGTAGTACTTGTAGGTAATAGCTTGATATCTACCAACATATTTGTACTGGTTATTATAATATAAATATTACAAAAATTTTGCCATAGATTAATTACTAAAATTAGTTTAATTTCTTTTACAAAATGTCATTTAGCTTTATTGAATTTGCTGTTAATTTTAACAGAGTTATTAGATAAAGTAGGTTTAGGATTTACCTATGTGACACAAAATTATTAAAATATCTATAAGAAAGGGTGCTTGCGAACAGACAGACAGACAGTAATAAAACCTTATGTAAACCACTTATATAGATACATAAATTATTGTTATCTTCTTTCAGGTGGCCAAGGCAACCTATGCATTCATGGGCACTTTGATTCTATACTACACACTGAAACCTAAATCCAAGGCTAAGTAATTCTTGGTCCAATTGTGATATTTTTTGTTTATGGTTTATATAGCCTATAAATTCAGTAAGGGCAATGTTATAAGTTATTTAGAATATTAAAAAAATCATGTAACTCAGTAAATTTGCTATATTATTTATTACCTATATTAAGACCTAAGTGAAAACATATGCATCAAACATAGAACCTCCTCCTTTTTTGAAAAAGTGATGTTATGTCAATTCAAATAACAATGAAACATTAAATATATAGAATATGGTTTAAGAACTCACTAACTCTATTAACTTGTAGGGTTTTGAATGAAATAAAAGACCAAAATTGGAATAATAAATTATATTCATAATACAGTCAACTACTAGGTAACATATACCATACAAATCCTTCCACACCACCTCTGAAATGCAATACTGTCTAAAGTGACATAATATTTTTGTTCAATGGTGTAGTTTACTTTGTAGTCAACTGCTAATTTGAATGTAGAAAAAATAAATAATGCTGCAATGGACACCTCATACAAACATAGATTTTATATTATCAGATCTTAAATTTACCAAAGATAGTCTCTTATCTAATTATTCTTTGGTGTTATATGAACATTTGGAAAGTTAATAAATCTGTGTATAATGGAATAGGAATGGTTTTACACAGTATCCAGTATAGATAGAAAACTTACTATTTTTGGAATTTCTTATCAAATTAACCATTTAATTAAAAGGTATTAAGAGATCAAACAAAACAATATTAATTAAATATTCGATTTTGACTGTTATGCAACAGGAATAAATATAATTTAGATTGCAATGTGTTATATCTATTTTTGTGCATGCAAATATTATATTCAGTACAAAATTCAATAACTCTAATATTTTATTTATCTTTCAAGCACTAGCACCAAATGCTATGATCTAGTAATACTAGCAAAGCAGCTATTGAGTGAAAATGTGAATGTAAATATGTTTATTATATGCTTTTGTTACATGGACTGCCAAATACATAACTCTCACATGACTATATCCAAACCTCAGACATATCATAGTTCTTATTTATATCTAAAAAGTTTATTTTGGCATGTCAAAATGTTATGGTAAATTTCAATGTAATTTCACTATACAACAGTGACATATCGAGCCTTTATCACATACAGCACTAAGACTAAAACTGTGTCATGGTTACTCTCGCTTGCAACCATATTTTTGTTTCGAAATACGAAGATTGCCGAGGCGCACAACTTTAATCATAGAACGTGGAAGTACTGTACACATTTAACATCATATCAATGACTAGCTTTAACAGAGTTGGTTCAGTGAAATGCACCTTTCTATAGTTCATAATCACAGTTACATGTTCCCAGCTTATTAAATAAGTGTGTCAAAAAATGTAATTCTGTGAAGCGTATGCCTTCTCATATAAATGTTTATTAAATATTTTTATAATATTATCGATACCGCCTTCGCGTTCGTAGTTTATATAAATAATGAAATATAATTAAGGTACAATTTAGGCGTATTTTGCAATAAAATTTCAGCTTCATTCTTATATTATTACTCCAAATTTTACCTAAGTTACTTATTTATATTGCATTCAGATTGAATTTGTAACAAACGTTACGAAACGTCACGACATCAATGGAATGTGGCAGTTGCCGTGTCGTTGTATAGTATATTAAATATTCGTCGAAAAACATTCAGTACATCCACCACACAATACATACGTAAAGATATAAAAGCAAAGCGTTGTGTTCACTAAGCTATGGATGGAATGCTCTTGAATTCAAGCGTGTTGCCTGCACTAGAAACATTAACATATATTGCCTGTTACACAATATAAGGAAGTCCTAAAGCCTAAACTTAATGATCAGTGAATATCGTGTATAAAAACAGTGTTTAAACTACTAATATGAATAAATATCATTGAATTGAGTATGTGATTATAGAAAATAGAGTATTCAATCAATTTTCTGTTGAAAGATAATTCGCTCTCACGGTCGACCCTAGACGCCATAGAATCTCGCTTACCTGGTTAAAATATAGAGTTGATCATTGCTCTACTAAATTTATGTAAGAATAGTTTATAAATAGCGATTCTATGTTAATTTATATCATTCATTTAAATTAATGATGTTCCGAATATTCAACGTGATAAAAAAATATTCGTTATATTTTTATTTATTTTAATACGAACTACTATGGTAACTTACGATGTAGTAACTATTTTTTCGTTAAGGGATTATGGTTTAACTATTAATGCAGTAAGAATAATTTATTTTAATATTGCGCCAACCCTAGATTGTGTGATTACACTATACAGGTGGTAAACTTATTATTTATTTTAAATTCTCATGCCATCGTTTAAATTGAATAAAGATTCTTATACATCTATCAACGTTTGAAAGACACTACGTAATTAAATTCACATCGCGTATATTTTCATTTACTACCTTTATCATAAAACGGTGTTTTTAATTAGACTTTATTATTGCTGGACTAGTAATAATGCAGTGTCAATATAAAATATCAGGCAAAGCTTAAGTTAACGACTTATACGAAAGAAATCCGCTTCTTTCTGAGTTGTTACGTTGACAATTTGACCTCCATATCATACTAGACGTGTAGAGATGCAACAAAGGCATGTATCAGTTTCACAGCCACGTGGGTGCTCGTGTGAAGGAGTATAAAGCTGCGGATGAGGAATTATTTTGCGGCGTCTGAGATTCGCCATCGGAGTCAGACTCTTCGGAAGACACTCGTTCAGCTGCACTTAGCGCTACCCGCGCATACTCGTCCGTATCTATGCTTTTGCAGAAGTGTATTGCGTACCTGATTGAGAAATTTGAATTTAGAAATATATTATTATTCAATTAATTTTAGTAGCCAGTATTAATTTAGGTAGGCAATAGATTATGTCCTTAGCCGAGTTTGAATTTGGAACCTTATTTAGATAGAGATTTCAGTGGCCAGTATTAACTATAGAAGACAATAGATTATTTAGGTACCTGTTTGGATTTAGAATTAGCTTACTGCCATTATCAGAGAAGTCAATTCAAATTTAATTATGATTATCTCTACCCCTATCTCTTTCTATAGCTATTCAGTAAACATGATGCAGAACTTTAATTAGTCATTAATTTCTAAATGTTTCTATTATTTATAGCTGAAAGTTCTAAACGTCAATTAAATATTACTGAACATGCAGTTAATTACTCACCTGAGTTTCTCTCGTAAAACCGACTTGCACGAATATCTTGGCATCTTGAGAAGGAAGAAGCAAGTGTAACTCTCCGGGAGGAAGTGATCCGGTGGTTGATACTTGTCAAGGACCTGTGATTTATAAAAAAGTTTTTTAAAACAGGTTATCCGTGGCATCGTATTCGCGTGTATAATACCCGTAAAAATAATTTTTCTTATAGCTTATTATAGGCAAATGCTTCGAGTAAGAACGGTCCTTTAGGTTAATTTTAGTAAAATCAAATCAAAAAGAAGCATGTGATTCAAAGTCAATATCATAATGCCATAATATGTTAATAAATACTATAGTGGGTCAACTCGGCCCCCAAACAATAACAAAAGGGACCAGTATGAAGGAGAGCGGACCCTCCTGCCTGCGACAGCTGCGGTAGGCCGGCTGGCTTAACTTAGCGCCGCTTCTCTCATTTAGGTCACAAAGGAGTGACTCACTATTAGTATATATTATGATATGGCCGTAGATTATAATGCTTAACAGTTTGAATTTCTACAGCAATCAGGTAATTTCCATAGGGAACATCAGGCTACATATACCGTCCGTAGTAACATACCTGTAACACAAAGTCCCTCTGCCTAGGGTCTTGCGGCGCCCTCGGCAACCTTGTACGACCCCACACGAAGCGCAGGAACAGCGCTCGCTCGCTGCCTGACAGTTCCTCCATCACCTCCCAGAACCATATCACTAGGGGTGCGTTAGGTTCTACGCCTGAGAACATGGTTTTAGAATATAATTAGATGATCGAAGGCAGATTAACAGAGAAGATCAAAGATTTTGCTAATCACTGTAGAATACCGTGAATGTATGTAGGTAGAAATGAAGAATTCTGACTATTAATACATTGGGTTTAGTTGACGTTATCAACATAGTCTGCCTTTAGTAAACGACTTACTCTGAAAGGAAGATGCCGAGGACAGCAGAAAAAAAAAACTTTGGTGCTAAATACAACAAAGTCGTTGTAATAACTTTTAATATAAACAGTCTGGTCCTAAAGTGAAAAATGATGGATTTCAAATAACGTTCCCTGTAAAAATCAGGATAGATCAGCATGTAGATGAAGGGTATTATATTTCCTATTATTTTTTAAAGGCTAACTTCTAATCCGGCAGTAACTTCAGTAAATTCGACCTTCTAAAAAGCTCTTCTATGATATCACAAAATGATCTCAAACTCTACCTTTGTATGTAGCAGAAGCTCGCAACGTATGCACGGGTATATCAGGCGATCCACACACGAGCGTCTCCAACTCAGCCGCAGTGAATAATGCAAGGAGCGGCGCGGGAACCACGCGGGACATGCCGTCTCGCACCGCACGGACCTGCTCGTCGAACTCGTGCAGCCTGCGGTGGAAAGTGGACTTTATTGTACTGGTATAGGGTTTATATAGTATAGGCTTTGGAAGGCGCGAATATATTTTAGGTGAATATAGTTTACCCGCAAAACATCTTCATCGGCTATTGGTTGCTATACGTGGGGCACTCAGAAAGTTTTGAGAAACTTTAAAAAAGTTTTATGAGTTAAGTTTTTTTTATTTAATCTTTTCAAAGAACTCTTCACCAGTATCTATACAAAGATTCATGCGTCTAAACCAATTTTCGAAACACTTTTTCCAATCCGCCGCGAGACACATTTTCTATGGCCTTCTCGAACTCTGTTAGCGCATGCGGCACCCAGCGCGAAACTATCCTCCTCACGCGAAGATGCTCATGTAGAATTTCGTGATCGCTTCCCGATCCAATTTGCAGTATGTGCTGGCTCTTCATACGTAATTCGCCTATTCTCTTGAATAAATTTTTTCACTGCTAGCACGATTCCTTCCGTAACAGATGTCAAAGGGCGACCACTTCGTTTTTCATTCCTCAAAGTTAGTCGACCGCGATGAAATTCGTTATACCAGTGGTATACGGTTGCTATAAAAGGGCCTTCGTCAATAAATGACATTTGAAGTCTATCCTACGATTCGTCCGGTTTCAGACGACATTTGAAATCATATAATATCATCGCGCGAAAGTGTTCCTGACGCAGATCTATTTTTCAATGAGACACGATAGTTCAAATTAGCTCTTAAAAAAAGTGGAGGGATGTTTTGTAATTGGAATGTTTGTATTTTTACTTATAAATAATCGTGATTTCTAAATAAATTATAACTGGCCAGTGTCACATACATAAAAACTTTTTTTCTTAAAACTTTCTGAGTGCCCTGGTATAGTGCACAAATGTTAAGAGCAAGCATGAGCCTCCTGTTTTTTTATTTTAAATCTAATCTATTTTCATTGGTTTTACAATTTTTTTTAGTCAGCGTTAGTTTTTTTTACGCTAATGAATATTGTCAATGTAAGTTTTAAAAGTTGTAGTGTTGTTTATGTTATTATTAGATATTTTACATAAATTAAAAGCCAAATTTCTTGGTTGCAACCCGTATAATCAATTATACGTTATGGTAGAATAAATGTTATTGTACTGTAACGTTCATAAGTGCCTTATTAGGGCCTAAACTGAATAAATGAGATTGAAGTTTTATAAAAATTCATAACTAAGACATGGTAATTTAATGTCCTTACCTATAATGTAAAGCTAATTGCACGTATTCGTCTTTATTATCAGGCGTGACCCTTTTATGTCGAGTGGATAACGGCATTTCGTGACCGGCAGCCGACGGTATGGAGAATGGAAGCTCGAGGTTTTGCAGTTCCTATAAAAAATACAAATAATTCAATTCTTTAGCATGTTACATACAAGCAAGGATACACCACTCTGAATAACACAAATTGCGAATCTCTGAAAAAAGGTATCATACCAAGAAAAGTCCTTTTTACTCTCATACATTTGAAAGAAAATAATATGAAAAGTTTAATCAATTTATTAACCTTATTACTAGACGTCATGTCACGTATACACAGCAAGGCGGGTAGGAAGTCCTTGTCCACTTCGGCCAAGTCCTGCGGCCGGAGCGGTTGACCCGCAAGCTGTCTCCATACGCCTTCAGCGAGAGAGAGCGAGAGGGGAGAACCCGTGCGGATTGCTATGCCCATTAGTACACCTGTTGAATTAATAATAATGGTAGAAAAAAACAATGTTCAATATTCTTTACTTAATACAAACTAGAAATAATACTTCCTAAGATTCTTTGTTTGACGGAAATGTGCTTAGTGCTTACCCAAAAACCGAAAACAGTTTAAATGCAGTGCAGTGTTGGCAATAGGGTTCAAAAGGAATGCGTCGCGCGATGCCCCCGCGTCACCGCGCCCGTTCGGCGTTGCCATTAGCAACGGTAATGAACCGTTCTGTAGCTCTTCGCACATCTCTGCTATACTCTCACTGTAACCACCACCGCAGTCGTCGACGCTTTCACCTGGGAAAATTAAGTTGTAAATTTGGGTAGATATATCCAGCGCGATGTAACGTCTGTTATATTCTAAACAAATAGTCATTTTCAAATAATAAAATTAAAAAATATATAATAATAATAATAATAATCTTTTTATTGCCAGAAAAATTAATGTTTACATACAATAAATAAAAACTGTACACAGGATATCCTTGCAGCCAAAAACAGTTTAACGGCGAGTCCCAAGCAAAGCAGAGCTTGTGTTTTGGGACTCAAGGAGTGCGATTTACCATGAGATGTTATACTATAATTAACAGAATGGGATTTACGATCAAATTAGTTACATATTAGGCATAAAGTGTGAACACGAAAGATTATTATTGGTGGCTAGACAAACTACAGTTAATTTTGTGGTATACAAAAGAAAAGCGAATACAACTGATAACATTGGCATTGAACTATTGTGTGTGTGTGTCTGTGTGTGTTTATGTATGTATGTATGTGTGTGTGTGTGTGTGTGTGTGTGTCTGTGCGAATTTGTGTCACCTAACTATGAGATTGCTATATCAAATTTTCCGTGTCACTGTAGGTAAGTGTTAAAAGCCACTTCCTTACTGTTCTTTTGCAAGCGGTGGCTGGCATATCTTTAATATCACACTGATTGCATACTTTATTATACGTGTTTGGGAGAGAGTAAGCTGGACATCTTCTGGCCAAAAAGGAGTCACTTCGAGGAAGGGGAACTCTAAAGACACGCCTACTCATGAGATCGTCATAGTCCGGTCTGCTCCTAAGGCTCTTGTGTACGTTTGTGGTAGCGCTTAAAACGAACAATTGTCTAACACGAAGGACTCCAAAGTCCGCATAGAGGCTATCAGTGGGGTACCGGAAGGGTTTTCTTAAGATTACTTTAATTAGTGCACGCTGGGCTCTTTCCAAGTGAATAAAGTAACTCTTTCCAGCGCATCCCCACACCGAGACACAGTACTGCAAGAGAGATTGACAGAGAGCTGTGTAGACTTGGCGTAGGATATCCAGAGGAGTGCAATCCCTTAGCTTCTTCATCACGTAGATGAGTTTTCTTACTCGTCCGCACAAAGAGGCTATGTGATGATAAAACGACAGGTTTTCATCGATAATGATGCCTAAGTATTTGAGTGATGATGTACGTTCTATTTTAAAACATGCACATGAGTGAGACCTAACATCACCTGAGCAGTTGTGAGATTTTAGTTGCATATCAGAAGGGGGACTGGAGGTGGATGTTTTGGAGAAAGCAATATATTTTGTTTTACTAAAATTTAGAGTGAGTAAGTTTCTGTCCAGAATACAGGCAATAGCTGACAAACCTACTTCCGCAAGGTGGTAGGTTTGGTCCCAAGTACCGGCATGGAAGAGTATAGCAGTGTCGTCCGCATAAGTAATCATTTCGGCGTTTTTTGATGAAAAGCTGAGGATATCATTGAAATAAATTATAAATAAAGTAGGGCCGAGGATGCTACCCTGCGGGACACCAAATTGGATGTCCAGCGGTTCACTTGAGTGAATGCCAATCTTTGTATATTGTCTTCGATTAGTTAGGTAACTTTTAAACCAGTCGAGGGGAATTCCTCGGATGCCGATTGAATCTAATTTCTTCAGGAGCAGGTCAACCGATACGGTGTCGAAGGCTTTGGCCAGATCTAAAAATACACCTAGACACTTATCACCTTTTTCAATGTAAGACGATACAAGATTGACAAGAAGCGTAGCAGCATCTTCGGTCGACCAACCTCGTCTAAATCCAAATTGTCTATCTGAGATTAATTTGAATTTTTCTAAGTACTTGACTAATCGGTTGTTTACTATTTTTTCCAGAACCTTAGAGATGATACTAAGCAAAGCGATGGGCCTGTAGTTATTTGGAAGCTGTTTAGATCCATTTTTGTAAATGGGAGACACTGCAGCAATTTTCCAGCAGTCAGGAAATATACCTGACTCGAGACTTAAATTATAAATATACGTTAAAGGTAAAGTAAGTGACTCGAGACATTTTTTTAGTAAGGGGACAGTAATCGAGTCAGGACCGGGAGAGCTATCGTGGTTAAGATGCATAATTATTTTTCGGATTTCAAGTGAATCTGTAGGGTAAAGAAAAAAAGAATGACTGACAGAACTACATAGCCTGTGATCTTTTAAAAGTGAGTTTACAGAAACGTTAAGTTTAGATAAGATATCAGAAGCTAGATTTGTACCTACAGAGACAAAGTGTTGGTTACACTTGTTAAGAGCCACTTTCTCATCCTGGCTAGAAGCAATTAGCTCAGATGAATCATTGTGACCAGACGTTCCAGATATAGTTTTAATCGCCTTCCACAGCTTTTTTGGATCGTTCTTATTATCATATATTATCCGACTATTGTAGTCACGTTTTAACCTCCGAAGAAGTCCGTTACAGAAATTACGGTATCGTGTGTAGACTAGTTGACGCTCTTGATCATTAGAATGGACACGGGACTCACGGTGAAGTTTATCGCGGTGTAGCATACACCTGATTAGACCCGGGGTAATCCAGGGTTTAATGTTAATTCTAGTTCTACTTATGTAGATCTTTTTTGTGTGCCTTTGTATAAGTTTAGATATGCAATCAGTAAAGGAATTAACTGCTGAGTTCAAATCCAGGTTGCTGGTGACGATAGACCAGTCCCACTTGGCTAACTTTTCAGCAATGGCATCAAAGTCAGTATTAAACCTCCAGTGAGATTTGCTCGATGAATCTCTATTAGGAATGTTGAGGCCTGCCATAACGATATCATGGTCTGTGATGGAAGATTTGCAGACTAAGCCAGAGGACTGTGTATTTGACTTAATAAATATGTGGTCTAGACATGCATGACCTCTAGTTGGAGCGGTTATTGCCGGTAGCAAGCCGTGAGAAGCCATAATGCAGAGGTAGTCCGAGCGTTGGTTGTCCGAGGGACCACAGATGTCGATGTTCAGATCACCTGTTACGATTATGGAAGGGTATCCCTTTATAATGTGGAGTGATGAATCAAGTGAGCTTAGAAAAGAACTGATGTTAGATGTTGAAGGTGATCTATATATGCCCAGAATTACAAGTTTGTTGTTAATAGTCAATAAAAGGCTGTCAGCATCGTCCAATTTGTGTTCGAGTGTAAAAGTCCTATAAGATGACTTTATGTAGGCAACAACACCACCGTTTTTGTTTTTTTGTGTCAGCGATCGGAACGTTGTGTACCCTGGAAGATCATTTATAGGAAGGTCGTCCGATAGCCAACACTCCGTCAGTACAATACAGTCGATATCTGACTTAAGACAGGTGAGTGCAACTTCAAACTGGTCAAAATTCCTCTGCAAGCTTCTAATGTTCATTGAGAGAACTTTAAATTTGAGTTTACTATTGTCAAGGTACGTCTTACATGTGTCTAAGTTTTCGAAACAATGACAATCTATGACAACAGTATCATCCAGTTCATTTGAAAAATTAATTAGGGCCGTCATCGTGATTTAATGGTAAAAGAACATGATCATTTACGTTTGAGAGGCAATGTGGGCAAGCCAGGTTATTACAAATGGTGTCAGGAGGCGATAGTAATATTTTAATACGTGCAACAGTCTGTGTCAGAGTGATGAGGTGTGTCGTGTTGAGTGTATTTGAGTGAGTAGTGTGAAAAAATGTAGCTAGCCAATTAATTAATGTTAATAATAAAGAATTATATAAGTTGATCCAAAAAATATAGTTTTTGACGTATGACAATAGTAAAATAATATTTTGAGATTTTGGTTTAAGAAAAATAAGGCTATAATATATTATGTGGAAATAACAAGCTAATTCAATTTGTTGCCTGACAGAAAAGGCGTTGCAGGTCACCCGCGCTCTTGACGACAATTGCAGGTAGGCCTTCTTGCTTACGGACACAAATGGATCCATTTTTAATCCAGCAGTATTTATACCCAGCTGCATGGGCACGCTGTCTTGATTCTCGAAATAAATGCCGGTTTTTTTGTGTCAGTCGTTCATTAAAATATAATTTTCTTGAGGGGCCTGGGCCATCAATATCTGAGGATGAAATGTTTGGACGACTTTTACCGGCTTTAAGAAACTCGTCACGCTTGTTTCGGCGAACAAATCTTACGACAAGAGTTCGCGGCAATTGGACACCTGAAGATTCCGAGGTAGCAGCGCCAGCATTGCGACGACGAGGCCCAGCCCGAGTCGCGTAGTCCAAGTCATTATCATCTAGTGCAATCCCTATTTTTTGGGCAATAACGCGAACGACGTGAATCGGATTTTCATTCGGTTTTTCATCCATGCCGGCTATTTCCAACTCATTTTTCAAACATGACTGAGCTTGAAGATCAATTTGTTCATTTAGATGAGCTATTGTGGTTTTAAGCGTGGAAATCTCGACTTCCTGTTTCTCAAGACAGCGGAGTCTTTCTTCGACGCGGCACAAGGTTGCTTCGTAATCATTGAGACGTGTGTTGCAGTGATTTATGTGATCCGATAAGGATTTGATGTCACTTTTCATTTCTCCAACATCCTCACGGAGCAATTTAATTTCAGAGGTCAAGGTGCACAGAGCGTTGGAATTAGTGATAGTGCTTAGTGGGCTTGGCGGTACGGATTCATTACGGGTGTGCTCTCGGATCAAGGCAGTCGCGCCGCCTGCGCCTGTGCCGTAATCTCCGCCACCGCTAGCGGACGACGCTCGCACGGGGGTATTGGAGTTATCTTTTTTCGGCTCTTTACACTGACAGTTAGGACATATCCAGTTCAGTTTTGTTTCCTCAGATAATTTGCGTGAGTCTGATACATTTACGCATATCGGATGAAAGCAGGTGGAGCATCGCACGCATTTTATAAGCGAGGTGTTTCTTATTGTTTTCGTACAAGCACCGCAAGAGTTAACCATATTAGCAAAGAGTTGTAAGGTAGTAGCTATAACAGATGAGCAGGGCGTATAACTTGTAGTGGTATGTAATAGTTGATGACTCACTTGTGTTCGGTGACGTTACACTCGCTTGCGCTGAGGAGTATGACAGAGACAATTTATTTCTTCACTCAGTCCGTCTCGTTTACCCGAGGTGAGGAGGAGCTTTCCTCGGACCGCACAGTGAATAAATTGTATTGGAAAATAACTGGATAGATTCACACTACAATGACGCTAATTTCAAGTGTAGTTAGGATTGGTAACGCATGCAGGTTGCACGCAATTTTAGGAAGAACTTCAAACGCGTCCACACTTTAAACAAGTCTAATCCACACACACATATATATGTACAGGTTGATTTTTTTGTCACTGGCAATACTTGCAGGGGTGGAAGTACTCATCAATATGAACAACTTTTACTATGGGACCAACTCTGATATCGCGTAAAATAAAACAGTTGCTTCATACATTTTGGTTGAGTAGGTCTTGAACTTTTGTATGGAACAGCTGATATATTTTTTTTTGATTTCACAGTTAGGCTCGTAGTAAAAGTTGTTCATATTGATGAGTACTTCCAACCCTACAACTATTGACAGTGACAAAAAAATCACCCTGTAAATTTGAAACAAAAATTTTGATGCTATCAGAGACTAACATGAAAAATAATATTATCTTTACTAACAAGACCCGTGTCTTGTTAGTAAAGATAATGAGAGAAAGATAAATTAAGGCAACAAGTATACAATACTCTGCACCAATATTGAGTAGACTAGTGGCATCAGTAACTAGCACACATACACATATACATACCCACAAACTTGACCTTCCAGACGCGGTGCGGCAGCGCAAGCGCATCCTGCGTGAGCGCCGGCAGTCGCGCCACCATCTGTCCGAACACGGAGCGCATGCCGGCCGGCCCCGCCAGCCCGGCCCCGCCGCGGCGGGCCCTTCGAGCCGCTACTCGGGATAACTCCACTACAGGCCCGTGTTGCCGCTCGCGGACCATTGTTGCCATTATTGCCTAAAAGTTAACAAAAGTTATTATATTATTCATAATTTACCGCGTTCCCAGTTTATTAGCCTAAAAATTTTCTAAATAATCTCCAGTGGTTTTCAAGTTATATAAAAAGACGATGGAACTTTTAATGGGTCCTATTTTGAAAACCTGAAATACACAATAAACAATTTAACGAACAAAATGATTAAATGTAACAATGAATTTTAGCTACTAACACAGATTATATCAAGTTACCTTTCTAAATGCTGCTTCCTTTACGCTGTAGAATAGCAGCGTCCTCAATTGATCAAACGGTCCTTCGAGTATCAAAAGCGGCAAATTGGGACATACCAGTTCTGAAAATTGGTGCAATAATACCTGGAAACAAATAAAGTAATGCAATTACCACACGGACAGTATTAGTTAGCCCGAGTAATAAATAAATATGCAAATATGTTACCAGTCTATTGCATATAAGTAGTGGTGTGAGATCCCTAAGTAGATGGCATTCCAATGGCGGAGGGGGCGGCAGTCTCGGAGCTCGCGGTGCTTCTACACATAACGCGACCGTATGTGCGCTGCCGCATGCTACTTTCGTTACGCGTTTACCCTATAATAGACGTTGATTCATTTTATTCTATAGATAAAAAAAATTACATAGCGAAAAAAAATTAGTACAAATTAAGTTCGTTATTTCATGAATTTAGAAATCATCAATAATGTGAAGTTAATAGCATAATTTGAGCCTGTTTAACAACTGTCGGTTAACGCCAAAATTAATAAAATATAATTCGACAAATTTTCTAGAATTTTTTATATTACAGATAATAGTAATCCGCGGTTTTTGAAACAGGCCATACGTAAAATAACTAATTTCTCACCTGCAAAGCCATCAATAGCCTCGGCCTTTGTGCGGCTAGTGTAGTACCGTCCCCAAGCTGCCCCTCGTCATTATCTCCCCAAGTGTACACCTCGCCTGTATCCGTACACGCCACGCAGTGGAGACTCCCTACAATTTTTTATCTGATTTTAGCCATCTATTGTTTTACTATCGGATATATTAGACAAAATATTTTTTTCCATTATGACATTGATTGATTGCATGTAATTAAACAAAGACTGTAAGTGGAATTTATGGTATGGAAGCCGTATTACAAATCTTCATTATATTATTGGCAAAAAAAGCTTTTGACGACCATTCCAGCCCGTTTTGAGCGGGTAGATTTTGAACTGATTACGTTTATTTACAGATATATACACAACAATTAACAGAAAAACACAATTGGTTACAGAATTAAGTGTCGAAAACGACGGACTAAATTATCAATCGGTGTTACCTGTAGCAATAGACACGATCATCTTCCCTTGCATTCCCGTGACGCGCATCGGTCGTCTCACGTGTTCGTAACTTCCATGACCAAGTCTGTGATAATCACCTTTACCCCTGAACAATATAATTATAAGATTAATGATTTTACAGTATTAGGTACCAATCAAAAGCGATGGTACGAATCTTACAATGAGCTTGAGCTTTCTGTGAAGGAACACATCTTGAGTATACTACAGCACAGTAGTAAAGTTGTTTGTACTACCCACCTGGCTGGCTACCACCCTTAAGTTGAAAGTCAGCAATTGGCGGTGTGTACCGGCATTTGAACTTGAGAGATAGTTACCTTCTAGACTTTCCGTGCTTACCACTTTTGGCCACAATTACAAATAATAATAATAACGGAAGCTAAATAAGTATTAGGTAACATACCAAGTATAAACGCTGCCACATTGACACAAAGCGACCGAGAACTGTGATCCACATTCGACTTTGATAACCCTAAGGCCTTTCAAACAGTCTATCCTCAATGGCATTTTACAACCTTCTGAACCGCCTCGCCCTGCAAAATTCATTAATGAAAATTTACCTTTAGAAAACCTATATTCTTTCATTTACTTTCTTTTCTATGCTATGCGAGTAATGCTCATTTTGAGACTCTTGACACATCATTTTTAGGGTTCCGTAACCAAAGGGTAAAAACAGGACCCTATTACTAAGACTTCGCTGTCTGTCCGTCCTTCTGTCTGTCTCCAGGCTGTATCTCAAGAACCGCGATAGCTAGACGGTTGAAATTTTCACAAATTATGTATTTCTGTTGCCGCTATAACAACAAATACTAAAAAATAAATAAAATAAATATTTAAGAGGGGCTCCCATACAACAAACGCGATTTTTTTGCCCTTTTATTTGGGTGCAACCTATATGGTAGTTCCCGTTGACCTAGAATCACGAAATTTGGCAAAAAGCAAGGTCTTACAGCGCAAATAAAGGAAAAAATCCAAAAAAATATAAAATAAGTTGAAAATTTAAGGGTGTCCCCATACATACATAGTAATGCCAATTAAAAGACCTCTGAGTTGTATGGGCGCTCATACAATTTAGAGGTCTAGCTTAATTAGCACAAACCTCAAATAAGGTAAATAAATAAAATTGTGCATTTCCCGTAATGGACGAACGATGGAAATTTGTACGGAACCCTCGGTGCGCGAGTCCAACTCGCACTTGGCCGGTTTTTTATTTTATTTTATGTAAAGCTGTTTTGTTATGCGTTAGCCATCTCTTATTTGGTTTGTGCAACAGAAAAACTATTCAAGCGGTTACAGTACCTAGTTTCCCGTAATCACCATCACCCCAAGACCATACATTGTCATCATCAGTGATACATAGGGTCTGAGCATCACCAGAACCGCAGGCCACATCCACCACACGGTACATCCCTAGGGATTCCACCTAATAATGACATAATTATATTAATGGACAGTCAGACAGTCCTATCGTTGTAGAAATCCATTGGGGAGGCCTATGTGCGGCAGTGGACATCCCAAGACTAAAGTTAGTATGCCCACAATGCCTAACGTGGTAAGAGGTCTAAGCCGCAAAAACATATCCCTTTTAAAAACCCACAGAGCGGTTCAAAATTATTGTTTCCAGCAGTCTCAAAAAGGAAATCACACCAGAAGAATAACTATTATAACAGCTAAACAAATTATAATCAAAAGCTGTGATAATTAATAATGTACCTTATCTAGTAGCAGGAAGATGCATAATACATACCATTTTAGGCACAAGTTGGTCTTCAGAGTCGCCGTGCCCCAACCGGCCGTACCTCCCCTTACCCCACGTGTATATTCGTCCCCGAGCAGTCAAACACGCCGAGTGAGCGCCTCCACACGCAATAGCCACCACATCCAGACCAGATAATACTGTTATTAGTTTTGGACGATCGTAGCTCCTGAAACAAATAGATATATGGTTGACGACAGTTACTACATAAGCAACAATTCAAATTTAAAAAGTTTATTACCAAACTTGATTATTTGAGTACTTAATGATATTTAAAAGAATTCATGATATTGTCTATGTGTTTTAAATCGGGGTAACAAAGGTTTCAATCGAAATAGAGTTCGACATAAAATGAAAAAAAGACGAGACAGCAGACTTAATTTCAAAGTTAGTGCATGTGCATAAATAAGAGTAACAGAGACAGATATAGGTTTAACACTTACACTCTGTTGCCGTGGCCGAGTTTTCCATCTTCGCCTTCACCCCAACTGTAAACATCGCCATCGGCGGAAAGCGCTAAACAATGCTTACCGCCCGAGTTGCAGGCCACCTGGTTAATAAATAAAAGAATATAAGCTTTAACTAGATTTTGACCCAAAACACGATAAAAGACAAAGGTTCCATAAACATAAGGGTACTAGAAATTTTTATTGCGTTACCTTTGTTATGAAGACATGTTGCAGGGTTGACAATAAAGTGGGTTGTGAAACGGAATCGATACCACCGATGCCTAAACGACCACCCGCACCGTAACCTGAGAATCATAAAAACCGGTATTAGACATAACCAAACCGAGGGTGTAGCCGTATCTTCAACAGTGGGTACACATTGGTTGAATGACGCTGGGCGCATACTGAGATGCAGCCAAATGTCAGCGCAACGGAGCACAGAGCAGTTTGTTTGATTATGGATTGAGTATACCTTTATTGCACGTGTGACCTGGGACAATTTTGACGATAAAGACTCGTAATCAAACCAATAGCTGAAAATATTTTCTCGAGTTGAGAATTGGGTATTTGCCTGTATTCAAAACAAATTATCCAAGACTAACCAATGTATAAAACATCTAAAAAAAAAGGGGGAAACCAGGATTATTTCATTAAATTTATCCTTTAATGACCAATCTAACCATAAAGAGTATGCTATATAATTATGACGTCACATGCTTGTATTTCATACAAAACTCTATATAAACCTATCGTTTTGACATTTCATAAAAAGTTGCTGATTTGAATGTCAGTCAAATACCCTATTTACTTTGGACAGTTCTCTGTTTAGTTAGTTAGTTAGTTCTTTAGTTCGTGCTGATAATGAATGGAATTAAATATGGCGGTTCATCGGTCCATATATTCGGTTCATATCGACGCGTGTGAGTATAGACAGCGATAGCTATGCGAATGAGAGGTGAATAGAGGGTGTTCCCTCTATGTAGCCATCATGCCATTTATCTCATTATTATATTATCTCATGGGAGCCTTAAGTACCGAGAACTACAGTATACTATAAATAACATACCAGTAGCATACACCTTCCCGTCAGGCGTGACAGCGAATAAGGTCTGTTCTCCACCTACTAGCTGCACGGGGTTAAGTGCGGCGAGCGCGTGGCACGGCGTCGGCGCCCGAACCTTGGCGCCGTCCACCCCGCCCAGCTGCCCGCGGTGGTTGTGACCCCAGCCGTATACCGCGCAACCTCTAGCGCCCCCACCCCACCAACCGCACCAGTCTTCTGGCCGCCTGGTGTAATATAGAGAGTTGATAGTAAAAGTTAGTTATATCGGGTGATTATTTTCAGATAGTTTCAATTTGAAAACCTATGTTGGGTTTGTCAAGCTGAATAATTTAAATTATGCGTCAAACTCTGCCTCGAAAAAAAATTTAATTGATCGAAGATTTAACCTTCATCAATTAAAATGTATACAAAAAGTTTTTTAACTTGACTAACCCAACATAGGTTTCGAAAAGAAGCCCTCTCTAAATATCCACCCAGTATAATGAAACCATTAACAAATCAATTTTTATATGATTGGAACGTATATTGGTAATTACTGATAGTATGTAAAATAATTTACGCTTCACAAATGCTGTAGAAACTACAAAATCTTAACGACACAATACAAGCCGAATTCGATTCTTTGAAAGATTATAAATGGGTCGTATTTTTACGACGTAGGGTATATTATGGTTTTCTTTTCCGATCTCCAAGATGATTATTTTCCTGACTTAAATATATTTAAAGTATTCCTTTACCAGTGATTCTACTAGTTTTACCAATATTCTACCCATACATTTATTTAAACCTATAAACTATTACATAGGTATTTGAAAAAAAGATAGTTGATTTCTCTTTCATTATGACATTCCATTATAAGGCAAACACCTCAGCCTTTTACCAGTGGGATCATTAAACACTGCTTTCTAAAAGTAATTACATTGAACCTAAAAATACCTACAATTTAACAACAGTAATATACATACTTGTTAACCCAATGCAGCAACTGCTCATCATGCTGTCTGGTGAACCTATTATTATCCTCCCACAGATAATACGCGTCTCTGCCTACGTCATCGACGTTGTACACGCCAAGGTCAGCGAGCCGCTTGCGTACGTCCGCGAGGAAGGGCATGGGCATCGGTACGCGACGTAACAATGCGCTCGCAGTGCGTACACATAGACAGTACCGTTTGAACCACATCCATCGGACAGAGTCCGGCCCGCTGCATACTCGCGAGTCCATGCGAAGACCGCACGCTAGCCATGCTAGCTCCTGTAGAATATATTATCATGTAAAGGACATTTCATACACTTCAAAATTTGCCACATTGCCGAAAAGTCAAAGGTTGTGCGGTAGTAATACTAACTTTTAGATAGTGCGTGTGCAGTAAATGTGTGCCGGTCCGTAGGGCGGGCTCCTCGAGTTCGTACTGCGTCTGCAGCAGCTGCGGCAGGTGGCACAGAGCGGGCGGCGTGGCCGCGGCCGCCTCCCCGCACCCGCTGCCGCCGCACACTACGCCCCGGAGGCGACGTACGCACCATACGCGAGCTCGCCATGCTAAATAAATAAACAGTTTTTACTTTTTATTTATTTTGTAAATGACATCGAATTTGGATTTAATAAAATGTAATAAACACAATACGATTTTTATGATAGGACGCTATTTACCTCATAACAATAAATTTATTTTTCACTAGCTTAAGCCCCGCAGCTTCACCCGGGTTCCCGAGGCATTTTGTATTTTCTCTTCAATTCGAACCAGTAGGTTCAACCAAACAAACTCTTCAGCTTTATAATATTAGTATAGATGATACAGCCATTTATCACCTGAAGAGATCGTTTACGATGAACTAAAAAGAATTAAAGCAACCTAAATTAAATACTCGTTCCACTTACATAGAGTAGTCATTTGTGAACATATCGCCAACGCTTGGGCCAACCTTGGAGCCAATTGGTGGTCTTTCGATATAGCTGCCAACAGAGGACCGTCTAGCAATCGCCATGCTAAGTCTACTGACGGACAGGAGAGAACATAGCGATCTGATCCAACTTCCTAAGAAACAATTGAAATGAAGTTTTAATGCCAATGTAGAAGACACTTGCACCCAAATTTTGTTAAAAATAGCAAAAGTTATACTAATAAGTGAACTTACTGTTGCAGTAAGCGTTGGCACTACAGGGTGCACTGTGAACCTCCAGCCCCAACCGTTGACCGAGCCGTCGCTTGTGAATCTCCATCGTAACTCATCTCCTATTATCCAAAAAAAAATATGCTTATTATGCCATAATAAAGGACATAATAACACGCATTCTGTGAATAAATGGCTACCTATTACAGTAAAAATAAGAGATAAAAAAGAAAGGTCCCAAACAACGCGGAAGCTACTTTACAGAAGGCAATTTTTTTTTTTATGAGAAAACCGACTATGTGTTACAATTTTTTTAATAAAGGCTACTAATTGGTCGAAATACTTGAATTTGATAGCGCGGGTAAAATCCGCATTTGATGGCATTAAAATGTCCAAACCGTAAAATTTCGACTAAAGTGGTGTTGTTACCGACGATATTGACGGGCCGGTTGGCGAGGTTGGTAAAATACCCTATCTATCACGCCGCAGGTCGTGGGTTCGAGTCCCACTCAGGACAAACATTTGGGTGCATGAACATGTCTGTTTGTCCTGTGTCTGGGTGTAATTATCTATATATGTATGTATTTACAAAAGAAAATTATCTGGCTTCCATAGTACAAGCTCTGCTTAGTTTGGGGTCAGATGGCCGTGTGTGAGGAATAATGTCCTAGAATATTTATTTATTATTTATTTATATTTATATGGAGTCTTATTTCGGTATAACGTTACCGTTGATGACGATCTCCTGCAGCCAGTCGGCGGGCTCCCGGCCGGAGCGCGTGGCGAGCACTCGGCCCGAGCTGTCCGACACCGTGAGCGGGTCGTTGCGGCGCTCCGTCGAGCATCCGTGCTCGAACACCACGCGCAGGGACGACGCGCCCGGGATCTTCACCACGCCTGTGCCCATTCACATGTTTGATGTTTTGTTTTAATCAAACAAATAGGATAACCGAGTGTCTTATTCTAAATCATCAATATGAACAACTTTCATTAAGGTTAGTTAGTGCCATAAATCATTGAAATCGCAAAAAAAAACTTTAATACGTTTTGATCGAGCAAGTTTAAACTTTGGAATGAAAACTGTGAATTAAAAAAGCATTGCTGGTGATTTACAAATAATGCTGTAAACTAACCGAATGGAACAAATTCATTCAATGCGTGAGAAGTATCAATTGTGACTTGTTGTATCAATACGCGGGTCGTTTTAGAGTGGTAAGAAGGTCAGGCGGCCGCATCATTCGTTGTTTAAAAAGTTAAGAATTTCCAACGAAAATTGGCAAAGGATTAATTGTCGTAGTAAAAGACTATCTCCGGCGTCTCTTATTCCAACTCGCACACGCATACTTCTACTGTCATTCCTGCTGGCTTACTCGCGCATAGTACTGAATCTGTATGATATATGAGTTATATGACATACCTGCTATATCAGTGTCATCGGTGTATGGATGCGGACTGTCCACAGTGACGGGTTGCGGCGGCGATCGCCCGCCTCCAGCCGCCGCCTCTTCTAGCTCGCACACGCATACTTCTACCACCATGTCCGCTACGGCTGGCTTACTTGCGCATAGTGCTGTTGAAAATTTAAAGATTGGACCTACTATTTCCGAGCAGTATACTGGAATACTCTCCTAAGTTTTCATTTTAATCAACATCAAAAAAAGGAAGGCGTAGAAATGTTATATTTAAACGATACATCGCCTAAAATGTTCAAGCTTGTCCAAATGTCTTTTCAGTATAGTTTGGAAGTCTCCACTACTGATTGACATAGTTCTGGTGGATGTGCAATTTTTATCACATCAAATATCTTCGGATAGTTTCTTTATCGATGAGGAAAATAAGAACAATAATTCTTACCCATAAGAACATCGGTAATTATTTTAACAGCATTATAGGCATCGGGTATTCTTCCAGCGGCTGCTAACTTCAGCAAATCAACTAGCGCTCTTGCATCAGATTCGCCTAGTTGGGATGTAAAGTCGTCAAGCGCCATCTGAAAGTACGTCTTATATGTCAATATCGTTTAAAAGGTACTACATTATATTTTATCAACGAGGAATAATACTTTGGTAAGCAAATATCGATCTAAACATACCTTAGGTGCATCGGCTTGCTGAACTGTCATAGTCGCTGCAGCGACAGAAACTGCACTCGACGACATGACAGCTGAATGTCGAGAGGATATGGATCCGCTTAGAGGACTGCTTGCACCACTCTGAAGAGATATTCAATTACTTTAGTCTTAAAATTTTGCTGAATAAAAATTGGTGAGAAATGGTGATTTACTTTCGTTGGAGAAAAAAAACAGTGATATTGCTTGTTCTTGGTGGAGTCTCCACTAGTTGTCTGCGTTCCTAGTCCTTACATATCCCAATAAACAGTATAAAACTTCTGTCAAGCTTCATCATCCTTATCCGATACGCCCATTAACTGTGGTCGGTGAAGAACAGGTATGTAGCAGGTATTTGCTTCTGGTGTTTTTATATCACTATAAAGTTACTCACAGGTAGAGTAGCCCTATCAGCCGGTGCCTCTCCACCGCCAGTTCGAGCATCTGCCTCTGCGTCTTCGTCTTCCGTGTCGATGCCCACAGTAACCGGTGCCGCAGCAGAACAAGCCTCACGGGCGCGAAGAGCCTCCACTAGCAGTGTACGCGCCTGGGTTACATAAACATATGGGAATTAAATTTTAAAGTTTATTAGAAATATAAAATGTTTTTAAGCTATTGTATAGCTTTTATCGCGGGCTTCGGGCTTTGAGCGCGGCGACCGAATCAAGAAATTTCGTAACGAAAAAACCTAACACCTCCCACGCTGTTTGTGAGAAAGTATAAAGGTGTATAGCATCTATAAATATCAAAGAAAAAACTTGAATTACTATAAAAAAAAAAAATATTATAATTGCATAAGTTGATAAAAAATGCTATGCAATAGCTTTACCGCGGCAATCCCCGAGTGCCACAGGTTTTTTTTTTTTTATTATGGATCAAAATGAAATAAAATTTACCTGTGTAATATGTAAAGCCAGTAAAAGTAAAGACAGTGCATGTTGCACTGCCACAGGTGGTTCTAGGGCTAACGCTGCGGCAGCTAGTGATGCTCGCGGTTCTTGCGGTTCTTCTACTACACTCTCTTCAGCATACAGACCTTCAAAATAATTGATATTTTTAGGATTTTTCCAAATTTTTCACATTATTTGTTTTTATTATTATTTTCAGCTACGGAAATAATTTTACTGCGTCACTCACCTAGACTATGAGCTCCCAAAGGATCCTTCAGACACGGGAAGGACAGCGGTGCTACGTGTAACGTAATAGTCTCAGGCTGTAACGCAGTTTGTCGTAGCGACCATGCGGCGGAGTGTGATGACCCAGCGGCCACGCGTTGAACGCTTTCCACTCCGGCCACTAAAGCTGGTCGACGATTTACGCAGGTGGTACCGTTGCCTTGTTGACCGTGGTCGTTGTCACCCCATGCCCAGACCTAGGAATAATCATGATTCGATTTTCATGGGCCAAAAAGGTTGAAGATATTCGATTGCCGCTTGTCAGTCGTGATACAAGATTTGCTCATAACCAGATCAGATTATTTAATGCACTTTTATATTCAATAATAACACAATCCAAAAAATATATATAAAGTACAATCCTCCCAAAAAAGTCATAGTATTTTTGTGTATCGGTTACATTACTTTTTATTGTTGTTATATCTCTACTCACCTGGAGATCACTAGTAACAGCAAGACAATGCAACGCACCGACCGCCACATGAATTACGCGGCGACCACGTAAAGCTTCGACAAGAGTCGGTCGACGAACGTGCGCGTCACAACCATGCCCCAAACGGAAATAGTCTCCTTTGCCCCATGTCCAAACCTACAATATAGTTTCAGGGTAAAAAATCCATATACGTACGTACATAACTTGGTTAGAGAAGAATAATAAATGAGTATTACACGCTCGCATGACGGCGGTCACCGCATCTGTGCGAGTGTGATGGCAATATATTCGTGTGCGAGCGACAGGGACAAGTATTGACTGATCATCGTACAAAATTTCACCTGCTACGTGAATGCACTTTAGAAAATATCACAAACCAGCAACAACTGGTCATTAATATCACAAATGTTAAAAATAATTTGGGCCAAATAAATAGATTTGCATAAGATGTCATTGATATCGTAAGCATACCTCTCCATCTCGTGTTAAAGCCAGACTAAACTGAGCTCCACAATCAACTTGAACAACTCCAAGTGTATTCAATCTTTCCACATTCATTGGTACGGCGCAACCATCTGATCCTCCACGACCTAAATAAAAATTATATAAATAAAGTATTTTTTAGAAATGATATTGTTTGATCTATTTTGTTGAATTCGTACCTAATTTACCAAAATCTCCATCGCCCCAAGAAAATACTTTTCCACATGCAGTTAGCGCTAAAGTTTGAGCGTCACGTGATCCGCATGCCACTTGTATCACTCTAAAACTTGATAGGTATTCCACCTGAAAGTAAGCACTTAGTTAATTTACCATTCCCCGTTGTTTTTATGGAAATTATAGCGAGCTCTAAAATTACAAAGAAATTTCAACCATGCAAAGAAAAAAGACACAGAGTAACTACAAAAGCACAACTTAGTTTCGGAAAATAGTAAATACACCGAATGTTATCACGAATTTTCAATAAATATCAATAAAGCGTAAATCAAATAAAATCAGATAAAATTGCCTCATTATAAGCAAGTATTTATCTATGGGCATAAAAAATATTATAGATCAGTTTCTTACCATTTTAGGTATCAGGTGCGTAGTATCATTACCATGACCAAGTCTCCCGTACTCTCCCATGCCCCAAGCATAGAGATGTCCTCTAGCGGTCACGCACGCACTATGAGCGGATCCGCACGCAATACCTACGACGCGTTCACTTGAGAGGGATTCTATGAGGCGCGGTATTTCTAGCGTTTGTCTATTTCCGTGACCTAGCTTGCCGTCTTCGCCTTCACCCCAAGAGTATACCTGAAATAATGATGAAAGCTTTTCAGTTGTTGAACTGAAAAAACTAGCATACAGTACAATTCGAAAGAATAACAAATAGGAAGTATTGTGCCACGTAGGTCATGAAATCCGCGCTTGATCGAAGGGTTTGTTAGATCAGTTCGACTGAGATTTATTGATTGAAATTGACAGAGTGTAGGCACACACATTCACCATACATGTAACCACAGATACAGTATTTAGGGTATTAAATACAAAACATAGTACTTCATAAGTCATCATACCTTCCCATCAGCAGTGAGCGCGAGTGCGTGCTTCCCGCCCGAGTGTACGGCGATGCGTCGTACGAGCACGTGCGCGAGGTACGGGTTAGCGCGCGGCGTGGACACATTGTTACTGTGACCTAAGCCTAGGCGGCCGTTTGTACCTTCCCCACATGCGTATAACTGTAGATAATAGAACAATTTTATTTTGTTGAATTGAGGTTGCAAAGGTGCCGAATGCAACAACAGAGACACTTAAAATTCTACCCGAAAGGGATTGGAGAGGCATAGAACTATGATTCCACTTAACATAACTACTATATAGGGTAAACTACCCAATCATTGGCACCTTAAGACTTGGCTCCTTCTAATTCCAAAATTAAATTTCCATAAAATCACATTTATAAGTGCTAGCATACAAAAAATGCTAGCAGCATACAAAAAATGCGATAATATTAAGAAAATATTTCAATCTTTGGTTTTATAGCAATTTTCATCTAATTAAATAGTAATAATTATATTAATTTTCTAAAATTCTGAGTCTATGAAAAATCCTATTATTGGCACTTACTTGTCCAATTATTGGCATACCAAAACGAAGACCTACTTTAACTTGTTTTAGTAGATTGAACATCATAAATTTTAAAAAATCAGGAAGTTAAACCAAAAATTAAATTTCTTATTTTATTAACGTGTCCAGTTTCAATATTTATTTCAAAAATAGACATTATTTTTACTCTTTGTAAACATTTTTTCTTAACATTCTATTTTACTTTCATCTTATCTTTTTTTTATACTTTTGAGATCACTCTCTTTATGCGGAATAGTAAGGTAGCGCGGGGCGCTTGATACTGTTTTGCAGCTTGCTTATTGGCCATACCATTTTTAATCGCACTTAGTGCCGCACGTATTGTTTCTTCAGTAAACAGGATGATTTTTTAGTCGTTGGCAATACTTGCAGGGGTGAAAGCACTGCCAATTTTCACTATGGGACCAACTCAGGTTTCGCGTAAAATAAATAAAACAGTTGGTTCATATAATTTGGTCAAGTAGGTATTGAACTTTTGTATGGAACAGTTGATATTTTTTTCGTGATTTCACAGTTATTGCCATAGTAAAAGTGGTTCATATTGATGAGTACTTCCACCACTGCGAGTATTGCCAGCGAAAATAAAATCACCCAGTATGTTTCGTTTTTAGGTTTCCGTACCAAAAAGGGATCAAAGGAACCCTTATAGGATCACATCATACTCCATCCGTCTATCTGTCTGTCTGTCAAGACCTTTTTCTCAAGAATGCGTGGAGGTATCAAGTTGAAATTAATATCAAATACTTAAGTCTGCAATCCCTCGGAGCTGTAAAAAAATCAAACTTCTAAGTCAACACAATCAAAAGATACGGCCGTTTATACAGCATATTGACACTCTCAAGGAAACCAAAACCTATACGGTACTTCCCGTTGACCTAAAATCGTGAAATTTGGTAGAAGCAATGTAAAAGAAACAAAAAAAAATGCGTTTATAAACTTATTTGCAATTGGTAAACTGACCGCGGCCTATGTCAATGTATGAAGACAACAGTTTTCAAACGACAAAGTTAAGTTCGTCCCTAAATCCATAAGTAAATCGTTAAGATTCCCGTGATGCTCGAACTATTTACATACCTACAAGTTTGTACGAAACCCTCGGTGCGCTAGTCTGACTCGCGTATGTCCGCCTTAAAGCATTTGCCGATGCTAACAAACTCCTCCCAGACGAGCAATTTGGGTTCCGACCCAAACACTCGTGTGTTCATCAAGTCCATAGAATTGTTGAACACATCTCCACAAGTTACCAGAGAGGTCACATGACAGGCGCCCTTTTCTTCGATGTCGCAAAGGCATTCGACAAGGTGTGGCACACAGGCTTGATCTACAAGCTTTACACCCTAGGTGTGCCACCGAGACTCGTGACCATCTTACGAGACTTTCTGTCGAATCGCCTCTTTCGATATCGGGTCGAAGGCGTCCTGTCCTCACCACACCCCATTAGTGCCGGTGTCCCGCAGGGCTCGGTACTATCTCCCTTGCTCTTCACGCTCTACACGAGCGACATCCCTAGAGTCAGGAATACGCAGTTCGCTCTCTTTGCAGACGACACTGCCGTATATTGCTCAGGCAAAAGCCCGCCCGCGATCTCTAAGAAACTCCAGACCGCAGCCAACGCCCTAGGCGCATGGTTCCGGAAATGGAGAATAGAGATCAACCCCTCCAAGAGTCAGGCGGTTCTCTTTTATAGAACCGACCGAAAAAGACGTCCCCCCATCCCCGACCCAGTCACACTAT
The DNA here is from genome assembly GCA_951216915.1 of Tetheella fluctuosa. Taxonomy (NCBI): domain Eukaryota; kingdom Metazoa; phylum Arthropoda; class Insecta; order Lepidoptera; family Drepanidae; genus Tetheella; species Tetheella fluctuosa. The sequence continues at coordinate 11,453,837 of OX578216.1, read as the reverse complement.
TCGGCGAGCCGATCCCTTGGGAGAGGCAAGCCAAATATCTCGGTGTGACCCTCGATGATCGCCTATCCTTCGCTGCACACATAAGGGCGGTTCGCGCGCGCGCCGCCTTTGTGGCAGGACGACTCCACTGCATGATCAACGCCCGGTCTAAACTTGCCCTAAAAAGCAAGGTTAGACTCTATACCGCGTGTATCCGTCCAGTCATGACGTATGCGAGCACCGTGTTCGCTCACGCTGCTCCCAAACATCTCCACACCCTTCAGGTGATTCAAAACCGTTTCATGCGCAAAGCCACGGGCGCCCCGTGGTACATGCGCAATGAAAACCTCCACCTTGACTTAGGTCTCCCTACAATCAAACAATTTATAAAACGCGCCTCGCGCCGATATTTTGATACCGCAGCGCACCACGCGAATCCCCTGATAGTCAACACTATCACATACACCCCGTCCCTTATTTCCCGCATCCGTAGGCCTAGGCTCGCCCTCAGCGAACCAGACGATGCCATTACCCTAGCGCAGATCGAGGCCGAAGAAGCCCGCAAACAAATACAGATGCGAAATCGTCAACCTAGATTTCGTCCTCGCCGGCGAGGACCGTCGCGACGTCCTTCCCAGTCTCGTCCCGATTAAGCGGCCCGAGCTGCATATTAGCAATCCGACCGATCCCCAAATAATTATATTTGCATGCTAAGCCCTCCCTCAGTCCCCAGGCAACGTCCTGAGCCGAGGTCGAGCCCCACAGGGGGCACCCTCAGGCTACCGTTGCCCAAAATTTATTTAGTTTTAGTTTTAATTTTAAGTAGCGGTTGAGAGCCCTCAGCGCTCACCGCAAAAGTCCGCGTAACGGTGGAAGAAGGTCCCCTGGACCCACCACCTTCCTGTTCCAGTCAAAAAAAAAAAAAAAAGTCTGACTCGCACTTGGCCGGTTTTTTTTATATTTAGGTACTTTATCTTTTGGTTTCTTTATCTTAATTTCTTTTTTGATTCGGGACTTCATTTCTTTTTAAAATAGAAACTCATTATTGGCTATCAAAATACCCCTATTATGGGCACTACTGCAAAAAATGGTTTTCGCTTTTGGCACTATGGGCCAACATTTGGAAAATGTCATTAAAAGTTAAGACATTATTTAACCAATATTTACTTAAAATTCTAATATTGACACTAATGCCAATAATAGAATTTGAGATGAATTCCTGTTCCAAATGTTGGCACCACAATTAAATCAAATATAAATATGATATTTAAGAAAGAATCATTAACCTACGGCCTAAAAGTATAAATATGTGTGACACATTTACTTTGACACTATCAGTTACTCAAATAACTAAGATATAACACGATTAGTAAAGTTCGCCAAATGACGAGCTCAAAATGTAGATTATTGTCACTAAATCGTCATATTGTTTTGTGGTGTATTGCTACCATCTATTGACAGGAAAGATTTACTATTTTTTAATTTAAACCCTGGCTACCTTACATAACCCGTAGATTCCTTGTTTTATCAATTTAAACTCAAAAGTGCCAATAACTGGAAGATGCCAATGATAGGTAGGCTTACCCTACAAAGAGATAAGTTGTTTTTTGTGTCGTTACCGCGAATTGATAAGTAGAATAATTATAAACTTACTTTTCCATCATGAGAAACTATGAAAAGCGTCTTAGATCCACCGGCTATGTGGACCGGCCGTAACGCACTAAGACTAGGGGAGAATACTGGCACTTTCACTTTGGAGCCTTTAACACCACCGAGTTGATCCTTGTCGTTCAGACCCCACACGTATACCTACATTCAAAAGTGAAATTTAGGTCACATATTTAGAGTTGATATTTGAATGAGATTTGTTCACCTACTTTAGGGCAGTCACTGGGTAATGTAGGTGGGTTATTATCAGCTGATATTGCGCTAGAAGGGGGATCGTCTTTTTCCATCCAATCTTCGGCTACGAAATTCATACTCTGAAACAAAAATTACATCGTGTTAGCGATGTGATTTGAACGTGTTTTAACAAGTAATAATGTAAAAGAGTACATACTGCTAACATATCTGTGTACAGCGGATTGGGTCTGAAGCCTGTTATGTAGAGACCGTGTATCCGGCAATTGGCGTTTACATTTTGATTTTGTTTTATTCCAATTTCTATGCATGGATAATACTGGAAAAGGAAAACAAATTATTGACATATTGATATCATTGACGTCAATAACTAAACGTATTTAGTGTCACTTTGATCATTTAGGTCCCTTATAAAAATTTCAACCCATTTTGTATAACTTTCAAACAATTTAATCGATTGACTGTGTCGGCAAATTACTTTGGTGTATCCAATGCCGATTTGTAGTTGCGGGATAATAAAGTCCACGACAAATGGACTAATTTGTCAACTTACCCACGTTCCCGAGGGATCTTTTGTTTTCCCTGGATAAAAACTATCCTATATGTTAAATCCAGAATATTATTAAATTCTACCTGTGTGCCGAATTTTATCCAAATCCCGTCACGGAGTTGAGTGGTACCAAATATCCGAACACTTCCTTACTACATTTCCGAACTTTCACATTTATATTATAAAAAAAATATATTAATGGGATACTTGCTACCTGTTTACAATCAGACAACAACTGTATCTGAGCTAGACGGCTAGTCTGGCGACCTTCATTAGCCGGCGTGGGCGCAAACGGTACTGCGGTTACAGGCGCAAGGGCCGACTCATCAAAGCTAGTGCCTGCGCGAATAGCTAATGCGGTCGGCCCGTGAATACCGCTCGGTACACCCAACCCTAGTCGACGGATGCGGACGCCACAGCGCATTTCTATGCGGATCCAGTGCTGTATCACAGAACAAGTGATGATTATACTCACCATTGTCACTTTTTCATATCATATTATGCAATTTAAGGCATATAAGCAGGTTATTTTCTTGCCAAGTCAAAGACTAAAAGTAACAAAAGCTACTTATTTCTATGGAAAAAAAATGGTAGGTTAAAAATTTTGGAGTCTTTCGCTTTCAGTTTTCATTGCAAAATTTATGAGATATTATGTTAGTTTCTTACTTGTCCAGTTCCACTAGAACTTTGCCAATAAGTATGCGGTTGTGAGTCCAGCAAGCGTCTAGCGCCGGCGCCGGGTCGACACGAAGACACCCGAATTGCCCGAACTGCACCGCGCCATCCCACCGGAGTACCTCCCGCACTCTCACTCCATTCCGCTGAACAATACAAAAATTACAGGATTTAGAATTCAAGTATCACTATCTGTTGATTGCATTTAATTGTCACACATTAGGAAGTCGTAAGAGAAAGATGCGACTAAATGGGCGTCAACACAGCACTTCTTTCAAAGCTAAGTAAGTGTGACACTTCTCTCACTCTTCTTCTCTTCCTGGTTTTTTTTTATTTTTTACTTTGTATAGGCTTGTGTTTGACCACAATCTCACTATGGTAGGTGATGATGTGGCCGAAGGTGGTAAGCACACAAAGCCTAGAAGGATCTGGCTCTCAAGTGCAGCTGCCGGAACACACCAATAGGTGTTTGGCGACAGATTTTCAACTTGAGGGTGGTAGCCAGCCAGGCGGGTACTACAAAGTACCCTACCACCGTGCTATGGTTTCCTCACGATGTTTTCCTTCACCGAAAGCTCAAGCTCATTGTAGGATTCAAACCCACGACCTTCGCCGCGGCGTCCGACGTCACTGGTAGTGACGTCTGAGCTATCATCGGCTCGAATGAAGCAATCCCATTAGCGGGCAAAAACACATTCTTTGCTACGCATTTCAGGTGGAATGGTATCTTAGACCAACAATATAATATTAATATAATACAAATACTTACATCGCTCAGTTACAAGTTCCATTTCACTAACTTGTCCGGTCCAACCCGGTTGCTGAGGAAAATCTACCGTCAAATCACGTCCACTGATGGATATTGCTGGAAAATAAAATATATAAAATCTCTGAATAACTCAATAGAACCTAAAAGTCTGATCTGAATCTGAATAACTCACAAGTAACAAGCCCTATGCTGGTATGGTCGATGCAGCCCCACTTATATCTTGGTTGTGTGACGGCTGATCGGACGCGCACTTTGTCACCCACCGTGAAGGGGGGCAAGCCTGACACCACTTCTGCGTGTACCGCACGTACGCCTGACACTCGGCCTAGGCCGCGCCATTCCACCTAGAAAACGCGTTACAGAGGAGTCAGGCAAAAAAAGGATGTATATAAATTATAAATTTTGTATTGAAACTAAAATTAAAGATCATTTCCGATGTTTCAAAAAAGGTTGTGGGTTGTGAAAATATTGTTTAATGAATTGCATTTTTTTTGTTCTATTTTAAATCTATACATTACAACGTCCTTACATGTAAAACTACATTCTGCTTTTTATCTCGCTCTACTTTTTGTACTTGTCCGACATCTCCTAAAGCGACCTGAAAATATTAACAGATTTTAAGAAGTATTTGAAATATGATCATCAACAATAATACTAACAACAATATCAAGTCTTAATACTCACACTCTCGTAAGCTTTACAACACCGTACAGTCATTCCAGGAGCTATGACTTCAGATAAATACTGAGAGTATTCTTCTTCAGAAGAGAAACAACTTCGCCATCTGTATGGAATATGTCTTTTATCTGGTTTGGTCTTTGGTGGTTTAGTTTTATACACTCTATCATTCATTCCTTGTAGGGGAAGCTCCAATAAATACGATACTAAAGCTTCCGCTGATGGTAGACTGGTACCACCTGGAAAATTTACCATTATTATTATTAAACCCCGACCGCTTAACTGATACCTTTCCTAAGGAAGGTGCGCGGTGCGGGAGGGTGACAGTCGTCACAAGTTGACGTGTCAGTGAGCTCTCTCGTCACGTCACCATCAGGAATAGTGATTTGGCCAAATACTAGGCGATTCGGCTGAGAACGCGATCGAATATTCAGTATTCGGCCATTATTAAGTATTGAATTTATATAATAACTACTGATTATTTGCTTTATGTATTCATGATACGGCCGAATATCGAATACCAAGAAAAATGGTCGAATATATCGAATAGTAGCCGAATATTCATTGTATCTCTAATTAATATGCCATCAGGACAAAAATCTAATGTAATTACCTAAAGCCTGAATAGCTGTGTAAACAGTATGTCGTGAAAATCCCATTTCCATAACTTGCCGTACTTGAATGGAGTTTGCCCACATATTTAGTTCTTTTCGAGCTGGAAGAAATTGAATGTCAGTGTAAAAATAACATTTTGCGACAATTATTAAGATTCAATTTATGTTAACTCACTTAAAGATGCACTACTTGTTGAAGGACCCCTATACAGTTGAAGTACGTTGTTTTTGTCTATTACTGGCAATTCTGGAGGCGATTCGTAATCCCTCTCTTTTCCTGAGAATTTAAAAAATTAACCTTGAATATTTTACGCCAATTTACTCGTATATACATGAAATCGTCTCCGTGGCTTAGATATTTTACTGGGTCTTTGGAATCCAATGCTGAACAATTTGAAATATTTATATGAAGGCCTGAAAAAGTAAATGGTCAAAGATCATAGTCACGTTAGAACCTTATTATCTGGATAGTACACAAAACAGGGACATTCCAAGATAATTAAAGAAAGAGACATTTATCAAGTTTACAAGAAAATATTGTTGGAAGATGTTTATTGATGCTACCATTGACATGAGCGGCTAACTGTTGTACAATGGTGAGTGCGGCAGCGGCTAGTTCCCGCGGAGAGTGCGCAGCGGCTAGCGGGCTCGGCCGCGTCGCTAGAGCCAGCATCCGACGTAGTAGCGTGCCTTCTGTGCCCAATGTTGTACTGCGATCAAGTGTACCTAGTATTGAACAGATTTATTGTAGTCCATCAAAAACAATTCTACTAATATTATAAACACAAATTAATATTATAATAGCGAAAGTTTGTATGTGTGTTTGTTATCACTCAGCTTCGTGACGGTCGAACGGGTTTCGATGAAATTTGACACACTGATAGAATATGTTCTAGATTAACACAGGATACTTTTTTCCCGAGAAAGCATCAGATCCATCGGAACGCGGTTAAAACCACGGGGCGGAAGCTAGTTATATATAAAGGCGTCCTCATTAATATGCCGACCTAAGTTTTAAATGTGCCTCATGCACGTGAGGGGTCTCAATAATTTTAATATTTGTCACAATTTTAATGCGAAATAATAATGACTTACCGAAATGATCAGGTGGCTGCATCAGCACCTTCCTCAACCTCGTACGAGTGGTTAACAAGCCGCGTACGGCGCACAAGGTCAGCAACTCCGTCTGTTGCTTCCTGAGTCCATAGACGTCTACCTCTGCGGGTAAGTAGTGCGGGTGCATGGGCGAGGCCTGCGGGCCGGCGCCGAGCAGCGCGGCGCACACGCGCAGCGCGCACTCGCCGCCGCCGAGCGGCTGGGAGAGACGGTCGCATTCCGCGCTTTGGATGCCACTTAGTTCTGTCTGAATACGGTCAACAACTGGGTTACAGTCGAGTGGCTTCACTGACAGTATTCAAGATATCGAACGACAATTTCTGTCAGGAATCGAAATACTTGTAAAAAGTATTAGCACAAATACACCGAGGTGAAAGAAAACCTCACAGCAAAAAGGTGCATGTACCTATAGATTGGATATTTTTAGCTACGCCTGTTCATCGACAGATTCCTCTTTACTTTGTAGAGCTATAGGGATTGTAAAATTGTATGGTTTTGTGTGTGGATTATAAATTGTATTTTTAGCTATGATCTAATATCTTACCTTAGTTAAAGTGTTATCATCATGTGTTAAAGCAACTTTAGCTCTTGGAGATAATTGGGTAACAATTGCATTACGCGGGGGTATCCCAGCTGACACTTTCTGACCCAATCTTATACGCCATTCAACTCCACCTACTACACCTAATGCACCCGCTGGAAAGGAATATAAGTTTTAACATTACAATTACATACAATTTTGTTTGATACAGATTTATTAATAAATTCTCAATAATAAATACCAATCAAACACGTGTCCAAAGAGGGAGGAGTGGGCTTCATAGTTTGTGTCATCTCTTGACTCGTGTGTGGCCACCAATGCCAGTCGTTTGTTACCTAAAAAAAGAATTGCATCATTTAAATATTCTTGCAGGGTTATATAACTGAACGTCTCATATATTTATGGCAGGTTTGACGATTGTCTACTACATACGCTTCAACATATATTTATACAGTAGGCCAAGAAAATTGGCCTATTTGATTGGTGACCCATCAACTCTCTGGTTAAGAGCTAGAAGATATATGCTTCTCCGCCTAGGTTAATCATCCCTAGACTGAATAAACCGATGAAAAGAGCCTGGCAATACCTGAAATGCATCAGGTAATCGCATATCTGTCCTCTAGCATGAGCGCGCCATCTGTCGAAGAACAAACGTGTGACGGTATACATACCTGCTGCGCCGCCAGCTGTAGTTTGTCCAGTAGGAGTGCGGTGATGGGCGTATGCCACTGCGGCGCCGCGTGCAGCTGCCGCACGAGCTGCACGAGCGCGGCGCACGTGGCGCCCGTGTAGCTCGCAGTAGCCGCTGCGCGCCATCTGTTGTCTAGCATACAAACGTAGATAACAAAATGTTCAATAGGCGGGCCTTAATAATAGTCAACTCTACTAGGCAACTTTTAATCGTACATATATTTAACAATAGCACAGGAATATCAGTGGAACTGAGATAATGATGCTGCAACGATGGATGCTAAAGTATCCATGGTCAATATGGCCGATTTATGGTCGTCTCGGTTGTCGAGTTATCTCTAACGAATTAGAAAAAACTAAGATAGCTTAGTCAGATGGCATCTGAATCTTTCAATTGATCCTTCAATCGGTCAATCGATTACTAGCGGGCGCTTCCAGGCTTTTCGATACCATATAGGTAATTAGCTCAAGTAAAGTTTTGTTTACTACAAATAAATACAAAGTTAGAAGATGCAACATCCACATGTGATATACACATACATACATACAGTACTCTTTCAACTTATTCCAGGAATCATTAGTATTTACTCACCAACTTCCTCTTCATCGTCATTAGCCAACAATGCGAGGTGATTGAGTCGTAACGCTGGGTCCCATGGATGGGTTTCAAGCCACATTCGACCAATCAAAACTAGTAACTGAGCTCCGACCGTTCTTCGCCAATCCGGTGGACCATTATGTTCTACTAATACTCGACGAAGGAGCCAGAGGGCTTGAATCTATTAAGCGTACACTTTGTTATTGCTTCGAAGAAACATTAAGGTTGAGGAAATGTAAATAGCAATAGGAGTAAAATATATTTGATGGATGATAATTGAAAAAATAAAAGTTACTAGTTAGCAACAAACAGTGTGACAGGTCATCGACAGTACAAATTTAGCTATTTAAGTTAAATTAATTGCAAATACATACTTGTAAATGAATAAAATCTTCAGTGACAAGCTTGTCAGTCGCCGAGATAATACTGTAGCATAGTTCAAACCACGTATCTGTGCATAGAGACACTCGCATTTCGGTGCTTTGAGCACTCGCTGTAACAAATAATGTTTTATGGTGAAAATATTATCACACTTTTCTACAGGTAAATAATATTTCATCTAGTTCCATACCTCTAACCAACGCAAGTGCAGTATGATAATGCGCAGAGAAAGCAGTAGGCGGTTGTAAAGAGTGCGTATGCGCTAATGTAAGTAGTCGTCTTTGCAATGCAGCGACATTGCGTCTCGCCACCGCACCTGGAACGTACGGTCCGCCCACTCCTGCGCATATAACTCGTATGGCCCCCGTACATGCTGCCCGTACTTCGCTCACTGGCCAAAATTCTACTATGTTGGGTTCCACTGCAATAATTTTGTAATATTTAATTACATAGTAGAGGAGGGCCAGGGAGGGGGGCCAGGAATTCGAAGTGGTCGATCGAATTTACCAGTTTTGACTTTGAGTTTCTTATTAAACTTTACATTGACTGCTTTTACTTACTTTGGATAGGCTTATATTTGACCATAATCTCACCATGGTAAGTGATGATGGGGCAAAAGGTGGTATGCAAAGCCTAGAGGGGAACTAGCTATCAAGTACAGCTGCCGCAACAAACCGGTAAGTGACGATTTTTCAATCAGGATGGTGGCCAGCCAGGCGGGTACTACAAAGTACCCTACCACCGTACAAACTTAAGTTTTGTTGGAAAAGACAATCATTTCTTTAATCGACCATCTAATTACGCATTTAAATTGTACGTGCTTAGATCCAAAACAGTATTTAAACATGGACTCGACCCAAAGTTTATGTTAAGTTGACAAAATAAAGAGTAATTAATTTATACGCAAAGTGCTTTACCCTGTGGGTGGCTCACATAATATCTTACCAGGCGGAGTCTCTTGTACAGTCTCATCTACAGAAGGCGGCGGTGATGGTGTGCGTGCAAGTTTCAGATCATATTTTCCTTCCTTCCCCATTCGATAGGAATTCGTTCCTCCCGCGTCCCACGCCACGCGAACCCATCCGTCTTCGCCTAACTCACCGATCACGCGACCTTCGCCGCCTGGTACTCCATCCTAATAATTATCAGAAGTGAATTTGGCAATATAATTCATGTTTAATATCACGGAAATCATAAAGTAGTAAAATAAGTAACAGAAGGAACTTATAAATTATTTATCACAAGAGTATATAATTTACTAACTTGGTCCCCCCATTTCCAGTCTTTTCCACGCACAACTCGAGTTCCAATTTTCATCAGAGACGCTAACTCTGGACCTGACAATGACGTTCCTCGGGCCCGAGCGCCTAACCTTTCATCCTCGTAAATAATGAAACAGTCAGCTGTAAAAAGACAAGTAATTAAAAACTTTATTCAATATGCCATAGAACGCAAAATTATATAACTTACATTTAGACTTAAGTCCATTGCACATAAGAGACGACTGTGCTGTGTCGCCTCCGATTTGTTTTAGTAAGGTCAGACATGAACTAAGAGCTCCACCATTGATAATTTGATCCAATTCCGGTCCTTGACATCCATCCATTAGAGCTGTCAGTAAAGTGATTAGGAATCTAAAATACACATGATCATGTAGTTTATACCTATGTCAATAAACATAAAGATCAATTTGCAATGTACAAACCTTGCCCTAGAAGGCCGGGTCAATAACGCGTGCGCACCAAAATTAGCACTCATCTTCAATGGTAAAGGTTGTGTCTGTTCGCCTTCCAGAACTTTTGCTTTTAACTCGATCAGAATAAAATCCATCAATTTTGACCTTTCTAAAAGAATCATGTACTTTGTATATGGTATCACAGATTCAATACCTTTTAAAGGAGGTACTAATGGTATTGTAGGTTTTAAAGGTGCATAAGGAACAGTATCCGCCATCGCAGCTCCTAAAATACCAGTGAGTGCTGCGTATTTTATACTTTCCGACATAGTTTGAGAAGAATGAAGAATGTCATTTATCATGTTATAACCGTTCTTTCTTATTTCTGCCCTTTGCATCTGAAATTAAATCGTAATTTTAGTGTCCTTTGGTCGGATTTTAATATTAAAAACAAGGTGTTAAAATAAATACCTGACAGTACAACGCTCGACGTAAAATGTCAATATCACAAGACCCTTCAGTCATGACAAAGTCGATAATAGATCCAGTCAAATTTTGTTGCTCAGGAGTTACTTCTTCAAGTAACCAGTATAAATCTGGAATCAAATTTTTCGATATTTTTAGCTACAAATAGGGTGTACCAACATAATATGAATCGATGACACAATTTTAGCTTCATAAATTTTTAAACATATTTTTTACCTTTTTCCTCACAAGCTAGCTTCGACACCCACGCATTAACAAACTTATTCCTCTCAGAATTATCATCGTCCTTTTCCTCATCGGCAGTTATCAAGTCATTCTTCAGTTCGTCAGCGAGCAACATCACCTGTTTCTCACTCTCCAAAGATTCTTTAAATATATAATTATCTGTAATAGAACTAAATGAGATCTCGTTTGTAGGAGTCTTATCGTCGTGGTCCTTGTCATGTACGTCATCTTTTTCTAACATTTTATCAGTCCGTGCGCCACGCAAACCATCGTTATTCGTAGCATTTTTCATATTTTTTTCGAGGGGTTTGTCTTTGGTTTTTAATTTCTTTGTATGTTTGTTTCTTATTTGTTTTGTGTTTAGTTCGACGACGTTTGCTACATGCCTTGTATGTTCAACTATAATAGTTGGTGGGTTATCAGTGGGGGTTTTATCCGACTCGCTAGCTATAGATGATTTGATAAGGAGTGCGTCACCTTGCAGGAGACTACCAGTTGATTTGAGCATACTTTTGCTTAAACTGTTTTGTCTGTTTCGGAGATCTTTGGTGGTTTCGAAGCTGCAATAAATTATATTAGTTTAGTTCATCGCATATTGAACCTATTTCCAATCTTGCCTATTAATATGATTGAATCCCAACCTGCATTTACTAAAAGTCGGTGTTTTCGCCATCCGCATTACTTTCTGGAACATTTTCTTGGAATTAGGTGGACGTCGCGACGGTGGCCGTGCGCTTAAAGCTGTAACTGCGGGCGATATCGCTGCTCGTACTTCGTGTAGCAGGAACCGAGCTCTTAGTAGAGGAGCTGCACACACCTGAATGACGTCATAGTAAGTAATGATTCTTTTGTAAATAAGCGGCATTCAAAAGCCATATCATTGTACTCAGAAGAAACAGTTAGACCATAGCCATGATAAAATAAAAAAATACAACAGAATTAAAGCGTACATAAAATCGAATTACGCGGTGCGATTCAACGTACTTCATTCGCCATTTGCGATTCATTGCAGGTCCGTTGCATCGCCACATCCGTTTCACATTTTGTGACATTTATCCCGTAAGAAGCTTTACATCAATAAATAAATACATAATACTGATGTGTGGATCCTAATATTAAAATCATCTCAATAGTAATAATAATAATTTATTTGAAACAAAACATACATAGGATTTTATCAGCAGTACATAATACAAAAAAATCACACAATATAATTATGTATGGATTGGTTACACTTATGTTGAATATTGCCTCCCAAGCTAGGCAAGGGCCTGTACTATGGGGGGCAGAATTCGGTCAATCTATTAACATCATACTTTGATTGACATACAAATGGTGTCTGTCACTGCAATGTACTATATTATGAATAATATTACAAGTTATGATATTAGTGTCATCATAGTCACTAACAAATATATTGTTAAGCAAAACTAGAATAAAATAGACACCAAGTGCAATTAAGTACTTACTTCTTTATAACCACGAGACAGCTGCTGCCTGGTTCTCATAAGGGTCCATTTACTTTGTTGAACTGCTTTAACGACCTCAGACATCGCTGGCGACAATTTTATTTCGCCCTTTTCCATTTCTGCAATACAATATACAATATACTTGTACATGTTACATACCTCTAGATTGAACTCTATTTCTGTAGATATAAAGTTGCTTACCAGCAGAAGCTGTAGCTAACGCATGTTCCTTTAAACCAGTGTGGTAAAGTAGTGCTGCTAATAATACTCTTCTCAGTTCTTCTAAAGGATGTTCCGGAGGGAAATGTGGAGCGCAACCTTCGCGACGCTCGCATACCCACCATAGGTGTAGGGCTAAGGGATCCTTCAGGAATATTATCATTTTAGAATTATAGGGTCAATTAACATCAGTTATAATTATTTAGTATTCGGAAGATATATACAAATAATTTCTAAATTATTCATTTTATAGTAAGCGTTCGATAAAAAAAACTGAATATATATATAACTATTGTTGCCAAGACTATCGATCTAGTCCTAAATAATCAAATAAAGACATTGAATTTATGACAACACAGATCTTTCATAAGAGCTAAAGTTTGATAAATACATAAATGCAACATTACATGTAACTTAGGCTCAGCCAGCGCAAATAGAAGCGCTTCGGCACGCCCTCGCGAAGCTTTGAAGCGCGGCATCGGCCGAGAAACACGCTTCTTAGGCACTTTTTGTATCGCCCTGTTGCCTGTCGTGGTAGAACCACTACGAGCCTCTGCTTTCTCTTCGTCGAAGGGGTTTGTTAGTTTTGCTACCTGGATTACATAAATAAACACATTTTTACACTACACGGCGACATGTTCAAATGTTTCAGATTTTAGTTGGGTTCAATGTTCGATTGAACTGTGTTTCGCGACTAACATATTTTTAAAAAAAATATTTATTTATTTGATGAAACCAACAGCTTAAATATAAGGTACATAATTAACAAAAATACACATGATAAAAAGCCAATTACAGGTTTCCTAATATTAACATCATAATTTTTGTGAATAAGAACTATGTGCTTTATGTAATTTGTGACGTTGTATTGTTGTAATTATAAATATGCATATCTGTAAATATAAATATATTTAATTATTATCATATTATACACGCATGAACTGAGTATGTGTGAAAAGATGTATTAGAAAAAATACCTACGAGTACATAAATAAAACTATAAATAACTTTAAAAGTGAAAAGTGAAGCTACCTACTTAATTATACCTGCAGTTCCACCGCCAAGTGGAATGCACACGATGACAGTATGTAAGGGATCCAAAGGTTTGTTCCTAGAGTGTAGAATGTTTGTACCTGAAGACCGCCTCTAAGGAACACAGCGGTGGCGTGCGACGCGGCGTCTCGTTCCGCTTGTTGCACCGGCAGAGACAGCGCTAGTCGGGATCCGCATTGTGTCAGACCCACAGCCAAGTGAAACGCGCATGATGATAGTATGTGGTGAATGAGGAGACTTGACGTGCTTTCCTGGGAAATAATGTTGATGTTTAAGTTCGTACATCACACCTATATAACTGTATGTATAGGTGTGAAGTATTGTATAGGTGTTGGATCTTTATCCAACTGGATAGAAGTATGACATGTTCTAGGGTTGCTTCTACTCTGAGAACAGGTACTTGACCTACATAGTTTGTATGTATGAACATTGCGATTCATAAATTAAGTCTGTAACAGTTTCGTAATAAATAAGTAGTGATGATAGCTCAGTGGTGTGACGTCGGACGCCGCGGCGATGGTCGTGGGTTCGAATCCTACAATGAGCTTGAACTCGGTGGTGGAAAACATCGTGAGAAAGCTATAGCACGGTGGTAGGGTACTTTGTAGCCGTACACCCGCCTGGCTAGCTACCACCCTCAAGTTAAAAATCTATCGCCGAACACCTATAGGATATTTTACTCTATATGAAAAAAAAATCTAAATATATACAATTGAGATAGCTTAGTTAGGCAATAAGCTGTAGAAAAATTATAGTTTTAATTCACAAAATAACTTATCGATTGAATAAAAGTTATGTTTTTTTAGTGGTTTATTAGCACCTCAGGATCGAATTGAGATACTTTTCAAAAATGGGTGTGATACCCTATTGGTGTGTTCCGGCAACTGCACTTGAGAGCCAGTTCCTGGTAGACTTCGTGTGCTTACCACCATCGGCCACATCATCACTTACAATTATGAGATTGTGGTCAAACAAAAAGTAAAAAAAAAAGATAAATTGAAGATTGATCGTGTAACTTTCATGTTTCATATATTTATTGGTTTAGTTAGATAATTTGTGTCTATTTTTTTTTCTAAGCTACTCTATTGAAATACACTTACTTTACACTTATGTCTATACATCTGGTCGACGTAAAGGCCGACGCATTTCTCAGTCAACCGCGAGAGATATGCAGCATGGGGTTCAACGCTAAAGGCAGTAGTGACGTCACTCCCGCGCATCGTTCGCACTAACTCCATAGTACTTGTGTTATCGCACTCGAATTTCTCAACATCGTACACGTGACCAGCTAGGACGATCCATGAACCGCCATCTCTTGTATGGTTTTGGAGTTCACATCTGAATGGTAGAAAGTTATTATTAGGTTTAGGTGAAAGAGTGAAAACATTCTTACTTACGGCGAAAACTGGCAAATTAACTCCCAAATAGACACGATGTCATCATAGACAGTTTTTCGTATAATAATACTGGATGAAACTAAATACAGATTCAATATTTGCATACGTTATAAAGCACAAAATACTTGTAGAAATTGTATGCTGTTTTCAAAAACATCCTACCTAACACACTCAATACTTAAGGTCGGCGTTTATATCATTAACTAGCTTTTCCACGCGGTTTCACCCGCGTTCCCGAGGGATCTTGTGTTTTCCCGGGATAAAAGTAACCTATAGCCTTCCTCGATAAATGGGCTATCCAACATTGAAATATTTTTTCAAATCGAACCAGTAGTTCCTGAGATTAGCGCGTTCAAACAAACTCTTCAGCTTTATAATATTAGTATAGATATAAGAGCACTGGGAAATCTCAGCGATGACCCGAGTCGTACGACAAAACATCATTTTATTATCAGAGTCTGCGCGTGCGAGAAACTTGCATAGATATAATACTTACTTCCTTATTATAGTGCTATTTAACTGCTGCCGTCTCGATATAAGGCCCGGCCAGCCCAAAAGGTCGGCGTCTAATCTTTCCGCAGACGGTAGACACTTGGCCGCATCGTCGCACGCGCGCGTTATCTTCACCAGTGAAGTTGCCGAGTCAGAGAGAGATGCTGGAGATCTAGCTGCGCAGGCGCATACCCACGCTCCTAGCTCGCTTATTACACGACCTGAACAAAATTGATTGAAGAGTTAGTAACCGCTTCATTATTTTATCTGGTTATTTTGATATGAATTGATTCTAGTTAGACTTTTGAGAGAAACTTAAGTACGGCTTAAGAAAAGGATCATTTTATTAACTTACCAACAATATCAGCGGTAAGAAGATCACACAGCGCAACTAGTTGTGAGTTGTTAGCTTTATGCACCGCTTGCGTGAAGGCACTAAGTGTAGTCTGGACGTGTTCGCACAGGAGTGTCGTGTATTGAGTGAGGATGGCGTGGACTCCACCGCGTGTACTGCGGCCACCTCGACACCACATCGCTTCGCAGAATAGTAACCTGAGAAGGAATACTTGCAATCATTTATGGGTAGTAGTTGGATTTTAGCTAACACCTCGTACAAATGTTGTTTGGTTATTTCCTTCCAAAATAAGATCTTTAAAAATAATATCACATATATAAAATATTTATTTGAATACCTTTGGAAGCGTATCAGTAGATCACAGCTAGGGCTAACAGTATCGTGTCTTTTTGGATGATCAGTCTTGGTTGTATTTCGTTTAAGTATCACTTTTATATGCATCTGAGTTTGACAGCTAGTGTTGCGGATCAAATGTTTCACCTGTAGAGAAAGAATGAATAATAGATTTTTTCTATACAAATCTGAGCATTGTTCTTCATCATCAGTCCAAGATATATAGCTATTCAGTTTTGAATATAACTTACTGCCACTTTTCCGGGTAGAGGCGCCACTGTGTTATAACGTAGATATATTATGCGATTGGTTAGGTTAGAAAAGCTAAAAATAAATCGTGTCACGCCATTGGACATATTTCCGTTGTATTTCGGTGGCGCCATCTATCGTATAGAAAGACTCTTGAACCTAGTGAAATATGTCGTCAGTCTCGTACCTTCCATGATTGAAATTAGAATTGGCAGTAGGAACTAGAATGATAATCTGTACGTAATCGGGACGTAAAAAGGGCGTAAGGAGATCATTCACATACCAAATGCATTAGAGGAACAGACGCACTCTTATTGGACGAGCCTGGGTTACTAAGTTGGTATTCTTCTGAACAACCTGAAACACACATAGAGGATATTTATATTTTAGTAAGACATTTAACTAAAAATAAAACATGAATAATTCATGATACTAATGTTTTCGAGTATAGTAGGTATCAAACATCGAGCGTTAGAAGAGAGGACGTACTATAAAGCCGAAACAAGTTAATTGTCTCTTTCTAAAATTCCATGGGCAATATTTACTGCCAACAACTGTATATGTTAACTTTGTGAAACAACATGTAACTTTGAATGATGAGCAAAAACAAGCAGGAAAATTAGGAGGCAAGATAATATTGTCAATAGAGTTGTTTAGGACATTCGAGAGCTGTAAAAGTATATTGCACAAGATGATGATGAAAGGGTACAAGCAAATATGCCAAAAATATATGACAATCACAATTTTGCTGCTAAGTAGGTACCTATCCATATAAAACAAGGATAAATTTACCCATAATATCGGCAGATAAGAGGAATATTTGAGTACAATGAAAAAATAAATATGAGTCGGCCTAAGCGAAGTTGCAGAGATACATCTTCTATGAACAACTCTTTAGTTCGCACTTTTTATTTTACCTTCAAACCAAGCAGGTGGAAGCACATAAGCAATGCTTGATTTTCTGCGCCATTCGCAACTTCATATAAATATTTAACACACCTGGAATTGATTCTACGTCATCACCTGTTGAAGTATGAGGTCCACGCTGTCCTGTCACGATGTCAATTTGGTCGTAGTCCCTGAAAAACAAGAAGCCTTAACTAACTTGAACGATAGAACTTATATGTACTAAAATACTGGGCTAGTGCATACCATAGAAAACTGTCAACAATTTCAAGAAATATTTTTGAATTACATACTCGTCAAGTTGCAAATGATTGAATGCGTCGCCGGAATGAGATTGTAGTGCGTTCCGCAGTGCATCCCTCAGACCTCCACCGCCGAGTAGAGACCAAACGAGAAGTTCTGTCATGAAACGTGTTCCTGGGCTAGCTGGTACTGAGCCTACGGAAATGTAAGCATATTAATTTAGTCACTTATATAATAAACAAATTTCCACTCGCGTGTTTTGGATTCGAGAATGTATTGGATTTGTTTAAATTTTAACACAAAAGTCGTTAGTCAACACCTATTTTCTCACTCACTCACTTTGTGACAACAGTTTTGTCAGACGATTCACCCTCAGTTACAGTGTGTGCGTGGGTTCTAATACCGACAATAATACGGCTAAAGTTTTCCGCACTGCCACAGCCGCATCAGGAACGGTTGGTCACACATCTCGAGGCAGTAACGTTATTCAATAGAGACCACGCCAGGTCGTGAATCGAAACCCTGTAATTTTCCAGTGTACTGACCTTGTGGTAACAGTGTTATCAGATGATTCGCCCGCACTTGCGGCGTGGGCAGTAATATTGGCCAAGCTGCGGCTAAGGCTCTCCGCGCTGCCGCGGCCGCGTCGGGCCCGGCCCGGCCCTCCACTAGTGCTACCAAGGCCGTGTGCACTCCACCACGCCATGAACGACTTTTGACTTCACTTTCCTCCATGTCATTGCCACGGGAGCATTGCCATGCATGAACCTATAAATAAACGATAGAACTACAATATTTGGGGAAGGCATCATGCAAATATTTAAATGTTAAAAAACGGGAAAAGTGCGAGTAGGACTTGCGGACTGAAAGGGTGCGAGGGTCAGTATTCGATATTAATTTTTGTGTCAATTTGATACTTCAAGCGATTTCTGAGAGAAAGGGCATAAAAATCTGTAAACGAAAAAACATGGACCCAACATATTACATACTTGTAGCCTCAGAAGATTCAAGCAGGCAATTGCGAGACATTCATTCTCTTTTAACGTCGTAGGTGATTTGCTTTTTTGAACCGCCAGCCTTAGCAATTTTTCCAAGAGTCTGTAAAAAAATGCTTTGTTTATTAGTACGAATATAAAATAGAAATATATTAAATCCATGTTAGCTTCACTTACTTAAATGTATTATCTGATAAGTCTATAACGAAAGGCATTGAAGAGGGCAGATCCCTTGGACTTTCCTCGCTCCATACATAAATTTGGCTTAGTCCACTGGTCACACCTGAAGAATAATATTTAATTTAATCAGATACTACGTTTTTTTTAAATTTTATACTGACAAAGTTACTTAGAGCAGTTACGTTTGGTAATTTTTCGAACACTTTGTATGGGGAACAAAGCTTGTTCATCGCACTATATTAGATGGACGATAGCTTGTGAATATGACGATATACAAACAGATAAACGCCTGATGAACATAACGAAATTATAAAGGGTTCCTTGGTGGCTACAGAACCCAAAAAAGTATGCAAGTAATATGTAAGATGCTTACCATTGGCTTTAAAAGAGGGATTAAAAACTTGCAACAGCTGCGGAACTGGCCTCAATAATTGCGCTCGTTCAAGCGATCCCCACGCGTATAACGCACCATCCGAAGACAACGCAATCCCATGAGAAGCTCCAAGCGAAAGCTCAACTATTCTTATACCTAAAATCATTGTAAAATACCTTATCTGAACATGTTAAGGTGCCTATTTGTCTGTAAATGTAAAAGTTACCTTGTAGTGCTTCTAGCATTTTTGGTATCTTGATATTTTCTAAATTGCCATGGCCGAGGCGATAACCATCGGCTTTACCCCAAGTATACACGTGACCACTGGAATTATGTAAATAGTTACAAACTTAGGTCTTCTGCCAAGATTGAGACAATTTTCTTAGATAAATATAAAATTACATTTACTTTATCGACACTAGGTAAAACCTGTATCTTGGGAACCACCCTTTTTACTGCCACAGATATTTTTTCAAATAGTTACGTCAGAAACATATAAGAAAAAAATGATAAAATTTGTACATATTGATGAGTACTCCTGAAAGTATTGCCAGTGATAAAAAAATCACCCAGTATATTATATAAAATCTATTAATAGAAAATACTACTTACTTGTCACTAAGTACAGCATGCCAATGTTCACCAGTGTATACGCGGGTTATCCTCAGCACAGATAGTGAAGAGAGTGTACGAGGGACGCCGCCCTCGCTGTCACCGAACACTTGGACCGCACCCTCCCATGTACAACAAAGTGTTAGTGCATCACCCCAACCTGTATGCATGCATGATATATATGTTTAGACTGAATAAAAAGTCGGAATACGGATAAACATTATGATTACATGTCGAGTAAAAGCCAAAGGGTGAAGTTTGAAGATATCAGTAGTTAAACTCTGCCATAGAACCTCTAAAACTAAAATAATTGCTTATGGTGGTCTGTTCCCATTTTGATTTTTTGATTTGAGCTTGATGCGCATGGCAATGGATTTATGTAGGTATGTATTCAAAATGTTATAGAACTATACATTGGTCCGTTATCTACAAATGTCCGTTATTTATTGATAAAGAACCAATTTATGGTTTTAAACAATTATAAAAACACAATTAATACATACAGTAATCCATTCCAATTCATCACAAAATATCTTCCCATAGATAGACGCTTAAAATTTATATAATAAACTAACACGTAAGAATTCAGTTTAAAGTAAATAAGTAATACCAATGGCAAACTTACCTAAAGCAATATCGATGACGCGTTCAATATTATGCGCGTTGAATGAGACTGGTTGTGGCGTGAGGCAATTCTCTATAGTACCGTGACCAAGCCGACCGTGTATGCCTCGGCCCCAAGTATATAACGCGCCTCGGGATGTTATTACCGCACTATCGACAAGAGTAGAGGGTATTTCATTTTTTTTTATCTGATCAAGTTTGACATCACACAAATCGAAAATTATTATGTAACTAGTGGTTGGAGTAAACTTAGTGCAGAAGCAAAAACCTTTATTTACAAAAAAAATGCATTTTTAATGTCTTACTTCTACACTCATAATTCACACTCTAATTAAGGTATCATAATAGATGGTTTATTACTATGTCTATCCTTGATTTGGCCACAATCTCACCATAGTAAGTAAAGATGTCGGCAAAGGTGGTAAGCACACAAAACTTAGAACGAACTGGCTCTCAAGTGCAGCTGCCGGACATCGTGTAAAGAGAGAGTTGTTAGAGTAGAGTTGTACGATAATCACAAATTATTCTCAAGTGTTTTATAGAAATAAACAAAGATCCCGTCTGGTAGGTACCACATGATGAAGATGAAAATATCTCACTCTCTTTCACACAAGCACTCTCCCCTCCCATATAAACTAACCTGCAAGAAAATCCAGCGATGACCTTGATAATTTCATGGTGTGCTAAGTGATGTATAGGGGCGGGAGCGTCTCTCGGCGCAGTGTCTCCGTGGCCGAGCCTTCCATCCTCCCCCGCGCCCCACGACCACACGCCACCACATGACGAACTGCAGAGGAAGTGGCGGCCGGCGGGGTGGCAGGATAATTGGGTTATCGTCTTACTTTCCAGTCCTGGTGAAGAGTTCCAAGATGAGAAAAATGGATACCAGGTGACTAACAAAATAAGGATATTACAGCAATGATTTATTGAAATTCAAATGATGTTGTGAAATTTGTTTTTGGATTGGCAAATATTTTAGGGGTTTATCATTATCAAAAAGATGGTCAAAATAACTAATTCTAATTGTGTAGTGTATTTCAACTCGGTCTATACAGGGTGATTTTTTAGTCGTTGGCAATACTTGCAGAGGTGGAGTACTCATCAATCCAACTCTGATATCGGGTAAAATAAAACAGTTGCCAGGTATTGAACTTTTGTATGGAACAGCTATAATTTTTTCGGGATTTCACACTTGGTCGCAGAGTAAAAGTTGTTCATATTGATGAGTACTTCCACCCCTGCAAGTATTGCCAGCGACAACAAAATCACATATTTTACGGCTAAGGCCATCAACCGTCACAGTAACAAAAACTCCGATCAATAATTTTTTGGACATATGATTAGTCGTGCAGTTTCTCCTTACCTTGAACAAGCTGCGGTGTCATAGTATCATAAGGCAGAGTATACACTGCGCCATCATGTGTCAGTAACAATGCCAATTTCTCTGCACATGCTATTTGTTGGATTCTTAAAGTTCCTAAATGTAAAGGCCCTGATCCCACTGAGACTACTTCTTGAGCTGATTCTGTACACTGAAAATTATAAAATATATATAATTGGATTAGTATATAAACCCTGACTTGCACAACGATGAATAATCGTATTAAAGCCGCTAAATGTACTTTTATTCCAATAAGGTGGCAAACAAGAATACGGCCCGCCTTATGGTAAGCGGTTACCATAGACATTAGACGCTTGCGACACTACTGGCACGTTGCCGATCCTGGAAATATCTCTATACAAGTATACACCCTTCTTGAAGAACCCCATGCTGTACTGACGTATATCGTGTTTTTTTTAAGGAAGAAAATAATTATAGAAGTAAACTAATTCAGTATTTGTTGCCAGTCGCCCTTGGCTGCAGATAACGTTAATCTGAGTTGGTTATTATAAGTAAGTGGTCAATTATAAGAATCGTCAACTACATCCCTCCTCCACCACACACTAACTGCAAGGAAAGCAGTTAAACAGTATGCCTATAGGAAATTAAAAAAATAATTTACTAACCGTAACAAAACCTTTTAAAGGTGGCAATAAAGGAGCACCAAGACGTTCTATATGACACAACAATGCGATACCAGCTTTTCTTACACCCATCAATCCATCACCACTTGGTATATTGAGTTCTCTGCAATCAATTTAAGAGCCATATAATAAATTAATATTGGAGCAATTGTAATAAGAATAAATGAGTAATAAATATGTTTTTGAATGCTATTATGTAATAAACTCATGTAAAATAAGTAACATGCTATTATATTATTACAATCTATTATACTTGA
Source organism: Tetheella fluctuosa (assembly GCA_951216915.1). NCBI lineage: Eukaryota > Metazoa > Arthropoda > Insecta > Lepidoptera > Drepanidae > Tetheella > Tetheella fluctuosa. The sequence goes on along the minus strand of OX578216.1, from coordinate 11,431,218 downwards.
CATATATTACTACCATGTTATGCAAATAAATTTATCATTTACTCTCTTTGATATCTACTCTATTACTACTCTATTGAATACTTACTTGAGAAACTTTTCAGTATAATTACTTCCACTTGATGGGTCGTTATTAACGAAAGGGTTTGGTGCGGCCACTTTAGCCATACGTCTTAGAAAGGGTCCTAATGGTGCAGTACACCCTTCTAAAATGGTCCTAAAATAGAAAGACTAATTAATTAATGTTCAATCACGTATAAAATTTGTAGGCATATTAAAGTGTATAATATCATTGTTTATAATGTAAATTCAATTTAGAGTTTGATCATCATATTTTGTAGAGAATTTATTTCCGACCTTTAATATAAAATAAAATTATTTCTTAAAATTGAAATTGCATTTTGAGCTTGGGAAAATCAATTCCCAAGCAACTTATTCTGTAGTTCTGCGCTTGCTTTAAACTATACCTATTGTCTGGCTGTCGTTTCTGCCTCGGAGGTAATGTCACCAATACATCAGCAGCTTTCAACAGTGCCGGTAGCTCCGCTCTCCGTGCACATAGCTCTACCCACACGCAAAGCGAAGTTCGCCAATCGCCTAGAGGCACATTGCATCCTACTTCTCTGAAATATATACATTACAGTAAAATAAATGTAAGCAAGGCTTATGGTAGGTATACTCTAGAGACTTTTACAGCAGTATAATGTATTTCATTATTTATCTGGAGATTAGTTATTATAGGAGTAGTCCAGAGATGGCACATAACAAACAGCAGTATGAGCATGTGATGCTATTGCTTATGTTAACACTTACCAGCCGGATATTTTAATAGAAAAGCATACCTGGCAACAACTTGATGTAAAAACTTAGCAGCACTATCAACAACTTCAGCCCATATCTTCTGCGATCGCGGCGCCTGCTGCGCTGCACCGGCGCCGGCGAACAGCGCCGCGTCGGGCAACGCGCGCACCGCATCTAATGCGTCTTTCAGTAATGCTGAACATACGTCCGCATCTTCACCGCAACGCCACGCTCGACGGACGAGGGATAACGCTAGGCGGAGCGCTGCGCGGGCACCCACTCGGGCTAGGCCGAGAGTACTGGAAGTCATAATGGGTAAATCAAAAGGTGAATTCATGACAAATTGTATTTATAAAACACAAATGTCAAAATTTTAGTATGACAAATAAAGACCTGTCATAAAATCCATATTGAAAACAATAGTAAATGAGGAATCCAAGTAATGGAACTAGACCATATCTTAATACCATGCATTTATTTGTAAGTAGTTTACTATTAATCTGCACCAATTACAGTACCCACTGATTACTTATTACATTACCAAAAAACAGTATTTTTAAGCTATTGTATAGCTTTTATCGCGGGCTTCGGGGTTTGAGACCGAATCAAGAAATTGTGATTAAAAAAAACCGTAACGAAAAAATCGAACACCTCCCACACACACATACATACGTGTGTGTGTATGCTGTTTGTGAGAAGGTATATAGGTGTATAGGTATATATTAATAACAAAGAAAAAAAAAATATTATAATTGCATAAGTTGATAAAAAAAAAAATATGCAATAGCTTTACCGCGGCAGTCCCCGAGTGCCACACGTATTTTAATAGAATAATACAATTGTGGCGAGGTGTATTACCTTTCTGAATCATCAGTATGTTCTTCATTATCTTCATGTCCTTCAGTGGAGAGATCAATTTGTTTGTTAAGGGTACTACGGGCTCTATTACTAACGGCATGAGGTGGCCTCTTATCTAATTTGACTTTCCTAACTTCCTTGTGATGGTTTTGATCCCTAGAAATAATGTGAAATTAAAAACATTACTTTATACTACTTATGATAGATATATACGTTTTCGTACCACTTGCTCAAAAAAGTGACATTCTATGCCACAAAAAGCGAACATAACAATAGTCATTTTTAATCTGTTAAAAACAGGGAAAGAAAATTGTACTGAATTTCATCCTCTAGGGGGAGAATGTGATTTAAATTTGGAATACTTACTGAAATTTATACTGAACTACATCTGTGTTTACACCATTGAGTTTGTATATAAAGCATTACACATCTTTTTGAAAAAGGAATACGCATTTATTATGCAGTTATGATTATTAAATAAAATTATGAAAACCGACGAGGCCGTATGAGCTTGATGCCTTTGCTTTTCCGACAAAAAAATATTAGTCTAGGAATTTGCCGCGTTTTTGTTTTCTTCAAATACATAAACGTTAAGTTTATTTTAATTTATTTTTATAAATAAGTTAATGTTCTAAAAATACGCTACGATGTTAAATCAAAGCGACAGTGACAGTGAATTGTCGGATTCCATCAGTGCAAATGCTGCCGCAATTATAAATAATTTGCTTCCAACAAAATCCAAGGAAAATTATTTAAAAAAATAAATGTACCAAACAAAAATGTAACTCTCTCTATCAATAATTGGACCAATGTTTCGACTTTTACTTTTAATTGTCATTATTTTTAATAAATGCTTATCTCATATTATTATTGTGTTAATTTTTTCGCAAATGGTACGAAAAGTAGAGTATTTTCCTAGGTGATAAAGCTGTCTTAGTCTTGGGTGAACTTAAATCCCTCGCTACACTCAGGACTCGTCTTAAATCCCTCGCTTCGCTCGTGATTTAAGTTTTTAACACCCTCGCTACGCTCGGGAGTGAACTTCGAGTCCTTCGTTACGCTCGCGATTTAAATCGTCACCCGCAACAGAAGACACTGCTTTATCCCCTTGGTTAATAATCTACTATTTCTTTCTAAGCAATACAAATAAAATGTGTTTTTTTTTTATATGCTTTGAATCTACCTAAAAATAAAATGAAAATATTCTATGATAAAGATTTCCGTTTTAATGATCTGAATGTGATGGAATGTACATATATTGATATAATTCCAATTCCATACTGATATAATATAAAATCTATTCATGCATTTGCTATAATATTGAAAAAGGTAATGAAATATTTATGGAATGTACCTACTTCTGAACCATGCTATCATCATTTTATTTACCTTATAACAGCTATAAGATGTCTGTGACACAGGACTAGTAGACGGCGGATTTGTAATACCATTGGACAAGTGATTGCCGTATTGATTCCCCGCATTCTTTGCTCCCAGATCAGTGAATCCATTAAACTCTGTAGACATTCTGGACCTAAGAACAATTTTGAAAACCTATTAGTTCACTTTTTGAATTTAATACTACAAACTCTGCATACATTATAGTACTAGTCATTACTAAAGTTTATTGAGCATGAACAACATAAAGAATCTAATCAAAATAAAACAAGTAAGTGGTTTATTGTTTACCTGGGTCCTGTTTCCACTTGAGGTCATCAATAATCTGAAAGCATACTGGTGGCACAACAGTCTTGGCCTGGATGGCTAAGCGGAGCTCTTCCTCAGCTGAGAGTGCAGTACATGGGGCACATGCACAACCTGAGTGTGGTCCACAGAGACCATCACAGCAAGTGCATGTTAATATCTGAAAAAGTATAAGTAGTACCTTTAAGTAGTGGCACACTGTGATGGCCCTTTTGACATGAGGGTATCTCTTCTGTCACACTATGCTTGTCTCTTTTTGATCCATGTATAGGATCTGGGCTGTCAAAACAGCCAACATAGCGTGCCACTAGTTTATTCAATATGCCATTATAGGTAGAGAGTATTTCGACTTTGAATTACTGTATAGAAATATAGGTTATGGTTATCATAGCCCATATTATTATCGAAGTGTCTAGTCGTCCGCTAAATGGATGAATAAAATAAAAGCTAGGTCCGTAAATTTTAAAATAATATGCGTGTTACCAACCATACACTTTTTAGGTTGATGGTTTTTTTTTTTATTAGAAAATAGGAAAATATTTTTTTTGCGTGTTACCAACAGTACATCTTTTAGGTTGATAGTTTTTTTTTATTAGAAAATAGCCGCTAAACGGATGAATACAATAATTTAATCGTCCGATTATTCGGATTACCAGATAACAGTCTAATAGTAATTTCTAATCCATAAATGGTAACACTTCTGCCAGCATTAATGGCATCAGTCGTGTCAGAAAAAATCATTATGAAAGAGCAAGTTTTTTTGTGTTTATTCTATTATTTTTTACAAAGAAAGTAATTGACAAAGTGCAAAAACGATTTTACTTCATTGTTGATTTTTATTTGTCTGAATTTAACCTACCTAAATAAATAAAACATTAAAAACATGTGTTTTTTTTAAACAAGTAAATTATTATGTTTATGTAACACATATACATAAATAATACAGTAAAATAATAATATAGCTTTCATACAAAATGGATATACTTATATCAAATATTTGATATATATCAAAATATCGGATATTTTGATATTTATTATAAATATTGGATATTTTCGAACCCTGATATTAAGGAATATCAATTTAAAACTAAAAAAAAATATTTTCAACTATGGAAGGATTTTATTAATTCAAGTCCCCACTCCTACTTTTTTTAGCTAAAAAAGAAAGAAAAAAAAACCCGCTTTATTTATTTATGAGTACTGGACCTATAAAAGAAGGGTCACGTTTAAAAAAAATATATATTGAACAGATTTTTTTAGCGGATGACTAGCAATAACCTATTAATAAGCACTCTTTTATTAACCGACAGCACGATAAATACAGGGTTTATAGATCTATGCTTCGTTTCGCGTATTTAATTAACTTATTAACTCTTTGTATACATAAGTTGTGATACATCCAATATTTTTTTTAAAACTAGCGACACCAACTAGTATGTTATAAAAATTATAATTAGTTATTTAAATCACTCTTACCCTAAGACCACAATAATATTTTCCGCTGTCCCCGAGTTTCGCTGTTATTCCGGCACCATTAAGGAGCCCATTTCCGGCGGAGAAATATATCTCCTTGTCCTGTAAAAGGCTGTTGAATAGACTTGACAAGGATTCAGGATTATATAGAGCCTCTTGTAAGTCAGGGTTCAGCCATTTAGCATCCAAATGTTGTTGAGGACGAAATATGAAATCGTCCAGTTCATCAGAGACAGACATTTTCGCAACATGCGCTTTCGACGCGCTCATAAACCCATATTTAGTTAGTGGAGGCCAAAACTTTTTACAACCAAAACTGCGCTGAAACTACTTGACGTTAAATTTTCATAACGAATGTTAACGAAATAAACGAATTAAAATAACTCATCAAATTATACTCGACAAATCAATCGGACCGACGAGAAAGAACTGTCAAGTCTTTGAGTCATGTCAAGTCAATTCCAAAGAGGATTCACTACGTTTTAAGAGTCGGCACTCTCAAAAAATGAAGCCCCTGAACTGAATTATGAACGAACTTTGTGCCAATACACCAATATTACGTGCCAATCAATCAATACTACCAACCAAACCAACATAATGAAAAGGAACGCTAGGGTTTGACACTTCCAGTACCTACTGTTTATCGATATCGATAAATGTGTGATACGTGCTGTATATTTATCTTACCAGTATATTTATTTTTGAGTATTACGAGTATTCATATAATAAAAGTTATACGATTTTTTTTTATCATTTTTATTAACACATTTACACTAACGTCAACATCAAGAATGTCTAAGGAATGAAACTTATTACAAAGTAAAGATATTATACAAACACATACATTACTTTGCGACACTTCTCAGTTGAGCTACCTTGCAAGCGTTCGCAGAAATTTCTTCTGTTTTAATAATATCTGAATTTAATATTTGGCACTGTTTCCTAATTTAAATGTATGCTATGAGCCAATATAATAGTTATGAGCCAATATGATATCTTCATGGTCATTGCATGTCCACCAGGTTAACTTAATATTAACCACAAAAAGAGTGCAAAACATTGAGATTGGTCTGATTGATTGAGTATGCTTTTCAAAATAGTTTTTTGCTTCCTCAACAGTACTTCAGACTTCTCCAGCAGAAACCACTGTAACATAATCAAACATTCTAATTAGTACATGCCTGAATTTAATTTAAAAAAAAGTTGGTAGCAAAATTATAAATACCAATAAATCAAAATACCTTTTTCTGACTTTTCAAACTCTGGAACAATAGGAAATGATGAAAGAATTTCATCTGAGAGTGGCGCATTGAGATTTAGAGTTAGTTGGCTTCTTAATCTGTTTCCTTTTTTATTGAAGGCACTGGGTGAAAAATTATTTCCATAAATGATCTTGTTTTCATTTAGCTTTTGTATAGGTAAATATGCCAAATCCTCATTTCCTGTTAGCTTTACCCATAATCGTTGTCTGAAATAAGAGGATTATCGATAAGTTGTTCGCACACTATTCGTATTTTAAGTTAGCTGTTTTTTTTTTGACAAGATGAATTTTATTCACAAAATGTTTGTACAAGCCATGATTAACTACTTTGAACTAATTTAATTAGTAACTGCTAAAGAGTCAAAGTCAAGAATGATTGTAAATATCACATTAAAACTTCAGTTTACCGACCTGTCCGGTTCAAGTGGAAATCTGGGTAAAAATACGCCAGTAGTTGATCGTCTCACACACCTGACACCACAAACTTCACATTTTCTTATGGATTTGCCCCCCATTTAAATAACATCTAAAATATTTGATCTAAAACACAATAAATGACAAACAAGGCACACCGCATTCACAAGAAATAACATGAATGACGTAATGACATTTAATCAATCATACCAACATTACCAACCTAAAGAAAAGTATAATACGTCTATGTTTGAAAGCTAGTATGGTATTTGTTAACAAAATGCATCAGCAGTCATTTTAATTCGATAAGATTATTTCTATTTCCAATGTTGGTACAAAGTAAGTTTATAATTCCATACACAATTTATCATACTATGAAGTGACGATGGGCTGGTCAATTCAATTTTCATTTGTAGCGTCGTTCCGTTTTAACAATTATATTTGGCAGTACGTACCTAAACATTATGTATATTTTTTCACAAATTGTATTTCTATTTGTCAGCTGTAAGTGAAATATTTGATTCGTTAAAAATGATTTATGTAATCTATCAAAAAATTTTTTTTTAAATTATTTACATATTGATATGTATGTGTATTTTTATATCTAGACTTTGAACACGATGTTGAATGGAACGTTATTTACTACGAAACCACAGCTGGTATATGTATGACAAAACAAATGCGCTCAAAAAGCTACTAGCACTGTACAAGCATAAATCCTTAGTTGTCGTAGATTGTTTTTATTTTATTGATTATCTTTTTACAAAAAATATATCACGTCTAGTGAAATATTTTTTTTTATAATTCAAAAATAGCAAAGTCGAATCAAACCTACAAGGTTTTTACGTGGTATTTGGTTGGTTGGTATTTATTTACTTTTGAAACTTCAATATGACAGTGACGGAAGACAAAAAAAAAATATAATAAAAATTCTATGGCCGACGTGTTGTACATTGAATTTATGAAGTCATTGTATCGTAACTCAGTAATTACGTATGAATGGATTTAGTACGATAGCTCAGATGGATGCGGATATATTTCTTGAGAATAAAGACTCTTTTTACGGTAATCCTATCTTTTACTTATGAATAATTGTGTGTAATTAGTTTTCAATAACAATGTGGTTGTTTCTAGCCAATTTACTAAACACATGTTATTGACCCCTCGAATGTATTGTTTGTACATGTCCTTGAGTACACTTTCTGTTTTATAACAAGTCACGTTAATAATACAAATACCTACGGTACTATAAATAATTAATACTATTACTCATTAAAATAAAATTAGGTTAAATTATTCATTGCCTGCATTTATTTACATTTGCGCATTACATTTCAGATGAAGATTTTTTAGACCAATTGCTGATGAGAGATTATCAATGGTCGTCTTTGTTGGATGTTACTGATGCTTCTCCGAGTGAGATCCTAGCTGATGCTGCACCAATACTGGTGCCACCTATATCACCAGTACTGAGTATCAAGTCGTCACCTAGCACTAGTAACTCTGATTCTGGGAGTGAAGATGATTCTAAAATGTATTAAAATTTTGGATTTCTATTTCTGCCTCAAAACTTAATATAATATATCAAAATAATGCTTTTCAGTTTAAAGTGTTATTGGCTATATGTGTGTTATCTTATCAATTTGATCCAATCACAATGCAGTCTGACCTATATAAATTTATTTAACCTTATTTATACAATACATATTTTCTGTTTATAACTAAATACTAGTTTCTGAAATTTTTGTTTACATACTGACAAATATTTTCGACTTTAATGGCAGTTCCAGTTCTGCATCAGCTCGCCAATCATCACAATCACCAATTGATTGGATATCCAATCAATTTCAAAATAGTTTTGATGATGAACCTCGAAATAACTTGAATCTGGAAGATGTGGAATTATTTCTACAAAAGTTTGGTAATATCGCAATTTTGATAGGAATAAATATTTCCTGTTTAATTTTACTACTTATCAATTGCTAGATAAATCTTTGATAAACTATTCTTCTAAAAAGTACATTCAATAATGGTTCCAATTTCAAATTAACAACCACATGCTATTTATCTCTATAATAGCATTTGAAAAATCTGTTCAAAGTAAACAAAGTTTAGGTTTATGCGAACAGTTATTCAGATTTACATTAATATTTTTTTGTAGATAACTCCACTGAGCAATTACCCCTAAATGATTCAAAGCAAACTGCCAGAATTCATGAAAGAAATGGCCCTGTCATGGCAATTGAAAATGGTGTTATTAAGGTATGAAATTAATGTTTAAATTGGAATTTTATAATCCAAATAAAATGTTACAGCTTGCATCTAATGCTTTTTTAATGTAGAATTAATTTATCTCTCTACTTTCACTATTATTATAACATTTGTTGCAGGGTGTTAAAATTGAGCCTGATAGCTGTGATAAGCTAACAAGTTCACCATCCAACATTCATAAAGGTAAAAAACCATATAGATAGACAAACATTTATAACCCATTTTTTATATTATGGGCCTCAGTATGATTATTTTTCAATCACAAATATGTTTTGTGCTACAACATTATTTCTATATTTCTAGGAAATGGTCACCTCCAGAATGCTTACTTTAAAGTTGTTAATGAACAAAACCTAATAACAACAACCAATATTTCAAAGGAAGACTGTAAACATTTCATAAATGATAAAATCAAGTTAGTTGTTGAGCAAAAAAAAGTACCCAGCATAGTAAAGAGATCTTCAAATATAGTTGTTAAACCAACAAATCTTGTGATATCTGCTGAATGTACAAAAGGAGGCAAAATTGCCATAAGTCCACTGCAACAAACCAAATTTGTCAGTACCAAGGAAATAAATAGGTATGATGTTAAGGTAAGAATATTCATTTTGAAAATATTAATAGAAAATGTTTCTATAGGTGCACTTTAGAAATTAACTAAGAAATGTCCTCATTAGTGTTGCACAATGTCACTTACAGTGACCTAAAATAAATTAAAGGTGTCTCTAAAGAATATTTATTTTACTGTCATTTTATTATTGTATTTATTTGCTTACCTTTATCATTCTCTTTGTGTATGTCTTGCTATATTCTACGTCACATTTTTATCAAAAGAAATTTTCACATTGAAATTTTTTATCATATTTTATGCATTAGGGTTCTAATAAATGAAGTGCAAAATTAGCAACATTTCATTTAAAAATGAATACTGCTGAATAAAGGCCCAAATATGAATTCAATATTATTTTAGGTTACTCCTCATAAACTCAATTTTGTAATAAATACCAAACCGATTGTAAATAACAATGGAGGAACAATTTCACCAATAGGACAAAATGGTATGGTACCTATGGACAGTGAATGTCCTAGTGCTCCCACCAGTCCGACTACGGTAGACCTGACCAATTATAGTGACGCTGAAATAAGGGCGATAAAGAAGCAGCAGAGGATGATTAAAAATAGGTAAGGATCCTAGGTAAAGTCTTGATTCTGTACAACATTTGTAACTACAGGTCGTCCAGTGACTGTATAAAAACAAAAGACGTATTTTGTTTGTTTGTTTGAACGCACTAATCTCGGGAACTATCATTCGGATATGAAAACATATTTTTGCATTTGGTAGCCATTTTCTAAACGAAGGTTATAGGCTATTTCTTATTCCGGGAACGCGGGTGAAACCACGGGGAACAGCTAGTGTATCATAAAAAATGGGAATAGGTTCTATCGTCGCCATTTCTGAAATCAAGTTCTAGAGGCTCTATTTCTAAATAATATATATTTACAGAGAGTCAGCTTGTCAATCTCGTCAGAAGAAGAAAGAGTATGTATCAACATTAGAGCACCAGTTGTTGGAAGCTCATCAAGAGATTGCCAGGTTAAGGCTTGAGAATAAATTGCTTAGGGATCAGTTGGAGACTGGTGTAAGGGGACGTAAGGTAGTTACCTGTTCATTTTGATCATATTATCTATTCATATTCTTCTAGGTTTTGTGTGCTTACCAACTTGGGCCACATCATCACTTACCATGGCGAGATTGTGGTCAAACACAAGTCTAAACAAAGTAAATATATAAATGAAAGTCCCCCTGATACGTCTGTCTGTAGATATGTATGTTCACGTCTGAAAATGTCTGAAACGAAAGTGGAGATTTTCATTCGGTTTTCATCAATAGACAGACTGATTCACAATTAAGATTTAGGTACATGATATCACCCGGGCGAAGCCGGGGCGAGTCGCTAGTTAAAGAATATTCTTCCATAAGTACTACCTGTTATAACTTGTTTCATCAATATAAAATCGTTATTTTAAATATCATGCAACTGATAGAAGCTAGCTTAGTAGAAGTTAATTAAAGTTTTGTGCACGGTGGCATTTTGATGACCTTGGATCTTGCGCATTTTAAAACAAGACAAGTCATTAATCATTATTTTTTTTTAATACAAACCTGTATAATGTATTTAAATTTATTCAACAGCCAATACCAATGTAACCTTGTTTAAACTCTTTGTATGAGAATAATTTTTCCATCTTGTTATTTATTTATTAAACAGGTGTTTTACACGTTCACAGATGCCACGATTCGACGCGTCTATTTTGATACCTAAGAAGAACGTTGCAGTTATTTTTGCAATGGTTTTTATGGTCTCTTTGAATTGGAATGTTCTAGGGTAAGTTGAAAGTTATTGAAATAACTATCCTTGTTCCTGAAACCTATTATCATGTCTGTTCCAAGCTATACCAAGCCTTAATACTTCTAATATTATAAATGATGGAAGTTTGTGTTTGTTTGTTATTCAATTACGCCCCAGTTTATAGGCAGAGAGCATTATAGTGTACTAATTTTCTATTGGAATATTGTTGGCAATGATACTTGACCTAAATCTCAGCCGTAAAATTAAATCACTTAGTAAAATCTGATTATGGATCTATACCCGAAAAATACTAAAGTGTAGATATATTTGGATAAAAATTGGAACATAGATCATAAATGGAACATCCTAACTAATATTATAAATGCGAAAGTGAGTTTGTTTGTTTATTTGTTACCTTTTCACGCTTAAACCGCTGAACCGATCGCAATGAAATTTGGTATGCAGATAGCCTATGGTACGGAGAAGGACATAGGCTACTTTTTATCCCGGGAAAACATAAGATCCCTGGGGTACGCGGGTGAAACCGCGGGGCGAAAGCTAGTAGATCATAAACAACAATTAAATCGTTAGGTGCAATAGTTCAGAAATAGTGACGTTGAATCCTGTGATGAAGGTCGTGGGTTCGAATCCTACTAGGAACTTGAGCTTGCTGTGAAGGAAAACTTTGTGAAGAAACCATAGCACGGTGGTAGGGTATTTTGTAGTGCCCTCAATTTTAAAATCTGTCGCCAAGCACCTATCGGTGAGTACCGGCAGCTGCACAAGAGAACCAGTTCCTTCCTACAAATCGTAAAAAACAAACAAATGAATAAATTGCAAAATTGATTTGAAGGTGGAATACAAAGCCCATCTTTGGGCCATCAGCACAACACAGTAAGACAAGGCATTTGTTATGGACAGAAGAAACTGTCGATATCATTATACCTGGTAAGTTATAGGGATGTTTTTATTATGGAGTTTGTATTAAAAACCGCATTGTGACGTAATAATTGTACAGCATCAAAAGTACATCTTAATAGTTAGATTGGTAATTAAATATAATAAATGTTCGATGTTTCTGTGTATTTTTAAATCTTTTATACAAACCAGTTAGTGTTTGATAAAATCTTTAATACCTAAAGACAACATCCCTATTGAAAAAATGTGTGACTTCCCACGTAGGTAAGTTAGTAGAATACATTAGACACTATGTAAAGCAATTAAATAAATTAAATAGTAGATTATACAACAAGTGAAAAAAAGGGAATTTAATTCGAAGGAATAAGTTGGATCCCGAGAGCAGCGAAGTGTTCTAGAATAGAATCCCGAGCGTAGCGAGGTATTCTAGATTTGAATCCTGAGCGGAGCGAGGGATACAAGGACCGAGATGAATAATTTTTTTCACGAGTTGTGTAATCTTCTTTTTACCATTGACTGCGAGAATATAAATAGTAGTATTTATCACATTTTATTTTATAAGAGAACATTTCTTATAAATATTAATTTTATAGCTCCATATAGCCAGCCAGTACTTACTTTCAGCACGTTTTATTTATTTTTGTACATAATTCGTATATTCGTGCTTGTTCCAAATTCAAAATGTTTTTATTCACTCAGTGACTAAAAGAGAGTTTTATTCACTGTTATCGATGAATAAAATGCCCTTTTTCGAGTGGCAATGGTAAAAATTAAATAATTGTATTAAAAGCAATGACAGCTCAGTGATAATGACATCGAATTCCGTGACGAAGGTCTTGGGTTCGAATCCTACGAGCTTGAGCTTTTAGTGAAAGAAAACATCGTGAGGTAATTATAGCACGGTGGTTGGGTACTTTATAGACCCCGCTTTGCTGGCTAACACCCTCAAATTTAAAATCTGTCGCCAAGCACAGGTGTATCTCGGCAACTGCATTTATAGAACCAGTTACTTCTAGGATTTATGTGCTTACTACCTTCGGCCACATCATCACAAAAAGAAAAAAAAAGTTGCCTGAGTAGAGCAAAATAGTTCTTAACATACATACATATTAATTGTAAAATATTGTGTATTAACTTACATATTAATTGTAAAATATTGTGTATTGTCTTTCTAGATGATCAAATATCAAACGAAACTTACGGTGCTGATTGTAAGAATTCATCAATGAAAGTGAATGATTTTGTAAATCAAAATGAAAGTTTGAGGATAGCTGGCGAGTTAAATAAATGGATTGGGGGCGGGAAGACTTTGAACTGGACTTACGACGCGCCTAGGAAAAAACGGAGAGCTTACATGAATGAAGATAAAATTAATCGTATGTATCATTTTAAAAATGTTGTTTGTAGAAAAATAAATAATATCCCAGGATATTTTCCTGGGTAGTAAATAATCGGGATAAAAACACTAATTTTGAAAATAAGAAAAACGTTAAGATCGAGTAAATAGTTTCAGAGTTCATCGCGGACCAACATGCGTGAGCGTGACACGGGAATTTTATATATTAAAGGAGATAATTCCAAACAGACTCAAGACAAACAGAAATTTTCATGCACACAAACTTCTGTCCTGAGTGGGAATCGAACCCACGACTTACGGCGTTATAGCCTATAGGTAGTCTTACCAACCACGCCAACCGGCCCGTCGAAAGAATGATTGGGTCTATAATTGTTTTATTTAGAAATTATAATTTGTCGAATGTGGATTAATGTACCAGAAACAAGGATGCATCTTTAGAGATACATCATCCAGTGGTGTTACATAATTACATTCGTAAAAATATTTTTCAGGTGGAATCCTAGACACCTACAAGCTATTCAACAAACTAACTAACTTAGACAGCAACCTCATAGACTTCCCCACTACAAAACAAGGAAAAACTCTCAAGGAAAAATCGCGACTTCGTCGATTAAGACGAAATAAGGACATTGATTTTCCACAGAATGTTGTTATAGACTATGAAACTTTATATAGAAAGCCTATTAGAAAATCCGTGGATGGATTCAATATGGATGACTTTGGAGAATGGAATGCGTTGCTTCAAGCATTGCAAAGGAGAGATGACACATTTTACGTAGTAGGTGTCGGGAAAGGCGAGCATTTATTACTACCAGCCGTTTCACATAATGTAACAAGGCCACCGAAAATGGCATTGATCTTGCCGGCAAGGACTGGTAATGGTTAGTATCAATTCAGTTAAAAAGATTCCAATATAGCTACGCTGGCAAGTCTGTCTAGGATAGACACCTGTTCAATAGGGCATTACACCCATTTTAGAAAAGTGTCTCAATTCGTTCCTAAGGTGTTAATAAGCCACCAAAAAAAACACAAATTTTTTATTCAATCGATAAGTGCCATAAAAATGCATTTAAATTTTACATTTTCAATTTTCGCGCGTAGTTTGATGAAAACGCTGGACGCCATGTTACTCTACGGTCATGACGTTATTTGGTCTCTTGTAAGTAAATAAATGCGCTGATATTGGTCTCAATTGGACTTATAAAATTTTATAAATTAAAAATGAGCTATTATCCTTTTTATTAGTGTGCTGTTCTGAATGCATAAATACTAGTGTAAAAATAATAATACTTCAGTTGACACTTTTTAGTTTACATACAGCACCGTATGACGTCATTATAATGGCGGCTAATGTTTAGAAACAGTAAAACTGAAAACTTAGAAATGAATTTTAAAATTAATTAAGTTATTTTTAAAACTAACATTTTCCGATTGCTTATTGCCTAAGCTATCTAAATAGACATTTTTAGATTTTTTCTCATATAGAGTAAAATACCCTATTACTATAGAAGTAAATAATAGTTGTTCAAACCGAACTCTTTTGTGTGTGTCCAGAGGAACTGTTTGCTTAAGATGAAGTGAAGAAGCTTAATGGCGATGATAACTCAGTGATGGTGACGTCGGATGCCGCGGCGAAGGTCGTTTGCGACTGCTGTAATGAGCTTCATCTTTCAGTGTCGGAAAACATCGTGAGGAATCCATAGCATGGTGGTAGGGTACTTTGTAATACCCGCCTGGCTACCAGTGTTTCAAAAGCTGAACTTGAGAGCCAGTTCCTTCTAGGCTTTGTGTGTTTACCACCTTCGGCCACATCATCACCTACCATAGTGAGATTGTGGTCAAACACAGACTTATAAATAGTAGAAAGAAAAAGTGGTTAATTCCATATTATTTATATGAAAATATATAAGCAGTGGATAACAACAATTTCAAAATTATATTTCAGATTCTGTACTGAGTGATCACGTAACGCTAATGCAAATCGATTGTTCCGTCATCAACACATCCCTAGTCAAATTAAAGTCCGATAAACTACCAGAAAGTTTACGGAAACAAACCGGCATAGACAACACGAAACCAGAAAACAAAATAAATAGTCACAGAACCAATGAAGAAACCGTTGATGCTAGTCTCCTAAACATACTTCAAAATGCAAGCAACAATATATCAAACTACCCAATTAATATTAATAAAATAGATATCGAAGTAGGTACTAATAAAGGCGATTCCTTTGCGAATTATTTGTTTTCGAAATACGATGGATCGAATAAAAGTGATTTAGTACAAAACATAAATAATCGAGTGAGCAATAGTAGTTCACCGTGACTGAGATAAGGTTGATTAGGATATAAATAAGCAATATACTGTTAGAATTAGTATTCTCTATTTACACTCCTAAAGCATCAACCTAAAGTGCCGCAAAATTATTTTGTAAATTTGTATACAAGGTTATTTATTGTATAATATCACCAATCCTGAAAATAATTTGTTATCTGGTTTCTTTAATCCATAAAGCTGAATAGAGCAATATAATACATATGTATATAGTGTAAAAGTTGCATATATTTTGTAGTTATTTTGTACGGAAAATAAAAATAATTTTCAACTGTTCAATATTGCTTGGGTTATGGTTATTTTGCATAACATTGTATTAAAAAAAAACAACATTACTCACCATGGTGTCAAACACAAGTCTAGCCAGATAAAAAAAATACATTTCATGGCCTGATTATAAGTAGGTAACATTATGAAATGTATCTCAATAAAGGTCAATATTAGGGCAATTGTATTTATGTCCTCGTATGTACATAACGTCGGCGGGCTATGAAATCATCGCAAGTGCATTGCTCGAAATTTTACAGGAGAAGGAATTATTTCTGAAATACGGTTATCCATATGTATGGTGAAAACAAAATACCTACAAACAGTTTTTCACTAAATTTGCTATTTACGAGCTTTTCACAACCCGCCGACGATAAAAACTTTTTAATGCAAATAAATAAAAGCACACTTATACATGCGGCTCAGCTAATTTATAGTTCTATAATGTAGTGCCAATGACACCTCATTAAATATTATAAAGTATGTTTAACTTACTTATATTTAAAACGTTATTTATTGGCTTTTCGTTGATTACTTACTAATTCTATTTTATAACTCAAATCATTCTTTATATTTTAAGAATATATAACAAACTATAGTTTATTTATTAGTCAAGGACCTGTTTTACAATCGTCGGGTATTTTTTTTATATAAGCCCTAAATATAAGTGTAATACAGCAGATCTCAATATGTGAAATGTTTCTATTTATGTAAACATCTAGAAACATTATAATATAAAAAGATTCTAACAACCTGTTTTGAGTTTGTCACCAGCTCCAAAAGTGTGTGCAAAATTTTAGCTCAATCGGTTAGGTGGGTCTGGTTTAAAATTTAGTTGCTAGGTTCGACCCACAATTAATACTATAGGTGAAGTTATAAAATCTTCACAAATGGTTATTAATAACAATATTTAATTTAAAAAAATACGTATAAAAATGTGTGCAAACGCATATTTTGTTATTTATTGGCCCATTGGTTCAACAGTAACAAGATGAAGAGAGACTGCCCTGCAATCAATTTTATACCTTATAATGGAGATCTAAAAGATCGAATATTTTAGGCTTTCGAATATTATCTGCGCGAACGAAATTTGTCGCCGAGCCATAATATTTGTGGTTGATTTTTTTATAGTCTGTCACTTTATGTGATATTTTTTGGCTACAAAAATATTCTTATCATTGTTAAAATAATTCGTTGGTTAAAATCTACACAAATTAACAAAATATAAATAGATTGGATAATGAATGTAAATAAGTTCATCTTGTTTACTTCAATGTTATAATATTATTTTCTGTATTTTATGAAGGTGTGTTAGTATTTAGTATATTATTAGTGTATTTAGTACTTGTGTTCTTAGTTTGCTAGAAAATGTTTATTTGTTAATTGGCTTGTTGAATAATATGCAAAACTTTACATTTATTTACGATTGAATATACCTACTTAAATAGTACAATTTCTTTGTAAATATAGGTACTCTCTGGGCTTACTCACATATTTTATTGTGCTTTTTTTTTGTGTTACACTATAATAAAACCACCACCACATGCGTTTTGAGATGGTATATAGGCATAAGTATAATATAACTAGGTACTTTACTTACCTATGTAGTAGTGATGCATGTCATGTTGGCAAACACTGCACCCTGGTTCAATAATTTTATCACTAACTAAATAATTTGTGAGATAAGTACTTAATACATAACCACGTATGGTGGAAGTTACTTCAGTTGTTTTCAAGAAAAATATTCATTGTATCTTGAAGCCTTTATCTAAAAAATAAAATAGGTACATGTCTTTATCACAAATATTATAGATTTATTGTAAATTACTGTTGATTATGTTGTGAAGATTTATTGTTGACAAATTAATATAAATGTATGGGTAGGTACATACCTATTATAAGACATTTAATACCTAAGTACCAACACAATGATTTCTTACACTGAAATATAATCTTTAGGTATATTTTAACAGTTTTACCTATGTATTGGTTTCATCTAATATTTTCTTACAGTCAATTAAATAATATTTAGCTATAAAGCTAATTTTATCTGAAATATTTGGCATTTTATTTCTTCTTTAAATGGTGGCGCAAGCACAGGCATTTTTCCACATTTAAGTTTGATTCTTTGATTATATCAAAGAAAGAGTAAACAGGGTGGAAACTTGAGACGGGTCAGTAAGGGCAGCTACCGGGATGAAGTCATGAAGTCATGTGAATATGGTCTTACAAGACTATCCCTTACTTTTTGAGTTTTTGCTATCAGCATTTACAGATTTGAAAAAAAATTACAGTCAGAGAGAAAACGTATATTTTAGTTTTTTTTATGCGTTTAATCAATCCTGTCTCCGACAAGGATCAAAAAGCTCTATGGGGCCTAGTTAGGTTAGGGTACTAGAAATGTCACAAATCGAAAAAACTTTCCCTATATATTTTTTTAGGAAAATTAATTGTAACAGCAAGTAATGCAAACTTCATTATTTCGAGATAATACTGGTGAGTGAGAAAACCATAGGCTGGCTACCATCTTCAAGATGAAAATCCGTCGCCAAACATCTATTGGTGTGTTCCGGTAGCTACACTTGAGAGCCAGTTCCTTCTAGGCTTTGTATGCTTACCACCTTCGGCCACATCATCACTTACCATAGTCAGATTTTTTGTGGTCAAACAATCCTATTACCTACAATGTAAAAACTGGCCAAGTGCGAGTCGGACTTGCACACGAAGGGTTCCGTACCATTATCTATAAAAACGGCAAAAAAATCGCGTTTGCTGTAAGGCTCGCTTAAATATTTATATTATTTTGTTTTTAGTATTTTTTGTTATAGCGATAACAGAAGTACATAATTTGTGAAAATTTCAACTGTCTAGCTATTGCGGTTCTTGAGATACAGCCTGGAGACAGACGGACGGACGGACAGACAGACAGTGAAGTCTTAGTAATAGGGTCCCGTTTTTACCCTTTGGGTGCGGAACCCTAAAAATGAATCCCCATTTCCTTTGGTCACGCCATAACTGTCGCGGCGGCCTGCCCATATACTATATACAGTAGATATATCATAGTATACGGCTTGTTGATAGCATTACTTGTTGGCTCATTCCATATATGGCAGGCGCAGCGATTGTAATAAAAATAAAAATCAACAAGACTTCATACCTGTTATTCTCTTATTGCCTCCTCAAGCCTTCCTTGCCTCCAACCTTCCTTCCAATGTCTCTAGATTATCTGCTTCGCTATATGTGTGGGTTCCACGGTTTGAATGAGCCATGCACCATCTGTAGATTATAATGCCCAATGACACCGACTGCCTCGGTGCCTAGGGCAAGGATAGGTCATGCCTAAAGCATGACCCACCCTGTGACTATGTCACCTCTTTGATTGCTAGAACCAGAACATCATGAATTAGATTATGTATAATATATAAATAAAGTTAAGGGGTTTCAGGTTCAGATTGATTTATAGGTGCCACATTGCTTAAGACTTGGATAGTAACGTATCTATACTCTAGCCCAATGGCTCTTAAACCCACGTACATGGGCGCAGGGAGGCATACGCCTTACGTCGCGACAAGGCCTACGCCTTACGTCGCGGCTCTGTTTGATAGTATAGATATGAGTTCCGGAGGGAGGATATTAACGTATCTATACTCTAGCCCAATGGCTCTTAAACCCACATACATGGGCGCAGGGAGGCATACGCCTTACGTCGCGACAAGGCCTACGCCTTACGTCGCGGCTCTGATTGATAGTATAGATATGAGTTCCGGAGGGAGGATAGTAACATATCTATACTCTAGCCCAATGGCTCTTAAACCCACATACATGGGCGCAGGGAGGCATACGCCTTACGTCGCGACAAGGCCTACGCCTTACGTCGCGGCTCTGATTGATAGTATAGATATGAGTTCCGGAGGGCCATCTTTCAGATACATGGGACTGCTTAGGGAATATAAAGGGTACATACAGTATAATATATATATATACAATACTTAGTTATATGATGGGTAGTTATTCAGACACACAGATACTTAGCACAACAAATACTTAGGATCAACAAGATACGAAGATACTTAGAGTACGCTTAGATCAACAAGATACGAAAATACTTAGCTATCGTCCAGTGTATTTCTCGCACGCGTCTTTTCTCACAGTAAGTTTCACAGTAAGGTTCACTTACCATAGACAACTTGACAAGATGTTTGAGCGGGAAACGGCGGGTAAACTCTCGGTGTTGCTATATACAAATATTTACAAGATGACATTCGCGATACGTCGCGACACTCCCGACCGAAGGGCTTAGAGCAGTGTTAGTAAGTTGCGCGTCCACTCCCTAATTTTCTCTAGGGCTCTCGTGGCGGCACCTCTTCTTTGTCTTGTCTCTTCCCTTTGCTCGAGTAATTCTTCATGGTTATCATCATTATTTTCTGTCTCTAATTCCTCTGTCTGTATTTCCCTTGACCATTCTTCTTCAACATTATTTTCAATGTTTTCATTACTACTTGTTTCTTCTAATAGATTCTTGTCAAGCGTAACTGTCTCTGCGTTCTCAATTACAGGTTCTAATTCTAGTTCAAGTGCTGGAGGATGGTATTTGTTAGTTTCATCGGCTCTAAAACAGGTTGCATTTTCTTCCTCAATTTCAAGAGGATATAAGTGAGCTATTGATCGAATAAATTCTTTATTTCCTACATTTACTTTAGCTACTCTGCACAAACCATCTACTCCTTTGACCAATGAAGTTATTTTTCCGACTTTCCATCCTTCCCTGTTTTTTGTTTCTCCTTTAATTTGGACAATTTGTCCTATGTTTGGTTCAATTTTTGAGGTCACTCTAGGTTCTCTAAGTGAATGCCAGTATCTTTCTCGGAGACTTGGTAAGTATCTATTCTGAAACATTTCCTTAAATTCTTGTAGCATAACCAGTGTTCTTTTCCAACCCTTTACGAGTTCTGTTTTAGTTAAAGTTCCTTCTATGATAGAATCTCTATTGGAAATCTCCATTGATATACATTTCCCTATTGTAAGAAAATCTGATGGTTTCAGGACATGATCCAGTTCTGAATCTACACAGGTAAGTGGGCGCGTATTCATGACAGCTTCTATTTCTTTAACAACAGTAATTAATTGTGAGTCATTCAACAAATGTCTGACATTAGTTTGAAATGAAGTGCGTTATCAGAAGTTATAAGTGTAGGTACTCCTCTGGTGGATACCATTCTTCGTAAGGCTAGTAAACCTTCTTCTGCGGTAAGATCTTTAACAACTTCTAAATGCACCGCTCTTACGGCTAGACAGGTGAAAAGACAGATCCATCTTTTCACTGAACCATTCCCGTTATCGACTAGAAGAGGACCCATATAATCCACTCCTACAAAGGTGAATGGTGAACTATAATTTACTCTTACTGCAGGAAGAGCCGGTGTCGGCGGTAGCTTGAAAGGTCCTCCGCCATGCTTAACACACCTCGGGCACTTCTTCAGAAGTTTTTGTACTCTACTCTTTCCTTGAGGAATCCAATACAATTCTCTTATTATACTCAAGGTATGGTTCACACCGACATGATAGTTTTCATTGTGAATTTTCATTATCACTTTATTAGTGAAATCACTCTCTTTTGGAATAAGAATAGGATAACGTTTATCAAACGACCAATCTGAGTTCTTCATACGACCTTTGTAACGTAATATCCCATCCACATCTTGAAACAGTCCTAAATTTCGACTTAGATCAGTGACTTTTCCTTGAACCTCTTGCGGGAAATATTCCGCCTGTAATGTTTTGATTTGTTCGCTTGCACTAATTAGTGTATCTTTCTCTTGTGAATCTTTATTCTCTTCTCGTTCTACCTTTTCATGAGGTTCGTGATCTATATTCATGACGGTATCTTCTAAATCCTGTCCATTCGGGAGACCCTCCCCAATCGACAGAGAAGAAAGTGCCGTCCCTCTGAAATCTGATGGCCACATTTTAGGCTCTCTCGTAAGGAAGTCAGGACCTAACAGCCATTTTCCTCTGTCCTCTAATGAAGTTGAAGGTCTGGTTGCTATGTCAGCTGTATTTAATTCTGATGGGACATATCTTATCACCAACTCTTTATTTTGTTTTATCTCTTCTATGCGTCTGGATACAAATGGTGGTAAGAGTTTATTTGACTTATGCCATTCGATAACAATTTTACTGTCTGTCCATAATGTTTGATTGGTTACTTTAGTTTTTAGCTGCTTGAGTACAAATTTAATAAGCCTACTGCCTGTCAATACACCCAATAATTCCAGGCGTGGTATTTTTAGGTTGTCTTGGTCCTTTAAGGGCACTAGTCTTGACTTTCCCATGATGAATTGTTGCTCATTACCGTTTACTATGTATAATGCTGCAGCGTATGCTTTCAAAGAAGCATCTGTGAAGCAGTGCAGATGATATTTTCCCTCGAATTTCATATAACATCTAGGTACTGATATTTTCGGTATCTCTTCCAATTCTTTGCGTATCTGCGACCAATCATCAGATCTTCTTTGGAAGGGTTTCATCCCACTTAATCTTTAACTTCCAAAGTTCTTGTAAAAATAATTTTGCAGATAATACATGCGGTACAGCAAATCCGCAAGGATCATAGACAGATGCGATTACCTTTAAAACACCACGTTTTGTATTAACATTAGAATCTGTATCAAATCTCAATGCAAATGAATCTCCCTTTAAGTTCCAATCTAGACCTAAAATTTTAACAACTTTATCTTTACTAGCATCTGGTATTTGTTCCATAAATTCTACAGAATTAGAGCTCCATTCTCTTAGGTTCATTGATATCTGTTGGAACGCTTCTTTGGATTTATTATATAACTCTAACGCTTCCTTTGTATTCAAAGCACCTGTGACTAAATTATCTACATAAATATCATTAGCAATTTGCTTAACTAGTGATTGGTTTGATCTTGTTAGGTGGTGCTTGATAGTTGCGTTCAAGATGAAGGGACTAGATATTATACCAAACGGGACTCTACAAAATCTCATACACTGGAGATTATCCTTGGTCGCTGGTTTTCTTGAATCTTTTACCCAAATGAATCTGGTCACATCACGGTCTATTTCGTGGAGCGCAATCTGTAGAAATGCCTTTTCTACGTCTGCAGATAATGCGACTTGATGGCATCTAAATCGGATTAATAGACCTGTCAAATCTTCAAGCATCAATGGGCCGCAATACAAACATTGATTGAGGCTTTTACTTTCGCTACTTTTAGCAGATGCATCGTATACAATTCTCATAGACTTCCCCTTTTGAGTTACACAATGATGTGGTAAGTAATGTACTGGGTGGTCTTCAATCTTTAAAGGTTCTTTTACTATTTCTATTATTCCCTTATTTATTTGATCTTGCAATGTTTTATCATACATCTGAAGTGTTTCTTCATCTAGTCGTTTAAGCAAATTGACTAACCGTCCATATGCTTGACCATAATTAGATGATAAAGGTGGTGGATATTCATTCCAAGGCCAACTTACTGTATACCTTTTGTTATAATCTTTGTAGTTTCGTTGAAGTTATCAATAGCTTCGTCATCTCTGCTGGTTTTAGGAGTCATTTATTCCAATTGTGAACTTTGTTTTCCTCTTGATGAAAACTTGCCGGGACATAAAGCTCTATTGTGACTATTAACGTTACAATGTCTACATGTCTGTCTTGATCTGCAAGTTTTGATGCCATGCCCCTCACGTAGGCATCCATAGCATCTATCGTTCAACTTAGATTTCCTTTCATTAACTGTTTTGTATATCTGACATTGATCATTAAAATGATCATTATTACAGAAAATACATGAGAGCTTCATTCTCTTTCTGGTGATGCCTTCGGTTAGCTCACCTTTATGTGTCTTTATTTCTCTTCCACCAAACTTTCTCTTGTGTGAAAATTGTCTTTGAAAATTGGCAGTCTTAAATGGGTTAGCTTTGTTAAGTTTAGAGTGAGCAATTTTAAAATTAAATTTTCCTTTTCTATTATATGTAGGTCTGCTACCTGTGTTTAGTTTTACTTGCTTTAAATTTTCTTGTGTTGTGTGTAGTGTTTCCACTGTATACTCGGTATTAGGAATTTTCTCATTTGTAATTCTACTCGCATCTTCTCGTGCTCTAATTATCATTTCAAGATGTTGTCTTATGTCATGAATCGAGTTACTAGAGGTTTTCAATTTCAATTCATATATCAAGTCTTCAGGAAATTTTTCAAAGATTAAATGACGGAGGTGATTATGATTCACATCCTCTCTCAATGACTCTAGCACTCTCAAGTGCCTTTCTACATTATTAAGTGTCTCTCTGCAAGCACTTACTGTTTTCCCCGCAGGCTTCACTCTAGACAAGGCTGCATAGTGAGCATCTATCAGGTGTGAGGAATTTCCATATCTCTCCTTCAAAGTATTCAGAGCAATTTGATAATTCTTGTTAGTTGTTTCTAGACCATCAATAGCTTTCTTAGCTTCTCCTTTCACAGAAGCTATCAGGTATAATAGTTTATCAACTTCAGAAATATTTCTATTATCTATATTAGAACTGAACTGGTCCCAGAACTGATGCCAGCTTAGAATATCTCCATCAAACTCGGGTAGATTAAGCTTAGGTAAGCGACTGCTTGTAGTTTCCTTAACAGTACAAATCTGTTCATTTGATTTATTTACCAGTTTCATTTTCACTTCCAACTCAACTAAATTCTGTTCAGCCTCCAACTGAATTTCTGACATCTGGCTTATATCATCAGCAGAAGGATGGTTGACTAATCGGAAGTAATTGTTTATATCTTCATTAAATCTTGCTAAAAGTGTTTTAAGTTTTGACTTCACAACTTCAGCATTATGCATTTCTTCATTATTTTCCAAAGAAAAGGTCAAGGTCAGATCAGAGTTCCTTTTAATCTCATTTACCAGCATCAATAACCGTTTAAGCAAGAGTTCCATCATGTTTACAAATGTAGAAGAATTCTGTAATTAGAGATTAAGTGTCTAGGTAATAATTGGAATTAATACCAATTAATAAAGTAAAGAGTGTTTACTTTAAGTACTCAAATCTCAATTAATTTTAAATTTAATCTTTAGTAGTTACACTAAGTACATAATTATGTCATTATTATATGAAGTAGGTATAAGGTAGTGGCAAAATAGTCAGCATCATAATTTGAACCTTGAGTAATTGAAATAGGTAGGAGAATACCCTACATTCTATAGCCACTGAAAAATTTATGAAGCCACTGCCCTAGTAAGGGTTATATAAATACTTCAATAGAATTTTTAGACTATTCAATTGTTCTACTTTAATAAGTGCACCATAGTAGGTACCTATTGTATACACCATAGTACACATCTATTTACTTAGCCCTTCAACCAAGATATATATAAGATTACCTAATTTCTAGAATAGCCACTAATTAGAAAGGTACCTAACCAAACGTAGGTATAATATACTCAGTTATTAATTGTAATTTGCATTACACCAATGATAATTGTAATATCATAGTACTAGGTACACTCGATATTTACCAAACACATACCTACACCCCATGCGTTGACGCCATGTACTTCATATGAAATAGTTACCAGCGGGATGGATATACTTAGCAGATAGATAAGTACCATTTAGGTACGTAGTACGTAAAATTCTAGAAGATAACTTTACCTGAGTCCGAGTCACAAGAGTCACGGGTTTAATAATTGTATCGATGGAGCAGAGCACAATCCGCCATACATCGATTGTTCGCGAAGCGAATAGGTAGACACTTTCCGGTTCGCCACTTGCAGTGTGTGTGAACTTACTATTAAAAGAAGCAATAATTACCTATATTACTTTCGTTTCGACACTTTGCCCTCATCATTTAAACACATTAACTAGAATATCATTGCATTATACACTATTCTAGCTCTCCAGTAGTAGGTTAGGTATATACCGCCTTTGAAAATTCGAACATGGACAAAAAGTTTTGAAACACTAGAATATGAACGAAAAACAACATACTGATCGAAATCACATGTTCATTATGATATGACTACAATAATCAAACTCACCTGAGTATAAATCACTTTTCCAATACTCTTTTTACTTGGACAATATTATAAATAAATCTCCAAATTACTCCAAAATTCTTATGTTTCCAGCCAATACCTACCCACAGCACAGTTCTTTTGCCGCCATTTATCGCGTCGAATTAGAGATGTGACTAATGTTCTTTTAATAGGTATGGTCGATATTTTATATCCGAAATATCGTATTATTATTGGTTATTTTGAGAATGGGCTACTTAATAGTAGATATAGGCCGACAATAATTATGGTGAGCACAAAAACGCAAAAAGTAGGTAGATTGATAATAGTGGGTACCATACAGTCACCACTGTATCGTGACATTAATCGCTATAATTGAAAGATCGTCGTCGTGTCGAGTGAGACTACCGACATTACCATTATGGTTCATACATTAAATAATTTATTATAGGATCTCTCATGGTTAAATAAGAGAACGATTCAGAAACAAATGTAAAAACCAAGAAACCAATGTAAAACCAACGTTGACAGTCTTAACTTGTAAAAGTATAATGGTCTCAGATACCATCAGATATTTGTTATCACCTCGCAGGTTCTAACCAATAATATCGTACAACATAATATAATATCAATGAATCGTATCGTATCGTGCACGTAATAGATACATACAACCTTTAAATACTATTATTACTTGTGAACATAGTTTGTTTCGGTATAAGTTTCTATTTCTATAATAGGTACTACTCAATACGGATACCTAGTTTCACAAAACTAATATATTCCATATTAGTGTTACGATAATATTACACTCTTGGACATCACTACGTCAGACGAATTCAGTAGGTAGAAAGACGAATGCAGTCATTCACTTTACCATTTAATCAATTCTATATCAATAAATAATCAATAATTAGAAGCTCTATTGTAGTTAAAATTCGTAAATAGATTTTAATGTCAAATTACGTAAATATATAGTACTTTAAAAGTAATCTTTAAACAAAAGAAACTTTATCATGTATTTGTTTCAAGTCGAGCGTCACCCTCCATTTTAAGTCAAATGACGTACCTTAAGATGAATCCTATAATTATGGTTCTATAAATTCGTCGTAAAATTGTTCGAACATCTTAATTACAATATCATATAAATAAATTTATCATAATTATACGAATCAGAATCTTGAATTCGACTTCGTTTACAGACAACGTAACTTCATCGATCCACGATGCATATCCGCAATTGGACAAAGATGGCGCTTTCGTATTTCCGATACATTTCCAATACGATAATCAAATCCAGTACCCAAAATAAATTATCTCAGGAATATTGTACAACTTCTCATTCATTATTACGACGGTAATTATATCAATAATTAAATATACAAGGAAGGTTGAAGCACGAAGGTTGAGACGAATAATCTTCACAATCATTTTAATCAACAAAAAATGTTTCCATTATAGCTCCATAGATGTCGCTAGTGACATCTTTTTAAAACATAGTTTTGATGTTTTCTAGGTATTTCTCTTAGATGCTGCATCTTTTCTATATCCCAGCATCTCCACCATGTCGCGGCGGCCTGCCCATATACTATATACAGTAGATATATCATAGTATACGGCTTGTTGATAGCATTACTTGTTGGCTCATTCCATATATGGCAGGCGCAGCGATTGTAATAAAAATAAAAATCAACAAGACTTCATACCTGTTATTCTCTTATTGCCTCCTCAAGCCTTCCTTGCCTCCAACCTTCCTTCCAATGTCTCTAGATTATCTGCTTCGCTATATGTGTGGGTTCCACGGTTTGAATGAGCCATGCACCATCTGTAGATTATAATGCCCAATGACACCGACTGCCTCGGTGCCTAGGGCAAGGATAGGTCATGCCTAAAGCATGACCCACCCTGTGACTATGTCACCTCTTTGATTGCTAGAACCAGAACATCATGAATTAGATTATGTATAATATATAAATAAAGTTAAGGGGTTTCAGGTTCAGATTGATTTATAGGTGCCACATTGCTTAAGACTTGGATAGTAACGTATCTATACTCTAGCCCAATGGCTCTTAAACCCACGTACATGGGCGCAGGGAGGCATACGCCTTACGTCGCGACAAGGCCTACGCCTTACGTCGCGGCTCTGTTTGATAGTATAGATATGAGTTCCGGAGGGAGGATATTAACGTATCTATACTCTAGCCCAATGGCTCTTAAACCCACATACATGGGCGCAGGGAGGCATACGCCTTACGTCGCGACAAGGCCTACGCCTTACGTCGCGGCTCTGATTGATAGTATAGATATGAGTTCCGGAGGGAGGATAGTAACATATCTATACTCTAGCCCAATGGCTCTTAAACCCACATACATGGGCGCAGGGAGGCATACGCCTTACGTCGCGACAAGGCCTACGCCTTACGTCGCGGCTCTGATTGATAGTATAGATATGAGTTCCGGAGGGCCATCTTTCAGATACATGGGACTGCTTAGGGAATATAAAGGGTACATACAGTATAATATATATATATACAATACTTAGTTATATGATGGGTAGTTATTCAGACACACAGATACTTAGCACAACAAATACTTAGGATCAACAAGATACGAAGATACTTAGAGTACGCTTAGATCAACAAGATACGAAAATACTTAGCTATCGTCCAGTGTATTTCTCGCACGCGTCTTTTCTCACAGTAAGTTTCACAGTAAGGTTCACTTACCATAGACAACTTGACAAGATGTTTGAGCGGGAAACGGCGGGTAAACTCTCGGTGTTGCTATATACAAATATTTACAAGATGACATTCGCGATACGTCGCGACAATAACTTGAGAACGACTTTACCGATTTAATTCATCTTTTTTTTAAGTTTTCTAATACTTTGCAGAAGGTTCTTACGGAAAGAAAAAAATAATAATTGCACAGAAAATTGGAAAATTAGAGATCGCGGGTGAAACTGCGGAGTGGAAGCTAGTCAGAAACTAAGATGAAATACAATACAATACATGTTAGGCTGTATGGGCTAGAACCCTTTGCCTTCCCGAAATAAGTGAAAATACAAAAAACAAAAACAGCTGTCTAAGCTGTCAATGAAAATAACCTCCAAAATTTACAACATTTATTTATGTTATGATTTTAAGTTTCGTATTCATTGTAGGTACGTTTTATTTAAATCATTGACCGTTTGTAATGTTACATGCATGATAAAGTAGATCTAGCTGCAGAAAAGAAATAAGCGTGATTACAAGACCGGCAACTTAGCTACAAATAGAGACTATTGTGTTACATTTTATTGTATAAACATGAACTGTTTACGGTTGCTTCGGCTCGCTGAGCGCCAAACAGTGAATATATTTAAAATTCCACGAGCAACGTATTCTGCCCAACATCCCTTTAAGTTTATGGAGACGCAGGATCGTTGGAAAGAAAAAGACGGTGTTTCTAAGCGATATGAGCTCATTTACAAAGGCCCTATGGAAAAGTGGTTAAATTATTTAACTATGTATTTAACATTCACCACAGCTACAGTTTCTGTTGCTGGCGTATATTACGCTGCTTTTGTCTTTGATAAAGCTGATATGAATAACCCTGTGATTCTTGGAGATGATCTTGTCATTGCTAACAGCTCAGCAGAATGCCTCTTCTACCTCGGAGCATTTGTGGTTTTCCATACAGCTGTGAAAATATTACTGTCAAAATTTGTTGTGCGAATATATCAAGATGGAGATGATTACATAGCTATTTTTAGAGGCAACACATTCAATAAAATAAAAAAGCATAAGTTCCACTTGAAGGATTTTAAGAAGTTGAACCCTACATTCATTGTATCATGGGGTGAAGCAAGATTTGATATTGGTAATAAACATGCCATCATATTAGAAAACTACTTCAAGACCCCTGAACATTTCAATTACTTATTACATAAGAGAAGTGCTGACAATCCAAACAATGATGATGACTATTAGATTTTGCATTTTGCTTACTCAGACTTGTAGACTATTTACCATCCAGTTTTATTGTGAAAGTGCAATAATTTTATGTAGGCTTAGATATTCATATGCATTAATGAATTGTTAGTTTTTTACTCTTATTATAAATAAAGAATAATAAATTACTTAATTGTATAGGTGTTCAAGTTACCTACCACTGAAAATGAGCCCAATCTTAGTAAGCAGGTTTTAAGGCAAGGCAGTGCAATAAAACATTGTATTGATTGATAATATCATATTTTAATTTATTTAATCTATTATACTACATCCTTACACCATTATTATCCAAATTATTAAAACCCTCCGCTATATGCTGTGTTCCATTTATGTCTAGTATCTCTCTTGATAGTTACAGAGTCCATTTTTCTTTTATCATTGTCAAACTTGTCCAATGCATCAACTTGGCTTTGTGGTGTCTCAAGTGTTTTTGTCACCACACATTCACCATTTTCCTTTAGGACTGTGTAATTAATGTCATCTTTGGTCGGTTCACCATATGGAAACACTATTGGTGTTATTTTTACCAAATGTTTGATTTTCCATAGTTTTGAATTTATTTCAGGTATGTTCTTCAGTATTGCTACGTTTGACTGAAATTAATAGGCAAGGACAATGATTAATTATCATCATAGGGAAATTATTATTAATTTCAGAACACTGGGGCGCATAATACTGAAACTACAAATTCAAGAAATGGTATTATCACACACTATAAAATCAGTACAAAAAGTTGAGATAAGAGCCAGCTCACTAGCTCATGGCTTGTAAGTTAAATGATGGTTTGGCTGCCAAAATAAATCTTATACCTAAAGCATTGAATATGTTGCATGTAACATCCAGAAAAGTTCCAATGTGAGAAAGCAACATTAAATGCTTTTATATAAATGCTAGTTTACCTCTTCAAGAATGTGAAACTCCTTCAAAATATCCTTTTGCCAGTATGGATGGTGTTTGGGAGACTTAATCCTTTCTACTCTAAATAGTTTAGTTGGCGTGTAATCCGGATCTTCGTGTTCTGGGTGCCTGCAAGAATTCATGAATATATCGTATTGGACAACAGAAGAGAAAATATGACTTAACTTTACCTTGGATAATAAACTATGCCTCCAGGGTATCGTATGCCACCAGGTGCTTTATAGCCTTTTGATCGAGAAAATAATGACAAAGGACTAAAAATTTTAAGCGATAGCTTGTTCATTTTTATTCTTCAGTAGTAGTATGTTTTAATTTGAAGCTATTGTTATTTTTTATTTCTAACCTATAAACTCTTCTATTTCTTTGACCACAGATCACTTTATATTCTTTGACGTTTCATCAATATTATTGCCATATCGCTAAATTCCTTCCTAAAAGTAAATGTCATAAACGTCTGATTGTCATTTCTGCTATTTATGTATTCAAACTTTTTTCAATATTTAACTGTTTAAATTTTTAAGGAATGCTTATTTTCTTATCTAATATAATGTGCTCATTAGTATTTTTCCTTTTATATATATATATATATTTCTATTCTTCTTGCTTCTTTTCTTCTATTATTTTTGTTTCCCATTGTTTTTTCTAACCATGTCACTCACTGGCAGTCATCGCTGGCACATTCAGTGTTGCCAGGGCCCTTAAGTCGTAAGTTACGTTTCGTTTCCTGAAATGTTACATTTTTGCTGCAAAAGTTACATTATTGTTTTTTTTTATTTATGTGTTTTTGGGGTTGGAGGTCGGAGGCAAATCGATGTCAGCAACAAGGCCGAGTACTTTTTTTCGTTTAGTTATCAGCCTGAGGTTTCTGAAAAAGGAAATTGGTTGACAAATAGAAACATATCATAGTACGAATCTTCGACTCTTGCTTGACAATAATAACCTAAATCTTTTACGGAACTGATTGATTTCAAAAGTTACGAAAAATGTAAGAAATGTAACCTTCTGGCGACACTGGGCATAATCGAATGGATGGATTGCGGTTGTGTTGTTGGATTATTCCATAATTTTAGAATAATGACTGAGAGTTCTTCTGTGAGAGTGACGTAGATGTGAATAATACAATACCAACACAGAAGAGAAAATAATCTCGATGTTTTTTTTCATCCTCTTTCCATACATCTACTTATTTCTGTAACGCCTCCTGTTTTGAATTTTGAATATCGAGTCCGTGGTATCCCCTATAGTAGTCTATGATCGGGTCTGGCAATACTGGTCAACTGTCAAATTAATTTTAAAGTTTGTTGTGTGTGTTTAAAATTTGAAATTAATTGCACAACCTTTTAGTTTTGTTGATTTATATACCTAGATTTTTAAATATGATTAACTGCTCTGGTTAACGAGTTAAATCTTATGAAGCACCTACAGAAATATAAATACTGGCTTCATGAAGAAGGTGAGGTTTGAAACTCCTGATAAATTCAACAGAATGAACGATAACGAGTGCCATTCTCCGCGGCCGTTTACAGAGAGACAAGTCCATGCTGATGCACCTATTATTTATGAATACCCGAAATTATTAACTTATAACAGTGACCCAGTACAAAGGTTTGAATGCAGTAATAGTTCCCCTTACCCTATCACGAATAAGACAAGCTTACCTACTTTTGAGAAAAAGTCTCCATGGCTGCCTTCCAATGACTTAGAACTGAGTATGCTGGATTCTTCTCATCAAGAACCTAGAAAACCTATTTTTAGCAGATCAATTCCTAAAGTGGCTAATATCAGAAATACATCATCAAATGAGCAGCCTCAGTTCCATGTTCATCCTCAAGTATTATCTTCAATTGAAAATAAGTCAGACACTCCACCAAATGTTCTCAATAAAGACAATGACTTTTTTATAAGACGGGATAATATACATGAACTCCATTATGATGTCAATCCTATACAAAATTTTAATAATCTAAATCTTGACAAGGAAAACAATCCAATTGCAAAGAAAGCTGAAATTATGAAAAAATCATTGAATATAATTTCACCTGAAGTATTTTATAATCACATGCAACCAACTGTTCCTGATAGTCCTGTTCAAAACAATGACTGCCATTGCCATCACTGTGTTAAAGCTGTGAATAATGTACCTTGTAATTCAAATATAAGACAAGAATATGTTCCGACTCATCTGGTTAGTAATACAGTTGGAGCAAGATGCAATCAGTATCACTGTATGATCCCTCCACAGCATAACAGTTGTTCCCATTGTGATCATCACATAGCACCAGTTAGACAATCAACTTCTAAACCGTTTAGCTGCATTAGTATGCATGAATCAAAAGCAACACCACAAAATGCTGTTGACAAAAAAACCTGGGCAATACAAAGATATGAAGATAGCAAAAAGTCTGACTGTATGGAGGTTGAAAAACAAACAAATGTGTCTAAAGAGAAGAGAGAACCAACTGTTTCTGATCTTTTTAAAATAATCAAACTTCAGAATGAGCAGTTGCAGCTATTACAAGAGAAAGTTGATAAGTTCATATCTGCTAGTAAAGTAGAACAGACTCAACCTCCACAGGACTACAGAAACCATGTTATTCAAAGTGTTAATAATGAACAGATATCTATTGGAGTTATGACAAGCTTTGAAATGGTAAGAACCTCCACTGTCATCAATAAAGAAGTTGTAAAGACAAATGAAAATGCTCAGATACAATGTAATAGGTCACAGATTAGTATAAAAGGGGTGGTATCAAAATCACAGCCAGTAAATTTGAATTTCCTTGATGGTATAAAGAGGATTTCTCAAAATGAGATTCCTGTTGCTATTGCTGGACAAACGGAGACTATGTATGATGAGAAAACCTTGAATGAACAAAGTTTGTACAATTTGCAAGTTGATAATGCCACAACACCAATGATGTCACCTGAACAGAGCTTGTATTTGGATGTAAGAGATTATAGCGAGTAAGTAGCTAATTGATAGAAAGTTGATAAATTGATTAAATTATTATTATTATGTATGTTTGCTTTTTATACTAAGTATAACTTTTTTACAGTTCAGAATCTGGAAGTGATGACCCATCCAATGTTGGATGGACATATTACAACAAAGTTATGGTAGCTATAATTTATCTTTCTCTTGTATTTGTTTATGACTGATTTATTTTCTATAGTTATTAAAAAAAAAATTACAGACTCATGTGAATGGAGTGTTGGAAGATTCAGACATGCCCTCTTCAGCAAGCGCTCTGCACAGAAATACACAGCAACAGTGTATGCAAATGCAGTTTGACAAGACTAATGTTAGTGTTGCTAAAAGGTATGTATTTTTTTTATTTCACTGTGTTATTATTTTTCTGATACTGATTCAGTGACTGACCTCAGATATATTGATCTTTTTTTTTTTCAGTAAAGGCTGTACATTATTTTATTTAAATTTCAGAGTAAAATTTGGTGATGACCCACTTGGTATTCATCAGCCCCACATCTATGCGGCTTCCACTGACACGAGTTTAAAAATGAACCAGCTAGCTGCAAAATATTTAAAGAATGGACCTCCAACAGTGATGTCTTATCCACCAGAACCTAAACCTTCTTCAGCCCCTATTGACATGTCTTTTGCTACAAGGAATTATATGGAGAGACATAAATTGTTGCAAGGTATCATATACATCCATACCATTTTTATTAACTCTGTAATAAATATAACATTAGCACAGTTGACTAATCTCTAACAGTTGTTGCACTTTCATCATGCGGGATATGCAAACTACCTGAGACGCCCATTGACCATCGATTTTAATTTTTATATAGTGCAATATGGTGTCAATTCGCCGCTTATGAAAAGCGGTACGCGTAAAAAAAAGATTTCATTACACATAGTCTTCTTCTTTTACTTTAGTCTCAATTAAAAAAAAATATCTCATTCAGATTGTGAATGTTATGAGTTAGGAATTTTGAAGCTAAGTATAGCAATTTTAGAACTTAGTTAACCAACTAAGTTTTAGGAATAGAAGATGGATTTGTGAAAGCTGTTAGACTGATTTTGATTTCTAATGAAATACCTACTAAAAATAAAGTTTATTCTTGTTCCAGGTGGGCATCAATTGTCAAGATTACCACCGCCAGGTGAGTTGCCAAGGTTTTTAGATATTACTGCCTTAAAAAAACAACCTAAGTTGTTATAGTTATTGTTAGTTTTTAGGTATGTTTTTGACTACACAGGCTGTTTTAATATTATTCCATATTGTAATAATGTTGTTTACATCTATGTATTTTAGATTAATTTATGACTATAATTGAATAATTATTATAATTTTTTACATAAGAGGAAAACAAAAGAATATCTGTATGATATTTTTGTGATAGGCTTCCTATGTAAAATTATTTACACATGTATTTATGAGTAAAGTTAATTTGCATTCATAGTTGTTTCAGTCTAAATGTTGATTCAAAAATCGAACTTAATGGAATGCGAAAATGTAACACCTGTATTTTATAGCCTATATTGATGCGATAAGGATCACTTTTGTCTTATACAATGTCTCATAAATCTGAAACATTAAGAAGGAATTTATGAAAGTCTTTTATTCCTAGCGTATACTAGCGTCTTGAAACGAAGTCCGCTTTCCTACTCTTCTTCATCCGATGAGACATCTCCATACAACATTAGACCCCACCCCATAGATTTCCATCATATTATTATTATTTTGGTTTTTCATGTATTAATGGTATTATTAGCTGATAAAACTCTTGTTTCTAGATCTATTTTGCTAGGCTATTATCGAAGTAAATACGAATATAAGTAACCTTTAATACAGAGGTATTAAAGATTCTTTTAGATTGTTTGATATTATTGTACTATGTGGTTGACTTTTTTGACAGAATCGATTGGACTTTCATATAAATATGGGTGATATTTCTACGCGATTCTGTTAGTTCGAATCACGAGTTAAATACGAGACTTTAAGGAACGTTTTTCTTTCATGTATTGTCCTATTAAACAACTAGGTACTAGACAAAAATTCTTCAAAATTAATTAGCAATATACAATGAAATAATTGTTTTGGAACAGACATTTATTTAAACCTCAGAGAAAATAACAGAGTAAATTCCTACATCTTGATTTTTTGGAACCATTGACTCCTTTACAATAATTTTGCTTAGTACATCTGTTATTTATCTTAACAATATATTTAGAAGTATCATATCAACAATACATATTTTAATTTGTCTATGTTATAAATTAAATGATAATTTTAAAATCTTTTAAATAATCTTGCTATTTTATAACTTTTGTTTCATACAATATTATCACATTTTTAGAAATAAGGGATGCAGTATTGTAGACCTAACACACATTACATAGTTAAATATAATTTTTATAAATATATTTTTATCAGAGGTATTCAAGAACTCTCACATACAACTTGTACTTCCATAACTTTGGTTTTTATGTACAAAAATGTTTAAATATTATTAAACATTTTTTTATTAAGTTATAAATATAATTTAACTAAGTATTCAAACATTTTTTTTATTCCTAATTTGTTAACGTTTTTATAACTCTTAAGCAAACATTAAAATAGTATAAGATAAATAAAATATTCCGCTATTTATATTGTATAGGTTTTTTACCTCATACTTTTACTTTACAATGCATTCAGAAATATTACAGAATATAATTATTTGATCTAATCTAGAGAACACCTACCTACTCAATATAAACAATAGCATTAAGGAATCGAAATAAAATTTCTTAGATTATTACACATATCATCCAATCGATCAAGTTTTTTTTTAGTAGACGAACGCGAAGGCAATCTTAAATCAAACCTTATTATATTTCAATCAATCCGTAAAAAATAAATAAAAATAAATGCAACGCTCGCCGGGAATTAGCTAGTACCTATATATGCGTTCCTATACCATTCATTTGATTGCAACGAAACTTTGGTGAGTTGTTGTGCGCACGCCCACGATGAATTCTGATAAAGAATAAAAAGATGTATTGCAAGACAAGCCGGGAATTAGATAGTTACTTATAACATATGCTCTTAACAGCTATCAGTTAGTTTGGTTCTTTTCATTCTTTGGATAGTCATCACACAACATGAAGATACATTCAATTCTAATTCTAAATAACTACACAGGTAGGTACATTTATTATTATATACATAGATAGTAGATAATAATTAATAAAAAGGTAGTTAACCCTTTAATACGTTGAAATGTTAATACTAACAATTATAATTGTTCTATGTACATTGAAGATACGTTTTGTTACACTTAAATAAGATTTCAATTCTCTTGCATCGCAAAATATTACAGATTATATTTTAGTCTAGAAAGATAACCAAATTAAATGGATGGCACTTCTTTTCTGGTGTCGAATAGACATTCAAAGAGAAACAATCTATATAATAATCAATACATAATTTCATTATGCTTATAGACAACTATTATACATCACTTTTTGTCTTACATGTCGCATGAGTCAGTAGTGACTAGAATATTATACTATACTTTATTGACAGAGTTTCTCAATCTATTGGTAGCCCCCTTTGTATAGGTTAACCATAAATACTACATACAGATAGACCGCGCAGATCATACTAATCATTCTTCATATCATACTAATAATATAATATAATAATATTATAAAAAGGAAAGATTTGTATTTTTGTATGTTTGTAACGAATAAACTCAAAAACTACTGGACCGATTTACAAAATTCTTTCACCATTAGAATGCTACATTATCCCTGAGTAACATGGGCTACATTTTATCCCGGGAACCCGGGTGAAACCGCGCGGAAAAGCTAGTACTACATAAAACAAACAACCTTATGATGTATGTTAGTAGATAGATTGCAGCGCACTCCATGTATTATCTACGCATTAGCATAGAACTAAAACTTTTAAAATTAATCTATTACTCGGGAACATTCGTAGCCGATTTGAATTTGTGGCTCGTAAACTATTTACGAAGCGAATAACAAAATATTTTTCTTATTTAGAAGGGAATATTAGAGAACCAACACAGATTGAGAAACACTATAATGAGATTCAGTTTTAAATCTTAACTACAATAATTACATAGACATCTGGTAGATACACTGTACAATGTAAATTTAAATGGTATAAATTTTTTGTTACTTCATAAAATTTCTTATTAATATTTTTTAACATCAAATAACCATCTACGAGTAACTATTATTTTATGTATGAAAAAAATATGCTTTATTTGTGATTTGAGCATACACTTTGTGCATATTCGTTTAGATTATCTTCCAATCAGTATTACCACCGCAATCTGTTTGTATATTTCGGTACTTATTCATAATTCCCCTTAAATCAACCTGTAGGTATTTACAAATCGGACTACCATAATACAGACTAAAGTATATAGCTAGACCTCTTGAATAATTCTTCGACTTAATAGTAACAATTCTACACTCAGGCATTCGTTTTTATTTAATTACAAAAAAATATAATTTTATTTTAGTGTCGCTAAATATTTTCTTATAGATCTTTAAAACTCCAACATTTGTTATATATTTGATCATAAACATAAATTTTAACACGTCTATTAATTATGTAGGTATTTGTTCGTTACACATCAAGTATAAATATTATATCACATCTTTACTAATCTCATCTGCTTTTCTAATATTATACTAGTATCTACTAGAATGTCTGTCTACCAATATTTATTCTAGTAAAATAATTGATAATTTTATATCCGTAAAAGTTATAATTTTTTTGCAAGATAAACTCAGTTATTATGGACCTTATAAGTAACAGGCCAAACTACTTGATATTTGTATCGATTGCACTCGCCAATCTCTAGAAACGACCAATAACGATGATAAATTATAAAATATAAATTGTTGCATCAAAAGTTTTAACTTTTACGCTAGAAATAGTTACACACATCTCAATTTCGATATCAACAACATAACCTACCTATACGTATAGGTATTCATTTTGTATATCTATTTATATTTTAAAATTGTGCACCTGGTTCCGTATTCGATTACTAACTACGGCAATTGTTGTTTGTATGTTAAAATAGGTTTTTATAAAGTTTCTTCTTCGCCGCCACCTCTTGATTTGCTATCCAGTCTCAACTCTGCTAGTCTTTGTCTCATGCTGTTTGGCCTGAAAAGTTAATGCAATATTATTTTTGTAACCTATTTTATGAATAAATAACGTTTTATAGGTACAATTACGCATTAAATATAATTAAATAACGAATTAAATGAATGCCGCCAAAATCTACATACCTGTCGGAAAAGTATGAAGTGACTACTTGATCAGCTGACACTGATTGTCGTTGGTAAGCACCAGCGCTAAGGTTGCTCTGAGGAATCTTGTAGATGCGCACGCACCGACCACTATTTTCTGGGAGTACTGTAATGTAAGCAATGTCACAAAATCAGCTAGTCGTTTGACTTGATTGCATTAATAAGGGAAAAAGAGTTGGGAGATTTAAGGTTGGAAACCTCGAATGTTTAAATGCGAATCCAGATGGACTCACTTACGTCGTAAATATATCTGGAGGTCTTCCAGAAGTTTACGTTAAAGCAATCAATGGGGAGTGAGAGCGAGATAGAAAAGGAAGAAAAAGGATGGAATGACCAAAACAGAAAAGGCATCACGATCATCTTATTCGCAATATTTGGTTTTAAATATTTATTTTACCTTGTGGTGAAGTGGGCGGTGAAATTGGTGCCATGCGTTGCAATGGTGGTCTGATGTTCTCCTGGTCTGATGATACGGAGCTGCTTCTGCTTGATGCCGAATTATTTTCAGGAGTACGATTGTTCGGGTTGCTTGATTCACCCCTATTTTAAACAAAAATATGAATCAGTTACCGGAAAATAGTTGATTGGGGTGATAAACCTATAGAGATGTTTCCAAAAAGTGGTTAGAAAAAGAAGTTTGCTCACTTATTTTCGATATTGTCATCCTCGTCAACGGAATAAGGCCCACATTTGCTCATCTGCCTGACCAGTTCGTAGTCGTGTAAACTGAGACAGGGGTCTATTTCTCGGGACAACGGTACATATTCAGGAGCGCAGGCCACGTAGAAAATATCCTGCGATAAAATTTTGTAATAAGGATGTGTATGATTCACGGTTTTGGTAAAGGAAAGTGAGTTTTATTTAATACTTTTAGATTAGTTCTTACTCTTCGTCCGCACAGCAGTTTCAGTCCTGGAATACATGCTGCGTGGACTAATGATCCATTAGCGACCAATCGGATTTCTAGTAAGTCTTCTGCGAATGCCATTATGTAGGGGAAAGCACAGACTGAAATAGATATGTATCAGACATTAGACAATGACTTGAATCTGCTAAGTATGAAATTAAAGGGAATAATGATAAAGACATACCAACTGCCGCAGGTACAGTTGTCCAATGGAAATCATATTCTCCATCATTTTCTAAACCTTTACAAGTTAATCTTTCAAAATGGCAGGTATCTGAAATAAAGAATTCTAGTTTAAGAGATATCCCAGTTTTAGCAGGATAAATAGTTGTTTTTAACTCAACTGCATAATATAATGATAACAACTACTTACGATTATAACATAGAACGATTTGTCCATCTCTTTCATCTCCAATACGTAACGCGTTCACAAGGGTACCACGACGAGGGCCGCTGTCTTCTGAAGTCTCTGCTCGCTTCACGGCCTGAATTCAAAAATATACAAAGCTTACACAATTTTTAAAGAATTGGTAAATTACGGCTTGTTTGTGGTAATAAAATGTTTTAAAATCAAATATTATTTAGATACCCTACCTGTCCCGTATTGGATTCCAAGACTTCCCAATGATGTTTATAACCGACCACCATTATGCCCACTTCGCCATCCATCAGCTTGATCAGTACAGGCGATTCACTTAATTGAATATCCTGAAAACACACATCCATATAAGACTAAATTGGTGTAAGTATATTCAAATCTGGAATTCTAAAGTTGTCTTTTCGTACCTTGATATGTGTATATTCGAATCCCATTTCATTTTCAGTCTTTGATTCTTCAATCATAATCATAACTCTTCTTCCAACCGCTACCGCTAGTGTTGTTTTACCACCTTCACCTATAATTAGCAATTTGTTTTATATTCATTATTTTTTTTATATTTAGGTACCTACTAGCTTTCATTTCACGATCTGACCAGGAGCTCTACCGCATTATTTCATAAAAATCATATAGGGCTTTTATATTACCAACCTGTTTCAAGTAAATCAAAGTAATGCGCAGTCTTAGTCCGTGGCAACCTGGCGTGCTTGCAGTCCTGCAGCGGTCGCATCGCCCATGCGCCCGCGCATAGCTCGTGCAGCGGCACCGCGTACAGCCCCGCGCCCCCCGACCCGCCCGTCGTCGACCCGCCCCCCGCCACCACACGCGCGCCCACGCGGAATACACCCGCGCGCTCGCTCACTCTAGCCGCTCGCACACACCCTTCCCATCTTAACACCACTCTAGTTGTTCCACTCTCTGAAATAATTGATCCAAAATCAAGAATACAATCGAAAAGCAGTAATGTTATAATTGACCCAAAATAAGACAAGCGATGTATTTTTTTTACTTTGTGTTTAACCACAATCTCACCATGGTGATGTCGTCGAAAGTGATACGCACACAAAGCTTAGAAGACTGGCTCTCAAGTGCAGGTGGCGACAGATTTTCATCTAGGGGGTGTTAGCCAGCCAGGTGGGCTTCCTCATGATGGTTTCCTTCACCGAAGGTCATTGTTTGATTCGAACCCACGACCTTTGTCACGGCATTCGACGTCACTACCACTGAGCTATCATCGCCATGTGTAGAGAATGTAAAGATAAGTAAGAACCTTCAAGAATATATGTGTTGGAGGTGGTTGAAAGTAGAACACGTCCTTCTGCCAGTTGTTCTGCACAAACAGGCGTTGCTGGCAGAGGTGCAGCACGCCACACGCGACCTTCCCATGGAGCTCGACGGGAACCGCCACATCCTGTAGGGTATGTTAAAAAATCAAAAATAAAGGTTTATGCCATCCATGAAGAAGTAGGTAGGTATAGGTATTATTAAAACTAATTGTGTATTGTACCTACTACTTTTGGTTTCGACTCCGGACTTGATAGGTAGAGTCTGGTGAGCTTATAATGGTTTCTCGACAATAAAACCAATCTTGGGTTAGGTATGATAAATAATGATTATTCTCAGAAGAATGGAAATTTAACCCATGATCGAACTTCTCTAGCAGAGCCTATTTCCTAGCCATGGATAAGAAGAAAGAGTTGATATTAATATTGTTTTCTTTAAACCAATTGATAAATAAGGTAGTTACCAGAAGATACGAGACTGGTTGGTGCATCGCCTCGGAGTACAGCATCGAGCTTGAGTGCCTGTCCCACGTGAAGGAAGCGTTCTGTCCTCGCAGCGCCCGCGCCGCCTGCGCCTGCTCCCCCAGACCAAACGTCGGATAGAGCACGACGTGACAGCATGGGCTGGAAGAAGTTAAAAGTTTGAACTATTATTTCAATTTCTGCATCACTATTTGGGTCTATTATTTTTTATTATAATTCATCCTGAATTCTAATAAAAATACGTAGCAACATAACTATTCACAAGTTGGGTACGAATGTTATTTTATTGTGTCGTTAATCCGAACCATACCTATAGCATTGGTATTCATTTTATGTGATGGAGACTATAGTGTGATGTAATCGCCCATGTTTAACGCATGTTTTCAACATTGTGAAAATCTTACATTAAACTACAAAGGAAACAAGTAAAATAAAAATAAAAGGCCTCAGAATGAGACTCACCACCTTATGATCCGAGCAGTGTTCGGCGTATATGTCTCTTATCAAAGTGTCTAGGGTCCTTTGTCTCTTCAATGCGAACGTCGGCGTCTGGAAGGCTGCCTTCTCGCCATTCATTAACTTCACCTGACATTTGAAGATAAATTACTTAGTCGCCATCTTACTGCTATATATGTTATATGTCTCTCTCTTATCCATACTAAACAGAGAAAGTTAATAGGATTATGTCAAAATGTTTTACCAACATATCTTTAGCATTCAATTAATATTAACCACGTACGGAGAATTAATAAACTAGTCTTGTTGTCACTAATTTGAGAATTGTAAATATTAGGTCGTTAACGCTATTCACTCCGAATCAGGATAGAGCGTTGCTTTAATTTGCTCTACCTGTAAACTTGCTGTGATTTCACTGCTCCAGTTCGTCCTAGTTCCAGCGCAATTACCATAGCCTAGTTTCATAGTTCAAAGGTATACGTGACAACTTGTAACTTACCAGTAGAAATTCTCGGAATAGCTGAGGATCGCTGAAGACTGGTGGACATGGCAGTGATGGCCCGAATGGAGGTACCGTATCGTCACTATACACGCTAAGCTTGTAACCTTCAACTTCTACTTCCGATACTATTGCGAATATATCTGATTTTCTATAAGGAGTTTTTTTATTGACATAAAAATATATTGTGACATTCAGAAGTTTTTG
Organism: Tetheella fluctuosa; assembly: GCA_951216915.1. Classification (NCBI taxonomy): domain Eukaryota; kingdom Metazoa; phylum Arthropoda; class Insecta; order Lepidoptera; family Drepanidae; genus Tetheella; species Tetheella fluctuosa. The sequence goes on along the minus strand of OX578216.1, from coordinate 11,387,758 downwards.
TGAGTTTCTGAAGAAAATCTTGTTATTTACTTAGTTTTATTTGTCTCGCCGGTTCAGCACAGGTGTTGTTTATGTTTAGTTCTAATTTCGCTAGAATTCGATTCCATTGTCTTTATACTTACCTACTTAGGTAAAATAAAATTCAGTAAATGATAGCATAGTAAAAGGATACGTGTAAAGTGGCTTTTAACGCACTGGGGGTTGAATGTATTGTGAACACAGTCGTCTGTAAACACAATATTGACGATATCGTTGCCGATGTGCCGTTTTCTTTCCAGCTGTGGATAAACCAATAACTATCAACCCATTTGCAAGTAAATTACATGCTAGTAGGATCGAGTTACATAGTTAGTGGAAGAAAATTGCTTGTTGCTTTTCTATTCAAGACCACGTGTTGCTAAATTCAAAAGAGTTACGTGCTTTTGTAAGATGATAGAGCTCTTTGATTACTTTAGGTTTTCGAAACCACGTGAAAAAAGTTGCGTGAAAAATGTGTCAAAGGTGCTTCTAAGAAGAAATTCAAAGTTTAATGGAGTTTTATTAATCTTTGTCTTGGAGGGAATAAAAATGAGCGTCAATATTGGAATCCTGATTAACTTTGCTAATAGCGAGATAGGATTTAAATACACGATCTTTACGTAATAAATTACCTGCTGCTTGTTGTCTTTAGAGAAGGGTAACATTGTTGAGACGTGAAACATTATCTCGTGCCCTTGATGCATCGTGTAAATGGAATGGCTGCCAGTCATGTCACCTAGTCATAGTAAAGTTAATTAACTTCAGCTGCACTGTTCTAACTTCTAACAATGTTAGAATTAATTTCCAGGATTTACATTTCAGTTCAATATTGTTCTCTAATCGTGTTTTTTCAGAGATCAGACCTTTCATAAAATAACAATTTCCAACAATGTTAAATCAAAGATAATATACTGACGTATGACAACAGCCGTTTATGTTTACCTTGAATTATTTGAACGGATGTTACCTTTAACGTCGAGGCCTCCCCGAAAGCGGTTCCAGCCTCGTAATCGAATTTTGTCGCCCAAAAGTGAAATAAATCGGTCCCATTTCTCGTCGCCTTTCTCTGAAAGATTGCGAGATGTTTAAATGACCCTTCATAAAATATTTTCTTCCTTTTCATATTTGAAGAAGTCTCTTACCGTTGGAAAGCATTTCGTCGTCTGTTTTCTGAACGGGTTTCATTAGCATAACACCTATTTTAAAGTTCACGGAACCTTCTTGCTCTTCAAGTAGTAAAATGTCCTTTTGTAATTCTGCACATGTTATCTGGAAAACAAATAATTGTTGCAAACATCTAGAAGTAAACCATCACATATCCTACTATGACTTTTTATAAACTTACTTCTCTAGGAACCTTATCAATTCTTTCCATCGCTGAGAATTGCGCTAAAATCTGCTTAATAGTAGGTCTCGATGGAGCTTGACTCCCAGTACCACTCCAAGCACTCGGTGGCAAATATATTTTATGAGCTCCCTGTAAGTTTAGGTAAAATTTATATCGACAATAATAAAACATTTTCCCTTTATACTCGTATATTACTATATCACGGGGTCTATTTAATGTTTGAAAGCGGTAGTCTGAAATAATATCTTTCAATTTTATACCTTTGTAAATATGATAAAAGGAGCGCAAAACTGTATCATATATAAAAATGTGAATCTAATAAATATACTGTATTAAACAATAGAGTTAAAAGAAGAGATTATAATTATTCAACTAATAACAAGAACTTATTCGAAGACTAATGTTTCAAAGGTAATAGATGAAGTTAATTTGTCTGAGTTAACACATAATTGGAGGCAGTAGGCATTATGTTATTTGGATTCTATTCGGATAAGTAAAAGCAGTTGAAGTGTGAAGCAAAAATTATTTAAATTGAGGCGAACGTGTACATCGGCAAGTGCCCTCACCATTTTGTTGAAGAGTATTGCTCGTAAAAGACCCGCCCCACCTTCCTGTACTACACTCAGTAGATATGGTTCTCTCGCACCGTCCACTCCTATGTAGTTCTGATGCACTGTAAAAATAACACATCCACAGTTAGGATTGTATGGGAAAAGGATGGATCCTCCATCTAAGTCTCTAGAAAGACCTAACGATTAAAAACAATGTGCTGATCTTTCAAGAATTTCGACGAATTCTATTAAGAAAGCAAACTTTACCTAGGACTAAGTAAACAAGTCTAGAGACTGTCGCCACTAACAAAACTAATATCCGTAACGTGGTAGAATTTGTTGACATACTTATATTTTATCTAGACAAATACTTTGAATAATGGATAATTCTCAGTTCAAGGGACAATGACCCCCTTTTATAGATGTTTACGTTCTTTGTTTTTCACTGTTTTCAATATCCTTAGCCATTTGTTCTGTGCCTATTGATGTTGTTTATCAAAGATATAATTAACAGTGGTCTGGCTGGAATGAGAGTTTTATCTTTACTGTGTGTCGTTACGTTGTTTTTGGAACTTGTGTACTAAAGTATGTTCATTATTTATTGGTTTTAACCGAATTTCACAAGCAAGTTAACATCAACCAGTTGAGTCAATATTACGCTGAGGGTCCAAGGGTTGTAAACCTATGTTGTTTTGAGATCAATAGAGACTGGTGAACGTAGTAGTTAATACGTACACAACTTGTAATTGACCAACCATTTGTTTAGGGTAGTGACAAATAGTACCTAGAAACTGGGCTAGAATAACTTAAGCTTGAGTTAGCTATTTATTTATTTTCTGAGTCACTCAACATTTTGTATTTTACACGCAAAAATTGTCAGTGAGACAAGATAATCGGTTGGCTCGCCAATGGGAAGCGCGCCCCAAAACTACCTACAAAAAAAAAAATTCCAGGAATCGCGAGTCAAGTTATATAATCTTATGTAATAAATCCAAGTTGAAAAGTGTAATTGCTGAGTTTATTGTAGACTCTTCTCAGCAGAAACAACCTTCCGAAACGCGCGATATAGAGTCAGACTATTTATAAGTGATTGTGAGGCCTATTTGAATAAAATAATTTTTTATTTAATATCTTTTCAATACCTAGTAGCCTACCTGAATAATTGCAATCAGAGAAATCTACGGTCTAGGTATATCTTACAGTAAATTCAGCTTAAACATAAATAACCTCGATACAATATAAGAAATGAAAATGGTGCCGGCTGATGCAGTCTTGATAACAATTGGTGGTTGAATGTTTGTGTATACCTAGAACTTATTTACTAAGTTACTAAGAAATATTAGTAAATAAGTTGACAACCAAATTATTTTAAGGATTATAGATTTAGTTCTAGCAATTCAATCATAATTTAATGCAAGGATTTAGTAAAAACATAATTTGGGAGAATTTATTTACTCATCTTAAGATAGATTTCTCTATACCATTTCTAGAGAATCCTTCTAATGTACAAAAAAGGTTGGTGTCCCATCCCCATTGTAATCTACCTGAATCACCGACACAAGTGTAGGTAAGTACGGGTTCGTAAAATATACGGGATACAAAAGATTGCTTTTGCCCGCACTAGCCGCACCTGAGATTCCTAGGTAGGTATTCCAATCGAGAAAGTATGTACTTATTCTATACCGAGAAGATCACTATACTCTACTATATACCTACTACATACTATGTTGAAAAATATTATCCCTACTATCCCTATACCGATTTCTTCCATACATGCGTTAGTGTGTTAGATGGTTTGTTCTTCTTTCACACAGCAACGTAGCAACAAATCGACGTGCTTTTTTGCATAGAGATAGTGATCCATACACTATCAGAGAGAGTGACATAGTATACTTTTTATCCCTAATGGAAACGCGGGTGAAGCCGTGGATGAAAACTAGTTGCTAATAAATACCTTACATAAGATTTCATTACAGGAATAGGTACAAAAGATAAAAATAAATAGGTATAATGTAGCGGTAGATTAGCACTTAGGCAAAAGATTGTCTCCAAATAAACAAGAGGTACAAGGATAAATAGATAGTTGATTGCGGATTTAATTTAAACTTAATTTATTTAGTTAATTAGAAATTGATTGAGTTTATATATAAGCAGTGCCGGTTTTAGTACTAACAGCGCCCTGGGCGAGATTTCTACGGCGCCCCCTAATTGCAATTCAAACCCATACGAAAAAAGGCGAAGGATAATAATGAAATAACCATTTATGAAAAGAAATAAACATTTATTAAAAAAACTAATAAAATTTTACTTTTCTAGCCTTTTTATCGGCGAACTCTTTTATTAAGTTATCAAAGTCGATGTTTTCAGCTATTTCATTTTCGATCGACAAAGTTGCCAAGTTTGTCAATCTACATTGTGATATCGTCGATCGCAGATAGGTTTTTATTAGCTTAAGCTTAGAAAAACTCCTCTCTCCACTAGCAACCGTTACGGGAATAGTTAATAATATTCGTAATGCTATCCAAACATTTGGATATAGTTCTTTTAAGTTGCGGTCTTTAATAAAATTTAAAACAAAAACAGGAGTAACCACTTTCTGATCAGGCAAAAACGATTTCAGACTTATGAGTTCATCGCACAACATACATCCATCTATATCTGATTTGGAATTTACATTTAATTTCAATTGAAGATCACTACAGAGTTTGATAAGGTCGTGTTTTTCTGGAATCTGTTTTAAATTGTACAAAAAAGACCAAGATTCCGAGTACTCACATAACTGTTCAAATCTTTCGTTGAGTGAAGTTAACGTCGTGTCCAAAAGACAGTTGAAAAATTCAACCTCAAATTTTTTTTCTGGAGAAGTTATAGGCTCATCTTGGGCAATTTCACCAGCTTGGCGCTTAACACGTCGAATTCTTGTTGTCGCTCTAAACACAGGTTCTATTTCTAACTCTTCAGCCAATTCCTTCGCAGTTAGAATGGCGCTTTTAAAGCCTGTATTTCTATATTCTTCCAAGAAATTGCAGCATTTTTTCAGCATGTCTGTGCATTTACCGAGATCCATGTCTGTTGATTGTAGAGATTTACTAACGACATTAATTTGAAAAAGTATGTCATACCAGACAACCAATGAAACTATGAAGCCGAAATCTTTTAGTTGTTCGGCTAGAGTAGTAGCCTCATGAGAGACTTGAACATCAGTTTGCTGAGTTTCGATAGCCAAAGTGATTAAAGCGTCATGGACGGCGCTAATTTGATAACGGACTGCTTTAACACTGCCTATTCTTGCTTCCCAACGCGTGTCACTGAGTTTTTTTATAGTGTACAATCCCAAGTGATCGGTCAGAATTTTCCATCGATGAACAGAAGCTGAAAACAACGTAAACAACCTCTGAAGTACTCCAAACAAAGTGACAGATTTTACAGATGACTTAGCGGCATCGCATAGTACGAGATTGTAGCTATGACAGCCACACGGCACATATACAGCTAAAGGATTTATGTCCAGAATTCTTCTTTGAACTCCAATATTTTTTCCTTTCATGTTTGCTCCGTTGTCATAGCCCTGACCTCTACAATCGTTCAATTCCAGTCCGTATTTATTTAAAATATCAATAATAACTTCAGTCAGCCTTTCACCAGTCGACTCATTAACAGGTATAAATTCTATGAAATGCTCTTTTACTGATATTTTATCGACATCTGATGATAAATCAACAAATCGTATTGTCAGTGAAAGCTGTTCTATATGACTAATGTCCGGAGTACAGTCAGCTATAATAGAATAATATTTCGATTTCTTTGCACGTGATATGATTTCTGACTTCACTTTTTCACCCATCAGCTCTATTAATTCATTTTGAATGTCTTTTCCGCAGTAGTGGTCAGAAACATCACCCTTTACAGCTAAACGCAAGTGCTCCTCCATAACTGGATCAAATTTGGCTAGTAGTTGTACTAAACCCAAGAACTTTCCATTATTTGGCGTATATAGTTTGTCGGAAGTACCTCTAAACGCCATATTGTTTTCAGCTAAATACAGTGTAATATGCATTAATCTAGACAAAATATTATTCCACCTTGTAGTTTCCTTTCTAATCAAATGTTGCTCTTGACAATCTATTGTTTTTCCCGTTTTTAATCTTAGTTCAGCCTCAATCCATGAGAGGTAAAACTTCTTATGAAAAGTGCTACTTTCATGAACTTTTAACATTTCTGATAAGTGTTTCCAGTCGTTATATCCTTCAGATGCTAAATTCGACGTTGAGCTGCTATCAAATAGCCGGCAACAAAAACAGTAAACTCGATTTTTAGAAACTGAGTATATTAACCAACGACGCTGAATTATTTCATTGTTTGCAAGTTTTTTTGTAAAATGAGAATTTGAGAAATGTCGCCCTGTATCATTTTTTGGATAATTATCAATGTGAGTTTGCACTGGGCCATTAGTTATTATATGATCAATAACTTTGCTATTTCGAGTGAGTGGCCAAGTGGCTGGATCCGATATATTTGGAGCAAGAGAACTAATGTCATCTAGAATTTGTATTTGTTGTACATCACCAATAGTGTCATCCTGAGCAGCATCTGTAATTGTAACACAACTTGTCTCCTCACTTCGGGAAACTTCGTCCACAATCTCTTCAACAGCTAACTGATCTGACTTGTCAGACAGAGACTCCACTACCGATGCATTCGCTTGTATTTCAGATGTAGATGCCACATTAAGGTCTTGATTTTTTGTTGTGATATATTTGCCTATATTCATAAACTTTTTTGTTTTTTCAAATTCCTTCTCTTTTTCTGCTTTTCGCTTTCTATATTTTGATCCAGATGGTTTTCTTTTGAAAGGATCAACGTGTTCAGACATTTTGTACTAATCAAATCTGCAACAAATTAAATCTGCGTAAGTCCGATCATTTCTATAAATTAATTAAATATAGCGCTATTGAGGGAGGACGACCAAAAACGCTTTATATTCAGTAGCCTTACCATGAGTTTGTAAAAACGTTCTCTTCTCGCTATCGAAAACTATCGCTTTGTTTGTCCCTGTCATTGTGGTGCACGTGAAAGAGACAAAGCTATAGTTTTCGATAGCGAGAACGTTTTTTCAAACTCATGGTAAGGCCACAGGAAAGCGTTAGCATACACGTGAACTACGATCGAAAAATCTAGGTAAGGTAATATTGTCATGGCAGCGGAATAATTGTGAAATGTTATATTTAAAAGCTTGTGTTACGTGATAGTGCTTAGATTTGTATGAAAAAAATCACGATCATCCACTCGTTCCCGAAAAAATGACTTCTATGTACAGTCAGATGCAAAAGTCGGTGGACACTTTTCACCTTTAACACAAAGGCTTACGAATGAACAGGCTTCATCCACTTTTACACTTGACCGTACCTCCTCGACATTCATTTATTATCTCCGTGTTAAAATTTCATCAACATTATATAGTCAGTTCTAGAGATATTTTATAATATACTAGCTGTTGCCCGCGCAGCTACGCTCGCGTGGTATCCCTATTTAAACCTATAACCCTTTTTTGTCGCATCGCAATCGGTTAAAAAGTAGCCTATAGCAGTCTCATGAGTTCCAACTATACATATGTCAAATTTCATCACAATCGGTTTAGTGGTTTAGGCGTGAAGGGAAGACAAACGAACAAACAAACAAACACACTTTTCCATTTATAATATTAGTATGGATAATTTACTTTAAATAGATTACCCCACTCCAAACATAACAAACAAACAAATGTTACCTCTTTAGTATAATAAGTAAAGATAGTTAAAATAAAATTGTACTTACCTAATTAGTGAAATAATCCGTCATGAAGCAAATACCTACTTAAACACTATTTGAATTTCAACTTTTTGGATAAAACCTATGTCACTCTGTAGTCGGCGACAAAAAGTAAAAAACATGCACTTCGTAACTTAGCGTGGACCGCCTGATTACTGCGTCTGTTTGTTTTAAAATATGTAATTACGATAACTGTTTTTAAGTGCGTGCACCGATTGAATGAATAAGAATGAGCTGTGTTCCGCTCCATCAAAAATAACGTCAACTCTTCTGAACTAAAATGTTAAAAAGAGATAGATAATGTGTTTCTCTGTGGTCGGGGATTCCCAGTTTTAACGGATTGAGCACTGCGTTCCATTCTAGTGTTGCCAACACATCGTTTTTTTTTTTCACTTACAGAGATGGGAATATAAAGGGGCGCCGCTTCACGGCGCCCCTTAAAGTCCGGCGCCCCTGGGCGGTCGCCCAACCGCGCCCTACCCTAACGCCGGTACTGTATATAAGGGCGTAAAGTTTATCTAGGATTATAATGATTAGTAGATAAATTCAATTAGTTGACTTCACACTTATTTCTATAGAAGATATTTGATCTTTAAATTTTAGACATGTCATTAAGACTTATAAAAGGCAGAAGTAATCTTTATAGTTTTATTTTTTTTGGATTAGAGGCCTAATTTCACATCTATTTAATATTTTGCCGGTTTACGCTCGGGATTGCGGCTGGCACATGATTTTTTTTTGCCGTTTGGCCTGATCTTTTCCATCGCATATAACATTTTCAGAAAGTTGGGATTGCTTGGGAATCCCTTTCATAAACAATAGAAAATGTTTTAAATTATGTTTTATAAAATTACTACAGTAAGGACTTTTTTATGTCAGTAGATTGACAAGCGGGCAGACGGTCCACCTGATGGTAATTGTAACTTGTATTCATAGAGCTATTATTATACATAGCGTAATAATAATAGCTCAATGCTTGTATTGAGACTCAGTTTGACGGGCCGGTTGGCGTGGTTGGTAAGAGATACCCTATGAACGCCGCAGGTTGTGGGTTCGATTCCCACTCAGAACAAACATTTATCTGCACTGTTTGTCCTGAGTCTGGGCGCGTATGTTACAAAAGAAAAGTAGTAGGTATATGTAGTATATCATTTATCTGGCTTCCATAGCACAAGCTCTGCTTAGTTTGGCGTCGGATGGCCGTGTGTGAGCAATGTCCCAGAATATTTTAGTTAGAAAAAAAATCGGCTATCTTTGAGAACCTATTTAGGCATTACTACAGGTGTATTTAATAGCCAATTGTCACTGCAACCTTGAACAGTTACGACGCAAATAAAATTGATAGCCGAGCATCTGTTTGGGACATTCGGTCAATACCAAATGCTCATTTCAGTTTGTTGTATAACAACAATAGTTATATAACACGTAAACAATAAATAAACAAACTGTGTTATGTACCTAGTAGCGGATTTTAAAATGATGATGATACTATCTCACTAATATTATAAATGCGAATGTCTGTGTGAATGTATAATTCCTCAACCACGATAAAATAGCTGAGCAGTTTTAGGTGTTTGGGACATAAATAATCCATACCACCTATACTCCGATTTTTAATTAGATAGACTAAAATGACAGCTGCGATCGACCTTTTTTTTTAATGTTGCAAGCGTAGAGCCTAGTATGGCTCATTATGAATGATTCATCGAACTGTTGTGACCTGACCTTGCGATTAAATTTTACTCATTGGTGTAAATAAATGTTTAACAAATATAAACGTAATAAAATAAATATAACAAAATTAATAAACATAATACATAAACTTTTCTTGTAATAAATAAGAAATCAACAATGAAATAAATGTGATCGATAGAATTTAATTCACTTTTTACTCTTTTTGTTAGTAGGTATAGGTTCTATTGCCTGTGTAGAAAATTACTATATTGTTGTATCGATCATGTTATAAAGGAAGAAAACAAAATGATGCAACTCGACCACCTTATTGATGATGTGACAGAAAGCTTTATAATAACAGACTCAGATTCTGAAAGTGATTATTCAGAAATAAATAGTGATTAAAAAAGTTCGGTTTTTCATTTATTTCTTCCATTTACTAGTCAACTAAGTCAACGCAAATTCAAACTAATTATTTTAAACAATTTATTAAAAAAGATAATGAATCACAATTACAATGTTCGATTCCCGATCGAAATACTCGATCACTCAAGATACAACACTATTTATACTTTACGATAACGTTGCAACACACCAAATGTCATTTTAGTCTACCTAATTAAAAATCGAACTTTACATCACCATCACCTACCATCGTGAGATTGTGGTCAAACACAAGCCTATGCAAAGTAAAAAAAATAATAATAAATAAATACCATAGTATAAAACAAAGAATAGTATAGTAAAAGTCATTATAGAATTTCAGTTACAGAACCATTGTGATATTTTCTGATCAAAATCAATAGGTCAATAGGTACTTAACTGCAGTTAAAATGACACGAAAGTAGGTACCTACATGAACATTATGATGTTGGACAAATTCCAAAAGCACTTGCGATTTGATCTCTGGCATTACAGTGTAATTAAATTGTATGAGGCGTTACGCAACATTTGAAAAGCTTTGTGAAGATTTAAAATTAATACCTGAATTAGTCTGAGTTTTTATTTATTAGTAAATATTTGCTTATTAAATATTAGGTACGTGTTCCTCCTCGTTTATATTTATGTTATCAAAACAAATATCTTCTAACCCATATATTTTTACTACAACGTTTTAGATTGTGGGAATCGTGGCGTATATTGACTTTGAAGCTCAATATTTTGCTCGATCTTACTACCTATATAACAGCGATATAAGCTCAGCTATACGGCACTAGTTTCATCATGGAGCATGATTACGTCACGCCTGCGCTAAAATGTTTGTTATCAATAGGTATTTATCAAATTTATAGTGAATATCATGAACAGCTTTGTTTTGCTGTAGTATTTCCGCCATTTCTGATGCTATGTTACTATATATTCACTTTTGTACCTATATTTTGAAGGGCAACTTTGAAGTTAAGCAGTGATGAATGTTAGCTATTTTTTACAGATTTTTAGGGTTCCATTCCATACCTCAAAAGGGAAATAGAGCCCTTATAGTATTATTTCGTTGTCCGTCTATCTGTCAAGACTCGCAAATAAATCAAAACCCGTACTTACCGTTGACTCATGAAATTTGGCATTGCTTCTTGCAGTCTCACAGCATAAGAATTAAATTTGCAGTTGGAGGATTGGCCGTGACGTATATCGATGAGAGATGGACGACCAACGACTACACGGCTGTGTAGTCGTTGTGGACGACCTATCTACATTTAAATTTGTACGGAACCCTCAGTGTGCAAGTCAGACTGGCACTTGTCCGGTTTTTACTTTTGACCACGAAAATCGTTAAATATTTATGATAATCAACTCTATCGTTTTTTCGCGTCACTTTCAATTAATTTTGGGTTTGATGTCACTTCCAAATACTTCCAATAATTTCTTAGTGATTAATAAAATATGTATTGGTCAAAAAAATATATATTGACTTGTCGATTTTGTCAAAGATTCCCTACCCTAAAATAAACTAAGAGTTGAGGTTAAGGTTATTGAACCGTTACACTTACAATAAGTAAGTATTACTAAAACATTTTCTATCTATAAATTTGAATTAGTATCCATAAATTGGGCTCGTTCGTATATTGATAGCCTTATTTTACGGTTCCAGAAATAAATTAAGAAGATTGTGCTTCTAAATTGGCTATTGGAGGTAAAAAATAAAATCTTAGCCAATGAAATAAGGTAACAAATTAAAATAAATTTTAACTTCTACAAATCCTATCTTTTTAAAAGCTTTTATTTAACTTGCAATGAATGTATGTAAGTATGTTAGTTCGGGTGGAATCTTTGAACTCAATTTTGAAGTAGATATTATTATCTTCAACCGATTGAGCTGAAATTTTGTAAACACGTTTAGTTTGGAAGACAATGCACGATATGGTGTGTGACATCATTCTAAATCCAATATGGCGGACCATCCAAGATGGCGGAATAGTTATTTTTAATGCATTTCTACAATATGGATATCAAATGAAAGGGATGGTTGAGAGTAACTCGAAAAATAGTGTGACGTCATTCTAAATGTGATCTCATTCTATCAGTTTAGAGTAACTCGAAAAATAATTTGGCGTCATTCTAAATCCAATATGGCGGACCATCCAAGATGGCGGAGTAGTTATTTTTAATGTACTTTTACAATATGGGTATCAAATGAAAGGGATGGTTGAGAGTAACTCGAAAAATAGTGTGACGTCATTCTAAATCCAATATGGCGGATCATCCAAGATAGAGGAATAGTTATTTTTAATGCACTTCTGCAATATGGGTATCAAATGAAAGGGCTCATTGAGAGTAAATTGAAAAGTGAGCTCCAAGCTGAAATAAGTTTGACTTGTGTAATTTGGCGAGATGGGCGTCATCAGCATTGGTCGGCAACCTGTCTAGGAGAAGGACAACTCCAAAATCAAACTCGGAACTGTGTTTCGTCAGGCACAAGTAAGCTCCAAGCGGAAATAAGTGGCGCATTCTCGTAAACACTCAAGTCAAGGTGAGGCCGTGCCGAGGACTGAGTGGCATCGGGGTGTAATATGATGTCGTGAACGTACCACTTCAGGGCACCTGGGCGAACCCTGTTGTATATTAGCTCTTACCCTTCTAAACGGAGCACAGACTGAGAAACCTAGCCAGCGATAACTAAAAAATTAAAAGCAAAAAAACTTTTTAAAAGAAGCTTTTATTTAAACACTCTAAAAAGAAGAAACTAAGGTTTAATTACCTATCAGTATTTAATTAAATTGAAATTGAAAATATAATAAACTTAGCAGAGCAATTTACATAATTAAATTGGTACTACTTTATTTACAAATCGCGCGACAAGCTTTTATGATCATATAAATTGTATATAATGAGGTTATAAGTTGATAGTTAAAATTTTCATGGAAAAAAATATTTTCTTCTTTTTAGAGTGTTTAAATAAAAGCTTCTTTTAAAAAAGTTTTTAGCTTTTAATTTTGTTTTATGTACCTACTTAATAGAATAAATTACATAAAGGCTTACATAATTAAGTATTTCATCACTACACATTATTCAACATTACTTTCTCAGCGGATCTCTTTGGAAACAACTGGGAATTTAATAAAACATTTTTTTTAAATTTACTACATACTTGCTTAAGTTTAGTTCTAAAACGGGTAGCATCTTTAGAGTAATCTCACTTGAGACTTTACTAAGACAACTGTGGGTGGGTGCTTCTTAGACTATCTCCCTTTAATTTAGTTTGTTTTAGTAGTATAATTTTATTTATGTAGATTTCGTAACCTAGATAATGTACTCTTAGCACTTTCGTAGCACTAAAAAACCATCTCTTAGGTATGGCTTCTAGCTTTTTGATAACAAGAAATTGGGGGTGACAAGTAATTGGAGTTTACTTGGGTACATGGAAAATCATAAACTTAAGGATTGTAAGGCTACTTACGTACGTAGTATCTACCGCTACTTATTCTATGTTACCACCATTATTGAAAAAAAACCGGCCAAGTGCGAGTCGGACTCGCGCACGAAGGGTTCCGTACCATTATCTATAATAATGGTTCACGGTTTATGCATAAGGTTTATGTTTATGAAATTAATTGTTGTTTTTAAATATTTGAGTTGATTGAATGAAAGGTAAATTGTGGTTTACGATTTATGACGTATTAAAAAAAAACTACTTACTATAGATCTCGTTCAAACCAATTTTCGGTGGAACTTTGCATGGTAATGTACATCATATATTTTTTTTAGTTTTATCATCCTCTTTCCCATTACTTTCCCCATCATTATGAGCTGGAGTAGCTGGTATATCTCATTGTTTTTTGCCATTTGGCTACGGAACCCTAATAAAAATGATTACAATAAAAAGGAAAATAAAAATAAAATGAACACAGTCGTATAAAAAAGTGACAGCTGTTCACAAAGAGAATAACTGATCTAAATCGCTGCCAGATGAAAGTGTGCCCATAACGCTGGCGGCATTAACAGACCACACTATATGGCTAATCTCTGCACAAGATATTCTTGTTTCCATACCTATATCGCGAAAAATGCGATAGGCTCCTGGCCCCCATATGTAAATATTTATCTATGCCCCACAGGCCCAGCGCCTCTAACCCAAACGGTTCAAATATGTAGCTTATGAAGGTTTCTCTATTTGCCCCACTCAAGGCGACGCCTTGAAGATTTTGGTTGCAAGGATTCCGATTTTTCTCAACAATGACTGAAGCGAACGAACTGAAATTTATTGTAAGAATTCATCATGTCTTTGACTTTATTTTGTACGTTGCATAACAGGATTGGTTAACATTTATAACACAAAATAATTAATCAAAAAAACCTCTTTAAAATAAGAAATTCCAATTTTACAGACATTGAGGATCGATTTGAGGTTCCAAAATTTCTACATATATTAATTGAAACTGATACTATAAATTGTATTTAGGTTTTATGAAATATATTTGTAGTTTTTAAATTAAACAATAAAAACCATTTTGTCGCATACGCCCGTTCTGTTTACGCGGGTTTTCTATGAGAGGCCGCTATAGTAGGGAGCGGGACGCAGCACGTTGACTTTCAGATTTTTAAGCTTAACGCGGCGTCACCTAAAGGTTTTCAGCTCAGACAACCGCGCCATCGGCTCTTTAGCCAGTCTCTGAACGGTGACGAAACGTAGGTCCTAAATTTCTTCTTGGAAAGAAATTGAAAAAAAATAAAAATTAATGAACTGCAGATTTAATATATTCTCAATGACCATAAAAAAGGAGCTTATTCTGCAAAATATTTTGTTTATCTATAATTTTCTTTAAAGTACTTAATGACGTACATGGCATTCAAATTAATGAGGGAGTCGTGTCTAAACAACTTTTCTGTGGTGCCATGCGAAACGGAAGTCCCTTAACTTTTCCCGTAATGCTTCAAGGACGGCGATTTGTTCACAAGAATTTTTAGCAGACTGGTTTTTAATCAAATTATTCCTTTACCTTGAGAATTGAAGGCATTCATTCAGATTAAGGTAAACATGATAAATTATAACAAATACCTACAAAAGAAAATCTTTTAAATTCGGTTCGCTTTGGTTTAACTTTGGTTTCAATTAGATTTTTCTTAGCATAAACATTGTGCGATATTAATTTTAAGTTATTTACATCCATTATTACCTAAGCGGATATGAAAGTTTTTTTCTTATTTCCCTATTTACAGAAACGCCGAGTAGATAATTCGATGAAAGGACGCACAGGCGGAAATTTAACGACCAAATACATCCATTTACTTCACTACGGTGTACGAGTATTCCTATCAATAATTCATGTTATGGTAGGCGAGTGATGTCGCATGTCTTTTATCACTGATTAAAGTGAATAAAACATGAGTTATTTTATTTTTCGACGGAATTTCTTAACTAAGTAATTGTTATTGACAATATTAACTAAAATAACAACTGTGATCTTTTTTTTCTTAGCATGTAAAACGTGTTAGAAGTGCCTCTTAAGAATATGGCGATGAAGTGCTTTTGCCTTCAGCCTGATCTGCACTTTTTTTGCTGAGCGTGAAAAATATAAAATAATAAAGGAAAAATATAAGTACTCACTTTTACCGAGAAAGTATTTGAAGTACCATCGTGTTTGAAACTCGGGGTTCTCGAGTACGGGCGCGTTCGGTGGTCCAAACAACTGCCAAAATATACGAATATTAAAAACAAAGCTTAACAAATCGTTGAATAATAGTAAGGCGATGATAGCTCAGTGGTAGTGACGTCGGACGCCGCGGCGAAGGTCGCGGGTTCGAATCCTACAATGAGCTTGAGCTTTCGGTGAAGGAAAACATCGTGAGGAAACCATAGCACGGTGCTAGGGTACTTTGTAGTACCCGCCTGGCTGGCTACTACCCTCAAGTTGAAAATCTGTCACCAAACACCTAATGGTGTGTTCCGGCAGCTGCACTTGAGAGCCAGTGCAGCTGTGTGTAGGCTTTGTGTGCTTACCACCTTCGGCCGCATCATCACCTACCATAGTGAGATTGTGGTCAAACACAAGCCTATACAAAGTAAGTTCGAAAGTTAGGTAACTACCTACTAAAAACGCCTATGGAACACCTAATTATTAGACTATTTTATATACAAACTATGCTATTCATTTCGTGACTGTACTAGTAATGTTGTCGTTTTATATTCCTTGGCTGTACTGTAGGCAGTAAGCACCTAATAATAAATTTAAATCACACCAATCTAGACAACTGTGGGAATTCACAAAGAAAATCTCTTTTCATCTTGATTTTTATGTATTTCTCAAGTTTCAAGGTCATTTGAGTACCTACTGACGATATAAAAGAGTGTTTCAGACATAGGATTTCTGTTATTCTCTATTGTTCTTTAGTGGCTGAATTATACGTTTCATTTAATTGTGTATGAAAATCTGATTCATATTTTTCAAAATATCAATTTGAAATTATAGCACGCTTTAGTTATCAAACTAATTCACGTGCTATACTAGTATGAATAATTTTCTTGCCAAGGTAACAGACAGGAAGTTATGTATGAGCGCTATTTACATATCGTTGTCATACATTTTGATGTAAGTACCTACTTATTATTTACTCACAATAATCTAATAACAGCTTATTCATTCATACACTCTAAAGCTAATTTAGTAAAGGCTCACAGAAACAATCATGTTTTAATAGGTATTTCATTAACGATATGCCTCAGATTATAATCAAAATTTTGAACGGTCGCATTTTATTTAAAATTTATACGACCGCGCTTCTAAGTTTCACAAAATTTACCACTGTAACATCTGTCGCCGTTTTATAAATTTTTGCACAAGTTAGATTAGTAAGTATTAAAAATTAAATGAATAAGTACAAGCTGTCCCTGGAAAAATGGATCAAATCAAACAGTTGCACAGGAGATTAAACATTTTTACCCATCCAGCCTGTTCCGTTTTTGAATCCCACAGTATTTTATTGTCCGGGACAATCGCTTGAATACCAAATTAAGCTCTACAAAATTGATCATTACTTTTGAACTGTCAATTATGAAACTGGCATGAGATAGATAAGAACAAACAATACATAATTATACCTACCGTGAATACGAATTAAAATACTTTCATTTTACCTATCGCATCGTTTTATTTGACAATATTTTATTTACGTCCACTTAATATTTGAAATGAAAGAAAAGTTTTTGTACCAATGGATAATCTTAGGGTATAACTAATATCTAAAAGGCCAAAACAGTTCGCTAACCATCTTTCTCTTTGAACTAATAAAAGCAAAGGATTCTCAAAAATGTATAAAAGGTATGTGTATATTAATAAGAAATTCTTACCTCGTCTTTCTCGCCGAGCGAATTACCGTTTTCGAGCCGGTAGCGGCGCGCCACCGCATCCACCGCGCCGCCAGGGTCGCTGCTCGCTGACAGCTGGAATTATGGATAACATTATTTTTTGTAAGTATTTGCTACTAACTTCCGCCCCGCGGTTTCACCCACGTTCCCGTGGGATCTTATGTTTTCCCGGGATAAAAAGTAGCCTATGTGCTATTCCAGACTATAATCTATCTCTGTGCCAAATTTCCAGATCCGTTCAGCCGTTCTGGCGTGATTGAGTAACAAACATCCATCCATCCATACTTTCACATTTATAATATTAGTAGCATAGTATTATAACTATTATTTTTTATATCAAGAGTTTTACAAACCGGCTATAAGCTTCCACCTAATGATAAGTGGCGACAGATGCTATATGGACATTTTTATGCAATACTAGGGGAATCGTCAATGTGTTGGCAGCTTTAAAGTTCTCTTTTCACGCCTTTTTTGTACTAAGTCCCCATGTCCAGGAAAATAAAGACAAAAGAATTTCAGACTGAATCATTGAAAGGACTGACGCGATGGCGATCATTTTTTCAAACTTATAAATGCAGCGTAGCCTCATACTAGGGATACTGTTCAGGACACAGGCGCAATTTAAAGCGTAGTTATTTCTAGTAATATAGGTAATAGGTAACATCATGTCATTGACATGACTGAAGGTAATGATCTAGAAGAGTCTAAAATTAAAATAAACGTCTCGTCAGTTTTGCTACAATTCTATTAGTTAATTACTTAATATTTCAAAACGATGATCAGACTATCGTGTAGCATTTTTCGGAGTAGCTCCTCTAAATTTCTAATAAATGTAAAAATATAAATTAAATATATTAAATATGTACCTAGGCGGTAAGATATTGGCTGAGCTGTTCATGTATTTCGGCAGTATTATGATTTATGACTGATGAGAGATCGTATAAGATTAATATGACATAATATGATGTTAGAATTTGTATATAATTTTTTTAATAGTTAAGTTTAATTATCATTAAAACTTACGCAAATAAAAGAAAACTTTTAACATTTCGAGACTCTATCAAAGATACCTACTATTGGGCACCCTTTCGTGTTTTACACACAAAGGCCCAAGCCATTTTACTTTCAATCGAAATTTTACCTAAAAAGGTGTGTGTTACCTATATTATTTTAAATATCTAGATCTCAAGGAAGATTAATAACTTTGTTCGAAATTTCAAACTTTTCTCTCAATTTGGCTACTCGATCCTCCAAGTTTTCAAATTGAACGAGAAAAATGAAATCTATGAAAAATTCAATCAACTGAGAGAAAAGCACTCGAAACTTTGATAACAAAAGATTTTTCTTTTCAACAGGTAGCATTTTGTTATTAAGTACCTACCTATACCTATTCTGGCAACACTTTTGTAGATCTATTGATTGATGGATCTGTTCACCTCACTTTTGGTTCAAACCTCGGAGATCTAATTTTCCTCTATACAGTTAACCATACTAAGGTTGACTGTGATCATTGATATAATTATAATTATTATCCCTTCACTATTTACAAAAAAAACAGAATTATTTTGAACGTTGTTTAGATTTTTAGATCGCATGGTTGGCTTGTTTTTAGATGGCTCTATCTGGGGATGACCACAGGTCATCGAAAAATATTTTGTGTAATATTTTTTACCCACGATGGAACAGATACAGTACCTACATGCGTTGGTTTTGGGTAAGAGTTTTTGTTTTTGTTTTATTTTTTGTCAGGCTGTTGTAATAAACATTGGAATGTGTAAGATATACAGACTTGTCCGGGAAAGCACCAAATACATGAAATTGTTACTCGATTGACTTAGGATGACCTAAAGAGGGCGATATCCATCGCTAACATAAATTCCGTGTTGATTCACAAATTCCGTCAGTAGGTACTCTCTCAGTACTTGCACAGAATACATAATAGTACAAGTACTTGTCAGTTATTGCCAATTTAAGTGATGAAACAATGCATTGTGATTAACAGACGTTAAATACTGTACAAAATGAATGTAATTTGTCAAAATGAACTAACGTTTGTAACGTTAACCGTTCCTTTGAAACACAATAATCATAATTGGATGAATGGTATAGGAGCGCATACGTTACAGACAAAAAATATTTTTATGTTTAACATTATATACCTTTAGATATTTTAGAGTATTTGTGACTAGGCTTATATTTTTAAATTTTATTAAAATTATTGCCAATAATTAATTTTTGTATGTTTGCCTATTATCTAAGTTTGTCATATATTCTTAGTTATGGTTCTGGCCCTTAGGTACTTAGGAAATGATAATAGGCAATTAATTGTTCACTGGTTATGTATAGGGTACAGAGGTTGGACTACAACTAACTTAAGAATATATAAATGTTTTTATTAAAGAGTTCACAAATGGAAGGTGTGCCAAATCTTAAAACATGATGTAATTCATGGATGAGTAATATTATAATGTACTGGATACTAAGAAGGCACATATCTATATTTTGCTCTTAAAATTTTATCAAAGTCATCTAAAGGGCTATAATTAATAAAACGACAAGATTAATTAATGTAATCTTTGATACGTACAATACAAATTCCCAGCACTAAAATGTTGACCTTTATCGTTGGACAATTAACCAATTAATCAAAATGGTAATAGATTTATCCTGGATAGGCGGAAGGTATTTATAATTTGGATCTCGAGTGAAATAAATTTACATAAAGTGGTGTCCCTTTAGACTTAAAGTACCTACTTGTGTGATGAAGGATCTTACCTAATTGTTTTCTGTATATTGTGCCTTATAACCGAATTATGTGGAAATATAATTTTCAATTTGGGTGGACACGTACGTACATACAAGACCTACATTTCATTATTTCAGTAACTCACAAGCTATAGGGGTAAAGTCAGTAAATACATATTAGGAGGGCTGCTGCGAAAATCAGCTCCTGCATCAGCAGCAGAAATCTTATTTCAATCGCAAAACAAAATACCACAGCACTTCACGTTTTAACCTTGACCACGAATCGAAACAAACAAAAGAAAACATTCGGTTAACTTCCTTAGGTGTGGCCACTATTTAAACCCACACGACACAAAAGGGTTAAAAGACTTTAGTTTCCGTATAAGGGTTCACAAACGTGCGTATAAGTTACTTCTACGGGGCACTTAACGGCCCTTAAGTGATTGGAAAAACTGAGGGAAAGACAATATTATGTACATTACATTTGCACGGAAATTGTGTTTCATAAAAAGGGAATTTCATTTCAAACCTAAGTTTATTTGTTATATCTAACACTCATATACCCACCCACCTTTGTTCCCCTAAGTGAACGCAAATTATTTTTGTTTCTAAAGAATACTTTCGAAATGGATTTCAATTAACTTTCCCATTTGAATATTGTTTCATTACCATAATATCATGTTTTTCAAAACATTTTGTTTGATTTAATTTAGTATTAGGTACCGCGATTTCATGTTACTGAAAAATAAATATCTACGAGTTTCAGGAATACTACAATAAAGGATGTCAATTAAAGAGTTATAAGGCATGCAAATATTAGAATGTAATAAATAGCACCCGGACCATTAAGAAAGACTGAAAGCATTTTCGGTTTGAAACTCTATTAGATAAGTATAAATACCAACGGTGTAAAAACGGAAAGGTGGTCTAAGTACCATGTAGACATGCAAGGAGATTTATAATTACCTGTCTATGTATAAGTAATGCGGTTTTATTGCATATTTTGAATTATGTTCTCGAGTTTTTGTGATGCTGATCATGCCGATACGATTCAGTCTTCTTGTAGAATTTTATACGATCCAATATTCACCATAATAATATTCCGTATGATACGGTCGTTGATTTGTCTAATATTTTTGAAGACCGATGTTTACTAAGCGTAAAAACTGATTGCTTCTTTTAATATGGTTGTGCCATGAAGAACTATATTAAATGCAATTATGTACTCGACTTTTTGCAATACTGATGATGCCGGTACAATTCAGCATTCGTGTATTTTTAAACGGTCGAATATTCACCATATTCCGAATAGTTCTTTTGATCTGTTTTGAGTAAATGAAAAGGATTGAATTTTTGGAGACAAGGATTAAAACGAAGAACAATAATTCATTAAAATACTACTAAGCGACTCGAGTGAAAAAATACAGTACTTTGCCATCCCTACCTTCAATGTTAGCTTATTAAATTAAACATAAACAAGCGGCATGCTATGATGGCCGTTTTGAGTTGAGAGTATCTCTTCTATCTCGCAATGCTTGTCTCTTTTTGGCATATACGGATATGGTCTGTCAAAACGGCCATCATTGCGTGTCGCTAGTTTAACATGTGTGCAATGTTTTGATGTAGGTACTTGAAATGCCATATCAAGCCCCTGGCAGGCTAGTGCGTGCGAATGTCATACATAACGAATAGTGACCTATAGTCATATAGAATGCAATAGTGCTCTTAGAAGCTCTACTAGATGACCCGATGTTCTGTCTGAGAATGGTGTCGGAAACTAGGTTTCGATAGTAGCTTATAAAGGGATGTCGTGAAGAGGTAAAATACGTAGTAAAAATCGGTTTTGACATCTAAGTAGGTAACTTAGTTTACCGTCTTTCGACATCTGGAAGTCTTCGTTATATTTCAATGAAAAACTTAAGTGGGGTCTAACAAAGTCTGACACGATACTCTTGTTACTGATATTGTCAAGTGTCCGTCGCTTCGTGATCACGTATGGCTTATGAAAAAGCAATAAAAAAAGTTGTAGTTTTTAGCTTAGAGGTAGGTAGATATTTTGTGAAACTAACGTACATAGATAATATACTAATATAGGAAACTAACGTATTAATGATTTGAATTGATGTAACGCAAAGTTATCGTTTACTCGTTTACCTACGTCTATTACACATGAATATTTGCTTGACAAGCTTTTTAATGAAATCAGGTCCCATATGTTACATGTTTTAATTTCCGATTTTGTGTTTGAAATGTATCACATAATTTCCTCTCTTGTCAGCATTTTCTCGATTGATGGCAAATTTGTAACCGAGCGAGATAAATTGAACTCAAAAACAAAATCCTTTTATATTATAAGAAAGGTACCTATGTAAATTGTAATACCATGTATTTAATTCTAATTTGACATGCAGTTATTCTTCGTTCTTTATCCAAATAACATGGACGTGTCAGCTATAAGTTATTTGAAAAACCGCCAAACGTCGTACTGCGTTTCTTTCGCTTGTTTATAAGAAAAACTGGGGCGCTACGGTCGGCCTATATAATAAGGGTCAGTTCATAGTGTCGAGTCACGATGCTTCGAAAACAAGGCGTGACAAGCGAGACTTGCGTTTTGACTCGATGTATGGGTGTATATGACAAGACTGACAAAATATAGTTATAGATCAAGGTGCCTTTGTACTTTAATAGCTAGGGTCATGTGACATGAATATGAGGTTTTAATTCTATAAGGAGATTAGTTGTAGGTGTGGTTGTGGTATAAGTCTCGAGTAGGTTTTTAAAGAATTTGCGATAATACTCATTGTTAAAATCAGTAGTTTTCTCGGTAGGATAACTAGGTATATTTAAAATGTTGTTTTCTTGCAATACTTTAAATTACACTATACATCTTCTAAACCAGTGGTTTTTAACCGGTGGTCCCTGAAAGCACCCAAAGTGGTCCAAATTAAATCGTAAAAAAATTGTATGCGTGTTTTATTTATAGATAGAAGAACCCTTTCTTCTTTTACATTTACTGTATATTACCTCCAAACAGATGGTGGTCCATGGCAAGACAGAAATTTTGTGAAATGGTCCCTCGGCACTAAAAGGAACCACTGGTCTAAACTAAATCCTACATTTATCAAAAAGAAAATTCTTTTCTTGCAAAACTATAAAGCTGGAGAAACGATTTCGTCAGCATATTCTTTTCAAGTTTCACGTAGAATAGGGGAGACCGGGGATAGTTGACCAATTTTTTACTAAATAGTGCATATTTTTTATGTTTTAATATTTATAGACAAGAAAACCGTATCAATTGATAGAAGAACTATTAATCTAATAAAAATATGTGATATCTAGTTCTTAGTTAAGCATAATGTCGATAATTTTATGCATTTTATAGAACACTAACTCTTAGTCAATCTACCCCTGGTCCGGGGTAAGTAGACCAAATGCCAGGGGTATGTTGGCTTATGTACTTATAAGAGTCAAATCATGAGAAGGGTCAAGTAATTAAACATTTCAATCAGGCATAGCTTTGTTATTTTTTTTTGCGAACTCATATGCAAATTTCCGAGTCTCATAAGACGCCAATCCATAATAAATAGCAGCTACCTCAATTAAATAACTGGCTAAAGTTTTCTCTTCAAAACTAGAACAAATTTTACTTTTTTTATATATCAAACTCAAACTCATTTATTCAGTTTAGGCCCTAATAAGGCACTTACCACCGGACTTGGACTGAGAAGAATCCAGCAAGAATCCTCTGTATCCAGGGCTATGCTTATGGTTATGGAGAAGGCTATGCTCGGGGTTTCTCTACGGGATCGAATAAGAAATGAAGAGATTTATAGATGAACTAGGGTCACCGACATAGCCCAGTGGATTGGCAAGTTGAAATGACAATGGGCAGGGCACATAGTGCACAGAACGGATGGCCGATGGGGCCGAAGAGTTCTGTAGTGGAGACCATGGACTGGCAAGGGCAGCGTGGGACGTCCACTTACAAGGTCCAATGGAGGCAGGCCGCCCAAGACCGGTCCTATTGGAAATCATTAGGGTAGGTCTATGTCCAGCAGTGGACGTCTTGCAGCTGAGATGATGATGATGATGATCCAGGGATGAGAATTCTGCTCAACAAACTCTCGTCAAGTTTGGATTACGTTCAAATTTTTCGTTTAATTTGGCACCGTAACGATGTATCTTTTATAAGGAATATTATACTGTTTTGGTGTCGCATTAATGCTTTCTCGTCAAAAATGACTGCGTGACAAGCTATTTCAGATACATTTTTTAATGTTTTAGCTCATTCAGTTGTTCTTTCACAGGTCCTTTTTGCTATGTATTAATCAAAATAGCTATACTTCTTTAAAAATCCAATAAATGGTTAACTTACGTGTTGTTTCAACTCCATATTTTAGCTTTTGGGGTAGGTTGAATAATTATTCAACCAACCCCAAAAATAATTGGTCTACTAGCCCCAGACGCCATTTTATATTTTGATCACATAGCTAGCCTAAACACTGCTGCTGATTTGAATAATAAGATATGAAATATGATAAATATGCACTCATCAAACGCTAGGGCTAATAAAAAAATGGTTCACATAAAACGTGTAGGCATCACATCAAAAAATGTACTATATCGAAATTTCACTTACGTCATTAACAAATTAAAAACGTGTCACCATTTGAAAACGACCTGCGACCGCGATGTGGCACTTCGGACAGCTGTGCGGGATGCGGAGTGTAATACTTGGCTGTGATCGGATGATACAATACTCATACTGTCGACGAGTTTTTGGCAGATAGTCTACCTACCCCTATAGTCAACTATCCCCGGTCTCCCCTACGTAAACGCGAGTTGTGTGGAATCAAATCTTGACTTGGATTTGCGTATTTAATATTTTCATTTAAATGTCACTCAGTATGTTCTTGGCTTGTCGACTGACAATCCACGTGAAATTAAGGGAACCTACTTCAAAGGACAGTTCTGTCTGATAAAAGACAAATATTTAGAGCTTTCTTATTTCAAGGAAGATATTGCAAAAAAATAAACGTTTTAGGATTCTCTAAAGCTATATTAAGGATTTAAGAGAGTTGGATTGTTTATCATATTAATATTAGAACAGGATGATTAGAGTGAAGTACAAATACCTATCTATATTTATAAAAATCAATTGCCGTGCATTATTCTCGCAAAATCTCGAAAATGGCTTGAATATATTTTTTGTTTTGTTCGCTTCAATACTGGGGTGGTTTATGAAAAAACCATAGGAACGGCCGAAAAACAAAAAAATAAACTCAAACCGCACACGATGCGGTCAATCTTATCGATCTCACGTGGACCGAAGTTCACCGGGTCATCTATATAGTATAATGTACAAAATATATAGATAAAGCATTATTAACATTTTGGTAAAAGGAGGTAAAGAATTATTTATTTTATGATACTCATTAATTCATAATTCACGTCATATATAATAAAGAAGGCTCTTTATTTGTATAGTTAAAGTATCCGCCCTGTTCTATAAGCGAGTAGACCTCTGAATTAAAAACAAAAGCTTTACACTCGAGTTTTGATGAAGGGATTTTTGTGACCACCTGAGCCTGTTTTTAATGGGAATGGTATGTTTTTCATGATAGAATTCACATAAAAATATCTTTTTTTTTTGTCTTTGGCACAAAACGGAGTCATTGTAATAATGTCTTTAATAAATATGAATTAGGCTATTATTACATTATTATCGCTGGAGATATAAAGACTCACCTCAAGATGCGTGGGTAGTTTATAGGCAATATGTTATAAAATCATCTCAATCATTCACTCCATAAAGCACTCAAATGACAATATGGAAGTTAACAGCTTCATTTATGGGAAGTGTTTAATGTGATCGTAAAATAATCTATTTAGAATTAACCAATAGGTTTTGTGATTTATTAATGATCGTTATAGGGCTTCTATTTATTTTATGTTATTATTCCGTTGTCAAGTTCCTCCTTTAAATTGGATTTACCAATAACAAATTAAAAATCAGAATGTGAAATCGATTTTCGAATAAAAAAAATTGAAACTTTTAGAATAATAATAAATAAAAATCTAAAGTGTCCAGTAGGTATTACACATATTATTTTAGGTTTTTAAAGTATACAAGGAGGTCCGCATTGTCCTTTATTGCGAACATAACGAAATTTTGATCTAAGATATGGGTTAATGTAGTAGGACCTAGTGTTAATCAATCTTGCTGTACATGTTTGACTTCAATCTTCATCATACGCATAGATCACATATATCATACCACATAAGACTATAGACATAGTGTAAAAATATTTATTTTCACGTCAGTCCTCGAGGTTTGTAATTCTGTGGATGTAGACTTGTTTTGTTGAATTCACTTAAAATGATTAAAAGAACTTTGTTTTTGTATCTTTTTCAATCCAAAATCTAATTCAGTATAACGCGGATAATCCTGGTTTGGACAGATATTTGTTGATAACTTCAAGATATTGAAAAATACGAAGCTAAAAGATCGGAATTGCTTAAGCCGTAAAACTAAATGGCAGCAATCATTCCTTATCGGTTCGATAGACACCTAAACAAATGTTGGAAAATCGCTTCATTTCATGTCTGAGGCAAACTTAAAGTCCAATTCACGAATAGATTAACCTTCAACAAGTTCACCAACTAAGTAATATAAAGTTGTAAAGGTCATTGTGTATAAGCGAAGTGTTTGTAACTTGATAAAGGGCTGTAGCTGTACTACAAGAACGTGTCACTGTAGTGAAGTGCTTCCGCCTCTTGTGTGTCTAAAAACAAAATAATTATTATCATTATTATCATGTCTGTTTGTTCTGAGTCTGGGTGTAATTAATAATAATAATAATAATAACTTTATTTGCACTATAATTAGAGTTACAAAAATAACTATAGATACATACAGTTTAATGCGATGTCGTAATTTAGTACAAACTACTGCCTAACCTAGGACAAGCCTGTATTCTAGGCAGCAGCCCCCATAGCTGAAGTCATCTACGTTCTTTTAAATTACATTTTGTAACTATAGCAATTAACATTAATTATTGTCTATATAAATATGTATTTCAAAAAAATGTAAGTATATGTAGTACCTATATCAGTTATCTGGTTTCGACAGTAGAAGTTTTGCTTAGTTTGGGATCATATTGCCGTGTGTGAGAAATGTCCCAGGATCACGCGTCACATCACTAAGAAGTCTATCTTTCGCGTGCGTCTATACATGATGTACGAGTATGCCTAGATTGTGTTGATAGCTTGCGGCTCAGTCTGCATAGTGAAAATAGCTATATAATGCTTTTATGAATAATATGTCTGTGCTTGGCTGTGTAATTAAATGATAGTATTTTATAAGTGGTTGGATGAATGAAAATAGTTTCGAAATAATCAATTTAAAATTTCGTGCTTTTATTGTTGGTACGTACAGGCTAACTTTAGTAAGGCACCACTTGGATTTAAAGAAATAGTTCTTTACTTCAAAAAAAAAAACAAAATCATTTTTTTTCTTACTAGATTTTCGAATTTGATAATTTGGAAAGCTTTTTTCAAGGCACACATTTTCGTCTAATTATAATATTTTTCTCCCGCAGCATCTGTTGTTAATATAACTTCCAAGGCTGTTCTTGAGGCTCTTTAATAAAGGTGTGGTAGGTTCAGCCAGACTTATTGCCTCGATTATCCTTTGCAGTACGCTGGGCGCGGGAGATTATTGCTTTCGCGGGGGTTAATCTTACGAAACACTATGGCTTTACTTTTGGCTTTTTGGTAAGTGGGTACACGGATCAGCGGTGTGTAGTAAATAAGCGAGGTTGTATCTGAGATTATTAATTTATAGGGTTAATATTCTTTAAAACACACTTAATACCTGGTGTAAAGTCGGAGTTTATTAAGTACAGGACCGTAGAATGTATACAATAGCTAACCAACGGTATGGTTCAACTGTAAAATCGAAAAAAAAACAGCTACGCCTTTGTGATATACTCTCACGCTTGTTAATTTAAATAAACATTTAAAAATCAACCTGTAGGTAGATATTATATGAGGGTACAGATATTAATCTTAAATATCTACTTAGGTTGTAAATGCTAAATTGGTGTGGATGCTTGTATCTATGTTTGTTACATAATCATGCTGTAATGGCTGAACGAATTCACATAGATACCTAGTTAGATCATACCCCTAAATAAAACATAGTTTTTCTACACTCCATCTCGGATAAACATTAAATCCCTCAGGAACGCGGGTTAAGCCATCGGGCAGTAAGTAATATTAAATAATATGATGTAAGTACTTATACTATTCATCCGGGAAATAGTCACCATTAACAAGTTAACCTATATAATATACGTTATATGTTTTAGTATTCAACATTCACATAAATTCAACTAATATCATATTCAAGGTATAGTTTATTGAAGATATTAGCGGCATATAATGACCTAAACTTAGACTAATGACAGTAAACAAGTCCTTGGGTAAAGTTGGTTTAAGTATAACGCCTGTGTTTGAGTTATTACATAACTAGCTGAGCCCCGCGTCTTCGCATATAAATAAGTTATACATCCTTCTTTCTGATATTTACTTACACATGAATCATCATTTATTGCTTTCTTATCACTCATTTTGTATGCTGCTTTCTGTTCTTTCTGTAGCTTACGCAGTGTGGTAAATTCGTTCTTTTACCGACGAATCTACGGCAGGCTAAGCTTGAGGTCTTACGCCATCATCCTTTGGGGTAGTGGTGCCGATATCATTAAAATTATCTCGCGCAATCGTCCTAGAGGTTCTTTTAGAGATAAATTCAAATCCATAAGTATTATGTCAGTGTCGTCACAGTACTTATTTAATTATTATTATCCAAAACTTGAACACATGCAGCCTAAGCAGAAACTTACTATACCTACCAGTAACTCGGCTTAGCAAAGTGAGGGACTCTTTCAATGTCAAAGCCATTTATTCAGTTTAGGCCCTAAGAGGATATTTATGAAGGTAGAATTTACTGAAGTCAGCCTTCAACTGAGAAGAACCGGTAAGAAACTCATCAAGATTACATTTTTGATTATGATCAGACTATTTTGAAGGAACAATGTAAGTATACGTTTTTATAAGAATTGGATGGTGATACCTCTAGAATGCTGCAAATTTGGTTGGTAATTCATGATACAATCTGTATAAGGAAGTAGGTAAGGTAGGAAATAAGGTAGGGGTACCTATTGAAGTCGCGATATTCTATGGAAGGCGCGGATCATGACAATTTTACCTAACCGTCGGCTAGGCGACTTCAAACAAATATGCGGTTATTCAGTTACCCGAGTAGTAATCAAAAATATTTTCTTTATCTTACATTTGAATGATTAAAATTGTTATAAAATTCAATTCAAACAGAATTTGTTAATCACTCCAGTGATATCACCTTGCATCATCTTTTTCGTCATTAATACTTTCCTGGTCAGAGTGAAATGGCTTTCCCAGGCACTAAACTCCCTTCAGGATTCAGTACTGGAAACTCCTATTCTGAACATGGTCACAGACTCGATGTTCCCTCAGAATAATTTTCGTAAGTATTACGATATTGACGGCTGGCTTAATGACAAGGTCACGTGGTTGGAAGGTAGCCTCAAGTGGTATACCGACGGGTTCAAATCAGGATCTAACGTAGGCTGTGGAGTTTATGGAGAACGTCAAAAAATTGGCAAAAAGCTAAATCTGTGAAAATATGCCTCCATCTTCCCAGCAGAAGTAGGACACGCCATCCTAGAATGTGCGGATATTAGGGTTTCCCGGGAATTCCCGACAAGTCCCGGGACAGCCTACAATCAAATTCCGGGAAGATTGAGATTTTTTTTTAAATTTGTTTTTGGTTTGTTTTTTTTAGAGGGGTAGGCTATATTGAAGAATTTTAATTGATTTCTGGTGAAACGTAGTAAAAAAAATATTTTTTTGTAAAAATCAAGATTTATTAAACAGAAAATTAAATCTTATTAACTTTAACGTTAATTTCAGTCTTAATAATTGCTTTGCTTATTTCTTATAATCACACTCAGATTCATCTTATAGTTATAAAACGAACTTAGTTAAAAATCATACTAATTCATAATAACTTTACTATCATCTATTATCTAGTAATTCTAAGTAATTATTCATTAAACTAACAGATGGCGGTAGGCTTCTTCATTTATTTGAAAATAAAAATTATTACGCTATGGGGAACCCTATGGGGACAGTAATTAATAGTCACTATTTCTTTTGAATTAAATGTCTATTTAAAGGAAAGAATTCCCACACATATACAAGTACAGAACGATACATAAAATATTTGGACGAGCACACGGATGAAGAAGAAGAGATAGTCACTCACTTAATTAATTGGCGTAACTATGTATGTATGGGGACACCCTTTAATTTTCAACTTTTTTAATTTTTCTTTTATTTGTGCTGTAAGACCTTGCTTTTGCCAATTTTTTTTTATATTAGAGTTGATTGAATGAAAGGTAAATTGCGGTTTACGAGTTATGACGTATTAAAAAAAAACTACTTACTAGATCTCGTTCAAACCAATTTTCGGTGGAAGTTTGCATGGTAATGTACATTATATATTATTTTTACTTTTATAATTCTCTTATTTTAGAAGTTACAGGGGGGGGACACACATTTTACCACTTTGGAAGTGTCTCTCGCGCAAACTATTCAGTTTAGAAAAAATTGATATTAGAAACCTCAATATCATTTTTAAAGACCTATCCATAGATACCCCACACATATAGGTTTGATGAAAAAAAAAGTTGAGTTTCAGTTCTAAGTATGGGGAACCCCCAAAATTTATTGCTTTTTTTCTATGTTTGTGTGAAAATCTTAATGCGGTTCACAGAATGCATCTACTTACCAAGATTCAATAGTATAGCTCTTATAGTTTCGGAAAAAAAGTGGCTGTGACACGGACGGACAGACAGACAGACAGACAGACATGTCGAATCTATAAGGGTTCCGTTTTTTGCCATTTGGCTACGGAACCCTAAAAAAGAGGGTAGGTATTTTATGGGCCTCTGCCTTTTATGGTGGATCGAAGGTCATCGGGAAAAGAGATCAACACTATTTGCGGTCGCCGGAAGTTGAACGGGTCGCTAATTAAACGGACACGTTCCTTGGTTTGTAAAACATGCCTGTCCCAGATTCCATTTCGAATGCGCTTTTGAAAACGTCTGTTGTTTGGAAATGTGAGAGGGAAATTCAATGAAGAAATCAGGGAACGATTGTTACAAACTTCTGTTACTGTTTTTCCCCTCCACTTTACAGTGTGATATGAAAAAGCTTTTGCTATATAACATAGGTAGGCTAATATTTGCGTACATTGTTATTAAGAAAATATGGTACAACGAAATTGAGTTTCATTCAACATCTCACGATTGCCAACAATTAATCATAAAGTTTTGAAATAAATTCCGTCTCAAAAGTTGTTACAACCTGAAACATATCCAAGGCTTGTATATAAAGACTACTGTATAATGTCAGATGTTTAGATTGCCCAAGTTAGGCACACCACACCACCCACGCGCGACCATCTTTAGGTAAGAAAAAACCAAAACTTATATATTAGGTAAGTACTTGTCAAGACTAATCTAATGAGAAACACTACAGGGTTATGTTGTGTAGATAAGTAGTATGTCAGCTTGAATGTATTGCAATGACACTGAAGTTACATAAGTATACCAAATTCCATCTAAATCAGATGCCAGCAAGTACTTGAACAATTAATTTAAAATTATGAACCGGAAAGACGCACATACAAATGGAGCAAGTTAAATAAAAGCTTACATAAAAAAAGGTTCGAATTCAGTCCTCTGATGAGCAGTAACAATGACGCCATTCTGACGGACTTACCTTCGTTAACGTGTAACCGTAATCCGTATACATGTACCCTTATAAAATTCACCCTATAGGTTATTGATGGGTGAGCCGCTGAAGCATGACTGATTGTTCACAATAGTATACATACGGCCTATTGTTAGTTCAACTAAGGTGTGTCGATATAAAATTTATTGATTGATTTGGTCTCATGGACCAATTAGTTTAGTGAAGCGACAGTAGATGAAAGATCGTTGGTAGATTGTCCCTTGAGGCTGTACTGCTTTTGTCTTATTAAATTGTCTCATCTCTCTATATTCGGCTATTGTTTAGGACCTAATGGTTTAACTGATATGTTAATTTAAGGCTGAATTGAGCGACGAGGGTGTTTATTGTCATTATCCTAGCTGTGATGTAATGTAGGATAGAATTTCTTAGTTGATTAATGATTCAGGGGTTTATATAGGTAGATACATAGTATGAGTAAGTAAGTAGGTAGACTTTTAGCCGTAAATTCAATTGGCTGGAAGAGTCATCGGATTACATTTAAGTCAACGAGTAAGTAAGTACATATTTACCTTACTATATAGTTTACAAATACATAAAAGAGATATCTTACATTATGGTCATTGCACCATTATCTTTAAACAAGTTTCCATACTAGCATTTTAATTAGTTTAAAACATTTATTGATGGTATAACATAGATATAAAAAGTTATCATAAAATAAGATCGATCGTTCAATAAATTCCAGGATAAAGTAAGCTAGATAAATGTATGCAATGATTATGCGCATCTGTTAGGTAGATCGGTCGTTTCCGATGCCCTAGTTTCATTTTGCTCTCAATCAAAGTCAATCCGAGTGCATTGCATGTCGTATACGCTCATAATATTTATTTATTGAACCATTGGCCTTGCCTTTATTGGCTGGTATCGTAATCAATACATTTATTTAAGTAAAATTTTGATATATTTCAAGAAAACTAATTAAATAGGTACTTTGTATAGTTTTTAGCTATATGCGATGTACTCAAAATCAAAATTAATAATATTTTATTGAAATAGACCTGCGCAGGCACTTATAAATAGTCTGACTCTACTAGTTAAGTAGTAAATACATACAATCAGTACTTTGCGATCTATACTTAGAGTTGAGAAACACTATATTTTATAAAAAAAATACCTACACTCCCACAAGCACTCATTTAATCTCTATTTGAATATAATAAACTGACAATCGATTATACAATAAAATTGTATTGTATTAAAAAGGAAATGGTACGTGGATCATAAGTTTTACCGAACAATGCACCTTTGTTCTAGTTATCACGAACAACAAATGGTTGTGTAGTTCAATTCGTACAGCCTTTTTTAGCTGACTCATCAACATTGACTATGTGTGACCAAGTTATGTATGTAGTAATGTTGGTAGAGTTAATTTTAACGTTCATAAGTGTGTTATGCCAGGGCCTAAACTGAATAAATAACTTTGAGTTTGGTATTATACATTATTATGTTTACTATATGTAAGGTAAGTAGTAAATAGTGTTATTATAATCGGCGGCATTCGGCAAAGAGGTATTCTTTGAGTAAAAGGAATTCATGAGTTGCACTGCGCGGCTGCGTCTTGGTATATATAGGCTATAATATTAAAAATCGAATCCCTGGAATATAGATGCATGCTTGTTGACATTCATGACAGTTACATAAGTTTTAAGTTTCCTATCATGTCACATACATATTGGTTATTCATCCAATGGAACTTATTTCAATATTTTTTACGCGAAAATCAAAAACTGATAGAGCAAAAGTGGTTCAGTTTGATAAAATGCATGATCATGTTTCGTTTTATGGATTACCATATAATAATAAAATGTTAGGCCCATAACCTTTACCTACATATTTATTAAGACGACGACCTCACATCAGATTTTCTTATTCCTTCACTAAGATCCCATCATAAAATCTGATATAGTTGCAGATATCTTTAGTTAAATATCCCAAGCTGTGTTGAAAACTTTTATGGGCGACGCAATCGTGAGTAGAAGACTTTAATGGCTTATTAATTTCTTTCATGTCTATAATACCTACTTCCATCAAAATATGTTTTACTGAAGTTAATTTTATTTTACTAAAGGAGCGTTAGATAATTGAGTACAGAGAATAAAATATAAGTAATGCGCACTTCTCTTTTAGTTCGAGAATAAGAAAGTAATTTAAAGTAGCATAGGAGAATATGGTCACCATTTTGTAAGTAATTATCGACAAGGCAAAATTCGTTAAAAAGATTATAAAAAACCGTAGACCCACGTAATTAGTGTTACACGTGCATCAATCAACCAGACTCGTCCGTTAACGACTCCAGAGTGCCAGACTAATTAATTGTCGGTGCCTTTCTACTCCACTTTTCAGTTAAGTCAGCTAGCAAAACGTCAATTAGAAGATATTCAAGTTATTTCGTCTGTCGCAGTCGATTTGTATACAGCTAGGTATATTGTGTTTCGTGTCTTAAAGTCGTAACCATTAAAAGATCTCATTTTCTAAAGTAGATACATAGGGCAAAAGAATTATGTGGTTCGACTTTGTTGTTGCTGATGTTTGCTAAATTACAAGGAAAGTTTTGTGTTTGTTACGTTGTATTGTATTGTGTAAGTTTTATTTAAACTAATAAGGTAATAAACATCAACCTTCTGGTAGATTTCCGATAATTTATTTGATTGTTATATTTTTTTTTAACATTGCTTATGTTTTGACCACAATCTCACCATGGTAAGTGATAATGCAACCGAAGGTGGTAAGCACACGATGCCTA
Organism: Tetheella fluctuosa; assembly: GCA_951216915.1. NCBI lineage: Eukaryota > Metazoa > Arthropoda > Insecta > Lepidoptera > Drepanidae > Tetheella > Tetheella fluctuosa. Next base: position 11,353,148 of record OX578216.1, on the reverse strand, counting down.
GAATCAACTGACTTTGAAGTGCAGCTGTCGAAATATACAGTTAGGTGTTGCCAGCTTGCTGTAGTTTTCTCACCATGTTTTCCGAAAGCTCAAGCTCATTGTAGGACACACGACCATTCGACATCACTATATTATCGTCAAGCGTTTAAAACCAGTCGAAATAAGTTACCGGCCCCAATTAGGTATTATTACCTCAGATCGTATCCTTGTAGAGCATTAGACTGAATGTATTGACTCTGTTCTCGACTAGCTCTCTATTTCCAAACATATAGGATATACAAACATTCGTACTAAAAGATAATGTTAGAAACTACTATATTATTCTGTACTCAAACATGACGGTGAATTCACGCAGCGACTATTCTCTATCTCATTCGTGAACTCCTGATTACCGAGTTTCACGAGTGAGGTGAGTGAGTGAGTTTCATGAGATAGAGAATAGTCGCTGCGTGAATTCACCGTCGAGTTTTAGTACAGAATAACATAGCTGGACTTCATATGACGTTTGAGCGTGAGCTTAGAGTCCGAGCCAAGTTAATTAATTGTACCACTTGCCAACTGCAGCTAGACTTACTCACGAGATCGATTCAATACATGTACTTCACATTGCTAGGTTAAATACTCTCTAATATATTGCTTGAATTTAAAGTGATAGGTAACTATTTTTAAAAAGTTTCATGATATTTCTTACCGCACTTGGTTTTAAAGAATGAATCGGTATTCAGGGTTTAGATATATTTAATATTCAGTACTAGGATTTATGGCTATCTTTTTGAATTGGCTACACAATAAATGTTAGTCTGAAAATTTGAACAAGTTACCTACCTATGTAAATATAAGCGAGCAATATCATAAAAAAATCCTGTAGTTACGGGTACTTACGTATTGCTTAACAATGTAAAATTGTTACCTTTTGGATGTTATAAAAATGCAGGCGGCGCCAACCTCAAGAGTTTTATGGTTGCCTTGACGCAAGATAAGTGCTGATATTGTATCCTTCAATCTTCAACTATATAAAGGGTTATTTGTAACTCACCGGCAGTGCTTTAGGGGGTGGAAGTACTGGCAAAAACTATGGGAAAAATCTCGTTCAAGTGCCGAGGGTTCCATACCTACCCATTATACCCCGATATATATGCTGTAAGACCTTACTTTTTGCCAAATTTCGTGATTCTAAGTCAACGGGAACTACCATATAGGTTTTCGACCCATAACCTATACCGCACTTCCGGTTGACCTAGAATTGTCAATTTTGGTTAAAAGCAAGGTCTTAAAGCACAAGTAAAGGGAAAATTCCGAAATCTAAATTTGCCCATATCCTTTTATCGTGTTGACTCCTTGATTTTTATACACGTAATAGGAACTATCGACCTCAGTATCTGGTATAAATTTCAGATTGCTAGGTCCACCCGTTCCTGAGAAAATCGGTGGTGACACACGGACAGACGGACAAGAGAGTGTTCTTATAAGGGTTCCTTTTTTACCTTAATAAAAGTTGTTCATATTAATAAGTACCTACTTCCACCCTCTAAAGCACTGCCGGAGTTACAAATAACCCTACTGCCATGTTATGAACAATAAATTCTAGCTCATACTAGATTTACCGAAGTAGATTGTACAACATTCACAAGTTCGAGGCTATGATAACTCAGTGGAAGTGACGTCGTAGGTCGTGAATTTAAATCCTACAATGAGCTTGAGATTTCGATAGCGGCCGCATAACATCTTAGAAGGAACTGGCTCTCAAGTGTAGCTGAAATTACACACCGGTAGGTGTTTGACAGATTTTCATCTTGAGGGTGGTAGCCAGCCAGGCGGGTACTACAAACTACCGTGCTATGGTTTCCTCACCACTTTCCTTCACGACCTTTATCTTGGTATTCGGTGTCACTACCATGAGTGTTCATACCATCGCGCCAAAAGTACTTAAGCATTAATTTCAAAGTGATATTCAGTTTTATAAATAAATGATTGTATCAAATTTACGTACCGAGTACGTAAGGCAAGTTTATGACAGTTACATAAAATATATTCTACAAGCAAACTTATTGTATCCATTAGGTACATATGTACGATGTTAATTTCTTGGAAATGTTTTCCGATTCTACCATAGATAAATCTAATATCGCTATATCGAAGAAAACAACTTTTAGTTATAAATTATATGTTATTTGTATGCTTTTCAAATGTAAGTGATAAAGAAAAGGAGGAAGGAAGAGAAATCAGCTTTATTGTTAAATAAGCTACATTATTATACGGAACATGATCTATTAAAATTGTATACGTTTATATTTAGATGGATAAAAATAAGAATCGAAGTGCCCATGGATAGTATTGAATGTTGTTACAGTATAATAAAAGTAAGTGAACATTGTTTAATCCTTGTTCAACGTTGAGATTTTCAATGAATTTTCTATCTATTAAATTAGTGCAAACATAGTGTTTTATATAACGGTCCCTGTGTACCTATTTGAAGTATTGTAAAGCAATGTTTCAGAGACATTTTAGAACTTTAGAAATTGGGACTCTTCCAAAACGATGTTTTGGCGATGTTGCAAATGTACATGACAGTAAAATATTTATCAAATAGCACAAATTTTGCATATAGCATCATCCATTCTTTCAGCACAAAATCAAAACATTTTAAGTATATGCAATAAAAGTAGACGTCAAACTGTCAATATTCGGTTGCTTAAAAAAATATTACATTCTCAACTCGTCACAATGATAAGTATAAAATTTGTGTATAATGTAAAAGTATAACATAAAAAGAGAATGAAGTATGAAGAAACCGGTTGCTAAGCTGTAGGTGCCTTTTTATGGATGGCATTACATCATGTACCAGGCTACCACAGGTTTATGTCACAGCATATATCTGTCAAAGTGTTGGTTGGTACATATGTATATAATATTCCTAATCAATACCGTTTATTACACCCCGTTCAGAAGGGACGCCCCAAGCTACATTACTAATGCAGTGTTGACAAAATGATCATGTACGCTATTTAATCCAACCGAAACACTTTTAGAAACATAATAATATGGAATGCAATATTTCCCTAAATGTACGAATGTGCACTTGTGACTTGACATTTTCGTGACAACATTCTCTTCAGATGTTTATGCACCTGGTTGAGTCGACGAGTACTGCGGCTTTTGGAAATTACAACTATAATTTTCAGTAAAAACGAGCGCCACTTCACGGTTGTTATTCCGTTTCATGGTTTACTTTTTAAATGCAGCTTTTAATACTTTATAAATCGATGTTTTTTATTACGTTTAAGTGAAACGTGGAGCATTTTTTTAATAAACAACATTTTCTATTAATAATGAAAATGTAGTTATGTTGAAGATGTATTAAATATGATATCTGATAATTTATATACCTACCTAAACACATGAACAAATCAAATTAGTTTTATTTACCATCCAAACCAATGGATCACATTTATTACGTCATCATATCTTTCAAGCAATATTATAGAGAAATTTAAAGTATCCACTAATGATAAAAGGAGTATATTTCTATTTACCTGTTCCACGGAGCCATATTGTCTCCTAGAGAACACCCCTCGCCTCGAGATCAGCTCGCTCGCCGACGAACTGTGGACAAAATATACACTTTAAATATTTATTTCATGGAACAGTCATAAATTACAACAAGTTCGTGTTTTGCGGTTTCCTTGGAACATTTATAAAGGTATCTAGACTTGGAAACTTTTTAAAGTTTTGGGACTAGGTTAGATTACGATAGTGCAATACTGTGACGGCACCAAAATGGCACATTGTACATCCCGGTTTATAATTTGGATTTACCGTATTACTATTGTATAAGTACATGTAGATTCTGAATACCAACCATATTATTCATAATTGGCATATAAACCTACAATAGCGAAAACCTTCAATAAATCTGTTGCCATCTCCTTTCGACGACACGTGAGTGACAATAACAAAATATTTTATGGAGACTTTATAAAATCTTATAAGCCTTTATAAGGTCCTTTCCGATACGAGGGTTTCATAATACGCTGTCACCCGTATATCTTTATTATAATTGAATGGGAATGATTGAGCCAAATAAAGTGACAAAGTCTGTTTCGAAATGAATCGTATCATTGTATAGAGACGTTGCGTTTAAAATTCTGCAAATATATATATGGTAGGTATAAAAGCATTAATATCTGACAGCCCTATTCCAACAGTTACAGTTTTAAATAAGTTTCTGTCAGAGATGAGTTAGTTCGAAATAAAGTTTCAATCCCCTCACTAACGACCTTTGACTACGAGGATCGTGGAGTTGTCCGAGGGCGCGCTTTCGGCCCGCAATTAATCGCAACCTCCCGTTTCTGACTTTACTAATACCAATCAATTTATTCGACCAACTACATACTTTATCAATAGGTCAACAATTTATGGTATGAATAAGCCTCTAAATTTGTTGATTTGGACTTTAAAAAGTCTTAATCTGAAAAACCATGTTTTAGGTATGTAGGAGTGAATTATTTGTTATGTGTTAAATAAAATATCAATATACCTAAACTGTTTCAATTTGTAACGCACTAAAAAAGTATCTAAGGGAAATTGGTGTACAAACTAAACAAGCAAAGCCATACCTAAGCTTGTTATTCTAAAAAGAAACGATCACAAAGGTCCAATTTTGTTTGAAAATCAGGTATAGATACTTATTATAGCCAATTATGTTTTCGATGATCTTAATTCGAACTGCCAAGTGAAGCATTTATTTGTTTGAGTACCTCTATATGAAGTATGTTTTTCATATATTTTCATAGTAAATACTTCATGCTTGATATATGTTGATAATCACAATACGAGTATGTGAATATATTTCAGTTGAGTGGTTAGGTAAAGGTCCTATAAAGGTCGTTTGCCAACATTTAAGGAATATAATGTAAACTTATGTAAGGCCTATAAACTGCGTCTAATGGCGCGTAAGGTATACGTATGCCCATTTTGTAGTACCTAAATATACTTGCTCGCTAACTGTAATAAATAGGCCACTCTGTAATCTTTTTTTTCGTTAACGGTTAGTGCTGATGTGGTTGAAGGTAATACATATAAGTACATTAATCCTAGAAAGGAAATGGCTCTCAAGTGCAGTTGCCGGAACACCAATAGGTGCTTGGCAACAGCCAGGCGCGGGTACTACAAGGTATCGTACCACCGCGTTATGGCTCCCTCACGATTACTTTCCATCAAGCTCTTTGTAGTTTTCGAATCCACGACATTCGCAATGGCATTCGACGTTATACCACTGAGCTATCATCGCCTATAAAAAACGACTAGGTATATTTTCATTTTCCTTTAGAAGCACGTTTGCTAACCTTTGTCAAAATAAATCATTCCTTATCCATAAGGTGAGTGAATAGACGCAAGACTAAGTCCCTATCTTTGTAAAAAATATCGACTGTAACAAATAGATCATTGGTTAGTTGTCTTCCATTACATTTTCAAAAGGATTTCTACGAACATGCCTTATCAAATCACAATACAAGACATACCGTTTTCATTAAAGGAAAGCACTTAGTTTCGACGTTCACGTGTGCTGATGTAGACAATTTAATCTCCTATGGACACATGTATACAAAATGTTATACGTGTAGTCTCTTAGTTTGTTAGATATAAAGTTAAATTTTGAATGCGTCTGTTATTAAGTTTTCGTATATGTTGGTTGAATTAATTCATCCAAGGTAGGTATAAGGGTCTATTGTTATGATTCTAAGAGACCCTTCATAATGAAGTCCCGCGAGTCGTTAACTCTTAGTATGCAATATCAATTTAAACTAAATAAGTACAAGATTTTAAATGAATAGAATCATGGCAGTATTTATACAAAAACATAGAAAACAAAAATTGGAATGACGTTACTTTTTTGAACAAATTTATATTTGGAACTCGCCATGTTGTTTTTGGAACATGTTATACTAGTTACTAATAAATTTGGCCTAGGAATATGGTGAAAATGCCGCAGTGTGAACAGAGTTTTTTTTTAATATAAATTTTAATAAAAATTACCGCATGAAATGTTTTTATGACCAAATTATACTACCCTACCATATACTACTAAATGTAATATAAATAATGTTGATATTCGAAGAAGTATGAATTTAAAGAGTATGTTTGCTTACAACTAAGTAGGTAAGCAGACAGATAATATCTGCGTTGGTAAATAATTCAACTATTTACATAAGTATAAATGTATTATTGTGTTTAAATTTAACTGGATTACTCACGAGTGATAGAACAGACGGAATAAATGGAATGTATCCACTTCTATTGTTCATTCACTTATTTTCAACTTAATTTTCCACAACATGATCATATATTTGTTTATGCATATATTTTCGATATCAGAGCTGAAATTTGTCTTAAATTCTTCTATATGATTTTAACACTTTATTTATTTGTTTTGTTTTGTTGATATCTAAAAATGAGAGTGTAATAAATACAAACGCATATGCTTAGTACGAATTACAAAGCAACTAGCAAATACTGAAAATCCTTTAGCAAAATAAATTCGCGTGAACGATCTTTCAGTTCATTTTCCTCTGTATGAGTGTCTTGAGTGTCAATTTATATATTTTATGTTGGTTTAATTATACGTGTTTACTTTCTCAGGTTTATGTTTATTATTAGTTAGTTGTGTATTCTTTAAAAGGCAACGTTAAATTGTATGTATCTAATCGCATTTTAAGGATCAGATATAATATGATTCATTATCAAATTTTGAACTCCATGCTCAATACCAATCACACAAAACTTGACTCTGAATAGGTATGTTTCGTTGAATTTAGCATAAGGTTGGTTTTCTAAATCATTTAAACTTTTTCAAATCACTTTAGAGTTCTGTGAGCTAATTAATATAAGTAGATAACCGCTTATTCGATTGAAAGTTGACAGAAATGGTAATATTATGCTAGAGATATTGCCTTTTTGCTCTTGTTCGACGATTCGTTAAAAAAGTTTTGAGCTTGGTGTTTTAGGAAACAGTTCTTCATAGTTTAGTTTTCATCCACTCGTAAGGAATCAGATTTTTATGTTAATAGCTAGAATTAACATAAAAATAAAATAAAATAGCTAGTTCCTCCCCGCGGTTTCACCCGCGTTCCCCGGGGATCTTATGTTTTTCGGGATATAAAGTAGCCTATGTTCTTCTCCATACCATACCACATTTCATCGCGATCGGTTCAGCGGTTTAAGCGTGAAAAGGTAACAAACAAACTAACTCACTTTCACATTTATAATATTAAGTTAGGATTAGGATTTCGATGTAAGTTCATGAAAACTGAAGTTTGTTTTTTTTTATCTTATACAAGTTTTGGTAAAAAAAAACATGTAGATTGTAGGTATTTACGTTTATGTTAAGATAATATGTTTCTTGTCTTCAATATCGATATCAAATGTTATTTAAGAAGGTACCATTTTATTCAGTACTGATAAACATCTGCAGAACATTTCTATCGATGTTGTAGACTAGCAGACAGCAGCTGTGTTAATTTTACTAAAGTTTTTATGTCCCAGACACTGAGCTTGTCTACTTTACAATGTTAAAAAGAACAAGAATCTCTTCGCAGTTTGGTTTGTGTCGTGAAATTTTCCAATAATTTGGAGTGCGCTGGTCCCTCCCTAGTGACCTCTTCGGAGGGTGCCATTGAAATATCGCTTACTGCGGGCCTCGATAAGGACAGATGGCACTCAACACTACTCAAATTCAATATGGAAGCTCGGCATCTCGACTCGAGACTTCAACATCTAACTTGTAAAGTTAAGAGCTACCTATACCACAAACTACGGTCCCCACGTATTGGGGAAATATATGCACTCATGGACATATTTAGAGGAACGCAAAAAATGGGACTTACCTTTCGATAAAGATTGATTAAATCAATAAACAAAATTAGCATTGTTAAATATAAGTAACTGTGCATTGTAAATAGAAAATAAGTAAGGATAACCCTTGTTAAAGAAAACAACACGAACTTATTGGAAAAAGCTACATGTCCTATCATAGAAAAAAAGTCTGGTGACCCTAATATACTTCGAAACTGCCGAGCATTATCAAGGATTAAAAGAATCATATTCAATAATATACAATCACAATCACAATTTGTTCTAAAATGTCCGTTACGTACCGTGCTGTAGACAGAGATCCATTTCCCACGATGTGTATCTCGGTTATCAAATGCCACCTCATACCTTCACTGACCCTCTACCATAAGACAAAAATGTTACATCATATTTTAAGACAGTAAAATAAAAATCCTTCTTTTTTTAAATTACCATGTCCTGACATAAATGGCCAGTGCGTAAATAATGGAAATACAGAAAATATTATTCAACCTTTTTTTTGCGTTCCCCTAAATATGTCCATAGGTGTATTATCCATTTTTTTTGGATTTATGTTTTTTATGATTATTATATTCGTTAAAGATTATGATTTCAGTTTTTTGTCTACATCTTAAACTTAACAAACTAACAATGTATCACTAAGACGAAGTAATGTTTAATTGAGAATGATTACACAGTAAATTTGGTTAATGTAAATATTTTCTTTCTAGTAGAACCTCTGACAGACAGACAGGATATTACAATTACCCCCAGCTTCCCATGGGATTTGCACATACAAGCTTAGATAAGTTTATTTAATTCCATGTAGGTAGGTAGGAAGGTACTGCAAATACTTCGATTTTAATTTATGTATGGGCTCGTATGTACAAAAAGAACCTTGTATAGGTTTATGAATTCTAAATATAGATTGGTAAATTTATATCGGAAATGCTGAAACCAGCAGAAATCACGATGTTTTTCTTTTACCGCAAGTGGTAAACTCAAGTTTAAAAATCGTCTAGGATGGAAATCGTACCCTCGTGACTCGTGACTATTATTTATTTTAAAACTTTTGAGTTCAAGGGGGTTAATTTTTCCATATTTGCAGCTTCATATATCCTTCATATCTGCTGTTAAACGGATTAACATATACGAGTGAAAATATAGCAAAAAAAAATACCAAATCAATTCATAAATAGAAAGAAATTGAAACTAGCTATAAGTATGTTAAATTATTTTTACACTATGTTTTTACATTTTTTTTATTTATTAGCATAGTCCGAAACCTGTTGGCGGGAACTAGCGAAATGATGTTGCGTTTTCGTTTTATTATCATGAAATCGGTGTGTTTTGAGTTTTATTTAGTAGTGACATTAAATGAATGCGTGTATCGTGACGTGTCATGTTGTCTCAAATAGTAGACGAAAATTTTTAGTAAAACAGCCACCATTTTACTAAAACTTGACTGACTTGACTATAATATGTATACCAGAATTTTTGGCCTTTGTATTTAAGGATATCAGACATATTGATTTAAAACTAAGAAGAAGAATACTGCCTATACATGATTAGGCTGTATGGGCTAAAACCCTTTGCCTTCCCGAAATAAGCGAAATAATAAATACTTACCTGCTACTTGCCCGTGGTGGCATGTGTGTCAAACGCATGGTAGTGTGTGTAATGTTTTTTTGAAGTGTAAACTTCTTTTAGCTCGGTACGCATTTTTTTAGATGAGGTAAAACCTCTGGACTCGAGAAACCGTTATGAGACGCAGTTTGACTCGACACCGTTAGGAGACGCAGTTTGACGTTTAGTTTCTTTTTAGATGCGTGTAACCTCTGGACCCGCGACACCGTTATGAGACGCAGTTTGACGTTTAGGTTATTTTTTCTCCCATTAAAATAATTGCGGCCAGTAATGTCGCTAGTCACTGTCAGTAGTTTTGGCGACATAACAAAACAAACTCACTCAGAAAAAAAAACTATTTTAGATTGTAATAATTTTAATGATAATGATGATGATACAAGAGCTCAATCTATATCTCAATCTCTCAAAAAAAAAAAAGTTTTCACTTCTGTCGGTACTCCCGCAATGCAATTTTTTATTAATTTAATTTATTTTTATGCATATCATATAAAAAAATATTAGCTTTCTACACTACACTCCATCTCCATTTAAACTTTAGCTGTGCCAAATTTCATACTCCTCCGTCCGCGTAATTTTCGTAAAAAGAGGTACAAAGTTTTTGCTTCACGTATTAATATTATGATTATTTTAATAATAGGTACGTTTGGCGCATAAAATTGGAGTCAAGAGCCTTTAGTTAGGGTCGAATTTGCATGGGTCACGCACGATTTACCTTATAAAATTTAGGTATAGCTGGGTAGGGAATTGGTTTAGGACCTAATACCGTTTATTATGTGAATCCACGTACAGACTAGGTACCTGCTATTAGACTCAGAGTTTGATAAGGGTTCTTACTGTAGGTACCAAAGCATAATTTCATGATATATATGAAAGGAAGACCTTTCTGACAAGGTCCAGTTTATGTTTGTAAGATTTGGTGTGTCGAGACGATGGTGTCGACGTTGGTTAATTATTTATTTCAATTCAACAAGCAAGTAACGTAGGTCTCATTATAAAGTGTACCTATGCATTATTTTTTTTTTTATTAAAAGTGGAGAATTAGATTAAATAAAACTAAATTAAAGAGATTCTGAATTAGAGTTATTTTAACAGAATTATTACATAACGAAGCAAGTAACTCAACCGAATAGAATACTGAACAATGGTAGTAGGTACCTACACAGAGTACGTAGAGTACTTAGCAACTATGTACACTGTACATTGAACAGTACAGGTCATGATATAAAACTATTGATAGCATAGTCTTCATAGCAAAATAGTGTCATCTGCGCGTATAAATATCGCCGATATGTTACAATGTTGGTGTATATCGACATTTTAATGGAATAAACACGCTCCACAAAGCGGAAACATAGTTGATGGAGTGAACAACGATCTTTAATAGACTTTTCCTGTTCTCACTTTATCGCAATCATTTAGAAGCTTAAGTGAAGATATTTTCTTGGGAAGTATTGAAAGGAAATGTTATAAAGGGCTTAAAGTTTTATAATGCATATTGAACTGACGGTCGATTAGTCTTTATTTTTATTTTTATTTCAATATAGACTCATATTTGGTCACAATGTTCAGTGATAATGTTCAGTGATAATGTAACCAAAGGTGGTGAAGATATTAGAATGGAACTGTTTCTCTAGTCTCACCAGAGCAATACCGGTGAGTGCTTGGTAATAGGTTCCAACTTATTATTTACATTGTGCAATAAATAAATAAATTTGAAAGAGGATCGATCCCACAACCTTCGCTGCGGCATTCGATTTCATTACCACTGACCCTGATCTTTGTCATATTGTTACAATTCTTGAGGTTACCCTGGTTTTTAATGTATGTAGGTATTTAGTGTTCAGGTTTTTTTTTTGTACATAGGAATAAAGGTACCCTTAAATCTGAAAATCGAAGTATTGTTTTTTATAAAATTGCAACACATGAATAGACCATTCAAAACAATTAATCATTGCTTATAATGGGCTTGCTTACGCAAAGGTAATCTGATAGCTCTACCGAAATATTCAGGAAATGTGGTCAATAAAATGACACGATTTATGTGCCATGCGTTTCGTCTTTTCATTTGTTTATTATATACAGTGGCGCCTCTAGTGGAAGAAATTGGTAGTAAGGTTCCATATTAAAAATGTAAAGTGAGAATAACGAATGTAAGGTTAAGGTAAAGCCGTCCGACTCGTAGGCTAGCGATGTCTCGGATTTCATACAAATGACGACACCGATACCCGCCTGTAATGATTCGCTCTCCCTCGGAATCCCACAAAGATATCACGTATTTCATTACGTTTTTTCAGCAAAACCTTAATTTGGGTTTGAAAATATTAATCTCAGAGCCCTGGAGCCCATGTGCTAGCGAGCTTTGTACGTATTTTGTAATGTTTCAAAATACCATCCTTGAATTTTTAGCTCAATAGTTTCAGTGCTGTTTGCAATTTTCATGGTTCTAGGGGACAGGCCCAACAGATAAACTTTTTGTAGCCATTTAGTCATGAACTTTTATGGCTTTACATTTTTCATAACTTATTACGAAAAAAAGTTAATAACGTTTTATAAGTAAGAGTGTTATTGCTGTGTGATAGCAGCGCCGAATACTACCACCCCAATTCTTTTCTAGGGTATTGTTAGAGGCAACAAAAGAGTAAGCAGCTGACTAAGTGCAACCAGTAGATTCCCAAAGAGAGTTGGTGTCAATCAGATGACCGTCGGCCATAAAACACTGCCAAATCATATAAGGTATAATTAATGAAAGTTATATAGGTGCCGATCCCTAATGATTGGGAATATAGTAGGGAAATTATGAAGTTGTTAGTATACATATAGTGGACTACATGAGTTATAAAGACATACCTGTAAATAATGTAGGTATATTTTGACAGTGAATAATGGTGAATGGAAACATAAAATCTATTGTATACGTTACCATCAGTAAGCCATCCAGTTGAGTCGGTATTTAAAATTAATTAAATTTTATCATGTTTCATTTTAATTGAATTTATCATGTCTCAAAAGGAATATTTTAATAATTAAACTTGATACTGTTCAAGGTTGATGGGCAATTTCATTTGGACTCTGGGTTACGTAGTAACTATTAAGTAAACTGTGCTCTTGGTTGATTACCTACTACGTGAGGGTAGGTAATATGCAGGATGATCGATCACGGGCACGTAATGGACATGACATGTACACGTATGTACTCTAAAGGATATATCTTAATATTACAATATGTGCTGATGAGAGATCTACATAAAGGTAATGAAAGCAAGATAATTTTATATTTCAAACTTTTTAGTTTAGTTATATTTTCCTTGCAAACGCTTGTATTTACAATCTAACTATGGTAAGTGATGATGTAGCCGAAGATGGTAAGCAAATAAAGCCTAGAAAGGAACTGCCTCTCAAATGCAGCCGGAATACGTCAATGGCGCCACATTATAACTTCAGGGTGGTACTACAAAGCCAGCCAGGCGGGTACTACAAAGTACCCTACCACAAAAGTTCATTGTAAGTTTCAAACCTACGAACTTCGCTGCGGCATCCAACATGACTAACTTAATCTTTTGAAAACTTACTGGAATCATATTCCTATATTATCTACTAAAAACTCGGTATAAAAGATACAATCAATGTCACGGGTTTGTTGTCACACGGCTATCAAATGGTTGGATAAATCCCCGAAATAAATAATATCGGGAGAGTGGGTTAACCATAATAACAAACGTTCTATTTAACATTCATGAAAGCCCGAGTCACTGTGGTCAAAATGTACATGTCGCATGTGCAAAGTGGGGCATCGCAGTAATAAATGTCAAGTTTATAACCAAGTTAGCGGATGTTAACGCCTGCCCGCTGACGGAGGGGAAAGTAACACAATAACTTTAAGCTTATAAGTATTAATTACTTATAAGTAGGAGTACATAAACTTCTAAAATGTGTCACGCGCGTGTGCCGGTATCTAGTGGTAAGTTCCGACAGCTGTACCTTAGTGTCCCTCTATTCTTTGCCTGTAGAACTCGTGACATTGTGGTCGAATCGAAAGTTCAATTTTCAACAAAGCCAGTTAAGTATATTTGATTGAAAAAATATTATAAGGATGGCGTGATACAAAGGAACGTTTTTTATGGCATCAGGTTGACAAGTAGGCAGGCGTCCACCATTGGGCACATGCAATTTGCCTATGTGTCGACCTTGAAGAGCTCTTTTTACTCCCTTTTTGAAGGGGGTACCTTGTCATAGGGCTGCGGGAAAACTGTAATGGGAAGCCCATTCCACATCCTAATAGGAACAGCAATAGAATCCGATGCGTGGACGAACGAGACGGTTCGAAGATATGAGGATGAGTACGATGAAAAACACGCAGAATAAGGCTATGTCTCTCTGGAGGTCCTAAATTGCGAGTAAGTTCGCGGGATCGTTAACGATATATGAGTGGCCCGCCTTTGCACGTTGCGCGATTATTAAAAACTATCCTTCACAGGCGTCGAAGTTTCACCCGTGTTCGAGAGATTGTCTGTCATGGGCTACAAGTAAACTTCAATAAAACTTTACCTAAATAGATTTCGCAATGTTGCAACCAATAGACATACAAACTTATACTAATTTCATTTCTACTGGTATTTAGAAACCACATACCTTTGTGAATACTTATCTATGTATATTATGAAGTTCAACTGGCGTATGAAATCCCCATTTCCCCAGAGAAATTATATAATTCCGTAAATCGAAAATTGGACGATTGGAATAAATAGCTCAGATAATGATATCCGGATGGATATCATTATAGGGAGGCTCAGGAACCATTTGAGGAGCAAATTTTACAAACATTTACAAAGTCAAAGTCAAAGTCAACATTTCTCTACCGAGAAACTAAAGGTCAATCAAACCTACATGGTGTTTTTTTTTCTATTCACCTGTGGGTCCCATTGGAGTAGTTCTTCTGCTGAATCTTATGATCGTCACTTGTTCCAAAGCGATAATTTACTCCAAAAGTCATTAGAATAAATGTCGTAAATTAGAGTAATCTAATTTACGACAGTACCTAAGGTGAAAAATATAGTCCGCGTAAGGGTGGAAGATGGTCCCCTGGACCCACCACCTTCTGTTCCAGCTCAAAAAAAAAAGGTGAAAAATGTAAACTAGTACAACACATTCCGCGTGGTAACCTCAGCGGAGACTACCAAACACGTCCCGAGGCGGGAACAGACAAGATTGCGGCTGTACAGTACGTCGTTATCGTTAAGTATCTACCTACATAGGTGCCTCCATTAGTATTGCGGTGCGGAATCCGACAATATGCTAATTCGGTCCGATATTATGTGAGCACCCAAATGTTTCAAAATCAATGTGTATATCGGCCTACTTCATTCGCGAATTGCGAACATTTCGCGCGATTATGGTTTTCAGTTTACATGTTCTCCGTAGTTAATATATTAATATCACGGATGTAAAAAAAAGACACCACTCAACTCCTACACTTTCGTGTGCATACACGAGCTAACACTCACACAGATACACCAAGACGGACAATCCGCTGCCATTACGCTCCGAGCCCAAGCGCCCGTAAGTCTTGTTATGCGCAAGTAAAAATTGTGAAATATGCCGTCTTGTGTGGTTCTGTGGCGTAAAAACTTCACGAAAAAATACAATAGGTCCTAAGGAATAACCTACCATGCGTAAGTAATGTTTTAAGTTAGAGATTCGTGATTATTTTTCATAATTAGGTTTTGTTTACTTTTGTATGAAATCGGGATGTCAAAGATAGCAGTGCTACCAGTTTTTTTCGGGAAATATTCCCTAAAATTGGTTAATTGGGGATATCTGTATTTGTTGCATTTGATAGTGTTTTTTTAGTAGCATTTAATTAATGTAAATTTTACGTAAATAAATATTTTTTACAGGTCATGTAAATAATGTAACGTAATCTAAATACTTAATTAATGTGGATGTAATGTGATTCATGTAATGTAAATAATAAATTATTTTGGCGGTGTACTTATGTTGTAAATAATGTAAACTTAATATATAATTTAATTAGTGTAAATAATGTAAACGTAATGCAAATAATGTGGTTCATTTCAATTATTTTGTCGTAGAAAGGAATAATAATAAGTAACTTCAATGAATGTAAAATCATTTAGCTTTTTGCGATTAGAAAATACCAAAAAAATATTACTAATTAATATTAAGCTCGCCATTGCACAAATTTGTTTGTGTAAAATTTAACAATAATACGCCCCAGAACGGTAGTCATAACCATAGTCCCTCAATCGACGTGTCACCTCCTTAATAAAAGTCTTAATTCACCCAGTAGTATGATAAAGGTGAAACCGTCACTAGATAGGTAAGTTTCAACTTATGTTTTGATAACATGATTTATTCTCATTGATCTGAAAATGTGGGCAAAGTGATATTCATCTGGAAACACCACATGGCACGCACACATCAATAGACGGCGGCCATTTGTATGCTTCTCTCGAGGTGGTTTTTAATCTGTTTTTAACAAGCGAAACAGTAGCCGCCATTATAATGACGTCATACGGTGCTGTATGTAAACTAAAAAGTGTCAACTGAAGTATTGTTATTATTTTTACACTAGTATTCATGCATTCAGGAACAGCACACTAATAAAAAGGATAATAGCTCATTTTTAATTTATAAAATTTTATAAGTCCAATTGAGACCAATATCAGCGCATTTATTTACTTACAAAAGACCAATAACGTCTTGATCGTAGAGTAACATGGCGTCCAGCGTTTTCATCAAACTATGCGCGAAAATTGAAAATGTAAAATTTAAATGCATTTTTATGGCACTTATCGATTGAATAAAATTTGTGTTTTATTGTTTTTTTTTGGTGGCTTATTAGCACCTTAGGAACGAATTGAGATACTTTTCAAAAAAGAGTGTAATACCCTATTGGGATGATGACTGACATATCAAATCAGCTACTTTTTATGAAATGTCAAAACGATTGGTTTATATGGAGTTTTGTATTTTAAATACTTAGTTGTGACGTCATAATTATACAGCATCAAAAGATTTAATTTTTATGGTTAGATTGGTAATTAAAAATCATAAAAAGGATAAATTTAATAAAAATGATCGTAGTTTCCCCTTTTTAGGGTTCCGTACCCAAAGGGTAAAAACGGGACCCTATTACTAAGACTTCGCTGTCTGTCCGTCCGTCTGTCTGTCTCCAGGCTGTATCTCAAGATCCGCTATAGCTAGACAGTTGAAATTTTCACAAATTATGAATTTCTGTTGCCGCTATAACAACAAATACTAAAAACAAAATAAAATAAATATTTAAGGGGGGCTCCCATACAACAAACGCGATTTTTTTGCTCTTTTATTTGTTTTGTGGTAGTTCCCGTTGACCTAGAATCACGAAATTTGGCAAAAAGCAAGGTCACAAATAAAGGGAAAATTCGAAAAAATAAAAAAAAATGAAAATTAAAGGGTGTCCCCATACATACATAGTGATGCCAATTAAGAAAGACCTCTGAGTTATATGGGCGCTGATACAATTTAGAGGACTAGCTTATTTGGAACCACGTCAAATAAGGTAAATAAATAAAATTGTGCATTTCCCGTGATGGACGAACGATGGACGAACGATGGACGAAGTTTGTACGGAACCCTCGGTGCGCGAGTCCGACTCGCACTTGGCCGGTTTTTTTTAGATGTTTTAGACATTGCTTAGTGTTTGATCATTTATTTTGAATACAGGCACCATTCCTATTAAAGACATGGCGCAGGCAAGTATAAGTTGGTAGACTTTGTGAAAATGGTGAAAATATTAGTTTTCAATCAGTCAAAAATGATAGTGTGGCATATAAAGAGTTGTTTGATTGGGTGCTATACCACGTTCTATGTAATCCTAGCGATGACATCAATAGAGTTTTCGAATGGAAAACGACTCGGTAGTGCAACCCACAGTTCAACTACGAAAAATAATTGGATTTGGGTTACTACTGCTATAATAAAGCACTTTTATTTAACTGCTCTTAACATTATGGTATTTTATACGCAAAAGCGTATTTCTTTACCGATACTTCTTGAAGATTCTCCTTTTAAATCAGTGATTACCGTAGCTTGAGTGTTTATTTTCAAATAAAATAATGAAAGATAACGTTAATAGAAATACATAGTAGGTAATTCTAATAAAACTCAACTCTAACAAACGAAGTTGACGTAATATTGATGGCCAATTAATTGCAGAGTCGAAACAGAAAAGTGATGTTTGTTAAAAGTTCACTCGTGGCTTGTGAAGCCAACTGTTTTGCATTGACGAGAAGCAATTACTTGGCAGGAAAATTGCTTTTAACAAAAACAATTGAAGGTAAACCATGGTGCCAGCTACAGCATCGCGTTGCAAAGTTATTGTTAGTTTTCGATATGAATTTATGCAAGTACACATCGGCTGTGTATATTGGGGTACTGTTTCTAACTTTGAATTGCTTTTTAATTCAACAAACTTGTATATTGTTTGTAAACACAGTGCTGTGTAGGTACTTTGGAATAAGGAAAGATAGTGTGTTGATGTTACGTTTATATAAAGCAAAAGCAATAGCAGATGCTGTTCAAAGTCATTCATATATTTCAAAGAAAGATTTCATTGATGTAATATGTAAGATGCATATAGAAAATAGTAATTATAATATGGTTTTACAGGCCGGTTATTGGGAGGCTAGGTATTCTGACTGCCATGTCACGTTATGGGTTCAATTCCAACCGTGTACAAGTATTTGTAATCGTGAACATGTCTGTTTGTTATGAGGCTCAATGTAAATATTTCTAAAGTCTATATTTACAAGCGTTAATACTTGGTTTCGCCCCGCGGTTTCACCCGCGTTCCCCAGGGATCTTGTGTTTTCCCGGGATAAAAAGTAGCCTATGTCTTTATCCATACAGGCTATGTACTTACCAAATTTCTTCGCGCTCGGTTCAGCGGCAACAAACAAACTCACATTCGCATTTATAATATTAGTTAGAATATGTTGTATATAACTAATAATAATAATAACTGGTTACCATAATCCAAGCTCTGATATGCTTGGGATCAGATGGCCGTATGTGAAGAATGTCCTAGTATATTTATTTATTCATTGACGACTCTTGATAAAATTTTATGGATAGCATATACGTGGGTGTATAAAAAGTTAGCAGATGTTATGTGAGACTGTTTATGAATTAAGGTTCTTAGTAATATTAAAATTGAATATTTTTTCCAAGAAATATTGTATTTTTTCATGAAGATTATATTTTTAGTATATAAAATATGATTATAGGAATATATACACTAGGTACACATTACACGACTAATTCTGAAAATAAATTAAAAATATTTTTTTACGGAATGGATATTCAATTATCCAGCCTAATATGGACCACCGGGTAGTTAATGTGAGGAAACGGTAGGAAAGTAGACAGACAGTGTTTTCTATTGAATGAATTCACTTACATTGAGAATGTTTGTGTCGGTATACGTATTTGAACAATTCACGTTGTATACATTGCAGATACATTTTTAATGAGGCTCCACAGCCTGTTTGTTTACTGACGGCTTGCACGTTGCCCGTGGCGTGGCGCACTATAATACCACTGAATTTAAAAGCAACTAGGTGCCTTGAGCTCTATGATACATGAGTACCGTATTATAATAAGAATCATTAAATATGAGTTTGTTCCGCGTTCGTTGTAGGTACGATTTAGATTTTTTTTTACTTTGTTCAGGCTTGTGTTTGACCACAATATCACTCTGGTAAGTGATGATGTGGCCGAAGGTGGTAAGCACACAAAGCTTAGAAGGAACTGGCTCTGAAGTGCAACTAGCATGGTCCAACGGCCTAAAGAAGGTGGCGAGATATGGCTGGGTGGGGAAGGCACCCAATCAAATTCTGCCACGTGCTTTGAAGAGGCAAACGTTCAGCATTCAACGAAAATTTTGTGTTTAGAATTGACAGTGCTAACAACATTTTAATGATTTGAAAGTGGGAGATATAATTTGAAGTTCATACTAACCACCCTTTATGTAAAAAATTGTTTTTTTCCTAATCAAGCCTTTGATGTTCAAAACCTCTTTTTTAACCCTTCATTTACCTAATTAAATCCTTTAGGTATGTGGAGCAGTACGAGACCGAGGGAGCAAAACTCAAAGCAAAGTAGGGATAAAAGTTCCCGCGATGTCGCTTAATTACTGCTTACTCGGTTCTGTGTCTGAGTGATTACGGAGAAAATCTCTCTGTGAACAGTTTACTGGGGTAATGAAAAAAGTTTTTAAGTTACAGTATTAAATCACGCCTTATACCTACATAGGTTTTGTAAGAGATTTAAGAAAGTTTAGGTACATTGGGCCGAAACGAAAACCTTTACTTAACTTTTCTTCAGTATTGTGGGATGAAAGATATTCTGAGATATTCTGGGACGTTATTATATTTCAGTTATTCCCATAGTTACGCTGGCCCTGAAATTTTACTTTCACATAGATTTTTAAATTTTTCTTGAACACTTTTTTACTTTTTCAATCACTGGTAGAAGTAATTAGTTAATCTAATGGTTATTTTTAATTAACATATTCAATTCGCTATTTATTTCGATATTGAAGCCCTATTTCTGAAGCGATTCTGTTAGTGATTTGCAAAATAATTTTAATTGATTAATATTATCAAATTTTTGTAATACGTTAAATATACAGGGTGATATTGTTATCACTGGCAATACTTGCAGGGGTGGAAGTACTCATCAATGTGAACAACTTTTATTATATTATTTTTCATACTGACGAGTACTTCAACCCCTGCAAATATGGCCAGTGACAAAAAAATCACCCTGTATATATATATACATAACACTTGAAATAGGTTTAGAAGCAATGTTGGCGTGAGTTACTGAGGCAGAAACTTTCAAGCAAGAAAATAAAGATAGCGAGGTAGTTAAAACTATAAACTTTCTTTTGAGCGACTGTTTATCGTTGTAGTCTAAACGTTTTCACCTGGGAAAATGTGAAATATGTTTTAACATATTTTAGTTAAAAGAACAAGTTATAAGGAACCAGAGGAGGAACCATCGACATATTTCTAAAAGATCCTGGTGGTAAAAATATAAGGTTTGTAATAATTAATTTAAAAAATACAAAATTTTACATTAAAGTTTAAAGTCTTTGCAAGATTCCACCAACTAGTGTTTAATATTTCCTGTTAATATTGATTTTATTTTGAAAAACTACTATTTATACAGTAGAGCTCAGCGACTAATTAGGTATTTAATCTAAATTTACAAAATCGAATTTGAAGAAAAAAGTTAAGTTAATTACCTACCTGCTCCTAGAAAATAATATTTTTAATAAAATAATTCCAAAAAGAATAACTTGTTTGTAATGAAAAGATAGTAAAAATGAATATACAATATTCATTTTGTTCATCTGAATTTTACGCCGGCGCCGGCGCGTAAAAAAATGAATAAATACATTTTACTGAGCAATGAGAGGAAAAGGATATTTATTCAATTCTATCAGCATTGTAATTTTAAGCAATATTGACCTTTAAGACTCGTGACATACTTTTTCATCCTATTCTTATAGCACTTTATATTAAATATACATATATGCCACCAAAAAATCAAATCGTTGTTTCATCCGCGTTTCCTAGAGATCTTATGTTTTCTCGGGATTAAAAGTACCTACCTACCCTATAAGTTATTCTAGGGTATTTGTGCTATTCTCTCTATGTGGCGAATTTTATCATATTTATAATATTAGTAGGATAGGATTGGTAAAATAACTACTACATATTGGTTTTGTTTAGAAACACATGTATCTCATTATTCGGAACTGCCCAATAACTATCCTAAAATAACACTTAACTTTTAGCTGAAGAAATCAACCGTTTGACATGTGAAAATAATAACGACTGAAATCCAATTATAACTTTTTGCTTGTGACAGGAATTAAAAAAAGTATTTTTGTGTAAATGGGTCTGCGCTACATGGGGCTTAAAAGCAGAATGGCGTGACCAGGCGCTACTCCAGCGATCTAGTTTGTGAAAATCATAAATTTTTGCCTTTGTAAAATAAAACTAGTACAAAGAGTGATGTTTGTCTGACATTGCAATGAGCTAATCAAACTTAATTGGACATAGCCAGCCGTCCTTTCGTTTGAATAGTAATTAATATCTTTGATATATTTGAACTGCAATTGTGCTCTACTTTAATTGAAAAATGTATCATATTCCAATTAGGCAGGTACTGTTTGTGAGATCGTGTGTAAG
Organism: Tetheella fluctuosa; assembly: GCA_951216915.1. Classification (NCBI taxonomy): domain Eukaryota; kingdom Metazoa; phylum Arthropoda; class Insecta; order Lepidoptera; family Drepanidae; genus Tetheella; species Tetheella fluctuosa. The sequence goes on along the minus strand of OX578216.1, from coordinate 11,331,390 downwards.
TCATTATGATTGCCGTACACATATTAATATTGCTAATTGCTGGTTTATGTATAATCACCTATATTTTGGAGTTTTAAATAATATTATTTTAAGATATTAATTTCAATAGGCTTTTGGATACCTTACCTAAATGAAGGCAAGATTATCAGAACCAGTATAGTCATTATTTACAACAAGAGAGGACCCATCCTACTACACCCATCTTCCTTACAAATTCCTGTTACTCTTATCAACTTTCTTAGGTCATCTTTAGCGAATGGTTAAGCTTCACTAGGTACTTACGAAACGTTATTATTTTTTGTTTTTTTTTTTTTTAAATAAGGTAAGCGAAATTGGTTACTGTTAAATAGCAAGACCTTTTTTCATTGGATGTACAGTATCATAAAACAGTAAAGTTTAGAAACGTTTACTATGGATATGGATAAGCCTCTTGAATACAAATAACCGAGGTTAAAAATGTCAAGCTCATCATTTTCAATTGCCTATTCATCATAAGATAGAAGTATAGGTATACATAAAATTGGATTATGAAAGGTCGTAATAATCATTTGAAATACGGTACATGCTTTATGAATATCATATTGCGTACGTTACGTAATTTTCAATATAATTTCAAATTATTTTAACTAAATTCTGATAACATCAAATAACTATCCCGTCGAGCCAGACATATCGGTTTTCGTGCTGCCTGAATATAAATTTAGTTAGCCTATATTGGAGTGCTTTCAACTAACTTCCAACACGGATTGCGTTATGTGGCCAGTAATTAAAACCATGCTAATATGTACGAATTAGTTATAGCCTTATAGGGTCGGAGTTCATACATATTCATTGGTTAGTTAAACTTAAATCTAATAGCTCAATGTCTATGATCAAGTTTTATTACTTAAAAGAATAAGTACTTATATAAATACTAGCTTTCAACCCGCGGTTTCACCCGCGTTCCTGTGATAAAAAGTAGCCTATGTCACTTTCCGGTCCATAAACTAGGCAATAACTATGCAAAAAAATCAGGTCGATCCGTTGTTCCGTTTTGCGAGAAAGAAGTAGGTACAAACCAAAAAACACACTTTCGCATGTATAATAAGTAGTAGCGACAAAGGGATATAAAATCTTACATTGTCATAGAGTTTCACTTCAACCATGATGCTATCATAACATAAAAATGAACTGGTTCAGCTCACAAGTACAGTTGCCGAACCACACACGAAACAAGGCAAGAAACTCAGCAAAGTTACCGTTGCTGAGTTTCTTGCCGGTTCTTCTCAGTTGAAGGTGACTTGCGAACCGGTGACTTCAGTAGCTTCGACGTTCAAGAGTGCCTTCTAGGGCCTAAACTTAATAAATGGCTCTGACTTTGAGTTTGAAAGAGTCGAGGTGTAATCATTCATAGGCGTGAATAATGTCCCAGGATATTTGTTTATAGCTGAAGAAAGTCATAATTTCACGCCTTATTCAAATATGAATAACTTTTATTTAATATTCGACAAAAAAACATTGTGTTATTGTTATTTAAGATTAGGATCTGAATTTGCGTGACAAATGATTGACAGGCGTAAAATAAAGGTGAGAATAAGGTGAAAAGGTATTAGGTAATAGACCTTGAATCTGGAACAATGTATCGCGTTATAATAAGCAGCTTACCTTGACACTGTTATCTATCATAAAATGTATAGAAATATAGTAAAAATTATAAACCTACTTTTATGTCCTAAATACCTACTAATGGTTTACAAAAGTTTTCTAACTGATTATATCAAGGCCATAAGCCAAGACATCAAACATATGTGTTTTTTTTTACAATAATTTCTGTCAGTCTAACTACTAGACAAAATTATTATGAAAACAGTAGCGTTGCCAAACTAGGTAAAATCTGTATTTCAGCAAATAGCGTCACTCCCCGCAGCAATATGGATTCTAGCCTATCAACATTGTTAACAAAACTAATTGATTTCATTACAATTTAAACTAAAATTAGAAAAGTCCCTCGGAAAAATGGAAAAGTTACATATTTAAGAAAACCAGTTAGATGAATAGAATCACGAAGAGGAGACCTTCGTATCTAACTGGTACTATAATATATAATTATTGAGGTCAGGCTTCAAATTCAAGAAAGTTAACAGTTCAACCTTTGTCGTATTTTACGTCTGTTTTACAGCAAACTTTTTGGGTTATTGTTGTGGTAAAATTTTATTATTTGATTAAATATTTTGATAGGATTTATCAAATTCAGGGCGTGAGTAGGCAGAATAAGTTCCAAACATAGATACAATATTATTCCATAAAAGAAAGATAATATATTTCAAAACTTTTTAAAAATCTTTTTACGGTGACGTCAAATGCCGTGACGAAGGTCGTAAGTTCGTATTCTACCATAAACATGATCTTTCGGTGAAGGAAAACATCGTGAAGAAACCATAGGGCGGTGGTACTCTCACCCTACTGGCTAAAGTTTAAAAAATTTCGCCAAACACCTAACGGTGTGTTCCAGCAGCTGAATTTGAGGTTCAATTCCTTTCTAGGCTTTGTGTGCTCACCACCTTCGGTCACATCATCACTTAGCATGGTAAGATTGTGGTCAAATACAGGCCTATACTTAGCGAAAAAGACTGACAGTAAAATATGTCTTTTAGTTTAAATCCATTTACATAAATCATGATACAAACGTGTACTTTAACTGAAAACGTGCACTATAATTAACAGTTTCACAAAATTGCATGTAATAATAGAGAACTTGACATTTAAATTGGGTAATAATGAATACCTAGGTATTAACATTATTAGTATTAGTTAGATATGCTCAAAATAATAAGTATAGTAAAGAGTTTTGGATTGTTATAATCTATGTATAATAAGATCAACAATATTTACACCTTTATTTTATTAGGGTTTTACAATAATACCTACATGAAATGGACCTTGCAAAGAAAAAGTTTTTCCAGGCGTCGAATTCTTCAGCTCCACAAGTGCTAAAGCTAATACGTTCATTCCATAAAGACAAGAAATTATTTAATGAAAATTCCGATAACTCATAAAAGTATACCTCATTTTATTTTCATTGTGAGCGGTAATTCTTCGGTTTAGCGGATCGAATCGATACACACAACCTGCCCCTATGACGGACGTGCTACACATACGTATCGAGTACTTGATCAAGAACTATTCAATGACGGGTCATAATATGGTTTTCAAATATGTAATACGATAAACATCTTTATTATGAGGCAAAAGGTTTGAATAAAAAAAAATAAAGGAAAGGAATAAAACTTTTTAAGTGTCACTTAATAAAATTGACAGAGCACTATGCTCTTTTTAAGTATTTTAAATGTTATGGTACGCAAAACTTAAAAGTATCTAGGTCAAAAAAGATTGCTTAACGCCCCCGTATACCCAACCAGGAGCGACAGGTCAGAACATCCCAGGTTTTTTAGTCAGTAGGAGTCTGACATAATCTTGCCACTTCCCCCCGTAGTGGCAGGGTATGTAGGATTTTCCTGGGTTAAAAAGAAAGAAATTCGTAGACTCTTTATATTTATGGCTAATTATTGTCCTTTCGCTTCACACTTAATATACGACAAAACATAATTGGTTTTTTAAAGTGGAGCCTAATGAAAAGTTGTTAATGAAAACTTTATCGTGATTTACCTGAAAGAATATTAACCTTGTTAATGGCCCGACCTTCTTATTGCGTCAAAGATATCTATCCCGACTAATATAAGCTATGAATACCACCATTTCTTGGAAGTTATTGTAATCCAAAATGTCACAACTTGTCAAACTGAATAACTTATGAGTGAAGTAGGTACCTATTTATTATACCCATTTTGTTCACGATGCGCTTTTAAATGATATTTTTTTTTTAATTTATTGACTCGTCTTTACCACTTTTGATTATTACTAATATTAAGCTGAAGAGTTTGTTTGTTTAGTTGAACGTGCTAATCTCAGGAACTAATGGATTGAATTGAAAAATTATGTTGGTGTAGTTTGGCTACTTTTCATCCCGGGAAAACATAATATCCCTCGCAACGCGGGTGAATCCGCGGGGCGGAAGCTAGTTTAGAATAATAGTCGAGGTTCAGCAAAATTTTTCCATTTCGTTATTAAATATTGCGTTGCACAGCTTCAGCATATATATTTTATTGCTTTTAATTATAACGCCAACTAGTGAACTGAATAAAACGAAATTAATTTTAAAATACAAATTGTTATTTAGTATTTGTTGCAGTTAAATTTAAAAATAAAAAGGTTTATGTTTATTTATTTTTATGTCAGAAGGTGAACAGGCGGACGGACGTCGCCTTTGATTGAACGTCAGCAATACTAAGGAGATTGCCAATATGTCGTCGATATTTACAAAGCCTAGTAAACAGACAGATTTTCAATTTGAGGGTAGTAGCCATCCAACAGTACCTTACCACCTGCTACCGTTTTCCATCACCGATTTCATGCCCTTTGTCTCGGCATTCTACGTCATTACTTATATGATTACTTCCTTAAAAGTTCACCCTTTAATTACAGTAGTTAAAAATACCTAAAATGATTTCAACTTGCCTTCTTTTCATAGTGACACGCAAAAATTCTGATCATTCGAAGAAAAATTAAACTTTTAGTTAATTAATTACATAAATTATGAGTGTGAGGAATACAAACTTTATCACAGCAATGGAAACAATCCGATGACCGGAATCTAATAAGAGGATAAATGTAGAATGCACAGAAATGTAATCAGCGTGTCACATGCGTGACCACTCACAGAAATAAAAGCTCCACATTTATTCGATAGCGAACACTGGAGCATTGAGGGGACCAAATTATACAAAACTTTTTTGTTATTTTTTTTATTTTAATTTAGTAAAATTATCTAAAATGTTTCATTATTGTCATTATTTTCTGTGGTAGTAATATTCCAAAGTCATTTTCAAAACCTTATATGTATATGCTCTATATAAAATAATATATATAGAGCAGCTCGACTGGGGAAGTACCTCCACCTTACAGAATACCGCAGCCAAATAACTTATAGTTGTGTTCCTGCGCGTGAGTAAAATCGCCAGAGCTCATCAGGGAGGGGGGAAGGGTCGGCAACGCGCGAGTGATACGTCTGGTGTTGCAAGCTTCATAGGCTACGGTAACCGCTTACCAACAGGCGGGCCATATACTTGTTTGCCGATAATGTTGTATAAAAAAAACAATACCTACGTGGAATGAATAAGGATATCTAAGTATAAATAATAATAAGTAAGTATTGGAAGGCAGTTCCCAAAGATACTTTACGTAGGTATTTTTTAAAATAAATTCAAGTTTTTAATTAAATATCAGTTTTTAGTCGCATTAGTGAATGTTAATCACATTCATTTATGGAAATGAATTCAAAATAACTTTAATAAATGTCTAACTTTTTGTGACAGAAATTCTTTAAGGAAAGTCTAGAAAACTAATTATCCTGGAGAAACATCCTGCACTACTTTTGAATAGGTAAAACCACAGGGCAAGTGTATTTGGAGCAATTTACAGATATATTCCATAAACGTATATTACGATATGCCATCGGAATTCAATTTGTCAGTTCAGAGTAGGTAGTTATTTTTATGTGCAGAGCCAGTTGGCAGCAAAAGATTTATAGGACGAGATCTAGGCTTCCGATAACTGACCCGGATAGTGTTCTATACAAATTGTAATAGACATACTACGAACAGAATCCTACATAGATACTGAATCATAATTTAAAAAAAATTAAGCCATAAGCAATGCATAGCGATGTCCGGAGAAGCGATAATTTAATGTTAAAGTTAAATCCATTTATTCAGTTTACGCCTTAAGGGGGGGGGGGGCACTTACGAACGTCGAAGCTACTAAAATTACCACCGATCCGGAAATCAGTTTTCAAATGAGAAGAACCGACAAGAAACACAGCAAGGTTTTTTTTTGGACATCGTTTCTTTCAATCAAGGGATTGAAAGAAACTAGGTAAGATAATCAAATGTATTATTATGAACATGCAACGTTCTTTGATTAACATACATAGTTAGGAAGTTAATCGACCTCCCTCGGGTAAACTTGCCCTTACAACGAGGGGACATGAGCCATATTAAACTACACGGGCCCAACGTAAATTGAGAAACTAAATATGATTCCGTACCTTGGTCCTTGGGCGTGCATATTTACAACGTATTCTTTTCCGCAAGATAGTAAAGCAATCCTGCCTGATAAGATGACTCAATGATTCATCGATATTTAGCATTGATTAATTTTACTACTCCATTTTAATAGTCCAAATTAAAAAAAAAACTGTTTTAAAAACAAGCTTTTATTATTAATTATTAATAAAACGAACTAAAAAGTAAAAAATAATTTGATTGTGATAAGAAATATGCCATTTTATAGATACTTAACCTTTAACGATCATTAACTTTCTTCGTCTACGTTATAATAAAAGCGTGTTACGTGTTTCATTTCTCCTGCCATCAAAATTCACAAAAACACTGAAGTAATAAGATCGATTTTCATTAACTCCACGGGACTTATATTTGGTGAAACGAACTTTAGGTAATCTTTATTGTACCTGTGTAAGTGCTAAAGACAGTGACGTCATGTCAACAAGATAACAAACAACCGACGATAGGACGTTTCGAATGGTTAGTTAGTCAATCACAGGATTTTGTTGGCATTATATAACTCTGTGTATAAAACAACTTGTTTGTTTCTCGAGCGATTATATAAGTGTATCTAACGACAAGTATATCAACTATCTTATGAAAATATTGTAACCTATATTATGGTGGTCAGTAGTGAATTAGGTACTTTGTGTTTTATTATTATGATATCAAGATTCAAAATTGTTTTCATCAAGTGCTTGTTCTTAGCATGTCTTGACATGAGTTACGTGAGCAAAACTTATGCGACTAATTTTGTTATTCAGTTGCATACCAATTATTCACTTGTGATAGGTATGTCCTGTATTAAATTCACGGATGTTTCGTTTAAGTCTATTAAGGATTTAAGAGAGTTTAAGTTAGAATTTATCAGTTACTCCACTGTAGATTGGATAAAACTTGGCTTGAAATCTTTGGTTGTAGGAAAAAAATTTCAATAAATTTTAAAAACAATTATGCATTCCTATTGTAGGATAGAATATCTATTATATTCCTAAAAGAGTAAAATTTCTAACAAAATATATAATAGGTACATAGTTAGCGCATGTGAATTATAGCCATATCAAACTACGGGATACGTTATAAACCACATTTATCACGCCAGTGGGCTGGAAACAAGCTCAAATTGCATATAGATTTTGCCACAAACTTCCCAAATATCAAACGCATACGTGGAATTTTGCTTCGTGCGTCACTCGCTTGTCAAATTGAGAACTGGGTCGGCAATATTTGTCATTTTGGCGTCAAAGGGCGTCAAATTGCCGCCCCGCCACGTTTGCGGCTTCGACAATAATATGCTACACCCATTCATATGGTAAACATTGTTGCGACAGTCGGGATGTGAATGTGACACACCATAACGCACATAACACTGCACTATCATGGACAAATGTCATTGTCTGATATCGTTTGTGTGTAAATTGACTGCGAAATATTATTATGAACTCCTCATGAGATTGCTTTGTAGCTGGTGGATTTTGTGCCTCTATTATTTATTGAAGAAAGAAGTCTATTCGATAATAAAACTGACAGTTTAAATGAAAGATTAAGATTGGGATACTAAAATGTAGTCGGGAAAAATAAAGGGATGTTATCTGTGTTTCGGTCTAGTATTTATCAATTATATAGGTACTCCAATGATGTATTTATTTTATAGATATACAGATAATTGCCATTCTAGATTTTCGCCCCGCTATCCCTTCCTTAGTCGATGCCTACGTTATATACGGAACCTGTGTTAGAATCAATTGTAACGTTCATAAGTACCTTATTAGGGCCTAAACTGAATAAATGATTTTGAGTTTGAGTTTGTGTACAAAATTTCAAGTTTCTAGACGCTGTGCCTTGATATGTTAGTTTCTCCATTCATATAATCAAAAGATAATTTCGTACGGTATTCACTCATGTTAAATAAATAGCACAATAAAAACTGTATAGTGTCAATAAGTTGCTCATAACTTAGTCGATTCTGAGGAGCAGAACATTTCAACTTGCTAATATATTTTTTTTATTTTTATTTTATCGTCAATATTTCATGTTTTCTGCCTTATTTTCTAAACATAACCATATATTTCATTGAATACATTTCACTTGTTATAATGATATAAGACTTTCAAGGTTGCCAGAACGAGGTCAGTCGTGCTTGTAGACCGTCACAACGAAATTGCGGTCATCAATCTTACCGTAGAACTTTTAAAAGCCTGCAAAGGTAACTTTTAGGGTGTTACGGAACTTTCAAAGATTAAAATGTAGTCGAGCGTCTAAACTTTACTTTCAGATATTATTTTAAAACTATGAGTTTTAAAATGGTTTCCAAGGTATTGCCGCTACCCGAGAAGATAGAGATATTCGCTACTCGTGTAGATACAGAGGTTGATATTACATTTAAAACCTAGCTTTTTAAGAAGACATTGATGTCTAATATAGACTGATGTATAAATATGTAAATATACTGTTTCATGTATTACCTGCCTCTGATCCCAAACTAGCTAAAGCTAAGTAAATATATAGGACTGATGTTCATTGCTATCATATATAAAATGGATGTTCCGACATCAATTATTATAGGGTTGTAAACACGAGTTTGTAAAACTATTTATGAAACAATGTATTGGATTATAACAACAAACCTGCTATACAATGTTAAGTAGTTATCAAGTTCAAAAAGTTAGTTATAATTTTGATCGTCAAACTGTGAATACAAAGTGAAAGATAATAATATCTAAAAACACAATAAAACAAATAAAGTAGAGCAGATTTTATAGTAATAGTAAACCGAATAAGACTATCCCTTCGATCATTATCTACGTAAAAAGAAGGAAAAACTGAAATGTAAGATAGTACTGGTGTCAAAAGCAAATTAAGAGCATGCAAAGGAATTATTCCTAGCAGAAGTGAGAAAACTTAAAAACATAAAGACTCAATGATTCAATGTGTGACCAACCATGGTTTGAGTACCTACTACCTATACAAAAAATAATAAGTAGTACTTTTTTATGCCAGAAAGCTGGCATGCGGTTATACCTTCGCCTTTGAACATTAGTAAAACCAGGGGATTGCCAATGTCTTGCTGAACTTTATAAAGCGTAGAATAAATAAAATAAAATAAATATTCGGGGCCCACACTAAGCAGAGCTTGTACTATGGAAGTCAAATAACTGATATACTATATACTTTTCTAAAATACATATATACATATATAGATAACTAGCTTTCCGCCCCGCGGTTTCACCCGCGTTCCCGTGGGATCTTATGTTTTTCTTTGCTATAAACCTCACGGAGCCCGAGACCTTTCCAACGAATGCAAAACCGTGGAAATCGGTTCGTTTCGAAGGAAAACCTGACTTATTTTTATATAGTAGATTACACCCAACACAAGACAATAAACAAAAAGACGTCTGGCTCTCACGTGTAAATGTCGGAACACACCAGTAAGTGGTGACAGATTTTCAATCAGGCGGGTACTGTAAATTCCTCACAATCTTTTCCTTCACCGAAAACTCAACTTCATTGTAGGATTCACACCACTCCTAAGACCGCTTTCCTGTAACACTGCCCCTATTGAGTCATCCTAAATATCCACCTTGTACAGTCTATACATACGTAGACTTTAAGAAATATGTTCCCGAAATGTCTAACCTGAATTTCCTTTATATTGGTACAAAGAAAATGTTTACGGATTGTTTCACCTGACAACTACGTACGTCGAACAACAGAGCTCTCCGCCTCGCTTCGCTCAGTGTCGTTATCAGAGCTCGCAAACATTTTATATTAAGTGCTATTTTTAAACAGCGGTGAGAATAGTTTTTCTTTGTGCCACAACCTTGAGTGTGTCCCTTGTTCCAAGTGCTTTAGGATAAAAAAGGGTCTCATGATTCAAATCTAGGCATATTGCTATGGACTTTGAAGTGGAAAATTGCCCAAACGTAAGCTTAATAATCTGTGTTCTTCACACAATGTACCTTCTTATAAAACATTATTTACTATAAATAAGCTTGAGTTTGACTACAATCTCACCATGATAAGTGACGATGTGACTGAAAATAGCACATAATGCTTAGAAGGGAATTGACTTTCAAGTGCAGATGCCGAAACACACAGGTAGGTGTTTGGCGACAGATTTTCAACTTGAGGGTCAGCAAAGAGACTACAACGTCATTACCACTGTAAGCTATCATTGCCGTAAAACATTATTATTATTACTTTTTTATTTTTTTATAGTTAGCGTTAGGTAATCTATATAAATAATACGGAACCCTAATGATGAATCACCGAAATGTATGTACGTGCATAACTTCCGAACGGCTACACTTATTTGGGTTTTTTTTTTGTTGTGTTTGTAATTGTCAGGACAAGGTTTGTATGAAAGAAAATGTTTGATAAAAAAATACCGAGAACGCGGGTGAAACCGCGGGGAACAGCTAGTTTATAATAATATCTCCACAAATATTTAATCTATTCTATAATTCTAACACTTAACAAAAAATACAGTATATTATTTTTTTGCGTTGACTGAGATTTCTTATACAGAGAAGATCTTACATGTAGTAAACTACTAAGGAACAATATAAGATAAGACTCAGGAGTCTACATGAGTGACGGTTTAATTATATTTTTGTAATACAGTACATAAAAAGCGTAATTAGTTCTATTAGAACAATTACTGTCAGAAATTGGCTTCCATTTCTAGATGACACTTATTAGAATAGGTACATGTGTCACAGCCCTTTGTATCAAAACACTTTACTAAAGGAACGATCATACTTCACTTTGCTTAGCTCACCTCATATACCGGTGACTTTTTTTACCGTGAGGAGAAAAATAGGACATAACCGGTAAACGGAGTAGAAGCCTTTGGCATAGTTACATTTTGTTTTTTTTTTTTTTTTATTAACATCGTATTAAATCATTCGACCAATTAATAGTTAATTTCCCACAACAAAACAATTAATTGAAGAATTCGAAAAAATTTGGAAAATAATTGAAATTTGAATTGTTATTTACCCTACACTATGCGTGAATAAATTTATTAATGAAATCTTTAGCTACAAACTTACTCGGCTATTTGACCTCGACCTAGACGATTGTAGGTACACTATTCTATCGCACCTACAGGCGCACTCGACCCGCCGGCCCCTTTGTTTATCTTAAGCTGAGTCGTAGGCGCAGGTAGATAATTACGTAATTAGTCATCCTGTGACGCTGTTATCGGTTGCGTGTATGTCACTCGCCCGCGCCCGTGTTTTTACTTTAAACAATATTCCAATTTAGAGTATTGTGGTTTTACTCCGTGACTAGTGAAAGCTTAAATGGTGCAAGACAAATGTAACCCGAACCAAATCATCTGCAATCTTTGTCTAAGAGTGGGTTCCCAGCTCCTCGAGTTCCCAACACGGATTTAATTTTAAGGATATACTACCTACCAAAGGTTGCTCGACCAAGAACAATTCAGGATTTCCTCACATGCCAGAGGCAGAGGTCGTCTACCCTTATCCAATCATGTATCAAATCACTGGACTATTTTGAACGGCAGTTTATTAAAAAACGTGCTAGTTTGTGTTTAGTGAAAAACGGCAGACAATTTGAACAATTATTACTGCGACATCGCTAGAAGGTACATTTTTATTTATTTCGAGGATTATCATTGTAATTTTTAATGAGATGGCTTAGATTTATTAAATAACCCTGAGACAACTAGTACCTACTATTTAAATGCATAAGGAAAAACTTTCTTCGTGTTCGTGAAGTTTAAAATGTTATGTAAATTACTTTTTCTAAAGCAGACCTAAGCCTATTATTTAATTACGAAAAAAGAATCGACATGCGTCTAGCTCGTAGGTACGTAGGTACTTCGACCATCGATGAAACGTGTTGCCGTGTGGCTTGGTTTTCATTCTATCGCGATCTACACTACACCTACAGCTGCGTAGGTACTATCTGATCTTACTACCACGCTATTATTACACACCGCGCCGTAGGATGCCTTATTTTTCTGTATTTTTTTGGATATTTGAATTCGTTTAAACTTGACCGTATTGAGAAATACTCTTGTATATAACTTGTACTCCATATACATAAGACACCATAATATTTTCCTGACGGTAAAAAAAGTCATCCGGTATAATACCTATTAATGGCCTAGTGGTTGCCCCGCAGATACGTCTAGAAACAACTTAGATTTAATTTTAATTTATTATAAGACTGACATTCCCGTAGCAGCTTAACTCGGATATGTGAAATCCTATCAAAAATCATGTAAAAAAATGCACAAGTCTCGCTACGCAGTTTTTCTGCCGTAAAAAGTTGTGAAATCGAATGGAAACCAAGTCAGTTAATTCAGTGCCTATACCTAACTATGGGAGCAGCTATCCAATCACTTTGTCATTAATTGATACCTTGTTAGTTAGCTAACAACATTTTATTATAGTAACCTTAATATCATTTTTTTTTCTTTAATAAATAGAGTGACTTGGCAATTGCACACGCACGGCAAAAGAATCTACATAAAACACAATCTATGAAATATTAGCGCTTTGTGCTTTTATTTGTTTGAAAGTACATGCTATAATTCTTAAACTACTGTTTCAAATTTAATGTAATTTAGAAATATAAGCTATAGCCTTTTTGGTCACTGAAAATTTAGGCTTCTAGTTTTTTTCACAACGAAGTTACAGGGGGTCGAAAATGACCCGAATGGCTTCGAAAGAAGGATAGAACAGCCGTGCTTTTTTATATAAATGCGAAAGTGTGTTTGTTGGTTTCTTCTCATTGAGAGAAACGGCAATTTTGGCAAAAAGTTAGTTTATGGACCACAGAGTGACATAGTTTACTTTTTATCCCGGAAAGTGTGTGAAGTGGGTGCCGCGGGGCGAAAGCTAGTCCTAATTATATACAAAAACTGTATAACAAAAATACAACAAAATACAGGTAAAAACATTTTACACGACCTTATATTGGGTTGACCTTTGTTTTATTTCTGGAGTAGGTATGTCATTTATGTTATACCTTTATGAATAGAATTTCTAATTAAAAATCCATTGAAGTTATTATAGGATACTTACTACGAGCTGGCAGCTCGTTTTATAGGGAGATACTATTTGTAAACTCAAGTTTATATTTAAATTTGCAATAAAAATGCACAGGATACATGTTACGAATGATCACATAAGTCAGAGATAACAACATTTAAAAATTGATGAAAAGAAAATAATTGGGTATCAATTTAAATCAGTTGGTCAATATACCGAAATAAATATATTAATATTGTTCTTAGTATTTTTCTTGCAATTACTAAAGTTACGTAGATCTCAATAATATTGTCTATACGCTTACGGTCGCTGTTTATATGAAGGTAATTTAAAATCGGCCATACATAGGCAATCCTTCTAATATCTACGTCTAGCTGCTAGTCAGACAGACCACCTGCCTGCTTGTCAACTTTCTGACATGAAAAAGGTAAATGATTTCGATGTACAAATGTCTTAAAACAAATTCTTCTTTTTAAGGCGATGCTAACTCAGTGGTAGTGACGTCAGACGCCGCGGCGAAGGTCGTGGGCTCGAATCCTACAATGAGCTTGAGCTTTCGGTGAAGGAAAACATCGTGAGGAAACCATAGCACGGTGGTAGGGTACTTTGTAGTTCCCGCCTTGCTGGCTACCACCCTCAAGTTGAAAATCTGTCGCCAAATACCTATTGGTGTGTTCCGGCAGCTGCACTTGAGAGCCAGATCCTTCTAGGCTTCGTGTGCTTACCACCTTCGGCCACATCATCACCTACCATAGTGAGATTGTGGTCAAACAAGCCTATACAAAGTAAAAACTTCTAAAAGAACATAGGTACATACCGCTTTTAGTAGTGCTAGTCCATTTACATTGTTACGAAAGGTTTCACAGAAAAATTGGGTGAGCAGGTCCCAATTTATAGTAAACTGGCGACCCAACTGGCATATGCACGAGGCAATTTAGGATAATGGAGATGTTTCACTCGAAATAATATATTCCAGGTAAAAAATGAGTTGTGATCTCATCAAGAATGTCTGTGTTTTTTCGTAGAAATAAGATTTTTAGTTAATTTATTTTTATTCTATTCTTTACATGCGTAGCCCTGTGTTTATCCATAATCCCATGGAAAGTGATGACATGCCTGAACGTGGTAAACACATAAACTCTAGATGGAATATCTCTCAAATGCAGTTGCTGGTACACACTGGTTCATGTTTCAACTTGAAGGTGGTAGCAAGTTAGGTGAGTACCTACCTACTACAAAGTAGGCCCTACCATCGTGCTATGGATTCCTCTTAAGAAGAAGAAGCTTAAGCTAATTGTAGGATTAAAATTCTTCTCACGGATTAGACATTACTGCCACTGAACTAAAATTTAAGATGCCTTAAAAATTTATTACTAGAATCAGATTTTAATTCTGATACCCACTGACCAATGGTTAACAGATGAGATAATGTATAAATCTTATTTGAAATAATATTTTGTTAATTCCCTTTATCCTGTTAATGTTTTTGATAACATGATTAACAATACGGAACAAAACATAAACATATATTATGCATTCCACTACTATACTTATGTGTATTTAGTGTGAAATAGAGTCGTAATTGGCTACATAAACAACTTAAATAATAATGAGAATGACTTAATTTGTTGTGTTGTTAGTAAGTAAAGCCAAAGGTTCTGTCTAGTTATATAATACTTCAATAATACCCATCAACAGAAGTTCTAAGTAGGCCAAATCCGGTAAGTTCGCGCACCGTTGCTTCCAAATACGCCTCCCAAGATATTTACTACAGAAAGCTATCCAAAACATATCATATAAATTAATATCACCATTAGTAAAGCTTTATTTCATTTCACTTCAATATTATTGTTATTAAAAAAGTTGGCCAAAAATATTATTGATTATTTTATTACCTTTAATGTTGTTAAGAAGCGGGCCTAATGGTTAAAGTTTAAGGCTCCAGTCTCCCTAAAATCAGTGTTCTTGCGGAATTTAACGAACGCTGTCAATTCCCAGCGAAATTGAATGGAATTTAGAATTTAGCATTATATGTTTTATTTGTTTAGTTTCGGTAAATTTAGTTCCAATGATTTTTTGAATGCATATATTTTTTATTCGACAGATAAGTAGTTGCTTTCGGAGTGGTTAAAGTGTGATTTCTCTAAACCATTACTTTGTAATAGAAAAAAATATATGTTGCAAGGGTCAAATTCAGAAATTTATAACTTTTTAAAGCAATTTAAATAAGAAATTGAGACAATTTGGAAAGAAAGTAACTAGATAAGATTATTGTAGAGGATTTGCCGACAAATGTAATCTGAATACATTTCTTGTTTTTGTTATATTTTTTTCGTAGCGTGTGCATGAATGAGACCCTCTACGCGTGGAACGTAAATAGAGGTATGTTTAAAGCCTCACAAAGCTAATAAAAGTGGCGTCAAATTAATAAATAAAATATGTATTGGACACTTCAAATCTCACACTTTAAAATAACGTAAAATATATTTCATTTATTGCTTTTCTGATGACTAAAAAACTATATTTCTTTTCTGATAAATTCCGCAAGAACACTGATTTTAGGGAGACTGGAGCCTTAATAATAAAAAAAAATCGTTCCAATTTTTGTAAAGCAAGCCTATTTAGTTTAATTACTGAGAAGCCTCTTAGTTTTAAAGCAAGCACACTGATTTTAGGGAGACTGGAGCCTTAATAATAAAAAAAAATCGTTCCAATTTTTGTAAAGCAAGCCTATTTAGTTTAATTACTGAGAAGCCTCTTAGTTTTAAAGCAAGCACTATTGAGCTTGATGTAGGTAAACTACGAGTCAAGTATTTAATAAAAATAAAATAGTTTAAGATCTTGTGAGTAACATAAATGTCATGTCAAAACATCCTACAACCATTCGAGACAAAGCTGTTATAAGCCTTATTTAAATCGGTAAATAAAATAAAAAAGCTCGATTGCATTCATTGAATCGAAGTTATAAAGCTTTTGCAAAGAGTCACAGAAAGCTCGGCACTCTACGAGACGCGTTTTTTCTCCCTCAGCTTTTGTTCATATACTTACAAGACGAAATACAAACTATAATACATTGAAAAGCTGCCGTCCCTGCCCTAGGACATGGTTCCCATTAGGCTGGCAACGTTGCCATTTGTGTTCATGTTTTTACTGATAAATATAATTTTCAACTGAACACATCAAATATGTATTATGTAAATATGTATGTAAAAAACAATATGATTAGCTATTTTAAGTACATGGCTTTATAATGGATCAATTGCATTATCTAATCTAATACCAGATCTGAGTTTCTTGCCGGAGTCTTCTCAGTCCAAGTGTACCTATTCCGAACCGGTGGTAGAATCAATTGTAACGTTCATAAGTGCCTTATTAGGGCCTAAACTGAATAAATGATTTTGAATTTGAATTTGAATTTACCTTTAAACGAGCAATTCTTGTATATAAGATATAAATATATAATTTGAATCTCGGAAACGGCTCCAACGATTTTCATGATAAATTTCATGCAGGGGGTTTCCGGGGCGATAAATCGATCTAGCTAGGTTTTATTTTCAGTAAAAGTCGTTTAAAAAAAAATACCACCCAGTTACTATATGTTACAGTCAAAACTCATAACCGGTCAAAACCACTTTTGACTGAAACTATCTCAGTTAAAACTCTTATAGGTTATAGGTTTTTTTTTATGTACCAGGAAAGAGTTTTGACTGAGATAGTTTCAGTCAAAAGTGGTATTGACCGGTTATGAGTTTTGATTGTACAATATACAATAGTAAATTAATGGTTCTTTTGTTAATACTATGCATGTCTGTAGTTCTGAACTAGTTTCGCTAATTAGATTGACCTCCACACAGATAATGTGTACTAACCTACCAATGCGAGTCTTACAACTAACACTGTTGAGTTATTATTACATACTAGTATCCACTCATATGCAAAAATGTTAGTGCCATTGCATTAATAACTTTAATTCAAATAAACATGAGAATGCAATGTTCAGATTTTTTTAGATAAATAATTAGATTCGATTAATAAAACGTTCGTTAACTAAAATGCTATTTTTTAATTTCATACTTCATATCTATCTATACTTATAAAGCTGAAGAGTTTGTTTGTTTGAACGCGTTAATCTCAGGAACTACTGGTTCGATTTTAAAAATTCTTTGAGTGTTGGATAGCCCATTTATCGATGAAGGCTACTTGTTATCCCGGGAAAGCACAAAACCCCTCGGGAACGTGGGTGAAACCGCGGGGCGGAAGCTAGAATATATATAAAACAAAGTCGTGTTAGTTAGATCATTTATATCTCAAAAACGGCTGGACCGGTTTTTGTTGAGATTTGTTGGATTTGTCACCGCCCCGAATAGCAGAATAACTATTAAAACATCGGATTTATTTTTATACCGGGCAACTACTAAAATTATAATGTACAACAGCCAGTTGCTTCTAGGCTTTTCCACCTTCGGACACATCATCACTTACCATAGTGAGATTGTCAAACAAGCAATTACAATTTACAATTTCATCAGAATCAGGTTCTTAGCTATAATCTTCCGAACGGAATCAATTTCTTTGAAGCTTACTAAAGCTCAATCTTTAAGATGGTTGACAAGTGATCGTTTCCAACATTTCCATTTTTTTTCTATATGTCTTGATATTATGTTTCAATTCTAAATAATTTTCATGATATTTTATTAATAATAATAATATCCTGGGAAATTCTTCACACACGGCCATTTGAACCCGTACTAAGAGCTTGTACTATAGAAACCATATACGAGTAACTGATATACTACATATGAATAATATGTACATTAGGTACTCCTTTATTTAATCTATACTACTATTATAAAGCTGAAGAGTTTGTTTGTTTGAACGCGCTAATCTCAGGAACTACTGGTTCGATTTCAAAAATTCTTTTAGTTTTAGATGAATATTTATCGAGGAAGGCTATAGGCTACTTTTTATCCCAGTAAAAACACAAGATCCCTCCGGAACGCAGGTGAAACCGCGGGGCGGAAGCTAGTTAAATATATACTTATGCACTAAATATATAATTATCTGGACATTTTTTTTATACTACTTAGGTGGCAAATAAGCTTACGGCCCACCTGATGGTAAGCGGTTACCGTAGCCTATAGACGCTTATAACACCACGGGCAAAGAAAATACAATATAATATTTACCCTGCCAGGGGTATCACTCACGCGTTGCCAACCTTGAGACATGAAGTTGTTAAGTCTCCTGTGCCTGTAATTTCACCGGCTCCCATACCTTCCTAACCGAAACACAGTAATACAAGTGCATTACTATTTCACGGCGGAATTAGATATGGTGGTAGTACTTCCCCGGGTGAACTCTGCACTAAGAGCAACACACTTGGGGCATACAGACATGTCCATAGACACAAATTTCTATCCTGGGTGGAAATCAAACTTACGACCTGTGACACATCACAGGTATCTTACCAACAACGCCGATATTATTCATAGTCTATAATGGCTTCAAATATTTATATATAAATGCGAAATACATCAATTCTATGATATTTTAGTACTATATCCAACAATCTATAAACATATTACATAATAACAATGTTTGGATGCCTGGTTACACGAGCAATAAGTACTTCAAAATCAAAGCACGTTTAATAGCGTTGTCACAGTTGGATGGCTGACGGATATCTCTCGGGTATTTCCCAACAAGACATATCCATCACGCTTTAATTTCTAAAAGAACATGAAATAAATAAATATTCTGGGACATTATTCCTCACACACGGCCATCTGACCCCAAACTAAGAGCTTGTACTATGGAAGCCAGATAACTGATATACTAGATATACTACTTTTCTTTTGTAAATACATACATATATAGATAATTACACCCAGACACAGGACAAACAGACATGTTCATGCACACAAATGTTTGTCCTGAGTGGGAATCGAACCTACGACCTGCGGCGTGATAGATAGTGTATCTTACCAACCACGCCAACCGGCCCGTCGAATTAATGTCTGTCATTTATTTGTTATTTAAATTATTTAATAGTGTTTTATCAACAAAAAAATTGCTACGAGGAATTTACACTAAAAGAAATATCAGAAGCTACGAAGGTCTACGAAGCGGCTACGGCGATCATTATATTCCTCAAGAATGTACATATTATTATCTGAAAAAAATATTTTAAATCTCATTTGCATTACAAATACCACATCATATATTTAAATTTAAAGCAGCCAAAGTTCTCTATGGAGCAATGCAGATACGAAAAGTGGGAAATAAAAGGTTTTTTTATTTAATTCACACCAAGGATATTTGACGCTCCCTGCTTTATTAATTACATATTGTAGAGATTATTTTGATGATTACATTAATGTAATGCCTATTTCAAAGTCAAAGCCATTTATTCAGTTTTGGCCCTAGGCCTTATGAAGGTTGATTTTACTGAAGTTAGCTTTAGGGTTTGCCTTGGAGTGTTATGGGAACGACTCAACTCCGTAACGATTTGACGGATTTGGATGAAATTTGGCAGACATAACATAATAAGATCTCTTAGGAACGTGGGTGAAACCGCGGGGCAGAAGCTAGTCCATAATAAAAAGTAAGTGAGCAGGTACTCATTTCAATCAAATTTTACTTAGATACTTAATAAATACTTACGTACGAGTATGTCAATACTTAGGTATTACGTTTTCAGTAAATAATAATAAATACATCAAACATGAAACTTTCCTCGTGATATAGAAGTTTGTTATGAGTTCCACCATATAATAATATATGACAACTAATATGAATCATATCGTATCGTATAGGTAGGCAAGTATGTGGGTCTATTTATTCAATAAGCTTGCAAACTTAGTTTAGAACACGAGGCATTATTATTGAGTAAGTTTTCATTGCAACTGCAGTAAACATCAACCTTGGAGCCTGCTCTTCCCTCTGATAATATATTTATTTAGTAACGTTTCTTTCTCTATTTTAATATTTTTTAAATGTAGGCTTAATTTCAACACTTTTTGTTGGATGTTCTATTACGTTCCGTAGAATAGAATAATGTCCCAGAATGTCCCAGAATGTCCCAGAATTTTACTTTCATATTCTGAAAATATTTGTAAGTCATCAAATTATAAAAGTCAAACAGGATATACTAAGCCATAAACAATACACGTTAATGTATGGAGACGGCCGTAAAAGTTGACGCACGTAAAAATACACTCAAATTTCAATTTTAAGTGTGAAGATATTAGAATTCGGTGAGAGCGCATAAAACCTCGGCATGTAGGTCAAATAAACCTAGTTTTGTGGCCCCCAATTGTCTCGTCCAACCGAGTTTTATAGGCCGACTCTCCCCTCAGCATTTTAATTACTGGTTTAGTCAATTATAGCGGTTAAACACCTGGCCAAACTCAGCGAAATGTCAGTATAAAAGTTAAACAAATCTGCATTCGTTTAAACTACAAAATTATATAAATATTTTTAATTAATAATAAAATATATTAATGTCAGTTTCTAATATAAACATAGCAGCTAAACTGAAAAAATTGCCTTTGTAGCTTTCCAGCCCCTAAACTGGATCCTTTGCTGCATGAAAGGTAAACAACTAACTAACAAACAGCTAGCAAACACACTTTTGCATATACAAAAATTCTGATATCGATTTACTTTAGTATAAATTTTGACAAAGTTTCTTAAATGTTATTTTTGTTAAGGGCAATCAAATCTTACAGTCATAGGAATTAGCAGCTACCTACATAGAATTAAACTACAATATACGGATCATTTACGTGTTTGGAAGCGATGTTATTTGGCAATGAATTGAGGAAGTTAGATGCTGGTTGCATCTTATTCTCGATCTTCTTGTCGGATTGACCTAATTTACAAGTAGGGCGCTGTTGTTACAAATAATTTCTTTTATGCTTATTTTCCTTTTCACAGTACCTAAACTAATCTGACAGTAAATTAGACTTGACTAGATTCTTTTGACATTCTTTAAAGATTTGTTATAAATTACCATTGTAAAGCTACTTTACATTATTTGTAACCCAACGAACCAAAAAAAAAAAAAAACAATTTAGTTAAAGAGAGTTTGATACAATTGTTGAATCTTTTCAGATGCCTTTGAGTTGGTTTTTGACTTTTCTATATTCTTTCTGTTTAAGTGTTTTAGGGGTATAGAGTCAATTAAATTTTAAAATTGTTTGTAACATACAGCGAAATTAACTCGTGCTTTTGACAGCACCTAAGGCATATACATAACGGAATTACTATAGTAAATGTTGCACAATGTCTATATGCACTTAAAACACTCAGAACGTTGGGAGACGTCAATAGTAGTTAGCGGAGCACTTCGAAGTAAGTGTCCAAAGTAAGTACCTAGTTTTAAATTCCAAGAGCTTTAATATTAGCTTACTTTAAGAAATATTCGATATACTTCTACCACAGCGTAATTACATACAGTGGTCTATCGTTTTGTATAAGCATAAATAATACATAAATGCCGCAGTATGGCAGCTTGGGCTCGCTACCGCCCCGTCTCACCCCGCAAGCCCCGCACGATTGCTCTGTCTAGACGTGTCCGTTGGCCGACTGTAAGAAAGAGTTACATAGACTGTGCTTCTACTATGTAGTACTGTAGGTCCATATTTCTAATGTTATTTTGTTGTTGAGAACGTAGATTTTTTCCGGGGAAGAAAATTCTAAAATATGAGGACAAAATTGTATGTATACAGCAATTTTTATATTCTTCTCCCACCGGGTTTTTTTATGCATAAAACTTCCTTATAAGAATATTTTCCAATTTAACATTAACTTTCTACTATAATTTTTTGGATAACCTACTAAACTTATGACCTTTATAAGGTACTATTTAAATCATAAATCATCAATACAACGCCTTGATTTTAGAGCACAAAACTACAAGTGAGTTTTCGCTCTATAATTTATTTGTCAAATTTCAATAGGTGTTTTTGATCATTGTTTTTATTAATGCAGCCTTCGAAATGTGTGTTGTTTGAGTCTAATGATGGGTTATTTTTCACTGAAGCCTACGCACCGCGCGTGGTTGATGTTTTCCCCCGAGATAAATTGGTTTTATAAAGCCGTTACACGAGACTGATTATTCAGTGTTTTGGTTCGCAAAAACAGATATTCGGTGTTAATAAAGGTGATATTCAAGAGTTTTATTAATTTAAGGCATTTTGTGACTATCTGTTATTAAAATGTATATTGAAAAAGATTTGTTATATGCAGCGCGATTTTATAATTTTTTCCACTAACCTCCTACAATTAGGTAAATGTTTAATTGAGAGACCTGCTTACAAAATAGGTTACGTTATTTAAAATCTTCCTAATTAAAGACAAATTACCACTAAATCTAGCATCAAACAGGCATTTCTAATAAAAACTCACATAGCACTACTGGCTCTCCTATGTAGGAGCTGCAGCAAGCTGCCATCGGCCGAGGAGCAGAGGCTGCGCGAGCGCGCGCGCCGCTCCCCCTCCCGCTCGGTCCGCTCCCGCCAGCGCGCCATCAACGACTCCAGGCAGAGCATCGCGCCACCATCGCACACCATCCGTTCACGCTTGTACTCAACTTAGACAAAACTGCTCGTGGTTCTTGTCTTGTTCAAAGCCACGTAGTAGTATAGTTTGTTGATTGAATTTAAAGTCTAAACGAATCTGTCACTAACAATATGACCTCGTCCATCCGTTCTTTTACTTCTCGTATCGGGTTATGTAGTTAAGGTTTCATTCTCATTGATTTAAATTAAAACCTATTATGAGCCTACGTGGCCTTTATTGGAGAGGCTTAATACATTATTATCGTCATGGGCAAAACTGATGAAGTTTAAACCGTTAAAATGTAGTACGAAACCTTTTCTTCGCACGTACCAAACAAACTACGCTGTTTTTTTTTGTATTCACTTCCCCTAACCAACTATGAGTGAAGTTTTGAGTTTAGAGTTATTTACTTAGCATATTTTATGGTTCAAACGAATTTTCGACCAAATGATAGTTATAAAAGTACATAATATGCTGCATAGAACATTGCTACTTCAGAGGCTTAAACTTTAATATCGGTGATTGGTCCCTACTAATGAAAAAATAAAACATATATAATATGTATCGCTTATTTTATCACACACACTTTGTCTTTACTTAATTCTCACAGGAGTGCAATGTCACTTCACAAAGTTAATCACGCTTTTCTTATCATGATGCACGACAGTCGCGATAAGTCTGGCTTAAGCGAAGAAACAATCGCATTAGTAGAGGGGGCAACTAGTTACATCACGCGACCTTATGCCTGCCTTAGCACAAATAAATTAAAACAATGCAGCTGAAATATTTTCAGTGTGAACCTGAAATTTAGTGAGATAGTTTGTGGTTTAAGACGTGAATTGTTTATGAAGTTGAAGTTTCCCGCCGATCGGGGACCGCTCGGTGTGGCCGGCGACACGTGTCGCAGTCGGGCGCTTCTCAGCGACTGAAGGGACCGACCGTTGGCACAGTGCTACGAGCTGCTACGAGCTGCTACGAGCCGCGCCACATTTGTAGCTCTAGTCTACGGCACAAACTCATGACACCGATTTTGCCTTCGCTAGGTATTACATCGCATATATTATCGCGCAGTGACTTTGACTGATGCGATTCACTTTGTTATAACTTATTTTAAAAGTTATTATAATAGTCAATAATACTGCGCATGTTTTGAATAATATGCAATTATTTTTTATCATACGCTGGAGGATTGTTTTTCAAAGGTCAATAAATTTTTCCAATAATTTAAATCAAGTCCATTCTATTTATTTCATGAAATTTAATACCTATTCACTTAAAAAACGTTCCATAAATCTTTATTTACTTAGAATCTAAATTCATCGGTGCTATACATATAAATAGATTGCAGGCCGAGAAAGTCTCGAAGTGATTGCTCTGAGCTGATACAAATGAAATACGTGCCGTGTTGCCGATCGAGTGACGTCCCCAACATTGTATCTAGATCATACTACAAACTATTTTGTATCTAGATACATTGCTACAACAGTTTCATGATCTATGGTTTGTACTTAGCCATGCAATTAAATAGATTAGAACTGTAGGTGTTGTCAATGTGAATTGATGATGTTGCGCCTTTGAAATAATATATCAAGAAGATTAATGGTGTAATCATAATAGCAGTACAAAGAGCATACTGCAGTTAGACATGCGTGTAGATAAAGAGCTTGGTTTGTAAGAAAGTAATTAGTAGATAAACAATCTATTGATATTATTTGAATACTGAGCACACACTTTTATAATAAGATGCAGGAGGACACTTTTAAATTTATCTTTACATAAATTTTAGTACAGAAGGCATACTATAACATTAATGAAAATTTAAATGACGACAATGCTTGGGTGGTAGCGCTCGTTCTTGCGGGATACGTCTTATGTAGGTAATAAATCTAAGTTCGTTTTGAAAATAGTAATTGATGAGTTTATTGTCGGCTTTTCTCAGCAAAAGCAATCCTCCGAACCTTGTTAGAATCTGACAATTCAGGTGCTTTCATACAATACCGCGATTTAAAAATGCAATGGTATTAAAAATGTGTAGCATCAAGTAGCATGGGCCTGGTGATCAATTTTTTTCATAAAATAGTATATGGTAGGATGGCATATTTTTTTTCAAACATTATTATAGTATGAAGTTTGAATTTTTTTCGCGATTTCAGAGTTGGTCTCTTAAAAATTGTTCAGTGACCTAACATAGGTTTCAAAAATATGCCATATAAAATTTTGTTTCGAATAAAAAATGATAAAAGTTTGACCAAAATATCAGCGTGTATAAGTATCAAAAGAAGCACAAGCCAAAATGCTATGCGCTAAAATAAAAATGAGAAGTAATATTTACACAAACTATAAGACAGGGAAGTATACGTAATGCAACAACAGTGTGGAATGTTGCAGATGTTTACCAACTGCCAAATGCAGGTCAAGTCAATGAACGCTTTATTTACCCAGCCTTTGCCAAACGCCTTTAATCTTAACCATACTGAAACTGATCTAAATATTTATTTTCACTCGTTTTTATTCATGTAATATATGAAACTCGAAAATATGCATCGGGAAAATCTTATTAATCAAGCTTATTTTAATGCTACGTATTTTTGCGTGGTGACACGCGCATAATTCTACATTTGTCCCGTATACGTGCTTGTTACATTATCACCTATAAGACCCAAGTTTTATTTTATACTAATACCTAATAATATCAAGAGGTAAAGTTTGTAACAAACATAAAAAAATGAATACGATGCGAAATAAAACCTAAGACGAGCTGCTCCGAAATCGGACGAATACGTAAGCAGCTGTTTGTGAGAAAGTATATAGGTGTATAGGTATCTATTAATATCAAAGAAAAAAATATATACATACTATATAATTACAATATAATATACAGGGTGATTTTTTAGTCACTTGCAGGGGTGGAAGTACTCATCAATATGAGCAACTTTTTCTATGGGACCAACTCTGATATCACGTAAAATAAAACGGTTGCTTCATACATTTTGGTCAATTAGGTATTGAACTTTTGTATGAAGCAGCTGATAATTTTTTCGTGATTTCACAGTTAGTCATATAATAAAAGTTGTTCATATTTATGAGTACTTCCACCTCTGCAAGTATTGCCAGTGACTAAAAAGTCACCCAATATATATAATTGCATAACTTGATAAAAAATGCTATGCAATAGCTTTACCGCGGCAGTCCCCGAGTGCCACTCGTATTTTTTTTCATTAGAAAGCCCGTTTATTGAGAACGGTTTTAGGTTATGTTTTATCCTGGTAAAGCGGGGAACAGCCAGTATTTTGTATTAATATGTCATGATAAACTCAAATTATTTTCCGAAAATATGTTTTTCTCATTCCTGTGTGAATAGTATTTTCTCTCTTCGGATGACGGATATCCTATTTCCTTTCTAGGTTACAACCCTATACAATAGTCAAAATGTATTTGCGTAATGATAAGTCGTAACAACAGACAAATAAAGTAATAAAAAGAGTTTCTCATACATTGTTATTGTTACCGGAGATTTTTTTAGTGTAACTTCGTGCAAATTTATGACGGTAACAAAATTCCTGTATGTTTTACGATGAAAGTAATTTGATTATTTTTGTTTGGACCTATCTTTCCCATTGATTGATTCTGGATCTTAGTTTTTGGTATAATTTATGCTGAATTTGGTAATAATTTAAATTTTCTTCATTAGATTTTTATCAAGAAATTACACTATGCTATCATAACTTCAAGTATGTTAGGTACAAAGGTACTAACCATTCAGTATGATTTAAAATGAATACCGGACGAATACATAAACAAACGAATTCATTATGGATATTAAGAAAAATTACCACAAAGTTCATCCCAATACAATATTCCTACAGATACAGACGTTGGTAGTCGTTGGTTTCCGAATAAAAATTCAGGTGGCACTTACAATGTTTATCGAAAATTCACGGCTTCAGTCAACCGAGCGACTTCAGGGTGGGTCACATCACATTAAATCATTTTACATGGAGCCCAGCAATGCGTGTCAAGCTCAGATTTCCGGGATTTGACACCGCTGGAAACATACCAATGGGAATTTCTGGGGTATTTTACGCCTTTGTTGATGTGTATATTTCTATGGTAAGGGTCACATATAAATAACCATGAGCCACTGGTAGGTCATTGTGGAGCAGGTTGTCTGTCTCTGTACTTGACAGTGGCTGCTAAATGTCTAATTAAGTGGTGACCATAATTTAAGAGTTAAATCAGAATACAAAATTAAAATATTATCAGTACAAGGCCCTGATTTTTGTAATAACCAATGTACAACAACTATTTAATAGTACTTTTTTTTCAAAAAATTAAATATTAAACAGTATTTTTTTCTTATCCAGGCGGCACCTAAATTCAAATGTTTGAATTGAACAGTCACTTTTATAGTCATATAACTTTTTATACATATTGCTCCAAATTCCAGGATTAAGCCTACAATATCACCCCAATCGCTATCTAATCTATTAAATATATGTGAAAGTTTCTTTTTTTAATAAAAGTAACTCCTCAATTCATACGCACATAATAAATCCAGCTATGAAATTCAGTTCTTTCAAAATGTAACTTTACCAAACGAGGTCATATTAAACTTTCCGGATGTGATTTATTATAATATGGGTGTCATTTGTCACATAATTCTCTAGTGCATTTAAACTTCGAAGTAGTTTGGAATAAATTAATAAAATTAACATGTAACAAAAAAGGAAAACCAACTTTAAAACGGTTTGCACTAAAAAGTATAAAATAATTTTGTTAAATGTTAATTTTATTTTTCCATTTTTAGTTTCTTATATTGATCAAGAGTGGTTTCTGATCGAGGATATGCCTATCAATAATAATTGTCGATAATATTGAATAAGATATTTCAATCACGATATTCTTGCTCCTTTTCGTTGAGGAATTCCATCATATCTTCAAAGTCCATGATCAGATCATAATAAAATTTATATGAGACCACTTCTGAAGTATGATCCACCAAACGAAAACAGAATCATCAAAATCGATTCATAATTAGCGGAGTAATCGCGTAACAAACATACAAAAAAAAACATACAGTCGAATTGAGACCCTCCTCCTTTTTTGAAGTCGGTTAAAAAAGCAGCTAATAAATTGTGTCAAAAATTTGTTGTAGCTCTGTACCATTTTTGCGGTCCCGATATGAACAAGTGTTCTTAAGAAGTAGTTTAAGTGCCACCTAGACGTGTCTAAAAAATAATATTTGTTTAACGATCTACCTTTTCATACCATAAAACATTTCATTGTCTTTTTGAAAACGGCTAATTAAAGCACGAGTTGAGAGTGTCCAGAGACGTAATAACCACATCTCTGGTCAGTATAACCGAGGACAAATAAATATGTATGTTTACGCTTTGATAGCGACTCACACAGCCATACATCCAAGTATATGGTCGGGGAATGGGTCACTTTGATCTTTGTTTCCTACACAACACTCGGTATAATCTAAGATTGATATGAAAATGAGTTTCTGTGTGTGCGAACGTAATAAGAAAACCCTTTTCAGGCCAATAACTACGTCGATATAACCATTTGCTATTTGCTTTGACGCGATTTTTTACGTCTACGCTTTGAGGAGTGTCTGTAGTATTTATGTTATTTTTTTGTCTACCTCATTTTTTACGAGATCCGTCTCCTGTAATATATGAATGGTTTGTCAAACGATTGAGATCAAGAAGCATCATAACCATCATTTGCTTAGATGGCTTCAAGTTTATTAGCCGCGTATTAAGATGTCAGTGAGTAGGTACTGTTAGGCCCTATTTACGCATTCATTAAAGTAGCGAGTTAAGTAGTTTCAATACAAACCTACCTTTCCTACTTTACCTACATTCTCTTACCCATCTCGATAAGTTCATCACCAAACAAAACGTGTGTTTACTTACACCGTAGTAGTGAATTACGTGGATGTGATAATATGACGATGAAACCAACAGTTGAGGACAGCCCATACACACATTGGTAACCGCTAATCCTAACTGAATTGTGTCGTAGTCAATACAACTTGGTTGTAACGTCAGGGGTAGTTAAATAAATAATTGTTCTGGGACATTTCTCACACATTGCCATCTGACACCAAACTAAGCAGAGCTTGTACTATCGAAACCAGATAACTGATATACTACATATACCTACATTTTTTTTCTAAAAGTATTTATATATGCAACGTGTTCCTTTTGATATCCCATAACTCTAGGGTATTAGGGTATTAATGAGACCAAGTCAAAGAATCAACTAACATTGAATTATTTTTCGTACAAAATAATTTTATAAAGTCTCAATTATTTATGTAAAACCCTTACGTGAAATATGTCGTCGCATTGCCTTAGCTTTAAATATGAATGATTAAGTTTGGTTTATTACTGTGTAAGTTTGGCAACATAAAGTTTCGTCATACGGATGACAATTTTTTAAGTAATTATGATTCATGTTATCTTTGAAACTATGTATTTTTGGAACACTTGTTCTGGGACTTTTTGTATTATTTTTACTTGTAGCATATAACCTTAGAGCTATGGGATATCAAAAGGAACACGTTGTATATATCTAGCTGTTCCCCACGGTTTCACGATGCTATACAATTATGACGTCACAATTTGGTATTTAATATCTGTATATATAAAATGGTAAACTGACTGACTGGGTGATAAATCAACACACAGCCCAAACTGCTGGACCTAGAGGTTTGAAATTTTGCACATAGTTACCTAATACTAAAGAAGGAGTTTTGAACATTCAAGCCCTAAGGGGGTAAATAGGGGTTCGCGGGTGAAACCGCGGGCGGAAGGCTAGTTTAATACAAAAGTCCATATAAACCTATTGTTTTGACATTTCATTAAAAGTAACTGATTTGATATGTCAATCATTTGTCACAATTGGCCACTAGGATGCTAATATCCAATCCAGATACGGAAAACTTGCTTTCCACCCCGGAGTTTCACCTACGATCCCCTATTTGACTCCTTTAGGGGTTAAATCGGTACTACTTAGGTTCTACTATAATCTATACTATCTATACTAATATCATAAAGCTGAAGAGTTTGTTTGTTTGGTTGAACGCGCTAATCTCAGGAACTACTGGCTCGAATTGAGAAATTATTTTAGTGTTGGATAGCACATTTATTGAGGAAGGCTGTTGTATTTTTTCTTTTTATTAATTTAATTCTGGGACATATTCTGGGACATTATTCCTCACACACGGCCATCTGACCCCAAACTAAGCAGAGCTTGTACTATGGAAGCCAGATAACTGATATACTACATATACTACTTTTCTTTTGTAAATACATACATATATAGATAAATACACCCAGACACAGGACAAACAGACATGTTCATGCACACAAATGTTTGTCCTGAGTGGGAATCGAACCCACGACCTGTGGCGTGATAGATAGGGTATCTTACCAACCACGCCAACCGGCCCGTCAGCGTATCATTAATTGCGCTTGTATAGTAATAATGAAGGTACACTTGTATGAGGTAATTTTCCTACCCTCTTTTTTTCTAATCCTGCGTGCGATATGTGTCAAAATACAGCAATACGTCACTTACCGAAGAACTTTGAAAGGCTGAGGTCTGTGTCGCGCGTGCACCCGCCTGATTTATCAAAAATCCTATAAAATATGAATCATCCGCCATCGGAAAACCGTGAAAAGGGACTATTTGTGTGTGTTCTATAAAGACAATTTGCAGTGTGCTTATATTTTTAAGATTTTAAGGAAAACGTGGATCCACGGAAGACGTGAAAGGTATTACCTACACCGTGAGTATCACATGCTTTCTTTCCCTCTATGGCTACGCTTCTTTCGAAATCCTTTTCCAAAATCGTAGTCATATATTAATCTCGTGTGGACGTCTTGCGGCTGAGATGATGATGATGATATTATCTCGTATCTTACCTTCGTACAAGTGTTTATTTTGACAGCAAAACAGTTTATCATATCCAGTTTTAAATTAAATAGTATCAGCACAAAAAAATACAGTCCACTTTCCGCACCCAACCAAATGGTATAAAATTCAAAAGTATAGATTTTAATCACCAAGGCTATAGGCTACTTTTTATCCCGGGAAAACTTAAGATCCCTCGGGAACGCAGTTAAAACCGCGGGGCGGAAGCTAGTTTACAAATATAACGAATCGGAAGAGATAAAACGCTAATCTCGCCCAATTCTTGAGGAAGGTTATAAGCTACTTTTTTTCCCCGGGAATGGGGGTGAAACCGGGTAACAGCTAGTAGATTATAATTACAGATGAACATTATAACCATAAAATATACGATATAAATACATAACTACTAACACGGTTTTAGCGACTACAATTGAAAAGTGTTATAGCACTTTGCATTACGACTAAGCATTTTATGACTACCATTTCAAGCTGCATTGCCTCATCATTTCATGTAGTACATTATGTCTTTTCAGACGCTATTAATTTCCTTTTACCGCATGCCTCTTGGCCGTAACACAGCGTAAAAAGCATACAGTGGTCTATCGCGTTTGAAGTCACGCGAAATGCCGCATTGTATAGGCATGACGGGCCAGTTGGCGTGGTTGGTAATATACCCTATCTATCACGCTGCAGGTCGTGGGTTCGATTCCCACTCAGGACAAATATTTGTGTGCATAAACATGTCTGTTTGTGCTGTGTCTGGTTGTAATTATCTATTTATGTATGTATTTACAAAAGAAAAGTAGTATATGTAGTATATCAGTTATCTGGCTTCCATAGTACAAGCTCTGCTTAGTTTAGGGTCAGATGGCCGTGTGTGAGGAATAATGTCCCAGAATATTTGAATATTTATTTATTCGTCATTGCTGCATTGTGTCCCAAGCGAGTGGATGGCAGCTTGGGCTCGCTACCGCCCCTCTCGCCCTGCAGGCCCCGCACGATTGTCTGTCTAGACGTGTCCGTTGGCGGACTGTAAGAGTTACATAGACTGTGGCCGTAATACGGGTAATTGTAGGTTCGATCATAATTGAGGAGAGAGCGAGCCGATATATGGATTCAAACGTTAAATCAATTAGACAATAATGTAGGTACTCTAAACGTGTGAAGTGTTGATAGGTAGTACGTATAACAACGTAGAAAATAAATGTTTGCCTTGTAATTAGCGTGTATATGAGCTGTGTGTGGGTGATTTACACTTTATTTTATAACAAAAGTTTGCTTTTAGCTTTGTTTAAAAAACGGTTTTTTATTGATAAAGTAAATATTGCCGGTGGTCTATGACTCCTTGGTTAGATAGAAGTCGTTGTGATAGAAGACTTTCGACTCTATGATAAATGTTCAGTTGACAGCAAATGTTCCCTATCTATCTATCTTTTATACTATTTAATATTATATAATAAAGCAGAAGAGTTTTTTTGTTTGTTTAAAGGCGGTAATCTCTGGAAGTACCAGTCAGGTTTGAAATATTCTTTTTGGATTTGATAGTCTAATTCTCGAGGAAAGTTATAGGCAATTTTTTATCCCAGGAATGCGGGTGAAACCGCAGGGTACATCTAGTATCCTATAAATGTAACTATGTGATGTAAAGCCTGTATGATAGAAATAGTTTTCAAAGTAAAATCTTGTCTTGGCCCTCGAGGCTCGAGCGCAGTTTACCAAGGTTAATTTGCTTGTGACAAACTGAATAGTTAACTACTTCAGTTTGTTACAGTGTGTGTTTTTGTCATAAATAACTAAAACTTCCTATATTTATATATGTTTAATTACAGACTAAAATCTTATATAACCACTTATATTTAGTGGAGTTTTATTTTCTTATTTTAATGCCTTAATACGAATGTGACTGTATTTTATATCTTACGAACTAACCAATACAGTGATATGACAAATAAAAATAATAATTAAAACTCTCAGAAGGACATAAACTAAAAAAATATTTGAAATAATAATTTCCTACTTGGCATTGGTGATAGTAGATAGTGAATGAATAATTACTGGAGTTAAAGCAATGCACAAAGACATTGTTGGTAAATACAAAATTATTTATAACAAATAGAGCCACCGAAAGTGAAATTAATAGGTACTCGATACATTAATTAAATTTAGAATGCATTCATAGCTCTATAAATTAAATAGTGTAGCGTTGATTTGCTGGCGAATTTCATAGCTCGTGATTATAAACTAATTAGGTCACATACGTTGTTATTAATAAATACTCATGTAATAAATTATGTAGTACCTATTGGATTTCGAACCTCCTTATTGCTCATTACACAGTAAAAAACGTCAAAAATGACAGGAGGTTAATATGGAAGGTCTTTTTAACTACAGCCAGCCAGATGTAATATTTTGTAATAAAAAGTATCCTTTATTATATTCCAGGTATGTATGTAGGTATCTATCTATGTATGTGCCAAATATAATTCAAATCCTTTCAGCATTACAGAGTGATTGGATAGCATAGCAAACATTTACACAAACATAAGTTATTTAGGATTTTAGCTGCATCATAGAATTATTCGCTCTATCCATAACTGTAAAATATAAATGAATAGTTTATTTTGGTACATGTATCCAATATATAAAATTCTCGTGTCACAATGTTAGTTACCATACTCCTCCGAAACGGCTCGAACGATTTTTATGAACTTTTGTGTGCATATCGGGTAGGTCTGAGAATCGGTCAACATCTATTTTTTAAGCCGCTACGCGAATGAAACCGCGGGGGACAGCTAGTAATCTATAAATTTATGATATATACTTAAATTTGATAACTAATAGTACAACTTCACTGTTGGTAACTTAAGTAAATTCAACCTTCATAACTGCCATCCTAGGGCCTAAACTGAAACAATGACTTCTACAATGAAATCATTAACTTTAATACAACAACACATAATAATAATATTTCTGAAATCAATAGATATAAAATGAAAAGCCCTGACTCACTCACTGACTGACTCATCAACCCCTAGCCCAAACCCTTAGAACTAGAGGCTCCCTCTGTGCAAAATTTCAGCTTTATGATGTACCTAGACAAGAAATAAGGTCGGATTTTTCGAAAGCGTATAAAACAGGGGATAGCGGGAGAAACCGCCGGAGGAAAGCTAGTTTTTATTATAAATCTATTTGATCACTAAAGTTTAATACCTACATATAGTTTGAAAATTCCATTAAAATTTCTTGGAATCTTGAAATTGTAATACAGTGTCCGCCCTCTTGGTTACCTCGGTTTAAGTTTCTAACTTATACTAGACGATTCTCGAGAGGCCTGGCACCTGTCCAACTAGATATAGGTAGGTACCTAAGCACTTCTGACTGTTGTAAGATGTCCCAATTTCCCTGATATTTTCAAAACGGAAAAAATAATATTCATATAGTGCCTATATAAATAGTTACATCTTTAAAAATACTTATATCTAATGAGGTACTTACCTACCTAAAAATTGATGAAAATTTTAGGATTTAGGTATAATTAAATAATCTTATTAATTTATTGCTTGTTCAGTATTCTGCATCTCAAAAACAGCACTTGTGTTTTTCAGCTAGGTAACATAAAATTTTAAACTAGACAAGTGTGTGTCAGACTCATTCACGGAGAGCTACGTACTAAATATATTAGACCCAAGTTGCATTTTCTTAGGAAGGTATTTAGCTAATGATGTATTGGAGATAGAGCCAACACAAAATAGTTCCAAAATCAGTGAGTTATCCCAAATCGATCATTTTAAGGCGATTATATATTATAGGCTCAGTGGTAGTGGCATCAGATGCCGCGGTGAGAGTCGTGGGTTCGTAACCTATTACCTGCTTCAGCTTTCGGTGAGGGAAGACATCGTGAGGAAACCATAGCATTGGGGTAAGTAGGTATTTTGAAGTATTCGCCGGACTGGCTACAATCGTCAAGTTGAAAATCTGTCGCCAAGCACCTACTGTTCTAAGCTTTATAAAGGTCGGCAACACATTGGTAATCCCTGGCTAATGATCATAGTTTACCATACCATCAGGTAGACTGTCTGTCTACTTCTCAGTTTTCTGACATAAGTTAAATGGAATCCTACGCTGTGCGTGGTCCGCTCCAATCGGTATTAATTTGATTTTTTTCTATGATTAGCCTTCCGCTCTGCCCCGCGGTTTCACACGCGTACCCCTACCCCCTTAGGGTTTGAATTTCCAAAAATCCATCCTTAGTAGATGCCTACATTGTTATGGTACCTATCTGTTGAAAATTTCAAGTCTCTAGGTCCGGTTTGGGCTATGCGTTGATATATCATCCAGTCAGTGAGTTTACCATTATAATATTATACACTCATTTTTTTTTAACTGCACGGAAACCCTTCATTTTGAGAAATGTTTTTACCATTGTCTAATTATTCGTGTTTTCGCAAAATCCCTAGGGTTTTTCGCCAAAATTCGAATTATCAAATCATCCTACGACATAATACCCAAGAAAATGGAAGAGTTTTGGTTGTGGGTTAGTGGTTGTATTAAAAAAATAATAATATCTTTTAACGCACCGCAGCAGTGAGCATGGAACGCAAAACACAGGTACAGAGCCCTCTATGGAATTCTGGTGAAAGTGTTAACGGAACAACGTCAAACATTATATTAATTCAGCGCCCTCTACAGACAACAGTTGTACCAATATGTAACTTAGTGACCTCTTTGGAATATGTTCTGAACTTTATTCCATACCACAACAAATAATGTTAGTTCATAGTAAATATAACAGAGGGCGTAATCAAAACACACGTTCTGAAATTAGAATTAGTTTGTCAAAATTTGACAACCGCAAAGAATGGATCAATACTATAAAATTACGACAGTTTTGTAGCTAGAATAACTAATTCTGATATTCTGTTTTTACTTCACTCTGTAAAACTATTTTTAAGTCTATCTATGTAAGTTTCAAAATAATTACATACAATAACATAGATTTTGAATGAGAATAAAATTGACATTTGGCTGACAGGCAGACATGACGTATCTTTCTTTTGAGACTTGACAGTTCTATCATAAACGTCAACATTTGTGTGGTGGGGTGAGCTAAGTAAGAGAACTCAACATTAATTTCATTGGATAATTTGTTTAAAATGTTTGTTTACCTTCGTGATTTTGTCGATAAAATCTAAATACTGAAATAAAAATAATACGAAAACAACTTACCGACCAGTCCATCCTTCAAGAGAGGTACTTCTATATTCAGGTTTGCATTTTTTATGTTGTACACTGTGTAATTTATTTTTAATTTTTACACTTAGCTTTTTTGGGCTACTTGATATTTTTATGGCACTAGACATTATACTCATTTTTCATACAACTTCAATCACAAGTAAACAGTCATGCCTGATTTTAATTAATTAAAATAAGTTACTTACTTAGTACAGGTTCATAGGTAAGTACCTAAGTAGTACCTACTTATATATACTTATTTTTTTATAGGTTCAAAGTAATTTATTTTTTTCATTATATTTTTAGGTAAGTACCTACATACAATAATGGAGAATGCAGAATCTGAAAGTCAAGAATCGGATAATGAATTTAGCTTTGAAACAGACCACCTAGCTTTACGAGGTAACAAAGATTACTGTGAGCTTCTCAAATATATTGTTAAGTTGGAAGCCCAAAAGGTACAGGCACTAAAAGATATTGAAGATTTAGCCAATACACAAAACAATGCATTAAATGACCCACAAAGTTTCATAGAAAAGTTAAAATCGGGTGATTTAAATTTTCCTCCTCGCCAAGCTATTGCTGAGCTACCAAATATTGATTGGAGCAGCTACGGGATTGATTCATCACTAGACAATGATGACATTAAGCCTAACAAGGATGATTTTGACACAAGTACTAAAGTAAGAGGCCGTAAATTTACTGATAGCAAACCTGAGACATTCAACCAGCTGTGGTCTTGTGAGGAGCAAAAACGATTAGAAGAATTACTTGAAATCTATCCTGAAGAACCCATAGAATCGAGACGGTTCAAGAAAATAGCCCAAGCTCTTGGAACACGTACACCAGTACAAGTGATGAGTAGGATTCAGAAATATTTTGAAAAATTAGCCAAAGCAGGTTTACCTATACCAGGTAGAGCTCCAAAAGGTGTGGGAAAAGAAAAAAATAAATCAATTTTCTACAAGAAGTCTACATTCTTCCCTCAACTTCATGTTCCTGTTAAAATGGATGACCCATATGATAGCAGTGAAGCGCATGAGAGCTTATCTTCACAGGATTTCAGATGTGGTAATAAAAACATGTTGGAGTTGCTAAAAGCAGCCAAAGATCAAAGATTGCTGGATGAAACATCACCTGTTTATCAGAAGAAAACAATGTGTGTTGGATGTCAGAAAACTGGGTTTCTTGGTGCAAGGTGGACTGATAATGCAGGAACAGATTATTGCACTGATTGTGTTGTGAAACTTCTACCAGCAGAAAGATTGATACCTATTAGAGAACCTGTGTGAATTAAAATAAGTCAAAGTCAAAGCCATTTATTCAGTTTAGGCCCTAAGAGGGCACTTATGAACGTCGAAACTACTGAAGTTACCACCGATTCCGAATAAAAACCATAATCTAAAATTGTCATGTGATTAAATCCTTATTTTTGATGTTCTATTTAATTTCATTATGATAAAAATCAAAGCAGTAAATTTCACACAATAAACTCACTAAGTAATTAGCACTATGTAAAACAAATCACAACTGCAATCTAAAGTCTAATGTTTTTAAAATATTTTTTTAAATATGAAGCAAGCTTTTTCAGTCAGTCAGCGTCCCTACAATAGTGTGGCGACCGCGGCGACTGATGAAGAACCACTGGCCTGGAACACTGAACACGGCCCGCATCCAACTAGTGTACCCTTAGCTTGCTACATAGATACCTACAACGATTGGAGGGTTAACTGTAAAAGACTTGTATAGACGTATTTTCCAACAAATTATGCATCCCTATAGGTATTTTTTCTTTCATTAGTCACGCGCTACTATTACTTACATGCATCGAAACCGTGAAGCGATAAGCCAATCTCGACCTAAAAGTGTGTGCTTTAAAAGCAAGTTTTGCTTTCTCTAATTGACTTGAATTTCTATATTATATTTTGAAAAGCGTGTTAGTGATTCATAGCACACTACATAATTTTATTTGACTCACCTATGTCCGCTTTTGCTTTGATACACTGAAAATAATATAATCCATTAATTTTGTGTCCAGCGTAGGTACTTGTGCTTTCGTAAAATAATTTTTAACCTCTGCAAAAACATTTATTTTAAAGCTTTGATAACAAAAGTAATAAATTATTCGGAGGATTGGATACAATTATCATAATTGGTGCCAAGAGGACGTAAATAGTAAACACAGGCAATCCAAAAATAATTCCTAATTCCCAAATGTAAAAATGCCACCAATATTTAACTTTACCCTTAGCAAGATCTAAATAAAATCCGCATTGAGAATGTACCTGAAATAGTTGTGTTGTATGGCTATTTGTTGCGTGGTCCATTTCTATCCGTCTCTCAGATTACGATGATTGGATGCGGTGAGGCGAATAGGGACATAGTCTCATTCTCCCGTTGATTAAGAGAAAGGCAATTTCGTTTTAAACAAAGCTTTATATTTTTTGTATTTTATATTCATACTCTTAAGGTGCTTTATTACCGAAGGTTTACCTACTTATTTTGCTATATTTGATGCGCCAACATTTAATAATTTTTTGATAAATAGGTAGATAGGTTATCCATCTATTTTTATATATTTTTTAAACATAAAAAAGAATCAAAAAATGCCTTACTGAGTTTCTTACCTGAGTGTACATTTCGAATCGGTGGTAGAGTTAATTTAACTGTAACGTTTATTTTAACAGGGCCTTTCGAGTTTTTGAAAATTGATTTTTAAAACCTAGAAATAGGGTAACCACATCTAAAAGTGTCGTTATGTTTGAAATGAGGCAGGTACACGGTTGGTGGAACAGAATTATAGTGGAGACGTATCCAAGCTATATTCAAGCATTTACCTTATAAAGTGTAAAAATATTCGCTTGGTCCTTTTGACACAGGTTTTAGCCTTAGGGAATTATTAGGAAGTAAATATTATAATCAAAATAAATTTGCCTAAGGATGTCCACTGTTTAACATAGGCCTACGAACGGTATTGAGCCGTTTGTAGCTGGAAGGTAAATATACCTTGGTTCATAGACTTAATATAAATCTAACAGGTAGGTATAAACCTTTTCTCAATCAAATTACTTTCATTATATCATGGTCGAAGAAAACACGCAAACAATTTACTGCCAAGATGAAGTCAGGCGATGTTCTACTCTGAAACATTTTAAGGTAGGTATGTACCTACTAATATTAGCGCCATTTTGACGTTACATTCAGTAGATATATACATTTCGTATACTGATATCAGTAACACCGAACAACCTCTTGACAACAGAAGTTTTTTTTATCGTATTTTCCCTAAAATCTTAGTAACAGACGGTTAGACTGACATTGATTTTAATGAGTGTTAAAAATAAAATAGAGACAAAAGACGTTGAACTAAATGGTCGAGCTGAGAGCTGAAACGCGCATTTTGAAACTGACCGAGTATGAATAAAGGAAATGGTCGTTAATTAGTTGATCCATTAGTAATTAGGTATCTATATCAAAGTAACTTTCTACTCTTCAATATGGAATTTACTTAGTAGTTTTTGAAAAATTATAATGATTTTAAATTCTAGTATGGTTAATCACCAAAGAATAAGTGTTGAGTAGTAGGTATCTACATCTACATAAGCTTGGCTAACACATTCCTGAAGATCTATAAATACTATAAGATTATTTTTCTTAGGTATACTAAACTAGGTACCTAGTCCTTACACGCTACGTAGGTACCTACATAACACGCTTTTGTGATCCCAAGTTTACTTCGGGTCTTAACAGACCCTTGTGAATAGTTCCGTAATGGCTTTAGGGGATTTATGTTCTGTGATAAAATCATTCATAGGTGAATTTTAAATCCCTAATTTCACCACCTCTAATTCGAGACATGTATCTAATACCTATAGCAAACCAAAGGAATACATTTTCTTAAGGCGACGATAGCTCAGTGATAGTGACGTCGGAAGTCGTTTTGTGTTCTTACCACCTTCGGCCACATAACCACTTACCACAAAGAGATTGTGGTCAAACACAAGCCTATATTAAGGAAAAAAAAGAAATAAGCCAGTTTCTACTATGACCATTTCATACGTTTCTATAGATAATTTCAAAATAAATGAAGACTGCAAAAATATGATTCGTACGGCGATACTAGAACGAACGAGAGAACTAGCCTACGCCTTAGCGTACCTATCTAAAAATAATTATTCTTTAGGTGTTGGAAATATACATAGGAACCAATACGTACAAGGACGATCGTTAGATTAATCATTTTATAGGTTCCCTCCGGCTAGGGCTCTTATACCTCACTTATCCACCAATCTCGACTTCATTACTCACTGTCCAGGGCCTTGGGTAGATTAAGCAGCATCGATATCATACTGCATGAGGCAAGTAAGGTCATTTACGATGACCGGTATTAGCGCAGATTGAATAGTATTATACATATAATATACATCCCAACTTTCCTAACTTATTCTAATAATAATATTATTATCCTAACTAATATTATATATGCGAAAGTGAGTTTGTTTGTTTGTTACCTTTTCACGCTTAAACCGCTGAGCCGATCGCGATGAAATTTAATATGCAGATAGCCTATGGTACGGAGAAGAACATGGGCTACCTTTTATCCCGGGAAAACATAAGATCCCTGGGGAACGCGGGTGAAACCGAGGGGCGAAATCTAGTAATATTATAAATGCCAAAGTGAGTTTGTTTGTTACCTTTTCACGCTTAAACTGCTGAACCGATTGCGATGAAATTTGGTACGCAGGTAGCCTTTAGTATGGAGAAGAGCATTGGCTACCTTTTATCCCGGGAAAACATAAGATCCCTGGGGAACGCGGGTGAAACCGCGGGGCGAAATCTAGTAATATTATAAATGCCAAAGTGAGTTTGTTTGTTACCTTTTCACGCTTAAACTGCTGAACCGATTGCGATGAAATTTGGTACGCAGGTAGCCTTTAGTATGGAGAAGAGCATAGGCTACTTTTTATCCCGGGAACACACAAGATCCTTCGGGAACGCGAGTGAAACCGCGGGGCGGAAGCTATTATATAAAAGTATTAGGCCTTTTGCATATTATAAGAAAAATTAATGTGTCTTATGAGAAATGTCTTAAGAAATTCAGTCGCATTGGTTGTTACATGAGACCATACATATTACAAGATGTTTTTTCTTTTGTCGGATCAGACACGCTCATACGTGCAAATGGCCTTAGAAGAATATTACCTCAATATAATAACATACTTGGCAAAACGTGGTTTTCAACTCATCGCGAATTTAAGTATCTAAATTACCTACCTAGGTAAATACCTATTACGGTAATACGAAAATACAAATCTATTTTCCGCTATTTTTTTTAAATTAAAACCTCTCTCATTCTACCCAATTTGTTCAATGGTGAAGTGTCGGTGAAGCTCTTTTTTTAAGAGGCGTAAATCATATTTGTTCGGTATGAAAATAAGACCGTTTTTTTACTGACCAAAATTTCAAACAATTTCAAATCGTTTCTTGCTTTGTCATGTTGTAACGTTGCTTGCCGGTACTTTATGGCAAATGGATTTCCTCAAGGAGTCTGAAAGCGAAAATTACCATATACCTTACCTTTCAAAAAAACTTTCTCTTAGACTTCTTACTATGGGTAATTGTTACTTTGTAACCCACTAAGTATCTACATATTATTAATATTATGTCGTAATAGGTACTTTTTGTAATTAAAATAAGTAAGAATAATCCCTAAAATAAATATTATATCAGGCAGGTATTAATATTATCCAACACCTCGAATATTCTGAATCGATTATAGTAATATTACCTTTCTCAGTTCAGTTTCTGACGCCTACGCTCGCTCAGCGTTCGGAAGGTCAAAATTATAGCCCATTCAGGAAACTCTTATCGTCACTGACCCTGAAATACCTTTAGGTTTTATATATTAAAACCGTAGGTAATGGATTTAGGCACAATAATATACCATAATAGTGCCACATTCTTCGTTAGATTGTTCATTATTTTACTATTGTTGTCTCCATTGTAGAGCGAAGTGCTACGAATTTGAAATCTCTAGGTCCACCAGTCATAATACATAAAAAGATAATAAATAATAAATAAATATTCTGGGACATTATTCCTCACACACGGCCATCTGACCCCAAACTAAGCAGAGCTTGTACTATGGAAGCCAGATAACTGATATACTACATATACTACTTTTCTTTTGTAAATATATACTTATTTTATATAGATAATTACACCCAGACTCAGGACAAACAGACATTTTAATGTACACAAATGTTTGTCCTGAGTGGGAATCGAACCCACGACCTGCGGCCGATAATACCGATGTATTGTGTGTTGGACTACACACAGGGTATAGGGTATCTTACCAACCACGTTAACCGGTCCGTCGAAAGGTAAAGGTAAAGGATTTCATAGTAAAATAAGAAAATGTTTTTAAACATGTACATATCTATGACGAAAATATGTAAACTAGTAAGTAACTAGGTATAATATACTGTGCGCACGCCACATTTTGTCAGTGAAAATAGAAAAATTAATATCGAGGCGACCCTCTAGTTCAAACGTATGTCGTTTTCTTTTTACTGAAGTCAATATGAGAGAACTAAGGGAGCATATTAGAACGAGCGAGCACGCTTTGGGAATTCTTTTCATACGTACTTATTTGATCTTGCATTTCGTATATTTCCTAACTATAACATACCTAATTGCTGAAAACCAGTTTGGAAAAGTATTTTGAGGAGATTCACAATTACATGTGTGACTCCATGACGATACTTTTTACCTAGTTTATGTGAGTTTGGCTGAGATGATGATGATGATGAAGTGTCTTTTTTTTTTACTTTGTATAGGCTTGTGTTTGACCACAATCTCACAATCTCACGATGTTAATTGATGATGTGACCGAAGGTGGTA